>CM060945.1:252814437-254108008 GCA_030765085.1 Allium cepa | reverse complement strand
TTAAAATTAATCCCATTAATTGATTATTTCATAATCTTAGTTAATGACCTTCATTATCTATTTATAATTCTTTAATTACTTTTCCTAAAGTAATTAACTAAGATTTATTATCAATTACATTTTTATTAATCTTAATAACTCATTAATTATTCCTTAATTAATTCATTAATTGATTACCAATCATTAATTAAAAATTAAACCTTATTTAATCAATGATTTTTGATTACCAACCGATTTACCTCAAATTAATTAATTTATATCTTATTTAAATAAATTTAAACTCTTAATTACTAAGTTAATTAATCCAAGTCATTAATTATCCATTTAGTTAACTTAATAATTACAAATCCTTAAGTCTTTAAAACCTTTTTCTATTTAATGATCAATTTATCATTAATAAGGTATTTAAAACAATTTAATTTAAATTTACTTTTAAATTTCATTTTAAATTTAAGATTTAAAATGAAATCAAATTAATCTTAACAAGATTAAAATAATTCCAAACCCCTTTTTAATTTCTCAACTCAACGAATATTTATCTTAAAATAGAAGATTAAAAGAATTTAAAACACAATTTCATTTTGAATTCAAATTAAATTTTAAAATTTACTTTATCATTCAAATTTGTTTAAAACAATTTAAAATCTCCTTTTATTTCAAATCTAAGATTCAAATTTATATTGAATCCAGATTTAAATCTTTTTATTTTAAACCTTACTTATAATTTAAACTTCACCTTTTTAAAAAAAAAAAACCAAACTACTTAAGCCTTTTAAAGTAGTTAAAACAAAATAAATAAAAACTTTATTTATTTTTAAATTAAGATTCAAAACTAATTTGAACCAGATTAATCTTGATTTATATCTTATCTTTAATCTTTCTTTTCACTTGAACTTAGCTTTTAGATATTTTTTTTAAAAAAAAAACAAAGCAACAGGTTTTCTGTAAAACCTGTTACTTGCAATTTACCCGAGGCCCCATCAGCTTCTTCGAGTCCAAGATCTCACCTACCCGAGGAAATTACCTATCTACTTCGAGTCAAACCTTATCAACTCGAAACGAACAAAAATCCACCATCCCAGTCAAACACCACACCGTGCATATGCACGGCGGCTCTGGCCACTCGTGATTATCGACGATGATCAGAACACGTCAAGGAACGACTCAGAAACACTCCACACTCACCAAATCGAACATCCATTCTTGCAATCAAAATTGAGCCTTCACCCAAACCTGGAAAAAACATCAGAGTACCATCATTGAAAACCTGACATCGCCTCGCTTGGAAAATTCTGACCACCTGACGTTCGGCCACTTCGGCCATGCCTTCGTCTTCGTTCAAGCTTCCCTCGCCAGAAACCTCGCATCACTCGATCCATTACACGGGCCATGGTGATTATTAATCAAACACAGACAAAACTAGGGTTCTAAAACAAAACTTACAACCGCAACCTCCCTATTGAATTTTATCACCAACCATAATTTTTCCCCACATCGATGATCGTTTCTCCATATCCAGGAAAGTCCATGAGCTCACCAATCCACTTGATCGCAAGGAAAACCCAAAAATACATTTCCAGTAAAAACCCAAACCCCACCTTCAATTCTAAACTATAAATCCTCTTATGTTAAAAATCATATTTTGTCTGAGGTTTTCGATTAGTGATACTGGAGTTATAATTTAAATAGTTTTGAGTTTTAATTATATTTAGTATACTCAGTTGTTTTTAATATTTCCATAGACAAACAACACAATTTTAACTAACTTAGATTTTAAGCATTAATCTAATTTGAATCAAACAATATTGGTTTGATAACCAGATCTTATCATGAATAAGATCATGTGGAAGGAAATTTAAATTTAAATTTTGAACCTGGGAAACATTGCAGAGCACAAGCAAAATCACAGTACTGCACACATATATATACAGGGACCTATTTATACATATACATCACAAACACATTCTCAGAGATGAGTATGCAACAAAAATTTATAATTTAAACTATTTAATTTGTGATGTTACTCACGGATTCGAAGAATGAAGACAGAGCTTTGAAAACTGTTTTGAACTTCTAAAACTGTAAAATATTTTTGCTTTGATCTTCCTGTTTTAAAACTCCTTGCTTTTGTTTAGTTGTATGATGTTGTTTATGGATATGCTTTCTTTTCTTGCTTTCTGGTTTTCTAAGTTATGAAAGAAAATGAAACAAAGAGTATTGCATATATATAGAGGAGACAGGCTTGTACAGGGAGGTGTCTTCTGGTATAGGCTATTTTAGTTTGTTCAGAGATATTTCTTTACTTTTGTTTTATCAGGCAAGATTATTTTATTTTGGAGGCTGAATTGAGTTTATACATTTCGGCTGAAATGATTTTTATACATTTCTAGTAGACCAAATGGTGTGCTAGTATTAAATGAAATGTCCTTTATGTTTCAAACATATTTTATTTTGTATGTAGATAGGTCCTTTTATACTTTGTGATTTATGCTTATCTTCCTTTGTATGTTGATGCTTCCTTTTCTTGCCCGGTTTGTGTTTTACCTCATGTACTTAACATTTTTATTATTATTTTGTCTGGTTACACCTTATTTTGTCTTGTATATAGATATTAACTTTCACTAGTTTCTTGCCTTACACATATTACTTACAGATTACATTCATATATAATTTACTTGCCTACTTATTCTTTTATACTTTATTCTTGCCTGATTTGTTTTTTTATATTATATGAGCACATATTTTTTTATCTTGTTTCAAATTTATCTTATTTGTCTTGTATGTACATAGATATTTTATTTTACTTTTATGTTGATAGAATTATCTTTTACTTGCCTGCATATCTATTTACAGGCTACATACATATTTTTTTTATGGAGTTGTTTAAGTCATTTGTTTTGGTTTTATATTCATATACTTTTTGTACTTCATGTACATGATATAGAGTTGTTTTTAGTTATTTGTTATAAATTTTAACTTAAGTTAATATCAAAGTTTCTTCTATTTATTTTTATCACTTTTTTATTTTTAAACTTATCAAACAATTAATTTGCTTATTATCCATTTTTATACTTATTTGAACACCGTACATTTTGATTTGTACTTAAGTTTAATAGTTATAAAGTTTATTTTATTTTAAATATTTTTGAAAGACTTCATTTTGAATTTTCAAATCATAGCTTCTTTCAAAACACACACATATATTTAAGTAAATTTAAAATAACAATTTCTATTTGTATTAAAAATCCATTTGTAAAGACATTCATCATTAATATTGTTTAAATATAACTCATTCTTAAATTAAAATAATTCATAAAAGAATTTGTCTCTTATTTAATAAATTACCTATTTCATCAAGCTATATTTAAAAAGAACAAAACAACTCTTTTTTGTTTAAATTTAAATCTAGGCTAGAATTATTTTTAAACAAATTAACTTTCATCCTAAGTATCTTAAAATCATATGGTTATTTAATAGCTTAATATTAATTTAATTCAAATTTCAAAATTACCAAAAATATTAGAATTAGAAGACATGACTTTATTTATTAAATTAAAAACAAAGTTTATCTATTTACAATATATACAAATATGTATACATTACAATTAGAAAACAATTTATTAGCCTTTAAAGATAAATTATCAGTTTAAATATTTATTTTAAAGAAGATTATTAGATCTAATTCAAATTCATTATTAACATTATTGTCAAACCAATTAAATTTTGACATAAATTATTAAATTGTTATTGTCAAAATTTCCTGGATATCACATTCCTTCCCCCTTAAAAGGATTTCGTCCCCGAAATTAAAACAAAGGTAATTTAATAATCTAATTAAAAAAAATAATTTTAAAAACACCAGCATATATCAATCATATGTTAACAACCATAGTAACCAATTCAACTAATCAACAAATCTAATTATCCAGATAAAAATTCTAAATAGAATTTTCTCGAGTTTCCCAAGTAAAAATACCGGAATACTCGCTCCACATAATCCAAACAATTAATACTACTAAGCTACAAAACTTTCACTCGTCTAGATCTACAAAACAAATCAAGGTATCAGACCAAACTCAAGTCTGACTCAACAACCGAAATTCCTTGAACTGCTGGTTCTACAATCAGAGATAGCTCATACACGTACTCTCTCAAAGATATGTGAAACACTCCGAATTCCAGTTATCCAAACTGGTATTTCACTCCTGAAGACCAATTACTAATTCTAAAAAGAACAACAGAAAAAGATCCAAATGTCTCGGAGCTAGCTTCCCAATCTTATCCAATCTTATAGTTCCCATTGATCGAAGAAAACCCCAACAATAACAAGGTCTCTAACTACGAATCTCCGTATTTTATTCACAATACTCTTCTGACAATCCTGGGCTGCCTACACCCATACTGATTAGCCCAACCCTTGCTGATACCCCCAAAAACAAACTGAACCAAAAACAATCCAACAAAATGATCTTTCCAAGATCAACCACAACTCAGAACACAAACTCCATTCCAAATCTGAAAACTGGTCTCACTTCTCCCATCTGGAAAAGATAAAAACAGGTGTACTCCAATCTGGCCTCAGATCCTAAAAATTTTCTGTAGAAACTCTCTGATCCAAAACACTACAAATTCCAGTTGTTTCCACACCAAACAGCCGCCACCATGCTTCCACTGCGCAACTCTAACCAGAGCAGATGAAAATGTTGATAATGATCATGAACACTAGCTGGGCAACACATCTTAGAACTATGGTTCAACAGATCCACTAAAGATACTCAGAAGTTCCTCCAAAACCCGAGCTGCTTCACCAACTCATTCTCCAAAAATCATCCTACTACTAGGCTAAACCAACGGTATACCACTTCTGGAATCCAGTCGATACCAAAATCAATCTCCAGACACGGACAAAACTCTGACTTCCTGAACACATCCAGAAAAATCAGATATCAAACAATCGCAAGTCACTTTTGCGATCAATCTAGGCAACCACCAAAGAAAAACTGTTCTTTCTTTACCAAACAGAATAGCCTACGCTTAATTAGCCAATCCATCGAAGAAACGGGTCCACTTAATTACTTCTGAATTCCATTCCAGAAAAACTGCTAAGCCAGAAGATCTCTTGCCAACACCGAGAACATTCCAAGCTGCATTGCTGCTACAGATGCTAAAGAATTCCAAATTAAAGCTCTTCGAGAAACTCGGACCTCGAACCAACAGAAACATTCTACTGAACTCAGTCCCAACATCGAAGCAGATACACTTCATTAACTGATTCCAAAGAAACATCTTCGGAGACTTCCATAGTCACTATGTCTCATCACACAGCAACTACATCCTGAGGTAAGATATCCGGACTTGCTCATGCCAAACCGATGGTTCCAAACTCTTGCTCATCCAAACTTGCGCTTCAAAAATGAACTCCGAACGTTAACAGGTTTCCTTCAGAGTTCAATGAAATCTTTCATCACTGCAAAGCTCACTCGAGACGGTATTAGGTCTACAGTCTCGTCAGATACACCTCCAAGCTCAAATATTCAAACTCCAACCATTGGTAGTCGTATTACACACACCACTACCCTATCTACCTTTATAATCTATATTGGAAAACCCAAACCGGTAACTCAACAAATAGGTAGAAATAAATATATAAATATATATCAAAATTACAAATATGCTCTCTCAAGAAAGAAATCACTCAAGAGCCTAGGTATTCACTCAACCTAGCGCTCTGATACCAACTGTGACGACCCGAATTTCAGAGTACAGAAAATCGTATCATCTTGAAGAAAGAAAGGGGTGAGAAAATAGAAAATATAGAGAAGAAAGGACATCAACATCAGAATCTCACAGCGGAATGGAACAAAATATATATTAGATCACATAACTATTACACAGTTTTACATATATCAGAGTTATACAGATCATACAACACATACTAGATAGTTATAAACAACTGTCTAGTTATACAAGTCAATATACAATACAACACAGAGATATCAACACAGCGGAACTATATATATATATATATATATATATCTACAACGCTGAAGCCTCCTACTCCATTGCTCATCCGGAATTCGTCAACGCTAAACTGAATCCCTTGGCTACTCGTAAAAATTTGAGTACCCGAGAGTTTATGAAAAACAGAAATAAACTCCGGGTCAGAAATGGGTCTGGTATGAGTAACAGGTCAAAGTTGCTTAACTTTGAAAATATTTGAAAACAAAAGTTATCACGTAAGACTTCTCACAAATAAACATGGTAAGTTTTTACCTTACGCTAACTAAATCATTTAATAGGAAATTCTGTGATATTATAATAGTGTCTAGGGTTTTCAAGTAAATATGAAATAGCCGAAATTGTTACATTATTAAATTCCAGCTACTAGCCACAAAAGTGGGTAATACAACCAAAACCGTTGGCACTTATTGGATTTTGGATTCCATACAATGGAAGGGCTACTGGGGTACCGCCCGTCACAGTACGTGGCCTAGATCAACGTACCGAGGAGTACGCCCGCTCCCCTGCAACACAAAGCCGGAACCATTCCCTACTGAACAGTCCCGAACAAGACAACCCCGACAGTTGGAGCTCACAACTGTCCACACCGCCGAAGAAAAAGGGACATCTAGACGGGGGAAAATCTTGTCCTGCTTGGGCATGACCCACCTAACCTTGCTGCACATCCCCTGTTTTAGCCATTCCCGTTTGATGAGGCTTGAGGCTACGATTACCTTTAGAGAACACATCTCTTAGAATGCTCATCGCCCACCTGACGATGTTCTGAAAGCATTCAATCCATACAAGTTCGTTCCGGGTTCGAACGAAACCGAAGGCATTATCTCGTTACATTCATTTTGGAATCACCCTCAGAGTTAGCGACGCTAACCCTTGCACTCTGAATCTTTACTTTAGAATTTATGACCTAACAATTAATTTGGATCGATGTGGTTTTCGGATGTCCAAATATGGAACCCGATCCCGGTCTCATCGAAATCCAAACGCCATCTTTTAAGGCCAAGTTGTTTTAAAGATTAAAACAATTCAGTTCAATTATCCATATACACACAGATAGATAATTCACAATATCATAATAGATAATCAACATCAATATAACAGATAATCTATATTATCATCACAACAGATAATCCATATTATCATCATACTAAAATCAGAGCATACCTATCACATAGCATCCATTAATCTCATATTTGAGATCTCAATCCATTCAAAGTAAACAATATCATCAATCCATATACAAGCAATCATATCAGCTATAATTAATTTAAAATGAATTAAATTAATTATATCATCCCTAATTAATTTAAAGTAAATTAATTACTTCACCATTTTAAATCTTGCTTATATATCTATAAATTAATTATCCATCAATTAATTTCTCATCATCCAATTATTCAATTTAATTAATCACTCTTGATTAATTAGCTTTAATTACATCCAAGTAATTATCCTTTAATTTATTTTCACAATTTAGTTAACCTTAACTAAATACAGAAATTAACCTCTAATTACTTATTAAATTGATTAATTATAATTAATTACTTAAATCTTTAATTACACTAACTAATTTCTCTTTAATTACTTATCATTGATTAGTTAATCTTAATTGATCAATTCTTAAATTCATCATTTAATTATATTTATAAATGATTTCTAATTCATCTTAATTAATTACCCTTTTAATCAATTACTTTAAGTAATTAATCTCAATTAAATCACATTTATTAATCACCCCTGATTAATACCATTCAGTAATTAACTTCCTTTAATTACTCCATCAACTAAATTAATTACTCCTTAATTAATTTGCTTTAAATTAATCCCTTGATTAATTATACGAAGTAATTCCACTACCATTACTTTCACCATTAAGTCATCTTTAGTTAATTACATCAAGTAATTATCATTAATTACTTCACTAAGTAATTATATTTATCACATCATTTAATAATTATTTAAATTAATCAAACTTAATTAATTAACTTAAACAATTCATATTAAACTGAATTAATTACAATGAGTAATTAATTCCTTAATTACTTCCATTTAGTAATTCTGCTTAACAATCCACAATTGCTTATCTTAAATAAATAATTTAATTAATTATTAAAATTAATCCCATTAATTGATTATTTCATAATCTTAGTTAATGACCTTCATTATCTATTTATAATTCTTTAATTACTTTTCCTAAAGTAATTAACTAAGATTTATTATCAATTACATTTTTATTAATCTTAATAACTCATTATTATTCCTTAATTAATTCATTAATTGATTACTAATCATTAATTAAAAATTAAACCTTATTTAATCAATGATTTTTAATTACCAACCGATTTACCATAAATTAGTTAACTTATATCTTATTTAAATAAATTTAAACTCTTAATTACTAAGTTAATTAATTCAAGTCATTAATTATCCATTTAGTTAACTTAATAATTACAAATCCTTAAGTCTTTAAAACCTTTTTCTATTTAATGATCAATTTATCATTAATAAGGTATTTAAAACAATTTAATTTAAATTTACTTTTAAATTTCATTTTAAATTTAAGATTTAAAATGAAATCAAATTAATCTTAACAAGATTAAAATAATTCCAAACCCCTTTTTAATTTCTCAACTCAACGAATATTTATCTTAAAATAGAAGATTAAAAGAATTTAAAACACAATTTCATTTTGAATTCAAATCAAATTTTAAAATTTACTCTATCATTCAAATTTGTTTAAAACAATTTAAAATCTCCTTTTATTTCAAATCTAAGATTCAAATTTATATTGAATCCAGATTTAAATCTTTTTATTTTAAACCTTACTTATAATTTAAACTTCGCCTTTCAAAAAAAAACTACTTAAGCCTTTTAAAGTATTTAAAACAAAATAAATAAAATCTTTATTTATTTTTAAATTAAGATTCAAAACTAATTTGAACCAGATTAATCTTGATTTAAATCTTATCTTTAATCTTTCTTTTCACTTGAACTTAGCTTTTAGATTATTGTTTTTTTTAAACAAAGCAACAGGTTTTCTGTAAAACCTGTTACTTGCAATTTACCCGAGGCCCCATCAGCTTCTTCGAGTCCAAGATCTCACCTACCCGAGGAAATTACCTATCTACTTCGAGTCAAACCTTATCAACTCGAAACGAACAAAAATCCACCATCCCAGTCAAACACCACACCATGCATATGCACGGCGTCTCTGGCTACTCGTGATCATCAACGATGATCAGAACACGTCGAGAAACGACTCAAAAACACTCCACGCTCACCAAATCGAACATCCATTCTTGCAATCAAAATTGAGCCTTCGACCCAAACCTGGAAAAAACATCAGAGCACCATCATTGAAAACCTGACATCGCCTCGCCTCGAAATGTGACGCCCCACCTCTATACCCACGCTAGCCAAGAACACTACGGAGTAATGCTGTCAACTAGCACGGAGAATAAGGCTGTTGAGGAGTGACCATCTGTATAATTGCTTTGTGCGAGTACCGATATCCCAGATAAAAATATAACTTTTCATCTCAAGAGGAAATCCGACATACCGACACAAACTCAAAGCTACTACACAGTGGCTATAAAGGTCTTCGGAAACAAATATAAAAATAAACATAACACAAATCAGTCACAGATAATTCATATCACACAGGAGGAAATAGATATGAATATAACACATAAAAGTGTGTATCAGAGTAGTGGTCAAACAAGATCCACAATAATCACAAAAGAATAGATACAAGTGCTAGACAAAAGAATATGTATACATCAAGGAGTCTATATCACAAATTGTACACAACCAAAAACTACAAGCTAAGTAGTTAACCAAAAGATCAGATGATGATCCGATAAGGTAGCAAGCAGAAGCACCTGTAAAATCTCAGTCTGACCCGAGTATTAGTTAAGAAGAAAATAATAAACGGATCAGTCTAGCTATAATTATCAGATAAAATGAGATATAAGAAGAGACGTAATAAAAACGTATGATAACCAAAAAGCCATACTGCGACAAGTATACATTAGGAAATCAACAAAGGAAAATCACACAATTATCTCCCGAATCTCATAGCTCAAAAAGAATGTCATATTCTTTATTTAATTCACCAAGCCACAATAAATGACATACATAACAATGCCACTTGTAAAAGTTGGTGAAACATAAATTCCAGAAATCATCATATAGGAATCCAGAAATCACAAGAAAAGGGTTGGCCAAGACATTGATGTAGTACAAATGGTACATCCAATGAATCAAAAGCAAAGACATTGATGTAGTACAAACGGTACATCCAATGAATCAAAAGCAAAGTCATTGATGTAGTACAAACGGTACATCCAATGAATCAAAAGCAAAGACATTGATGTAGTACAAACGGTACATCCAATGAATCAAAAGCAAAGACATCGATGTAGTACAAACGGTACATCCAATAAATCAAAAGCAAAGACATCGATGTAGTACAAAGGTACATCTAATGAATCAGAAGCGAAGTCATTGATGTAGTACAAACGGTACATCCAATGAATCAAAAGCAAGACATTGATGTAGTGCAAACGGTACATCCAATGTATCAAAAGCAAAGACATTGATGTAGTGCAAACGGTGCATCCAATGTATCAAAAGCAAAGACATTGATGTAGTGCAAACGGTACATCCAATGAATCAAAAGCAAAGACATTGATGTAGTGTAAACGGTACATCCAATGTATCAAAAGCAAAGACATTGATGTAGTGCAAACGGTACATCCAATGTATCAAATAATTCGGAACATCGACGTCGTACAGCGTGACATCCGATGAACCAAATCAAAAAGGCATCGCACAATGCTAGTCTAAATCACAAAGATGATCGTCATGATCAACGAGAAGTGTCAATTACACTAAGCTAGTAAATATATGAGTTTAGCTTCATGTCCCATAACCACTTGCTTAACTTAAATATTTACGAACAAACTGTAGATCTCCACTAGAAAATTGTCACAAGAGTTTCAATCGAACAAGTCCAAGAATTAACCGACGAAGTAAACACAAGCGTTTCATACCACTTGTTTTACTAAGTCTTTTAATTAGATTTCTCATACGAGTGAGGTAAAGGTTTGTATATACTAATAGATTAGAAGTCGGTTTGAGAAAACGAGCTTTGTAATAAAATAGTGTTGAAATCATTTGAAGAAAGAGTTTTGATATTTACTACTAGTGTAGAAAACCTTTATATTTTTAAAGTGGCAAATCATAAAGAAGATTGTAAGAACAATCAATCAGTAAAATTCACATTCGAAGACGTGAATAAAATCCAAAGAAACCGATAAAGAATCCATCGAAATGGATATTCAAAAGTCCCTAAAAAGGAGTCATCAAAGTCATAATAAATGATAACAACAAATAGGATCCTCACGAATCGATTTAAATTGGAATTCTCAAGCAAATAGGCAAATAGGCAAAATAGTGCTGATTTAGACGTCTGAAATCAAGGATTCAGACGTCTGAATCTGGAAAATAAATATTTTCCAAAGACAGAATTCATACGTCTGAAACCTTGGATCCAGACGCCTGAAATAGGCACTTTTTAGCCTATTTCCTTTCTGGTTCCAAATGAACCAATTCAGACGTCTGAAACCATATATTCAGACGTCTGAATCTGGGAATAGAAATCTTCTCAGAATAATATTCAGACGTCTGAATATTACGTTCCAGACATCTGAATCTGGGGTTCAGGGCACTCCCTGAACCTAGGCCAAAAATGGCCAAACGAATATCGGAAACGATCGAACGAGCAAATGGCGATGACTAAGGAATTACGTCGAACGACAACCCAGCCTAAACGGCTCTTCGATACGCCTCAAATATCAATGTCCAAATATCCATAATAGGATTTTCATAAATTAGACCAAAACACCAAAAATTGGAATTTACACAAAATTAATCCAAACCAAAATCAATTGCACAAGAATAAATGTTAGGAATTCATACCTAACAATCGAAGATAATTAAAGACTAAGATGTGAGATAAAAATCTCACCTTTGAACCCAAATCAATGAAGGAGAAACTTTTAAAACAAGCTAAGATCAATTCCTCTTCAATAACAACTCAAGAAGCTTCAATCTAAGCTTATAAGTAAAATATTTCCTAAATTAGGTTAGGTTTAGGAATTTTCTGAAATCAAAGAGAGAATGAGTTGGGGAAAATGAAGGAGATGCTTACCAATGGGTTCTCTTGAATTTGGAGCTAGAAGTTGGATTTGCAAAGCAAGTTAGGGCTTAGGAATTTCCATTTCCAATCTCTTCTACCATTGTTGCTAAAGCTTGAGTGTTTAAGCAAAGAGGAGAAGTTATGAAGAGAAGGGGGGTTTGGGCTGAGCTAATAAGGGTGCAGTCCAAACCAAAGTCATAAGCGGGAAAAAGTAGCAAAAATCAACTATCTCCAAACATATCGAAGCTTATACTCAAAAAGGTCGCAAACGGCATTTTGAACTCAATGGAAGTTGTCTCGAGTCCTAATTCGACTGTTTGCAAAAAGTAGCTTTTCGGACCAAAATCCGACGAACGATGAAATATTTAAACAAAATATTTAAATATACAATCGACAAATATGCGGGTTGTTACAGACTCTCCTCCTTAAAGAAATTGCGTCCTCGCAATACTTAAGAAGAAAATAAGAAGTAACAACCATAAAAGCATATCAACACAAAAGAAAATTTGAAATAGGAAGTTCACCATAAAAAGCACGAAAGAGTAAGTCCGAACGGGTTCGCTCAATGAATTCCCAGGATTCCCAAGAGCAATCCTTAGGATCTGAGAACTATTGAACTTTCATAAAAAGAACATCTTTATTTCGAAGGCACTCAACCTCCGAAGCAATGATGCGAATAGAATGTTGCTCAAAAGTCAAATCTAGTGAAACTTCAATTTCCTCAATATCACCGGGCTCAAGAATAAAATAGGAAACCTAAAAGAATTTCCATAGTTAAAAGACGCAGAAAACGTCAAGAATAGCAGAAAATTGAGCCAGTGCAACGGCGTAGTACAGAAAAGGTACGCCCGAGAAACTTGAAACTCGAATAATTTGGAACACCGACGTAGTACAAAAACGGTACGTCCAATGAATCCATAAACCGGAACGACGATGTAGTATAATAATGGTACATCCATTGATCCAGATAAGACGGAACATCGATGTAGTATAATAACAGTACATCCGATGAACCGAACACCATAAAAGAACATCGGACGCTAGTCCATAAAAAAATGAGATGAAGCTCAATAAAACAAAGTATATCAAAACGTTCGATGAACTTGATAAAAAGATAATTCCATTCAGACAACATCGAAGAATCAACCACTTGTTGCTTACGACAAAGCGCATTGGCAACACGATTTCCCTTCCGGGAATAAAAAGAATATCAAGATCATAAGATGCGAGGAACTCGAGTCAACATGAAGTTCCTTATGAGAAAATAAATATTCCAAAGATTTATGATCGGGGTAGAGAACAAATTTCTCATCCAAAAATGATGATGCCAAATTCTAAAAGCGAAAACAATAGCCGCGAGCACTAGATCATAAGTAGCATACCTAGTCTCAATCGTCTTTTAATGATTTTAGAAGCACAAGTGATAGCACGTTATCTTTTGCAAGAGAACGACATCCAAACCAATACGATTAGCATTGGTACAAAAGATAAAGTCTTGGTTCCCTTCGGGAATCACAAGAATAAGAGTATCGAAAGGAAAGAATTTCTTTTAAATAATCTTCTTTCCTGAAAAGTTAAAACTTTCAAAATTACATTTATCTTTATGTAATAATCTTTCTAGAAAAATTTACATAAGTCAATTTATTGTGTCTGACTGTCACATCTAAGCATTTAGGAAATTCCTATCGATAACGTTGATCAAGCGCATCGACCAAAATTCTTAAAACACTAAATGGGCAATACAATCACAAAATCATCTTCTATATAATAAACATGTTTCTTAAAAACCTTTAAGAATATTCTTTGCTTGTTTAAGAGCAAAGTCCAATTATACTTATAAATAAATCTTATGAAAAAGATTTGCAAAATTTTAAATTGCTATTTTCATCCAAAATCAATAAACACAAGAATGGTCTCATCGAAATACTCATAGAATACTCGGCTTATAAAATGGATGAAATAAGCTGGACAAACTGAATGACATAATAAGTCATTCATAAGAATCATAACGAGTGTGGAATGCGGTAGGTGGAATGCTAACTCCCGCAACTCGTAGCCAAATGAAAATCGGTGGCAAGGTCGAACTAGAAAGACCTTAACACCACACAAAAGATTTCTTAGGTGATAATCCTAAGAAAAACTCAAAAATACCGGAAAGTTTCACAAACTATTTAGATAAGATAAACAACACTTTCCTTATCATGAAAGCTTAAAGAATAAAATGATGCCTTGAAAATTTGAAATCGGAATCTCAAGAAAAAAAATAGAAATCTGCTTAACAGATAGAAAATGTCGAAGATGAATAGTCCACACGGAAATTAGGATATGGGCTTCACAACGATTGAGCCAATCCTTACAAAAATCAAATCCGAAGCCTACGTAAAAATATCGGCTCGGAAAGAAAAATCACATAAAATAGTTTCGACATCAATAGAAAGCAAATTGAGTGTTGCGGATCAACCACCGGATTCGCAACTCTCAAAGAAGTCATCAAGCCTAAAATATTTTCAAAGAAAAAGAATAAACAAGTTCTTTTGATATAAAATAGTGAGATGGAACCCATATCAAAATGAACTCAAATAAGAAGATCACGAAATAAAACAATGCCATCAAGGATTGAGTGAAAAGTACCTTGACCAAGAGAAGAGTTGCTAGGGGCTTGCACAATATTTAGCTTTCTCATGTCCTTGTTCAAAAGTTTGGGACATGCAGATAAAAGATGACCCGGTTTTTTGCAATAGCGACAGGAATGAGGTTTTGGACATATATATGCATAGTGCTCCTTAGAATTACAATTGTAGCATCCTCCATGATTAGGGATTGGAGTCTTTGCTAAAAAAGTAGTTTGCTTCATTCTCTTATTGGGATTAAGGCTCTTGAACTTAATATGCCTCTTCTTAGAAGTCCCAATATCACAAACACTCCCTTTACCAACCTCTCCATGAAGAAGAGTAACATCTACAAGCTGATTGAAAGAAACTTCAAGTTTCAAAGGTAGAACCATTTTGGGGTTCTTACTCAAAGCACAGATAAACTCTTGATTCTTTACAAGATCCAAAAGTTGTTGGGCAGACATGAATGCGCCATCCAGAGAAGGGCTACTGGATTGACCAGCGCTAGGACTGCTAGAACTAACCATTTCTCTTCCTTAAGAAAGAAAGAAGGAAGAAGAAGGTTATTCACAAAATGAATATCAAGCAATCTTGATAGATAAAACAAGGAATCATAAAGAAAATAGGATGAATCGGTACGAAGACTCAAATTAAATCTTAAGGCACAACTCCTAAGAAAGACTTAGGACATGACCCTTGCTAGATTATTCTACATTGTTCTGAAGTTTGGCTTTGATACCAAGCTGTGACGCCCCACCTCTATACCCACGCTAGCCAAGAACACTACGGAGTAATGCTGTCAACTAGCACGGAGAATAAGGCTGTTGAGGAGCGACCATCTGTATAATTGCTTTGTGCGAGTACCGATATGCCAGATAAAAATATAACTTTTCATCTCAAGAGGAAATCCGACATACCGACACAAACTCAAAGCTACTACACAGTGGCTATAAAGGTCTTCGGAAACAAATATAGAAATAAACATAACACAAATCAGTCACAGATAATTCATATCACACAGGCGGAAATAGATATGAATATAACACATAAAAGTGTATATCAGAGTAGTGGTCAAACAAGATCCACAATAATCACAAAAGAATAGATACAAGTGCTAGACAAAAGAATATGTATACATCAAGGAGTCTATATCACAAATTGTACACAACCAAAAACTACAAGCTAAGTAGTTAACCAAAAGATCAGATGATGGTCCGATAAGGTGGCAAGCAGAAGCACCTGTAAAATCTCAGTCTGACCCGAGTATTATTTAAGAAGAAAATAATAAACGGATCAGTCTAGCTATAATTATCAGATAAAATGAGATATAAGAAGAGACGTAATAAAAACGTATGATAACCAAAAAGCCATACTGCGACAAGTATACATTAGGAAATCAACAAAGGAAAATCACACAATTATCTCCCGAATCTCATAGCTCAAAAAGAATGTCATATTCTTTATTTAATTCACCAAGCCACAATAAATGACATACATAACAATGCCAATTGTAAAAGTTGGTGAAACATAAACTCCAAAAATCATCATATAGGAATCCAGAAATCACAAGAAAAGGGTTGGCCAAGACATTGATGTAGTATAAACGGTACATCCAATGAATCAAAAGCAAAGACATTGATGTAGTACAAACGGTACATCCAATGAATCAAAAGCAAAGACATCGATGTAGTACAAACGGTACATCCAATGAATCAAAAGCAAAGACATCGATGTAGTACAAACGGTACATCCAATGAATCAAAAGCAAAGACATTAATGTAGTACAAACGGTACATCCAATGAATCAAAGGCAAAGACATTGATGTAGTACAAAGGTACATCCAATGAATCAAAAGCGAAGTCATTGATGTAGTACAAACGGTACATCCAATGAATCAAAAGCAAGACATTGATGTAGTGCAAACGGTACATCCAATGTATCAAAAGCAAAGACATTGATATAGTGCAAACGGTACATCCAATGTATCAAAAGCAAAGACATTGATGTAGTGCAAACGGTACATCCAATGAATCAAAAGCAAAGACATTGATGTAGTGTAAACGGTACATCCAATGTATCAAAAGCAAAGACATTGATGTAGTGCAAACGGTACATCCAATGTATCAAATAATTCGGAACATCGACGTCATACAGCGTGACATCCGATGAACCAAATCAAAAGGACATCGCACAATGCTAGCCTAAATCACAAAGATGATCGTCATAATCAACGAGAAGTGTCAATTACACTAAGCTAGTAAATATATGAGTTTAGCTTCATGTCCCATAACCACTTGCTTAACTTAAATATTTACAAACAAACTGTAGATCTCCACTAGAAAATTGTCACAAGAGTTTCAATCGAACAAGTCCAAGAATTAACCGACGAAGTAAACACAAGCGTTCATACCACTTGTTCTACTAAGTCGTTTAATTAGATTTCTCATACGAGTGAGGTAAAGGTTTGTATATACTAATAGATTAGAAGTCGGTTTGAGAAAACGAGCTTTGTAATAAAATAGTGTTGAAATCATTTGAAGAAAGAGTTTTGATATTTACTACTAGTATAGAAAACCTTTATATTTTTAAAGTGACAAATCACAAAGAAGATTGTAAGAACAATCAATCAGTAAAATTCACATTCGAAGATGTGAATAAAATCCAAAGAAACCGATAAAGAATCCATCGAAATGGATATTCAAAAATCCCTAAAAAGGAGTCATCAAAGTCATAATAAATGATAACAACAAATAGGATCATCACGAATCGATTTAAATTGGAATTCTCAAGAAAATAGGCAAAATAGTGCTGATTCAAACGTCTGAAATCAAGGATTCAGACGTCTGAATCTGGAAAATAAATATTTTCCAAAGACAGAATTCAAACGTCTGAAACCTTGGATCCAGACGTCTGAAATAGGCACTTTTTAGCCTATTTCCTTTCTGGTTCCAAATGAACTAATTCAGACGTCTGAATCTGGGAATAGAAATCTTCCTAGAACAATATTCAGACGTCTGAATATTACGTTCCAGACGTCTGAATCTGGGGTTCAGGGCATTCCCTGAACCTAGGCCAAAAATGGCCAAACGAATATCGGAAACGATCGAACGAGCAAATCGCGATGACCAAGGAATTACGTCGAACGACAACCCAGCCTAAACGGCTCTTCGATACGCCTCAAATATCAATGTCCAAATATCCATAATAGGATTTTCATAAATTAGACCAAAACACCAAAAATTAGAATTTACACAAAATTAATCCAAACCAAAATCAATTGCACAAGAATAAATTTAGGAATTCATACCTAACAATCGAAGATAATTATAGACTAAGATGTGAGATAAAAATCTCACCTTTGAACCCAAATCAATGAAGGAGAAGCTTTTAAAACAAGCTAAGATCAATTCCTCTTCAATAACAACTCAAGAAGCTTCAATCTAAGCTTATAAGTAAAATATTTCCTAAATTAGGTTTAGGAATTTTCTGAAATCAAAGAGAGAATGAGTTGGGGAAGATGAAGGAGATGCTTACCAATGGGTTCTCTTGAATTTGGAGCTAGAAGTTGGATTTGCAAAGCAAGTTAGGGCTTAGGAATTTCCATTTCCAATCTCTTCCACCATTGTTTCTAAAGCTTGAGTGTTTAAGCAAAGAGGAGAAGTTATGAAGAGAAGGGGGGTTTGGGCTGAGCTAATAAGGGTGCAGTCCAAACCAAAGTCATAAGCGGGAAAAAGTAGCAAAAATCAACTATCTCCAAACATATCGAAGCTTATACTCAAAAAGGTCGCAAACGGCATTTTGAACTCAATGGAAGTGGTCTCGAGTCCTAATTCGACTGTTTGCAAAAAGTAGCTTTTCGGACCAAAATCCGACGAACGATGAAATATTTAAACAAAATATTTAAATATACAATCGACAAATATGCGGGTTGTTACAGGAAAATTCTGACCACCTGACGTTCGGCCACTTCGGCCATGCCTTCGTCTTCGTTCAAGCTTCCCTCACCAGAAACCCCGCATCACTCGATCCATTACACGGGCCATGGTGATTATTAATCAAACACAGACAAAACTAGGGTTCTAAAACAAAACTTACAACCGCAACCTCCCTATTGAATTTTATCGCCAACCATAATTTTTCCCCACATCGATGATCGTTTCTCCATCTCCAGGAAAGTCCATGAGCTCACCAATCCACTTGATCGCAAGGAAAACCCAAAAATACATTTCCAGTAAAAACCCAAACCCCACCTTCAATTCTAAACTATAAATCCTAATTCTTATGTTAAAAATCATATTTTGTCTGAGGTTTTCGATTAGTGATACTGGAGTTATAATTTAAATAGTTTTGAGTTTTAATTATATTTAGTATACTCAGTTGTTTTTAATATTTCCAGAGACAAACAACACAATTTTAACTAACTTATATTTTAAACATTAATCTAATTTGAATCAAACAATATTGGTTTGATAACCCGATCTTATCATGAACAAGATCATGTGGAAGGAAATTTAAATTTAAATTTTGAACCTGGGAAACATTGCAGAGCACAAACAAAATCACAGTACTGCACACATATATATACAGGGACCTATTTATACATATACATCACAAACACGTTCTTAGAGATGAGTATGTAACAGAAATTTATAATTTGAACTATTTAATTTGTGATGTTACTCACGGATTCGAAGAATGAAGACAGAGCTTTGAAAACTGTTTTGAACTTCTAAAACTGTAAAATATTTTTGCTTTGATCTTCCTGTTTTAAAACTCCTTGCTTTTGTTTAGTTGTATGATGTTGTTTATGGATATGCTTTCTTTTCTTGCTTTCTGGTTTTCTAAGTTATGAAAGAAAATGAAACAAAGAGTATTGCATATATATAGAGGAGACAGGCTTGTACAGGGAGGTGTCTTCTGGTATAGTCTATTTTAGTTTGTTCAGAGATATTTCTTTACTTTTGTTTTATCAGGCAAGATTATTTTATTTTGGAGGCTGAATTGAGTTTATACATTTCGGCTGAAATGATTTTTATACATTTCTAGTAGACCAAATGGTGTGCTATTATTAAATGAAATGTCCTTTATGTTTCAAACATATTTTATTTTGTATGTAGATAGGTCTTTTTATACTTTGTGATTTATGCTTATCTTCCTTTGTATGCTGATGCTTCCTTTTCTTGCCCGGTTTGTGTTTTACCTCATGTACTTAACATTTTTATTATTATTTTGTCTGGTTACACCTTATTTTGTCTTGTATATAGATATTAACTTTCACTAGTTTCTTGCCTTACACATATTACTTACAGATTACATTCATATATAATTTACTTGCCTACTTATTCTTTTATACTTTATTCTTGCCTGATTTGTTTTTTTATATTATATGAGCATATATTTTTTTTATCTTGTTTCAAACTTATCTTATTTGTCTTGTATGTACATAGATATTTTATTTTACTTTTATGTTGATAGAATTATCTTTTACTTGCCTGCATATCTATTTACAGGCTACATACATATTTTTTTTTTATGGAGTTGTTTAAGTCATTTGTTTTGGTTTTATATTCATATACTTTTTATACTTCATGTACATGATATAGAGTTGTTTTTAGTTATTTGTTATAAATTTTAACTTAAGTTAATTTCAAAGTTTCTTCTATTTATTTTTATCACTCTTTTATTTTTAAACTTATCAAACACTTAATTTGCTTATTATCCATTTTTATACTTATTTTAACACCGTACATTTTGATTTGTACTTAAGTTTAATAATTATAAAGTTTATTTTATTTTAAATATTTTTGAAAGACTTCATTTTGAATTTTCAAATCATAGCTTCTTTCAAAACACACACATATATATAAATAAATTTAAAATAACAATTTCTATTTGTATTAAAAATCCATTTGTAAAGACATTCATCATTAATATTGTTTAAATATAACTCATTCTTAAATTAAAATAATTCATAAAAGAATTTGTCTCTTATTTAATAAATTATCTATTTTATCAAGTTATATTTAAAAAGAACAAAACAACTCTTTTTTGTTTAAATTTAAATCTAGGCTAGAATTATTTTTAAACAAATTAACTTTCATCCTAAGTATCTTAAAATCATATGGTTATTTAATAGCTTAATATTAATTTTTGAATTCAAATTTCAAAATTACCAAAAATATTAGAATTAGAAGACATGACTTTATTTATTAAATTAAAAACAAAGTTTATCTATTTACAATATATACAAATATGTATACATTACAATTAGAAAACAATTTATTAGCCTTTAAAGATAAATTATCAGTTTAAATATTTATTTTAAAGTAGATTATTAAATCTAATTCAAATTCATTATTAACATTATTGTCTAATCAATTAAATTTTGACATAAATTATTAAATTGTTATTGTCAAAATTTCCGGGATATCACAGTTTTAAATAACTTGTCCTAGATAAATAACAATATGTATATCACAGCGGATAAACACTCTATACGTTCTTGACCTTAACCTCTCCTCCTGAGCTCCAGAACGTCCTTACCTGCAAATCTATAATACTCGGTCTGACCCGAGCATTACATCAAAGTAACACCCGGGTCAGGCTGGAAACCAGCGTGAGTAAACCGATCAATATAAAATATACCAAAACAATAACCAATTTTTAACCCGGGGTAACTCATAACAATTTTACCAATCCACAGGTTTGGTATAGACAATACTTATTATACTCATCAATTTCTAAGTGTCAGAACTTAGATTTTATGATCCAAATCACTTAAATCATTCCATATCAGTTTATTGATTTCACAAATCAGTTTATAAAGAATCGAAGTAGGTTCGGGTATTTACTAATACCCGACTCCGGTCTCTTCGAATCGAATGTCATCTTAACCCAAATTATCCAATTAAATACAATTCAACTTTAATTACCAGATAACATTTTAACACATCAATTCATAATCGATAGAAAATCACATTATCACCATTCTTCCAACATATCATATCACAAAGCAATTCATATCAGGAATATCAACCAGTCCCAAGCATTCATCATCATTCAATCATTAATAAACAAGATTGATCACTTCGTTAATTAATTAATGATCCTCAAATTACTTTTTATTAGTTAATTATTCTTAAATTTCATATAATAATTAACCTTTAACTTAATTACATTCATTAATCAATCTTGATAAATCATAATCAGAAATTAACTTTCCTTAATTACCTCATCAATTATACCAATCCTTAATTAATTATATAAATTAATCCTTCGATTACACTGAGTAATCATTACTTAATTTTCTTCCATCAAGTAATTATTCTTTAATTAAATTACATCTAGTAATAAATTACTTTACTTAAGAAATTTCACCTCATTAATTACCTTAAGTAGTTATACTTAACCCAACATCAAATGAATAACTTTAATTAATTAAATTGAATTAATCAACCAAAATTAACCACATTCAATTAATTAATCATACTGCTTACTTAATTCCTTTAATTACTTCGTTAAGTAATTATTCATAATAATTTTTCTTCATTAAGTAATTAACCTCTTAATTACTTCTTACTTAATTATTTCTAAATTAATTAACCTTTATTAATCAATCTTTAATTATCACCTTTAAGTACATTAAGTAATTAGCCTTTAATTAATGATACAAATTAATTATTCTTTACCTATCCATTTTAATTTCACTTACCCTATTTTTATTATCCTATAAGCTCTTACATTGAATAATTAATCACCAAATAATCCACACGAATTAATTGTTAATTATTTAATCTTTAATAATTAATTAATTACTTACTTACTTAACAATTAATCCTTGATTATTAAATTTATCTTCAAAAATCAACCCTTAATCATTCTTGATTAACCCTTAATAATTAAGTAACTTCAAGAATTAATAAATAATTCTATTTAACTAATCTAACGCTTAAACAATACTTTACATCACAGAATAATTAAGTGTAATATTAAAACTTCATTATGTTAATTTAAAACATTAAGTTACTATTTATTTCTCCCGAGACAAAACCCATGAATACTCGAGCTAACTTGAGTTCCAACCTTTCTTCCCTCTATTCTTCTTCTTGTCTAATTCTAACTGATGCACTAAGTAATACACGCCAATAACACATCAAATACCCGAGACAATCCACAATTTTCCCGAGATTTCCCTATGCTTTACTCTTCTTCATCCCCATGTAACAATCGATTGTGCATAGCGACCTTGTGCACATGCACCAGACGACGGCGGGGTTTCAGCTTCCTCAACCATCACCGGCAAATCACTCTTGCAAAGCTTGATCATCGCCACTAGCTAGATTTACTCGAAATTCCAGAAATCAAAATCAAGCTGTCTGGACGACAACTGGAACTCCTCACCGGTACTAAACATCACCACCGGCCTTGATTCTGATCACCGGAGTTCGTGCGAACCAAACTAGAGTTACATTATCGACCTCCACGTCGTTTCCCACACTCGCGACTACTTCCAGATCGCCGACGACCATGCAACAAACTCCGTTCCATCCCTGATACAAACTAGACGTCAAACCCTAAATCCCCTTCGCAAAACTTCCCTGGCCAACAGAAAAATCACCGAGTATTTTTTCTCGTGTTCGCCATCATTCATACCTCCTATGACCTCGATATCGAGACGCCCAACCATTGAGATCACCAGAAATTGACCCATTACCCAATTTCGTTTATCACACAATTCTCATGAATTTCTCAATTAAAAATCATGATTTAATTTTAAAAATCTTAAATTTTGATTATGATTTATAATATATACATGAAACGTTAAATTTTTGAAATCATATTTTGATCAAATTTAAATTTTACTGGAAAATTTTGAATTCCAGAAGCCTACAAACTTATTTAACCTCCAACATACAATTTTAACTTTAGCTTATGTTTTTACAATATAAGTATCTAAGCATATCATAGACCACATTAAGAGATTTAAGGTTTTGATCGAAAATCTGAACTCTGTATTTTAAACAGAGAAGATCTCTGATCCCTTAATACATGCACCTAGTTACATTCATATATACGCAATACATCAGCATGAAATCAAGCTTCTTAGATTCATGCATTCAGATCTAAAATAAAGTTGGGATCACTCACAGTTATTGATGCGCAGAGCTTGATCATTCACACATGTATTTATATACACAATTACATTTATTCATATTAAATTTAGCATGCAAACATTTAGGCCAACATTCATCAGTTTCTCCCTCAAACATTTACTACCTAAACCAAGTTTATATTGTTATATTTTAAATTTATTCACTGTTCTAGTTTGAACAAAGATTTGCTTTTCATGATCTGTCGTGTACATAATTATTAACACACATATATAATTATAATCATTTTTAAAACATCATGCATAACAGAGTTCACATTATATTACAAAAATCATCACATGCAACTTTAAAATCTACCAGAACTTTCAGAGTCACTCACCTGCACTAGTTGAACATAGCAGCTTGGAAGTTGCTTGATCTCTCTCCTTTTTTTATTATGTAGCTTGATTTAATTGGTGTTTGGGACAACTTGTTTGATTGCTTGCTTTACTCTGAGATGATGTTGTTTTTAAAATTTCAGAGGGATTTCTTTGATCTGCTTAGATGTTCCAGCAAGATGATTACTTGATTAAGTCTCTCTTTTTTTAAGTTTAAATGTTCAATTTGTTTGAATTTTCCACAGATCTGATGGAGTAATTAGTTTATAAAATAAAATAAAATAAAATAAAAATAAGGATTTGACACTTGTCTCTTACCTTGCCTATTTGATTAACACATATTATTAGGAGATTTTAATAAGTCAATATTTGTAACTTACATGCATAAATAAAAATTAAAAGGTTTTATAAAGCTTTTATAATTATCTTTCTAATTTATAAATATGTATTAAAAATAATAATAATATAAAAAAATTTATGTTCTAGATAAAATCAAATAAGAATACATTTTAAAACCAAAGTAAAATTTTAAGATATATACATATCTATCTTTTATCATTTCAAACTTAAATATCCTAATTCAAATTCAATTTCAAATCCAATTTGAAAAATCAATTTGAGATATATATATATAAAACAAACACAAATTCAATTTGTATATAATAATTCTATTTAAAATCTTTATATATATATATGTATACAACACAATTAAAAACATAAATATTTATTCGATCAGATTCATTTGTTCAATCTAAAATTCAGTATTTCTATTAATTAACCCAATTATATTATCAATTACAAATGTTTCAAAACCCGGGTTATCACAGCCCTAGGGGCAACTCTGTAATTTTTTGCAAACTATTAACACTGTAACGAAATCTTATCTGAAATAAAAGGTGTTTTACTTTCTATTATATACTCATTATAATGTGTTATATTACTTAATTATTTAACTTAAGTATATTTAATAGAAAATCCATAAATGATGTGTTTTGTGATAGTTATCACAATATGTTAGAAACGTGAGTAATTTACCACAATTTAATAAACACGTTTAAAATATTCCTAGTGAAGATATATTAAGACCGGATTTTGATACATCTGTTGTGACTAGAATATGTAATGTTGTCCAAATATTGGACGGTGTAGGCTTCTAGGGCACCAAAGATTGCGTACTAATAGTTATTGGATAACTATGTAATGAGTCACTCGATAGTTTTATGTTGGTTAATATAACTACGGTCAAACGGAAAATATCAGAGCGATATATTACATAACTCACTCAACTTAAGAATACTATCAAGCTTCAATGGAAAATTCGCTTTAATTATAGTTAAATCGTGGCATGACGTCCATATAATTACTATAGCTGGGTCAAGTAGAGGAATTGGAAGTGAAACATTATTCAATAGAGAATTCATCTCCTCAATTATACGGGATTAGTACCACAATCAATTAGAGTCAATTTAAAGTCAAATTCTCTTGCTAGAGTAGTGTGGTTGATAGGAACCAAGGACTTTGTATTTAGATTATAAAGTTGAATGTGGATGATATTGGAACTTTAACCTTTACTGAATTCCATAAGTCCTAATGTGATATAGTTTTGATAGAGAGAAGTGGCGTAAATAATTGTCACTACAGGATACCATTTAAAGCAAGTAAAATTGAATTTTACCGAAACTAGATAAGCAATAAATTGGGCCATAATGTCATACCACTAGCTAAGGTGGAGCGTGAATGTTAATATCCAAATTATTCGATATTAATCACTATCGAACCTACACCTAGAATCACACAACCAAAATGTTGAATACTCCGACTACCACTTAATTTATTAAATTATAATTGTTATAAATTAGTTAACATTTATGAAATATTAACTATAAACTTTTATTTTATTTTGTGTTGGTTGGTATTGAAAATAGTGCGTATATAAAAGTTGTATGCATACGTATCGATATACAATATCGATGTACGTTTAAATTAGATTTAAATGTACACTATCTAATTGGTCTTGAAGCGACATAGAGGCCCATATTGAGGAAACATATAGCCAACTATAGATCGTTAGAAGGAGGGGTTGAATTTTATTGAAATGATGTTTGAATTTGTAAGGCAATAGTGGACCGGATCCACACTTTGCTCCTCTTTTTCTCTCCTATTTAAACTCCCTAAACCCATCATTTTCATCTCTCTTTTTGCTACACCATCACCTACCTCTTGCCGAATATTCCCCCCTATCCTCCTCTATTATTTCAAACTTTAAAAACACAAGAATGAAGCAAACTCCAACAATGATTCATTGATCTTTTAGTCGGGTAGCTCTTTCTGAAAGGTTTTGGATTTATTTCAAAATGAATTTAATCGGATTCAGCATTCAAGGTGTAATATCTAGGCTATAGTAAGGTGATAATCATATTTACATTATATATATATATATATATATATATTGTGGTCTGTTATATGATTCGTGTATAGTTAGATTGAATATGTTGAATTTGATACCCACTAGATATATGCCTAAGATTCTATATAAGATGTTGCATGAGAAGAAATCCCTCCTCAATTATTTGTAGGTATGGAGCAATCCAGCCTATGTTAGGAACGTCGACTCTAACAAACTTAAGGTGAGATCAACCTTGTGTAAGTTTATATGATGTTCCAAGAATTCTTAGGGATATATTTTCTACAACATAAAGAAACAAAAAGTTATTGTTTCCATATAAGATGTCTTTTTAGAAAAGGAATTTAGCAAAGTTGCAGAATAAGATAAGACCTAGAAACTAAGACATTTGCTGAACCAATGAGAGACCCAAGCTCACCCGTATACGAAAACATACAACCTATTAGAAGGTCTGGTAGGGAATCTCGTGCATAAGAGAGATATTACGGTTTTCTCATAGATGATGAGAAGGTGAACTGTGTCTTAGATGATGACACTCCTTCATCATTCCAACAAGCACGATACAGTAAAGACTCTGCACTTTGGCTTGGAGCTACAAAATCCGTGATGGGCACCAAAGTATTGTGTTCTGAGCACCAAAGTGCTGAAAAGATGAAAAGTTAGGGTAAATAAAAATAAAAATAACAAAACAAGGAAGAAGAAACATAATATTAGAATTTCACAGCGGAATGGTAATATATTATATCAAAGGAACAGTACAAAGGGTTACTCCAATACAGAAATTTCAAAGTTACGATACCTAAGTGCCATCATCAGCCTGGATAGTTATAATAACATGTCCTCACAAATGCTGATATGTACAATATAATCATGCAGCGGGAATAAAAATACCACAGTATGTGAAACATTCAACTCGTCTTCTCTAGCACCAATGAACATCAACGAAAACCTGCCTTTCTCAAACTACTCGAAAGAGTAGGTGAGAAATTTAGGGAAAACAAAAACCAAGCGTTAGACATAAATCTTGCATGAGAAACTTAAGAAATATGTGTCTAGCATATAATAGTACTTTTGAGATCGCATGGAATTCCATAACGATTATCCCCTCAAAAGAACCGCCATCTAATAGGTACATAAGGTGATATAATAGATAATGTTTGGGGTATAAAATATAAATATTATCAAATGGTTGGAATAGTTGTATTGGTTACATTCAACGGCATATTAGAGGGTCACAATCAAATCCGCTAAGAAATGTTTGCATAATGGATTTTCCGTGGAGATCCCTTCGGTCAAGTCAAAATCCAATCTCCTGCACAAGGGTCGGAAACTACCTTTGAGTGTCGTATATCTGTACATAGAATATACCATAAGGTAAATATAACCGGTCCACGTCTAAATACATGACCCAGAATACCATCACTCTCACGCGCAACTTCGATAAGCATACTCTAGATCTAGAGTGACAATATCCTATCATGGGTTAGTAAAATCTCAAGCTATGCTCCTATACTATTTTTACCCATTTTCGATGTCGAGATCATGTTTGGTATCTTTCACAAGAGCCTTCATCACTCGAACAGAATATGAATCCCCAATTGGATTCTTACATCTCAAATAGATCTTAAAACCACACATGGATTCTCGTACCTTGCAGATATCGGAATCACACATGGATTCCCACATCCTGAACAGATCATGAACAACTACATGTGTTTAAGCATCTTAAACAAATCTTGAATCTATATATAGATTCCAACATCTCGGGCCAGTCCACTTCCAAGAGATAGAACACATATCTCAGCCTTGAAGTGGTTTTTGGTAAGTAAAACACTTATCAATCTCGGTCTCTTCAAAACTGATTCGATAATTTTTTTCATTTGACGATAATAAGAGCGATCACATAAGGAAAACAAGTCTTGTATACTTATCACATTTCAAATATTTTAATTTCACGCTATCCCTCGATCAAGAGTGAAGCAGGTAAGTTAGAGCTCTATTACTCATATCCCTACTCGAACACCAGTCTTAATTCCCAAAGATAGACAATCCTACTTCATCGGCTTTTAGTGCTAAGTATACAACTAAATATTTTTCATAAACGAGTAAACAAACAAAGCATGATCAAGTCATAAGCACGATTAAGTCACATAAGCGACTTCTAATCCCCTTTTGTTTAACTAATCTTTTATTAAGTAAAACCACTTTTATTAGTAAAACTTCTTTTGTCTAATAAAACATCGTTTATCAATTTCTACTATTCATTTGTACTCTTTCGATACTCAAAAAGTATTCATGTACTTATCTCAAATGGTATAAGTATATTCATAAACCATTAACAAGGTTTCTTACTTTAAACCTTTTCTTTTTCTATCTTTTTCTAACTTTTTCCGAAAGATTCCGCACTTATAATTTCCTTTAAACTAACCACTTTAAAGATCTAAGTGCTTTCGCAGATCCATTCAAAGGATTTAAGGCCGATGTTACTTAAACATTATCACTACAAACTAAAACCATTTCACTTACGTTTATCTTTAAAAAAACATTCTTTTAAAGATCTATTAACATTCATAAGTTTAATAAAAAAGGGTTAAAGATGAATGTTATTAAAACATTGTCACAACAAACGCAAATCCATTTCACTTATGCTTATTTTTAAAACATTCGTTTAAAGATCTGCTCACGTTCATAAGTATAATCGAAAACGGTTAAAGATAAATATTATTAACACATTGTCAAAACAAACCCAAAATCATTTCTCTTATGCTTATCTTTAAAACATTCTTTTATAGATCTATTTACATTCATAAGTATAATCGAAAAGGGTTAAAGACAAATGTTATTACCACATTGTCACAACAAATCCAAAAATCATTTCATACTTGTATTATCTTTAAAACATTCTTTTAAAGATCTAATTTCAATAATAGGTTAAGTTCGATAGTCAACTAATCGATTATCTAGTTAAAACAGTTGCTTATACAAATCAATGTTGTATACTTAACTCGTTTTTGACATTACCGACTTAACTATTCCTCGTTCAAGAGGGAAGCTTGGTATGTTAAAGCTCTATTGCTCCATTCTACTCGATATCAATCTTTAACCTCAGAAATAGATAAACCTACATCATCGACTTTTAGTGTTAAGTTGTAACAACCTACATATTTATCGATTTTATATTTAAATATTTTATCGATACTCGGAATTTAGTACGAAAAGCTACTTTTTGCATACGGTCGAATTAGGACTTGAGACCACTTCCATTGAGTTCAAAACGTCGTTTGCAATCTTTTTGAGTATAAGCTTTGATATGTTTGGAGTTAGTGGAATTTTGCTACTTTTTACTTAGGGCTTTGGTTTGGGCTGAGCCCAATAACCCCACTTATTTATTCATTCCCAACCCCTTCTCCTCTTCATTACTTCATTCCTCATTTCCTAATACTCAAGCTTTTATAACAATGGAGAGTGGAAGAGGAAATTAAAACTCCAAGCCCTAGTTTTCTTTTGCAAATCAAACCCTAGCTCCAAACTAATAGAAGAACCCATTGGTAAGCCTTCTCTTCATCTTCTCCAACTCCTTCTCTCTTGTTTCAGAAATTCCTAAACCTAACTTTGGGAATGTTCTTCTTTTTGAGCATAGATTCAAGCTCGTTTGGGTTGTGTTGAAGAGAGGTTGGTTCTCCCTTTGCTTTCGAGCTTCTTCTTCAATTGTTTGGGTTCAAAGGTGAGATTTTTATCTCACGTATTTGTCTATAATTATCTTCGATTGTTAGGTATGAATTCCTAACGTTTATTCTTGTGCAATTGATTTTGGTTTGGATTGATTTGGTGTATATTCCAATTTTTGGTGTTTTGAAATCAAAATCTATGAAAATCCTTTTATGGATATTTGGACATTGATATTTGAGGCGTATCGAAGAGCCGTTAAGGTTGGGTTGTCGCTTGGCGTAAATCCTTAGTCGTTGTCGCTCGATCGATCGCTTCCGGTATCCGTTTGGCCAATTTTTTGGCCTAGGTTCAGGGAATGCTCTGAACCCCAGATTCAGACGTCTGAATATTGTTCTGGGAAGATTTCTATTCCCAGATTCAGACGTCTGAATATATGATTTCAGACGTCTGAATTGGTTCATTTGGAACCAGAAAGGAAATAGGCTAAAATGTGCCTATTTCAGACGTCTGAAATCAAAGATTCAGACGTCTGAATTCTTTTTTGGAAAATAATTTATTTTCCAAATTCAGGCGTCTGAATCCTTGATTTCAGACATCTGAATTTGCACTCTTTTTGCCTCTTTGCCTATTTGCTTGAGAATTCCAACGTTAATCGATTCGTGTTGATTCCCTTTTGTTATTATCACTTATTATCGACTTTGATGACATTTTCTTCGTGATTTTTGGGAATATCCATTTTGATGGATTCAGTATCGATTTCTTTGGATTTTATTCACGTCTTCGAATGTGAATTTTAGTGATTGATTGTTCTTACAATCTTCTTTGTGATTTCTCACTTTAAAAATATAAATGTTTTCTATACTAGTAGTAAATATCAAAACTCTTTCTTCAAATGATTTCAACACTATTTTATTACAAAGCTCGTTTTCTCAAACCGATTTCTAATCTATTAGTATATACAAACCTTTACCTCACTCGTATGAGAAATCTAATTAAACGGCTTAGTAAAACGAGTGGTATGAAACGCTTACGTTTACTTCGTCGGTTAATTCTTGGACTTGTTCGATTGAAACTCTTGTGACAATTTTCTAGTGGAGATCTACAATTTGTTCGTAAATATTTAAGTTAAGCTAGTGGTTATGGGACATGAAGCTAAGCTCATATATTTACTAGCTTACTGTAATTGACACTTCTTGATGATCATGACGATCATTTTTGTGATTTAGAGTAGAAATTGTGCGATGTCACTTTGTCCACGTGGAGGACTGTAACTCATTCTATTGAGCTTCGTCTCATTTCTTTGTGTGGTAGCTCCCCATGGTCTTCGGGCCATTCGTGTGTCAAAAATTAATGGCTAGCTACCATGAGATAGCATCTCGTTCGTGTGATACATATGTTGGTGAGTTTTTATGCTCCCATTCGTGTGATAGGCCTCCCCCTTTTTTTTGATTTCTGGATTTCGTGTGTTGAATTCTGGAATTTATGCTTCACCAATTTTAGTGATTTTCATTGATATGATTTGTCAATTTTTGTGCATTGGTGAATTCGTGTGTCATTGACTTGTTGTGAATACAATTTTTGGGTATGAAACCCTTTTTGGATCTTTGTGAAGATTTTTGTGATATTGATTAATCTCATGTTGAGTTTCAATTGCATACTTATAGTAGTATGCCATTATGGGTATTATATGTTTATGCCATATCTCTTATTCTATATCATGTTATCTGATATTTATAGCTAGACTGATCCGTTTATTATTTTCTTATTAAATAATACCCGCGTCAGACCGAGATGTTACAGGTGCTTTCGCTTGACTTCTCCCCAGGGATTCATTAATCTGACTTTTGGCTAACTATTTAGATTAGCAGTTTTTGTTGTATACACTTGAGATATAGACTCATAGATGTATTCTTTTGCATAGCACGTGTTGCTATTCTTTTGTATTATTGTGGATCTTTTTGACCACTACTCTGATATACATTTTCATGTGTTAGTTATATATTCATATTTTCTTCCGCCTTCGTGATATGAATTATCTGTGACTGATTTATGTTATGCTTATTTCTATATTTGTTTCCGAAGATATTATAGCCACTATGTAGTAGCTTTGAGTTTGTATCGGTATGTCGGATTTCCTCCTTAAATGAATTGCATGTTATTCTATCTGACATATCTGAGCTCGCACAAAGCAATTACACGGATGGTCGCTCCTCAACAGCTTTATTCTCCGTGCTAGTTGACAGCATTACTCCGTAGTGTTCTTGGCTAACGTGGGTATAGAGGTGGGGCGTCACAGCTTGGTATCAGAGCCAAACTTCGGAACAATGTAGAATAACTTAACAAGGATCATCGTCCTAAGTCTATCTTAGGAGTCGTGCTTTAGGATTTAATTCGAGTCTTCGTACCGATTTATCCTATTTTCTTTATGATTCCTTGTTTTATCTATCAAGATTGGTTGATATTCAGTTTGTGAATAACCTTCTTCTTCTTCCTTCTTTCTTTCTTAAGGAAGAGAAATGGTTAGACCTGGTCGTCCCAGAGCTGGACCATCTAGTGCTCCACCCCAAGATGGAGTTTTTATGACTACTCAGCAACTTCTTGACCTTGTCACGAATGCTCAGGCAGATGGTTCTAATCCGGAACCTACTCACCCTAAATCTGGGTTTGCACGTTTGTGCAATGATTTCACCAACCTGGGTGGGAAGCCATTTAAAGGTTCTGAAACTATTATTGAAGTCCAGTCTTGGTTAAGGACATGCGATCGAATCTTTTCTCGCATGAACCTCATCGATCTTCACCGTATTCAGGTGGCTTCCAGTATGCTCCAAGAGAGAGCATTGGACTAGTACGAACTTCTTATTTCTGAGATTAATGAAGCGGATCTCACCTGGGAGCAATTCCGGGGACGCTTTGAATTAAAATTCGTGCCAGAAGCAGAGAAAGTGACATTGGCTCGACGTTTCATAGACCTTGTTCAGGGTGAAGCCTCCGTGACTGATTATGTTGCATCCTTCGAGTCACTTTCCAAATATGGGGTTGAATACATCAACACCGCATTGAAGAAGAACCAAAGATTTGTCTATGGCTTAAACAAAAATCTCAAGAAGCCATTACTTCTAAAATTAGAAGTTCCCTTTGACCAACTCATTGATATTGCTCTTCGTCTTGAAGAGGCGGATAGGGAAAGTGATGTTGAAGTGGTGGGTTCCAAACCAAACTTCAACAACAAGAAGAGGCCAAACAAATTCAAAGGTCCTTATCCCAATAAGAAAGGGAAGCAAGAAACTCCTGCTGAAAAGACCTTTTCCTCTACTGAAGGGAAATGCTTTAACTGTGGTTCCAGAGACCATTTTGCGAACAAGTGTTCAAAGCCTTGTACTTGTCGCTATTGCAAAAGCCCGGATCATTATTTATCTTCTTGTCCCAAACTTCAAAATAAAAAAGAAAGAAAGCTTAATGTTGCTCAAGCCCCTGGCAACACATCTCGTGGTCAAGGTATTTCTCATTCTATCCTTGATGGTATTATTATATTTCGTGATCAGCCCATTCGAGTTCTTTTTGATACGGGAGCATCCCATTCTTTTATATCAAAAGAGCTTGTTGATACTTTTTCTTTACGTGTTGTTGCTTTAATGACTTCTTTGAGAATTGCGAATCCAGTTGGTGGATCCTCAACTCTTAGTTTGCTTTGTAAAGATGTGGAGATTATTTTGTGTGATTTTCCTTTCCTAGCCGATTTGCATGTCATGCGTTATTTAGGCTTTGGAATGATTTTGGGAATGGATTGGCTTAACCGTTATGAAGCTCACGTCCTATGTCCCGAGCGGACTCTTTATCTCCGACACCCGCAATCTGTAAAGCAGATTTCTATTATTCTTAATGATTCGGATTTTTCTTTGACTGCATCATTATATTCTTTAAATCCTCGTGATGATGATAATGATGATGAGGAGGACATCATTTCTCTTATTCACGTTGTTCGTGAATTTTTCGACATATTTGAGTCCGTTTTAGGATTACCACCTAAGCGAGCAATTGAGTTCAGAATTAATCTTACCCCTGGAGCTCAACCAATTACTCGTCCTCCTTATCGTTTGTCCAATAAAGAAAATGAGGAGATGCGCATACAATTATTCGATTTAGAAACGAAGCAATTTATTCGCTCTAGTTCCTCGCCTTGGGGAGCTTCGCCTATTTTCGTGAAGAAATCCGATGGTACACTTAGACTTTGCGTTGACTACCACAAGCTTAATGATCTTACTATCAAAAATAAATATCCTTTACCTCGAATTGATGATCTATTTGACCAACTTAGTGGTGCTAGAGTCTTTTCACAATTGGACTTGGCAACCCGTTTTCATCAGCTTCGTATTGCAGAGGATAGCATTCCTTTGACATCGTTCCGTACTCGTTATGGATCTCATGAATGGCTTGTTATGCCATTTGGTCTAACGAATGCTCCGGCTTATTTCGTTGACCTTATGAATAGAGTTTTCAAAGATTTTCTCGATCGATTTGTTCTCATCTTTATTGATGATATTCTTGTGTATTCAAAAACCGAGGAGGAACATGAAAAGCATCTTCGGATTGTATTGGAAACTCTTAGGAGAAATCAATTAAAGGCGAAATTTTCTAAATGCCACTTTTGGCAATCTCGTGTGAAGCTTCTAGATCATATTATTTCCGAATCCGGAATTTTCGTGGATCCTTCAAAGATTGAAGCGATTTAAGATTGGAAGAGACCGGAGAATGTGACGGAGATTCGTAGTTTTCTTGGATTGGCGGGTTATTACTGTCATTTTATCAAAGACTTTTCTAAGATTGTCGTGCCTCTTACTAGCTTAACGAAGAAAGGCGTTAAATACATTTGGTCGGACAAATGTGAAACTTCTTTTCAGAAACTAAAGGAACTTCCTTCAGATGCTCCTATTCTTGTTATTCCCGAGGGGAATCAAGATTTCGTTGTTTATACCGATGCTAGTCGCGTTGGTTTGGGTGCCGTTCTTATGCAAAGAGAACGTGTTATTGCTTATGCTTCAAGGAAATTGAAGCCTGCTGAGACTAGATATGCCACTCGTGATTTAGAGCTCACGGCTATTGTTTTTGCCCTTCGTATTTGGCGTCATTATCTTTTAGGAGAGAAATTTGTTCTTTATACCGATCATAAATCTTTGAAATATTTATTTTCTCAAAAGGAACTTAATTCGCGTCAACAACGTTGGCTCGAGTTCCTTGCTCCTTATGATCTTGATATTCTTTATACCCCCGGTAAGGGTAATCGTGTCGCCGATGCTCTTAGCCGTAAACAACAAGCTGTTGTTTCTATGATGATATCCGAATAGAACGATCTCGAGATTTTATCCACTTGCGAAATTCGAGACCGTGTTTCCGATTTGTGTTCATCTCTTGTTTTATGTAGCCTTGAGGCTCATCCTTCTCTTTTACACCACATTCTTGAAGCTCAAAGGCTAGATCCCGACTTGGCTCTTCTTGGCTAAAATATTAAGAATAGAGGTGATATTGAAGGTTTGAAAGACTTTGATATTGATTCTCGTGGCGGCATTCGAAAATTTGGTAGACTTATCATACCAAATATTGGTGATCTTCGTAAATATATTTTAGAAGATTCTCATCGTTCTAAATTTACCATTCATCCCGGTAGCAGTAAAATCTACGCGGATATGAAGCGACTTTATTATTGGGAGGGAATGAAACTTGACATCGCTAACTTCGTTAAGCGTTGCATGACTTGCCAACTCGTTAAGGCCGAACATCAAAGGCCCGGTGGGTTATTGCAACCTTTAAAAATTCCAATTTGGAAGTGGGACAGTATTTCCATGGATTTTATTGAAGGCCTTCCCCGTTCTCGTTCGGGTCGTGATAGCTTATGGGTGATTGTAGATAGACTTACTAAATCCGCCCATTTTGTTCCCGTTCGGTCTAACCGAACCGTTCCTCTTTTGGCCAAGCTCTTTATCAAAGAGATTGTTAAATTGCATGGAGTTCCTACTTCTATTGTTAGTGATCGTGATCCATTGTTTACTAGTGGATTTTGGAAGAGTCTTCAAAAAGCTTTGGGAACGAAGCTTAATTTTAGCACCGCTTATCACCCCCAGTCCGATGGACAAACCGAGCGTGTGAATCAAACTCTTGAAGATCTTCTTCGTGCATGTGTTCTTGATTTTGGTGGAAGTTGGGAAGATCGTATTTCACTTGTTGAATTTTCCTATAATAATAGCTTCCAATCTAGTATTGGTATGGCACCTTTCGAGGCACTCTATGGAAGGCCATGCCGATCTCCTTCTTGTTGGCTTGAGGCCGGTGAGAAGCTGGTTTTAGGTCCAGATTTTATTCGTGATTCCACAGAAAAGATTGATCCTATTCGTCATAGGATGAAAGAAGCCCAGAGTAGGCAAAAATCCTATGCCGATAACCGGAGAAGGAAGTTAGAATTTTCTGTGGGAGATCTTGTGTTCATTCGTGTTTCACCTATGAAAGGTGTTGTACATTTCAGTCGATCGGGAAAGTTAGCGCCTCGATACATTGGGCCATTTCCCATCGCTGAACGGATTGGTTCTATGGCTTATCGCCTATCATTACCGGCTCAGTTTTCTGCCATGCATGACGTGTTTCACGTTTCTCAATTACGGAAATGTCTTCGAGATTCCGATTCTATTCTTGAGCCCGGTGTTGTGGAAGAGATTGAAGTTTCGCCTAATTTAACTTATGAGCAGCATCCTATTCGAATTATTGCTTCGGAGGTCAAACGCCTTCGAAATAAAGATGTCCCGATTGTGAAAGTTTAATGGTCTTCAAATCCTAACGATTGTTCTTGGGAATCTAGAGAATTCATCGAGCGAACGCATCCTGACTTACTTTCTCATGCTCTTTAAGGTGAACTTCTTACTTCAAAATTCTTTTGTGTTAATATGCTTTTTTGGTTGTTACTATATATCTTCTTCTTAAATATTGCGAGGACGCAATTTCTTTAAGGAGTGGAGTCTGTAACAACCCGCATATTTATCGATTTTATATTTAAATATTTTATCGATACTCGGAATTGAGTCCGAAAAGCTACTTTTTGCATACAATCGAATTAGGACTCGAGACCACTTCCATTGAGTTCAAAATGTCGTTTGCGATCTTTTTGAGTATAAGCTTTGATATGTTTGGAGTTAGTGGAATTTTGCTACTTTTTACTTAGGGCTTTGGTTTGGGCTAAGCCCAATAACCCCACTTATGTATTCAGTCCCAACCCCTTCTTCTCTTCATTACTTCATTCATCATTTCCTAGTACTCAAGCTTTTATAACAATGGAGAGTGAAAGAGGAAATTAAAACTCCAAGCCCTAGTTTTCTTTTGCAAATCAAACTCTAGCTCCAAACTAATAGAAGAACCCATTGGTAAGCCTTCTCTTCATCTTCTCCAACTCCTTCCCTCTTGAATTTTAGAAATTCCTAAACCTAACTTGGGAATGTTCTTCTTTTTGAGCACAGATTCAAGCTCGTTTGGGTTGTGTTGAAGAGAGGTTGGTTCTCCCTTTGCTTTCGAGCTTCTTCTTCAATTGTTTGGGTTCAAAGGTGAGATTTTTATCTCACATCTTTGTCTATAATTATCTTCGATTGTTAGGTATGAACTCCTAACGTTTATTCTTGTGCAATTGATTTTGGTTTGGATTGATTTGGTGTATATTCCAATTTTTGGTGTTTTGAAATCAAAATCTATGAAAATCCTTTTATGGATATTTGGACATTGATATCTGAGGCGTATCAAAGAGCCGTTAAGGTTGGGTTGTCGCTTGGCGTAAATCCTTAGTCGTTGTCGCTCGATCGATCGCTTTCGGTATCCGTTTGGCCAATTTTTTGGCCTAGGTTCAGGGAATGCTCTGAACCCCAGATTCAGACGTCTGAAACGTAATATTCAGACGTCTGAATATTGTTCTGAAAAGATTTCTATTCTCAGATTCAGACGTCTGAATATATGATTTCAGACATCTGAATTGGTTCATTTGGAACCAGAAAGGAAATTGGCTAAAATGTGCCTATTTCAGACGTCTGAAATCAAAGATTCAGACGTCTGAATTCTGTTTTGGAAAATAATTTATTTTCCAAATTCAGACGTCTGAATCCTTGATTTCAGACGTCTGAATTTGCACTCTTTTTGCCTATTTGCTTGAGAATTCCAACGTTAATCGATTCATGTTGATTCCCTTTTGTTATTATCACTTATTATCGACTTTGATGACATTTTCTTCGTGATTTTTGGGAATATCCATTTTGATGGATTCAGTATCGATTTCTTTGGATTTTATTCACGTCTTCGAATGTGAATTTTAGTGATTGATTGTTCTTACAATCTTCTTTGTGATTTGTCACTTTAAAAATATAAAGGTTTTCTATACTAGTAGTAAATATCAAAACTCTTTCTTCAAATGATTTCAACACTATTTTATTACAAAGCTCGTTTTCTCAAACCGATTTTTAATCTATTAGTATATACAAACCTTTACCTCACTCGTATGAGAAATCTAATTAAACAGCTTAGTAAAACGAGTGGTATGAAACGCTTGCGTTTACTTCGTCGGTTAATTCTTGGACTTGTTCGATTGAAACTCTTGTGACAATTTTCTAGTGGAGATCTACAATTTGTTCGTAAATATTTAAGTTAAGCTAGTGGTTATGGGACATGAAGCTAAGCTCATATATTTACTAGCTTACTGTAATTGACACTTCTTGATGATCATGGCGATCATTTTTGTGATTTAGACTAGCAGTTGTGCGATGTCTCTTTGTCCACGTGGAGGACTGTAACTCATTCTATTGAGCTTCGTCTCATTTCTTTGTGGGGTAGCTCCCCATGGTCTTCGGGCCATTCGTGTGTCAAAAATTAATGGCTAGCTACCATGAGATAGCGTCTCGTTCGTGTGATACATATGTTGGTGAGTTTTTATGCTCCCGTTCGTGTGATAGGCCTCCCCCTTTTTTGTGATTTCTGGATTTCGTGTGTTGAATTCTGGAATTTATGCTTCACCAATTTTAGTGTTTTCATTGATATGATTTGTCAATTTTTGTGCATTGGTGAATTCGTGTGCCATTGACTTGTTGTGAATACAAGTTTTGGGTATGAAACCCTTTTTGGATATTTGTGAAGATTTTTGTGGTATTGATTAATCTCATGTTGAGTTTCAATTGCATACTTATAGTAGTATGCCATTATGGATATTATATGTTTATGTCATATCTCTTATTCTATATCATGTCATCTGATATTTATAGCTAGACTGATCCGTTTATTATTTTCTTATTAAATAATACTCGGGTCCGACCGAGATGTTACAAGTGCTTCTTCTTGACTTCTCTCCAGGGATTCATTACTCTGACTTTTGGCTAACTATTTAGATTAGCAATTTTTGTTGTATACACTTGAGATATACACTCATAGATGTATTCTTTCGCATATCACGTGTTGCTATTCTTTTGAATTATTGTGGATCTTTTTGACCACTACTCTGATATACACTTTCATGTGTTAGTTATATTTTCATATCTTCTTCCGCCTTCGTGATATGAATTATCTGTGACTGATTTATGTTATGCTTATTTCTATATTTGTTTCCGAAGATATTATAGCCACTGTGTAGTAGCTTTGAGTTTGTATCGGTATGTCGGATTTCCTCCTTAAATGAATTGCATGTTATTCTATCTGACATATCTGAGCTCGCGCAAAGCAATTACACGGATAGTCGCTCCTCAACAGCCTTATTCTCCGTGCTAGTTGACAGCATTACTCCGTAGTGTTCTTGGCTAACGTGGGTATAGAGGTGGGGCGTGCGTCACATAAGTGTAGTATTAATGATTTTTATAAACAAGAACAAACAACATTGTTAACCCGTTTACGACATTCCCAATTTAAATATTCCGTTCAAGAGGAAATCCTAGTAGGTTAGAGCTCTATTTCTCCATCCCTACTCGACATCAATCTTTAACTCTCAGAAATAGATAAACCTACTTTATCGGCTTTTAGCATTAAACAAAGTTAATTTCCTTTTTAAACAAGTAAGTAAACAACAAGATTAACACGTTTTCGATATTTCAACTTAACCACTTCTCATTCAAGAGTGAAGTCAGGTAAGTTAGAGCACTGATTGCATCAAAGCCCTGTCTAAACACTTCATTCTTGAATCTCACAAATTGATAAGCATACTCGTCGGCTTTTAGTGTTAAGTATAGTATTAATGACTTCCCTAAACGAGTTAGAAAACAATATGGTTAACCCATTCCCAACATTCCCGACTTAAGTATTCCTCATTCAAGAGGAAAGCCAGTAGGTTAGAGCTTTATTGCTCCATCCATGCTCGACATAATTCTTAACTACCAAAAGTAGAAAAACCTACTTCGTCGGCTTTTCGCTTTCGGCAAAGTTAATTACCATTTTAAACAAGTTAGTAAAAAACAAGACTAACACGTTTTTGACATTTCAACTTAAACATTCCCCGTTCAAGAGTGAAGCCATGTAAGTTAGAGCACCGGTTACATCAAAGCCTTGCCTATAAACTTCATTTTTGAATCTCAAAAATAGGCAAGCATACTCGTCGGCTTTTAGTGCTAAGTATAATATTAACGACTTCCATAAATGAGCTAGAAAACAATATGATTAACCCATTTTTGAGATTCTCGAGTATTCCTCGTTCAAAAGAAAGCCTAGTAGGTTGGAGCTCTATTGTTCCATCCGTACTCGACATCATCTTAACTCCCAAAAATAGATAAACCTACTTCGTCGGATTTTAGCGTTAAGCAAAGTTAATTACCATTTTAGACAAGTAAGTAAATAAAACCATTCCTCGTTCAAGAGTGAAGCCATGTAAGTTAGAGCACTATTTGCATCAAAGACTTGCCTATACACTTCATTCTCGGTTCTCCCAAACCGATAAGCATACTCGTCGGCTTTTAGTGTTAAGCCTAGTCAATCACCTTTGTCAAAACTTATATATATAAAATAATACTTTAGAAATACTTGTAAATTATTATTAAATATCTATGTAAAATATTACCTGAAAATAACTAATTTAAAAGTTTGATTAAAAACATGTTTTGCATTTTGCGGTACTTTCAAAATTCGTAAATAATCATAACACTATGTTTAAACTTCTATTCTTTTTTTCATTATCAAATGCATTTTATAAGAACTCATATAAAAAGGTTTTATAAAGAAAAGAATTTAGAACCATTTAAATGACGAAAAACAAGCCAAAACTTCGCATTTTAAACACTTAAAACCATACTTGACTTACTCCAGCATTATAAATGCTATTAAAAGTTCGTATTAAAACAACATTGAAAAGCATAATCTTTGTGACTTGTTTTAACCACTTAAACAAATGATATAGGACTTGAAATTTTTATAGTAACTAATACCATTATGGTACTTAAAAGCCTTAGAAAGAAATCCATTAGAATATCTTCCAATTTATTTATAAAAATTTCCGAAAATAAGGAATTCTTAAGCACTTATAACGTTTTTCAAACACTTTCAAACTTCCTTCATTTTGATGCACAAGTTAATTAACAATTTAAACATCAATTAAAGGTCACATCACATGTTTAATAGAGTAACAGAAGTGGTTTTAAATAATATAAATTTATCATTTGCTTTCAAAAGCAATAGGGCTCCAAAGTTTTTAACTCTACTTAGTTAATGTCACCTTAACTTTATATTATGCACACAACATGTATATATACACAATATATACTTATAAGATAGTGAAAAGGCTCACTTAGGTTGATGCCTAAGCCAAGCACAAAGCTAAAAAAACCAAAGAACTACCTCCTTCAACAACACAAGCCTAAAGGTCCAATCTTTAGCATTTCCAAACCAAAGCCAACACCTTACTTCTCTTCCTCCATGCTCATGGCCCATCCAAGCTCCCCCTCTTCCTCTTACCTCCTCCCACTTCTTACTTGCTAATTATGCTTCAGACGATGTCTTAGGCCTAAAGCCAAAGTTTAAAAAAGATTATAGAAAATTTGGTTAACTTTTGAAAAATTAGAGAGTAATAAGTTAATTAATGTTTAAGAATTTCTACTTTTTCAACCCTCCTACTTCATCTCAAGCTGTGAAAATTATTTGCGACTATTTCCTAAGGATGCAGCCCTTCTGATATAGACTTAGAAATGTGATGAAAAAAGATCGAAAACCCCTCAAAACCCTTGTGACATTAATTACAAACATCACTTCTTCTTTATCATTTACTTAACTTTTAAGACTTTCCATTTATGCATATTTTCTAAATATCTTTCCTTACTTCATGTATGACATCATCCATAAAGTTTATTTTCATAAATAACAAAATATTTTCATTTCAATTTCTTTCATTCCTAAGCAAATAAGTGTTTGTAAAAAATCTAAACAGCTTCTAACGATTAAAAAACCGTTAATCGATAAAATGATTTTCCGTCACATTATCAATATTTTTTTTAAAATATTTATTTTTGTAAACATTTTTTTCAAAGCAAATGTACTACCATTATATATGATTTAAAAGGAGGTTAAAAAGCTTACTAAATCGTTTGATAACATTTAATACAAGATTCAAATATTTAAATAATCCAAGTATTTAATACGAATTATCTGAAATTCTGGTTCATTACAATTATATTGTGTCACGCTCTATTGTGAATAATTTTCATCTTCAATATATCCATTTGAGTTTTCATCTTTTGAAGAAAAGCTTTAAAAAACATATTTTAATCATTTTGTAAGTAGAATTGGCAATCCAATTATAAACTTAAGGTTATCAGAAGCAATATTTAGTTTGTTGAATATTTTTTATTCATTTCATACCAAATATACCAACAAATAATAATGAAAATAGCATCATATAAAATTATATTATCTTTTGTATCACATAAACTTTTCCTTTACATTTATTAATAGTAAACTATATGCTTCATATTCCTTAGGTAAAAAAGAAAATGACTACCTGAAGAGATTAAAGATCAATATAGAATACTAAATCACATTAGCATTACCAAGACAATGATATGCCAGTGCCAAGTTTCCTGTAAGGCCTGAACGCTCCACTAATAACATTATCCACTAAACCTCGATCAATCGCACGTTAGATGATTATTTGAATTTAAAGTCGGTTAAATTTCACCAAAATTCACAATTTAATCTATAACACAATTTAATAAGGTTATAATTTTATTACAATGATTTTAGATTTCAATAGATTCCTAAATTTTAAAATACACGGGAGAAATCTTCTAGGTGTGCGCCTTGATATTAAGTTTTAAATTTTCAATCTAATCTAGTGAAATTATGGCTGTGATATGAAACAGCTTTGAAAGAAATAGAAAAATTATCGATAGCCAAATAGTTTCAAAGTAGAAGTTATTAAATGTAATGGAAGATGAAAAGTATTTGAGAAACAATTTAGTAATAAATCGAAATAGAAACGATAAAGACAAATTAAGAAAGATGGTGCATACCAATTCAAAAGAACAAGGTGAAAAAATGCATGATAAATCTTTTATAGAGAAAATATCATGAATGGAAATTTTCTACCACCCTTTTAAATTATCTAGTAGAATGAAAATTTTCATTCACAACATGTAACCCAACAAAAGGTTTATCAATCATTTTCTCTAATATTCTTTTCATCCGATATGCGCTACAGCTTTCTTCATTCATCAATTAATTATGGTCATTTAACCGATGTAGTTAAACATGTAAGTTGAAACTTAATGCAAGCAATTATGTCTAGGTAGAATAAAATACATGTAACGCCCCGTTATTTTGGACCATTCAAATCGACAATAAATCCACACTTGTCTGACTTGAATAATTCAAAATACCGAATTATTAATTTAAATTTGGCAAACTCAGAACATGCGATAAATAAATAAATCACAGATCACAGACACAGAGTAATAAAATGCAGCGGAAGTAAAGAGATAGTAGTTCATGAAGCTACTATATAAATACTTCAGAGTTATACAAGATACAACAGAAGTTTCAATATGATAATCAAGTATAATCAGAATGCATCATTGGAATCAACGGGATGACTGGAATCAATTGGATATTGAAATGAAATAGCTAGCTGGATCTTCAAGCAAAGCTCCAACTCTGAAGGTGAGTCTCTAATGTTGTATTACTCGGTCTGACCCGAGCGAGAAGCAAAATACAAAACACTCGAGTCAGGACATACCTACTTATACAATGTAAACCAACTCAAGTGAACTGTAATAAAAAGGTACAGGTAACTTAAAGGATACTTGGGACCGCCCATCCTCTAAGGATCCGTTAAAATGTTTACTATGTAGTAATATTTCGCTATTATATTAATGTCTATAGTAAAATAAACTTACTTTTAAATAGCGTTAACACTTTACATTTTCCACCTTAACACGTAATAGTCCTAGTAGTCCATCCAATATCATAGTCCCTCCTGGTCGTGAAGCCACCAGAGGATACTCCATGGGCTACGGGAGAAAACTAAACTCGTACAATGCGCGATAGGGTAGGTGACACGGCACAACGAGGCAATGCCAAGGTAGATATATCAATTTCCATCCGGACTGGTGATGACGCATAGCGTGCAGCTACCGCCCACCTCAAGCCACACCCCCAAAAATCAATAGGGCCCCAATCAATCACAAAGTAATAGAATGGTATCGAAGGAGTATGTCCGATAATCGCTCCTATTTTAGCCACCTTATGTCAACTCACGGGAGTCGGGTCCACCTATATACCTCAAAGGACGTCGCCACCATCATACTTCATTCTGGAATCTCCACCGCGTACACGGTTGTTAAAGTGGTTTTTGGTATTGACAGAGAGTATGCCCATATCTGATCCCGGTCTCTTCAACAAGCAACCGTTATTATAACCCATGGATATTTGTTTCAAAATCATTTATACTTTCAAAACCAAAATAGCATATCCATTTCCAAATCATATCATTTATTTCAAAATAGTATATACTTTCCAAAACCAAAATATCCTACCCATTTCAAAACCATATCACAATAGTATCATTTCCATTTCAAAACCAATCCAATAATATATCATTTAAATACAACCAAATTTCAAATCACTGAATATTTCTTTCAATTTATTTAAAATTGAAATATTCCCTTTACAACCACCTTAAACCAAAACCAGGTTATAAAGTCATATTCTTAAATCATCAATTTCAATGAGTTTCAAATCACTATATTTAAACACTATTCTTAAATAAATTCAGTTTCAAATAAATTCATTTCCAAAACCATAGTACTTTCAAAGTTATCATATCCCTTTAAAATATTATCATTTGGAAATCCTAATACTTAGAAAATCATAACACCGTTAAAATAATATTCATTTAAACCATTTAAATTCAATGTCAAATAATATTCATTTCAAAGTTGTAGCATTTCCAATTTCATTCATTTAATTATAAAATTTCCAATACGTTGTAAATTTCAGCTACAACAGCATTTATAAAGTGCTACAGTAGGTATATTAGTATTTCAAAAACATTGTCAAATTCAAAAACAGCAGCACTTACAAAGTGCTACAGTAGGTATTTAGTTATTATTTCACAACAGTTTACTTTCAGCAACAACAGCACTTGCCAAGTGCTACAGTAGCTATTTAGTTAATCAAAGCAGTTACTTTCAGCAACAACAGCACTTACAAAGTGATGCAGTAACTCTTTAGTTAGTTTAAATATAGTATAGTTTCAGGAACAACAGCACTTACAAAGTGCTACAATAGCTCTTTATTGTTCCAGAACTTAGTTTAATTTCAGAATGTTAGCACTTAACCAATGCTATCTTAAAACCACAGCATTTCTGAAGCGCTACAAATACTAATTCTAGATTTAACATAAAATTTCAGAAATATTAAAACTTCGATTTTAACCATTTTAACTTATAAAAATCATATCTTTCGCTCCAAAAATAATCATTTGGATATCATTCAACTTATGATTTAATAAAATAAAATTATATCAATAAATATCCAATTTAAACTAAGATTCATTTGTTAAGTCAAAAGTACATTCTTCCTTAACTATACTTTAACAAATAACTTAACACTTTATTTTAAAATACCCACTTCATAAATAAAACTAAATTTTCATTTATTTACTTAATTTAATAATTTTATTTAAAACCCAATTTTCAATTATCAAGTTAAGTCATAATTTAAGATACGTTTTTCGATTTAAAAATCATAACTATTTATTTTACAAAACATAACATTTCACTAAAGAACATTTTATCATAGTTAATATAACAGTCAAATTTTTCTTTATAGATCTATTCATTTAGACATCAATTAACTATGAGTTTCTAGTTAAATAAATTTTATTACAAAATGTCCAATTAAAACTGTATTCTGTTTTATCGATTCAAAATACATTATTTATTATACAAAACATGTTCATTTCGTAAAGTAAAATTCATAACAATTACTATGTTAGATTTAAAACTTCCATATTAAGTCACATTCAATTATTAAGTTATTTGTCATCAATAAAAATCTTTAATTCAACTTAAACCAATTATTAACTTATAAAAGTTCAACTTATAGAAAAACCAATACACCATTATAATTAAAGCATTAAATCAAATTTTAAGTTAAAATTCCGTATATTTAAAAACTCAAATACTTAATAATCTTTTAGGAAAATATCATAAAAAATATACTAAATAAATTTTTAGGAAATTATTATTTAAAAATATAACCGTGGGCCTGTATAATATTTTCTAACCTAGGTCAAGTGATATGGATATGTATCATTTCAATCTGTAATTTAAAAAGAAAAATCTGGGTTCTATCATTTCAAACCTGCAATCCCAAGTAAATCAAATACAATAAAAATCACTCGAGCCTATCATTTCAGATCATAATGATTTTTCCTTATTCTAATGTCCGTTCGGGTATGTATCATTTCAACCCATAGTGATAGGAAACTTGTAGTATGATACAGTAAATAAAATAAACAGTACAATATAACATATCATATCAGATGATGTAACAGTTATCCAACAGCATTTAACATCATATAAATATATCACAGGCATGTATGAACAAAGCATATTAATTTATACCATTCACTTGTCATTATTTCACAATTATAAAAGTACATATGTCTAGAGTGATAAACTCACCTTTTAAAAGCTAGAATCAAATTCAAAATACACAATTGAAACTCCGCAAAGCACGAAAACACGACTATATTTTTGAGTGAATGAAGATTCGGATACAAATATTGTATGCAAACAAATATTACAGCATAAGTATGATGCAATATAAAAGAATATAGATTAAAACAATGGAAAAAATGAGATAAACATGACATAACCTTTGCTTCAACCACCAAGTGGGCTCGGCCATGGTCTAATAGGCTAGACCATCATTATGTAGCTCGACCACATCATGTTTTGTGCAAGCTAGGCTCGGCTAAGGACCATGTATACACGACTAGAGGATAGAAGGTTAAGAGGTGGAGGTTACAAACCATAGGAAGGCAAAAGGTCAAGGGGTTGATGGAGTTTGGGTTCGGCCATAGGGCTTGTGTGGCTCGGCCTTGGCTTTGTTTGGGTCAAGTGCATCTCTAGTCACGACAAGGAGATGATATGGTCATGGCAAAGCAAGGCATGGGGTTGTATTGAGTGGTGGCCGAGGCTAGAAACAAGAGGAAGGTGCAAATCTAGAAGTTTGGCTAGGGTTTGGTCATGCTTTGTGATGTGTTGCAACTTGATGGTCACGGCTTTGGCATGGGGTGATGGTGGAGGTGATGATGATCGGCATGGTGGCGTGGTGTAGATGGTGAGGTCGGCTAGGAGGTGGAGGCCGAGCTAACATGAAGACAAAAGAAAGAAAACAAAAATGAAAAAGAGGAGAAAGAAGAAGGAAGCCATGAATTGGATCTAGTGTATATTTATTTCACGCAAACAGAAATGAGAGATGAGAAACTATGTACGTGATTTAGAAAAGTAGGAGATGGCTAGGGTTTCCAAAGAGAACGGCTAGAGATGTAAAAGAATGAATGGCTAGAGATGTGAAGAGCTTAGCAAATGAAAAGGCAACTTCCTATCGAAGAAAAGTAACATAAGTCTATTTGAATTTCCAATCCAAAAATCCAAATAAAATCCAATAGAAAAGAAAATGGAAAAATAAAATAACATAGCAAATAGAAAAAAAATAGAATTAAGGTAGAAAAATAAAAATATAAAATATATAAGTTTTACTGAAAATAATCGCGTGTAAAACGCTGAAAGTTATCAAATTTAAAAAGTATAAAACAGAATTTTACGAAACGAAAAGCGGAATTAATATTAAAATAAAATATATTTTCAAAGAAAAAGATTAGAATTTGAAATTTCAAATTAAAAATTTTCAACGGTGGTCAAACTTTGACTTTCAATTGACCAAAATATAAAGATTTCAGAAATTGTTTATTTTATTGTATTTGAAAAATAAATTACAAACAAATTCCAAACATACATTGAAAAATTCTAAAAATTCAATTTTAAATGATTTAAAAATCGAAGTTCTCAAATAAAAATTTAATTAAAAATATTTACAAAATTAGGGGCTGTTACAATACAGTAAAATAATGGTTTTATCAAAAAACAACACAAGTTCAATAAATCAACGCTGCACAATTTTCAATTTATCGAGATACAATACAAACATTACAGTAAAATATCAATTATCTCAAACATAAAAATAACTTTATAAATATTTATTTATAGCAACATAAGTTCGATATGGTTTGTAATCTATAATACAATCTAACCATCATTCGTTGAGGCATTACGTCCTATATACTTCACCTACGAAGCTGAAGCTCAATCACCATAGTTCATCAAAAATATTTCCATGAGACTCACAGAGTTATGTGCGAACTGAATAAATTTACATGCATAAATTTGAATACAATGTTTAGGACATATAAAACAAGACTGTAAGCCTGATCCATTAAATCAACTTGAGTTAGGACTCAACATTTGCAACGGGCAAGTAAAAAAACCAAATTACTGCAATAAAGTAAACCAAAATATACCAATAATTAACTTACCTACTTACCACATCTATTCGTATACTTTCAAAAAAACAACCACTAATCATCTCAAGGTTGTGCTAATTCATGGTTAAAAATATTTGCATTTGCAACTTGCTATTTCAATTGAACTGAAATGTATCTTATTTTTATTGTAATTCTCCTCTAGAAGCACCATAAATAGAATAGAGTTCACAGTAGAAATAACAAATTTTTGAGAAAATACAAAAATTTATTAGAATGTGGATGTGAGTGGGAGAAAAGAGAATTATTTGTTGATTATTACAAGCATGTGATTAGAAACATTGACCTAAGCAATTTTGTTAGTTGCTACATACTGCCAAGGTTCATGAAAATAAATTCTATCATATTGCACGGTGGAAAAATTATCCATCATCTTTATCTCTACTATTAATAATAAGAATTCCATGAGGATTTAACCTTGCCTTTTTGAATTTCTTAAAATACCCTTTAAAACTTCCTAGTAGCTAAAATTATTAGTCTTTTAATTTGCATGTCGTCTATTCATGAGTCATATTATTAAATTTTCCGACATCATCTCAACTCAATTAGATGTTATTGAAACAACTTTTTTCTTCATCCTTTAGCTTATGTACAACAACAATTAATTTATTGTTGACGATGTGGGACAAATTGAAAAACTCAAAATGGGTCAATATTATTGCAACATAAATTCAATAGAAATGTTAAATTCTATATAAATACTAAAGAAACCACTATTTACGTTGCCAATTGGTTTTGTACCACATGGTTTGCTACCATGGTGAATGAGTATGGTTCAAAAAACATACACTACTAATACGGTAAGAGTTTCTAAATGATCCATACCCACTAGGTATGGTTCAAAAAGATAATGCATAAATATAAATGTTTTGAGTGCAACGTAAGGGTAGTAAAACGAAGAATGCTTTGCGTCATAGTATTCACAAACGTCTAATATATGCTAACACATGATTCTGCAAACCCATCACCAAAAGATATATTGTTATATTCACACTCCTAGAAATGTGAATAAAATAATTCTTCAAATAAAATAATCAAAATAAAATTGCAATCAACAATAGATAAATTGCAAATTGTCACATAACAACATTTTTGCCTCTAATTTCATCTCTACGTGACAACACTTGATCTGATCATGTAGCTAATACAAAATTGCTGCTCTGTAACCTTACTCTTTAGCATAACATCACATGTCATTACAATAAACAACATCAGCATAGTGGCGAAAAAGAGGAGGGATACATGCTCTAGAGAAATAATATTATGAGTGCATTGTTTTATTTCTGCTTGAAGCATACAATACATGGAAAAATAGATAGACAACAAGTTTTGAATAAGGATAACACTCTCTACCTGCATACAATAATTGATCAATTGTAAGAGGATTTTCCCACAGATTAAAAAAGAAATGTAAAAATCAAACAGTAATATTTGCAAATTTTCACATGAGCATGAAAGTAGAATAGCTTGGAGACAAAATCTCCACGACCAACAAGATGCTTTAATTTAGAAACTAAAAGTTAAAGGACAAATTTTCAAAAGATGCTGGTTTTTCAACCTATTGGCATAAATAAGTTAGTTTATAAACTATTTGCAAGTTTAGGCAAGTTTTGACCAGTTCATCGCTGAGCTGGCCGGTACTTGACAAAAAATATGTGGCACGTCTGTGAAATGTACCCCTTTAAAATTACACTGGCGCATCTGCCAAATGCGCTAGTGTAATGTTTTGTCCAAACCTTGACAACAAGCAGCAACATCCTTCACCAATTCCTTCACCGTCAAACATTCCAATTAATACTACACAATATTCCGATCTTAAGTAATAGCAAACATTTACCCACATAAAAGTTGAAAAATAAAATCACCATTCAAAAATTTCAACCATAACATAGTTAGAATACGATTACATTTGCATTAAAGTAGAAGTTTTAGTTCGATCACAAAAGCAATAAATTTTAAACTTAGTAATATTCATAGTTGAGTTGGATCGTCTTGAGTAGGTGGTGGTTGAGAAGATCCAACGGCTTGCGATTGGTGTGTATCATGCCTTCTTTTAAGTTCTTCGCTCTCTAGTCTTCATAGCTTGTTCGAAAGGGCTTGATCTTGCTAATCGATTTCTAAAAAGGAGTGTATCAAGTATTTTAATGGAAAAGTTGATCCTTTATGCCTTTTTGACCATATTTTCTACAAGTATTTTGTTTAATTCCTCTCATTTTATCCATCATGTTTTTGATTCTTGTCGAATGTGCCTTTTTTTAGGCGGTGGAAATTTAGTCGGACTATGATATGCATCCCAATATCTACTATTTGAAATAGGATAAAAAATTAGAGCGTAACTTGCTTTATAATTTTCGACTGAAAACCACATTGAACAAAAATCATAACACGATCTACTCGCTCCTCTAACAGTTCGAGCACAAGCTGCCATCAAATGCAAACATGGCAATATTAAAATAAATGAATGTGGTGCAATTGCATATATTGTCTTGTAGTGTCACTGTAAATGCTTTTCCAAACTGATCATTCACTAGCTATTCAGTTTAATTAAATATAACAATTCTACAATATCTTACTTCTTTTGCTCTTTTGGTTAAAAGAATTTCAACTTTTGGACTCGTTTTGCATTTGAAATCCCTCGGCATTGAAACGGCGTTTCATGAAATAGTCGTTTAAACGATAAAACGTTCTTGCTACTAACGACTTAACTGGCAAAGCTCGAGCACCTTTTAGAACTTCTTTAAAACTTTCGGACACATTTGCTGTCATCATCATGAATTTTCCACCATTATACTTGCATAGAGCCCAATTTTTCTCTGCACCTCTTAAACTCTTTTCAATCAAAGCATGTGCATTTGAAGCAATAGTTTTCAAGTGTCCCCTTAACTCTTTATAATGCAATTCACTTGTAGCACTAGCACATGAATAAAACAAGTCTACCAAATTTTTTGAGTAAATCCAACAACTTGAAAGTTAGCTTTGAGATTTCTAGCACAAAAACGGTGATGGTATTCTTTTGCCCAATTATCTAATGCTCTTGGAATACCTTTCATTCGATCGAATATGAAATTTAAATCAATTGCGAACGCTGTGCATGTACTAGTACATGTATCTAAAAAACCAATCTCGACTATTTTCTGATTCAGAGTACTAACGGAAATATACCATCATTTGTATCTACTCCAGTCGCTATTAGCAAGGTACCTTGATATTTGCTATAGAGATGAGTGTCACCAATGCAAATCAACGATCGACAATGTGCAAAACCCTCAATAGATGCACTGAACGCCAAAATTGCACTCTTAAAAAAACATTGTCATTGATGATTCTATCGTTATCAACCTTAAAAACAGTTCTCGGATTATGCTTTTTAATAGTAGCTAAATATTGTGGTAACTCGGCATATGATGTTCCCCAATCTTCAAAAATTCTCTCAAGTGTTTTACGCAATGTTTATACGCCTTGAAGTACGATCGTCAACGAGTACCCGAAAAATAAGAAATCTGTATCCAAAATATGAAAAATTATCTGATGTCCGTTAAACGGATATGACAATATCCGTATCCGATAATTATCCATTCGATTTTTATCAAGATTATAGCTTTTTTTTATGTATTTTAGTACGTAAAATGATTGTCGTGAACTATTATATCCCGGTAAAAAGAATTAATATGTATATAAAAAATCAATTTTTGCTTCTTAAAACTATTTTTCTTAGTGTATTTATTATTGTTATATATTTAGTACTAAAACAAATTTATAATAAATCAAAATTTTCTATTTATTTGTTTAGATTTACTGGTTGTAAACTGATCGAAAAATATCCGATAAATATCTCATATCCGTATGCATCCGTGGATACGGATATTCGATATCCAAAAATGATTTCGAATATGGATATAGCACTATCAGTATCCGAAAGTATCTGTTTACAAGTCTATCTTGAAGTGGCTGATTTTGATATAAAAAAAAGTTTTCAACATTATAACTCGGATCGCATGAGTAGTATTCAAAACCGATTCCACAAAGGAGTATTTTATTAGCAATAAATCTACTTGTAGCTTATTTATGATTTGAATTAATAATCGGATTAACACAAGTATGGTTGTCATCATATTTTTTAATTTTCCACCACCCCATCAATGATTTTTTGGAAACAATTGCATGCATTCTCAAATGATAATTTTTATCAACATTAAAAATCGCGGCGTATTCTATTTTGCGGAATTTTATGAGTTAAAAAAAACAAAAATTTTAATAGATCACTCACTTAACTGCTGAATAAGTATTTCCTTTGTTTAAAATTGCATTCTCACTTGAAAACCAGAATCATCACATTCTGAGGTAGATACATCTCTAATATGAATAACATTTTAATTAATGATGCCACCATAATTTTCGCACTATATAAATCAACTGTCAAAAGCATGTTAAATTTCATATGTTCATTGTTATCATCATCTTCTTCTTCCACCAAAGATGTTTCATTATTTTCGTTTTCTTTCTCATGATCAATTTCAAACTCTAAAACTTCATTATTAACTTTCATATTATCATCCATGACATATCTTTATCCATTGAAACAACTTGCATGCTATCTATATGTGATGAATTACAACCTTCATAATCATTGTTCAAAGGAATATCAACCACTTTAGCATTTGAAGGTACAGGGTGTAAAAATTGATCATTCGCCGGTATAGAGCTTAAACCACTAGAATGCACCATAAAACTGTGGGAAAAAAAAAATGAAATCAAAACACTATAAATTTCAACTATTCAAATATAAATATTTTAATAAATTACTTACTTTTTATTCACACAAGAAGAAAATAATTAACTTGTATTGCTCTGATAAGGATAATTCGAAATAGTACCAAGAATTTAATTAGAATGTTGGTACAAATTAGCAGCAAACGCCTCTTCAAAATGTGTCAAATCATCTTTTATTACAAATAATTCTTTCACTTTCATATTAACGGAAAACATAACATCGACGTCGTCGTCGTCATTTATGTTGATAGTAGAAGATCCAAAAACCGTTACCCATTTGCTAACTAGTTTTACATCATACTCTTGTGGATCAGTACTTAAAACCCTATACATTGTTTCTTTTAGTTCATGATATGAGCGAAAAATTTTAACCTTTGAACCCTTTTGTTTACCACCAACATACATCAATTTATTATTTTCTTTCATAATCAATTTTTCATCAAGTGTCAAATAATTGGAATTAAATCCAACATACTTTTAAAAAGAAAAACCCAATTAATTTTAAAACAGTCAATTGCCAAACAAATACTAATAACATAATAAAGCATATAAATGAACGACTAGTTTTGTGAAAAGTAGAATATGAAGATAGCTAAAAATTGAACAAGGATTTGAGCTTAAGCTAGATTTATACATTAAAATCGACATCAAGTAGTTGAGACTTTGAAGAGATTTTGATAAATTTTGAGCTGAATTAAAAAATGTTAGAAAATTAGATTTTCAAGTCCGAATTTGTTTTAAGACAGATGAGCAAAACTGCTGCTTGCTGTCGAGAATTGGACAAAATTTCACTGGCACATTTAACAGATCCGTCAGTGTAATTTCGAAGGGACGCATTTCACAGATGCGCTTCACACTTTTTTAAAAAATACTGATTAGCTCGTCACTGAACAGAGCGGAACTTGTCAAAACTTGCAAATAGTTATTAGAATAGCCTACTCAATTTGAAAAACCAATCTCTTTTGAAAATTTGTCCAAGTTTAAAAAAATTATCTAAATAAGAGAGTATCAACTCTAACATTTCAAAGTAAATTCATATGTGTGGACGGACATGATTTATAATTTTTCCAACACTCAAGAATAACACTTCTCATGATAACACAAGTTACAATGCTTAAAACCAGGTTTACTTTTGTTGAAAATTCTAATTTTAGCTATAAAGATGAAATCTATAATGTGTACATTTGATGCTTTGCCCCTAACTCCTGAACGCGCACCAAAATAATAGTCTTAGTTATCTCTAATCTCTAATATAAATAATGAAAATTTCTTTAATATAGTTCAACAGCGTATTTTTGAATTTTCAAAAATAACCTTCACATCATTATGCCTAAATCATGTTATCTATCATGTAGATATTGAGATGTAAATAGTATTTTGAAAAATTGAAATCGATATTTTTGAATTAAATTCACCTTAATAATAATAGATATGTGTAATAATATAACCGATTATAATTAAATAAAAATAAACATAAGTTTTTGAAAATCAACAGTATGCATATTTTAATTTAAATATCAAAAGCAAGCGGGTGCGAGCCCATATGGACGTGCGCTCGTTAACCAAAATTTGAAATATAATTTACATTGGAAAATCAAATTTATTCGGAAAGAATAATTCTCATTACCAAATGATAATATTTTTCCATGACTTCTTAACCACAAACAATCAAATTTTACACAAAACATGTTACAAAATTTAACCTGAAAATAAGTTAGAAGTATGTGTATCTCGTAACAATTTCATAATTGTAATAAATACAAAACATAAACATAAGCATTTTTCATTCTATTACACAACATGGCCCGAATCGACTAAAACCAAACCCAAGTCGGATTGGTTTCAGATTTTAAAATGTATTTTTTAAATCTAACAAACCAATCCATCTAGAATAAAAACTTATCCATTCAGATCTAGGTTCTCTTAAAAACATGCCTAATTGATAATATCCTAGAACAAAGCTATAATATAGCATATTATCAAATAAATTTTAAACCATAAATATTTTCTAGTGTAATATAAATTTGACCGGCTAACAAAAAAAAAGAAACTTTTTTAAAAATCAAAAAACATCAGTCAAAAATGAGAATGCGGACATTACAAGTCCATAAATATTTTGTACTTATCACTTAAAAAAACATACATAAATAACCATTATTACTCTATTTCCACTTCACTATCAAGTAAAATAAATTAATTTGTAAATTTACTGTCAATGAATGAAAAATATACGGAAAGAAAAGACCTCATACCATCTTAGTTGCTAGTATCATTTCAACATGTAATAAGCATTTTTGCCTTTGTTCTACAACCAAAACTAATCACGTTAGGTCATCCATCAACTAACAAAATTTCAACAGTAATCAAGAAAGTTTTATCCACAAGGATTTATGTGTTTAAAAACTAATTAATGGTCCGGACTGATAATCAACTACGTTACTAAATCCAAACTCAAAACAAATCTAAACTTCTATTGCTAATACAGCAATGTATCCATTATAATTGTAGAACAGTCAAAAAAACACCACATAATTTATAAATGCTATACAATCATGTATACAAAGTAAAGACCAACCACTAGCATCAACAATTTATAACACAATTTATAACATGACGTAATTTATCGGTGAAATGCATAAAAAAATTCATCACAGAGTCTTAATTTCAATCATGAACTGTCAAGTTTGACTAAGCAATACAATAATACAACTATATGTGACCTTAATTTCAAATTAATAAACCACGAAAATCAAAATCAAATCTAAAGTGGAATTTAAAACATAATCATTAACAAAAATTAAATGCTTCATTAATAAATATATTATTAGATGAACCAGTTTAATAAAATATAATATAAATAAATCCATTACACATCATACTTTTAAATAAATACGCTTATAAACAACTTAATTATTTGCATATTATAACTAATACCAAACTAAACTAAAACATTATATAGCAATGGAAGATCAAATTCCATACTGATGACATTGGTAAATAGAAAGTATTCATATTTATTTCAATTCTATATAATTAAACTATAATTAATGTAACATTTGATTTAAAATAAATGTTAACAATAAAAATTATAACAAATAATACAAAAACAAGATCTACATGACCTTCTATGTTCTTGTGCAAAACCAAACAAAAAAGTCACAATTAAAACAAAAACTCATTAAAAATCTAATATATAAAAGGAAAAGAGCGAACTCATTAGACCCTAATAAATGATCGAACTAATATTTCAGAAAATCAAACTATTCATCAACTTAACCAACAATTTACTTTAGGAGGGCGATTAATATACATCCTTTTTATAGATTGCAAATACATCAAAATATTAAAATACCCTTCCGTTGTGATTTTTCTCGACATTTCATCGTTCGAATAAAAATGAAATCGGTAAACAAATTCGAATCGTATTCTACTGAATAAACTGAAATAAAATTGACTTGAAAGTTGATTTAGAACAAAATAAAAACCAAGAACTTTTAATCAATCAAGATGAATCTGAAATTTAAGCTGTTACTTTGTATTGATGTGCTTCTTTTTGGGCTCGACATGAGTAGTTATCATATAGTTTTGTAATGAATGGTTGTCGTTTGTGTAACTTTATTTTCTTCTTCTTGCCTATGTGTGTTTGTGTATAATTACTCCAACAGCTCAAATTAAAGCCATTATACACACACGCATACATTATAATATATGTTGAAGTTGCAAGTGTTTTTTTTTACCTAATATTCATTATATATACTTTCGTGTAGCATTATTATATGAATACTTGTGGATGTTGTTATTATTGTTAACTTTTGCTTTCAATACTGCAAATGTATTTATATTTTTTGCAGTAAAACTTGTAATAATATTTGTTAGTGTTTTGTCATGTAATTAATTTTTTTATTGCAATTGTTTTATATATTTGCAACTATAAGTATTATTAATACTTGTATTTTTAGCTGCAAGTATTTTTAAATTGTTGCTGATTATTAACATTGAATTTGTTTTCTTACAAATTATTGTTTTTTATTTCAATTTTTTTGTTTGATTTTTAATGTTCTACTTGATTATACTTTGCATTAAATTTCAGATTCATCTTGATTAATTAAAAGTTCTTGGTTTTTATTTTGTTCTAAATCAACTTTCAAGTCAATTTTATTTCAGTTTTTTCAGCAGAATACGATTCGAATTTGTTTACCGATTTCATTTTTATTCGAACGATGAAATGTCGAGAAAAAACATAACGGAATGGTACTTTTGTCTAAAATCTGAAGGAATGTTTGGTATATTTGCAAACTATAAAAAGGATGCATATTAATCGCCCTTCTAAAGTAAATTGTTGGTTAAGTTGATAAATATTTTGATTTTCTAAAATATTAGTTTGATCATTTATTAGGGTCTAATGAGTTCGCTCTTTTCCTTTTATATATTAGATTTTTAACGAGTCTTTATTTTGGTTGTGCCTTTTTTGTTTGGTTTTGCAGAAGAACATAGAAGGTTATATAATCATGTTTTTGTATTATTTGTTATAATTTTTATTGTTAACATTTATCTTAAATCAAATGTTACATTAATTGTATTTTAATTATAGAAAATTGAAATAAATAAAAATACTTTCTATTTACCAATGTCATCAGTATGGAATTTGATCTTCCATTGCTATATAATGTTTTAGATCTATAACTACCCATATCCAAACCATAAAGAAGCACATCAATACAAAGTAACAGCTTAAGAAAACGATGAAAAATAAAAAAAAACGGACATAAAACTAAACTGACATTCGGCCCGAAGACACGGAAGCATGCAAATGCACGCAAGAAAATATATGAATACGAACACGAAGCACAGTAGGCTTTTTTAAGCACTCAAATGCATAACAAAAATATTACCCAAATTCTGTTGAATATGCACTTTACGCTTATATGGTTTATGTTTGATGATAATAAATATATATACATTCGTTTAAATGTATTTGTTAATATACTATTCTATTTTTCACAGTTTAAATAAATATTTACTGAATAAAATAAATTACACAGAATTTGAATTCAAACAGATATTTTATTCAAATAAATATTTATTACAATTTTAAATAGTACAATTTCATGCTCTCACTATACATATACAATTTTGAATACATCACGATTTTATATTTACATTAATAACCTTACTACATATCACTCACACTCGTATTTTATCTTCAACTGCATTCCAGTTTGAATCCAGCATCTGAGCAAACTGCAAAAATATTCACTAACACGGTAAAATTGAAAATAAAATATTTTTGCAATATAAATTAAAAGATGGATTTTGAAAATATTATTTGCCTCAGTTATTTGGGTTGTTCGTCATTATTTAAATTTGAATTTATCATACACGAATAGCTTGTGACATACACAGTGTATCACTTTATATGCCACAAGGCCGTGCACACCAATATACACTTGATAATGCTACAGGGACAGGTGAGCACAGGTCAAACCCAAATGCAAAGCCGGGTTCAACTCACGTGCAATATATTCAAAATCACAACACGAGCACAAGGTCAAACCCGAGTTTTAAAACTGGGTTCAACACAAGGCATAGCAACTGCATATCAACGGCAACAAGACCAACTTTAAATGCAGAAGACAGTGCAATCATGAAGTATGCAATTAACTCATGCAACAGAGACTAAACAATGATCAAACATGAAGCATACAAGCTCAAATAATCACTGCAACAATATTTTTAAATGGAAGCAAAATACACAAATGCAAAACCAAAAGATCAAGTCCAACAGAAATGCATGCAAGTGTTAACAGTCAATTATGACCAAGTACAATGTGAAAGTGAAACAGTGGTGAAGCTGGAAATACAAAGACTAGTTACTCAATGCATGCAACATGACTCAACAACAAGTACAACACTGCACAAATTCAACACAGCACCAAAGTCAAGACCACAAAGGCAGTGCATCAGTGTGCAAAGAGCTCGAGCACAGCAAATATGACAACAAGCTTCAACTATATGGAGACGAGACCAAATACACAAGTTCACATGTGCCGCCAAATGGACAGAGAAGAAAAACAAATATACAGAGACAATAAAGCATGAACAAATGACCAGGCTACAACATGAATTATGCAATGCAGATGCCAACATTGATGAATGTATATGACATCAACTAGAAGTGCAACTACAGGATACAGCAAGCACAATAAAACAATGATAAATAATTTTTACAGTGCCAAGCTCATGTATGCAACAGATAAAGTGCACCAGTGATGCAAGCTACGAAGCAATGAACAGAGTAACCAAAATCATCAATGCAATACACAGTATGAATGAATACAACAAGTCCAAATATAAGTTAGTTCCAGTGCCAACATATCCAACTAGAAGTGCAACTACAAGTACAGAGAGCAACAACTCAAATGCAAGTATGCAAATGCAGACTCAAACACACTGATCAAATGAAGATATGAAGAAATCAATGGTCGAACTAATAAGTCCATCAGAAATTCACAAGCTAATATCAGTTGTGATCAAGTCAACAAAAGTCTGGTTTGAATCAAAGCATACTGAAGCCGAGCCAACAGAAAAAATACACAGAGAATCAAGCAGTGATACAAAAATCACGATGAATTAAAACAGTCCAAAAAATCAATGCCGTGTAAAGTCAAAAGCAACAGTGGATAAACAAAATTCATTAGTGCAGATTCGAAACAGTTGGTGGCCAAGCAAATCGACCATGCTACAGGTGTGTCAAGCCAGAAGCAACACAGAGAATAAAGTCAACAGAAAATTGATCGGAGCTGAAGCCGTGGCAATCAAGGAGTTGAACAAGTGAACAAGTAAACCAAATTGACCACGAAAATGAATTCAAAACCGTGTCAACCAAGAAACGTGAAAAATACGAAATTGAAAAAATCAAAATTCATCGCAAACATCCAACAATAATCGAATGGCAAAGCAAGAAATTTTGAAGCAATCAGACGAACGCAAATCTAGGGTTACAAACCCTATATAAATTATCATCATCGACAATCACAAATCTACCGAGTTCGAGCAAGCCAAAATCAAAAAAGCAAAAGGATAAATTACATACCGAAATCACAAAACGAACTCGATCCAAATTGAAAAGCCGTGAGCAAAGCAAAAAGCATCGAAGCATACAATCAAACTGTATCAAGCGGCGACTTCAATTTGCAAGAACCCTAGTTTGAATCGCAAGGAAGAAAAGCTCCAAAATTCACAGAAGCCCTAAATGAATTGGAAAGAGGAACGGCCACCGAACGAAACAAACAAAGGAGACAAGCCAAATTAATTAAAGGGGCCGGCCTATTTTTCTCTAAAGGGAATTTTTTTTAAAGGGGATTTTTATTCTTAGGGTTATTTAATTTTTTGTTAATTGTTGTTTTTATTTTTTAAGTCAAAGAATTTGTAGACCACCACCTAAGGTTTAGATCGTGTCAGATTGTCTAGTAAGAATTAGTTCAGTGAGCAAGGTGTGCGAGTTTGCAAAGCTCTATAGACGGGAGCATAGTTTACAAGTAAGCGAAGCTCTATAGGCGGGAAGCAAAGTTCGCGTGTAAGCGAAACTCTATAGACGGAGCAGTATGTGCGAGTCTAGTAGAGTGTTTGTGAACGAAAGCAAATGTTTGCAAGCAGGGTGTGCAAGTCTAGTAGTGTTTATGAGCGAAAGCAAAGGTCTGTGAGTCTAGTAGAGTGTTTATAAACGTAATACTGTTTAATTCTAATAGAAATCTAAGAATGCAGCAATAAACAGAGGTTGTCGAAGCTGGATAAATTTAGTGTGTGATTTACTTTTCAACATATTTATTTCTGCAATTTATTTCTGTGTTTAAATCAAGAAAATTTACTATAACCCTATTCACCCCCCTTTAGGGTTAATCTAGATCGTACAAATTCATGTTTGGCTTTCCATTTTGTGTGATAGTTCCAAAAGCATTAAATATACACAATGTTAAACGTGTGCTGCATGTGTCAAATTTAACAAAATAAAAACTGCAAGTATGACATTAGACACATTTACCAAAAAACCATATGATATATCAATATCTAATATATTTTAGTTTTACGAAAAAGCGAAACTTATTATATACACGAGTTTCAAATGAAGAAATTCCTTTTTAAGGTTTAAGACGTATGGTTTTTAAAACATATTTATTTATTGATTTTGAACAAGTAAATTTCAACATATAAACATGTTAAGTGCATCATATATTTTGAACAAATAGAGGTCAAGTGAGAATCTAAATACATCCAATAATCATAAATCCAATAATCATTAGTAGTAGAAAAAACATTTAGCTATGCAAATGTTCTAGCAAGCGTAGTTAATTTCAATCAGTTAATTAGTTTATTCATGATTCTTACAACTGAAATGGAACCTCAAACATATGAAACAATCAATTAGCAGAAAAAACACAAATACTATTAATTCATAACAACTATCAATACAAATCATATGAGAAAACATAACGTACAATTAATTTGGAAAAACCACCAACACAAATCATAATAAAAAAATAACACATGATTTATTTGAAAAACAAACCAATCAATAGAAACCCCAAACATATATACCTGATAAGATTTTTGTATCCTATATGCGTGGGACAGTTATCGATCAATTTGATCAGCGTTATCGCAGTTGTGTCACCTGGTAGCCAACAACTTAACAACAATCCTCAATTTGTTGAAGCTTAAAACACGATTAATACAGTCAGATGATAGATCAAATAAATTTGAAGTATCATATAGAGTTTGCTGCAAATGCAATAGATTTAAGATTTTAACACTTGGTCTATCCAGTTAGCCGCCATAAATTAAAATTTCAAACAGAAATATCGTACCTTGATTCAAACAGAAATATCGTACATTTATATTGAATAACCGAGAGAGAGAAATCACAAGAGCAAGCATTTGAAAAATTGAATTAGCCTGGATCCAACCCAATTCAAAAAATGATTAAATTAGCCTGGATCCAACCCGATTAAATTTGGGTTAAAAGGGTTGGATTAAAGAATCAGAGTATGCAACATTGTGAATTGAATTAGTACCATGAATGCTAATTTAATGAACGTCCAAATCAGCCAAAACCAATTCAGAGTACTGAATTGACCCGTAAATAGTACCCTTAAAATTAAGGGTTAGTAAGATTACCTGTTGGAGTAAGTTGATGCATGATTTCTCAATATTACATCTTAACATTGCACCGTTGAAAATGCTCTAATGGTCTTTGAATGTGACATAATTGTTATAATAGCATTTAATAGTTCAGCCCTAAATTGAAATCATAGCCTTGAGATAGTACTTCAAGCGATGGCCCCAAAACATCACTTATTAGTACCAAAATCAAAACTAACAATTTACAAATACCAAAACCAAATTCAACCTTAAGATGATATGATATAGATTTTTATTAAACTACACAATATTCTTTTTATGACAAAAAAAAATAGCCATCACAATCCTAGAAAAGTAAAATTTCATCAAATTCCAAACTTTACTGGTGGATTTTATAATCAAATCCAATCATGAACGAATGTTAAAACATAAAGAACATAAGGACTTGTTAAATGCAAAATTGCATTCAAGATTGTCGTTCAAACTACATGATATAGATTTTTATTAAACTACACAATATTCTTTTTATGATAAAAAGAAATAGCCATCACAATCCTAGAAAAGTAAAATTTCATCAAATTCCAAACTTTACTGGTGGATTTTATAATCAAATCCAATCATGATCGAATGTTAAAACATAAAGAACATAAGGACTTGTTAAATGCAAAATTGCATTCAAGATTGTCGTTCAAACTACATGATATAGATTTTTATTAAACTACACAATATTCTTTTTATGATAAAAAGAAATAGCCATCACAATCCTAGAAAAGTAAAATTTCATCAAATTCCAAATTTTACTGGTGGATTTTATAATCAAATCCAATCATGAACGAATGTTAAAACATAAAGAACATAAGGACTTATTAAATGCAAAATTGCATTCAAGATTGTCGTTCAAACTACATGATATAGATTTTTATTAAGCTACACAATATTCTTTTTATGATAAAAAGAAATAGCCATCACAATCCTAGAAAAGTAAAATTTCATCAAATTCCAAACTTTACTGGTGGATTTTATAATCAAACCCAATCATGAACGAATGTTAAAACATATAGAACATAAGGACTTATTAAATGCAAAATTGCATTCATGATTGTCGTTCAAACTACATGATATAGATTTTTATTAAACTACACAATATTCTTTTTATGATAAAAAGAAATAGCCTTCACAATCCTAGAAAAGTAAAATTTCATCAAATTCAAAACTCTGTTGTGGATTTTATAATCAAACCCAATCATGAACGAATGTTAAAACATATAGAATATAAGAACTTACTAAATGCAAAATTGCATTCATGATTGTCGTTCAAACTACATAACGGATTAAAAATAATCGAACATAACAAAGAATAAACCTTTTTTGTAATTGGTTTGAAAACAATATGATTGCATAATAAGTTTTGCAAAAGCATTCCACGAAAGCATATTTTCCTTGAAAAGAAGATTTGACCGTCTGCGCATTTCAAATACAACATAAAATTTCCAATAAAAACATTTTAAAACTCGCATGCATTATTAAATATAATCAATACAGCCTTTTCTGCCTCATAATTCAAGAAACACTAACAAATATCTGAGAAACTTCTCGAATTCACTATGAGTAAGATAACTGATTTTGTAAATCTACGTTCTTTATCAAAAGAAACCGACGGCAAAAAAGGCCTCAGACCGTCCTAGTCAGTAGTATGATTTCAACATGTAACAAGCTTTTTTGCCTGCATACTGCAACCAAAACTAATCATCATAGGCCAAAATCTCTTTTAGCACCGACAAAATGACACATTTCAAAATAAATTATTCAAATACATAGAAGGTAACGACCCGTGTGTCAGAGCATAATGTATCAGCATCAAATTTCTCAGAAATGGAAAAATGTATTGTATTGTTTTTCCTATCATTCACACGTGTCTTCGTTGTTACTAGCTGAGACCAAGAAAGTCAAGGACGGATTTGAGTACCGGTTTTTCTAGCATACCTGAAGCCGATATTCGTTCTCGCCATAAACATGCCAAAAACATACGTTAAATATGCCGTCCAGGCAAGTGACAACTAAGACAGGTTGAGTTATTATTCCGTTGCAATTTGTAAACATAATGCACAAACTGGTAATAAATCAGACAAATCAAGTAATAAAATTAGAATTTGAATACGTGATCAAAGTTAAACTTAAAAACTAGAGAAGGCATAAATTGTGTGTCAGACTAAATAGTATCAGCAGCGAAATTATCAGACAGGGATAACTGTATTGTGATATTTTTCTCATCACTCACACAATTTGTTTACAGAAATTTAATAGAAAAAGAAAAAAGAGCATAGCTATCAGATCTTCCTATTCAATTGAAATGCTTATCACTCACATCAGATATTTGATCGAATGCGTCGCCTTCTGTAAGATTTCATCATTTAGCTATTTCTGTGACAAAACCGAAATACATGTTATTTTTCATGGATTGATGTGAAAAAATCGAAGAAGAAGGAGGTGAAACAGGCAGAATTAAGATTAGTTTGTACCAAGTGATACTTATAGCAAGACCAACGGCTATGATGTTCCAGAAGCTTACGTTGTACGCTTAGATTATATTTCATAGCTTTTAGGGTTTGTGTTATTATATGGACTAGGCTATTATAGGCCCATAGCTAGAATCGTTTAAAGAAAAGCCCTTTTTCCAACCGAGGAGTTCACTTAAAATCGAATTATAATCCATGTTTATTTAGAGCCCGTTTATGGACGTCTAAAGAAAAAAGGTTCAGGGGACATTTATATGGGAAGCACTTGTTTGCTCCAAAACGGAACTGTAGGACCGCACGTATTAATTACGCTGGATGTAACTGGTAATACGTTAGACAAATTATTAATTACGCTGGATGTAACTGGTAATACACTAACATAATTTCTTGCATCTTCTTCACAATTATTTAACAATGGTTTACGCTGCAGCTGGTCCAAATAAAACACGGACGTTTTACTAAATGTTGAAATATCTACTCTATTCGCAAAGATATTTTTGGAAGAATTTGCAACAAAGTAGAAGATGATCAAAGCTGGAGTCTATCGGAAGATTGCTAATAGATTTGACTTGTGTAAAAAGACTATGATGCAGCGGCTGCCAAAGATAAACACGACACAACCGCAGAAATTTCATAAAGTGGGAAAAGTTATACAAAACAAGAACGGACTAGGATGGTCAGAGAAACAATGATGATGATGATAACACCGGTGGGCGGATTGAGTCAAGGTATTTCACAATTTTATTTTTTTTTGTACAATTTCCTTTAATGTATTATACATTTTCCCTTTCGATTTTTTAATTATTAAATGTTGATATTAATTAAAAATTATTTAATTATTTAAAATTAATCATTCATCATTAATTATTTATTACAAAATAAAAATTAATCTACTTTTACATTAATTTCTAACCAACCACTAAACAACATCTAATCAAATTTTTGTCCATAAACGTCGGAGACTCTAACTTTTAACATCTAACCAAATTTATTCACTTAATGTTGCTTTAATTTAGTAATAAAAAAGCTTAAACGTAAGTAATAAAAATTTATTTTTAAACCCACTCAAAGAAAGTGTTGTCAGCTTTGAAAACTGAAACTATATTAGTTCAAGAAGAATTATCATGTATCGTATTAGATACGCAGAAATGCTCGAAAATAAAGATAGATAATCATATGCGTGTACATTTGTTGGCGTTGGAAATCAGAAGTAATTATACATTAAAGTCTGGATGGCTATCGCATGGTCGTGTAGATAAAATTTCAACTGAACTAGGCTACGCAATTAGGGCTGGCAATGAGTACCCGAAAAATCCGGTATCCGTCCGAATCCGTATCTATGAAAAATATCCGTTATCCGAAAAGCGGATACGGATATCCGATATCCGAAAAGCTTTCCGGATACGGATATGGTTATTGTGGTATTCGTATCCGAAAAATATCCGTCCGATTAACTGATGTATATATATATATATATATTTAATTAAAATTATATTTAATTAATATATGATTTTCCAACTATTTCTTAACCATTAGATGTTACCACGATATGGTTTTTTTGCTCATTTTTAGTGAAAACATACAGTTTTAGTGTTTAATTTTCAAATATTTTTGGATACACATACTTTAATTGGTATAAAACAATGTTTTATCATCGCATTTTTTTTATTTCTTAGTTTTTTATGAACATTAGTACAAAAACCTTTTTATGTTGACCCAAACCTTTTCATTTATAATTTATTGATTATGGACGGAGCGGATAAATATCCGATGTCCGTCCGTATCCGAAAATTAAACGGATACGGATATCCGAAATCCGAAAATTAAGCGGATACGGATATCCGATATCTGAAAATGATTTCGGATACGGATACGGATATGGTACTATCCGTATCCGAAAGTATCCGTTGACAGCCCTATACGCAATATATAAAACTTTATAGCTTTTATTGCTATAATAATACAAAGAATTACTATTGGAGCATCCTCAACCGTCGGTATACATGTTATAATTATATAAGTTAAACTCCAAAGTTGATTCTAATAATCAATTACAGGATGTAATATTACGAAAATTGGGATCAAGTGATTATATATCGTAGGCTCCACTTTAACAAGCATTCAAGTGTAAGCACATGTTGAGTTAATATTCAATAACGACTAGTAACCGCTAGAGTAAGTAAGTTTCGTAACGGACGAGTGAAGAAATTTTCATCAAAAAAATCTTTTATTAATTTTACAATATTTTGTATTCTTTTAGTGAATAATAACTGCTCGTATTAAATTATGTTGCACACACATTGAGTGCTTGATGGTACATTTTAAAAAAGTTTGTGTATATGGGTGTTTGATTGGACAAAAAATCATTTAAAAATTTTATTGTATATATAACAAATGTGCATAGTATTGAAAATGATTTAAGACTAGATAATCCTACTAGTTGTTATCATCTTAAACTATTACATTTGCCCTGGAGAGAACTTTTCTCTGACTCGACAATGAAGTTGCAGTGTCCACTATTAAGCTACTAATTTAATTTGATTAGAAGAGTTGAATATTGTGTTAAAAAATAAAGTCTATGGAGTTATTTACAGAAAAACATGAGCAAATACGCGCACGCGCACACACATATACATATACACATACATACATCTATGTGTGTGTATTGAACAAGTGTATGTATCTTAGGCTTCAGTTTAACGGGCATTAACATGTAAGCACATGTTGAACTGATGTCCAATTACGACTAGTAACCATTGGAGCAAACAAATTTTGCAGCGGAAGATTAGAGAAATTTTCATCAAAAAAAATCTTTTGTTAAATTTTACAAGATCTTGTTTTGTTTTAATGAATGATAACTACTAGTATAAAATTATGTTACACACACAAGTTGGATCAAGTGCTTTATGGTACATTTAAAAAAAAAATTAATTCAAAATGCTTAATTCTGAAGTCGTCTCAAACGAAATGTTTCATAACATTTCATATTTGAAATTCACCGTTGATTCAGAAAATAAACCTAAACAGATTGTGCAATTCGCTTGCAATATCTATCCATAGGAATCATAATTTATAACAATTTCATACTAATATGTAAAATGCATGATGTACTATTACCAGAAATTTCTTCCGATCAGAGGAACAGAGGCAAAACGACATTTTGAAGAGCGATGGTCAGTCGATGAATGGTCTTGCATTTTACATGATCGGAAGAAATTTCTAGTAATAGTACATCATGCATTTTACATATTAGTATGAAATTGTTATAAATTATGATTCCTATGGATATGATATTGCAAGCGAATTGCACAATCTGTTTAGGTTTATTTTCTTAATCAACGGTGAATTTCGAATATGAAATGTTATGAAACATTACGTTTAAGACGACTTCAGAATTAAGCATTTGAATTCAAAAAAGTTTTAATCAGACTCACGGTTTGAAAGTTATGCTAAATTTACTTTCAGCTTAAATGTTAGAAATTTTTATATTAGGACAGAGATGTCCATCCATTTTCAAACCCGTTTTAGACTGAGTAAAATGCAAAATCTTCAAAAGCGATAAAGAGTATAATTATAGCTTACTAAAAGCACTTTCATTTACAAAAAGATTGAGCTCATTTGGAGTTATAAATCTCAAGTTATTGTTATTTTAGTACAGCACTTTTTCAAATGAAATTTCAGCTTTTAAAATCAATTCAAAATTTAAAATTTGAAATTCCCAAACCATTGTAATTCCAAACTATATTTTTTAAACAAGCTTTTTATGTTAAACCATTTATTACGTGATCCTCTTTTCTAGAAAGCTAAGATATTCAAAAGTATAATTAACTTCATGTAATCATATTTTAAAAGAAACAATTCCCTAATTGGAAACACATTTATCACTTTACACAATCAAGTTTTTCAAACAATTAACTTTGAAGACTCGTTTTGAAGGGGATAACTAATCTCTTCCATTATCAAGAGATAATTATCCATCCAAAATAAATTTTACAGTTACATATTAATTTTTAAATTGTACTCACAATTTAAAATGATTGTTTCTCATGCCTTATTCGTTTATTATACCTTGCACTTCTTAATATATCATTTTATAATAAATGAATCATTCAAATTCATATTTCCTCTTATCACAAAATTAAATTTTCATCTTATTATCAACACTAAACTAGCTAAGGTTGATAATTAACATAAAGTTGTTTTCAAAAGTACAAATTCATACCAACAAGTTTTCGGTACTATCAAAATTTAAAACAAAAGCCTGCTCACAAATTCATGCTAAAGTCTAAAATTAGAATTTCTTCATTTTTCTTTAAGATAGAGGTTTATATCTTACCCTCCATTTTTATTCATACATCCAAGTATCAAAACAAATTTCATAGTCATCATTTATAACTTTGCACTAAAATATCCTTTTAATTGATATTTAATTTTCTAACCAATGTATTTTCTTATCTTGAATACATCATTTTATTAATCAATGCATCACATGAAATTTTCCTCCAATTAAGATATCTCCTTATTTAGAATAATTTACTCTACTTACTATGATTACATATGATATCATTATTTCGATTCCTATAGGTTATACTTACATAACCAATTAAAAGCATAACTATATTCAATTTCACTAATTTCAAATAATATAATGGCATTACCTCATCATTGATTTATAGTGAATACTACCATCAATTGGCTGCAAAGTTGACCAAATGATCAAAACTGTCTCGCCACTTATCCAACAATTACCATGGTTCAATGGCTGCATTTGTTGTCTGACTGTCTCATCGTAGCATTTAGGAAATTTCTATCGATAACGTTGATCAGACCATCAACGAGAATTCTTAAAGCACTTAATGGACAATTCAACACCAAATCATTTTCTATATGATAAACATGCCTCTTATATACTTTTACAAAATATTCTTTGATTGTCTCAATAAACAGAATCCAATTATACCTATAAGCATATCTTCTGTTAGAAAGATTTGCAATTTAAATTGTTGCTTTCACTCATCATTAAATGAATACGAGAATGAACTCATCGATATAATTCCAGAATACTCGATTTATATGATCGACGAAATAAGCTGGAGCGTTTTTCAAACCGAATGGCATAATGAACCCCTCATAAGAACCATAACGAGTGTGGAATATGGTAAGAGGAATGCTATCCTCCACAACTCATAGCTGATGAAAACCGGTGATAAGGTTAAGCAGAGAAAAGATCCTAGCACCACTCAATTGATCGAACATGTCATCGATCCTAGGCTATGGATACTTGTTCTTAATGGTTAACTTGTTAAGCTTGCGATAATCAATGCGAAGTCTAAGTGTACCATCAGATTTCTTGACAAAGACGACCATGACACCCGATGGTGAAGAACAATACTGAATGAGTTGCTTGGTGTCAAGCTCCAACAATTGCAAAAGGTTATAGGAGTTTAACAAAGTTATAAAAAAAAGCATTTAGTTAAGTCACAATACATTTTGAGTAATAAAGCAACAAATGCTGATGTATATCTTTGGGATAACATAACAACTTGAAATTAGAAATTTATCATGCATGTGAATAGATTGTGGTTTGAAGTCTACTAAAATAATTGTCATGTAGCTAGAAATATCTTTTAAATAATAAATGTCTAATAAAGGAAAATCTGTTATTTTGAAATGCTATTGAAATTATAATTTTATAATAGATTTAGAAAAGCTATAATTGTAAAATAATAATAATAATAATATATGTAAATATAAATAGTGAATATGCTATATACTGTTTTGTATTTAGTCCCACATCGTGAGATTAGTTCTACCTCAAGCTCCTAGACCTCTATATAAAGGTGATAATGTAATGTAAATAGATAATCCATTCTCAGGAATAAATAATATGTCTTCTGCCTCTCTCTCTCTCTAATGGTTTCTACTTTCTTTATTTTATAACACGTTATCAACACGATCTATACAAAAAAAAATTATGGATCTACAATTGTGATAATTCATGAAATTATATCTATTCTTTTCCAGATGCAATTATAGATCTCATAATGGTAAGTCATTTTTCTGATGATTTAATCTTCATTTTTTTTATATCTCATTCCATTCTAGATCTACTTCTTCAGATCTGAATATGTTGTCTTATTTTTTAAAATTTTATTATATTAGTCTTATAATTTTAGATCTTATATAGATCTAAACTTTGAGATCTGATTCTTATTTTGTTAGTTATTATATTTCAGATCTAATTTTTTTTGCTATTTTTATGATCTTATTATATTGTAGATCTCAATATCATACTTATTTTTATGTTTTTTAGTTCATTTATTTTGGAATACAAGTTTGAACTTGACAAAATTTGATATTGTTGATTAAAGCAATTTTTTTGAATTTGATTGTATTTAGTTTGGACATGGATTTGAGAAATCAAACATGGTTGGTAAATGGGGTTTTAATTTTAAAAACCTTTTGATTTGATTTAGATTTGAATGAAGACTTTGGAAATTATTTTGATATATGATTTATATTTCCAGAAGAAATATTTTATTGTTTCTAAGAGAAACAAATATAAATATAATACGTATCTAGAAGATCGTATTAAGTGAATGGAAACATTAGTAAAAGCTTACATGATAAGCTTAATATCTTCCAATGTTTCCTTAAAAAAAAGGGAAAAGGAAATAATAATTGAGAACCTGCAGTTTTCATAAATCAGTAAATTACAAGTTTCCTCAAAATAAAGAACCAGAAGTTCTAACTAAAAAAAAGGATTATATATCAAAACTCAAATATATAAATTTGAGATGTGAAGCTTTGAATTATTAGAAAATCTAATTTAGATTATGGTAAATTTCAATTGCAATCAAACCTGAAGTTTGATAATGAAAATCAAGTTGTACCATTTAGGATCTAAAGTACTAAACAAAGACTTTTTTTAAAGTAAAATTGGAACCTGAAGTTCTAAAAATATTTGCCAATGGTATTAACTACTAAATCAAATAAATGTATAGAAACTTGTTCACTCCAGAAGTAGTGAAAATAATATATTAAAAAAAATCTCCAAAAGAGATTTGTTGATATATTTGGTGTTTTTACTAAACCAAATAAATATATAGAAACATATCTACTCTTCTACTCTCTTTCTTTTTAATTAAAAATAAGGCATTCTAATATGAAGTTTATTTCCTAATTTTTTTCCTTCTTCCATGCATCCAATCACTTTTCAAAAGGTAAAATATAATAGATCAAATATAATAGATCTGAAATAATCTTAATTTCCTAAATTTCTAAAATAATTCGTGTTGATTTGAAGAGTTACATGTTTGTTTTGATATATTTGGTAAAGAATTATGAAGTTAGTTTTCTTATGAAAATAATAATGATTTGGATCTGAGATTTATAGTTATTTATGATTATGAATGATATGGATAGATCTGATGTAATTTTGTTTATTTAGAAATTCTGATTATTGGGAAATAAAGTTTCGCTTTAAGATATTCATTTTAATTTTATTATTGAGTAATATTGAACCTATATTTGAGATGAAATTGTGTTACTTTGAGTACTGTTTGTTCAATTAGTTCATATATTTATAATGAAATTATTTTGCTATGACAGTAGTTATATCCTAAACCACATAAAGGTTAATTGTAGTAATTTTTATCACAAATGAATTAATTACAAGTGTTATGGGATTAAATTAAATCATTTATTGTCATAAATGCATTAAATGCATTAATTATTGTAAATTAAATGACGTTGTATGTTTGTGTTTAGAATAAGAATAGACGTATGATTTACTATTTGATGTATTTATTTTGACAAGTAATGTCTGTTATAACGGAAAAAATAGGTTTAACAACTCAAAGGAATTATTTTAATAGAAGTTGTATAACTCAAAGTCCAAGGCCTGAAGTCTGGAATTATGAAAAGATTTTCTGACAAACTTTGCAAGCTCGAATTCTTGTCAGTATTTTTTTTAATTTGTCAAAATGTACAAGCTTCTAAAAAAAGGCAGTTTACACAAAATTTGAGAACCCGAAGTTCATAATAAATTAGTGAACTTGAAGTTCATGAATTAGAAGCCCGAAGCTCTATTGAAATTGTGTAAAATGATAAGGTTGTATTTCTTGAAGAAGTTAAAGGAAAATAATATATTATCATATGAGATAATAATGCTGCATTTAAGAGATTACAAAAATCTCCAAATGAGTTATACCTTACCTTATATCTTCATATTTATATTTTATTAACCAAATATCCTGAAGATATTATGTTATATGATATATCAAACATCATTGGAAGTGTGTGTATTAATCTCTTGAAAAGATGTTTTAGAGATTTATTTATATTCATATTGCAAAATTTAACATCCCAGAAGAGATGTTATAGAAATTTTATTTTCGTTGCTTTGCAATTCCTTAAAAGGAAACACTATATTCACTGAAGAAATAACCATATAAATTTTTTGAAGCAATAACAATAATTTTTCAAAAAAAGGATATTGTATGCCAATATTACAGTCTAGAAATAGTGGTTTTATCTCTTGCATCTTACTTTCATTTGGTGAATCTAATTTTGTTACTGTATTTAAAGTTTGATATGTCATTTCAAAGGCAATTACAATAAAAATCTCCAACAGAGATATTTTACGCCACTGTAAATGTTCTAATTATGTAAAAGGAAAATTGTATATTGATATGACATTCCAATAATGCATATATATATATATATATATATATATATATATATATATATAGAAGAGATAAGTTCACTCCAGAAGTGGTGATACTAAAATAACTCCAAAAGAGATTTATAAATTTGAAAATGATAACATATCTCTACAAGAGATTTGTTTATATATTTGGTAAATTTATTAAACCAAATAAATGCATAGAAATTTGATATTTGGGATATAATTAAGGAATAAAACTTAACAACTTTAAGTTATGTGTATATTTTGTTCGAACCAGAAGTTCGATATGGTTCCAACCATATGTTTTGAACATTATCATGCGGTTTTGACGGATTCACATTGACATTGATCTACAAATAGAAATTAATAGTTTGAATCCTTGCAATATTTTGTTCTAAAAATCACTAATTTAAAAGAGAAAGAATATGCAAATTTATAATATATATATATATATGCAATACGTGGACGCACGTATATATCCATATATGAAAATATTTAGCTAACAACCTGAAATTTGTTATGAGCTCATCATATAGATTATGTATGGATATTATTTAGTGATTTAAAATTCAATCAACAGAAATGTTGAATGACCCGAAGTCATGTATGTATTCAAATGATCTACATATGTTCTATTTCTTATTTCCTTTGAAACAGCAAGTATAGCCGACTGTTAAAGTGGCAAATCGAACAGAATTGTTCTTGCATTTCGTTATAAACCCGTTACTTTTCCTCTCTGCAAGAAGGTATGGAACGCCATTTGAGTGATAATATATGCCTAGTAGATAGGGCAACTGCTCATATGATTTTGAAAAACCAGAAGTTTTTCTCTGAAACTATTTGAAAATATTTTAGATAAAAATTTCAACCATAGCAAATCTGCTAATATAATTGAAGGGTCCAGAAGATCCCATATAGTATTACCAAATAGTACATATATCTTAAATCAAAATACATTATACTCAAGAAAATTTAAAATAAATTTGTTGAGTTTTGAGGATATATAAATGAATGGCTACTATATTGGAACTATAATGAAAACGTCAAAGAATATCTTTACGTTTTTCTAAAATTGAAAGCCGAAGCTTATTTTAGAAAAAGTTGGTACAATTTCAACTGGATTATATTTCACAAAATTTGGCATAATTGAATCCTATATTCAAAAATGAGTCAGAAGCTCACAAATATCACTTGAATGCATCTTATCATTTGATAAATGGATTATCCTCCTATTATTAGTATTTATGGTGTATTTGCTAGTAGCAATATGATAATGGATCAAAAATGAGAATCCAAAAATGATGATTATTTAATGTGACAATGTTTGTCAACGTTGAGGGGGAGGATAAAGAGATACAGGTTCATTTTGATCATCAGTGTCAAATATTTGTTAAAATATACAATGATGCAATATTAAGTAACTTGAATAAATTATCAATAATATCACTAGTAGACTTTCTCCAATATAGATTTGAATCTCTGAAGGATCAAAATATGTAAACCACATCTGAAATATGGTTCAAAAGTCAGTTCAAAATACTTTTGGAGTAAGTAATGAAGATGCCAAATAAAGGAAGTATGTATTCTTGAAGAAACACTTAAGGGCGCTCTGAAAGAGATCCATGACATGACTGTCAAATAACCCTGGAAGTGGTTTAGGTACCTAAAATATGATTAATAAAGAGATCTTAATAAATCATATCTAGAACTGACAATAAACAATCATTGATTATAAATTTATAAATAATAAAGCGCTTATGTTTATAAATGGATTAAAGATCCTAGATTAGAGAAAAACATGATTGGCCATCATGAAATTCTCCTAAATAAGAAATGTGGACCTGTAGTCCACAAAATAAAATTTGGAACATATATATAAAGTGGCAAAAGCACACTGAAATTATTAAAGTACACATAGTGTCAACAACATGTTAAGTTCCATGGACATGTAGTCCGCAAAGTAGCGAAAGTGCTTGAAACACTTAATATACCCCGAAGGTACATATGTGGTTAAAATCATATTAATGATGAAAGTATACAAATTCCTGAAGAATATAAACAACTTTTGTGGTTATAAAGAATGAAAAGAACAAGGAGCATAGATTACAACTTCTTCTAAGTATTGTTGTAATGAAAATTTTGATATACTTCAAGATGAGTAGATTACTTCCTGCTTTCTAGTAATGTTGTAATGAAATTTTAAATATTCATCAAAGATGTATAGTTGCAATATGAAAAACTAATTTGAAGCACAAAAATGAAAGCACATGAAGTGTTTTTCATAAAAGCAGCATACAAAATGCATAAAATGAAAACCATATTTGGAAGAAACAATCTTTTAGAAAATTTGATTGTATCGAAGGAAACTATTAATAAATTGTATTATTAATGAGATACAAATTTATGGGTCCAGAAGTATCTATAACCAATTTGAGTTACCGAAAGACGAATATGAATACAGAGGAAAAATTTAAATCTGGGAGAGCATTTATAAGTATTTTATCATGCGTTCTTTTTCCTTAACTAAGATTTTTCCCACTGGGTTTTTATTAGTGAGCTTTTAATGAGGCATTATCTTGATCCAGAAGTATCAACTCCCTAGTTACATTTGAAATAAGTTATAATGTACTTTTTTTCCTTATTTGAGATTTTTCCCACTGGGTTTTTCTTACTAAAGTTTTAACGAGGCATTGTCTTGATCCAGAAGAATCAAACGTCTTCTCAAGAAATAGCATCTCAAATATGTTATTTAAGTTAAATTGTATTTTTATCTTTGACTAAGGTTTTTCCCATCGGTTTTCCTTTGTAAGGTTTTTAATGAAGTATTATATTGATCCAGAAGTATCAAACTCTATTTGATTCTGTAAATTATTGAAATATCTTATACTATATTGTACTCTTATTTTCTTTAACTAAGATTTTTCCCATAAGGTTTTTCTTAGTAAGGTTTTAACGAGGCATTAGTTTGATCCAGAAGTATCAAACTTCATTTGAAGAAATGAGAAAATAAGACATGTCATTGTACTCTTTTTTTTCCTTCACTGAGATTTTTCCCATTGGGTTTTTCTTAGTAAGGGTTTAATGAGGCATTATTTTGATCGCGAAGTATCAAACTCTTAGAAGGAACATCATTTTTAGTATGATATCTATAATTTCACAAGTTGCACTCTTTTCCTCTTTCAAGGTTTTTCCCATTGGGTTTTACTTATAGAGGTTTTTAATGAGGCAACGGACAATATCTATATCGACTGAATGGATAAATGCAAGCAAGATAATAATGAGGGGGAGCAATCATCATACACGTTTCGAAACGGACAATTTCTAGTTATCAGTGGATTCAAGATTTTGAAGACGCATATTCAAGGGGGGGTGTTATAATATATGTAAATATAAAGAGTGAATATGCTATATACTGTTTTGTATTTAGTCCCACATCGTTAGATTAGTTCTTCCCCAAGCTCCTAGGCCTCTATATAAAGGTGCTAATGTAATGTAAATAGATAATCCATTCTCAGGAATAAATAACATGTCTTCTGCCTCTCTCTCTAATGGTTTCTACTTTCTTTATTTTATAACAAATAATAATATATCCTTAAAATGATAGTGAATGTTTTCATAAGTATAGGCCATGATTTCCTAAATTAACGGAGTAATAAATGCTACTTTTGAATTTAATGTAATAAGTTTATTTATATGAAAACAATTTATTAAAAATTATTTTTTATGATTTTTCTTCTTTGTTTTATAAAGAATGGTGAAAACCCAACAAAACTTTATGGAGTAAATAAGGATCACTGTCTAGATACGACAGGGTGAAGATTTAGAATATGAACAAAATAGGAATAGTATGCACAACCCGATTTGGAATTTTTAAATCAATCTCAGATATTTAATTGTAGAATATTGGTAAAATTGTGAAGATATTCCAGATTTATAGTTGGGTTGTAAGTTAGGTTGCCCTAGTTGACTTGAAATGTAAATTTCTATGTTTTGATTCTTTTGGAGCGGGTTCCGTGTAAATTTCATAAATTATCCAACTCTAAAACATGTATAAAAGCGTGTCTTTGAATTAACAGAGGATATACCAAAAAGGTAAAGAGGTATGTAAGATATGGATATTCTTTTTCATATTTTACACTGTCTATTTCAATAAAAGAAAATAAATAATTCCTTGTAATTTCAAATGAAGCAAAGATCTCACTTTAGCTAGTTATGAAAAATTATAATGGTAAACCTTTTTAGAAGGATGGCTTTGATAAATTAAAATGTGGAAAAATATGTTATAGTTTAAAAATTAGAACTAAGACATATATATACATATGTATAACCGCGTTTAATGTATAAAAATTGAAATATATAAATATCATAATTTACAATGGTATTCGTATAAGTTATTATTGGACTAGGATTTATGGACATAAATTATAGATTTAATGGGCAATGAATTTGTAATTAATAGAGAATTAAAAGGAATTTAATATGGTATTTATGGAGAAATTGAATCGGCATAATATATGGATTTTGAAACTGGTAAAAAGATTAAAGAGATTTAAATGAGGATTAGTTAGAGATTGTCCAGTGACATTAATGATCAATTATTACAGATATATTAACTAAGTAATGGATGGACCACATTTATTAGAAATAAATAAGGAGGATTAAAAAAGATGGATAATTAATTGGAATGACGTACTAAGAATGTTCATCTTTTTTTGGAAAAATTAACTTTATTAACATACAGTAAACACATATACTTCCATGACGTGCCTCGTTAAAACCTTGCAACCCCTCTAACCTGAATGGGTGCCTTGCTAGGAAAAAGAGTACATATCATGTCCGTATATTAATAGTACATAAAAGTAGAGCCAGAACCAAGTTGTCAAATAGATGGAGGAGTAAAAAAAAGTGGAGTCACACTCAAAACCATCCATACGAGCGAACTTGGGCCATGGAACAAAAAAACATCAGAAAGGAAAACAAAAAAGACAAAACTAGCTGCCACGTGGGAAGAACAAAGCCATGAGCATTAAGTGATAGTAACCACAAACAAAGTTCATTTCACCGAAGCTTCCATAGAAATAAAAATCTCATAAATGAAACTCGAGTTCCAGATCTGAAAGCAACAACTCCAATACAAGATGAAAAATTGGCCAAAAATCAAACTCCATAGGAAGAAAAAGACTTGAACTCGCAACAGAGAGTATAACAACCTCACCAATCTTAAGGGAGACGAAAACTGGAGTTGGGTTAGAAGCCATGTCAAAATAATCTAAGATAAAATCAATATTTTTGCTTTTCTTAGTAGAATCCATAGTTTGTTGAATTAAAAGCTTGCAGTCTTGCATTATAAGTAATTTCCGAACTTGATTCGGCATTTCAATTCCTTTGAAAATACGATTGTTCCTTTCATGCCAGATATGCCAAATTAGAGCAGTATAGGCGATGTTAATCAGATAATTGTGTAGAGCACTACTATTCTGGTTTTGGCACATTGTCACGGTGATTTGGTTGATATCATACGTATTTTCGAAATTTATGTTAAACGTATTCTTCATTTCATTAATTAAGTACCTTGAATAATTAAAGCAGAAGATTAAATGGTTTATATCTTCATCATGACCGTGACAAGTAAACAAGATAGATTAACACCAGGCATCCATTTGTTAATCCTATCTTTCGCATTCAATTTATTTAATTTAGCCAAGAGAGCACATACAGACATTTTAGGAGCACAAAATTTATCCCATATTTCCAATTTATAACTGCATGTTTGTACCTGACTTGGTTCCATGCCAAGTTCATGGTGAATTGACCATTATTTTTAGGCATCCATACCCAAGAATCATGCTGCATATGATTGAAAATTTTGATGTTATGAATTGTATGTTGCATTTGGATAGGAATACCAACAAGCTGATTCTTCCATCTGTTGTCTGTAATTAGAGATGAGACTTTCCTATTATATCTGCAAGCATTTGTTGTGTAATTGCCCCTAATTTGTCCAATGGAGAGTAGCTATTTAACCATGGATCAAACCAAGCATTAGTATCAGCACCAGTAGCTATTCTTCTATCAATTGAACCCCTACACCATTTTCTAGCTCGAAGTAAAGATTTCCTAGTAGCAGAGGAGCTATTATCCATTGCAATTACCCAGAAGTTTTTATTATGGCAGTATTTATTATTTATCCACTTAGGCCATAAACTGTCATCCTGAATAAATTTCCATAACAACTTAATAGCAGCATCTTTAGCAATGTCATCAATTTTTCCAATACCAAGACCACCCTCATTTTTAGCTTTGCAAACATCATCCCAGCATAACTTATGAGATTTAGACTTCCACATAAAATTGGCACAAATAGAGTTAATTCTCTGAATGGCAGAAGAAGGAAACTGTGAAAATAGCATCCAAAATTGAATCATTGGATGAATCATAGTTTTAACTAGTTCTATTCTACCACTTATATTAAGAAATTTACTGTTCCAGTGGTTGAATTTCTTGCTAATTTTATCAATTAAGCATCCAAAATCTCTTTCTTTGAGCTGGTTGTTTGATAAATGGGTGCCTAAATATACCATAGGAAGTTGACCAATATTGATGTTTAGCATGTCTGCAATTTGCTGTTTGTGAACTGCTCCTTTACTAAAAAACAAAGTTGACTTGTTTTCATTAAGATCCAGTCCAGTTAACCGTTTCAGCTCCTGAAATGTTTGTTTTATACTCTCAGCATAATTAATGGTAGCCTTTGCCATAATTAAAATGCCATCCGCGTATAATAAATGAGTGATCATAGGCTCGATTTTGGTATATGAGGGTGATATTACCTTTTAAAAATTCCACATCAAGATTAATAGAGAGAAATTCCATAGCTATGGCAAATTAATAAGGCAAAAGAGGATCGCCTCTTAAACCCCTTGTACTTTCTATAAATCCAACGGGGAGTCATCAATTAATTCCGAAAACGAAGGAGTAGAAATACACTCATAAATGAGATCTGTAAAAATCAGAGGGAAACCTATCGAAATCAGCATATGATGAATAAACCTATGATTAATTTTATCATAGGCTTTATGTAAGTCAATTTTCAGGCAAAAATTGTTAGAATTTTTCCTATTGAATCCTCTACCCATTTCATATGCTAGTAAGGAATTTTCAGTGATAATTCTCCCAGGAGTGAATGCATTTTGATTATATGATATCAGATTATTCATATAATCTTTCATTCTTTTACAAAGAAGGTTAGCTAAAATTTTGTATGTGATATAGTAGCGCGAGATTGGTCTAAAATTAGTCAAATCGGCCGCTTTAGATTTTTTGGAATGAGGCAAATAAATGTATGGTTGATTTCTATAATAATTTTCCTAAAAGAAGAATTCCATTCATACATCAAGAATATCAGAACTGATTTGATTCCAGTACACGTAGAACTTCTAATAAATTTTTTATATAGAGCTTTTGGGATTATTATCGCTAGTTGTCTCCATTAGGTTATTGGAAAAGCGTATAATATGTTATAAGATATATGCATATTTTATCATTGGGTTGATTTTATGGATGGGATTAGACTGCCAAATAAATATATATAGGGAAACTATATAAACAAGAAAATTTCATAAGGACACTTAGCTAGTGATAAACTGTAGCACTGGATGTTAATGGGGAAATTAGGTTAGTAACTAGGAATAATGGATGCATTAGCCCCGAAGAAAGGAAAAAAAACCTTTAGGATTTTAAGGAAAATAAATTTTTGCTTGCGAAGTGACACATTCAAGGATGACCATTCATCCCAGAGGAGATAAAGATGAATAGGGATATGAAGAGAATTTTCTATTGGATGGAGATGAAGAAGAAGGTGGAAGAATTTTCCATTAGGGGTTTGACATGCCAAAACAAAAGGATAGAATTGATTAAGCAGCGAATGAAGGCCACACAAGATTGCTAGAAATCCTATATAGACAAGCGAAGAAAAGAGTTAAAGTTTGAAGTAGGGGATATGGTGTTTCTCAATGTTTCCCCTCTTAGAAAGGTCGTGAGATTTGAAAAGTTGGGGAAGTTGGCACCAAAAGTTGTTCGACCTTTTCCAACTTTAGAAAGAGTAGAAAGATTTGCTTATCGTGCGGAGCTGTCGAATAAATTTGCAGGAGTATATGATTATTTTCATGTTTTGCACTTGAGGAAATGTCTTCATAACACACCCACTATTGTAGAGCCTGATCAAATAAGGGGATATTGAGATTGAGCTAATAGCATCCCGCACCACTGCACGCATTGTGGGTGTAACAAATGCGATTTTTGACTTACGAAAGTCGATATTAATACGTCCACTGTATCAACTGCCGAGCAATCGAATGCCGGAAAACCATACCGTTAGGGTTAAAGAAGAGGTAGAAGATAGAAGAAGAAAACAGAACAAAAGAAGAACAACAGAAACAATATCAGAATCTCACATATCACAGCGGAGCAACATATAATAGATAAATGAATAATCTTTAAAACAAAGAACTGTACATTTTATACATTACATCATCAGAGTGTACAACAACAACATACAACACAACAAAACAATGGACAGTTATACAAACATGTCCTTACAAGTGAATTTACAGCGGAAAGATAATATCATATACAAGTAATACGTCTCGCCATCCAGCTCTCTACTTGAGCTCCATAGCACTCCTGAATCCAGAATGACCCGATAACCTGATTCTAGGATGCCCATGTGGAAAATTATGGGCACCCAGAGTTAGGAAGAGAATAATAAACTCCAGGTCAGTCATGAGACTGGTGTGAGAACTCAAAACAGTCATTTACCTTTTAAAACAACAACAATAAGGGAAGTGAGAAATATCCGCAATGCTTTTGGAAAATGAAACTACCATAAGGCCTCCCCGCATACACACAATGCAAACGCAGAATTGGAGGAGATTTCTCCTTATGATAGTCAAAGATGCTTACTACGCAAAACAAATCATTTTTGATATTATTATTAGTGCATAGTGATGAAAGAATTTCGAAAATAGAATATAAATCTTAGCCAACATAAACATTTCGAACTATGCCTACTATAGCTACCATCCAAACAGTGGGGAGCCACCATAAGTGAATGACAGGTAATACAACTAAAACCATACAAGGCTCGTATTGTTTCTTTGGATTTCCAACAAATGGTCATGCTAAGGAACTTCCTACTGCCATATGGGATCGCCTCTGGCGGGACGTCCCGAGAACCTAACAGGATCTGTGCCAACACAAGGCCGGGTTACCTTTGTAACTGTAAGGACCCGATTCTTTGACTTTCGAAAACAGACATCAATACGTTCACTGTATCAACTGCCGAGCAATCGAATGCCAGAAAACCGAACACTTAGGGTTTTAAGAAAAAGAAAGAGGTAGAAGAAGAAAGAAAAAGATAGAACAGAACAATATCAGAATCTCACAATTCGCAGCGGAACAACATATAATACATAAATGAATAATCATTTAAAACAAAGAACTGTATATTTTATACATTTCATCACATTACATTCATTATCAGAGTTTACAACAACAAATAGAGGAAGAGAAATACTATACTTAGTAATATGCTACGCCATCCAGCTTGCCTCCAGCAACTCCTGAATTCCAGAATATCCTGATAACCTAGCTCTAGACTGCCCGTGTGGAAATTGGTGGGCACCCAGAGTTTAGGAAGGGAAACAATAAACTTCAGGTCAGTCATGTGACTGGTGTGAGAACTTAAAACAGTTTATCTTTAAAACAAAGAACAGGATAATTTTAAAATAGATTCGCAATGTTTTTTTGAAAATGAGACTACCAAAAGGCCTCCCGGCACACACAATGCAAACGCAGACTTGGGGGAGATTTCTCCTTATGATAGTCAAAGATGCTTACTACGCAAAATCAAATCATTTTTGATATTATTATTAGTGCATAGTGTAGAAAAAATCATTTCAAAAATAAAGATATAAATCTTAGCCAGCATAGGTACCATTATATTATGCCTACTATAGCTACCATCTTAAATGGCATGTTCTACAACTAAAACCGTACAAGGTTCGTATTATTTCTTTGGATTTCCAACAAATGGTCAGGCCAAGGAACTTCCCATTGCCACATGGAAACGCCTCTGGAAAGACTTCCCGAGAACCTAACCGGATCTCTGCCAACACAAGGTCGGGTTACCTCTGCAAAAATAGGTAACTACTGACGTGCGTATGCCATCCCCCGGTTGTAACAACCTTTATCTGAGGATCCTCAACCAACATCAATCACAAAGTCATATAAATTTGCAATATTCACATAAGTTAAGTATCTGGGCTCCATACCATGATACCACTTCTATCCAAAAGGCAACGACATACACTAAGGGGCGCTACTCCCTAGAACCTTGCTGCATCCTTCCTGTTTTGACCATTTCCAGGGTGTGAGGTCCGACGAAGTCTCGTCCACAAAGCCACGCTTTATACAAAAGCTGTGCTTTGATCATCAAATGCTCAATGGCACTTTGTATGCCACATTACCAATTTGGGAATGTATCACTAGTAACCATCAACTACATAACCTCTAAGGGTGTTAAGCTAAGAGAATAAATTCTCCGCCACCAACGGGAACATATTTGATAGAAACCAGCTTTACATCTCAAATTGTAACGTCAGACACACCTCCATACAAGTCCGTTCCGGGATCGAACGGAACCGAAGGCAGTTACAAAGAAGTCCTTGCAATTCGGACATTCACTAATCACGACCGGACTTCCCATCACAAAGGGTAATAAATTTCTATATCGGGGATCAGCCGATGCAGAAATATTCGACGGTGATCCTTCCGTTTTCATAAACATCCGGTCTTCAACACCGGTCATCAATGCTATCTATTACGACGTATCACATATTCGGAATGGGTTATACAACCCCAAGGTCCTTTCCCAGCTAACCCGAATAGTGAGCGCTTATTTTTAAAAATAAGTGTAGCATTCAAATTCAAGCAATCACAACAAATACCTATTTAAAGGTAAATATTGATAGTCGGTTATTTAACTATCAATAGGTATGCACAACATCACCAGATTCCAAATAATTTTCCAAATTATTTATTTTCCAAAAATATCTTTACAAGATATATATATATATATATATATATATATATATATATATATATATATATATATATAATTTCCATACTTCAAAAATAAATCTGTATCTATTTTTAAACCAATTTTCCCAATTTCATTTATAAATTCCATATTGAATTCACGTTTCCAAAATATCTGTGAATATACGATTTTCAAATCGATTTCAAATATTCACTTTCAATTTATCTTTAAAAAGATAATTCTCAAAACGTTCATTGCATATTGGAAAAACATTTCCCTACTTATTTAATAATAAGTATTTCACAAATCTATTTATTTTCAACATTTGGAAAATATTCGATATACTTAAATTAATATTAAGTATATATTTCATTTCTTAAGGAAAACATTCTATTAAACCCATTATTTGGGTCAAAACGAATGTTACGTAAAACATCGTTACGACAACCCAAAATCACTAGTATAGGGATTCAAAATTAAATAGATATATAATCCCAATACTATATAAAATATTTCCTTTCGGAAATCATCTACTATAACAACAGTGTTATAGTCTACCATTTCCTTCTATTTCTCGAAAACGTCTATTTCAACAATGAATGCTGAAATCTATGGTTTGACAGTTAATACATTTTAAAATATCTTTTAAGACAATTAACTTCATTTTAGAATTTCACTTCTCCAAATCATACCCGTTTTATTCAATAATATATTCACTGTCCAAAATCGTGAATATACCTTATTTACCCAATTCAGTATTTCTACACTTTTATCAAAAGATTATCCACTGTCCAAAATCGTGGATATACATCGTTTACCAAATTCAACACTTCCACATATTTAATTAAAGGATTTTCCACAGTCCAAAATCGTGGATATAATTCCTTTAATAATTTCTATGTTTACTTATCAAATTTATTTGATTTCGGATTTATAAAACAATGTTTATAAATTCCATTTCTATCTCATAACTACTTCGATTTATAAATCTCCTTTAATAACCAATTCTATTTATATTTCGTTTACATGTCGAATCCAACTTATAAGTAAATTACTTATAATCCATTTATTCACAAATCCATTCTTTTATATCATCATTAATTTATAAATCTAAAATTTCTTATTTACTTATAAAACTAGGTAAACTTTATTTTAACACTTATAAAAGCTCATTTTATAATTCCAATATCTTTAACTTATAAAATATCAATTTTATAAATCTTTTATATAAACCGTTTATAATAATTCAAGAATCCCAATTTAAACCATTTTATAAATTTATCAGTTATTTATTTAAAAAAACACATTTCGATGATATTTCACAAAAATCCTAATTTTTATAACATAAAAATTTATAATGTTTTAATTATTTAAAATGAATCAATTCGAAAATTTAATAAACGTATAATTTCAAAATCACTTTAAAAATCTCTTAAAAATCAAAATCGTTATTTTTAAACTTCAAAAATGGATCCGATGATGCAACACACCAAATAGTCAATCGCGACTTCCAAACATCATATATCGATATGATAATCAATCAAATATCACAATATCTAAAATCAAATAAATACTGGTGAGGAATCCAGTTGGATCCCTCCAACCTGTTTCCCTGCATCTACAAACATTAGCATAATACCAATCCCGTTTCAAGATGGGATATCGCGGTATATGGGATTTATAAAATATTATCCACTATTATGCGGCGCAATAGGGTCTCATCCGTTATATGATGCGGGAAATCAACTCCAAGTACATATATAATACCAATTCCACTTCGAGGTGGAATATCGCGGTATATGTGTGTAATAAATAACCTCCGCTTAATAGGCGGCGTATAGTGTCTATTTTAACAATCAATAGATAACAATCATCATTCAAACATACAATCAAGAATTTTAAATCTAACTATTTAAAATTTAAATAAAACCCTTTTGAGTGAGAAGCTCTCACCTTAGCTTTTATTTTGCAATCCTATTCCATCTTGACTTGATTTCCTTGTTTTATACCTATTTAGTTATTTACACAGTTCATTAATATTCAAATCAATTGAACAATTAATTTCCGTTTAATAGTTTTTTTTTTATTAGCTGATAATTCTTTTTAAACCAATTTTCTCCTTTGATAAATTTATCTTTTTGATAAATTTAATTAACCAAAAATTATATTTTAAACTAATAATCTTGGTTTAACTAATTTCTTTTCAAACTCCCAATTCTTTAAAGAATTACTTTACTTAAGATTTTCCATTTCGATTTATTTTTTTCCATAATATTGACCTTGTATAAGCATTGTAAGATTTATCAATATTTAAACTGAATTGAATAATTAATTTAACCAATGATAATATTTGATTTTAAACTAATTTTTTTTACTTCTTTAATAGATCATGTTTAGTAACTAAGAATAATTATATAAGTTTACTATATAAATTAATCATCTTCACAAATTATTATTATTATTATTATTATTTTCCAAAATACCTTATATAATTTCCAAACCTAATTTTTTATATAACATTACAATTCAAAATATTTAAAATTGTTGCCTACCTAATCTTATATATATAAAATTTAAACATTTAAAATTTAACAAAATAAATTTGAAAATACCTTCACTGTTAACAGAATCACTTTAACTCGTGTATATATAGATACTTTACTGTCTTTATAAAAATTTACTGCATATTTTTTTCAGATTAAATCAAATCGAAAATTACCAAAAAAAAACTAAATACCTTACTGCCGATTCGAAAACGCGATGCTCAAACTATGAACGAAAGTGCGACCACCTGTACTTCGATTTCCACCATCGCAAATCCTGGAATTGCCGATGACGAATTTCTTCGCCGCACTCTCCCTGACCTCGTCGTCGCTGCCTTATCCATCGCGTCGCCGCTAGAAGCCATCCCATTCGAGGCCGCCGCCATCGAACCCTAGCACGAGCCTTCACGCACCGCCGCCTTCAACTCGAGCTCCGGCCCACGCGCGCACGCTCGCGCCATTAAAGTCGCCTCGGTCTGCCGTCGCTTGCTCCGCCTCGATTCGCGACCCTAATTCGAAGTCGAAGTCGCGAATTTTGCGAATCACCCCAGGCTGCCATCAATTTTTTTCCCTTTTTTGATTTCGTTTTTTTTTTTGATTTGAAGAAGAGGAATAAACGAAAGGTTTTGGCTTTGAAAATGAAGGAGGAAGGGTTTGCGATTTTAAAATGAAAGAAATTGCTCGGCCATGATTTCTTTCTTCGATTTAAAACTGAAAAAAGGGGAGGACGTGAACATTTTAAAATCGAAAGAGCATACTTTCACGATTTCGTTCGTGATCTTCTGCGTGATTTTTGGCGTGAATTTAGGGAAAATAACATGCTGATGTCGACTAGATTTCAAGTTTTAAATTTAAATGGAATTCGATTTAATTTCAACGCGTTTACTTACCGTGTGCTCACATAACAACTCCGAATAATACGAAATTTGAAATCCGATAATAGTTCAATATTACGGACCCAATGGAACTGGTTTCATCGAATTCCAAGAGTGTGCCTTGGAAGGCTATTTTTAAATATCGATTCAAACGATAAAATCTTAAAACTAATCAGATCACTTTCAAATTCAATTCTGAAGCTTCTATTATCTTCAGTATTATCAATATGAATTTTACAAGCCCTGGAAATATTTTTAATCAGCTTAAAACCGAAGATTCAAATTTTTATTCAACTTTCAATAGATTAAATTTTATAATTTAATCGCTAAATTCATTCTGATAATTTGAAATTCAATTCAAACCATCATTCAAATATTTAAAATTAATTAAATATTTTCAAATTAATTTGTTCAAAATTCTGGGTCGTTACAGTAACTAGGTAACTACTTCTCGAATATGCCACCCCCCGGTCCTTTGGGACCTTTATCGGAGGGCCCTCGATCACAAAGCAATAACCACATAAAAAATAAGATTGGAGCAACCACATAGGTTAAGCATCAGGGCTCCATACCTGACACCATCCTTTTCCAGAATGAAATGACATACCCTAAAGGGAGCGACCCTCATAACCTTGCCGCATATTCCTATTTTGACCATTTCCGGGGTGTGAGGTCCGACGAAGTCTCGTCCACAAAGCTACGCTTTTTCACAAAGTCACGCTTTGATAAACAAATGATCAATAAATAATCATCACACAGCAACACTCAGCATGCCACATTACCAAATTGGGAATGTATCGCTGATAACCTTCAACTACATAACCTCTGAGCTCGTACGTCTCATAGAAGGGTGTTAAGCTAAGAGAATTAATTCTCCGCCACTAATAGAGATGTATTTGAAAGAAATCTGCTTTATATCTCAAAATGTAATGTCAGACACGCCATACAAGTCTGTTCCGGGTTCAAACAGAACCGAAGGCAATTCAAAAGAATCCCTTGCAATTCGAGTATTCACAATCCCGATCGAATTTCCCATCACAAAGGAAATCTCCATACCGTAGCTAACGGTGCAGAGACAGTCGATAGTCATCCTATCGTTTTCACAAATACCCGGTCTTCAACACCGGTCTTCAGTGCTATCCATTACGTCGTATCACTATTCAGAATGGGTAATTCGAATAACGAGCGCAATATTTAAAAATAAGTGTAGCATTCAATTTCAACTAATTCATAACAAATAGCCATTTAAGGGTCAATATTGATAGTCGGTTATTTAACTATCAATCAATATTAACAACATAACTCGATTCCAAATAATCTTCCCAAATTATTTATTTCCAAAATATCTTCATAAGATATATTTTCCACACTTCAAACATTTGAAAACAAATTTCAAATCAATTTTCACCTTTACAACTTTTGAAATTAAATTTCAAATCATTGTCCTTAAGCGGAAAACACTTACAAATAGTTATTCATATTCACTCGAAATCTGCCGAGTTCAAATATTTTAAAATAATTGAAAATTTCTTATCCAAAAATATATCTGGAAAACACTTTTAAATAAAACTATTTTTCTTTAAACACTTCACTTAAAATATTAGTTACAAAATATTATACCTATATTATATGAACTTAAACCCAAACTAATTTTTGAAAATAAAATTAGTAAATAGAGTATAACTATTTAAATAACTGTTTTCTAAAACAATTACTGATTAAATCTTAGAAATAATCATTTCTGTAAACAATTTAATAAATCTTTACTTAAAGGATTTAAAATAATTTAATAGGTAAATTTCTTCAAAGTATCATTTTATAAACCAATACTAGAATTTTATATATATGAATAATATTTTTTTTCAAAGCTATTCAGAAATTTTATTCGGCTTTCCAAGGGAGGATGCACTTTCATTTCAAAATGGTTCGTTCAAACCAATTAAATAAATCCTTACCGATTTATTAAATTTACGTTCCAAATCCGTAAATTTATTTCCACACTTTTTTTTAAAATAAATCATGTTTATTTTTAAAACAAATTTCCCTTATAAATTTCTATTTTGAATTTACATTTTCAAATATTCACTTTTTATACGATTTTTCAAATCGATTTCAATTATTCACTTTCAACACCATAATCAGTTTTCAATTGATTTCCAAAAACACCAAATCAAATTCCATATTTATTTTCCAAGAAATTAAACACTAATTGAATTTAATTCAAATTTCAAATTTCAATCAATTTCTACTAAACCTCAAATTAATTTCCAAATCGATTCCAAATTTATTTCAAAACACGAAATTAATTTCCAAATGGATTTTCAAAAGATCTATTTTCAATTACCAAAATCAATTCCCAAATGGATTTCTAAATTTATTTCTTTTCAAAATAATTTCCTTTTTAAAGAATACAAATTCTTTTATTTTCCAACTCTTTAAAATCCATATTTTGAATAAATTTTCAACCTTTGAATAATATTATCGAAAATCCATTTATTAAGCCTTTTTACCATATTTTGGAATTTTACTCAATAAGATAATAATAAAACTTTATCATTTTAAAAATTCCTTCATCTAAATTAATCCAATTCCCAAAAATAAATTTTATTGTAAATTCTCAACTTAAATTTTCAAAAATCCAATTTTTAGCGTCTAGCGATACCAAAAATATATTCGGCTAAATTTTTAGCCTTTAACGATTTCAATCACAAAGATAATCACGCAGATTATATATAGATCAACACATAACATTGAAACATCCAGTTGGATCCCTCCAACCTGTTTCCCTGCATCCAAAGATGTTAGCACAATACCAATTCTGCTTCAAGACGGAATATCGCGGTATATGAGATTTATAAAATATTATCCGCTATTATGCGGCGCAATAAGGTCTCATCCGCTATATAATGCGGAAAATCAACTCCAAGTACATATATAATACCAATTCCATTCAAGTTGGAATTATCGCGGTATATGTGTTTAATAAATAACATCCGCTTAATATACGGCGTATAGGGTCAATTTCAATAAAACAGACAATAATTATCATCCAATCACACAATCAAGCAATTTTAAATCTAACTATTTAAAATTTAAATCGAAACAATTCGATTGAGTGAGAAGTACTCACCTTGAGTTGCGATAACAATTATAGCGTTTGTTTCGAATAAAATTAAACGTGCGTTTAATTTTACCCGAAATTATCGCTAGCTCCAAACGACTCCAAACCAACTTCATTCCGTAGTGCTCGGCAAAACGAAGCCAACGCAATTCGTTTCGCGCAATTCCGACCTCGTATGAACTAGTTACAGCGCTATAAAGATTGTACACATTATAATATAAAATAATTTATATTTTCTTTTAATTTTTTTTAACCTAATCAAATCAGAGCCGTCCACTTCAAAACCCTAAGATCCAGGCCGCACCTCCCTTTCTCTTCCCCCCTTCATTAAAAAACGCGACCCTCGAACCCATAAGCCCCCACCCTTGCCCAAATTTTCGAGCCATCCACACGCATCTTCACGTTGATTAGAGAACACCACGACGAAGGCCTTCAAGAAAGCCACCATCGGCCAGAAAGCGGTCGAGCTCGGCCCTATATTGGCCTCGGAATCCGTCAAGAGATTTTCGATCTCCACCGTTGAGATTGTAGCTCTTGTCGTGCTCGTTAACTTTGCAGTTGGAAGTTTGTTGAATCAGTGTGTGGATTTGACGAAAATGGAGGAAGAAGATGGCACGTTTTTGGCCATTGAAGGTAGGGGTGGCGGCTGAAGAGTTAGGTTTAGGGTTTGTTGCAAAGTGAAGATGGAGGGGTTCCTTTTATAGAATTTCAACGAAAAACATTATTCACTCCAAATTCCCGAACTCCAAATCTCGTGCGGTGATCGGCGTTTCTAGGGTTTAACCTGCGTTTTGGACACAATGGAACGTGTTTCGGAGGCTAATTTGATCGTATGTGCGAGTTACAGAAATAAACGATCAAATTTAAATTAAATCGACTAAACTAATTTCTATGCGTTTTGGCTTGCCCCGGACAAACCGTAAATCCGATTGACACGAAAGTTAAAATCTTACAATAATATAACATTGCGGATCTGATGAAAATGGTTTCATCGAAATCCGAGACTATTTGAAAAATGGCTATTTTAACTCGACAATTAAATATTAAAATATTCAATTTTCACAATTTAACTTTTAATTCGATTTTAAAAGTTCACAAACATTGGTCTAACTCCAATATGATTTAATATAACTTTATAAATCATTTTTATCCACATTAACCCAATTCCCAATTATTTACGCAATTTCAAATATTAAATTATCGATTTAATTATCCAATTAAATCTAAATATTCGAAATAAAATTCATTCGACTTACAAATTTTACTTGTTGATATTTAAAATCAATTAAATATCTGAATTTCAAATGTCAGAAATTCTGGGTCGTTACAATCTTCCCCCCTTAAAAGAATTTCGTCCTCGAAATTACCAAGTAAGGAAAATGCTCCAAATTCATTAATTTTTCAAAACAATTCGTTCAAATTAAGTTTCGAATTCATTTAGTTGTTTAACTTCTCCAAAATCTATAGTTAAACCTCTTACAAAACTTCACTAATATTTTCAAATCCATATATAGTTATCTTTTCAAAATCAACTATATTGTTTAACCTTTAACTTCAAATCAAAACTTAGTTTTCGCAAAAAACATTTTTCCAAAATTTTCCGAAAATTTTCTGACGCCTTAAATTTTCAGAAAATTTCTCCATAGCCTCCTTTGTACGGAGGAGCTTTTACAATATCACAATAGACATAAATATATATACATCGACCCACACGGTCGGAAAACAAAAAACAGTTCATATTTCCTATTTTTATTGCGTAGGCGTACCTTTTTAGCATTTTTAAGCAAAGCAGTTATTTATTTAGCATTTTGCGCAACCAAATCCCGCTAACGGTAGCCCCGGTAGCTGTACTTACTCAATATAAATATGTAAGTGACATATATAGGAAGTTATTAACATTTTACTCTTTTAAACAACTACAACACATGCATATTAAAAGAAATGCATACTAAACAAGGTTTATAAACCACTTATATGATTTCGACATTACTTGTAATTGTTTACAACCAATTTATATACAACGACACTCAACTATTCATTTTCAATTAGTTTACATTCACTAATTTACATTCAAGTTGGTTTACTTCCACATTCGACTTTAATTACATAGCTTCCATTTTTTTATTAATTCAACTTCATTAACATTTAATGAATTTCAATATCATCAACTAACAACAATCTAACAACCAATGTATATTCAACACAACCAAATTAATTTAATTCACTACGTTTGTATTCAATTTGGTTTAATATTAAATTGACTTCCATTCAATTTCCAATTACATTAGCTTTTAATGAGTTAACACTTACACCCATTATTTCATATCAATTCATTTACATTAGATTGATTAATATTCAATTCATTAGTTCAAATACCAATTTATTTTACAAATAAAGTTGAATCTCCTTTATATAACTCAAGTTCACATCCATTTAATTCACTTCATTATTTTACTTCGATACCAAAATCAACTTCATTCAGCATTACTTAAGTTATATTCCTTTTAAACATCATTTGTTTAACTTAACTTAAATTTCCATTTCAAGTTTCCACCTATAAATCCAATTCAGATTCCAACTCCAAAGTAAATTTTATTTAACTTTTACCAAAGTCAATTTTTATCACTTATTCAGATTCATACCTCATTTTGCTTAACAAAGTTGTTTAACCATTTTAATAAGTGGTTTTACTTACATCTTCACATTTAATAAGTTATACAACTTATTGTTCAACTTCCAAATCTGATTTAATTTATTTAACTCCCTTTAGTTAAATTTCACATCATATATTTTATCATACTAATTCAAATTTATTTCAACTTTACTAAAGTTAAATCTTTATTTCATATTATAAGTTCAAAACTTGATAACTTATATTCATCAATTTCAACTTGGATTTTAATTTCAAATTTGTTTATCACAACAAAATTCAATTTCAATTTACTATGGTAGCAAATCCATCACACAGAAACTCGAAAATGATACTGATGCTGCTGCAGTCATCACCCTTATTATTCCCCAGCAATAGTAGTGAATTCAATGCTTTAAATTCTTTCAAAATTTTCTTTTATTTATAAATAACATTTATAAATCTTGCTTATATAATTTCACTATTTCCCTTTACTTATACAAGATTATTCCACAATTGTAAATCATTTCAATTATAATTCTATACTTATACAATTGTTGCTTTTATATAATTTATTCTTTCACAATTGTTGTTTTTATCCAGATTATTCGAACAACTTTGATTCACTTATATATTTTCATACATTTTCAACAATCAAACAATTCAGTTTTACATACACTTTGATAATTCTGGAAAAATTTATTCCTTTATATATAAAATATAATCGAGGTAAAATTATTTCATTTACCCAATTTAATGTGATACTATGTCGGTTTATCTCATTTAAGAGTTTAGAAACCCCTATCGATATAGTTAGCTAGACCGCACCGACCAGAATCTATAAACAATCAACTGATAAGTCAACACAATACAAAACAATTTCATATTCACTAACAAATACGCGCTCATATCTATTATTACACACAACTCATTCTAGAGTACTGCTGTGTAACGACCCGAAATTTTCTAACCCGAAAATTCCAGATAGTTATGAAAAAGAAGAAAGAGATAGAAGAAGAAGAACAGAAACACCAAACATCTCACAATCGCAGCGGATAAAATATAATAAATAATAACAGATTACAAAAGAATATTAAAACTGTCGGTTACATTTATTATACATCAGAGTTTCACATAATATACGTCACTGAATATTTACAATTATCATGACTCAGATTAACAATAACATAAATACAGCGGATATACTCTAAACGATATTGCCACCAGCTCGCCTTCTGAGCTCCAGAACGTCCTAACCTGAAAATCTATAATAGTAGGTCTGACCCGAGCATTACACCAAAGTAACACCCGGGTCAGGCTGGAAAACAGCGTGAGTAAACCCAACTAACATGGAATACCAAAGCAAACAACTTATATAAACCCAGGATAACATATATCAATTTAACCAATTCACAATTTGCTATAGACAACACTTATTTCACATATAAATTTCAAAGTACCAAACTTAGATAAAATAATCCAATTCACTTCAATTATTTCTTCCCAGCCTATTGATTGCACAAATCAATTTATAAAATTCGAAGTGGTTTCGGGTATCTCCAATACCCGACCCCAGTCTCTTCGAAACTCATGCCATCCCAACCCAAGTTATTCAAATGAAATACATAACATTTCATATCAGAGATATCAACTCATTCAAAACATCAAATACCATTCAATCATCCATAAGCAAAGCTTAATCACATATAAATCAATTTAATTGATTTTAATTGAATTTCAAACCTCAATCACTTAGATGCCTTCATTTAACGTTAATTAATTCCAAATCAATCAATTGGTCAACCCATCATTATTCATCTTAATTAATCACCCTGGATTAATTATCTTTCATTTTCATTCAAATAATTACCTCTAATTATCTTCACGTTACTAATTATCCTTAATCCCAATCAATAAGTAATCCTAATTACAGCATAAATTAATTGATAATATCAATTACATAAATCCTTGATTACTTATATCACTTAACTCCTCAGAAGTCACTTATTATTGGTTTAATTCATCTTAATTAATCAATCTTTAAGTACTCCATTAATTATACAAATTTATAATTTCCAATTATATTTTAATTTATCTAATCTAAATTAATTACTAAAATTCAACCACAATATTAATCATTCTCGATTAATCTCATTCTATAATTAACTATCTTTTTATTTGCTTCATTAATAAATTAACTACTCTTTAATTAATTATCTTAGTTAATCTCTTGATTAATTATACAAGCAATTATATTTTATTTATTACTTAAGTAATTACTCATTAAACCGCCCAATGATTATTCAAATTTAATTAAACTTCATTAATTTACTTAATTCCTTAATTAATTAATTAATTCAAACTCTCAACTACTAAATTAATTAACCCGAATCACTGGTTAGTTGAATTAATTATCCATTCTAATTACCCTGCTAATTTGATGGATCACAACCATCAAGTCCTTATCAACATTAAAATGAACATATTTCCTTATTTATAGCTTAAGTTTTAAAAAAAAACAAATTAAACCCAAATATTTCGAGTCAAACCCATTTAACTCGAGAACCGACCAAAATCCAAGTCACACCAACATTAGTGCACGTCTAATCAGTTTAATCACTCTACCAATTATTTAAATTTAACCATTCAAATTTAAATAATAAACCAACAGAGTGAGATTTACTCACATTTGCTCTTATTTGCAATCCACCTCAAAATTGCCTTGGTTTCCCCGATTTTTGACCTCAACGAACAACGTGAATCCAGATCGAAACCCCTCTATCAATCACTGCCCTGTTTACCTGCAACAACTGCCTTCCATCCACAACCATCTACCCAAAGCAACTGCTCTCAAGCAAACAACTGCAACCCCAACCTCGACATTCTTCACAAGAGTCCTTCTCGCCATAAAAAAACTAACCTGCAGCACGAACCCACGTCCATCGGGAATCCACATCACATACCAACTTCCCCCGACCATCCACCAAACAATCATCACTTAACCCCTGTCATCATTGGAGCATCAGTCTTCTAATATTCCATCACTACACAACACATAAGCCTTTCTCCAACCATCGACTGCTCCTCCTTACATTTCTTCAACATTCATCCATTCTTTCCCGCATACCCATCCTCCGCCATAACAATTGCCACACAAAAAAATCATTCCACCTCACCACAAACCACCGACGATCACCAATCCTCGATCGCGAACCAAAATCACACGACTCATCTCAGTTCTCGACCACCCAAACTCCTCAGCACCACCACTCAACAACGCATGACCTCGCCTCTAACTTGAACATCGCTTCACCCAAATTCGATTGAATCCCATCACAGCTATCAAACCCTTATACGCGACCATCGAAATCGCGAGCGTGGCGACCCTGAAAAATCCAAGCTCGAACTGAAGAAACCCTCGAGCGTGCGTGTTGCCACTCCCTCCTCCTCGCGCGCGCCTCCCCTCCAGTAGATTCGCGACTTCAAAAATTACCCTTCGTTTTTTTTCCGATATGAACTCGGCTTGTATACGAAAGCTACTGCCATTTTTATATTATTTTTTAAGTGTTCGATCTCGTGCTGTTCGGGGAAGAGAGAGAATGACGAAAAATAAAGGTAGCAATGGCTTCTCGAATACGCCCTGTTTATTATAATTAAATATCGTAAATATCTCGCGTTGTATAACGCGAAACCCCAAACCCCGAATCAGACATGCCGACAGACATTTAAAAGGTTTTACCCATATTCCGAATACAATGGAACGTGTTTCGAAAGCTAATTCGATCGTATGCGTGAGTTACGGCAGTAAACGATCAAATTTAATTTAAATCGATTCAAATAGTTCTACGCGTTTCGAGCTGCCAGGGTCAAACGACAATTCTGATGGCTACGAAAATTGAAATCCGATAATAACTAACCATTACGGATCCAATGGAACTGGTTTCGTCGAATTCCGAGACTGTGCCTCGAAAGGCTATTTTTAAATATCGATTTAAACGATATATCTTCAAAATTGAACAAATCACCTTTAAATTAAATTCCAATCATTCTATTACTTCCAATTTTATCATTATAAATTTTATAAGCCTTCAAATTATTTAAACAGGCTTAGAAATTTCAGATTCAGCAATTTACCCAATTTTCAATTATTAAATTCAATATTTAAACTATATAATTCAATGATTTAATTATCATGTAAAAATTGATATCTGGAATTCAAGTTAAAATTAACCTTTAAATATTTAAAATCAATTAAATATTTCAATTTAAAGGGTTCAAAATTCTGGGTCATCACATTCCTTCCCCCTTAAAAGAATTTCGTCCTCGAAATTACTAATTAGGAAGAATGGATCAATACCCGTTCACTTATTATTATTATTATTATTATTATTATTATTTTCTTCCAAAACTCACAATTCAACATCCTACCAATATCCTTTATTAAAGACCCACTATCAACTTAACTAACTTTCCCAAAATCTTTTATAGTTTCAAATACTACCCCTTTTTTTCAATCATTTAAATTTAAATTTTACCAACCTTTGAATTATCAAAATCTTCTCAAAATTTCTAACTCCCTAAATTTCTGAAATTTTTTGCCAACGTCTCCGTTGCGCGGCTAGCTCGGTACAACTACAAAAGGCCTCTACGGGCTCCCAAATTCCAAAAGAAAACAAAAGCCAAGTGGCTACATCAAAAACCCAATCCAATTTCATCTAGAAATTTAAATACGTACCTTATTGTCGGGCAATATAAATTTATCTTTTGGAATCAAATCCAATTCCTTTTTCCTTTAATACCTGCATCTCTTGTTTGGCAACAATATTCAATCGAAACTTTACAAATCATTTTATACACTCTCTTATATAGGTTTTCATATTTACTTCTATTCAAATTCGTTTTTCCCGTTTTAACATGAATTTAACTTATCTCAATTTTGAATATTAAAATTTTAATTTCTATTTATAACTGAGTCTTATTAGTTCTATCTACTAATCTATTTCAGTTTCATATTTAAAATCGTTTAATTGCTTAACAAAAATTTTCAAAATTTTTCTAACTCCCAACATTTTCGAAATTTTTTGACAGAGTCTCCTTTGTACGGAGGAGCTTTTGCAATTTGACAAGAGATATAAATATGTATACATCGACCCACACGATCGGAAAAAGCAAAAACAGTTCATATTTCCTATTTTTATTGCGTAGGCGTACCTTATTTAGCGTTTTAAGCATGCGGCTTATTTATTTTAGCAATTAGTGCAATTCAAATCCAGCCAAACGGCCTTCAGGTACCTGTACTTACTTAACTTAAACATGTAAGCACTATATATATGAAGTTTATAACATTTCTCTTACTTAAACAACTATAACACTTCAATTCTAAAGGAAATGCATTCAAAATTACTTCCATAAGTAATTTATATATTTTCAAATCTAATTCAGTTGCTTTCAACCAATTTATAAGCCATTCATTCAATTTTAATGGTTTACAACCCGATTGCTTACATTCAACTCATTTTTAAGCGTAACAATCTCATATTCGCTTCAGTTGCTCTTGAAATCAATTTATTTGCTTTCACTCGCTTTTCTTATCCTTGCATTCAGTTTAAGTAATGTACAACTCACTTACTTACCTTCAATTCATTTATAATTCCAAGCAAACTCATATTCATATCAATCGATTCAAAAATCAATTATATTTGCTTCCACTAATTCATAGAATTTAAATAAATCTCGTTTACGTTAAACGACAATCATTTCTATGAAATTTGGTGATATCCATATGAATAAATAATTACTTTAAGTTTATAACCCATTAAAATTGATTTCAACCAAATTTTATTTAATTTAATTCCATTTTAATTTGTTCACAACCATTTTATTTAACTCAACATATTCCATTCTAGTATACTACTAACCATTCCCAAATTAATTCAATCCAAGCTTTTATTTAATGGGCTTTTATCTTTATTCAAAGCCAAGCCTCCATAAATTTTTAAACTTAAGTGAATTTACTTTAATTTATCCCAACATAATCCTGAGTTTACTTTGATTTGATTCTCATTTAATCAAATCCCATCAAATTTAGTTAGCCCATCCACTTTAAATTAAATTTTAAATTTAATTCACCTTCTCAATTTATCAAAATAATATCCAAGCACATACTTAACTTATTTGTACTTCAAATTAATAGGCCATCGAACTTAAGTTCAGTCTGATAATCTCATTCCAATCACATCTTTGATTTAGTTTTTTTATTCAATCAGACTTCATCCATTTATTTCTTAAATTAATTAACCCATTTATTTACTCATTTTAATTTTTTTTTTGAATTCATCTACTTAATTCATTTTCAAATTCATTATATTATACAAAACCATTCTCAATTTATTATTACTCATCTGGGTTTTGATTTCAACTCAAACTATTTCTATTATTATTCACTTCCCTTTCATATGACAGCACTTCTCTTATATCCAATTTACTTGCAAATTTCATTAAATATTATCTAAATCACACTTGAATTATATTCATAATTCAATCCATCACATTTTCAATCCAACTAAAATTTATTTTTTCCAACATCTCTTCTAATTTAATTTATTATCAAATCTAAGTCAAATTCCATTCACAATTCGAATTTCCAAACTCCATTATTAACTCACAATTTATTTATTTCAACCGAATTAATTTTTTTTTATTATTAATATGTTCTATTGAATAATTATTTAGCTAATTAGCTTATTTCCGATTTTTAAATCAATATTCGATTTTTATTTTAAAAAAAAAACTTCATTAAATTTTCCCGAGTTCCAATTTTATTTTATAATTTCAGTTTGGGTTCCCCTTGATTTTCCAAAATTACAACCTTTTATTTTAAAATTTTAGAAAAACCTTTAAATTCGGATAATACAATTAAAATAGCTTTTTATAAAAATATATCATATAACTGGATGTCTCAACCAGTCCATCCTTTTTCTCAATTATACGTTGATCAGGCGTAGGACTGAAAATCTACCAGTACTTGGTAAACCCGTTTTCAACACCCAGTGAAAATACTTGGAAAATAATTTTATTGAAATATAGAAAACAGTTTTTTTTTTTGAAATTAAAGGAAATATCTTTGGTGAGGATGCTCTGGAAATCATCACCCCCATCCATGGTCACAGTTACATTCCTGGGTTACGTTGCCATCACAGCAAAAGTCCATGTAACCGCAGGCTCTCCGCGGCCTCTCAATTACGCCATGGATCCCACACAACAGATCACGGTTACATCCAGGGTTACGTTGCCGTCACAGCAAAAGTCCATGTAACTGCAGGCTCTCAGCGGCCTCTGATTTTCGCTGTCGAAATGAAACCTCTCCACTCCTACATAGGTCGCAGTCTGTCGATATAAAATCAAACGCAGACTGTTGGCTCTCAGCGGTACACACGACTTTCGCTATGTTATACCATAGGTCGCAGTCTACCGATATAAAATCAAACGCAGACTGTTGTCTCTCAGCGGCACACACGACTTACGCTATGCTATACACTACTCATAATCCTCAGGAACTAGTTTTGTCCGGACTCCTCACAGGATCAACTTTAGAACCCCCTTTGGGGCTCAAGGCAGCACCACCCGGTGGGACTCCTGAGAAGTTCATTTCAAGGGAGCGCCTTTTTCCCCAGAGCCATCATCAAAACACTTTATACTATACACATATAGTATCTTTCAAATCACACCTAGTACAAATTTTATCAAAGCTCCTTTACACAAAATCGATTATCCCAAAATCGATAATTCTCAAAATAGGCTTTCCAAATTCCATATAATGATTTTACCCAAAAATCAAAAGCCCTTCCAAATCCAAAGGTTCCCAAAACCCATTCCAAGATCCTCATAAGATCCTTTATATATATACAGATATATATAATTTTTAAAACTTTGGATCACTTTAAACTCATATAAAATTCCTTTTATACCTCAAACACTTCCAAAATCCTTTTTCTTCCAACAATAGATTCGACAAGGGGAGAATATATAACAAAGATATAACTTTGTTTACCCAAAATCAAATATTCAAATTTGATTACTCTTTCCAATATCAATTTCCTTTCTATTCACATTCACTTAAAATTTCATTCACTTATTCACATTTGCCTTAATCCCTATTTGGATTATTACCTCAACCCTTATCTCAGTTGGGTATTTAATCAATAACAGTTTGAACTCCGACCAGTTTATATTTGAAAAATATCTTGAAAATTTTAGAAGTAGATAAGTAATTGAAAAATAATTAATATTTTGCAAAATAGCTATATAACAGTTAACTAATAGTCAAATAGTTGGAAAATAGTTAAATAGTTTCAGAAATTTTAGATAATTGCAAAATAGTTGTAAAATAGTAATTCATTTTGTAAAATATTTAGAAAGTAGCAATTAGTTTATAAAACAGTTGAAAAATGGTTAAATAGCTCTAAAAATAGTTGTAAAACAAGTATAAATAATTTGGCTTTAAAAGAAAGGTTGTATATATTTAATAGCTTAGAAAAATAAGTTTATATTAAAACTATTTATTTAAAATAGTCCAGAGTAAAACCGTTCAGTTCCCAATCTACATTTTCATCAATTCAATCTGAATCTCCACTTCCATTTAAATTGATCCAATTCCAATTTGAAAAATCTTCAATTTCCATTGAAATTGATTTAATCCCAATTCAAGTTGAATTAATTCTCAATTTCCTTCCAACTTCAAATCAAACTCCATTTGATCTTTAAACTTATACAACTTTAATTAGAATTCCAATTTTACAACTTCTATTTATAATCAATTACATTCACATTCTGCTTTTAACTTGGAATTATACATTTTATTTAGCCAATATGTTTTTATTATTCCATTAACATTTTTATCAAGATTCCAGAGTTTAAACAAATTTCCAAAATTGCAATATCACCTTAGAATTCAACTATATCCAAAATTCTTTGGCAAATTCAATTACCCCTTTGAATTTCAAAACCAAACTCAGTTCATAAGCAATTCCAATTTAAAACTATTTTGTAGCAATTTCTCTTCTAGAAACTCGAAAATGAACATCGATGATGCTGCAGTCATCACCGACGTTATTTTCCAGTTACCGAAAGAGTTCAATGCTTTTATCTCTTTAAAAACATTTCCAAATATTTTTAATTTCAAATCTCCCAGGTTTCAAATTCAACACCAAAATTATTTTTGAAATAATACTATTATTTCTCCAAAACCTTTGGAAACCACTTTCAAATCCAAAGGAATTTTAAATTTCCCAAAAATTCCGAATTCTCAATCCATCCAATTCTTATTTAAACATTACTCTGGAATTTTCATCTTACTTTATTGTCAAATATTCTCTGGAATTCTATTTCAAATTTATAATCTCATTTATTTATGAAGTTTATTTCAACTTATAAATTTCATTTACAATCTATATTTCAAATTCCATTTTGTTATATAAGTTTATCCTTCAACTTTGGTTATAAGTTTCAATTTGGTCGTATTTTGTATTACTTCTTAACTTCATACCCATAATTTAACAACCAATCACCTAAATATTCATTAGAAGGAAATATTGCTTTATATATCAAAATATATTTTATATGAAATCATTTAAAAATCTTATATAAGAAAATAACAAGTATGCTCTCGTATATAAATACTCAACTCATTCTAGAGTATTACACTCTATTCAATGAGTAATCCCCACCAGAGCCAAGGTTCTCGCTTAACCTTTCAACTCTGATACCAACTGTAACGACCCGAAATTTTCTAACCCGAAAATTCCAGATAGTTATGAAAAAGAAGAAAGAGATAGAAGAAGAAGAACAGAAACACCAAACATCTCACAATCGCAGCGGACAAAATATAAAAATAATAACAGTTTACAAAAGAATATTAAAACTGTCGGTTACATTTATTATACATCAGAGTTTCACATAATATACAGTCACTGAATATTTACAATTATCATGACTCAGATTAACAATAACATAAATACAGCGGATATACTCTAAACGATATTGCCACCAGCTCGCCTCCTGAGCTCCAGAACGTCCTAACCTGAAAATCTGTAATACTCGGTCTGACCCGAGCATTACACCAAAGTAACACTCGGGTCAGGCTGGAAAACAACATGAGTAAACCCAACTAACATGGAATACCAAAGAAAACAACTTATATAAACCCGAGATAACAATGTCAATTTAACCAATTCACAATTTGCTATAGACAACACTTATTTCACATATAAATTTCTAAGTACCAAACTTAGATAAAATAATCCAATTCACTTCAATCATTTCTTCCCAGCCTATTGATTGCACAACTCAATTTATAAAATTCGAAGTGGTTTTCGGTATCTCCAATACCCGACCCCGGTCTCTTCGAAACTCATGCCATCCCAACCCAAGTTATTCAAATGAAATACATAACATTTCATATCAGAGATATCAACTCATTCAAAACATCCAATACCATTCAATCATCCATAAGCAAAGCTTAATCAAGTACAAATCAATTTAATTGATTTTAATTGAATTTCAAACCTCAATCACTTAGATGCCTTCATTTAACGTTAATTAATTCCAAATCAATCAATTGGTCAACCCATCATTATTCATCTTAATTAATCACACTGGATTAATTATCTTTCATTTTCATTCGAATAATTACCTCTAATTATCTTCACGTTATTAATTATCCTTAATCTCAATCAATAAGTAATCCTAATTACTTCATAAATTAATTGATAATATCAATTACATAAATCCTTGATTACTTATATCACTTAACTCCTCAGAAGTCACTTATTATTGGTTTAATTCATCTTAATTAATCAATCTTTAAGTACTCCATTAATTATACAAATTTATAATTTCCAATTATATTTTAATTTATCTAATCTAAATTAATTACTAAAATTCAACCACAATATTAATCATTCTCGATTAATCTCATTCTATAATTAACTATCTTTTTATTTGCTTCATTAATAAATTAATTACTCTTTAATTAATTATCTTAGTTAATCTCTTGATTAATTCTACAAGCAATTATATTTTATTTATTACTTAAGTAATTACTCATTAAACCGCCCAATGATTATTCAAATTTAATTAAACTTCATTAATTTACTTAATTCCTTAATTAATTAATTCAAACTCTCAACTACTAAATTAATTAACCCGAATCATTGATTAGTTGAATTAATTATCCATTCTAATTACCCTGCTAATTTGATGGATCACAACCATCAAGTCCTTATCAACATTAAAATGAACATATTTCCTTATTTATAGCTTAAGTTTTATAAAAAAACAAATTAAACCCAAATATTTCATGTCAAACCAAATTTAACTCGAGAACCAACCAAAATCCAAGTCACACCAACATTAGTGCATGTCTAATCAGTTTAATCACTCTACCAATTATTTAAATTTAACCATTCAAATTTAAATAATAAACCAACAGAGTGAGATTTACTCACCTTTGCTCTTATTTGCAATCCACCTCAAAATTGCCTTGGTTTCCCCGATTTTTGACCTCAATGAACAACGTGAATCCAGATCGAAACCCCTCTATCAATCACTGCCCTGTTTACCTGCAACAACTGCCTTCCATCCACAACCATCTACCCAAAGCAACTGCTCTCAAGCAAACAACTGCAACCGCAACCTCGACATTCTTCACAATAGTCCTTCTCGCCATAAAAAAACTAACCTGCAGCACGAACCCACGTCCATCGGGAATCCACATCACAGACCAACTTCCCCCGACCATCCACCAAACAATCATCACTTAACCCCTGTCATCATTGGAGCATCAGCCTTCTAATATTCCATCACTACACAACACATAAACCTTCCTCCAACCATCGACTGCTCCTGCTTACATTTCTTCAACATTCATCCATTCTTTCCTGCATACCCATCCTCCGCCATAACAATTGGCACACTAAAAAAATCATTCCACCTCACCACAAACCACCGACGATCACCAATCCTCGATCACGAACCAAAATCACACGACTCATCTCAGTTCTCGACCACCCAAACTCCTCGGCACCACCACTCAACAATGCACGACCTCGCCTCTAACTTGAACATCGCTTCACCCAAATTCGATTGAATCCCATCACAGCTATCAAACCCTTATACGCGACCATCGAAATCGCGAGCGCGGCGACCCTGAAAAATCCAAGCTCGAACTGAAGAAACCCTCGCACGCGCGCGTCGCCACTCCCTCCTCCTCGCGCGCGCCTCCCCTCCAGTAGATTCGCGACTTCAAAAATCACCCTTCCTTTTTTTTTCGATATGAACTCGGCTTGTATACGAAAGCTACTGCCATTTATATATTTTTTAAGTGTTCGATCTCGTGCTGTTCGGAGGAAGAGAGAGAGAATGACGAAAAATAAAGGTAGCAATGGCTTCTCGAATACGCCCTGTTTATTATAATTAAATATCGTAATATCTCGCGTTGTATAACGCGAAACCCCGAACCCCGAATCAGACATGCCGACAGACGTTTAAAAGGTTTTACCCATATTCCGTACACAATGGAACGTGTTTTGGAAGCTAATTCGATCGTATGCATGAGTTACGGCAGTAAACGATCAAATTTAATTTAAATCGATTCAAATAGTTCTACGCGTTTCGAGCTGCCAGGGTCAAACGACAATTCTGATGGCTACGAAAATTGAAATCCGATAATAACTAACTATTACGGATCTAATGGAACTAGTTTCGTCGAATTCCGAGACTGTGTCTCGGAAGGCTATTTTTAAATATCGATTTAAACGATATATCTTCAAAATTGAACAAATCACCTTTAAATTAAATTCCAATCATTCTATTACTTCCAGTTTTATCATTATAAATTTTATAAGCCTTCAAATTATTTAAACATGCTTAGAAATTTCAGATTCAGCAATTTACCCAATTTTCAATTATTAAATTCAATATTTAAACTATATAATTCAATGATTTAATTATCATGTAAATATTGATATCTGGAATTCAATTTAAAATTAACCTTTAAATATTTAAAATCAATTAAATATTTCAATTTAAAGGGTTTAAAATTCTGGTTCGTCACATGCTGACTCTATCTCTAATGAGTAATCCACAACAGAGCCAAGGTTGTCACTTAACCATATGCTCTGATACCAAATGTAACTCATGCAATTTTCGACTCACGAAAGTCGACATTAATACGTCCACTGTATCAACTGCCGAGCAATCGAATGCCGGAACACCGTACCGTTAGAGTTAAAGAAGAGGTAGAAGATAGAAGAAGAAAACATATCAAAAGAAGAACAACAGAAACAATATCAGAATCTCACATATCGCAGCGGAACAACATATAATAGATAAATGAATAATCTTTAAAACAAAGAACTGTACATTTTATACATTACATCATCGGAGTGTACAACAACAACATACAACACAACAAAACAATGGACAGTTATACAAACATTCCTCACAAGTGAATTTACAGCGGAAAGATAATATCATATACAAGTAATACGTCTCGCCATCTAGCTCGCCACTTGAGCTCCATAGCACTCCTGAATCCAGAATGACCTGATAGCCTAGAGAAGGTCTAGGCTTTTCAACCATTGACAGCGGCCAATCTCGACTGGTAGGCTTTTCAACCATCCCAACCCCGCCGTGGCAGACAATGGTATCCCAAACTTGCTTTTACGGCCAGCCTTTAGACTGTCACAGCTTACGCCTAACCAACCCCGTAAAGAGGACATGTGGGGGCAAGAGTCTCCCGTTCACCACCAAACCGCGAAGCGAGAACCCCCCATCACATTTCACCTAGATAAGCAAGACTGGTGTGAAAACTCAAAACAGTTATTTATCTTTTAGAACAACAACAAGGGAAGTGAGAAATATCCACAATGCTTTTGGAAAATGAAACTACCATAAGGCCTCCCCTTACACACACAATGCAAACGCAGAATTGGAGGAGATTTCTCCTTATGATAGTCAAAGATGCTTACTACGCAAAAAAAATCATTTTTGATATTATTATTAGTGCATAGTGATGAAAGCATTTCGAAAATAGAATATAAATCTTAGCCAACATAGACATTTCGAACTATGCCTACTATAGCTACCATCCAAACAGTGGGGCTCCACCATAAGTGAATGGCAGGTAATACAACTAAAACCGTACAAGGCTCATATTGTTTCTTTGGATTTCCAACAAATGGTCAGGTTAAGGAACTTCCTACTGCCATATGGGATCGCCTCTGACGGGACAAACCGAGAACCTAACCGGATCTCTACCAACACAAGGCCGGGTTACCTTTGTAACTAGGTAACTACTTCTCGAATATGCCACCCCCCAGTCCTTTGGGACCTTTATCCGAGGGCCTTCGATCACAAAGCAACAACCACACAGAAAATGAGATTGGAGCAACCACATAGGTTAAGCATCAGGGCTCTGTAACGATCTCGAATTTTAATTTATTTTAAATTGATGATTAAATTTTATTTGATTTAAAATTGTGAAATTAAATGATAAATTGATTTGAGTTTATCCAAATCCAAATAAAATATGTTATTTAATAAGAAAGATATTGTTTCTTTTATAAATTATTTTAAAATTTAGTATTGAGTTATTTTTAAACAATATTAATATAAAGATATTTGAATTCAATCTTACGAAATGGATTTTAGAAGTTGTGTAAATATAACAAAATTTTTGAAGAAAATATTTAAGTTAAAATAAAAGCAAATATACAAAGTAAAATAAAGCACAAACAAAAATGTATTACAAAATACATCAAAGAATGTATAGTGTGAAAGTGAAACAAACAAACAAAACTTTATATTAAAGTATAAACTTGTAAAAGCAAGATCATATCAGCCGAGGCAACAATGCAAAACAACACCAAAACAAATTCAACCTAAGACACATATATTTGTATATAAAGAGTAACCAGGCACGAACAAGTAAAAGGAAAATAAGAAAAGGATGAAACATCACAAAGTATATATTTTACCTAAGCAATAAAGCAAAGTACATCAACCTTTAAAGCTTCCATCTCTGCTCATAAATAAGGTACTAAGTGATTAATGCAACATATCTCAAGCTACCAGAGGAAGATCTGCATAGTTGGTAAAGCAAGAAAGAAAAATACATAAGTATAAGCTAGCAAATAAGATAAGCATGTACACAACAACAATTAATGCAACACGCCTCCAATACAATTCAGCCATGCTTATTGAATAAACAAAGACATACAAGTATATAGACAAATGTTTGATAAGTAACACATTGGAAACAAATCAAATTGGGTAAGTATAACACAAGACAGTAAATTATATTTAAGTATAAAGACAAGTATGTAGGCAAGAAGACAATGAACATATAATTAACTCAAGCAAAGTACAAGGAAAAGGAAACAGTGCAAATACATTTATATCTATAAAACAAGACACATGCATTTAATGAAACATACCTCTAGCATTTAATGCCAACACCTTCAACATGTTTTTGTACACAAGGAAGTAATGTCACCCTGTACACTCTTTTATATATCAACTTCCTCTCTATTCGTTCATTCCAAGCTGTGAGAATCTGAAGTAATGTTATCTCAAACTAAAAACAAACTTTAGTTTAAAAACATCAAAACATTTCAAGCCTGAGAACAAAAGCTTCAATCAGTTCAACAAGCTTCCCTGTATCCTCTGCTCTTCATACAAGTGAGTAACATTTTTTTCTTCAAAAATTTAAGGGATTAAATTTGTGCAAGTGTAACTAAGAAATGTATGTGTGTGCACATATAATTATCTGTGTATATATAATATATATATATATATATATATATATATATATATATGGGAAGATTGAAAATAAGTATGCAGGCTGTTGTTTAAAACACATCTGTTCTTAGTTCAAACTCAAACTGTTTGATTCAAAAATCATTTACCCTCTTTCTGATTTATGATTGAACTTCAGATTCAAACAAAAGATGTTTATATCATTGTAAACTAAGTTTAAAAATTTAGTTAAGGTTTAAACAACTTACAAATTTTCTCTAGAAACCCAATATGCTGAACAAACTCAAGATTTGCAAATTTTCGAACTTCTCTGATCATAGACTCGGGTATCTAACTAAAATCCATGCTGAAAATGATGATTTTTAAGATGGGTTTCGTAATTTATAGTTTGGGATTAAGGGTGCAGTTCTATTTTTAACAGAAAATGGTTATGTGAGGATTTCTGGTGATCTTCTTGATCATGGAGGTCGGGGTTTCCTCTAGTTGTAGTGGAATGATAAGAGACTTTGGCAAAAATGTCAGGGAGTCGATCGAAGCACGGTGGAGGTGGTGGTTTTCATTTTTTGTCTGGAACCCTAGTTTTAGTGACGTATAATGTTTTGGATCGTGTGCCTTCTCTAGTTGATCGAGTGCGGCGAGTTTTGGGGTGATGGTAGAGGCGACGTCGACGAAGCCATGGCCGAAGTCTCAGGCCCTACGGTGGTCGGGTTGTGGCGAACGTCGCCGTTCCAGGTTTTGGAGTTGGTGAAGTTGTTTTGCTCCAGTTCGACCAAATGTCTCGTTTTTTATTTCGAGGTTATCTCGATGACCTGGGTGATTGTACCGATTGAGGGGGACGTAGTCGAGATGCTGATGATCAGAGAGGTGATCGGAGAATCCCAGATATGTGTGCACGATGCACATGGTTACACTAGTGTCAGTGATAAAAGAAGAAGAAGAAGAAGAAAGAAAGGGGAAAGAAAGATTAAGGAAAAAGGGAGGAAGGGGAAGCTCAAGTTTGAACACGTGAAAAAGCATATTTGGCTCGAAGCAACCTGGGTTTGAATTTATGAAGGGGGAACTCGAAGCAGGCTGTTGTTTTTCTCGGGGAAGTTTCACGTGTTGCTCGAAGTAGATAAGGGGGAGGCTCGGGTTGAAGTTGTTCAGGTTTAAACCTGTAACAGTTTTTAACAGATTTAAATTTTAGTTTTTAAATTTAAAATCAAAGTCAAACTGAGTCTAAACAAAACTTTAAGTATAATTCAAGTTAGATCTGTACAATCAGATTTTTATTTAAACCAATGAATTTTAACGGTTAATCAAACTTATAATTATTTAGAAATGTAATCAAATAAATGTTAATAAATGTCATCAACTAGATTATCTTATAATAATTAATTTAATAATAATCTTTGTAATAGCTTAAATGAAATTACTTAATGGGAAGTAATTAAGGAATTAATGACTTATTGTAATTAATTGAGTAATTTGATTAATTTGAATTAATTTAGTTTAATTAATTTGGATTTAATCACTTGATATTTGGAAGTATAATTGCCTGGAGAAGTAATTGATGGATAATTATTGGAGGAAATTAATTGGATGATGTTTGTTAATAAAAGTAATTGGAGTATAATTACTTGAAATTAATCGAGAGGCAACTAAGGATTTTTAATTAAATATAAATTAATGTTTAAAAGTTGATTAATCAAGTGGTTGAGCAATAATTAATTCAAGAATAATGTGATAAATCAATTAAGGTAATAAATTTGAGATTTATCTATATAGTTAAAGGTTAGTTAACTAAAGAAAATGATTAAAGATAAATTAATTAGTCAAAAGGAGATAAATTAAAGATTAATTAATAAATATGATAAATTAAGTATAATTTAATTAATTAAGGTAATTGATCAATTAATTTATATTAAATGAATTTGAAAATTAATTCATCAGGATTGGATAACCAATTCATAAGTAATCAATTTACTAGGAAATTAATTGAATTGATTAGGATTAAAAAATTAATTAATCCTGCTTACAAATGTTTATTGAATGCTTATGAATGATTGTATTGTATGAAATGCCTTGAATTGATTATCCTATCTGATTTGTGATATTTTGTTCTGTAGATTGAGCAGTGTATATTTATTTGCATTTGTATATTATCTGTGAATCTGTGAATGGACGATGAGCGTTATAGTTTATATCGCTTATCAACTATATTTCTGTGTTTTAATCTGTGATGATTGATGATGTGGCACTTTTATTGTGTTAAACCCCTGGACCACACCATACACACACAAATATGAATTTCACGAGGAAATCGATTAAGTCACAGATTTTTGAAAATAGTTTTGAATTTGAATTTTTAAATTCAAATGGTTTGAAAATGGGATTTGGTTTAAATGTGAAAAGCATTTGAAAATGAAATTTCAAAGATGAAATTTATTTTGAATAACTTGATAAAGTTTGAAATTTAAATAATTTGATTTAAATTTAAATTCAAAATTTGAATTTGAATTCTATGATTTAAAACTAGGGATTAAAAATGTTATACCAGTTATATATGGGTTAAACTATTTTAAAAGTATCGATTTGGGGATGTGAATAGAATTCAAGGGCTTTAACTCGTGTAAATATAATTGGATTTTTCTGAAACGAAAACTGTTTGTTTTCAAATAATAAAAGCTTTCACATAAGAAATGAACGTCCAATTTGTGTTAAAAAGAATTTCAAGTTTGAAAATGAAGATAATTTCCAAGTTATGAAAATGATTTTTGAAAGCTATAAGTTGAATCTTTGATTTAAAGATTCAACAAGCTAATCGAATTTTGAAAGCTATGAGTTAAATCTTTGATTTAAAGATTTAATGAGTTAATCTAATTGGAATGGAAATTGTTTTAAAGTCTATAAATTGATCTTTGTGAAATAAATCTTTTTGTTTAAAAGATTTGAAATGGTAATTTGTTTAAACCATATGAAAGAAAAGTTTTGGATTATTAAGTTGTGACTTAATTGAAATTCCTTATCCATATGTTTTAAATGTTGCGCTTACTATTCGGGTTAGCCGGGAAAGGACTTTTGGGTCGTATAACCCATTCCGAATATGTGATACGTCGTTATGGATAGCATTTGAAGACCGGTGGTGAAGACCGGGTATTTGCAAGAACGATAGTATGACCTATCGATTGTCTCTGCATTGAGTTGCAACTATATAGATACTCCCTAAGTGATGGGAAATCCGATCGGGATTGTGAATATCCGGATTGCAAGGACTTCTTTGTAAGTGCCTTCGGTTCTGTTCGAACCCAGAGCAGACTTGTATGAATTGTATGTCTGACATTACAAATTGAGATATAAAGCAGATTTCTTTCAAATATATTTCTGTTGGTGGCGGAGAATTTATTCTCTTAGCTTAACACCCTTCTCTGAGACGTACGAGCTCAGAGGTTATGTAGTTGAAGGTTATCAGCGATATATCCCCAATTTGGTAATGTGACATGCTGAGTGTTGCTGTGAAATGATCATTGTGTTGATCATTTGTGATAAAATCATTTGTTTGATCGTTTATCTTTGTGATCATTTCTATGATCATTTGTTGACCCAAAGCACGACTTTTGTATAAAGTGTGTCTTTGTGGACGTGACTTCGTCGAACCTCACACCCCGGAATGGTCAAAACAGGAAAGATGCGGCAAGGTTATGAGGGGTAGCTCCCTTTATGGTATGTGCATTTCCTTCTGGAAAAGGGTGGTATCATGGTATGGAGCCTAGATACTTACTCATGTTGAAACACTTTATTTATGATTGTGTGAATTGATTACGAGCGCTCGGTTAAAGATCCCAAAGGACCGAGGGATGGCATACCCGTGTCAGTAGTTACCCAGTTAGGGGTAACCCGGCCTTGTGTTGGCAGAGATCCAGTTTGGTTCTCGGGTACGTCCTTCCAGAGGCGTTCTCATGTGGCAATGGGAAGTTGCTTGGCCTGACCATTCGTTGGAAATCCAAAGAAACAATACGATCTTGTACGGTATTAGTTGTAGAATCTATAATTCACTTATGGTGGCACCCCACTGTTTGGATGGTAGCTATAGTAGGCATAGTTCGAAATGTCTATGCTGGCTAAGATTTATATCTTTATTTTTGAAATAATTTTTCCTACACTATGCAATAGTAATAATATCAAATGTTTCTTTTTAATGCGTATCAAGCATCTTTGACTATCATAAGGAGAAATCTCCTCCGATTCTGCATTTGCATTATGTGTGTGTGCGGGAGGCCTTATGGTAGTCTCATTTTTAAAAAGCATTGCGAATTGACTTTGAAAATGTTTTGTTGAATGTTTTAAAAGATAAACCGTTTTTGTTGCTCACACCAGTCCCATGACTGATCCGGAGTTTATTGTTTCTTTCCTAAACTCTGGGTGCTCATTATTTTCTACACGAGCAGTCTAGAGTTGGGTTTTTCAGATAGTCAGGTTTAGCAGATTATCTAGAGTTAGTTCAGTCTTTGGATCACACCATTCTTGCTTAGCTTGGTGCATCGTTATTGGGAGTTCGAGCTAATGCTGGATTGATTCTTGGAAATGGAGTTGCAGTTCTCGAAGTTCTCTTTTGAAGACTATCTTAGTGTTATATTGTTCCGCTACAAGATGTCATCTATTTTCTTTTCCGCTACTATTTATTGTATCATATCTCTGATGTATATTGATATCTATTGGATCATCTGTTGTATCAGATATTGTACCAAAGCTGTATATCAATGTATTATTCTTTTATTCCGCTGTGTTATTTACTTAATGTTGTTATAAGCTCCGGCGAATCGGATTTAAACGGTCGAATCTATGGCATTCGAATACGATTTGAAGTATGGATGTCGATTTTCGAGCGGGCAAAATCCGAGTCGTTACAGGCTCCATACCTGACACCACCCTTTTCCAGAAGGAAATGATATACCCTAAAGGGAGCGACCCTCATAACCTTGCCGCATATTCCTGTTTTGACCATTTCCCGGGTGTGAGGTCCGACGAAGTCTCGTCCAGAAAGCTACGCTTTTTCACAATGCCACGCTTTGATCAACAAATGATCAATAAATAATCATCACGCAGCAACACTCAGCATGCCATATTACCAAATTGGGAATATATCGCTGATAACCTTCAACTACATAACCTCTGAGCTCGTACGTCTCATAGAAGGGTGTTAAGCTAAGAGAATAAATTCTCCGCCACCAACAGAGATGTATTTGAAAGAAATCTGCTTTATATCTGTGACAGCCCGCAAATTCGTACCCCTTGAGTCAACACTATTCTATCTAAATCAACTCAAGTTGCACAAAAATACGAACCATTTGGGTTAAAGTAAAAGAGGTAGAAGAAGGAAATAGAAAACAACAACAGAATCTAACCATCGCAGCGGATAAAATATAATAGATAATAATGATCTTTACTCAAAATCAAATATATCAGTTTATATATATTACATCATCAGAGTACATCAATCACAACTCAACATCAATAACATACAAATGGATACACAACAACTCAACACAGCGGAAATACATATATACAACTACGTGAGTACGTATCGTCATCCAGCTCGTCTCCTGAGCTTCACAGCATCAAAACCTGTAGTCTATAATACTCGGTCTGACCCGAGCATTACAGTTAAATAATACCCGAGTCAGTCTAGAATACCAGCGTGAGAAAATCGCACCTAATTGATTATTAAAGTTTCAAAGTCCTTTGAAAACAAAAGCATCTCGTAAGACCACGCCACAAATAAAAATGTCGGGTTTTTACCTTACGATAGCTAAAACAATTTTTATAGAAATCCTCTGATATTATAATAGTGTCTATAGAAAGTAGATAGAATCTAGCTGAAATGCTTGCATCTCACGTTTCAGCAATAGTTGGGCACAATCAAAACCGTACGGGCGCGTAGGGAAAATGGATTCCAACTAATGGCTAGGCACTGGGGTACCACCTGCCACAGTACCTGGTCTAGATCAGCGTACCGAGGAGCCACCCTAACTCCCCTACAACACAAGACCGGAACCATCCCTTACTGGACAGTCCCGAGCAAGATCACCCTGCAGTTGGGATCAGCAACCGTCCACTAAGCCGAAATAAAGGGACATCTAGACAGGGATGACCTCACCCTCCAGTGGGGGCTACCCACGAAGCCTTGCTGCATATCCCCTGATTTTCAGCCATTCCCATTTGATGAGGCTTGAGGCTAAGCGTTACCTTTTTTTAGAATATATTCCTTAGAATGCCCATCGTCCACCTGACGTTGTTTCGCAAGCATTCATCCATACAAGTCCGTCCCGGGTTCGAACGGAACCGAAGGCACTATTCCTACTACATCCATTTTGGAAATATCCTCAGGATTAGTAGCGACTAGCCCTTGCACTTCACTGCTCCATCTTCGAATCCAAAATCGTTTACATGAAACGTACAAACCGGATCGAAGTGGTTTTCGAGAAATTAATCTCGATCCCGGACTCTTCGAAACGATCAACGCATTGTCCATTATTGATAGTCGGTTATTTAACTATCAATTTCTATTCACAACCATCCATCAAACAATAATTTTCCAAATTATTTATTAATCCCAAAAATATCTTCACAAGATATATTCCTATTTTCAGTCCTTTGAAAACAGTTTCAAAACCATCCTTCTTCTCAGAATAAACTTTCCCAATATTTTCTATCTCCACTGAAATTACTAGGCACAAAACTAGATTTTAAGAATAATTTAAAACACTTTACTTTGAAATATATACCTTTAAAACATTTAAATTAAAACTATTTCAATAATTTGTTAAAAAACATATTAAATGAATAATTGAAAACAAGGTTACTTAATAAATATAAAACTAGATTTATACTTTTTAAACATAATATTAAGACATTTTTTTTAAATAATTACTACTATAATAGATAAAGAGAAAATACTTACTTAAGAACTTAAATATTAGAAATAAGAAATTTTCCAACACTTGCTTTTAAACAACTTTTAATCTTTTAACTTATATTTAAAAATTTACTTTGAAAACGTACTTGGTTATCCAGGGAGAATTCCAACTTCAATCACTTAAATCAATTTCCCAAATTGATTTCCAATTTATTTCCTTTTAATTCGGAATCTATTAATTTCAAATTTCATTTCTTGATTATAATTTAAAAATACTTTAACTAAAAATTCCAATTTTTAGATTTCTCAATTACTTCTTTATTCTTTTAAATAAATTTAAACTTTGAATTTTAAAATAATCCTTTATTCCTTTAATTGATAGAACTTAAGTTTACAATTCATCATTTTCATTTTATTAACAATTACATTTCTCTTCATACTCGAAGTTATTTATTATTATTTTCATATTACTTCTATTTCTTTTCAATTCATTCTTAATTTATTCAAACTTTCTATAATTATTTCGCTTACAAATTTACTTCCTTTCAATTTCCTTCAACAATCCAATTCATATATTTTGGTAATCATGATACTCGAATATCCAATCAAACCATACATTCAATATTCCAGTATAACTCATCATAGGATATCAAATAATCAAAATAGAGAATATTGAATAATTTAAATAAATGTGAGGGGTCCAGTTAGATCCCTCCAACCTGTTTTCCCTGCATCCACAAATGTTAGCACAACATAATACACCAATTCTAAAATATCATACTATATCACACCAGTCAATTCAACCATCCAACAATTATTTAAATTTAAATTTAAACTGAGTGAGATTAACTCACCTTTCATTTAGTTTTGCAATCCCCTTCAATTTCAACTTGATTTCCTGGGTTATAACCTTGTATAAACATTTATAATTTTTATCAATATTCGAGTCAATCGAACAATTAAATTTTCATTTGATAATTTAATTAACCAGAGATTTCATTCTAAAGCAAATAAATTAAATTTTAAACTGATTTCCATTTACAGAATATTTTAGCAACCAACAGTTAAATAAGTTAATTAAATAAATTTCCAAAAATACACTATTTTTGTTAAAATTTACAGATTCAAAATTCTAGCTCTCTTCCTTTTTTTTCTTTTTCTTTTTTGAAAACAATAGCAGTTTACTCTTACTGTAATATACAATTCTTCAGTAAATAAACCAAAAACCCAGTATATATATTTATTAAATTCAAACATAATTTAACTTTTAGCTAACAGTATTGGATTATCTGAAGAAATTAAGCTAAACGAGAAGGGAAAGGAAACGAATACCTCTAAACATCTGCCGTCCAGAGAAAATCCCTCCTACCCTTCGACGCCGAACTCGCCTGCAACTTCCGACCCCAAAACCCAGATTCGACACCACGAGACTCCACCTTAGACTTGACAGTCGAGCCTCATATCATCGCACGCGACATCGAACCGGACTTCAACTGTAACGACCCAGAATTTAGAATAATTTAATTTGAGAATATTTAATTAATTTTAAATATTTGAATGATGGTTTGACTTGAATTTCAAATTATCAGAATGAATTTGGCGATTAAATTATAGAATTTAATCTATTGAAAGTTGAATAAAAATTTGAATCTTCAATTTTAAGCTGATTAAAAATATTTCAAAGGCTTGTAAAATTCATATTGATAATACTGAAGATAATAGAAGCTTCAGAATTTAATTTGAAAGAGATTTGTTCAGTTTTGAAATTATATCGTTTAAATCGATATTTAAAAATAGCCGTCCGAGGCACAGTCTCGGATTTCGACGAAACCAGTTCCATTGAGTCCGTAATATTGAATTATTCTCGGATTTCAAATTTCGTATTTTTCGGAGTTAATATGTGATCACACGACGCGTAAACGCATTGGAATTTAATCGAATTCAATTTGAATTTTAATTTTTAAAATTAGTCAACAACAGCATCCCTATATTCTAGCCTAAAATCGCGCCTAGGATCACTGATGAGATCGTGCAGAGCATACTCCTTCACGTTTAAATTACCCTCTCCCTCATTTCTCAGTTCGAAACAAAAGAGATAAAAATTCAATGGCGTCCACTTTTTATTTTTTGTTCGAACGAAGCCGGCCTCCTCAGGAAAAAAATCACGAGTCCCCTCTTCCCCCTCTTCTATTTTTCTTCCCCCCTTTCTTCCTTCAATTCTCAAATTCGAACGCAGATTTAAAAAAAAAAAAAAAAAAAAGAAAAATGGCCGTAGCCTAAATCGAAGTCGCGATTCGTGGTGTCGGCACGAGGCTAAGGCGCTCGCGAGCATCTGAAGGCGGCGCGTAGGCCGAAGTCAGGGTAGTGGGTTCGCGTGTGGTGCGATTCGAATCAGGGGGGCCGCGTTCGTGATGGAGGTCGCGATGCAGTGGTGGCTAGGGATCGAGGCACTGGAGGATGAGGGTGAGGCGTACGAGCTTGCGCGCGACAAAGGGTTCATGGCGACGTCGAGATTCGTAGGGTCGTGAGCACGATGGACTTCGCGAGCTCGAGTGCGGCATCAGGCAGAGGTATTGATTTGTTTAATTTTTTTTTTTACAGTAAGATTTTAAATTTATGTTAATTATAAAAGTGATTACAGTAAAATAGTTTTGAAAATTCGTTTTGTTTTCAAAATTTTTATTAAGGACAGTAAAGAAAAAAAAACAGAAAATATCTTATATAAATAAATAAAGTAAATATACATACCCATATTTTCATTTACTAGTATTTCAAAAATAAATAGATAGAGTAGTTAATTTGTTTAATGAATTTATTTAATTATCTTGTTAATTTAAAACTAAATTATTAAATAGAAATCGAATTTATAATCGATTAAGTTATTAAAAGAGAGTTTGGTTAATTAAATTTAATTTTTAGTTAAAATTAATTTATTAAAAGAAGAAAATTTGTTTAAAATAAAATCTTGGTTAAATAAACTTGTTAAAGGAATCAGTTCGAATTTTAATAAATATATATAGATTAGAAATAAATAATAATAGGGATTTAAAAATTGAAGAAAATTTAGTTTAAAACTAAATTACTAGTTAAATATAGATTTAGTTTCAAATGAAAAATATTTTTGAAAAAGAAAATTTGTTTAAATTTAAGTTAAGTGGTTAAAAATAATTTATATTAAAGGGAAATTAAATTGTAGTTAAATAAATTTGTTTAAAGTAAATTTAGTTGAAGTTTAAATTGAACTAGACAGATTTGTTAGGAATTTGATTTATTGGATAAATAAATTATTGATTTAAAGTAAAATAAATTTTTGTTAAAATAAATTTATTTAAAGAAGAAAAATTATAGTTAAAAGAAATTCAGTTTTATTGAACCTTTGTAAATTCAATCATTAAAAGAAATTTAATATTTTGTTAAGTATATTTATCAAATGGAAATTTATTAAGTGAAAGATTTAGTTAATGGAAATTTAGTTTAAATTAAACTTTTGGTTAATTAAATATAGCGAATGGAAATTAATTATGTGATTTGTCCAAAGATTATATAAAATAAAGATTGGAATTTATAAAGAATAGTTTTGAATTTAATTTTTGTTAAATCAAAATATTAAAAACAAATTGTTTCGAAGCCAAAAATAATTTATTAAAAGGAAAATAATTTTATTTAAGAAAAATTAGTTGATTTAATTTATAAAAAGGAAATTTAATTCAATTGGGAATTTCTAGTTAGAATTATTTTAAAAAGAAAAATTTGTTAAAATAAATTTATTTAACAAGAGATTGATTTAAACAAAACCCTTGATTAATTTAATAATCAAAACGAAAATTTATTATTCGATTATTTCGAATATTAATAAATTGTGTAAATATTTATACTAGGTATAAATCAAGAAAATCGAGTCAAGAAGGAAAAGGATTGCTAATAAAAGCAAAGGTGAGAACTTCTCACTCTAAAGGATTTATTTAAATTTTAAATAGTTAGATTTAAAATTTGCTTGACTGTATTGATTGAATGCTTGAATGATGATTGTTATATATACATATATATATATATATATATATATATATATATATATATATATATATATATATATATTGGATGTGAATAGACCCTATACGCCGTTAGTAAGCGGAGGTTATTTATTACACACATATACCGCGATATTCCACCTTGAAGTGGAATTGGTATTATATTATATATATAGCAATATATATATATTGGCATATGTATATAATGCAGTTGATTGATTTCCCGCATTTTTTTAGCGGATGAGACCCTATTGCGCCGTTAGTAAGCGGATAATATTTATAAAATCCCATATACCGCGATATTCCACCTCGAAGTGGAATGGTATTGTGCTAATGTCTGTGGATGCAGGGAAACAGGTTGGAGGGATCCAACTGGATTCCTCACAAATATTTATTTGATTTCATATATTGTGATATTTGATTGTTATCATGGATGATATATGATGTTTGAAAGTCGTGATTGACTATTGATGTGTTGCATCATCGGATCCAATTTTTGAAGTTTAAAAATAACGATTTTGATTTCTAAAGTGATTTTTGGAAATATATGTTTATAAAATATTTTTGGAATTGATTCATCTTAAATAAATAAACGTTATAATTTTAATATTATAAAAATTATGATTTTTGAGAAATACAGTTAAAAGTTGATTTTTGAAAATATAGGATTAATAATTTTATAAAATAGTTTGAACTGGGATTTCTGAATTTATTATAAGAAGTTTAAAAATAGGATTTATAAAATTTTTATTTTATAAATCAGAATGATGAAACTATAAAAGAGTTTAAAAATGTTTAAAGTAATAATATAAATTGATTTATATTAAAAGATTTATAAATTGATATTTATAAATTTAGAATATCTTGAATTATAAAACGAGCTTTTATAAGCGATAGAATGATTTGTAAATGGATTTCATAAAGGAATGAAATCTATAGAATTTATGAAATTTGATTATTTTATAAATCAAATGATGAAATTATAAAGGAGTTGAAAGACGTTTTAAAAATAGTAATATAAATTGTTTTATATTAAAAGATTTATAAATTGATATTTATAAATTAAAAATATTGGAATTATAAAACGAGCTTTTACAAGTATTAGAATGAATTGTAAATGAATTTCATAAATTGGAATTATAGAATTATAACGGTGAAGTTATAAATGGAATTTTATAAACAGTAGGTTTATAAAATTTGTAAAGTTATTTAAAAGAATAGATTTTGGATAAATAAAAGAATCTTATAAGTTATAAGATTTATAAATTTATGAAGTTTAAAGGAACGATTTTATAAACAAATAATTTATAAGTATTTAACTTATAATATGAAATTTTAGTATATCATTGAGATATGAAATTGAATAGATTTATAAAGGAAATTTATAGAAGGAAGTTGTTATAAAATAAATAAAAATAGAATTTATAAACATTGTTTTATAAATCCGCAACGACTTATTTTGATAAGTGAATTGTTGTAATTTATTTATGGAGTTATATTCATGTTTTAGACAGTGAATAATTCTTTAAAATAAAATGAATAGAAGTGATGAAATTTATTAACAAGTATATTCACATTTTTGAATAGTGAATATTATGTTAAAGAAATTATTTTGGATGTGATGTTTTAAATAGAATTAAAACGATCTAAAGATGTTTTAAAATGTATTGAGATTCGAAACCATAGATTTCGACATTCATTGTTGAAATAGACGTTTTCGAGAAATAAAAGGAAATGATAGACTATAACACTGTTGTTATAGTAAATGATTTCCGAAAGGAAATGTTTTGTATAGTATTGGGATTTATATATCTATTTTAATTTCGAATCCCTATACTAGTGATTTTGGGTTGTCGTAACGATGTTTTACGCAACATTTGTTTTGGCCCAAATAAATATGGTTAAGTGAATGATTTCCTTAAAGAATGAAATATATACTTAATTTCGATTAGGGTATATTAAATATTTTCTAAGTATAGAAAATAAAAAGATCTGTGAATTACTTATTTTTAGAAATGCTTTTCCAATATTAAGTGAATATTTGGAATTTATCTTTTCGAAGATAAATTGAAAATGAATATTAGAAATTGAATGGAAATCGTATATTCATAAATATTTTGGAATGTAAATTCAATATGGAATTTATAAATGAAATTTGGAAAATGAGTTTAAAAATAAATATTGATTTATTTTTGAAGAATGGAGAATATATATCTTGTAAAGATATTTTTTTTTTGGAAAATAAATAATTTGGAAAATTATTTGGAATCTGGTGATGTTGGCATATCTATTGATAGTTCAATAACCGACTATCAATATTTACCTTTAAATAGGTATTTATTGTGAATTGCTTGAATTTGAATGCCACACTTATTTTTTTTAAAATAAGCGCTCACTATTCGGGTTAACCGGGAAAGGACCTTGGGGTCGTATAACCCATTCCGAATATGTGATACGTCGTTATGAATTGCGTTCGAAGATCGGTGTTGAAGACCGGATATTTTCGAAAGCGAAATGGTTTCTTGTTGATTGTCTCTGCACTGGCTGATCCCCGGTATTGAGATCTCCATATGTGATGGGAAATACGAACGTGATTAGAGATTATTCGGATTGCAAGGACTTCTTTGTAAGTGCCTTCGGTTCTGTTCGAGCCCGGAACAGACTTGTATGGATTGTGTGTCTGACATTACAAATTGAGATGTAAAGCCGATTTCTTTCAAATATATTTCTGTTGGTGGCGGAGAATTTATTCTCTTAGCTTAACACCCTTCTCTGAGACGTACGAGCTCAGAGGTTATATAGTTGAAGGTTATCAGCGATATACTCCCAATCTTGGTAATGTGACATACTGAGTGTTGCTGTAAATGATCATTGTGTTGATTATTTGTGATAGGATCATTTGTTTGATCGTCTATCTTGGTGATCATTTCTATGATCATTTGTTGACCCAAAGCACGGCTTTTTGTATAAAGAGTGTTTTTGTGGATGTGACTTCGTCGAGCCTCACACCCCGGAATGGTCAAAACAGGAAAGAAGCAGCAAGGTTATGAGGGGTAGCGCCCTTTAGGATGTGTGCATTTCCTTCTGGAAAAGGGTGGTATCATGGTATGGAGCCCAGATACCTACTCATGTTGAAAACACTTTATGATTGTGTGAATTGATTGCGAGCGCTCGGTGAAAGGTCCCAAAGGACCGGGGGATGGCATATTCGGTCAGTTGTTACTCAGTTAGGGGCAACCCGGCCTTGTGTTGGTAGAGATCCGGTTTGGTTCTCGGGGATGTCCATCCAGAGGCATTCTCATGTGGCAATGGGAAGTTCCTTGGCCTGATCATTCGTTGGAAATCCAAAGAAACAATACGAGACTTGTACGGTTTTAGTTGTAGAACCTGCCATTTAAAATGGTAGCTATAGTAGGCATAATATAATGGTACCTATGCTGGCTAAGATTTATATTCTACTTTCGAAATATCTTCTACACTATGCACTAATAATAATATCAAAATTGATTTGATTTTAATGCGTATCAAGCATCTTTGTCTAACATAAGAAGAAATCTTCCCCAAGTCTGCGTTTGCATTGTGTGTGTGGCGGGAGGTCTTATGGTAGTCTCATTTTTAAAAGCATTGCGAATCTATTTTAAAAATATTCCTCTATTTTTATTTTAAAAGAAAAATAAACTGTTTTGAGTTCTCACACCAGTCACATGACTGACTCGGAGTTTATTGTTTTCCTTCCTAAACTCTGGGTGCCCACCAATTTTCACACGGGCAGTCAAGAGTTAGGTTTATCAGGATATTCTGGATATTCTGGAGTTGCAGGAGGCAAGCTGGATGGCATGGCGTATCACTAGTTTATATAGTAGTTCTTTTTCCGCTGCATTGTTTGATGTTGTACACTCTGATGATATGATGTAATGAAATGTAATGTAATAACTGATAAAAATTTTTGTTTAAAGATTATTCATTTATCTATTATATGTTGTTCCGCTGCGAATTGTGAGATTCTGATATTGTTCTGCTGTTTTCTGTTCCGTTCTATTTTCTGTTTTCTTTTCTCTCTATTTTTTTCTCTCTCTTCTTTTTTCTTTCCTTCTTTCTTCTTTCTTAAAAAAAAACCATAAGGGTTCGTATTTTCGTTCACCTTGAGTTAATCAATGGAGATTAGTGTCTATTCAAGGAGTACGGATTTACGGTTCTTTACATTTGGTATCAGAGCTTATGGTTAAGCGACAACCATGGTTCTGTTAGGTGTTACTCATTAGAGATAGAGTCAGCAGTACTCTAGAATGAGTTTGAGTGTAATAATAGATATGAGCGCGTATATGTTAGTGAATATAAAATTGTTTTTTTTTGGATCGGGTAAATAAGATAATTTTGCCCAAAACTATTTTTGATAGAAAAGAAATGATTTTCTATGAATTATTATAGTATATGGTTGCATGATTGTTAGGAAGGGATAATATTGAATTATTATCATTAGTAATGGAATAAAATAAGATGGATTAAATTCAAGTAAACTAACTTGATAAATTATTGATTCATGGACTAATGAATTGGAATTATAGAATTGAATTCGAATGGAATTTAAATTATAAATTGAATTCAAATGTGAAATTGAATGAGAATGGATGTATAACTTCAATAGTGAAGTAAAATTATATAAGAATCATATATTGGAAATTTTGTAATAGAATTGGCAAAATGATTTGAATGTTGGAATTGGATATTTTGGATGCTACTACTAGCAGGATATACAGGTATTATGAAGGGATTGAGATTTTGATTTCGAAGATAAAAAAATTAAATGGCTCGACAAAAAGGTACGTATTTCAATTTCAGTATGAGATTTGACGACTTTCTTCTCTAGCCACTTGGCTTTTCTCTTTTCTTTTTGATTCTGAGGGGCCGTGGTGCCATTTTGTAGTCGTACCGAGCTAGCCGCGCAAAGGAGACGCTGGCGAAATTTTTCGAAAATTTAGGGTGTTAGAAAAATTTTGAGAAATTTTGAAAGTTTAAAATTTGAATTTGAATTTAAATTTGAATTGTTAGGAAAACAACATTGTTTGGAACTTATAATTGAAGTTGGAAAGCTAGTTGAAATGATAGTGAATCTCTAGTAAAAAGATTTAGGTTAGTAAGTTGATAAAACTATTGGATTGTGAAAAATGATAGACGGGATAGGGGCATTCTTCTTAACTTGTAATTTCGGGACGAAATTCTTTTAAGGGGGGAAGGTTGTAACAACCCAGAATTTAGAATAATTTAATTTGAGAATATTTAATTAATTTCAAATATTTGAATGACGGTTTGACTTGAATTTCAAATTATCCGAATGAATTTGGCGATTAAATTATAGAATTTAATCTATTGAAAGTTGAATAAAAATTTGAATCTTCAATTTTAAGCTGATTAAAAATATTTCAAAGGCTTGTAAAATTCATATTGATAATATTGAAGATAATAGAAGCTTCAGAATTTAATTTGAAAGAGATTTGTTCAGTTTTGAAATTATATCGTTTAAATCGATATTTAAAAATAGCCGTCCGAGGCACAGTCTCGGATTTCGACGAAACCAGTTCCATTGAGTTCGTAATATTGAATTATTCTTGGATTTCAAATTTCGTATTTTTCGGAGTTAATATGTGATCACACGACGCGTAAACGCATTGGAATTTAATCAAATTCAATTTGAATTTTAATTTTTAAAATTAGTCAACAACAGCATCCCTATATTCTAGCCTAAAATCGCGCCTTGGATCACTGATGAGATCGTGCAGAGCATACTCCTTCACGTTTAAATTACCCTCTCCCTCATTTCTCAGTTCGAAACAAACGAGATAAAAATTCAATGGCGTCCACTTTTTATTTTTTCGTTCGAACGAAGCCGGCCTCCTCAGGAAAAAAATCACGAGTCCCCTCTTCCCCCTCTTCTATTTTTCTTCCCCCTTTCTTCCTTCAATTCTCAAATTCGAACGCAGATTTTTTTTTTAAAAAAAAAAAGAAAAAAAGAAAAATGGCCGTAGCCTAAATCGAAGTCGCGATTCGTGGTGTCGGCACGAGGCTAAGGCGCTCGCGAGCATCTGAAGGCGGCGCGTAGGCCGAAGTCAGGGTAGTGGGTTCGCGTGTGGTGCGATTCGAATCAGGGGGGCCGCGTTCGTGATGGAGGTCGCGATGCAGTAGTGGCTAGGGTTCGAGGCACTGGAGGATGAGGGTGAGGCGTACGAGCTTGCGCGCGACAAAGGGTTCATGGCGACGTCGAGATTCGTGGGGTCGTGAGCACGATGGACTTCGCGAGCTCGAGTGCGGCATCAGGCAGAGGTATTGATTTGTTTAATTTTTTTTTTACAGTAAGATTTTAAATTTATGTTAATTATAAAAGTGATTACAGTAAAATAGTTTTGAAAATTCGTTTTGTTTTCAAAATTTTTATTAAGGACAGTAAAGAAAAAAAAACAGAAAATATCTTATATAAATAAATAAAGTAAATAGACATACCCATATTTTCATTTACTAGTATTTCAAAAATAAATAGTTAGAGTAGTTAATTTGTTTAACGAATTTATTTAATTATCTTGTTAATTTAAAACTAAATTATTAGTTATAAATCGAATTTATAATCGATTAAGTTATTAAAAGAGAGTTTGGTTAATTAAATTTAATTTTTAGTTAAAATTAATTTATTAAAAGAAGAAAATTTGTTTAAAATAAAATCTTGGTTAAATAAACTTGTTAAAGGAATCAGTTCGAATTTTAATAAATATATATAGATTAGAAATAAATAATAATAGGGATTTTAAAAATTGAAGAAAATTTAGTTTAAAACTAAATTACTAGTTAAATATAGATTTAGTTTCAAATGAAAAATATTTTTGAAAAAGAAAATTTGTTTAAATTTAAGTTAAGTGGTTAAAAATAATTTATATTAAAGGGAAATTAAATTGTAGTTAAATAAATTTGTTTAAAGTAAATTTAGTTGAAGTTTAAATTGAACTAGACAGATTTGTTAGGAATTTGATTTATTGGATAAATAAATTATTGATTTAAAGTAAAATAAATTTTTGTTAAAATAAATTTATTTAAAGAAGAAAAATTATAGTTAAAAGAAATTCAGTTTTATTGAACCTTTGTAAATTCAATCATTAAAAGAAATTTAATATTTTGTTAAGTATATTTATCAAATGGAAATTTATTAAGTGAAAGATTTATTTAATGGAAATTTAATTTAAATTAAACTTTTGGTTAATTAAATATAGCGAATGGAAATTAATTATGTGATTTGTCCAAAGATTACATAAAATAAAGATTGGAATTTATAAAGAATAGTTTTGAATTTAATTTTTGTTAAATCAAAATATTAAAAAGAAATTGTTTGGAAGCCAAAAACAATTTATTAAAAGGAAAATAATTTTATTTAAGAAAAATTAGTTGATTTAATTTATAAAAAGGAAATTTAATTCAATTGGGAATTTCTAGTTAGAATTATTTTAAAAAGAAAAATTTGTTAAAATAAATTTATTTAACAAGAGATTGATTTAAACAAAACCCTTGATTAATTTAATAATCAAAACGAAAATTTATTATTCGATTATTTCGAATATTAATAAATTGTGTAAATATTTATACTAGGTATAAATCAAGAAAATCGAGTCAAGAAGGAAAAGGATTGCTAATAAAAGCAAAGGTGAGAACTTCTCACTCTAAAGGATTTATTTAAATTTTAAATAGTTAGATTTAAAATTTGCTTGACTGTATTGATTGAATGCTTGAATGATGATTGTTTATATATATATATATATATATATATATATATATATATATATATATATATATATATTGGATGTGAATAGACCCTATACGCCGTTAGTAAGCGGAGGTTATTTATTACACACATATACCGCGATATTCCACCTTGAAGTGGAATTGGTATTATATTATATATATAGCAATATATATATATATTGGCATATGTATATATTGCAGTTGATTGATTTCCCACATTTTTTTAGCGGATGAGACCCTATTGCGCCGTTAGTAAGCGGATAATATTTATAAAATCCCATATACCGCGATATTCCACTTCGAAGTGGAATGGTATTGTGCTAATGTCTGTGGATGCAGGGAAACAGGTTGGAGGGATCCAACTGGATTCCTCACAAATATTTATTTGATTTCATATATTGTGATATTTGATTGTTATCATGGATGATATATGATGTTTGAAAGTCGTGATTGACTATTGATGTGTTGCATCATCGGATCCAATTTTTGAAGTTTAAAAATAACGATTTTGATTTCTAAAGTGATTTTTGGAAATATACGTTTATAAAATATTTTTGGAATTGAATCATCTTAAATAAATAAACGTTATAATTTTAATATTATAAAAATTATGATTTTTGAGAAATACAGTTAAAAGTTGATTTTTGAAAATATAGGATTAATAATTTTATAAAATAGTTTGAACTGGGATTTCTGAATTTATTATAAGAAGTTTAAAAATAGGATTTATAAAATTTTTATTTTATAAATCAGAATGATGAAACTATAAAAGAGTTTAAAAATGTTTAAAGTAATAATATAAATTGATTTATATTAAAAGATTTATAAATTGATATTTATAAATTTAGAATATCTTGAATTATAAAACGAGCTTTTATAAGCGATAGAATGATTTGTAAATGGATTTCATAAAGGAATGAAATCTATAGAATTTATGAAATTTGATTATTTTATAAATCAAATGATGAAATTATAAAGGAGTTGAAAGACGTTTTAAAAATAGTAATATAAATTGTTTTATATTAAAAGATTTATAAATTGATATTTATAAATTAAAAATATTGGAATTATAAAACGAGCTTTTACAAGTATTAGAATGAATTGTAAATGAATTTCATAAATTGGAATTATAGAATTATAACGGTGAAGTTATAAATGGAATTTTATAAACAGTAGGTTTATAAAATTTGTAAAGTTATTTAAAAGAATAGATTTTGGATAAATAAAAGAATCTTATAAGTTATAAGATTTATAAATTTATGAAGTTTAAAGGAACGATTTTATAAACAAATAATTTATAAGTATTTAACTTATAATATGAAATTTTAGTATATCATTGAGATATGAAATTGAATAGATTTATAAAGGAAATTTATAGAAGGAAGTTGTTATAAAATAAATAAAAATAGAATTTATAAACATTGTTTTATAAATCCGCAACGACTTATTTTGATAAGTGAATTGTTGTAATTTATTTATGGAGTTATATTCATGTTTTAGACAGTGAATAATTCTTTAAAATAAAATGAATAGAAGTGATGAAATTTATTAACAAGTATATTCACATTTTTGAATAGTGAATATTATGTTAAAGAAATTATTTTGGATGTGATGTTTTAAATAGAATTAAAACGATCTAAAGATGTTTTAAAATGTATTGAGATTCGAAACCATAGATTTCGACATTCATTGTTGAAATAGACGTTTTCGAGAAATAAAAGGAAATGATAGACTATAACACTGTTGTTATAGTAAATGATTTCCGAAAGGAAATGTTTTGTATAGTATTGGGATTTATATATCTATTTTAATTTCGAATCCCTATACTAGTGATTTTGGTTTGTCGTAACGATGTTTTACGCAACATTCGTTTTGGCCCAAATAAATATGGTTAAGTGAATGATTTCCTTAAAGAATGAAATATATACTTAATTTCGATTAGGGTATATTAAATATTTTCTAAGTATAGAAAATAAAAAGATCTGTGAATTACTTATTTTTAGAAATGCTTTTCCAATATTACGTGAATATTTGGAATTTATCTTTTCGAAGATAAATTGAAAATGAATATTAGAAATTGAATGGAAATCGTATATTCATAAATATTTTGGAATGTAAATTCAATATGGAATTTATAAATGAAATTTGGAAAATGAGTTTAAAAATAAATATTGATTTATTTTTGAAGAATGGAGAATATATATCTTGTAAAGATATTATTTTTTTGGAAAATAAATAATTTGGAAAATTATTTGGAATCTGGTGATGTTGGCATATCTATTGATAGTTCAATAACCGACTATCAATATTTACCTTTAAATAGGTATTTATTGTGAATTGCTTGAATTTGAATGCCACACTTATTTTTTTTAAAATAAGCGCTCACTATTCGGGTTAACCGGGAAAGGACCTTGGGGTCGTATAACCCATTCCGAATATGTGATACGTCGTTATGAATTGCATTCGAAGATCGGTGTTGAAGACCGGATATTTTCGAAAGCGAAAGGGTTTCTTGTTGATTGTCTCTGCACTGGATGATCCCCGGTATTGAGATCTCCATATATGATGGGAAATCCGAACGTGATTAGAGATTATTCGGATTGCAAGGACTTCTTTGTAAGTGCCTTCGGTTCTGTTCGAGCCCGGAACAGACTTGTATGGATTGTGTATCTGACATTACAAATTGAGATGTAAAGCCGATTTCTTTCAAATATATTTCTGTTGGTGGCGGAGAATTTATTCTCTTAGCTTAACACCCTTCTCTAAGACGTACGAGCTCAGAGGTTATATAGTTGAAGGTTATCAGCGATATACTCCCAACCTTGGTAATGTGACATACTGAGTGTTGCTGTAAATGATCATTGTGTTGATTATTTGTGATAGGATCATTTGTTTGATCGTCTATCTTGGTGATCATTTCTATGATCATTTGTTGACCTAAAGCACGGCTTTTTGTATAAAGTGTGTTTTTGTGGACGTGACTTCGTCGAGCCTCACACCCCGGAATGGTCAAAACAGGAAAGAAGCAGCAAGGTTATGAGGGGTAGCGCCCTTTAGGATGTGTGCATTTCCTTCTAGAAAAGGGTGGTATCATGGTATGGAGCCCAGATACCTAATCATGTTGAAAACACTTTATGATTGTGTGAATTGATTGCGAGCGCTCGGTGAAAGGTCCCAAAGGACCGGGGGATGGCATATTCGGTCAGTTGTTACTCAGTTAGGGGTAACCCGGCCTTGTGTTGGTAGAGATCCGGTTTGGTTCTCGGGGATGCCCATCCAGAGGCATTCTCATGTGGCAATGGGAAGTTCCTTGGCCTGATCATTCGTTGGAAATCCAAAGAAACAATACGAGACTTGTACGGTTTTAGTTGTAGAACCTGCCATTTAAAATGGTAGCTATAGTAGGCATAATATAATGGTACCTATGCTGGCTAAGATTTATATTCTACTTTCGAAATATCTTCTACACTATGCACTAATAATAATATCAAAATTGATTTGATTTTAATGCGTATCAAGCATCTTTGACTAACATAAGAAGAAATCTTCCCCAAGTCTGCGTTTGCATTGTGTGTGTGGCGGGAGGTCTTATGGTAGTCTCATTTTTAAAAGCATTGCGAATCTATTTTAAAAATATTCCTCTATTTTTATTTTAAAAGAAAAATAAACTGTTTTGAGTTCTCACACCAGTCACATGACTGACTCGGAGTTTATTGTTTTCCTTCCTAAACTCTGGGTGTCCACCAATTTTCACACGGGCAGTCAAGAGTTAGGTTTATCAGGATATTCTGGAGTTACAGGAGGCAAGCTGGATGGCATGACGTATCACTAGTTTATATAGTAGTTCTTTTTCCGCTGCATTGTTTGATGTTGTACACTCTGATGATATGATGTAATGAAATGTAATGTAATAACTGATAAAAATTTTTGTTTAAAGATTATTCATTTATCTATTATATGTTGTTCCGCTGCGAATTGTGAGATTCTGATATTGTTCTGCTGTTTTCTGTTCCGTTCTGTTTTCTGTTTTCTTTTCTCTCTATTTTTTTCTCTCTCTTCTTTTTTCTTTCCTTCTTTCTTTAAAAAAAAACCATAAGGGTTCGTATTTTCGTTCACCTTGAGTTAATCAATGGAGATTAGTGTCTATTCAAGGAGTACGGATTTACGGTTCTTTACCTCAACACTTTGTCATCGCGTCATCCTCTCTGAAGTTGTCATCGCGAACCTCACTCGCCCTATCCTCTTCGAGTTCGAACACCCCTATCAGCTCGAAACCCTAGCAGCCATCCCCTTCGCAAATCTCGCCTTGCTCACGAGATCCCCAATCGAACGACGACGTCGCCCTCGCTTGAAACTCGGTCGACCTCTCCTATTGAATAAACGGCTTCGGCCATGGATTTTTGACTTAGGGAAACATCTCGCCATTTTATTTTATTAAACGAAATCGTATGAGAAGGAAACGGGGTGAAATAAAGAAGACGAGAACGAAAATAATTAAGGGCTTCGGCTGTAAACAAAAATGGAGAAGAGGAAAAAGATTCTGTAGAAAGGAAAATATGCGGCCATTTAATTTTCTCGAGCCACCTATTTGTCTGTACGAAGGTGAACAAAGAAAACAAGGGGAGAGAACGAACGCGTGCTTGAAAAGGGATGGTACAGTACAGTGAAAGGATAGGATGTACAGCTGAAGTGAAAAATTGATATCACAATATATATATATATATATATATTATATATCTTCCAGTTATTATCTTAAATTCTCGATTCAAATTTTCAGTGCATTTACTAATCGTATGCTCACCCAACCACTCCAAACACTATGAAAATTGAAATCCGATAATAATTCAATATTACAGATCCAACGACACTGGTTTCGTCGAATTCCGAGACTGTGCCTCGGAATGCTATTTTTAAATTCAATTTAAACGACGTAAAATTTCAAACCGAACAAACCACTGTTAATTCCAATTTTACAACTTCTATTATTTTCAGTGTTATCAATATAAATTTTACAACCCTTCGAATTATTTTTAACAGGGTTAAAACCCTAGATTTCACATTTTACCTGAAATTAAATTATTTAATTTCAAAAATTAATTATCAAATAATTAATGATATTTGAATTCAAGTTAAAATTTAACTTTTAAATATTAAAATCAATTAAATATTTCAATTTAAATTGCTTGAAAATTTCGGGTCGTCACAATATCTCAAAATGTAATGTCAAACACGTAACCATACAAGTCTGTTCCGGGTTTGAACAGAACCGTAGGCACTTCAGAAGAAGCCCTTGCAATCCGGGTATTCACAATCCCGATCGAATTTCCCATCACAAAGGAAATCTCCATACCGTAGCTAATGGTGTAGAGACAATCGATAGGTTATCCTATCGTTTTCATAAATACCCGGTCTTCAACACCGGTCTTCAATGCTATCCATTACGTCGTATCACTATTCGGAATGAGTAATCCGAATAACGAGCGCAATAATTTAAAAATAAGTGTAGCATTCAATTTCAACCAATTCACAATAAATAGCCATTTAAGAGTCTATATTGATAGTCGGTTATTTAGCTATCAATCAATATTCACAACATAACCCGATTCCAAATAATCTTCCCAAATTATTTATTTCCAAAATATCTTTATAAGATATATTTTCCACACTTCAACCATTTGAAAACAAATTTCAAATCAATTTTCACCTTTACAACTTTTGAAATTAAATTTCAAATCATTTTCCTTAAGCGGAAAACACTTACAAATAGTTATTCATTTTCACTGGAAATCTGCCGAGTTCAAATATTTTAAAATAATTGAAAATTTCTTATCCAAAAATATATCTGGAAAACACTTTTAAATAAAACTATTTTTGTTTAAACACTTTACTTAAAATATTAGTTACAAAATATTATACCTATATTATATAAACTTAAACCCAAACTAATTTTTCAAAATAAAATTAGTAAATAGAGTATAACTATTTAAATAACTATTTTCTAAAACAATTACTGATTAAATATTAAAAATAATCATTTCTGTAAACAATTTAATAAATCTTTACTTAAAGGATTTAAAATAATTTAAGAGGTAAATTTCTTCAAAGTATCCTTTTCAAAACCAATACTAGAATTTATATATATGAATAATATTTTTTTTTTCAAAGCTATTCAGAAATTTTATTTGGCTTTCCAGGGAGGATACACTTTCATTTCAAAATGGTTCGTTCAAACCAATTAAATAAATCCTTACCGATTTATTAAATTTACGTTCCAAATCCGTAAATTTATTTCCACACTTTTTTTAAAATAAATCAATGTTTATTATTAAAACAAGTTTCCCTTATAGATTTCCATTATGAATTTACATTTCCAAATATTCACTTTTTATACGATTTTTCAAATCGATTTCAATTATTCACTTTCAACACCAAAATCAGTTTTTAATTGATTTCCAAAAACACCAAATCAAATTCTATATTGATTTTCCAAGAAATTAAACACTAAGTGAATTTCATTCAAATTTAAAATTGAAATCAATTTCTACTAAACCTCAAATTAATTTCCAAATCGATTCCAAATTCATTTCAAAATACCAAATAAATTTCCAAATGGATTTCCAAAAGATCTATTTTCAATTACCAAAATCAATTCCCAAATGGATTTCTAAATTTATTTCTTTTCAAAATAATTTCCTTTTTAAAGAATACAAATTATTTTATTTTTCAACTCTTTAAAATCCATATTTTGAATAAATTTCGAACCTTTGAATAATATTATCGAAAATCCATTTATTAAGCCTTTTTACCATATTTTGGAATTTTATTCAATAAGATAAAAATAAAACTTTATCATTTTAAAAATTCCTTCATATGAATTAATCCAATTCCCAAAAATAAATTTTATTATAAATTCTCAACTTAAATTTTCAAAAATCCAATTTTTATTTATTTTCGGCATCTAACGATACCAAAAATATATTCGGCTAAATTTTTAGCCTTTAACGATTTCAATCACAAAGATAATCACGCAGATTATATATAGATCAACACACAACATTGAAACAAATTCAAATGTTTGAGAAATCCAGTTGGATCCCTCCAACCTGTTTCCCTGCATCCAAAGATGTTAGCATAATACCAATTCCGCTTCAAGACGGAATATCGCGGTATATGGGATTTATAAAATATTATCCGCTATTATGCGGCGCAATAGGGTCTCATCCGCTATATAATGCGGGAAATCAACTCCAAGTACATATATAATACCAATTCCATTCAAGTTGGCATTATCGCGGTATACGTGTTTAATAAATAACACCCGCTTAATATATGGCATATAGGGTCTATTTCAATACAATAGATAATAATTATCATCCAATCACACAATCAAGCAATTTTAAATCTAACTATTTAACATTTAAATCGAAACAATTCGATTGAGTGAGAAGTTCTCACCTTGAGCTGCGATAACAACTGTAGCGTTTGTTTCGAATAAAATTAAATGTGCATTTAATTTTACCCAAAATTATAGCTAGCTCCAAACTAGCTCCATTGCGTAGTGCTCGGCAAAACGAAGCCAATGCAATTCGTTTCGCGCAATTCCGACCTCGTCTGAACAAGTTACAACATTATAAAGATTGTACACATTATAATATAAAATAATTTACAATTTCTTTTATTATTTTTTAACCTAATCAAATCAGAGCCGTCGACTTCAAAACCCTAAGATCCAGGCCGCACCTCCCTTTCTCTTCCCCCCCTTAAGTAAAAAACGCGACCCTCGAACCAATAAGCCGCCACCCTTGCCCAAATTTTCGAGCCATACACACACATCTTCACGTTGATCAGAGAACACCACGACGAAGGCCTTCAAGCAAGCCACCATCGGCCAGAAAGCGGTCGAGCTTGGCCCTATATTGGTCTCGGTTTTCGTGCACGAACGCACGACCTTCCAACTCCAATTGTCGTTGATCCTTCAAGAGATTTTCGATCTCCACCGTTGAGATTGTAGCTCTTGTTGTGCTCTTTAACTTTGCAGTTGGAAGTTTGTTGAATCGGTGTGTGGATTTGAAGAAAATGAAGGAAGAAGATGGCACGTTTTCGGCCATTGAAGGTAGGGGTGGTGGCTGAAGAGTTAGGTTTAGGGTTTGTTGCAAAGTGAAGATGAAGGGGTTCCTTTTATAGAATTTCAATGAAAAACACTATTCACTCCAAATTCCCAAACTCCAAATCTCGCGCGGTGACCGACGTTTCTAGGGTTTAACCTGCGTTTCAGACATAATGGAATGTGTTTCGAAGGCTAGTTTGGTTGTATGTGCGAGTTACAGAAATAAACGATCAAATTTAAATTAAATCGATTAAACTAATTTCTATGCGTTTTGGCTTGCCTCGGACAAACCGTAAATCCGATTGACACGAAATTTTAAATCCTACAATAATATAACATTACGGATCCGACGAAACTAGTTTCGTCGAAATCCGAGACTGTTTGAAAAATGGCTATTTTAACTCGTCAATTAAATATTAAAATATTCAATTTTTACAACTTAACTTTTAATTCGATTTTAAAAGTTCAAAAACATTGCTCTAACTCCAATACGATTTAATATAACTTTATAAATCATTTTTATCCATAATAAACCCAATTCCCAATAATTTACGCAATTTCAAATATTAAATTATCGATTTAAATATCCAATTAAATCTAAATATTCAAAATAAAATTCATTTAACTTACAAATTTTACTTGTTGATATTTAAAATCAATTAAATATCTGAATTTCAAATGACAGAAATTCTGGGTCGTTACAATGGGGCACAAAATTAGGAAGATTCCCAGTAAAGAAATTAGGTAGGTTCGAGTACAATAGGGAGAAAATTCAGTGGAAAGTACGAGGACTCTTCATCTTAAGCTTTTTCTTGTGAATATTTTCTCTCCAAAATTAGGTTTTGCTTGCATCCTGGTTCTAGATTGGATGGTAGGAAGTGGTTGCGATAGTTTTCACCATCACTTTGCACTCATGTTGAAATTCTATGCACGTTTAGGATATTTGCATACATGCATATATGTCATGATCATACACTTACTCTTGGATTGATCTCACTTATAGTATGTCTAAACAAATAATCACATTGCACTTTTGGTTGAGTAAATGGTTGTGTAGATAACTTGGTTATGTAACAAGGATGTTTATTGCATGTTACGTTGTTTGTCCCTTGGTTGAGTAAGGGGGAGAATATAACATCTCGTAAAAATTAATAAGAAATAAATAAATTTGATAAATTATTTACATAAGATAGAGCTAAAAATGAAAATAACACAAAAGTTAGAATTTGACCACGAAAGTTATGTCATTGCTTTCGTGGTGAATTCTGATCAATTTCCATATGCACTGTTTTGAAAACACGGCTCAAAACGAAAAAGTTATGGACATTTGAAGTTTTTGAATTCAAAAAATTTAAATAGAGTACAAATAAATAAATAATTCTCAAATTTGAAATTCAATAAGCAATGGTAATTAGATTGGAGGTTAAGCAATCGTTAAAATTAACTTAACGTTAAAATAGTAATTAAGAAATAAATAAATCAATCAACGGAAATTGAAAACATTCTCAAAATAAGGATTACCGGTTAACAGCCTATACGGGCCGGTTGATCGGTCTTTGTGTGTGGTGACTAGGGTTTTGGTGCATATGAACGTATCGGATTTTATTATTTTTAACCAACTTTAATTCGACGGTTCTGTGGCATTCCAACCACAATAAATAAGAGCATAACCCCTTTGCTTTTATTCTCAAATTTTCTAAATAAAATAACCACTTTTTATCTAATTCTTTACACATGCCTTATTTTCATCCATTAATTTTATGTTGTGCGAAAACCTTACAAAGGTAATGGAATTTCATTCTTTTAATTATTCCCTAATTAATTGCTTTCTTTAATTATTTTAGTAATTAAGGTATTTTCTACCTTACCATTAACTCATGTCAATTTGAAAATTAATGGGAAAATTCAAAAAATGTACAGAAATTCAAAAATACCTTCCCTTCCTTCAATAAAAATTTCAAACCAAAATATTAAATTATACTATTTTTAATATGAATTTACATCCTAAACTTCTCATTTTTCACTAACCTAAACTTTCGTTATATTATCATCAAAATGTGTTAATCAAATTCAAACATCAAAAGAAAGTGTATATAGCCTAACCTAAACATGTTTGGAAGAAAATAGGTTAAGAATTACTCACATAAGTTTGAAATTTTTGATTATAAATCCTTTTCTTCTCTTTTGAAAATAAAAGCTTTGATCTTCCTTTAATTTAGTTTCTCTTCCTCTTCTTGATAATGGTCCCTGGCCTTGCTTAGTTGTTTTTTTTTGTGAAAATGAAATGAATGAAGAGAAACTGTGCTTTAGGTATAAGAGTTAAGACTTGGGCTCACACCTTCCTTTCCTAATCTTATTGATTCATTTTGCTTAATATACAACCCTTTCATTACAACATTTTGTTCCCTTTTTATCTCTTTGGCCGAATTTAATTGCTCTAATTAGTCTTGGTCCATTTAATTAAGCTTTGTAATTGTCCGACACATAATTAATCAAATTAACCTTGAGTAATTCCTTTAATCAAACTCTCTTAATTATTATTTAATAATTTCTTATTATTAATTTAATCTTGTATTACGGAACTCCAATATATGGGGTATTGCACTTAGGCTGCATAGCATGCACCCTAAATTGTCTCAAAAAATTATTCGCTAATTTACCATAAGAACTTATGGATCTTTTTTCAAGGATACATAACTAATCGTGGTCAATAGTTTCAAAAGTAAGGAAAACAGCTACATTTCATGTGCTCAGACTCAATGGAAACTATCCATGTGTAATCATACCTTAATAAATGCTCATTAGATACACTAGTCCATTGTACAATGGCATTGCCAGCATTGTAAATCTATAAGGATACTCCAACCTCTTTGCCTAATCTGTAAAGAATCCTTCTTATTGTAGACTCCCAATCATCATCGCAGTCCCCAATATGGAGAAACCATCTTATCATCACATTCACCATACCATCGTTATCACATTCACGTCCTTAATGATGATGATGTTAACTGCATCTTGATTATGCTCCTTAGTCTGATGAACAACCATAACAATCATTTCTCGAGCATTCACAATCGGCGCCATAACGTGTAGGTCTCCATGTTTTTGTAAAGTCCATTCACATATGTCATCTTTCTATTTCATGCCACCTTTCATGGATGTGCCCCCTTGAGAGTGCTCCCATCCATTAGTATCGCCTTCATTTGTATTCCTAGCATGCATGCTTGAAGGGACATTTCTACTTTCCTACCCCCATCCTCTATGCTCTTGATTTTCACTTTCCTTATAATTGGATCATTAATATTGATTAATGTTGATTTATATCGATAGACGTTGATTGGTCGTAGTCGATCGATGTACCTGGTTAGCAGCTATTACTTTACCATTGCTTCCTTTATAGGCTTCTCTGTATCTATTCGATCAATCCTTCTACCTACACCCAAGCTATATTCTCCAAATTGAGCCATTGAATTCCTTCTACCATCACAATCTAAAGCATGAGACCTTTGATATGATTATTTGCTACTTGAGGGGGTTGCTTAAACACTTCAAATTGTTTCTTTATCTCCTCTATCAGCGTTCTTTGAGTTGCAATCATGGTTTGGTTTACTCCAACAATAATACCTCTAATTCTTCACTACTGACAACATCTAAGGGTGGTTGAGGTGAGATGTAATAGTATCACTATGATCTTTGGTGGTTTAGCTCACTTCTCTACTTTCATCTTCCTAAGAATCTTCTTTGAACTCATTGATTAATCTTCTAAAGAAAGTTGAATGAATCAAAGTATCTAAAGTAATTAAGTTCTTAGCGAAAGAATCAAAAACTATTAATTAAAAAATTGACTAAATATGCCATAGAGGTAATGGAGATCCAGCGACCCAAAATGTAGTTGCTAATTTCAATTTGTATGTGGATTGTTAACCTTTGAATCGTTTGTTATCTCTGATAAAAATATGATAAATATATTAAAAAAATAAGATTTATAGTGGTTCTGCTTTGGCTAATTTTTGTTTATAATGATTTACATTATCGTTTCACTAATTTCTTGGGAGATTGCAACAGTTTAACTAAAAATTATAGAGATATGAGTTAGAAATTTGGTAGAGTCTCCCCATAGTTAAATAAGAATTGATCTTCTTTCTTATGGAGTTAGGCTTGTATTTATAGGTGTGATTGAGGCGGCTATTAGGACCCAAATCGGTCAAGATATCTCTTGACATTCAAAAGAGAAAGAACAAATCCAGAACCATCCAAGTTGAAGAATAGGTAAAAGTTGACTCGGTCTATATAGTTGAATTCTTATCAGTCAATACTGATCCATAACTATCGATCAATCAGCTCTAGTACTTAGGTTTTACAAATTTGCCGATCGGTCTTCCTTTTTTGTAGATATGTACTACGTCCTAAAATTCTTCTCCCTTATGGATCGATACAGATCTATCCATATACTAGTACCGACCGCTGACTTCACCAAAATTGTCTTGGTTGTTATTTGGTTTTACAATTATTTGATCTATGTTATTTCAAGAGATTTCTTCTTATCATGAATCCAGAGCCACTTTAATCGTCGAGATGGCAAAATCCCAATATCATATCAACCGATGTGGACTGGTGCCCATCGATTGGTGTTGGTTGATGGTTTTTCATACTTTATTTTTTCTCTTTTCTTTCATTATTCCATATTTGCTATGCTATGTACTTTACTATCAGTGAGTTTTTCACTCTTTTCTTTATTTTTTCATAGCCCAACATCATTGACTCATCAAGTGTGAAAAAATACTAAAAAAGTAGATACACTCTTGCATATCCACTACCCACAATTATTTGTCCCTTGGTGGTAAAAAATTGGTTTTTCTGGAGAAAGCAAGGTGTAAGAAAAAGAGATTGCATTTCTTCTTGTCATTTTGATGGAGATTTTAAAAGTTGTGATATGAATTAACTGAATGCTAAATCCTTTAAGTTTCATCTTAAATGTAATAATTCTATCATAACATTTTGTAACTTCATTGGGGAAACTGTTATTTTTAATGAGCTTAATATTGCTTTTATTAACAGGATTTTGGTTACACCTTTAATGATTCCGTTGGCCTTCTAATAAACCTTAAAAAAATTCATATTATTATTCTTAGGCTTCCTCCTGCGTCTATTAGTGAAATCAGCAGGATCCCAACAATGTGTTACCTAATAACATGTCATACATAGAAATTCCTCTTACTACTATAAAATTTACAATGACAAGATGTAAGGTTTTTTTGTGAAAACATAATACATGTGAACTCAAATCTTAACCAAACAAATGCCTCACTAAAGTAAAAATAATGGCTAATCTTAAATTAGTTTTTATTTCATTTCTTTTATTAGTTAGAATATTTTCCTCTTTGCTAATTTTTTTTGATACGCTCAAAAGAGATCTAGATCACATTATTCGAACTACAATCCTTTTGTTTTAGGAAATTGTATTTGATTATTTTTTTTGAAATTAGAGAAACCATATGCATATGTTGATCTTAGTACTATGAACTTAAATTTTCACAATGAGCCAAGGGTTTTTAAACATGTTGTCTATCTTTTTTTGAGTAATTCTTCATTATAGTCTAGCAGATTTTAGAGTATCTTGCCATGTACAACTCACATAATACTCTATTTTAAAATTTCCATTCATAATGATGCATAAGCCTAAATTTATAGAGATGGTTATTTTGCACATGCATCTATTCATACATTTATGTTTAGGTCAAAATAAAGCTTTTTCAAATATCTACTTCAAAATAAAATTCACAAACTATGTTGAGTTAGATAACTGAAGAGATTTAGTTTGCACTGAGATTAAAATTGCATGATCATTTTTTTGGGAATATTTCGTTTTGCATCAAAATTGCTAGTATACTAAAGTACTTTATGTTTTGGAAGCTCCCACTTGTAATTGATCTATTCTATCACCTATAATATTAAATGGTTGGGAATTCCTTTAAAATTGGGTAAACTTGATACTAAGGACATACGTGATTTTTGTATAGGATGCACTATTCTTGAGTTTGATAAATTTAGTCGAGTAAGCTTAATGTGGATAACATGTATTGTAATTTCCTGTATGTGATATAAGTTTAGTTTAGAGACTGTAACACCCTGGAAATTTACCAAAATTAAAAAGGAATTTAACATGAAAATTTTAAAAAGGAAAGTAAATTTAACTAAAATAAGGACTAAAATGAAAATTTTCACAATCATTCGAATTTGGCTTCAAAAACTTTACTACTGCATTCGTAGCGATTTTCTGGATGATTTTTAGATATAAAACTTCGTATTCTGAATTGGTATGGAGAACTTACAGGCGTTTGAAAAATAGGAAAACAAATAAACTGAAATTCGAAAAAATAATAATATAGGTCAACCCAAGACTTTCACAAGTCAATCTGGGGACCTTACAGGTCGACCCAAGACCTTATTAGGTCAACTTATGACCTTCTTAGGTCGACCCGAACTCAATTAAATCAAAAATGGGATGTTGCTTTGAGCGTTGATTCGATGGTCTTGATTCCTTCCTTCGTCGTCTAGTGTTGGATGATAGGATCTGATTGTTTCTTCATGGCTAAGTATTGATAACCAGATAGGATGTAAACCAAATATCCTCTAGCCCAAATCAACGCCCTAAATTCGCTTCTAACTTCTATAAATTGGAACTTAAGGTAACCCTAAATCAATAGAAAAGGTTACAGTAATAAAATTCTGCCCAAATCTCTACTGAAACCCTAATTTCTTCCCTAATTCTTAAATCGAAAATAAAAATGCAAATCCAAATCAAATCAAATCTTAATCTTAATAAAATCTAGAGAAAAATTAAAGAGGAAATCAAGCAATTGAAAAGGAGGCTAAGAAGATTTAAGAAAAACAAGCGGAATTGGAACCAGATCTAGAGCTAAGGACAAAGGCCAATGGGTATAGGTCTAATAAAATGGTTAAATCAATTAGTTTTAATTAAGTTGATTAGGTTCTTAAACACCTAAGTTGAACTATTAATCTAAAAATTGATATTAGTAAATTATAGATTCATAAATTAAATAGAATTTGATGTTAAATCTCATTATGTGGATATGTTAAAATATAAACCCATTTATTTAAAATTGAATATGTTGAATAATTAATTGAACATGCGTAAGCATTAGAATAGTAGGCATGAATTAGATAATTAAATTGGATCTAAATTGGAAGTACAACAAATTGTTAATATGCTTTATCATCAAGTTGTAAACCCTGATCTAAACTCCAAATTGATTTCAAATTGAAATATTAAAAATGTAAATTAAGGTAGAATCAAAAATTTGGATTAGTCAGATTACAAATGACACCCGAATTAACAATGAATTAAATTAATCCCACGGTAATTAAAAATTTATAACGGAACTGAACCCTAAGAAAATGAACGGGAATGGTCGACCATGAGGACCCTAGGTCGACCATGGGCATTTAACCTATGGTGCATCCAGATCAACCATCCAACTTATTATTGGACTGGTTAGGACTTTTGTGCTTTAGGCCCAATTAATTAATGAAATTCAAGAAATATAAAACTGCGTATTTGCACTGTTTTGATGTATATGCAGGAGAGTAGGGAAGTTAGTTCCCTGTCTGAGTTGTAGGGTGAATTTACTTCACTAAGTGGATAAGGTCTAGAAGATACGTAAACGTAGGTGTAACGACCCGTAAAATTCGATATTTAAAATGAATTAAATTAAAAAGATTTTTAATTTAAATTTAGAAAGAAATAAAATTCTTATAACTTATATGGGAGCGAATGTAGAAACTTGATGTATCAATTGTAATTAAAATCAACAATTTAAAATTTATATTCCAATTAATTGAAATAGTGTAAAGTGTCATACTTGGTTATAAGTTTAATATAAGAAACAAAAGGGAATGTTGAATTTGTGAACTACCAATAAAAATATTAACTAGAATGGAATTCAAATTTATATAATAATGGAAAGTGTAAATTTGTTGCATTTGGGTATAAAATTTAAAATATAAGTAAATAAGAGTAGGCATTTAATTTACCGACGGAATAATACGTTGATTAATAGTAACTGTATATAAATTAAGGTAGTAATGTTAATAGCAGTTGATGAATAACCAATTTAATGCAATTCAAATTGATTGAAACGACTGTTTAGGTTAAAATTGATTGTAAATAGGAATATTTGGAAATAAACTGAATATATGAAAACAAAATGTAAGCATTAAATTAAATTAAAATTATAATAAATGGTCATTGAAAAATCAGTGTTCTGCAAGTAATTATAATGTTGTTATTGATAAAAAACGTTACTTCAATGATTATTAATATAATAACGAAAGTGTGAATGAAAACTTAATAGAAACATAAATTTATTTTAAGGAAACAAAAGATATATTGTACAAATTGATGAATTAGTATAAATTTAATGCTAATTGGATAAAATCAATATCATATGAGTCATGGCAACATTTGTTGTAAACTATAAACCTAAATGTGATTTAGGGCAAATAGTGACCGTTATTATTTGTTACCAGTTTACTTAGGCTATTAAGCTGTGAGTGGGAATCAATTGAAATTTAAAATGAAACTTGGTATTACAATTATGAGTTTAAGAAAATAATTACAAGATATAAATGAAATAAGATGTATAGAAATGTTGGGTATTTTATAAAGTAATAAATGATGTAAATTTAGGTAATAAGTGGTAATAATGTAAATTTAAATTTAGGTATTACGTTAATGTAAGTTTAGGTAATATGTGGAAATAATGTAAATTTAGGTAATATGTGGTAATAATGTAAATTTAAATTTAGGTATTACGTTAATGTAAATTTAGGTAATATGCGGTAAGAATGTAAATTTTATTCATAGAGTGCTAATGGATTTAATAAAAAGAATGAAATCAAGATGAATAAATAAATTAGGAGTATAAATTTTAATAAATGTGTGCATTGATTTATAGTAGAATTTAAAAAGCAATTAATAATTTAAAGGTTGATTTATTAAGAAAACAATGTGTAATGGATGGAAATGGAATAAGTGTAGTGTAATGAGAGTTTTTGTAAAAATTATTTGTAAAGAATTAACTTACAAATATTACAAAATGTATAATGGTGACAATTGGTGTTATTACCAATTTAACTGATCAATTTCAAATAAATGTCAACAAAATGTTACATTAATGTGGAATAAACCATAATTGTAGTGTGAATGTAATAAAAAGAAATAGAAATGTTAATTGTATTCATAATGTAATGATTGCTTTAATAGTAAGGAGTGAAAATCAAAATAAAAGAATATAAATGAATAAGTATTGTAAAAGAGTAAAAAAATGTTTATTTATTTGAAATGTTTGTTAGCTGAAAAATTGATTGTAGAGATGAGTAACTATTATTTAGTGAGAAATGGGTAATTACAATTTGTATCCAATAATGTAAATATGTTTAAATTACTATTAGATAGGAAAAATTGTTTTACTTCTCGTTACATTCATTTAGTCCATTTTGAAACTTAATCAACTGAAATGAATGTAATTGAAAATTTCTAATTAATAGGAGAGAGAATACTAATTGTAAATTAATTGGATTAAGTAAAAGCAGCTTATGTTTTGTGAAAATACAAGGAAATTTTTGATTCAAAAAAAAACATTTACATCAAATAAAATGAAGGTTTCATCTGTGAATGTAGGTTTAATTTCATTAAAATAAAGAATAGAAAGATTGATTTTTAAAAAAGAAATATATGCTTATTTGAACCGTGTTTTAGCTTACAGACTGATTACAAGAATATGGAAAATAATCTATTTATTACTCTTGTGTATAAACAATAAATTTATAAACGTGTTTAAATAAACAATTGTTCTATTTTTTTATTAATTTTAGTTGTCTGTTTTAAAATTTAACTTTGTAAGTAACTGCAATTTATGTAATTCAAATGTTTCAATTAAAAGGAAAGGAAACGTTAATTGCAATTAATAGATTTAATAAAAGAAACGCATGTTTTGTGTTTAACAAAAAGGGTTTTTTAATGGTAATAAGAGATCATTTTGGGAAAAACAAATCAAATGTTTTCATTTTTAGGGTAAGTATAAAAATTTATTATGCGTAGACAAAAAAGCTAAGTGCATAGAAATTCGAATATTACTTGAGTTAATGAAGTTAATTTGGTTATGTTTCAAAAAAAAATATTGAATTTCAAAATCTTTTATTATTAATTGTTTCACGAACGTTTTAAAATAGTTACCTTACTATTAATACTTGATCCGTTTATTTCTTCATCTATTTAATACTTGAGCACTTTTAGGTTGTATTTAATTCTTGCCACCCCATTTTCACGTATAAAAAATTCTACTTTCGTTTGCAAACTTTTCCATTCCTACGTACATTTCCTTATGTATTATTAATACCTGAAGCTTTAATAATAAAACGTGACATTTATTTTGTCCCTCCACATTCATTTTCTAATTATAAATAACCTACATCTTATTTCTTCTTTCTCCTAACACCTCATATTCAAAAGCTCTTATTCTTGCAAATCCAAAAGCATTCTTTTATAAAAATGATTTTTTTTCATTTTCATACACTTCCTGTCCTCATCTTAGTTGTTCTTCAATCTTTTCCTGGAGCCTCATCCTGAGAAAACGTAAGTATTAAAATTTGTTTATTTATATATATTTTTAACGCGTACTAATTTTTATTTTAATAATATTTCTTGTAACATGAATATCTTTTGCATATAAACTTTGATTCACGCGCGATTTCTTCTGTTGGATTCAAATTTACATTCCGGACAACATGAAATTGATTTAGTTGAATTTGGAGATTGTTGAGTTTTGCGCTTCTATTTGGATTTTTATGGGCTAAAATCAAAGGTGAGTGTTTTAACCCACTCACAACTTCTAAGATTTCTTATGTTTGTTAAATTCATTTATGATGTGATTTGAAATTTATTTATAGCTGTTTGGCATATATTTCATCATTATCTCAGTTAATTTGTATTTATTTAATTAACTTGTTATTTAATTTATTATTGCATATAAACTGCCAGTTAAATTATTATTTAATTTATTTTGCATAATAAACTGCCAGTAAATGCCTGTTATTTATTACCTGTTATATATTGATGTATTGTTTGCATTGGATGATGATTGTGATAAATGGATGTATGATTTTATCATGGATGAATGGATGCTGTATTTTATATTGTATAAACTACAAGTTACTATACATTTTCATTTCATTCGGGATTGCGGTTTGAAATGATATATAACCGTAATTTTTATTTTAAATTACGGATTGAAATGATAAATATCCGTATCACTTGACCATAGGATAGAAATTTTTATACAGACACCGCGGTATATATAAAAAAATATTTTGAAATGGTTTTCTATGGTTTCGTAAAGAAATATATATGTGGTTTTATGATATATCGATTCCGGATATTTGATAAGGGTTATTTTATATATAGTTAAATTCTTGGTTTTAAGCTATGTATAAAATTGTTTAAAGTATGAAGTAAGTTTATTAATAAAGTTGATTTTATTAAAATATATTATGGATAAGTGTTTACTTACATTCTAATATAGAGTTTATATTGATTTTATAAATCAAAGTTGAGAAGATAGTTTTGAAATTGATTTGAGATTTTATTCAATTAAGATCTTATTGAAATTTAGATTTAAAAAGAACATGGTGTTATAACTAAATTCGGGTTTAAGACGATTTAAGTGAATATATCTAGTCTAAATAAATTGAGGAATATTCAGTTATTGAATTCGAAAATTTTATTTAAAGGATTCTGGATTATTAAGTAAGTATTTCAAAACTAAATAATACTAAAGTGAATTTGGCATATATATATGAATTAAAAATTTAGTTTTGAAATAGTGAAATATTTAAACTTTGAAATATATGGAAATTTAAGTGGTTTACTTGGAATTCAAATCTGTATTTGGAATTAATTTGAGAAATTAAAAAGAAAATTTACTTTATAAAGTAATTTATAATTAAACCATTTAAGTATTGAAAATTTTGTTTCGAAGCTATGGGTTTAAGGTATATATATTTGAAAGTACTATGATTTTTGAAAAAGATATATTTGAAATAAAAATATGTCATATTGATTTAGGTTTTAAAATAGAAATGATATCATAAGTATATGGTTTTAAAATGGATATTTTATTCTGGTTTTAAAGTATAAACTATTTCGAAGAGACCGCGGTGTTATAATAACGATTGGTTGTTAATGAGACCGGGATCGGAAGTTGTCATATCTTTGCCAACTCCGAAAACCACTTTAATAACCGTGTACGCGGTGGAGATTCCAGAATGAACTAGGATGGTGGCGGCGTTTCCTTTGAGGTAATTGCGTGGACCCAACTCCCGTGAGTTGGCATAAGGTTGCTAAAATAGGAGGGATCGACGGGTTAAGAAGGTAGCACCTTTTATCGGACACATCCATTCGCTATTCTACTCTGACTTTGGATTTTTCGGTGGCCACTTTTGATTTTTGATTTTGGGGGTATTGTTCGAGGTGGGCGGTATAGCTGCTATGCGTTACCACCGACCCGGAAGCGTAATTGGTATATCTACCCTGGCATTGCCTAGTTGTGCCGTGTCACCTACCCTAACGCGCCTTATACGATTTTGGTTTTGTACCATACCTATGGTGTGCCCTCTGACGACGCCCAGTACGGAGGAGATTACAGTACTGTATAGACTATGGGAATATATAAATGTGTTTAGATGGAAAATGTAAAGTCTTAATGCTATTTAAAAGTAAGTTTATTTTACAATTAGACATTATTATAATAGCGAAATATACTACATAGTAAATAGTTTAACGAATCCTTAAGAGATGTAAATCCCGAGCATCTCTTGAGTCACTGCACTCATATTTATTTCTGTTGATTTAACTTACATAAGATCTTTTAGTTCTGACTCGAGTGTTTTGTCTTTTCAATTCGCTCGGGTCAGCCTGAATATTTCAGGATTCGAAGACTCTAGCTCTGGAGGACGAAGACGAAGATTTTATTTCTATTACCTATTATTTTATTCCACTACACTATTGTATTCCGCTGCATTATTGATATTCTATGGTATGTATAACTCTGATATATATTATAAGTAAAATTAAATATCTTGAAAAACAGCTTCATGAACTGTTTATATTTGATTATTATATTTTATCCTTCCGCTGTGAGATTCTGTTTGTTTTATTTCTTTCTTTTTTTACCCATAACAATCTGCCCTTCCGTATGGTTTGAATTGGCACGTGTGTCGATTTAAAGCGTGCGAAAGGGCGGGATGTTACAATGTGGTATCGGAGCTTTGGTTTAGCGATAAACCTTAGCTTTGTAGGGTCTGACTCTTTATTAATAGGGAAGTAATACCCTATAGGAGTCGCTGAGTGTATATATATGAGAGAAAACGTATTTGTTAGTGTTATAAAAAGGTTTAATATTGTGTTAATCTGTTCCGTTTTGTATTTATAAATTCTGGTTGATGCATGGGATGCTATGACATCAATAGGGGTTTCTAAACACTTAATAGGACAGACCGACATAATATTTGGTTTTAATATAGGTGAATGAAATAATTTTGCCTATTATATTTTCTATATATACATCTAAAGTAAATTTTTATAAAGGTTACATTTGGTTGTATTATATTGGTTGTTAGGTAATGAAATTTATAAATAATAGTTGAAATAAGATTGAAAATAAAATAAATCAAATTGGAAATTTAGAACTTAAGTCCCGGGGTTTTGAAATATTTTTTTGAATGATTTTGAACTATAGTAATAATATTATTAGAAGTATTTTGATATAAATGTTTAAAAGAATTGTTTAAGAAGATTTTGGAAGAAATAAGTTTGTACTTCCCTCTCTGTCGCTGGAAAATAATTTCGGTGATGGCGGCCGTGTCATCGACATTCATTTTCGAGTTTCAAAGGGGGAAGACCACTGTAGTAGTTTTACTGCAGATTTGTTTTGATAAACAAATATGAATTTTAATCGTTTTAAATATAATTGGATATATATATATATATATATATATATATATATATATATATATTGTAAGTATATGCATTTATCTATTATTTTAAATGATTCTTGGATAAAAACCCGGTATTTAATTCTCAAGTTTCCGTTAATTAATAGTTTCAATTAGTGTAGTGAAATGGAATTTAATTAATAATTAAAACCTTTAATTAAAATAAGCGATTTAATGCTAAGTTATAAATGGGATTAAAAGAAAGTAGAAATTGTAAACTTATAAAACAAAGCAGTAATTATTGAACATTAAATTAAATTAAAAATGAGGTAAAACTTGTATAAGTTTCATTTGCATTTTTTAACATATGTATAACTTACCAAAAGACGTAAAAAGTTGAAATGTTAATAAGAAAATATAATGGAAGTTGTACAAGTAAACTTATGAATGAAAGTGGTCAATGAATTTCTTTAATAAATAAGAATTTGATGTTGAAATGGTTATAAACTTAAGTATAATTGAAATACTACTGATTAAATATAATGGAAGGCAGGTATTGTAAGTAAGAAATTTTAACTTAAGTAAATAAGTTGAAGTTATTTTTAAATAAAATGGTAAGAAATAAATGTAAAATAAAAAGATAAATCATTATATGAAAGAAAAGAAATCAAACAACTAATGTATGAAATGAAATTAATAATAAGTAAATTTGATTTGTTGTTTGGAATTGTTATTTGTTTTGGTTTATGGTTGTTTGGGTAAGGATACTTTAAATTTGTTTGGATGAATGAATAATCTATTTAGTTTCACCTAAGACTGTTGAGTGAAGGGCACACCTAGTAGTTATTTTTCATCATGTACAATTTGAAGTTTTGAACCCGAACAACTATTTGTTTTATTGATATGAATGAATGATTGATTTATGGTGATTTTAAGTAATGGTTGTATATTGATTTGTTTGTTGATTGGTAAAACAACTTTAAATATTTCATTTTATATAATTTTTAACCTTTTTAGATTATATAAGTGAAATACAGGTTATGGAAGCAATTGCTACTACAATTGGTTTCATAACATAAGCGTAAATTGCCCGACAAATAGGTACGTTTTTGGATTACGGTTTATAACGTTATTATATTACTTTCCCGTGTTGGGATATATATTATTTTGGAAAAAAATATGTTATATATTGTTATATTTGATATTATATTTTCTTACGAGCCTTTCCGTACAAAGAAGACTCTGCCGAAATTTTTCGTAAATTTTGGACTTAGAAAATTTTGAAAATGCTTTCCAAACTTTATTAATTTAAGTATAAAAGATCTACTGGTTATAAATTAGTATATTTTATTTAAATTAATTAATTTTGAAAAACGTATTTGTCTATAAATTAAATGTTTTAAGTAAGATATTTGGATTTCCTAATTCTTCTTTTCCCATTTTTTCCTTTTCGGGGACGAAAAGTTTTGAGTGGGGAAGAGTGTAACGACCCGTAAAATTCGATGTTTAAAATGAATTAAATTAAAAGGATTTTTAATTTAAATTTAAAAAGAAATAAAAATCTTATAACTTATATGGGAGCGAATGTAGAAATTTGATGTATCAATTGTAATTAAAATCAACAATTTAAAATTTATATTGCAATTAATTGAAATAGTGTAAAGTGTCATACTTGGTTATAAGTTTAATATAAGAAACAAAAAGGAATGTTGAATTTGTGAATTACCAATAAAAATATTAACTAGAATGGAATTCAAATTTATATAATAACGGAAAGTGTAAATTTGTTGCATTTGGGTATAAAATTTAAAACATAAGTAAATAAGAGTAGGCATTTAATTTACCGATGGAATAATACGTTGATTAATAGTAATTGTATATAAATTAAGGAAGTAATGTTAATGGCAGTTGATGAATAACCAATTTAATGCAATTCAAATTGATTGAAACGACTGTTTAGGTTAAAATTGACTGTGAATAGGAATATTTGGAAATAAACTGAATATATGAAAACAAAATGTAAACATTAAATTAAATTCAAATTATAATAAATGGTCATTGAAAAATCAGTGTTCTGCAAGTAATTATAATGTTGTTATTGATAATAAACGTTACTTCAATGATTATTAATATAGTAACGGAAGTGTGAATGAAAACTTAATAGAAACATAAATTTATTTTAAGGAAACAAGAGATATATTATACAAATTGATGAATTAGTATAAATTTAATGCTAATTGGATAAAATCAATATCATATGAGTCATGGCAACATTTGTTGTAAACTATAAACCTAAATGTGTTTTAGGGCAAATAGTGACCGTTATTATTTGTTACCACTTTACTTAGGCTATTAAGCTGTGAGTGGGAATCGATTGAAATTTAAAATGAAACTTGGTATTACAATTATGAGTTTAAGAAAATAATTACAAGATATAAATGTAATAAGATGCATAGAAATGTTGGGTATTTTGTAAAGTAATAAATGATGTAAATTTAGGTAGTAAGTGGTAATAATGTAAATTTAAATTTAGGTATTACGTTAATGTAAGTTTAGGTAATATGTGGAAATAATGTAAATTTAGGTAATATGTGGTAATAATGTAAATTTAAATTTAGGTATTACGTTAATGTAAATTTAGGTAATATGCGGTAAGAATGTAAATTTTATTCATAGAGTGCTAATGGATTTAATAAAAAGAATGAAATCAAGATGAATAAATAAATTAAGAGTATAAATTTTAATAAATGTGTGCATTGATTTATAGTAGGATTTAAAAGGCAATTAATAATTTAAAGGTTGATTTATTAAGAAAACAATGTGTAATGGATGGAAATGGAATAAGTGTAGTGTAATGAGAGTTGTTGTAATAATTATTTGTAAAGAATTAACTTACAGATATTACAAAATGTATAATGGTGACAATTGGTGTTATTACCAATTTAACCGATCAATTTCAAATAAATGTCAACAAAATGTTACATTAATGTGGAATAAACCATAATTGTAGTGTGAACGTAGTAAAAAGAAATAGAAATGTTAATTGTATTCATAATGTAATGATTGCTTTAATAGTAAGGAGTGAAAATCAAAATAAAAGAATATAAATGAATAAGTTTTGTAAAAGAGTAAAAATATGTTTATTTATTTAAAATGTTTGTTAGCTGAAGGATTGATTGTAGAGATGAGTAACTATTATTTAGTGAGAAATTTGTAATTACTATTTGTATCCAATAATGTAAATATGTTTAAATTACTATTAGATAGGAAAAATTGTTTTACTGCTCATTACATTCATTTAGTCCATTTTGAAACTTAATCAACTGAAATGAATGTAATTGAAAATTTCTAATTAATAGGAGAGAGAATACTAATTGTAAATTAATAGGTGTAATTAAAAGCAGCTTATGTTTTGTGAAAATATAAGGAAAGTTTTGATTCAAAAAAAAACATTTACATCTAATAAAATGAAGGTTTCATCTATGAATGTGGGTTTAATTTCATTAAAATAAAGAATACAAAGATTGATTTTAAAGAAAGAAATATATGCTTATTTGAACTGTGTTTTAGCTTGCAGACTGATTACATGAATAGGAAAATAATCTATTTATTACTCTTGTATATAAACAATAAATTTATAAACGTGTTTAAATAAATAATTGTTCTACTTTTTTATTCATTTTAGTTGTCTGTTTTAAAATTTAGCTTTGTAAGTAACTGCAATTTATGTAATTCAAATGTTTCAATTAAAAGGAAAGGAAACATTTATTGCAATTAATAGATTTAATAAAATAAACGCACGTTTTGTGTTAAACAAAAAGGGCGTTTTAATGGTAATAAGAGATCATTTTAGGAAAAACAAATCAAATGTTTTCATTTTTAAGGTAAGTATAAAAATTTATTATGCATAGACAAAAAACCTAAATGCGTAGAAATTCGAATATTAGTTAATGAAGTTAATTTGGTTACGTTTCAAAAAAAAATGAATTTCAAAATCTTTTATTATTTATTGTTTCACGAACGTTTTAAAATAGTTACCTTACTATTAATACTTGATCCGTTTATTTCTCCATCTGTTTATTACCTGAGCACTTTTAGGTTGTATTTAATTCTTGCCACCTCATTTTTACGTATACAAAAAATTTCTTTCGTTTGCAAACTTTTCAATTCCTACGTACATTTCCTTATGTATTATCAATAGCCGAAGCTTTAATAATAAAACGTGACATTTATTTTGTCCCTCCACATTCATTTCCTAATTATAAATAACTTACATCTTATTTCTCTTTCTCCTAACACCTCATATTCAAAATCTCTTATTCTTGCAAATCCAAAAGCATTCTTTTATAGAAATGATTTATTTCATTTTCGCACACTTCCTATCCTTATCTTTGTTGTTCTTCAATCTTTTCCTGAAACCTCATCTTGAGAAAACGTAAGTATTAAAATTTGTTTATTTATATATATTTTTAACGCGTACTAATTTTTATTTTAATAATATTTCTTGTAACATGAATATCTTTTGCATATAAACTTTGATTCACGCGCGATTTCTTCTGTTGGATTCAAATTTACATTCCGGACAACATGAAATTGATTTAGTTGAATTTGGAGATTGTTGAGTTTTGCGCTTCTGTTTGGATTTTTATGGGCTAAAATCAAAGGTGAGTGTTTTAACCCACTCACAACTTCTAAGATTTCTTATGTTTGTTAAATTCATTCATGATGTGATTTGAAATTTATTTATAGCTGTTTGGCATATATTTCATCATTATCTCAGTTAATTTGCATTTATTTAATTAACTTGTTATTTAATTTATTATTGCATATAAACTGCCAGTTAAATTATTATTTAATTTATTTTGCATAATAAACTGCCAGTAAATGCCTGTTATTTAGTACCTGTTATATATTGATGTATTGTTTGAATTGGATGATGATTGAGATAAATGGATGTATGATTTTATGATGGATGAATGGATGCTACATTTTATATTCTATAAACTGCAAGTTACTGTGCATTTTCATTTCATTCGGGATTGCGGTTCGAAATGATATATCACCGTAATTTTTATTTTAAATTACGGATTGAAATGATAAATATCTGTATCACTTGACCATAGGATAGAAATTTTTATACAGACACCGTGGCATATATATATATATATATATATATATATTTATAAATATTTTGAAATGATTTTCTATGGTTTCATAAATAAATATATATATGGTTTTATGAGATATTGATTTCGAATATTTGATAAAGGTTATTTTATATATAGTTAAATTCTTGGTTTTAAGCTATGTATAAAATTGTTTAAAGTATGAAGTAAGTTTAATAATAAAGTTGATTTTATTAAAATATATTATGGATAAGTGTTTACTTACATTCTAATATAGAGTTTATATTGATTTTTATAAATCAAAGTTGAGAAGATAGTTTTGAAATTTATTTGATATTTTATTTAATTAAGATCTTACTGAAATTTAGATTTAAAAAGAACATGGTGTTATAACTAAATTCGGGTTTAAGACGACTTAAGTGAATATATCTAGTCTAAATAAACTGAGGAATATTTAGTTATTGAATTTGAAAGTTTTATTTAAAGGATTCTGGATTAGTAAGTAAGTATTTCAAAACAAAATAATAGTAAAGTGAATTTGGCATATATATATATATGAATTAAAAATTTATTTTTGAAATGGTGGAATATTTAAACTTTGAAATATATGGAAATTTAAATGGTTTACTTGGGAATCCAAATCTGTATTTGGAATTGATTTGAGAAATTAAAAAGCAAATTTACTTTATAAAGTAATTTATTATTAAACATTTAAGTATTGTAAATTTTGTTTCGAAGCTATAGGTTTAAGGTATATATATTTGAAAGTACTATGATTTTTGAAAAAGATATATTTGAAATAAAAATGGTATCATATTGATTTGGGTTTTAAAATAGAAATGATATCGTAAGTATATGGTTTTGAAATGGATATTTTATTCTGGTTTTAAAGTATAAACTATTTTGAAGAGACCGCGGTGTTATAATAACGATTGGTTGTTAAAGAGACCGGGATCGGAAGTTGTCATACTCTCTGCCAACTCCGAAAACCACTTTAATAACCGTGTACGCGGTGGAGATTCCAGAATGAAGTAGGATGGCGGCGGCATTTCCTTCGAGGTAAATCCGTGGACCCAACTCCCGTGAGTTGGAATAAGGTGGCTAAAACAGGAGCGATCGACGAGTTAAGAAGGTAGCACCTTTTATCGAACACATCCCTTCGCTCTTCTACTCAGACTTTGGATTTTTCGGTGGCCACTTTTGATTTTTGATTTTGGGGTGTTGTTCGAGGTGGGTGGTAGTAGCTGCTACGCGTTACCACCGACCCGGAAGCATAATTGGTATATCTACCCTGACATTGCCTAGTTGCGCCATGTCACCTACCCTAGCGCGCCTTATATGATTTTGGTTTTGTACCATACCAATGGAGTGCCCTCTGACGACGCCCGGTACGGGGGAGATTACGGTACTGTATAGACTATGGGAATATATAACCGTGTTAAGGTGGAAAATGTAAAGCTTTAACGCACTTTAAAAGTAAGTTTATTTTACAATTAGACACTATTATAATAGCGAAATATACTACATGGTAAATAGTTTAACGGATCCTTAAGAGATGTAAATCCCAAGCATCTCTTGAGTTACTGCACTCATATTTATTTCTGTTGATTTAACTTACATAAGATCTTTTAGTTCTGACCCGAGTGTTTTGTCTTTTCAATTCGCTCGGGTCAGCCTGAGTATTTCATGATTCGAAGACTCTAGCTCTGGAGGACGAAGACGAAGATTTTATTTCTCTTACCTATTATTTTATTCCACTACACTATTGTATTCCGCTGTATTATTGATATTTTATGGTATGTATAACTCTGATATATATTGTAAGTAAAATTAAATATTTTGAAAAACAGCTAACTATCGTTATGTATTGACTTGCAGATCCGACCTAGTGAGTTAGATAACTATCGTTATGTATATGACCTTTGGAATACACTAACACTATGTACACTCTATGACACTTAGAGTAGATTTAAAACAAATTATACTTAGTCATCTTATTAGTCTTTTTCTCATTCACCGGACTTTAAGTCTGACTCACCCCCTTTTCTTTCCATTTTTCCCACCATAGGATGACATGTCAACAGTACTTAGACATAGTAAGGGGAAGAAAAGAAATCAATGATGGAGTTCTATTATTTTCTGTTGTTCTCTTATAATTACTTATTGCATTACAATGTAAAATTATACTGTAATTTGGAAACAATGTGTTTTGTAACGCAATATTTTGGAGAATGTTTTGTTTTATGAAATGTCAATCTTTCTATAGCTATATTTTAATTTTTCTGCTGTGAAATCTGAAAGTATAGAATGTCATAGAACTCCACTCTTATAATTTTTCTTTGTAATGTTTTGAAAAATTCCAACAGCTTGTATTTTTTGGCACGATTTATGTCGGGAAGTGCAGGTTGTTACATCTAGTATTAGAGCGAGGTTTAGGATTCCATAGGGATTATGCACGTATTGAGAGAGCGCACTTGAAAGGTTTTTGATAGGAAAAATAGTTTTTCAAAAGGTTTTCCAAAAAGTTTTCAGAAATGGGTTGTGGAGATGTGTGTGTATAGATAAAAGATTTTAAATAGATTTCTAAAGCTTTTATCCATATATGTCAAAATTCCTTCTATTCGTGCATATACTATCTATGGGGAAAGTTGAAAAATAATTCCTAGATATACACCGTGAGAATGAGAACAAGTTTTAGGACATAGTATGGAACTTTCCTATTTATTTCGGTAAGAAATGCTAGTAGAGGTTTCTTATACCAACTTGCAGTGACAGATAAACTATGGATTTAAGGATAAATGGTGAAGATAAAGCATAAGAGTGTGAAAGAGGACTACATGACAATTGGGCAAATCTCCCCATTCAAAGCAGAATCCCTGCTGGTAGTAGTTGTACGGACTCATGTTTATTTAAAGAAATAGCTGAAGCATTTCCATATTTAAGTTAAGCATTGTACTTGGAAATAAAACTTGATTTGACTACCTTTGAAAAGAAGAACGAATTTTTTTTATTACATTTCAGGCATTGATAGGTAGTAGAGGGATTAAGTACTCAGGTTCATATTGTCTACTCCAATTTAAGTGATAAACTAATGGAAATGTTTTCTAAAAGTTAGAAATGGTAGAAATCTGATAGTTTAAATAGAAAAGAATTTGATTTACGATCTTATATAAAACAGTCGAATAAATTTATGGGATTTATGTAAAAAGTAAAATTAAAAAATTTAATAAAAATTTATTTTTCGATGATCGTTATATAACTTTTTTGGTTTTAGGCACGTTGTTGTATTCACCCTCAATGTGCAATTTGCTTCTAGTAAGGGAACTTTTTGAAAGGAAGCAGTTGATGTCTAATATTTTAAAAAGAAAAATGAGTTAGTTTTTGGTTTTCTATAAAATAATCAGACAAGCTATGTAAATTTTGTTTGAAAAGCGGGATAAAGAAGAATTTGACAAAAGGAAAACTTCTAATAATTGTTATAAAGTTTAGTTTTGTCGCTTAGGCACATTGCTATACTTAACTTCAATATGCATTGTATTTTAACAAAAGTTTTGAAAAAAAGAGAGAAAGAAAGGCTGTTTATGATTTTATATAAAACAGTCTGACAAGCTTTATGAAATTTGTTATGAAGTAAAAGTAGAGAAATTATCGAAAGGTTATTTTTCCAATAGTTGTTTTAGAGCTTTTATTTTGTCCTTTATGCACATTGTCACACTTAACCCTAATGTGTATTTTTTTAATAATAGAACTTGTGGAAATTTTGAAAATGTCTTTTGTTGATGCTTTTGTGAAAACCTCTTATTTACAAAAGATGATCCGACTTTTGAACTCTTTTTATAAATAAGAAATGGTTAATATTTTGAAACGTATTTTGTAGGTGCTTTTGTCAAACTCTAACAATGCTAAGCTAAAATTATGTTTTATGAAAATTTCTTATCCATGAAACGAAATTTCAAAATGATGTGTTTACGTATATTTTTACAAAGTTAAGTTAATCATTTATGATGGTTTGATTAAAGAAAAATATTATGATCTTAGTAAAAAGGAAACACTTATAGCAATGAAAAGAGAGTTTTATGTTTTTAAAACTTACTAGTTTTGTGGAGAAGAAAGTTAAAAATCAAAGATTTTGATTTGCAAGGGTAAAAGTGAGAATATTTTGACTATCACTTAAACTTTAAAAGAAAAGAAATAGATTTGGAGATAGATAAACATGATTAAATAGCTCACTAAGATAAGATTGACTATGGAATTTGAAAGAATTGGAATGATTAGCACAAAGACAAAAAAGGTAGAATGAGAATTTAATGACCTTTTCGATCAACGGTTAAGGTAGTAAGTCAAACTTTCTAAAATGGTGAAGAGTAAATGCCATCATGTATCTTCCGACCAAAGTATGGTTGGAATTGTAGGATCCGTGCCTAAGGAAGGCTAAAAAGCTTGATTTGGGTGAACATGTTTCCAAATAAGAAAATAGTAGGCTAAGATGCTTTATTACATCAAGTATGTTGTAGATACGAAAAATTTTTCAGTATAAAGGGTAAGAGGGTCAAGTAGGGTCTACATCGATCCTTTTAAAGAATGTTAAGTAACAAATAAGCATTTCCTAGATTACAATAGGCAATCTAACTGGAACAATAAGTGTGGGCTCGACACTATAGCTACGAGTTTGATACCATATGGGTAAGGATGGGATACCTGTAGGCTACAGGAAATCCAAGTATTATGTTGCTTCCAGGAAAGCTACAGGTGGATCATGTGGACATGAATGGGAAAGTATACCTTTTGGTTTATGTTACTGGTTTATATCAGTGTAGGTGTTTTAACATATGCATAATGTAGATCTTGGAATTGTAGGATTGAGTATAACATATATTGGAATATGGAAAATAAGGAGAGAAGTAGTCCCTAAATTAATGAGGACCTTCTTAAAGGAAATGGTATGATAAGTTCTAGATTTGTAGATCTACATGATTTGAGCAAATAAAAATGTAGAGTTAGACATCGCAGCAAATTTTTGAATAATTTGATATGGCGTAGTAAACTCCAAATCAGAAGTTGTTATAAAATGGAGTGGAATTTAAGTAGCATTTTAATTCATTGGAATGAAGTATGTAGCAATATAAATTTCCACAAATTATCTAGTTTTAGTACAAAAGTGTATCGTTTGAAAAAATAAGGAATGTACCCCGAAAAAAGAGATGTACAAAATAGGGACGACCGTTGTTTTTTGTACTGTCTATTTCAAAATTAGCATAAAAGATAATTCTTTGTAATTCCAAACATGAAACAAATCCTTTTTTTCGAAAATGTATGGAAACTTACAGAGTTCACGTTTCCTTTGAGGGAAAGATATAGTTCCAATGTATTACAACACAGAATTCCCTACGTTAACCAAACTAGTGGCAGCATATTTGTTGGATTAAATGGCAAAGCATCATTCCACATTAGGTTGTACCAGCCATTGAATAAATGAAACAGATGGAATAGAGTGATAAATGGTCCCATTTATGGATAACAACAAGAAATAGAAAAGGATTTTTCTCAAATATTGCTCAGATTGGAAGAAGATTATTTTCTTAAGAAAATTTATCGAAGGCTGACATATAATACATAGTCGTGTGCCTACTAACCACATGCGAGTGAAGTAACCCTTAAATGGATATTATTTGGTTAGAGTGATCTTAAATTATAATTCTAATGAATTTGAGAACTTTTTTTATTAAGACTAAAGGGAGATAGACCAAACTTCCATTTATAGAATTTGGAATAGATCCATGTGGACCATGTACATGATATTTAGGTATCATGATTTTAGAGAGTTTGGGAAACAATCCAAGTGTAAAGTGAAATGACTTGAGCTGAGCTGAATTTGGAAAAGAAGTTGTGATATCTTTTTATATTTAGTAAATCAACAAATTGGGCAACCTTGAGGGAAAAGGAAGTATAGCAAAGTGTTAAGTGGAAAGTACTATAGAAAGAGGAAGTGAAATCCACAGTTGAGTTATCCCACTTGGCTTCTAAGCATAGAGGTGATTAGGTACACCACCATAAGAGTTAAGAGAGTATGTTGTGTATTTGAGGTTTTATGGAGCTATAATTGGCAAGAGCATACTCATGCTTGAGTTGTTTAGCATGGTGCAAAATAACACGATTTGAGTTGGTAGTTCAGATTGTTTAAAATTACTAATACACATATGATTGGAATGGAAAGTTTTGGATGGTGGGAAGGGTTGGTTAGTGTAGTTGGGATCCAATTAATAGAAAGACAAGGATCACAACAAATGGGCAGGAAGAAAGTACCGACATGAGGCGTGGGGTAGTCCACGGAGTTGAGTCCATATAGAGTCCATGGAGCCGAGCCCACGGTAGAGAACATGTAAGTAGAAATCCCTATAGAGAGACTGAATGCAACATAAATACTGGAAAGCCGTCATTAGGTACTTAAGGAAGTGTCCATGTGGGGTAGTTACCTTAGTCAAGCCATTTTAGCTAGAGAAGCTAAGATTATCTTTGAACTTATGATTTAGATGTCATACCCTTTAGATAGAGACCTTTGGATGGCATGTATGTTTTTAAACATGTCAATAGGACATGTTATGGATGTATATGGATGTTCATGGATGCGAATGGTTGCACTTCTATGCATTAGGATATTGAGTCCTTTAGGCACACATTAGAAGGATCAACCAAATAGGTACAGACAATCATATCATGCACATATTATTTCTTGTTTTCTGATTTTTGATTGTCATCCATGGATGTTATGCATATGGATGTCGCATTTGGATGTATGGTTGAGCATGCATATAGAGTTATCAGTTTATCATTAGGACCTTGCAAATATTTGGATACATAACATGGGAATACTCAAGAGGTCGACTGAATCAGTAGACCAACTACTTTTTTTATCAGTTCAAGTTCGTATGCATTCCATATTGCACAAATACATAATTGCATTAGAAATATTAAGGACTATGGTTTTCGTGGATGATGAATGGGTAGATGGACGTAGATTTTGGTTATTGGTTGTTCGTTGCATTTTTCTATCCTTAGAGATTTCGAGGACGAAATTCTTTAAGGGGGGAGAATGTAACACCCTGAAAATTTACCTGAAATTAAAAAGGATGGAAATTTAATAAGGAAAGTAACTTTAATTAAAACAAGGACTAAAAAATTTCACAAACATTCGAATTCGACTACAAAACCTTCACTATTGCATTCGTAGCGATTTTTGGATGATTTTCATATAACACTTCGTAATACGAATTAGTATGGAGAAGTTATGAGCATTTGAAAAATAGGAGAAGAAATGATTGGAAATTCGAAAAGAAAGAAAATACAGGTCGACCCAAGATTTTCATAGGTTGACCCGTGGACCTACTTGGTCGACCCATGACCTTCTTAGGTCGAATCGAACTCAACTAAATTGAAAACGGGACATTGTGATGAGCGTTGATTCGACGGTCCTGATTCGTTCCTTCGCCGCCAAGTGTTAAATGACCAGATCTAATTGTTTCTTCTTGGCCAAGTATTGATAACCAGATAGGATGCAAACAGAAGATCCTCTAACCCAAATCAACGCCCTAAATTCACTTCTAATCTCTATAAATTGGAACCTAAGATGACCATAAAATCAATAGAAAAAGGTACAGTAATAAAACTCTACCTAAATCTTAAATAAAACCCTAATTCTCAAATCAAAAATAAAATTCCAAATCAAACCCAAATCTCAATCTAAATCGAATCTAAAGCAAAATTAAAGAGGAAATCAAACAATTGGAAAGGAGGCTAAGCAGATCTAGGGGAAACAAGCGGAAATGGAACCAGATCTAGTGCTAAGGACAAAGATGAGTGGGCATAAACCTAATCAAATGGTTAAATTGATTAGTTTTAATTTTATTTAAGTTGATTAGATTGTTAAACACCCCAATTGAACTATTAATCTAAAAATTAAGATTAGTAAATTATAGATTTGTAAATCAAATTGAATTTGATGTTAAATCTAATTATTTGGATATACCAAACTGTAAACCCTTTTATTTAAAATTGAATATGTTGAATAATTAATTGAACATGCGTATGGATTAGAATAGTAGGCGCAAATTGGATGATTAAATTGGATCTAAATTGCAAATACAATAAATTATTAACATGTTCTACCAACAAGTTGTAAACCCTGATTTAAACCTTAAATTGGTTTCAAATTGAAACATTAAAAATGTTAGGGCAGAATCAGAAGTTTGGATTAATTAGATTGCTAATGACTCGTGGATTAATAACAAATTAAATTAATCGCACAATAATTAAAAATTTATAACGGAACCGAACCCTAAGAAAATGAACATGGAAGGTCGACCGTGAGGACCATAGGTCGACCGTGGGAGATCGACCTATGGTGCTTCCAGGTCAACCGTCCAACTTATTATTGGACTGATTTGGATACTTGGGCTTTAGGCCCAATTAATGAATGAAATTGATGAAATGTAAAACCGCATATTTGCACAGTTTTGTTGTGCGTGTGAGAGAGTCGAGTAGTTAGTTCCATATCTGAGTTATAGGGCGGATTTACTTCGCTAAGTGGATAAGATCCGAAAGATCCGTAAACATAGGCATTTGAATGGTCCATTAGGTGAATGTGGAAACTGGACTTAGGAAGATGTGGACGATTTATTCGCGTTAGTTCCAGGGATGTTACGTACGAGTATGCACAGCACATGCAGAAACACTTACTGAGGGAGATTCGTTCCTTACAGGATATTCAGGTACGGCATGTTTTCTTGCGCAATGTGGTACTAGTGGACGTAGGAGTTGGAAAATAAGTGGTCATAGAAAATACGACGATATTAAGCCTTGTTCTGGCGGTGATTCACACGCAGTGAACACTGAAGTAGACAATAAGAGGCAGTTTGCCATTACAATCGAGAGACGAGCACGGGTGTGTTTGATGAATTTTTTTCCGAGAGTGCATTTCGTGTTCTCCCTTCTAGGAGTAGTGGAGTAGATAAGTGACAATAGATCCCGGTTTGGTCAATCGATGGTGGAAGGTTTTGACCTATAGATCTTACCCAATGAGTTAGATAACTATGCTTAGGTATATGACCCTAGGAATACACTGACACTACGTACACTCTATGACACTTAGAGTGGATTTAAAACTAATTGTACTTAGTCATCTTATTAGACTTGTTCTCATCCACCAGACTTTATGTCTGACTCACCTCCCTTGCTTTCCATTTTTTCCCACTACAGGATGACAGATTAGCAATAATTGGACATTGTATGGGAAGAGAGAAGATCAATGATGAATTCTATTATTTTCTGTTATTCTCTTATAATCACTTATCGTATTAGAATGTAAACTTATAATATAATTTGAAAAAAATGTATTTTGTAAAGCAAGTATTTTAGAATTTTTGTTTCATGAAATGTCTATCTTTCTATATCTATATTTTAATTATTTCAGCTGTGAGATCTGAAAGTATAGAATGTCATAAAATTCCACCTTTATAATTTTGCTCTATAATGTTTAAAAAATTCCAACAGCTCGTATTTTTGACATGATTTGTGTCGGAAAGTGCGGGTTGTGACAAAGACGATAATAATGTTTCAAGTATTTTGATCTAGGAAATAGTGTAATCAAATTACTTTTTGAAACAATCATAAGAATTCTAACGATTGAATTTGTTTGGTGGTTTCATTTTCTACTTCTGAAGTCGAGGAAGTGATTTTGGTTTTGGTTTCGAAATTGGTTTTGCTACCTTTTGTGCTGGTATTTAGTGCTATTATGCTGCATTTTTTTAATTTCAACCAGTATTTGCTGCTATATTTTAAGCCGAACAACAAAAGCTTTTTAAAACATTATAGCTCAACAACATGATAATTCAACACCGACAACCATAGGGACACACGATAGAAAAAATGCATACTATTAACAAGACTAAGAAAACACTGCTCCAAAATCGCACTACAACGGTGGTACTTAACCCACACACAAACACACATATATATGTGAGTGTGTATATATATGTGTGTGTGTGTATATGTGTACATATATACATATATATGTGTATATATATGTGTGTACATATATGTGTGTGTGTGTGTATAAAAAAGAAGAAAACAACCTTTGCATTTTTTATCAACTTGGTACAAAACATATAATATTAATATGCTCGAAAAAATTACATGCATTACTTGAAATAATATACAAAAATATTGATTTTGGAAGAAAACAATCGCAACACTAGAGAAATTGACTTTGTGTTTGGGCACCTTGCCTTCTTCTATGTCCATATATTGTTTCCAGTCGTTTTTGAGACTTCCATACCTTTTCTCCAATGATTCCACTACAGAAACCCCGGTTAGAGAATGGAGAGTAAAGCCTATTATCCCACTACTGAGGAAACTACGGTGGAAGCAACAAACGTTGTCCCTGTGATTCTTCCAGGTTTGTCGGCTTTCATTTCTACAGCCGCTGCCAGCTACTTCCATGGTTGATGATATTTCTATCTCTTTGGATTCTAATGCATCATCACCATCTCCCCTGTGGTCTCCACCTCCTCCGCTGTCGTTGGACCACATGCAATCCTTTTCAGAACTACAGCCCGCTGATATAGATGATCTGGATGATGACACTGAGTAATATAGATCAAACTACACTTGTGTCTACAAGCTGTGCTCCTCATGAAGACCTTGTGCTATCCTTTATATATGTGTGTCTGTGTATGTATGTATAGTTGAAAACATACATACATACATACATATAAAATGGTACCCATGGATATGTAAAAAAATTATTAAAATTATCTATGTCTATCCATGGATATCTGAAAATCAAAAATTTAATCTCATCCGGATCCCAAAAACATAAATATCCAACATCAAGAAAAATGTTACGAATGTAGATACGAATGCATACACATAAGAAAATTATATCCGGCTTTTATAAAGATTATCGTTTATATTATATGTATTTATTATTTTATTACATTAACAGTCCACATTATATGCATTTAATGCATATTAACTATTTAAAAATATTTGTTGTCATCATATTTATTTATTTTTCGTACATTTCAATCTGAAAATTGCTTATGTTAAATCAAAATTGTATGTTTAAGTTTATTGATTTATCGATCGACGATGGATAAGACAATTATTCAATATTCGTTCGTATTTATGGATGCAGATATCCAAGATCTCAAATGATTTTGAATATGAATGTAGATATGATACTATCTGTATCCGAAAGTGTATATTGACATGTCTAAAATTATCCATTAGACCTAATTTTATGACTAACCAAACTTGTGGTACTTAAATTTAAAATAGGAAATCTGCCATTTTGTTGTCAATACATTTTTCTTTAAATAATGCAATTTCAATTTATTAGCTTTGTAATACTATTATATTTGAATTAAAACTAGAGAAGTTTGCATTCATACAAAAAAATGTCACTCTAAAGGTAATACAATTATTGTTCAAGATTGAGAATACATATGGAAAATAAAGTAGCTTCAAAACCATGCAAACTCAACATTTTAAGTTTTTACATTCAAGTTTAATTTGCAAAATTTTAAGGTAAGAAAAAGAATCACATTTTCGAAAATTTCAAATTAACTTTAATTATGAAATCTCCATGCATAATATCAAAATCTTAAGAATGCATCTTTAAGATGAAAGGTAAGAAGATCAATTAATCATTATCGATAAAAAGGTGAAACCCAGCGCACGAGCCTCCCGTTCGATAATGGACTCTGAAAATGTTGAAAATGCGCTTAGCCTTTTAATCATTAACAATATTTGATTAAAATTTTTATTAGTTATGAGATAGAAAGTTGAAAGAATAAAATAGAAACATTAAAAATATTTTCATTCCATAAATTGAAATTGCGTACATAATAGATAAGGTTTTCTAGGAAATATTCTTAAAAATGTATAAAAATAGAGTTATTGAAGATGTAAATACTTTATATAATACCTCAATAAATCAAAAATATAAAAAGATAACACGGTCACCAAAAGTACGTCCATGGTTACACAGTTGTAATAGTTAGTTGCCATAATACACTTTTTGCAAAAAATGAAAAATTGACAATTTAATCAGAGATGTTCTGTTGAATAATACCTATGCATCCATATAAGTATTATATGGATTTTTAATCATTTTTTCTTAAAGTACCGCCATTGTTTATTTCTTGCATGGAGCATCCAATATAATAATACACTACATAATACTTGAATATATAAAGGTATTGTTCCACAAAATTTCTCTGCCTCTGTCTGCTACAACAAAACGTGAGCATGTGCTATGTATTTTGTAGCTTTGGTTTTTCTGAAGGCATTATACATAAAATCCAACATCTTCATTAGCTTTGTTTCTTTATATTTAAGAATATTTTCAAGAAAACCTTCCCTATTGTGCACGATTCAATTTGTGGACCGATTGATTTCACTTAGAGTTTTGTGTTTTGTGTTTTTGAAATTTATTACAAAGTAGAGGAGAGGGGCAAATATTTTAAATTTTAAATCATCCAGACGATGATGGAGATATGACCAAGAGGAAAGAGAAATATCAAAAGACGATGAAAGAGTTGGAGGAATGACAAATGTAAGGATGGTTTTACATGCTTTTGTTATTTTTCAAAACACGGAAAAATATATAAATTTATTTGGGACCGAATATACTTGGTTGGATAACTTGATCTTCTACTATAATGTTCTGAGTAGTTTCAATCATATCTGTCTTAAGATGCTTCTGTTCGATGGATTTTTCTAGTTCTGCATCATCTGTTGACATATTAGTATTGGATTGAGAATCTTGGAAAACTTGATTGTTAATTTCATCTTTTGCCAAATGGTTCCCACCGATGTCAATAATCATGTCAGAATTTCCCTCGTTGATTGAAACCTCATTTACTAATTACAATATTGATTATATACAACAACAGGTACTGTGATTTCTACTTAAGATGTCGTATCCCCTTCCATTTCCATTTGTCCAATATAACAAAACATGTCTGTGGAATCTTTTGACAATTACATAATAGAATATGTTTATAGTCGAAAAATGTCCATCTCGTCCTCTTGTTTTGGTGAGCATAACAAATATCTACTTTCACATCCTATTGCCCACTATTCAGAATTTGTTAGAAAGTTAACCGAATACTTTGTGTAATATATTTTAACCTTTTGTCAAAATATATACTTAAATATACTTAAATGTCTAACTTAATTTAGATTCTTATTTTCAATAAAATAAGAAAGAAGAACAATCATCGGATAAAATAAAGCTCAATAAGTGCTAGCTAATGATAGATGTGCACGCTTTTACCAATTACAGACTTCTGTTTGAAACTAAGCGAGCTTGATCATGATTTTGAATCTTCATGTCATCTTGTATGTAATATGTTGTATGCACCTACTGATGCTTGCAATTGTACATACTTTCTAGGTTCAGTCGTGTACTCTTTTATTTGCACATACTACTAAGGCAAATTACCTGAATTTATCTTTACAGTCAGATTAAACAACGTAAATATGGGTAATCATTAAGATTCAAAACTCATAATATTTTTTCTATCCTTTATTGGGCATGAATATCTCGTTGATCTCTAGCGATGCCTTGTTTACTAATGCAGCTGTATAAATTTAGTAATCATAGTAACTTATAGTCACAATATTTATTTTTTTCCCTTCAAATATTCACGCACATGGTTTGTTTGTCATTTATAATGTTATGATATTATCTTTTAATGTTGTAGAATTGTTTGACAGTTTGAACATCAAATTATTATCAATGTTTAAATGAAAGTTATTCAAGTCATTAAAGAGCATGGTGAGTATATATGGTACAAGGAGGTTGATTCATATGTACCGAGCAAACTTCATAGGGATAATAAAATAACTATAGCTTATTACCAAACAATGAAGAAAATGTAGAAATTCTACTGCTTATTTCATAATCAAATTGCATGAAACTGTACTACACTACTGCATTTGATCCACATGCTTGTATTATCAGAATGCAATTTTTAATGATACAAATATAAGTAATAAATCACTGTCTAAACTTTCATATATGTAAGCTTTAGTAAGTAACGAGATATACAATAATGAATTACCATAGCCTACTATACATCATAATGAAAACAATTCTAATATGGCCCTTATCCAATCTTTGCATTATGAACGCAATACTACAAGTTATCCAACCAAGTATATAGTAGAAACATACGCACTTCTATTTGAACGAAAATCCAAAATTAACAATGACAAAAAAAACTTATTATTTCTCAAATTTTTAATGTATTTCTGCTTTATTTTTGCATTTAGTGTTTCATTTAAGCATCTTGAACGTTCACATGTGCAACGAAAAAGAGTGCAACAGTAACAATTTTACTATCAGTAACAAAGATAATTCTTTGTTGATTATTATCAGGATGCAATTAAAAACATCGACCCAAACAGTTTTGTTAGGTTCTCCGTATTATCAACGTTCAGGAAAGGAAATTCAAAATTATATTCATCATCCCCGAAGGCAGAAGAGATTTTTTTTTCTTCTTCTAGATTGATATAATGGAGACGACTATTACCCTTTTCCCTTGTTGAAAAGATGGTCTATCATGAACCATCAGTAGAACTCTCATTGTCCTATTTGTAAAACAAATTTATTTGGGAAAGAATAACGCATTTTATCAAATGATAATACCTTTTCATGATTTTGAGCTAAAATTAATAGAACATCGTATTAAATTACAACTTTGAAATGATATTTGCTTTCTCAAGATTATTTCAGTAATGATTTAGTATAACAGTGCATCATAGGTTAAGTAATACCATCAGTGGACAGTAATACCACTTCTTATGATAATGCTAAAAATAGAATTAAGATCCTCTACATTTGATAAAGTATCAAAATTTCATACAGTAGCTTTTATATTTTTGACCTTTGACTCTAAAACAAAATTTGATGCATTAAAATATTTGTTTTACACATTAAATTTTGTGTTATAGCACATATGTCAAAAATTTAAGTGCGGCTCTTTTCAAAATTAATACAAAACTACAATCATAGTTTTGATATCTTTAGAGCAAAACTGGTTTGTTCAGTTAAAAAAATTAATCACCACGCAATCGGGTGTAGGTTATTCAGTTGGTTGTGGCCATAGTTTTAGATGATTTCATGACTGCCTACTGAACAGAAGATTTTTTTTTTTTTTAAATTCTGCCGTTTTGTTGCAAATATAAATTAAAACGGCAAAAACTTTGCATTTTAACCGATATTTGCAAGCAAATTAAATAAAACGACAATTTAATTTGTAAAATAAAACGGTAAAGATTTTACTATTTTATTTATTTTATTTTATTTAAATCTAGTTTATTAACTGATTTTGAGGTTATCTGGATGCGTAACTAGTTCGTTCAGCGTAATCAGAAAGACAGAAGAAAATTGAGCAAGTCAATGGTTGTTGGTTATGGTATTATTTCAACGCTATACCAAAGTAAGAAGCTCAGCCCAAAGGTCTCCTTCCAAGGTCATTAACGGTCCATGATTGAGATTAACATGGTATAATTAACGTCTAGTAATAATTTTTGTCCAATGAAAATCTATTGTGAAGAGGAAGAGATGAAACTTTATTGCTGCATTTTTTAACCTAACTAATTATTCATGGGCCGACAAACGTTTAACAAATACAGTAGCGCTAAGCTAAGAGGAAAAAAATAAAAATTTAGAGCGCGCCTTAAATTTTTCTGTAAATATACCTGGCAATTTGCTCTGATTTGATTTGGATTCTGCTGTAAACTAACGTCATCCGAAAATTAAACATTAAATGATCTAGAATGCAATGGTTTATGAAATGCAAAATTGTATCTTGTTTTTTTTTCTTCCTTCAAATGTCTTTCTACGGACCCTAAGTAGACCAGGTCTAGAATTACAGCACTGTTTACCAATAGAAATGTGTAAAACGAGAATTTATCCCGAATATGCATTTGTAACTCAATACAGAACGCAATTAAAATAACAGAAAAATAGGCAGAACGATAAACGTAGAAAAAAAATTAGGCTGAACAATGTTTTTTAGACTGAAGGACAATGCTAGTTATAACTAGCATATTGTGTAGTGTAAAAATAAATATAATGCTAGATATAACTAGCATTTTGTATCGTTTAAATATAATGCTAATTATAATTAGCGTTTGTCCTTCAGCCTAAAAATAAAACTTCATGTCCTTCAGCCTAGTCTTTCAAAAAAATTTATCATTTCCCCCAATTTCCCCTTAAAATAATATAGTAAATTTCCAAATACATCTTGAAACACTGATATTTTCAAGTGTGTGATAAATTTGGCGTGTAGCAAACTAAAACGAACTTTCTTAAAAAAATCAAAATACATACATACATAGATATATATATACACACACACATACGTACATACATACATGCATACATACATACATACATACATACATACATACATACATACATACATACATACATACATACATATATATATATATATATATATATATATATATATATGTATATGTATATGAATATAACAATCCAAATCTTACGAGTCCTTGAGTTCTTTTTTATATTCAATATTAATTTGTGAAATTTCAAGGTTAAAAAAAGAATATAACATTTTCAAAATAAATTCAACTTTCCGATTTTGAAAATGAAACCTCCATACATAATATCAAAATCGTAAAAACATATCTTGAAAATTAAAAGTAAAATGATCAAATCTTTAATAATAGTTGTAATGCCTTTGGTGTCACATTTTTTTGGTATCAACGTGAACTACCAAAAATGCCTCTCTTCAAATATTATTAAATATCACTATTGCTTAAAAATTAGGATCTAACAGTTAATTTTTTTTAACAATTCAAAACGTCCTTATCTTATTATCACTTAGAAATAGGATCTTACGAATAAAAAAATTTCAAAGTCATTTTTTACCAATTAATAACAGAAATAAAAATTTAAACCAATATAAAATTAAATCCATTATTTAGTAATTAATAATGGAAATAAAATTCAAACGCTCCTAAAATTAGGATCTAATAATTAAACATACTTTACAAATTCAAAACGCTTCTAAAATTAGGATATAAAATTAAACTTTCTTTAAAATTCAAAATACTTCTCTATAAATATACAAATATTAGTATCACTTGAAATAAAAAATTATTTTTTTTGACTGATTTAAATATATACAATTTATAAGAAAAATAATTCACGCACGAAACGCGTGCCATTACACTCGTTAATCATTAATGATATTTGGTACTGGTTATGAGATAGAAAGTTGAAGGAATAAAATAGAAAAACATCAAAAAATTGGAAGGGATAAAATAGAAAAACATTAAAATTTTGGAAAATACCAACGTCCCAAAAATTAAAATTGCGTACACAATATTGTTTTAGGAGTTGCTATAATATAAGTTTCCAAAAAAAAAAATTAACAATGAAATTAGAGAAGTGTTGTACGCCTATATACCCATATTCAAGTATTATATAGTGTACAAATAGCAAATGGCTTTATTCGTTTATTTCTCAAATTACTGTCAATGTTTATTTCTTGTATGGAGCATCTAATATAATAATACACTATAAATGCCTGGATGTGTGTGTATAGAGGTAAGTTGGAAACAAATGTGATAGAGTTAGGGGTATGCTCTAGGGGAAATTATGTAATTTGTTACATATATCTAACTCGTTGATCAACTTTACTCGAAATAAAAGGTATTTTCTTCATATCATATACTTTATATAATGTGATTATATTAAATAGTTAACTTAATCAAAAGTATATTTAATAGAAAAATTCATAATGGTATATTTTATGATAGTAGTTACAAAGTGTTGTAATCGTGAGTCATTTATCACAACGAAACAAATATACCATTTTAAATGTTCGTAGTCAAGTTGCATCGAGACTGGATATCGATGTATTCGTTGAGATTAGAGTACGTAACGCTCTCCAAATATTGGGCAGTGTATTACTCATAACTTCTGGGGGCACCTAAGGGTTATGTACTAATAGTTATTGGATAAATATGGAACGATTCACTCGATAGTTTTTTGTTGGTTAATATAACTATGGTCAAATAGAAAATATCGATGTGACAGATTTACACAATTCTTTCGACTTGAAAATATTATGGATCTTCAATATGAAAGCTCTGCTTTGATTATAGTCAAATCATGGCATAGCGTCCATAGAGTAACTATAGTTGGATCGATTGGAATTCAAGAGAGGATTCGTCCCCTCAGTTATATGAGGTTAGTATCATAGTCAATTCAAGTCATCTCAAAGTCGAAGTCTCTGGCCAAAGCATTTCGGTTAATAGTAATTGTTATTATTCAACCAATGACTTTGCATTTGGACTATAAAGTTGAATGTGGATAAGGTTGGAATTTTTACCATTACCAAACTTCATAATCCAAAGTGATACAGTTTTGACGAAGAGAATTGGTGTAAAGAAATGTCACAACTAGGTAACGCTTATTAAACTAAAATTGTATTTTTACCAAAAATGAGTAAACGATAAATATGGTCATGATGTCACACCACCTACTAAGTGACATGTGAACGCTAACAACAGAATAGTTCGATGTTAATCGTTGACCAAATTTACACTCAAGAGTTACACAACCGGGATAATGAATTCACTTAAGACCAAATGATTTATTAGTTTATAATTGTTGTGAATTAATTAAATTAATTAACATTTATGAAACATTAATTGTAAAGTTTGAATATGATTTGAGAAATAAATAATGTTATATATATATATATATATATATATATATATTTATAACGGTTATAAATATATCGATCGATATACAATATCGACAAGTGATTAAATCAGATTTAATTGCATAGTACTTGGATCGGGCTTAGATGGGTTTAAGGCCCATCATTAGGGCTGTAAAATTTCGGTTTTGAAAAGATCTAGAGGTGGCTAATATATAGGAATTGGCTTGGAGGTAACGGGTTGAGATCAAGTAAGAATGGGTAAAAAGGTTTTCATCGTTTCTCTCTAATACAACCATATGTATGTATGTATGTATGTATATGTATATGTATCTCCAAAAATAATGACGAACTTTTTTTGGAAGCCATTACATTCTACATTACTGATTAAAACTTAGCTCTCAATCCACTTCAAAATTCTAAAATATATTTCAAATTAAAATAATATTATACGATAGTTAGAGGTCAGTGATTTCGGGCTTGCAATCTGACGAATCAGGAACAATAAAAGGAAGGGAAGTCATTGCTTCAACGTGGATTCAAAGACATCATTAAATTGGTAATTTTAATTCATATTATAGTAATTAAATTATATTCTATGATCTTATAATGAGCAATTTCATACCTGTTTAAATACATTGCTACTATATATTTAGTTATGTGATATTTTTGTAAGTAGATGTGGTTGTCACAAATCGGTTTGGTTATGAGCATAATTTATTTATTATACTATTTAATTTATGTATAGAAAAATGTTATTTACTGTACAAAATCAATTTTTGTCACTAATAATTTTTTATATATTTTATTAAAAAATTCATATACATACACACACACATATATATATAGTAGTGTATATTACCTTCAAAAAAAATATTAGTGTATGTTTCTCTCTCATAATAGCATATATACATATGTAAGATTTATATATATATATCTATATGATTTAAAAATTTCAGTGCACTTATTTATATATAATATGAATTTATAAATTCGAAAATTAATTATCATACCTATATTCATATTTTTAAATTAACATTATTGAAATTTTGAATTGTTTATTATATATAAAATAATTATTACATTAAAAATTCAATTTTATATTTTTTAAAAATATCATATTAGTTCTTCAAAAAATTTCGTAACCTTTAACTCATGATCCCAGAATTTTTGAAATTTTAAAATTGAATTTTTTATAATATATTATTTTATATTAAATATTTTTGCCAAAATCAATGTATTTGTTTTAAAAATAATATTTCAACTTTGAAAAATCTTCGAATTTCTCCTAAGTTCTATTTTACGATCCTAGTTTCTTAAAAATTGTAAAATTTGAATTATCATCAATAGATTATTTTATGTTAATTATTTATGGATGAAAACATTATTCTATTCCTAATATATACAAACTAAAGTACTATAATTATTATGTTTGCAAAACTGAGTTAATTTTGAGTTATAAATAATTTTTAATAATTGTTCTTTCCCTTTCTATATATATTTATCTGTATATAAATGTTTTATGTTCATATATTATATATAATATATTTATACATACATTTGTTTGTGTGTGTGTGTGTGTATTTATGTGTGTGTGTGTGTGTGTGTGTGTATATTTATCTATGTATGTGTGTGTGTGTATATCATAACACATATACATGCACAAATTTGGACAACATACATCACGTACAAAATGAGCTAATATTTCCGTTGTGATGTAAATCTCAACATCTACATATGGGCATATTATATCTTTCACGGATTATTATGTTACATATGCACTCACACATATATGTATATGATACATTTATGTATAAACTAAATCAAATAAAATTAATTTCAAATCTTAATATATTTGAATTTAAATAAAACAAATGATTTTATTTAAATGAAATTTAGAAATGTTCTAATTCAGTTAGACTTCATAGGTCCAATAAAAGATCCAATAGGTTAATTTTTTTGAAATTCACGCATAACTTCCGTTGTAGGCTAGTCCAGTTCCAGCAATGGTATCGGAGCCCAATAGCCAATTCGGTCTAATTTAGTCATACTAGGGCCAACTAATTAATCTTGCTCAATTAGTACGGTGTCTAAAAAGGTAATATCTAGGATTGAAATTGGGTAATTAAGTACCATGTTCTACTTGCTTACCGGCCTGGCCCGAAAGGTGAAGTGAGCCCAAAGATTGCTCCTAATAGAAAAGGCCCAATTTAATTTGGGCCTTGGGCTAATTTTCAAAATCGTTTGAAAGTTAATGTTAAAGATTTTAAATTTAATAGGTAATTTAAAATAAAACATGTTTATTATAAAATTATAATACTACATATATTTTCAAAATGTTTGAAAGAATAATGATGTTTTCAAAATGTTTGAAAATATTTATATAATAATTTCAAATTTCAAATTTATTAATAATATTAATAAAATAAATTAATTAAATATGTAAATTTATTAACGTATATATGCATATATTATATATGTTGATATATGTTATGTTATTTTAAAAGGTTTAAGAAAACATTAGTATATATGTATGTATACAAGATAAATTTTGAAATTGATGAATTTTAATAAAATTGTTTAATTGAATAAATTAATTAAAATTTAATTAGTTAAATAAAATATATGTACATATGATATATGTGTGTTACACTATAAAGGTTATAGTATACACTATAGATGTTATAGTAGATATATCCAATATAAAAGTTACATTGGAATACTAATTTAAAATTAATTAAAGAGTTAACTGATTAAAATTAATTAGATAAGATTTAATTAATGATATATTATACGTAAGGCTATTGTATAAGTAATATGAAATATAAAAGTTATATAACAATAAAACTTATATGATGATATGTGTATAAACTAAATGTGGAACATTAAAGAAACCCAAATAGATTTGAGAAATAAATACATATGTAAATGTACGTACACCGTGATTTCTGATGTGTCTGACACTTGAATTTCTGGGGTATTTCATAAGAAATATATTATTCTATAAGTCGATACCACTCAATATATAGAAGATTATGAATCTTCAATATAATATTGTCCTCCACCATATATATATATGTATATATATATATATATATATATTAATAAATTACTTACATACTCCTTAGTTTTTGAGCAAACTCAAGCTAGGGACGTTATGCATAGTATTATTAATATATTGAATAGATAAGGTAAGATAACTATACGTATTTGTGAGTAAACTCAAGGTATATATACTATACTTAGGCCATCACGATATGGTAGGTATGAGTGAATAATCTCTTTCCATTTGTTAGGAAAACTTAAGGTCGAAATGAGATTAGAACGAGGAAAAATGGGTTAGGAATTATAGGTGATACAATCGATAAGGAACTATCCATCGTTCGTGAGGCTATGATTTGTTGAGCAAAGTCAAGGTCAGAATACCAAAACAAACGAGTCCTAATACCCACTAGTGAAGTTGTAAGACTTATATGTTTCATTTTAGGGTTTGGAGAAACATAAAAGACTAGTGGGAACCTTATTATAAAAATGTAACATTTAAACTTTATAATATTGTAAGAACAGTTGTATATAATGTTATAATTATCTACAATGATGAATTTGTGCATTTAATATGATTGATAAAACGTTTGTCAATTAACATATATAGACAAGCTGAATTGAAAATTGACAAATAGAAATATAATATATACTTGCTAGTAATTCTAATTGCATATTATATAATGTTTATGTACCCAAGCAAATGCCTAATTTCAACACTTAATACATTCATAAGTTGGTCGCTTATAGGTTTATTTGGTTTAGACCAGGTATTGCATTTTATGAGTTTTGAACTCTAAATGAAATTCAAGACTATGGATATCGAATCCATGTACTTTAACATATAATGTTATATAGTGAATAGTCATCATTTATGTGGTATAATATTTTGATGAAGTTAGTTCATTCGAAGTAAACCAATAAACAATATTTTAAGATCATGTATTCAACTTTAATAATTTCAAAAGGATCATATTGTACAAGGACATAAACTACGAGATATATCTAAGAACTCGATCGTTGAAATGTCATCTTGATCGGTTTACATAAAGTGCAACATATTTGATGTCTTAAATGTTAAGAATAATCGAATGCGCTTTTGTAAATAATTTGTTATGATATTATAATAAGATTTTCTTTTGAGTAGTTTGACCATTTGAAAGAATAATTAATGTATAAGAGTAGATGTAATTTAAGGTAGAGTTGGAATGAAGAGAATGAATAGTCACTTCTGCTTCATAGAGAAACATTAGAAACAAGAATTGTAATAATAATTGATACTTAATATTGGAATATGAAATATGATTTTTATTCCAAAATGTATTTTTATATAGATAATTGTTTTCTATAACATTTTTTCCTTTGAGTTCAAGATATTTGATCAAAGAACTCTCCACTATAAACTAGTTGTAGCATATGAAATAAGTAAACAATATTAACAATATTAAGTGAATGGTTGACCTCTAAATTTACTACTCTATTATAGTAATGGGAGAAATAGTAGGAGCATGTCATATAGCACCTAATGATTGCATCAAATTACAAAAATTTCCATAAAATGTACCAAACAATATTTGTGAAATAATGTTTATTTTTGGCGATGACTGAAAAGTAGATATAACTATATTTCAATATGAGTATTATGAACATTCATTATGAAATAGAACTACATTATGGAATTTATTTACATAGTAAAAGTGATGCAACAAAAATACATATGTGTCTAATATTATTTACAAGTGTTTTGGAATTATAAATTAAGCCGCAGTTTTGAGAAATAATTTTACTATATGATTATGAATCATATGATATAAGTTAATTATATCATAAACAATTAATGGCTATGCACCCATTCAGTAGGAGCATCAAAAGAATTGATCTCTTTGAATAAATACATTTTGATGTACGCAATAATAAGTCCATTAGTACCAAAAGAGTTCCACATACTTTGTTATATTCATCGATGATTTATTGTTGAATATGCGCTTTGCGCTATATGATTTTTGTTTGATGATAATAAACATATATACATTCATATAAATGTATTTGGTAATGTACTATTTTGTTTTTCATAGATTAAATAAATATTTGTTGAATAAAATAAATTACACAGAATTTGAATTTGAATTCAAACAGAACAAGTTACACAGATTTTGAATTCAAACAAAAATTTTATTCAAACAAATATTTATTACAATCTTGAATAGTACAAATTCATGCTCTCACTATACATATACATTTCTGATTACATCACGATTACATCACAAATATTTTTACATTAATAACCTCACTACATATCACTCACACTCGTATTTTGTCTTCAACTGCATTCCAGTTTGAATTCAGCATCTGAGAAATCTGCAAAAATATTTACTAACGCAGTAAAATTGAAAAAGAAATATTTTTGCAATATAAAATAAAATACGATTTTTGAAAATATGGTTTGCCTCAGTTATTTGGGTTGCTCGTCATCATTCACACTTGATTTCATCACAAAGTAGTGCACATAGATATTACAGGGACAGGTAGCCATAAGTGGCTGCAATACACACGTGTACATTCATACACGTGTGCACTGCCTCGCCAACTCGTGTGCGCAGCCAACAAGAGCAAGTGTACAACAGTGTCAAGTTGCTAACAGTTCAAAGCTTCAACAATGCACTATGCAATGAACAACTCAAAGCAACAGTCAACTGGCCAAGACTACAAGTACAAGCAGCAGTGTGCAACTCGAAAATGTACACAAGTGAAACCAGGAAAATCATGACATCAAGTATGATCAAGACCAAATGCAAACAGCAGCATACAAGATTGCCACCACCAACAACATGAATACTGCAACAACAAGTATGGTGAAGCACTGACTCAAATAAACAACTACAAAGACCAGCTATTCAATGCAACTCAGTGGCAAATGAGTACAACATGACCAAAAGTGTATGCAAACAGTCAAAGGCAAGACACATGGAACAATGCAACACAGACCAAATGCTCAAGCCACCAAGATGACCAAGCAATGATCAGAGACCAGAAAGGTCAGAAGCACAGTGACAATTTTATGAAGACAAGTACACTTGAACAACAATGAACAAGTGTAGCATCTGTGTCAAAGAAAATGTCAACATAAAGTGTATGCAATTCAAAGTAATATATCAGCAAATACCAGCATCATCAAATCAATATGAATATCACAAGCATGCAACAGCAAGCATGTAACAGAGACCAAGCAAGGCATTGCAACTGCACAGCAACAGTGAATGGGGCAATGCACAAGACAGTGTACAACATCAACTACACAAAGCCAAGCATGATACAGGTGGACAGAAAACTACAAGTTCATATGTACAGCAAGCTACAAGTTATGCAGAATCAAAGTGAACAAATGTCAATGAAAGCACAGCCTCAAACATGAGAAGACTAATATGCAGTGTACTGTAATACAATAGTGAACACACTCATATGAACAAATGCAAAGAACAGTAAAGCATGCACATAGGCCACCAGTGAAACAAAGTAATATATACATGAACAAGTGTAGCATCTGTTACAGTGAAAAAGCCCAAGTCAAGATGGAGTTACAACAATGCATCAGTGAGGAACACAACAACAATGAATACCGCAACAACAAAATGGAGACGGCATCCCACAATATCCAGAAGTTTAGAAAATCAAATGGCCGAAGTAAATACTCAGTATCAAGGCCGAAGTGACAGTGAATCGCAAATTCAATGATGAACAAGTCAACAAAGTGAAAAATCACGAAATCAATGCTACAGTGGAGGAATGCAAAGATGACTGAAGCTGTGTCAATCAAGATGATTAAACAAGTCAAAAATATACGTGTGACAAAGTCAAATGTCACAAATTAAAGCCGTGGTCAACACATGAATTCGAAACCGTGTTGTTCAAGTAATTTGAAGAAGTCAGAATCAATCTCAAACATTCAAGCATCATCAAGTGGCCGAGGTAATTCATTGACAAATTCAAACACGAATATACGAACGAAAACTCAGGGGATCGAACCCTATAAAAACCAAATTATCATCATCGGCATAAGAAGGAGTTCGCAATACAGAAATCAAGCAATTGAAAGCAATAAAAAGAACATACCAATTCGAACACGAACTCCATCGAAGCAGCCGCATAAGCAACAAGGAATAAATCGATCAAGGCGACACGTAAATATCAATGGATCGATCGAATTAAAGCCGGCGACTTCAAGCCCTAATTTCCAGAGCAAAGAGCCGAAGCCCTAACTGGAACAAAAGGGAACGAAGCCCTAATCAGAACGTAGCCGCCATTATTTCTCACGAACGAGACAAAAGAGGATCGGGTGAAATAAGGAAGTGGGTCCGTCTTAAAAATAAAAGGGGGTTTTGTTTTCTTTTAAATTTAAGGCTTCTTTATATTGTTAATTAGTTTTAGGGTTATTGTCTATTGTTTTTAAATTATTGTTTTTTATTTTACGAATCAAAGAGTTAGTAAATCACCACCTAGGTTTAGGTAGTGTCAGATTGTCTATTTTGAATTAGTTCAGTGAGCAGGGTGTGCGAGTTTGCAAAATTCTATTGTAGGCGGGAGCAGAGTTTGCGAGTAAGCGAAGCTCTATAGACGGGAGGCAAAGTTTGCGAGTAAGCGAAACTCTATAGGCGGAGCAGGGTGTGCAAGTCTAGTAGAGTGTTTGTGAGCGTGGAGCAAATGTTTGCGAGCAGGGTGTGCGAGTCTAGTAGAGTGTTTGTGAGCGTGGAGCAAATGTCTGCGAGTCTAGTAGAGTGTTTGTAAGCGTGATACTGTTTAATTCTAATAGAAATCTGTGAATGCAGCAGTAGGCAGGGTTGCCGAAGCTGGGTAAATTTTGTGTGTGATTTACTTTTCAGCATATTTATTTCTGCAATTATATCTGTGTTTAATTCGAGAAAATTTGCTATAACCCTATTCACCCCCCCTCTAGGGTTAATCTAGATCCTACAAGTGGTATCGGAGCCCGGTGAATTTTTTTTATTTAACTCTAGAGTCATGAGTCTACAAAATAATGCTTTTTCTGAGGGGCAATCTATTGCTAGGCCACCCATGTTTAACGAGAACGATTATGCTTATTGGAAAGTTAGGATGAGTATTTATTTTAGTTCTGTTGATTATGATGTTTGGGATATTATTGAAACTGGCTATAAACCTCCCACTATAATCGTTGGTGGTACTGAGATTCCTAAACCTAAGGATAGGTGGGATGCAAACGATAAGAAATTGAAAACGACAAATGCTAAAGCCATGAATGCTTTGATATGTGCTCTTGATAAAAACGAATTTAATAGAATTTCTCATTGTACAACAGTACAGGAAATATGGCAAACTTTGGAGGTGACACACGAAGGAACTTCTCAAGTCAAGGAGTCTCGGCTAGCCCTATTCAGCAATGAATACGAAAACTTTGTGATGGACAAAGGCGAGAGCATAAAGGATATGTTTGGACGCTTTTCAACCTTGGTATACAATGCTAGAGCGCTTGGGAAGGTATTCACTGAGGTAGAGCTTGTGCGGAAGATACTACGAGTTTTACCAATGAACTTTGAGGCAAAAGTCACAGCAATCCAAGAATCGAAAGATCTGAGCAAACTAAGCATGGAGGAGTTGATTGGCAACTTGATGACATATGAGCTTGAGTTAAAAGCAAAGGAAGAACGCAACAACTCCGAACCAAAGAAGAAGACGATTGCCTTAAAAAGTAAATAAGAAAGCGATGAAGAAGATCCAATTGAAGAGCTTGCAATGGCTGTCAATAATCTTAGAAGATGGTCTAGATTCAAGCCACGCAAGAAGAAAACAAAGGGCAATAGGTCAAAAGATTCCGAAAATTCCGATAATGAACTGACATGTTATAACTGCAACAAGCCTGGCCACATCAAACCAAAATGCCCACTTCTCAAAAACAACAAAGAAAAGAAAAAGGCGAAGAAGGTATTTGCAGCGACTTGGGATGATGAAGAAGGAGAGGAAGCTTCGGATAGCAGCCCAGAGGAGGCTAACTTGTGTTGCATGGCAAAATCAGAATCAGAAGCAACCTCCGACGAATCTAGTGAGGAAGGTGAGTTTTCTTATAAAGAACTTGTTTTTATGTGTTCTGATCTTACTAAGGTAGTGGATACTCTTGAATCTAAAATTGAAAAACTGAAATCTGATAGGAGAGAATTTGCTCGTGAAAATTTTAGGTTAAAAACTGAACTTGAAAATATTCAAAACCTAGAATGTAAAAAATGTAAGATTTTAGATTCAGAATTATCAAAACTGAGGAATAACTTTGAAAGTCTTGAAAATGAAAACTTGAATCTTAAGGAAACCATCGACACTAGGAGAAAGGATTTTATTAATCGATGCACCTCACTTGTTACTGAAAATTCAACATTAAAAACCAAAGTCCAAAATCTTGAGAAATCTTTGAATAACTTTTCAAGAGGCGAAAAATCTTTCAAAATGTTATTTGGAAATCAAATTTTTGCTAACAATAGAAAAGGACTAGGCTTTGGGAAATCACAAAATAATGATAATGCAAAAAGTAAAAGTATTTTTTCTCGATCTGAAATAATTGGAAATCATGTTGAAAATCGTAGTCATAGAAACACAAAATTTAATCAAGTCAATTTAATGTGCACGTTTTGTAGAGAATTTGGACATAATCGAAATAATTGTTGGTATAGACCCAAACACGTGAAAACTATACCAATTTGGGTTCCAAAAGGCACAAATATAAAATCTTTGAAAGTCAAACAAATTTGGGTGCCAAAAGGAACATATATAAACAGTTTTGAGTCTCCAAAAACATATTTTTCATATTCTGCCACTAACAACAATGGACCTATAAAAACAAATAGGTCACACAAATCTTTTATCGTGTAGGTGTGGTGACAGGCTAAGGAACAACAACAGTGTTCTCTGGATTTCGGCTGTTCTAGAAACACAACGGGCGACAAAACAAAGTTCCTTAGCCTAGTATAAAGGTGACAGAATCACGATAGGCAATCACGAAAAATTATCGTAAAGGTAAAACAGGTAATTGTTTTTTAAAAGTGATTATCTGCACCATACTCTAAATTAAAATCAGCCAATATTGAGATGAACAAAAGATGATGATTTTGATGCTATGATTTTTTTTAAAATATTGACTAACCATCTTTAAATAGAATTACTTGGAGTAATTATGATGGTTGACTGATTCGGACTTAATTGATATGATTTTTTGACTTGTTCTTATTTATGACATTAATTTGTGCTTAATTGATGACCAATCAGATTTTCAATTTTGAACTAATTTTGTTCGGTCAAATGCTGGTTACTCATGCTACACGTAGATATATTGGTTCTGACATTTTGATCACTGCTTGTAAATTTGCACGATTTCAAATTCATGAGAAAAAGGATTTTAAGAAATTGTTTTCGAAATAATTATGATATTGATTGACTGTTGATTACTCATGAAAATAATTGTTTATCCTCTGGTTTCTGAAATTAACATCATGATATTTGTTTGAGTGTTAACACGGCTTAAATTCAAATTCAAAAGAATGATGTTTTGAAATTTTTGGTGCACATCTCATGGTTTGATTCAACAAGTGAATATTGAGTGAAATTTAAATTCAGATGCGGATTACACTGGTAATATAGTTGATAGAAAAATTATTAGTGTAACGTGATTAATTTTTGAAACATTCATTTGCTGCATCGTTGTTTTTCAAAGAAAATATCTGCATATTTTTCACTTGAAATAATTTTCAAATAGCAGAAAATTTTCTTATAAAACTCCCCTCAAGAAAATCATGTTTGACCATATTTACAGCTTAATCATTTTTGAAAAATTGATTTTATAATTTTTAATTTGATTTTGAATGACAAATTTGACTAATCTGACTCGCTTTGATTATCGAAAAGATAAATAGTGATTGAAAAAGAGATGAGTGTTGATATTTATCATATATTATAACTCGAGAAAGTATAATTAGAAAATTTCTTTAGAATTTCATAATAAGAGTTATAAAAACTTTTTGTTGGGTAATAATTCCATGACCATTTCTATTTCTATCATCTTTCTATCGAACATCACTCATCAAGATCATATTTAGTATGTAAATTTGTGGTAGTTTACAAAGGAAATCATTTGTTCTTCAATATCTTAAATCTGTGAAGGAAATTATTTGTGCTTCAACTTATTATATTTAGCAATAAAAATAAATATCCAAAGTATTCACTCTCATTTAAAAGTCCTCACGGTTATGCATGGGTGAATTACTTGGATTTTTGATTACGTGCTTCCATACTCATTTAAAAGTCCTCACGGTTATGCATGTATGGAACGCATATTAAAAATAATTGATTTAATAGACAAGTTGATTCTAATCCCATTTAAAAGTCCTCACGGTCATGCGTGGTTAGAAGATACTTGATTTCATTTTTTAAATTAAATTGGAATACTACTAATCTCATTTAAAAGTCCTAACGGTTATGCATGGTTAGTAGATATTCAAATTTCCAGAAATAAATATACCACAAATAGACATATCTATATGAATTTTTGATGATTCTATCTCCATCACCTCTGAAAGTGGAATATGCGCTTGACAAGGGTAATTATGATTTTTGTTTGAGTTTTATTGTGATTTGATATTTATATTTAATTGAGTTAAATGTTTGATTCATGTCTATCACTTCATCCCTATTTTATAACACTATTATTCTTTTGCTGATAACAAAAGGGGGAGAGAAAAGTTAAGATTTTGTCAAATAGAATCAAGCAAAGGTCAAATAACTTTCAATTTGCATATAGGCTCATTTACATATTTTTATTTGTATGCATATATGTAGGGGGAGCCATATATGTAGGGGGAGTATCACATAAAAAGGAAGCATTCAAATAGGGGGAGCAAATGAAATTATCAAATACATTTAATATATTCAAAATCTTAAATATATGTTTGTTATCATCAAAAGGGGGAGATTGTTGAATATGCGCTTTGCGCTATATGATTTTTGTTTGATGATAATAAACATATATACATTCATATAAATGTATTTGGTAATGTACTATTTTGTTTTTCATAGATTAAATAAATATTTGTTGAATAAAATAAATTACACAGAATTTGAATTTGAATTCAAACAGAACAAGTTACACAGATTTTGAATTCAAACAAAATTTTTATTCAAACAAATATTTATTACAATCTTGAATAGTACAAATTCATGCTCTCACTATACATATACATTTCTGATTACATCACGATTACATCACAAATATTTTTACATTGATAACCTCACTGCATATCACTCACACTCGTATTTTGTCTTCAACTGCATTCCAGTTTGAATTCAGCATCTGAGAAATCTGCAAAAATATTCACTAACGCAGTAAAATTGAAAAAGAAATATTTTTGCAATATAAAATAAAATACGATTTTTGAAAATATGGTTTGCCTCAGTTATTTGGGTTGTTCGTCATCATTAACACTTGATTTCATCACAAAGTAGTGCACATAGATATTACAGGGACATGTAGCCATAAGTGGCTGCAATACACACGTGTACATTCATACACGTGTGCACTGCCTCGCCAACTCGTGTGCGCAGCCAACAAGAGCAAGTGTACAACAGTGTCAAGTTGCTAACAGTTCAAAGCTTCAACAATGCACTATGCAATGAACAACTCAAAGCAACAGTCAACTGGCCAAGACTACAAGTACAAGCAGCAGTGTGCAACTCGAAAATGTACACAAGTGAAACCAGGAAAATCATGACATCAAGTATGATCAAGACCAAATGCAAACAGCAGCATACAAGATTGCCACCAACAACAACATGAATACTGCAACAACAAGTATGGTGAAGCACTGACTCAAATAAACAACTACAAAGACCAGCTATTCAATGCAACTCAGTGGCAAATGAGTACAACATGACCAAAAGTGTATGCAAACAGTCAAAGGCAAGACACATGGAACAATGCAACACAGACCAAATGCTCAAGCCACCAAGATGACCAAGCAATGATCAGAGACCAGAAAGGTCAGAAGCACAGTGACAATTTTATGAAGACAAGTACACTTGAACAACAATGAACAAGTGTAGCATCTGTGTCAAAGAAAATGTCAACATAAAGTGTATGCAATTCAAAGTAATATATCAGCAAATACCAGCATCATCAAATCAACATGAATATCACAAGCATGCAACAGCAAGCATGTAACAGAGACCAAGCAAGGCATTGCAACTGCACAGCAACAGTGAATGGGGCAATGCACAAGACAGTGTACAACATCAAATACACAAAGCCAAGCATGATACAGGTGGACAGAAAACTGCAAGTTCATATGTACAGCAAGCTACAAGTTATGCAGAATCAAAGTGAACAAATGTCAATGAAAGCACAGCCTCAAACATGAGAAGACTAATATGCAGTGTACTGTAATACAACAGTGAGCACACTCATATGAACAAATGCAAAGAACAGTAAAGCATGCACATAGGCCACCAGTGAAACAAAGTAATATATACATGAACAAGTGTAGCATCTGTTACAGTGAAAAAGCCCAAGTCAAGATGGAGTTACAACAATGCATCAGTGAGGAACACAACAACAATGAATACTGCAACAACAAAATGGAGACGGCATCCCACAATATCCAGAAGTTTAGAAAATCAAATGGCCGAAGTAAATACTCAGTATCAAGGCCGAAGTGACAGTGAATCGCAAATTCAATGATGAACAAGTCAACAAAGTGAAAAATCACGAAATCAATGCTACAGTGGAGGAATGCAAAGATGACTGAAGCTGTGTCAATCAAGATGATTAAACAAGTCAAAAATATACGTGTAACAAAGTCAAATGTCACAAATTAAAGCCGTGGTCAACACATGAATTTGAAACCGTGTTGTTCAAGTAATTTGAAGAAGTCAGAATCAATCTCAAACATTCAAGCATCATCAAGTGGCCGAGGTAATTCATTGACAAATTCAAACACGAATATGCGAACGAAAACTCAGGGGATCGAACCCTATAAAGACCAAATTATCATCATCGGCATAAGAAGGAGTTCGCAATACAGAAATCAAGCAATTGCAAGCAATAAAAAGAACATACCAATTCGAACACGAACTCCATCGAAGCAGCCGCATAAGCAACAAGGAATAAATCGATCGAGGCGACACGTAAAATATCAATGGATCGATCGAATTAAAGCCGGCGACTTCAAGCCCTAATTTCCAGAGCAATGAGCCGAAGCCCTAACTGGAACAAAAGGGAACGAAGCCCTAATCAGAACGAAGCCACCATTATTTCTCACGAACGAGACAAAAGAGGATCGGGTGAAATAAGGAAGTGGGCCGGTCTTAAAAATAAAAGGGGGTTTTGTTTTCTTTTAAATTTAAGGCTTCTTTATATTGTTAATTAGTTTTAGGGTTATTGTCTATTGTTTTTAAATTATTGTTTTTTATTTTACGAATCAAAGAGTTAGTAAATCACCACCTAGGTTTAGGTAGTGTCAGATTGTCTATTTTGAATTAGTTCAGTGAGCAGGGTGTGCGAGTTTGCAAAATTCTATTGTAGGCGGGAACAGAGTTTGCGAGTAAGCGAAGCTCTATAGGCGGGAGGCAAAGTTTGCGAGTAAGCGAAACTCTATAGGCGGAGCAGGGTGTGCAAGTCTAGTAGAGTGTTTGTGAGCGTGGAGCAAATGTTTGCGAGCAGGGTGTGCGAGTCTAGTAGAGTGTTTGTGAGCGTGGAGCAAATGTCTGCGAGTCTAGTAGAGTGTTTGTAAGCGTAATACTGTTTAATTCTAATAGAAATCTGTGAATGCAGCAGTAGACAGGGGTTGCCGAAGCTGGGTAAATTTTGTGTGTGATTTACTCTTCAGCATATTTATTTCTGCAATTATATCTCTGTGTTTAATTCGAGAAAATTTGCTATAACCCTATTCACCCCCCCTCTAGGGTTAATCTAGATCCTACATTTATTACCAATATGAACATGTGATTAGATACACATGTATTAAGTTTATGATAAAATCATAGAATACAAAAGAAAAGTAAATAAAATAACATATAATAGAATAAAATGAATTGATTTGGTCGAATAAGTGAGTATATTGGAAAGAGTTCCAAATGTACTTGAAAATGAATATAAATTCAATCTCATAAGTCACTCCTCCATGTGATACACAATGGTGCGTCGATAAGGAGTACTCAGACATTATTGGATAATTTACAATTAATTGTGAGTGAAGTTGAGTTAGTTTCTTTCTATAACATCATGTACTTAAGAGTAGTACACAAGGTTGATATTATTTCATCTAAATAATAGTTTACCAAATCATACAAGATAAGGGTTTGTAAGAAATCCTAACATATCCTAGGCAGAGGAGTTGGCAGGTTGTGCGAGTCGAAAGATTGCATGTAATAATTGTTCATGAGGGATCTTGTATGAATCTCCAAAAAAAATTTGGTAAGGCCTACCATCAAATGGCATATTTATGTTTTGAACACAATTTTTGTAAACTAAAATTAGTTTTATAAATAAAAAGGCTCGTAAAGCGTTTATGAATCCCTATTCTATTTGCACTAAGAAACATTTGTTGTTTCAAGATATATCAACTTCATTGTGAAAGAATTTCTTTGATAAATTTTTGATAGTTAAATGGAATTGGATTCGATCTAAAGATTGAACTGATTATATGAGGTGAAGTAAAATTAACTAACCTAAATGAACACATAACATTAGAATGTTTAATAAGTATTCTCGTACTTCGAATAGAAACTATGATTTTCTTATTAATGTCAAAATATACATTACCCTCGGTTGTTCAGTTAAACCATTAAGATTGTTGACTCTATATGGTATGATGCGCAAATCTAAAAGAATTCCAAGTACGCTATCAAATTATGATTTTGGTAGTCTAACCAAAGAGATGTGATCCATCGGTCGAGATTGCATCTTTATTGGAAAGACTAATGTGGTTGGAATCAAATGTGCAATATTGATAAGAATAATATCGCAAACTTCAATTGTTGAAATTAGCATAACAGATTCGGCATTCAACATGTTCAAGTTAATTCAGATTTACTCACAAAATTATCGCTCGATAAGACTTAGTTTTGACACTTATGTGTTGAAATAGAAAATTCTAAATAATGATTTAGATTAAGCTGTTTACACATATTAACCAAAAATGCCTCGAAATCACTGGGAGTGATATTGGGTTTGTGAGTCTTTGCATATGATCCAAGAAATGATACGAACATATCATTTTATAAGCATCACGATTGAATATGTATTTTGATACAAATATCAAATAGTTTGATTTTCAATCAAAGTACAGAGGAAGCGTGTGTTTATAAGAAAAAAAAGTTAAAAGGCACATTGATATTTCTAAACTATAAATAAACAACACGTTGTTGATTTTAACAATATACTTGTATTAAAATCAATTTTAGTTGTTTTAATACTCAATTTTGGATTGTAAATGATGTCTTTTGTGGTGAGTATAAAAGATAAAGGGATAGTTCCAAAACGATATACAAGAACACCCTATTAAAAAGAGAACATGTAAGTTGGATTCCTTATGCATTAGCAATAGGAATTATCAAATAGATAATGTTGTCTATGATATTATGTTTTGTTTATGTATTTGATATATGGAGAAAATATAAAATCCAAATTGATATCAATAAAAGGTTGTTTGAGGTGTTCTCGCTTATTTATGAAATACTAGAGAATTTTTTATAGAAACGCCGAACTGTTATGATGGAACATCTGGATACAAAATTTTATAAGTGATATTGAGTATAACAGTCAATGATAGAATTCAAGTTAAAATCTTTAATTTTAAAATGTTTCAAAATAAAAGCAATTGTGGTCGATTCAACGAAATTTTGAGAACATTAACTTGAATAGAGCTACAATAAACCAATGTATATAGATATAAATGCACAAATTTATAATTAAGCCAGTGATTCCAAATGTTGAGAATCACATAATATATTGTTATAAGATAACAATGTTATGAAATTGGTCATCGTAGAACTTAAAGCTCACTAGAAGTCAAAAGACGTACTTCGAATCGTTCTACATGATAAAGGCAGTTTATTTGTGTCAGGGAGAGTTAATCGACAAAGTAGATAATTAAAACATAATAGCATACCCATTCACTAAGAGATTGACCTAATTGGTTTTAAGAAAACTAATTGGAAAAGTCGGAATTAGATTCCATAATTGACCCCAAATGCAAGTGAGAGATTGATAGAGTTAGGGATATGCCATATGAGCAATTATGTAATTTGTTACATATATCTAACTTGTTGACCAATCTTGTTCGAAATAAAAGGTATTTTCTTCCTATTATATATTTGATATAATGTGATTATATTAATCAATTAACTTAATTAAAAGTATATTTAATAGAAAAATCCATAAATGATATATTTTGTGATAGTAGTTACAAAATGTTGTAACCACGAATAATTTATCACAACAAAACAAATATAACATTTTAGATGTTACTAGTAAAGATGCATCGAGACTGGATATCGATGTATCCGTTGAGACTGGAGTACGTAACGCTCTCCAAATGTTGGGCAGTGTATTACTCATGACTTCTGGGGCACCTAGGGGTTACGTACAAATAGTTATTGGATAACTATGGAACGACTCACATGATAGTTTTCATATTACAGTAATTAAATTACATTCTATGATCCTATAACAAGAAATTTCATATCTATTTAAATATATTGCTACTATATATTTAGTTAGGTGAGATTTTTGTAAGTAGATGTGGTTGTCACAAATCAGTTTGGTTATGTGCATAATTTGTTTATTATATTATTTGATTTATATATAGACAAATATTGTTTACTGTACAAAATCAATTTTTGTCATTAATAATTGTTTTAGATAAATTTATTAATAAATTCATATATATATATATATATTAGTGTATATTTCTCTCTCATAACTGCATATATGCATATATATATATATATATATATATATATATATGATATAAAAAATTTAGTATACTTATTTATGTATAATATGAATTTAAAAATTCGAAAATTAATTGTCGGATAGATATTCGTATTCTTAAATTGATATTAATTAAAATTTTGAATTGTTCACTATATATAAAATAATTATCACATTAAAAATTCATTTTTATATTTTAAAAAAATATTATATCATTTTAGAAACATATACGAAAATTTAGGAATTTTTCAATAAAGTTCATTATTTTTAATAATTAATATTATTTTGAAAAGTCGATTTATGATTTATTAAAAATAATAATTTAAATGAAAATTTCTTCAAAATTTTTGTAACCTTTCATTCATGATTTAAAATTTATATAATTTTTAATTTTTAATAATATATTATTTTATATTAAATAATCATTGCCGAAATCATGTATTTGTTTTTAAAAATAATATTTCAACTGTGAAAAATCTCCAGGTTTTTCCTAAGCTCTATTTTATGATCCTAGATTTTATAAAATTATAAATTTTGAATTTTCATCATTAGATTATTTTATGTTAGTTATTTATGGATGAAAACATTATTTTATTCATAATATATACAAATTAAAATGTTAAAATTATTATGTTTGCAAAGCTGAGTTAATTTTGAATTATAAATGATTTTTAATAATTTTTCTCTCTCTTTCTATATATATATTTATCTATATATAAATGTTTTATGTTCACATATTATATGTTATATATTTTTACATACGTGTGTGTGTATTTTGTAACACCTATACATACACGTATTTGGACAACATACATTACATACAAAATAAGCTAATATGTCTGTTGCGATGTAAATCCCAACATCTATATATGGGCATATTAAACCTTTCAAGAATTATTATGTTACACATGCACTCACACATATATGTATATGATACATTCATGTATAAGCTAAATCAAATAAAATTAATTTCATATCTTAATATATTTGAATTTAAATAAAGTAAATGATTTTATTTAAATGAAACTTTGAAATGTTCTAATTCAACTAGTCTTCATAGGCCCATAAAAGATCCAATAGGGTAAATTTTTTGAAATTTACCCATAACTTCAGCTGCGAGCTAGTCCAGTTCCAACAAAATGATCTTCAGCTAAGTAGTATACTAGGTCACTGTCTTGAAGACGTTTCGATATTCTGCTCAAGGATGCAAAGCAGTCTAACTAACTCGCCGCTACTAGGATAAAAAGTCTCTTCTTTTTGATTTGATATCGATTCGCTTGCACACATGAAACCGATTCAGTTGAACTCAAGAATGACTGATCATCTTATGACATATGTACTAAGTACCAAGTCTTATTGGATTGCAAATAATCCATCTCATCATTTATAGCATCTTGTCAAAAATCGGCATCTAAAGAAGATTCAACATCGAAAATTCAACATCGATACTCACTTTATCGACTGCCGAGCAATCGAAGGCCAAAAACCTGAAATGTTATGGTTTAAGAAAAAGAAAGAGAAGAAGAAGGGAGAAAAGATATAAGATAGAAAATAGAGGGAAAAGAAATAGAGAATAGAAAGAACAGAAAGAAACAACTGAACAATAACTGAATCTCACAATTCATAGCGGAACAACATATAATAATAAATGAATAATCTTTGAACAAAGAACTATATCAGTTATTGCATTACATCACATTTCATTACATCATATCATCAGAGTGTACAACAACAACAAATAGTGCAGCGGAAAAAGAAATACTATATAAAGTAGTAATACGCCATGCCATCCAGCTTGTCTCCAGCAACTCCAGAATATCCAAAATATCCTGATAAACCTAACTCTTGACTGCCCGTGTGGAAATTGGTGGGCACCCAGAGTTTAGGAAGGAAAACAATAAACTCCAAGTCAGTCATGTGACTGGTGTGAGAACTCAAAACAGTTTATTTATCTTTAAAATCAAAATAGAGGAATATTTTTAAAGTCAATTCGAAATGCTTTTAAAAATGAGACTACCATAAGGCCTCCCACACACACACACAATGCAAACGCAGAATCGGAGGAGATTTCTCCTTATGATAGTCAAAGATGCTTGATACGCATTAAAAGAACATTTTATATTATTACTAGTGCATAGTGTAGGAAAAATTTATTTCAAAAGTAGAATATAAATCTTAGCCAGCATAGACATTTCGAACTATGCCTACTATAGCTAACTATGTTCAATAGCAGGTTACCGCCACATTCCATAGCAGGTTATACAACTAAAACCGTACAAGTCTCGTATTGTTTCTTTGGATTTCCAACGAATGATCAGGCCAAGGAACTTCCCATTGCCACATGAGAATGCCTCTGGATGGACATCCTCGAGAACCAAACCGGATCTCTACCAACACAAGGCCGGGTTACCCCTAACTGAGTAACAACTGACCGAATATGCCATCCCCCGGTCCTTTGGGACCTTTCACCGAGCGCTCGTAATCAATTCACACAATCATAACAAAGTGTTTTCAACATGAGTAAATATCTGGGCTCCATACCATGATACCACCCTTTTCCAGAAGGAAATGCACACATCCTAAAGGCTCTACCCCTCATAACCTTGCCGCATCTTTCCTGTTTTGACCATTCACGGGGTGTGAGGCTCGACGAAGTCACGTCCACAAAAACATACTTTATTCAAAAGCCATGCTTTGGGTCAACAAATGATCACCAGGATAGACGATCAAATAAACGATCCTATCACAAATAATCAACACAATGATCATTTTCAGCAACACTCAGCATGTCACATTACCAAATTGGGAATATATCGCTGATAACCTTCAACTACATAACCTCTGAGCTCGTACGTATCAGAGAAGGGTGTTAAGCTAAAAGAATAAATTCTCCGCCACCAACAGAAATATATTTGAAAGAAATCGGCTTTATATCTCAATTTGTAATGTCAGACATACAATCCATACAAGTCTGTTCCGGGCTCGAACAAAACCGAAGGCACTTACAAAGAAGTCCTTGCAATTCGGATATTCACAATCCTGATCGGGTTCACCATCACATATGGAGAACTCAATACCGTAGCTACTCGATGCAGAGTCAATCGACAGATCATCCTATCACTCTCGCAAATACCGGGTCTTCAACACCGATCTTCAAATGCAATTCATAACGACGTATCACATATTCGGAATGGGTTATACGACCCCATGATCCTTTCCCGGTTAACTCGAATAGTGAGCGCTTATTCAAAAATAAGTGTGGCATTCAAATTCAACAAATCACATCAATTACCCATTCAAAGGGAAATATTGATAGTCGGTTATTGAACTATCAATGGATATGCACACATCACCAGTTTCCAAATAATTTTCCAAATTATTTATTTTCCAAAATATCTTTACAAGATATATAATTTCACTACTTCAAAAATAAATCAATATTTATTTTTAAACAATTTCCACTTTTCTTTTATAAATCCCATAATGAATTTATAATCCAAAATATCTATGAATATTCGATTTCAATTATTCATTTCAATTTATCTTCAAAAAGATAAATTCCCAATATATTCCCTTTATATTGGAAAAAAATTTCCATACTTATTAAATAAGTAATTCACAAATCCATTTATTTTCAACACTTGGAAAATATTCAATATACCTAAATCGAGATTAAGTATATATTTCATCCTTTAAGGAAATCATTCTCTTAAACATATTTATTTGGGCCAAAACGAATGTTACGTAAAACATCGTTACGACAACCCAAAATCACTAGTATAGGGATTCGAAATTAAAATAGATATATAAATCCCAATACTAAACAAAACATTTCCTTTCGGAAATCATTTACTATAACAACAGTGTTATAGTCCACCATTTCCTTTTATTTCTCGAAGACGTCTATTTCAACAATAAATGTTGAAATCTATGGTTTCGAATCTCAACACATTTTAAAACATCGTTAGATCGTTTTAATTCTGTTTAAACATCTCATTCAAAACAATTTTCTTTAACATATTATTCACTATTTGAAAACATGAATAAACTACGTTAACAATTTTCATCCCTTTTATACATTTTATTTTAAAGGATTATTCACAGTTAAAAATGTGAATATAACTCCATTAATAGGTTTCAACAATTTACTTCTTAAAATAGGTCGTTTTTGAATTTATAAAACAACGTTTATAAACTCCATTTCTATTTATTTTATAACAACTTCCTTTTATAAATTCCTTTATCAATCTATTCGATTTATAACTCAATTATAAACTAAAGGTTCATATTATAAGTTAAATGCTTATAAAACGATTATTTTACAAAATCGTTTCTTTGAACTTCATAATTATAAATCTTATAACTTATAAGATTCAATTATTTATCCAAAACCATTCTTTTAATAACTTTATAAATTTTATAAACCTACTGCTTATAAAATTCCATTTATAACTTCACCGTTTATAATTCTATAAATTTCATTCATTTATGAAATTCATTCACAATTCATTCTAACACTTATAAAAACTCGTTTTATAATTCAAAATATTCTAATCTATAAATATCCATTTTATAAATCTTTTATACAAATCAATTTGTATTATTATACTAAAACGTCTTTAAACTTCTTTATAATTTCATCCTTTTTTATTCATAAAATAATTAAATTTTATAAATCCTATTCTTTCAACTTTTTATAATAAATTCAAATCCCCTATTTTAAACTATTTTATAAAACCATTAACCTCACATTTTCAAAAATAAATCTTTAATCGTATTTCTCAAAATCATAATCTTTATAACTTTAAAAATCATAACGTTTATTTATTTAAAATGGATCAATTCAAAAAATATTTTATAAACGTTTTCTTTCAAAAATCACTTTAAAAATCATTTTTAAAATTTCAAATTTGGTCCAATGATGCAACATACCAAATAGTCAATCACGACAACAACGACATCATATATCGATATGATAGTCCATCAAATATCAAAATATCTGAAATCAAATAAATACTGTTGAGGAATCCAGTTGGATCCCTCCAACCTGTTTTCCTGCATCCACAAACATTAGCACAATACCAATTTCGCTCCAGTGCGAAATTATCGCGGTATATGAGATTTAAAATATTATCCGCTTAATAGACGGCGCAATAGGGTCTCATCCTCTAAACAAAATGCGGGAAATCAATAACTCCAATATATACATATGCCAATATATATATATTGCTATTAATATAATACCAATTTCACTGTTTATGAAATATTCGCGGTATATGTTTTTAATAAATAACATCCGCTTACTAACGGCGCATAATGTCTATTTTAACAATCAATAGATAACAATCATCATTCAAACATGCATTCAAATATTTTAAATCTAACTATTTAAAATAAAATTGAAACTGATTCGATTGAGTGAGAAGTTCTCACCTTGATTTTATTTCCGTTTTAGCGATTTATTTCGAATAAAATTAAACGGACGTTTAATTTTACCCAAAATTCTCACTAACTCCAAACGACTCCAATCCAATTTCATCGCGTAGTGCTCGTCCATACGATTCCAACGCAACTGGTTTCGCGCGTTTTTGACCTCATATGAAAAAGATATGAATTTATGAAGTTACACACGATTTTAACTATAATAATTTACAACTTTTTATAATTTTTTAAACCACAACTCATCTCAGCCCTTAGATCCATTATCTCCCCATCACAGCCGCACATTCATTTCTTCCATCTCCCTCACGTTCTTGTTCTACAGGCCGAGCACGCACAGCAAACCCATATAGCAAAAATTAGGGTTTAATCTTGCACCACTTATACTCGATGAAACTTCATCACGTCGCCACCACTAGAACGCCCATTGCCAGAGCTATGTTCGGCCATAAGCATGAGAAGCTCGGATGCCCCATGAGCCTAGGAATGCGTGCGCAACTTCAAGTCTTTGAGCTCCAATTGCCATCAATCCGTAGCGTATTTTCCGATCATGACCGTTGGATATCAAGATCGTGTTGTGTACTACAACTTTCATGTTGAAAGTTTCTTGGTTTGCTTCACGGATTTGAAGAAATTTGAGGAGATAGATAGGAGTTTTCTGGCCATACATGGGGGGTGGCGGCTGCAGTTTTAAATTAGGGTTAGGTTTAGAAATTTTTTTATTTTCTTGTGAGAGAGGGGCTATTTATAGAGAATCGAACGACACTATTCATTCCGGAAATTCCGAACTCCGATTCACGCGCCGTAACCAGCGTTTCTAGGGTTTACCCCGCGTTCCGGACACAATGGAATAGGTTTCGGAAGCTAATTCGGACATCTGTGCGAGTTATGGCAACAAACGTTCAATTTAAATTAAACCGATTTAAGCGATTTTCTAGGCGTTTTAATTTGTACCGGACAAACGGTAAATCCGATTGACACGAAATTTGAAACCTTACAATAATATCACATTACGGATCCGATGAAACTGGTTTCGTCGAAATCCGAGACTTTTTGAAAAATGGCTATTTTAACTCGCCAAATTAAAATTAAAAATAAATCGATGCGTTTCGAGCTGCCACGATCAAACGATAACTCCGATTGACACGAAAATTGAAATCCGGTAATAACTAACTATTACGGATCCAATGGAAATGGTTTCGTCCAATTCTGAGACTGTTCAAAAATTGACTATTTTCACTAGTCGATTTAAATATTAAAATATTCAATTTTCACAAATTAACTTTTAATTCAATTTTAAAAGTTCTAAAATATCGTTCTAACTTCAATATGATAAAATAAAATTTTACAAATCATTTTCAATCATATTTAACCCAATTTTCAATTATTTCCATAATTTAACATATTAAATTATCGATTTAATTATCCAATTAAATCCAATAATTCAAATTAAAATTTATTCGACTCATAAATTTCACTTATTAATATTTAAAATTAATTAAATATTCAAATTTTAATTATATAAAATTCTGGGTCGTTACAATCTTCCCCCCTTAAAAGAATTTCGTCCTCGAAATTAATAAGTAAGAAAAGTTACAGAATTTATTAACTTTCCAAAATTCATAATTAAACTTCTTATAATACTTTACTAAGTTTTCAAATCATACTTAGTTATCTTTTCAAAAACAACTACTATTGTTTAACTTTCAATTCCAAAACAAAGTTAAAGTTTTCAAAATTTTCCAATTTTCTCAAATATATTCTAACGCCTTATATTTTCGGAAAAATTCGCCATAGTCTCCTTTGCGCGGCTCGATCCGAAAAAAAATGATAGTATATATATCACAAATATACATCTCATCAAGTAATGAGGCATCCCGAAGGGAAAAAAGTATAAAAGTACGGTATGTAATCCGAGATATGTACCTTATATTTTATTAGCAAGCATATACGGCTAATATAGCGCGAAAGCGAGCTCCAAATGCGAAGCAAACGCGATCCGCACCTACTAATCACTCAACAAACAACATGAGAAACATGCATATATGAAAATAATCTCAATATACAACATACATCTCCATAACAACTATATATGTCACATAGCAAATGCAACTAAATAACAAATGCAAACATCAACCAACTATCATTCAACTAACATCCATAACCAATAAATATTCATTCATATTCTTATTAATATTCAATGAAATGGTTTTCAATTTAATCACATATGATTCATTAATAGTGGATGTTTTTGCTAACATTCATTTTCAATTAGTTTATGTTCACTAATTCATATTCAAGTTGGTTCACTTCCAAATCAAATTCAATTCTATTTAAGATTCACTTAACTTTCAATTTCATTAACACTTAATGAATTATATACAATCAACTAACAATCAAATAACAACCAATGTTTATAAATTGCAACAAAATTCCTTTGCTTATAATTGATTTAATTAAATTGATTTTCATTCTATTATTCAACTTTCAATAACATTAGATTTTAATGAATTTACACTTATATCCATTATTTCATATCAACTTAAATTTACATTTAATTGATTATCATTCAATCCATTCACTCAATTCAATTACAAAAGTTGAATTTCATTTATATAACTCAAGTTCATATTTATTACTTAACTTTATTATTTTACTTTGATACTAATATCAACTTCATTCAACATCTCTTAAGTTATATTCCATTTAACTTTAAATTCACTTTTTATTTACAACTCATATTCATAAATATATTCATATAGTTTCACTTCTCATATATATAAGTTCATTTCACAATTGTAAATCACATTAATTATAATTCAATTCTTATAATTCTTTTGCTTATACAATTATTCTTTTATTTAGATTATGCAAACAACTAAACAATTAACTTATATACACTTTAATAATTCTGAAAAATTATTTCTTTATATATAAAAATATAATCAAGGTAAAATTATTTCATTTACCCAATTTAAAATCAATATTGTGCCGAATTGTTCTATTCAAGTGTTTAGAAACCCCTTCGGCATAGTTGTCGAGACCACGTCGACGAAAGTTCATATGCCACTCAATAAACCAATCATCACAATATAAAACAATTTTATATTCACTAGCAAATACGCTCTCATAGCTATTATTACACTCAAACTCATTCTAGAGTACTACTGCTCTAATGAGTAATACCCAACAGAACCATGGTTGTCGCTTAACCATATGCTCTGATAACAGATGTAACGCCCCGGAAATTTTCGACTTTCGAAAATTCAACATCGATACTCACTTTATCGACTGCCGAGCAATCGAAGGCCAAAAACCCGAAATGTTATGGTTTAAGAAAAAGAAAGAGAAGAAGAAGGGAGAAAAGATATAAGATAAAAAATAGAGGGAAAAGAAATAGAGAATAGAAAGAACAGAAAGAAACAACTGAACAATAACTGAATCTCACAATTCGCAGCGGAACAACATATAATAATAAATGAATAATCTTTAAACAAAGAACTATATCAGTTATTACATTACATCACATTTCATTACATCATATCATCAGAGTGTACAACAACAACAAATAGTGCAGCGGAAAAAGAAATACTATATAAAGTAGTAATACGCCATGTCATCCAGCTTGCCTCCAGCAACTCTAGAATATCCAAAATATCCTGATAAACCTAACTCTTGACTGCCCGTGTGGAAATTGGTGGGCACCCAGAGTTTAGGAAGGAAAACAATAAACTCCAAGTCAGTCATGTGACTGGTGTGAGAACTCAAAACAGTTTATTTATCTTTAAAATCAAAATAGAGGAATATTTTTAAAGTCAATTCGAATTGCTTTTAAAAATGAGACTACCATAAGGCCTCCCGCATACACACACAATGCAAACGCAGAATCGGAGGAGATTTCTCCTTATGATAGTCAAAGATGCTTGATACGCATTAAAAGAACATTTTATATTATTACTAGTGCATAGTGTAGGAAAAATTTATTTCGAAAGTAGAATATAAATCTTAGCCAGCATAGACATTTCGAACTATGCCTACTATAGCTAACTATGTTCAATAGCAGCTTACCGCCACATTCCATAGCAGGTTATACAACTAAAACCGTACAAGTCTCGTATTGTTTCTTTGGATTTCCAACGAATGATCAGGCCAAGGAACTTCCCATTGCCACATGAGAATGCCTCTGGATGGACATCCCCGAGAACCAAACCGGATCTCTACCAACACAAGGCCGGGTTACCCCTAACTGAGTAACAACTGACCGAATATGCCATCCCCCGGTCCTTTGGGACCTTTCACCGAGCGCTCGTAATCAATTCACACAATCATAACAAAGTGTTTTCAACATGAGTAAATATCTGGGCTCCATACCATGATACCACCCTTTTCCAGAAGGAAATGCACACATCCTAAAGGGCGCTACCCCTCATAACCTTGCCGCATCTTTCCTGTTTTGACCATTCACGGGGTGTGAGGCTCGACGAAGTCACGTCCACAAAAACATACTTTATTCAAAAGCCATGCTTTGGGTCAACAAATGATCACCAGGATAGACGATCAAATAAACGATCCTATCACAAATAATCAACACAATGATCATTTTCAGCAACACTCAGCATGTCACATTACCAAATTGGGAATATATCGCTGATAACCTTCAACTACATAACCTCTGAGCTCGTACGTATCAGAGAAGGGTGTTAAGCTAAAAGAATAAATTCTCCGCCACCAACAGAAATATATTTGAAAGAAATCGGCTTTATATCTCAATTTGTAATGTCAGACATACAATCCATACAAGTCTGTTCCGGGCTCGAACAAAACCGAAGGCACTTACAAAGAAGTCCTTGCAATCCGGATATTCACAATCCTGATCGAATTCACCATCACATATGGAGAACTCAATACCGTAGCTACTCGGTGCAGAGTCAATCGACAGGTCATCCCATCACTCTCGCAAATACCGGGTCTTCAACACCGATCTTCAAATGCAATTCATAACGACATATCACATATTCGGAATGGGTTATACGACCCCATGGTCCTTTCCCGGTTAACCCGAATAGTGAGCGCTTATTCAAAAATAAGTGTGGCATTCAAATTCAACAAATCACATCAATTACCCATTCAAAGGGAAATATTGATAGTCGGTTATTGAACTATCAATGGATATGCACACATCACCAGTTTCCAAATAATTTTCCAAATTATTTATTTTCCAAAATATCTTTACAAGATATATAATTTCACTACTTCAAAAATAAATCAATATTTATTTTTAAACAATTTCCACTTTTCTTTTATAAATCCCATAATGAATTTATAATCCAAAATATCTATGAATATTCGATTTCAATTATTCATTTCAATTTATCTTCAAAAAGATAAATTCCCAATATATTCCCTTTATATTGGAAAAACATTTCCATACTTATTAAATAAGTAATTCACAAATCCATTTATTTTCAACACTTGGAAAATATTCAATATACCTAAATCGAGATTAAGTATATACTTCATCCTTTAAGGAAATCATTCTCTTAAACATATTTATTTGGGCCAAAACGAATGTTACGTAAAACATCGTTACGACAACCCAAAATCACTAGTATAGGGATTCGAAATTAAAATAGATATATAAATCCCAATACTAAACAAAACATTTCCTTTCGGAAATCATTTACTATAACAACAATGTTATAGTCCACCATTTCCTTTTATTTCTCGAAGACGTCTATTTCAACAATAAATGTTGAAATCTATGGTTTCGAATCTCAACACATTTTAAAACATCGTTAGATCGTTTTAATTCTGTTTAAACATCTCATTCAAAACAATTTTCTTTAACATATTATTCACTATTTGAAAACGTGAATAAACTACGTTAACAATTTTCATCCCTTTTATACATTTTATTTTAAAGGATTATTCACAGTTAAAAATGTGAATATAACTCCATTAATAGGTTTCAACAATTTACTTCTTAAAATAGGTCATTTTTGAATTTATAAAATAACGTTTATAAACTTCATTTCTATTTATTTTATAACAACTTCCTTTTATAAATTCCTTTATTAATCTATTCGATTTATAACTCAATTATAAACTAAAGGTTCATATTATAAGTTAAATGCTTATAAAACGATTATTTTACAAAATCGTTTCTTTGAACTTCATAATTATAAATCTTATAACTTATAAGATTCAATTATTTATCCAAAACCATTCTTTTAATAACTTTATAAGTTTTATAAACCTACTGCTTATAAAATTCCATTTATAACTTCACCGTTTATAATTCTATAAATTTCATTCATTTATGAAATTCATTCACAATTCATTCTAACACTTATAAAAACTCGTTTTATAATTCAAAATATTCTAATCTATAAATATCCATTTTATAAATCTTTTATACAAATCAATTTTTATTATTATACTAAAACGTCTTTAAACTTCTTTATAATTTCATCCTTTTTTATTCATAAAATAATTAAATTTTATAAATCCTATTCTTTCAACTTTTTATAATAAATTCAAATCCCCTATTTTAAACTATTTTATAAACCATTAACCTCACATTTTCAAAAATAAATCTTTAATCGTATTTCTCAAAATCATAATGTTTATAACTTTAAAAATCATAACGTTTATTTATTTAAAATGGATCAATTCAAAAAATATTTTATAAACGTTTTCTTTCAAAAATCACTTTAAAAATCATTTTTAAAATTCCAAATTTGGTCCAATGATGCTACATACCAAATAGTCAATCACGACAACAACGACATCATATATCGATATGATAGTCCATCAAATATCAAAATATCTGAAATCAAATAAATACTGTTGAGGAATCCAGTTGGATCCCTCCAACCTGTTTTCCTGCATCCACAAACATTAGCACAATACCAATTTCGCTCCAGTACGAAATTATCGCAGTATATGGGATTTAGAATATTATCCGCTTAATAGACGGCGCAATAGGGTCTCATCCGCTAAACAAAATGCGGGAAATCAATAACTCCAATATATACATATGCCAATATATATATTGCTATTATATATAATACCAATTTCACTGTTTATGAAATATTCGCGGTATATGTTTTTAATAAATAACATCCGCTTACTAACGGCGCATAATGTCTATTTTAACAATCAATAAATAACAATCATCATTTAAACATGCATTCAAATATTTTAAATCTAACTATTTATAATAAAATCGAAACTGATTCGATTGAGTGAGAAGTTCTCACCTTGATTTTATTTCCGTTTTAGCGATTTATTTCGAATAAAATTAAACGGACGTTTAATTTTACCCAAAATTCTCACTAACTCCAAACGACTCCAATCTAATTTCATCGCGTAGTGCTCGTCCATACGATTCCAACGCAACTGGTTTCACGCGTTTTCGACCTCATATGAAAAAGATATGAATTTATGAAGTTACACACGATTTTAACTATAATAATTTACAACTTTTTATAATTTTTAAACCACAACTCATCTCAGCCCTTAGATCCATTATCTCCCCATCACAGCCGCACATTCATTTCTTCCATCTCCCTCACGTTCTTGTTCTACAGGCTGAGCACGCACAGCAAACCCATATAGCAAAAATTAGGGTTTAATCTTGCACCACTTATACTCGATGAAACTTCATCACGTCGCCACCACTAGAACGCCCATTGCCAGAGCTATGTTCGGCCATAAGCATGAGAAGCTCGGCTGCCCCATGAGCCTAGGAATGCATGCGCAACTTCAAGTCTTTGAGCTCCAATTGCCATCAATCCGTAGCGTATTTTCCGATCATGACCGCTGGATATCAAGATCGTGTTGTGTACTACAACTTTCATGTTGAAAGTTTCTTGGTTTGCTTCACGGATTTGAAGAAATTTGAGGAGATAGATAGGAGTTTTCTGGCCATACATGGGGGGTGGCGGCTGCAGTTTTAAATTAGGGTTAGGTTTAGAAATTTTTTTATTTTCTTGTGAGAGAGGGGCTATTTATAGAGAATCGAACAACACTATTCATTCCGGAAATTCAGAACTCCGATTCACGCGCCGTAACCAGCGTTTCTAGGGTTTACCCCACGTTCCGGACACAATGGAACAGGTTTCGGAAGCTAATTCGGACATCTGTGCGAGTTATGGCAACAAACGTTCAATTTAAATTAAACCGATTTAAGCGATTTTCTAGGCGTTTTAATTTGTACCGGATAAAGGGTAAATCCGATTGACACGAAATTTGAAACCTTACAATAATATCACATTGCGGATCCGATGAAACTGGTTTCGTCGAAATCCGAGACTTTTTGAAAAATGGCTATTTTAACTCGCCAAATTAAAATTAAAAATAAATCGATGCGTTTCGAGCTGCCACGATCAAACGATAACTCCGATTGACACGAAAATTGAAATCCGGTAATAACTAACTATTCCGGATCCAATGGAACTAGTTTCGTCCAATTCTGAGACTGTTCAAAAATTGACTATTTTCACTAGTCGATTTAAATATTAAAATATTCAATTTTCACAAATTAACTTCTAATTCAATTTTAAAAGTTCTAAAATATCATTCTAACTTCAATATGATAAAATAAAATTTTACAAATCATTTTCAATCATATTTAACCCAATTTTCAATTATTTCCATAATTTAACATATTAAATTATCGATTTAATTATCCAATTAAATCCAATAATTCAAATTAAAATTTATTCGACTCATAAATTTCACTTATTAATATTTAAAATTAATTAAATATTCAAATTTTAATTATATAAAATTCTGGGTCGTTACATAATATATTGTTATAAGATAACAATGTTATGAAATTGGTCATCATAGAACTTAAAGCTCACTAGAAGTCAAAAGACGTACTTCGAATCGTTCTACATGATAAAGGAAGTTTATTTGTGTCAGGGAGAGTCAATCGACAAAGTAGATAATTAAAACATAATAGCATACCCATTCACTAAGAGATTGACCTAATTGGTTTTAAGAAAACTAATTGGAAAAGTCGGAATTAGATTCCATAATTGACCCCAAATGCAAGTGGGAGATTGATAGAGTTAGGGGTATGCCATATGAGCAATTATGTAATTTGTTACATATACCTAACTTGTTGACCAATCTTGTTCGAAATAAAAGGTATTTTCTTCCTATTATATATTTGATATAATGTGATTATATTAATCAATTAACTTAATTAAAAGTATATTTAATAGAAAAATCCATAAATGATATATTTTGTGATAGTAGTTACAAAATATTGTAACCACGAATAATTTATCACAACAAAACAAATATAAAATTTTAGATGTTACTAGTAAAGATGCATCGAGACTGGATATCGATGTATCCGTTGAGACTGGAGTACGTAACGCTCTCCAAATGTTGGGCAGTGTATTACTCATGACTTCTGGGGCACCTAGGGGTTACGTACAAATAGTTATTGGATAACTATGGAACGACTCACATGATAGTTTTCATATTACAGTAATTAAATTACATTCTATGATCCTATAACAAGAAATTTCATATCTATTTAAATATATTGCTACTATATATTTAGTTAGGTGAGATTTTTGTAAGTAGATGTGGTTGTCACAAATCAGTTTGGTTATGTGCATAATTTGTTTATTATATTATTTGACTTATATATAGACAAATATTGTTTACTGTACAAAATCAATTTTTGTCATTAATAATTGTTTTAGATAAATTTATTAATAAATTCATATATATATATATATATATATATTAGTGTATATTTCTCTCTCATAACTGCATATATGCATATATATATATATATGATATAAAAAATTTAGTATACTTATTTATGTATAATATGAATTTAAAAATTCGAAAATTAATTGTCGGATAGATATTCGTATTTTTAAATTGATATTAATTAAAATTTTGAATTGTTCACTATATATAAAATAATTATCACATTAAAAATTCATTTTTATATTTTAAAAAAATATTATATCATTTTAGAAACATATACGAAAATTTAGAAATTTTTCAATAAAGTTCATTATTTTTAATAATTAATATTATTTTGAAAAGTCGATTTATGATTTATTAAAAATAATAATTTAAATGAAAATTTCTTCAAAATTTTTGTAACCTTTCATTCATGATTTAAAATTTATATAATTTTTAATTTTTAATGATATATTATTTTATATTAAATAATCATTGCCGAAATCATGTATTTGTTTTTAAAAATAATATTTCAACTGTGAAAAATCTCCAGGTTTTTCCTAAGCTCTATTTTATGATCCTAGATTTTATAAAATTATAAATTTTGAATTTTCATCATTAGATTATTTTATGTTAGTTATTTATGGATGAAAACATTATTTTATTCATAATATATACAAATTAAAATGTTAGAATTATTATGTTTGCAAAGTTGAGTTAATTTTGAATTATAAATGATTTTTAATAATTTTTCTCTCTCTTCCTATATATATATTTATCTATATATAAATGTTTTATGTTCATATATTATATGTTATATATTTTTACATACGTGTGTGTGTATTTTGTAACACCTATACATACACGTATTTAGACAACATACATGACATACAAAATAAGCTAATATGTCTGTTGCGATGTAAATCCCAACATCTATATATGGGCATATTAAACCTTTCAAGAATTATTATGTTACACATGCACTCACACATATATGTATATGATACATTCATGTATAGCTAAATCAAATAAAATTAATTTCATATCTTAATATATTTGAATTTAAATAAAGTAAATGATTTTATTTAAATGAAACTTTGAAATGTTCTAATTCAACTAGTCTTCGTAGGCCCATAAAAGATCCAATAGGGTAAATTTTTTGAAATTTACCCATAACTTCAGCTGCGAGCTAGTCCAGTTCCAACAAAATGATCTTCAGCTAAGTAGTATATTAGGTCACTGTCTTGAAGACGTTTCGATATTCTGCTCAAGGATGCAAAGCATTCTAACTAACTCGCCGCTACTAGGATAAAAAGTCTCTTCTTTTTGATTTGATATCGATTCGCTTGCACATATGAAACCGATTCAGTTGCACTCAAGAATGACTGATCATCTTATGACATATGTACTAAGTGCCAAGTCTTATTGGATTGCAAATAATCCATCTCATCATTTATAGCATCTTGTCAAAAATCGGCATCTAAAGAAGATAAGACTTCTTGGAGTTTTAAAGGATCATCCTTTATAGTAAAAGTGCAAAAATCTGAACCATAATCTTTTGTAATTATAGCTCTTTTACTTCTTCTAAGCTTGTTTTCAGAAGATTCATTATGTTATGTTCTAATAGGCATAGTGTTACTTGATGTGCCCCCGCTATTCCTTATTTGAAAGGAAATCTCAATTCATAAAAATCTGCATCATTAGATTCTATTTTATTGTATGTATCTAATCATACAATCTATATGCTTTGCTATTATCAGTATAACCAATAAGTACATATTTATATGCGCTACTTGCTAATTTTATTCTCTTAAGCTCAGGTATATGAATATATGCTAAACATCTATAAGTTCTAAAATAAGACACATTCGATTTATAATTTCTTAAGATTTCAAAAGGTGGAGTTTTGCTTTTTGACTTACGGATCCTATTCAAAACATAACATATGGTCAATAAAATTGTTCCCACCAAAGTGATGATGCACCAAAATTAAGTAAATTAGCAACTACTAATTCAGTTAATGTTCTATTTTTCATTTTAGCTTTACCATTCATTTCAGGTGAATATGGTAAGGTTCATTCATGTATTACTCCACATGAGTTGTAAAATTCAATAAATAAATTGATTCATATTCAGTTCCTCTATCACTACGCAATCTTTTAACTTTCTTATTATACTGATTTCAATTTTAGTTATGAAAGATCTAAACCTCTCAAATGCATCACCTTTATTTTTCATAAGGTATATATAAGTAAAATCAGAGCAATCATCAATGAAAGTGAATAGGGTCCTTTTCTAGTCAAAGTGCCATCAAGTTCATATATCATAATAAATCAAGTCTAAGGGTTCTGATTCTCTAATTACAGATTTATGTGGGGTTTTTGTTATTTTGGCTTGACTAGAAAAATCGCATTTTTCAAAATCATTTAGTGACATATTAGGGATTATACCTAAGCTACTCATGTTCTTTATTATTCGTTTATTTACATAACATAGTCTAGAGCGCTAGATATTAAAATTACACAACATATGAGCAAAAGCAGATGTTTTATTACCTTCAATATTTAGTTTAAACATGCCATCAGTTGCATACCCCTACCCACAAACATACCATTCATAGTAATGGTGTATATATCAGCCCCAAAAGTCTGTGTAAACCCCACTTTATTAGGAAGACAACCCGAAACAAGATTCTTTCTCATCTCTGGAGTGCATGACATCTTTCAGAATGACAATCTTTCCATAGGTAAACTTTAGCTCTACGCTTCCAGTCCAAGCAATAATAGTAGTGTGAGGGTCTCCCAACAATACTTTCTTGTCCTCGGTTTCCATGTACGTTTTGAACATAGCACGGTCATAACAAACATGACATGTAGCACCAGTATCTATCCATCGACCCACTGATCCCCCAACACGGTGAATCATATCAGAAATCATAGTTGTAAGAGGCTCCTCAGTCAGGTTAGCTTGTGGTGCAGAGCTTGGTCTGTTCCGACCATATGACCAGGTTTTCCACAGTTGTAACAAAGAAACATCTGTCCAAAGTCCTTTTTTTGGGGTGGTTTCTGATGAGATCTTTGGTTTCCTTGGGAGTTGAAACTCTGTTTGTTGCGGTTCTGATTCTTAAAGCTTTTGGGATTTGGTTTCAGAACTGCAGCTTTTTTAGTGTTGCCTGAAACAACAAGGACTTCTTCCTTCAAATCCTATTTACGAGATTCCTCCTCAATATGGAGATGAGTTATCAAACTTTATAATGAAAATTCCATAGTTTTATGTCTAAGGTTATTCTTAAAATCCTTCCAACTGGGAGGTAATTTATTAATCAAAACCGCTACTTGAAATTGTTCATCCGAACTCATACCTTCGAAGATGATCTCATGAGCTATTTTCTGAAGCTCATGAGGCTGCATCTCTACTGACCCGTCGTCCATCATCTGGTACTTGAGGCAGCGATTGACGACATATTTCTTTGCTCCTGCTTCCTTTGTGTCATATTTTTCTGCAGTGCTTCCCATATCTCCCTTGTTTTTTGTCAGAGTTATAATAGTCATAGAGATCATCGTTGAGTCCATTGAGGATGAAGTTCTTGCACAAGTAATCCTGTCCAGTTCCACAACTCCTTTGATTTCTCTATCCAAGCTCTCATCTGATCTGCATCTGCTTTCTGTCTGGCAATTGCAGTTTGTCTGTTGTTAGCACAGCGACCACCTTCTTCATCGTCAGAAAAACTCTATCTTATGCCTCCAGCGCTTAAAATGGAGGCCCTCAAACCTGAAGGGTGCCCCGGACACATAGGAGCCTAAAACATTGATGTCTGGGCAGCATTGTCCAAATTTGCAGCAGAAGTCATTGTTGTTGGTGTCGTCTTCAAATTTTTGGAAATAAATGATCTTCGGCTGAGTCTTGTACTAGGGCACCGCCTTGAAGATGTTTCGGCGTCATTCTCAGGGGTGCAAAGCAGTCAAACTAACATCACCCCCTCTAAGATAAAATAACTTCTTCTTTCTGATTTAATATCGATTCGCTTGCACAGATGAAGCTGACTCGGTTGCACTAAAAAATGACTGCTCGTCTTATGATCTTTAAGAAGTTAGGTTTGTGGAGAAGAAGGTAGATTTTGCAGAAAAAATGTCGTTCTACTTTGCTCTCGTCTAAAAACTAATTAAATCGACGGAATACCAAATCAAATGTGTTACTGAATAGTGCGGTGACGTTAATCTCAAAATTTGGACCTAAAATTTTACTGTTTCAAACAAAATAATGGTCAAAAAACGTAGAACAAATTTTGTTCAAAAATATAAGTGCTACACCACAAAAAGCCCAAGCCCGAGCCCGGCACGGCCCTGGTCGAGTCGATCGGTCGACGTGCATGCGTGACGATAATGCATGTGCCCCCTCCTCAATACAAAAGCAATATTTGGGGGCCAAAATGGCCCAATTTAGAAGCTAAGAAACTAATATATCTTATATATAAAGCAAAAACTTTGGTCAAACAGTCAAAGCTCACAAATCGTGGATAGTTCCAAAAATAACCTGATTGCTGAACAGTTCCAAACTCGAAAGCTCACAAATCGTGGACATATTTGTCATTTTCCAGTATCCATTTTTACCGTTCAATTTCACGTCTCACGTAAAAACTCCACTTTCATTATTCATTCATTTTCCTTCCTCTTCACGATCCAAACTCCAAATGAACCTCAATCTAGGAAAAAAGATGTTAAAAATATCCAAAAAATGGCTTTTTAAGGGCAAGGGAAACTGAAGCTCGACCTCCTCTTTCTCGACAAGCCTCTTTCTATATCTCAAACCCGGTATTGGTACGTCTGAATCTAATATTGTTTACCCGTTTACTATTTTCTTACTTTGATTTGGAGTTTCTATGTTTTTTATAGTGGATTCGTTTAAATCATTGTAAAATATCCGATGAACCTCAACTCTTTCTATTTTGAACCATGAAGGAGGCAATCTGACTATGTTTGATAAGGCATGGTTATGATTTGTGGCTTCTAGATCTTAATTTTCTTGAATATTAACAAAATGTTTGATTTTCTTTGCGCTCATGTTAGATCACCATTTCATTTTCGAGATTATCCATAGCTAGATACGTAGATACGTAGTACATTGAATTCGGAATTGACAGGTGGAGTTTGGACAAGGATTTATTTGTAGGTAGGAGAAAGGAGCTTAAGCACGGAATTATGTTATTGTAGCAAGAGTAGAATCTCGCTTAAACATACCCCATGAACACAAGATTTCAACATTCAAAATTGGTACTCATCTTGATTAATATCAGATCTGGACCACCAAAGATTTTGCATATTTTAATTTGATTTGAAGCATTTTTTTTAGTTTTTGTCTTCAATTTCTTCATGATCTGCATCTAATGTGTTTCTCAACTGCTGTGCGCATCTATTGGTATACTACATTGTGCAGTTAAAGCGCTCGACAGACTTAATGCGACGGAGGTGCAAAAAGTCATAGTAGGGATACAGCGAGGATATAGCGGAATATAGCGGATGACTCTAAAACGAAATATGAAACTCATACTTAATGTTTTTACAAATATATAAACGATAATCAAATGAAAAATTAACATTCAATCGAATTGTAATTAATAAATAAATAATTTTAAATAAAACATGTGCGAATATACTGTAAATAAACGTAAAACGGTTATATAACTCAACTGGATTTAGTAGAATACTAGAGTATTTTCATTTCTAAAAATATATTAAAAATTCAATTAAATAAATTAATTTCATAATTTTTATAATGTATAAATGTTATTTTTCAATTCATTTCTTTTAAAGAAGATATAGCGGAAATAGCGGAATATAGCGGGATATAGTGGAAATAGCGGGACTTAAAGCGGAAATCCTATATTTGGGGCTATATGAAAAAATTATAATGGTAGAAATCCGCTATGAGATATAGCAGGTTTATAGCGGGGTAATAACGGGTATTAACTACGCAGATACTACATTAGTTCACTAATTTGAGATTTTAATGGGATGGTTTTCCCTTTACTACTTATCATTTATTTCTTATACATTTGTAGTAGTAAGGTAATTAATTTTGTTTCCAGTGAAATGTTCTTGGTTGTTATCAACGACAGAGAGTAGCCATATTCATTAACCTGCACTCAAAAACTCACCGGTGTTCTTTAAATATTATTTATGAGGTAGATAGCTAGAAACATCATTTGTGCTCTCATCATAGTTGTAATACTATTCATTTTTATTTTCTATTTCAGGCTCTATGTTGCATTCATGGGTGAATAGTAAATATTTATTGATCTGCTTTAAAAGTGGATGAACTTCTTTGCAGATTCTGTTGAGTCGGGTAATGAAAAGTGTCATGATTTTCTTCTATTGAATTTGACAATGTAGGAGTGGATGAACTTGAGCTTTATTATTTCTAACTTTCATAGTTGCATTGATTCTGTTTGAGTTAATAAATTGACTGTTTTGCCTTATACAGTCATACTATTTCAGCACACCATCAACAGTCATACTATTTCAGCGCACCATCAATTTAATTGCAATGGTAATTGAGGGGTTGCCACTTATTTGGTTATCAACTTCTAATCGAAAAAACGCTTAAATTTCTTGAATTATTTTTATAGCATGTAACTGCATTCTATTGTAGATATTTGGTGGTGGGCATACTTACATTCTGCAATTGATAAGTTATTACTAATTAATAATGTATTAGAAGTGCAAAGCTAAGATTAACTTGGTTATATCTCTACTATGTCAATGCTAGATAAGTTTTGTTAATAAAGGTAGACTAAAACATCATTTACCAAACTCATTATTTGAACATAGGATATACTCATTGTCAGTTCATGCATTATGTCAAAACATTCAAATAAATAAAACATATTCTTAGTCAGATAGACCTAAAATGTAAACAGACAATCTTTCCTATCAATCAGTTACCAAGATTCATTATTCAACATCGACATTAAGCATGTAGCATTGCAAATGAAGCTTGAATGGTTCATAATCACTAAACAAAGGTTTCCAATTGTGGGAAATAGTAAACATCCTCAAATTAATGTTAAGTAAGATTAAAAATAATAAACTCATGTACTTAACAACCATGAATACATATGCAATTCAAATACCTTGCCTGTTAAAACAAAAACCTTTATGAAGCAAGGAAGCAGAATATAATTAGTTACTTTTTTTATGATACTTGATTAGAAGAGAATATTCACTTAATTTAACATTAGATTAGTCTATGTTGACGTGGTTACTACAGTGTACGCAAGGGACAATTGGCTTTATAGTAGTTATAATTAAATCCTTGGAGGAGTTACAAAGGTTTCAAGTAATCATTTTTCATGAATTTATCTAGATTCGGGATTTTCTAGCTCAAAATCAAAATTTTGGATGTAGTTATTCTTTATATGACAATTTAGGGCTGCTGCTTTCACCCACATGCAGAAGTACACAGAAGCAATTCTAGACTGCTTGAAAGCAATTGAGATCAATCCAAGTTACAGCAAAACATATAGTCACCTTAGTATTGCTCATTTTGGTCAGGGAAATTATGCAGTTGCTTTATCAAACTTCTATAATGGTTACTGTTTACCCATTAAGAATACATATTTGATGGTGGGCATACTTACATTCTGCAATTGATAAGTTATTACCAATTAATAATGTGTTAGAAATGCAAAGCTAAACATTAACTTGGTTATATCTCAACTCTGTCAATGCTAGATAAGTTTTGTTTGTAAGGTAGACTAAAACATCATTTACCAAACTCATTGTTTGAACTTTGAACCTGGGATATACTTCTTTGTCGGTTCATGCATTGTGTCAAAGCTAATTGTTCAAACTTATAATAATATAACTTCACTACCTATTTCATTCTTCCTATCGATTATTAATAGTAATTTGTTATGTTCAATTATAAATTTAATTAAAAATTTAGACACTTGAACTATTTGTATGAATGCATCAATCGATTGTGCTACTGCCATCTTAATTGGCCTTCCAATGGGTGTTTTTCCATTAATGGGTGCATTTAATTCATAATGCATCCAAATTTGTATAAGCATTCGTATTTATATATCTACACACACAAAACACCTCTCCGTGTGGATATATAAATATGTATGTAGGTATCAGTATAACCAACAATTTTTTTTTAAACTACTTGATTTATTATTACAAATTACTATTTAGAAATTAGAACTAAGTGCTTTAAAATGTTATTATGCAAGCATTAAGAGTATAATTTATCTTCCAACTTAGTAGTGAATAGTTAGTAAGTTGGTGTTAGATATTAAGAAAACCTTAAAGCCCCTAGTTTCACTTTGCTTTCTCCATTGATATTCAAAGTGGGTATTTTGATGATTTTTGAATTGCTATTATTTTTATGGCTACTACGTTTTATTTATAACGCTGCTAACATTTTTCTAAAGGTTGTATAACAAATTAGAATTATTGTCAATCTAGAACTACTAATATCTATTGAAAATGATGATTAATTATGATAATTAATTTGATTAATTACTGCAATTAATAATAAATGCGATCAATCTAGAAATGTAGATAATTATATTAATATTTGACAAAATGATGCAATAGTTAATCAAGGATATTTCCATGTATGTAATATGCTCATATAGCAGTTTCTGAACGAAAAGAAGAAACAATATTATAAGCTTAACCCGCTCACGTGCTCATGTTTGAATTATAGCAAGTAATCAAATTTTTAGAAATTAGATATTCATCACAGATCCATTGTACTTGATTTTATTATGGCAACAAAATCAATTATTATCATAACTGTTTGGATCTAATTACAAATATATACATAGTGCACTTGAATCTCATGACCTTATTATGGCTTTTGTACATTTGGAATTTAATGCTACTATGTGGATTAAGATCGCATCATGTTTGAATTTTTTTTTTAATGTTACCACGTTAGCATATTGCACCCAACACGAGTAGCATAATTTTTCCTTCTTTTATTGCTTATATACCCCAAGAATGCATGGTTTTTGTGTCTTGAGCATCCAAATTTAGATATCTATTTGGAAACAAGTTAGATTAATTTTTTTTAGAACAACTCCTCTCTGCTTACCTTGATGCACTGCACCCATTTTGGGATTGTAATTTTTTTCTAAAAATCTTTAAATGCGGCATCAAGACATTTACTCATTATGCCAATGATTTCATACATGTGGAGAAATAAATGAACTTAGACTTGCAGCTTTGCCAAATTCCCTCCATTCACGTAGCAATTATACCCGCACATATCAAGTCCACAGTTCAATGATGTGAACCTCACTTGCAATGAACTTACTCTGTTATAAATGTGAATGAAAAGTGAATGCTTAATTTTGGGGCCATTGATATTAAATTTTATTTTTGAATACATGTAATCATTAATGTATGAGTGGCCGTTACGTGTTGCATACCAATGCCCTACTTGCTAAACTTTTCGTTAAAGCCTTACGCTCATGTTTATTATTGGTTTGCATAAATTGGATATTATTTTGTGTATTTTTTCTTCTGAAAATGAAATAAAATCTTTTTATACTATGAAACCAATCAAGAACATTACCCTTTTTAAGTTAAACGGCATTTTTAAACTAAACAAGCATTATGAGACATACCGCATAATCCAAGTGGAAGATGATCCATTTAACTTCAAGTCATATATATATATAGTACATAATAAAATCCCTTATACAACGTTTTTAACTCCGTCATCTTCATATTACTGATGTCGGTTTCAAGCTCGGAACAAAGAGGATAGACAACGATTGCTCCAACTGTACTTTAATTCTTACAGATTACTTACAAACTACAGTTGACATCAACCTTAAGGTAGACAAGAAAATTTTCTTATATATTAATACGATGATTGCTTACTTTTTAAAAAGAGCTAATGCAATTTTTCTACGTTCTAAACTAATGGAAGCGCTAATTTTAATATTTGTTGCATTTCTCTAGATATTAATATAGCAGCAGATTACTTCCTTTGTCTATTTAATCATTTTCTAAAATAACTTAGTCTAATTCACGTTTCGACGATTTATCCATCTACACACATAACAAAATGTAACGTTGAGTACATGTCAAAGTCATTTAAAAATATCTAGAAAACCTTGCAGACATTGTTTTTAATACAAATTCCTCTTATGCACGTGCATTGCATGTGAATCATACACGCCAATATATATATATATATATATATATATATATATATATATATATATGAGTATCTTTCAATAATCCCTATGGTGTGGGACTCAAACAATAAATTCACTTAATCCAAGATTGTTAATTTTTAAACAATTCACAAACATATTTAAAAAAATAAAAATCCAAGAATGTATAATTCCATAGAATTTCTATTCACTTAAGATTATTCCCATGAAACCTTACCTTTGTGTACCATTTTAATTTGTGGAAAATTGATATTTTTCAAATTATTAATCTTTTACTATTTTATTTTTGCATTCAGTGTTTCAGTTAAGCATTTTTGAATACATCTACAACAAAAAAGAGTGACAGCAACGGTGCAACTATCAATGATAAAGATAATTCTCTGTAGATTATTACCAGCATGCAATTACAAACATTAACCCAAGTAATTTTCTTAATTGCTGGTTACTATCGAGGCTCAGAAACGAAAGTCAAAATTGTATTTGTCATTTCTAAAGAGAAAAAGAGAAAAATTATATTAGTCCTAGGTTGATATAACCAAAGACAACCACTACCTTTTTTCATTTTTGAAAAATTGTCCATTATTAACAATAGAACTCTCGTTAACCTATTTGTACAACAAATTTAGTTCGGAACGGATCATCCTTTTATCAAATGATTATACCTTTACACATTTCTTAACTGTAACCAATTCAATTTTGAGCTAAAATTAATAGAAACATCATATTAAATTACAACTTTGAAACGATATTTGCTTTCTCAAGATTAGTTAAATAACAATTTAGTATAACAGTGCATCATAGGTTCATCAGTAATACCACTTATGATAATCTGCTAGAAATAGAATTAAGATCCTCTGCACTTGAAAGAGCTTGAAAATATTGGAATCTTAAATCAACAAACACTTATGTTGAGGAGAACTTTGGTACAGTCAGACTGTATCAAAATTTCATACAGTTGCTTTTATATATTTGACTACAAAATAAAATTAGATGCACTAAAATATCCATTTTACGAACTAAATTTTGTGTCATGGCGCGCATATCAAAATTTAATGGCTGTTGTATCACACCTATTCTCTTATATATAAATGACAATATGGTGCTGACCTTTTCTTTTCACCTTGATGATTCTCAGCTCTAATCGTTTACTTTCAGCCATTTGAAGAACTTTTTTCTTTTCAGCCATTGTAAAATAAGAAATGTTACCTTTGCAATCCCAAAATCCGATCCATCATACTAAATAGCCTTAGTGTGCTGCTATTGCTATCCCGATTTTCTCTTTTGGCCCATCATTATAGTTTTAATAGAAATGAATTTTTTGTATGTGCTTCTGTCCACTAATATCATATTCTTTGACTCAGTTATAAACATCCGTTTGTATTATCAGTTCTTTGGAGGTTTAACGCCGTGCTGTAGTTGTCAACCGAAACTTATTCATGACAAATGGCCGAAGGTGGCCGAACAGTATTTCGATCCTTTACAGCCGATCGGGATGCCGTTTGATTTGAAGAGAAAGATACACGGTCTTAGAAAGAGAAGTTCAGGTTATTTTAAAGTTCACGTTATTTTAAAGTGCCTTTTCGGGTAGGTTGCCAGAAAAGAAAATTGAATTGTCATAGCAAAACACACGGAGGAAAGCCGCCTCTTCAAAATCTGGCGTTAGCTCCTTTACATTTTCCCTCAATTCTACATGTACATGAAATGGCGGCCACTAATATAGAGGGTCACTAAAATCAGAAACCATCACCCTCCTTCGCCCAATATATGTGTTGTTCGTTAGACAAATTTTCTTTTCCGTCCTCTTCCCCACATCCAAATCGACTTTAGGTAACTATTAATCCATAAGTTTATACTTTTCTTTCTGCTGGATTCATCCTCTTCCCGTTGAATCGATCAACCCTTCTTTTTCTCTTAATTGTTTTGCTGCGTGGTTGAGTTTCAGAAAGCTGATTGTTGCCGTAATCGGGTCTATTTGTTTTCCAAAAGTAATCGCTGAATAATTTAAAGCCAGCCATCGGAAAAATAGTTTTTTCTGTTTCTTTACTTAATTATTTAATATTTAGGATCAGCGATAAGATTTCAGCAAAAATATTCTGCTTTTTCTCCATTCAGCGATTGACTGTTTCTTTTTTATACAAAATTTTTAAAAGTATATGTTATATTCAGAAGTTCTTTAAAATGAAACCAAACAACCTTTTCTATATTCAACATTCAGCATTAAAAACATTCACATTTCAGTTTCTAGCATTCAGCCTTCAGCTTTGATGTTCTGTGATTTTTTGATCTTCAGAGTTTCGGTGTTGTATGATTTGTCAATATTTGTAAAGTTAGAAACTCATTTGCCCTTTCGAACACATCCATGATTTTTTTTGCCATCTCCCTTTGCTTTCATTTAACTAGGATTAAACTTAATATTATCATGATAAATTGTTAATGCAAAAGTTTACACTTGGTAAGTTTTTGCGCTTGGTTGCTTATTTTCCATTCTTTGTGAATGACTAGATCTATTCCATTCTTGATTTTAATTGGAATCTAAAATGATATATAACTATTCGATTCCACGTTTTCTCACATACTGCATGAAAAATAAAATTATTTCCATCTTTTTATCTTCAAAGTTTCAATGTTGCATGATTTGTCAATATTTTTAAGGTTATGAGGTCATTTACACTTTTGAAGGCGTCGCAATAGCATAATATCTGGATTTATTAATATTTTTTTTATAATTCTATTTGTCATCACATTGTGATTTCGTTAGACTAAGATTAAACCTGATATTGTTGTATGAATTTATTAATACCGCTAAATGACAATTTATTAATGCAAAAATTTCCACTTGGTGCATCTCTGCTCTTTCTTGCTTATTTTCCATTTTTTGTAAATGAGCATATCTATCATATTCTTGATTTTAGTATAATTAAAGTCTTTGATTAATACTAAAAAATAACTAAATAGAAAATATATCAAATTACCTTTCGTTGTGTAAAATAAATGCTTGATGCGCCAACAAGATTTCAATACGATCAACGTACTGGAACTTTTCAAATGGTTGAAACAACTAAAAGTGTAGTTCATAGTGAAGCTTATTTACAAAATTTCGTGAAGGAGGGAAAGTATGGTGGATGGTAGAATAATTTCTAAAATGAAAGTTGTTGGCATCCTGAAATTTGTGGTAAAGGAACTCTATATTAGATAATATAGAGTTTTGCAAGAAATATAACATTGGTTTTTAGCCATTTACATATCGAATAAACATAGCACACCTTGAAACACATCAATAAACATTGTGCTATTGTTTTAATTGATTCATGTCGTGCATTTAACTCACAATCTCTCTACATCGGCCTTACCGGATTTACATTACACAACCAGATCGATGGATTCATGTTGTATCCTCTATGCTATTTAGTATTTCATTCCCTGCTTTGGTTCCTCCTGACTAATGTCCTTTGGAAAAATGTAACCCTGAGCTATGCAATGCTGCTTCATGTAACTACTATTAGGCATATGAATTTATTTCATGTTTACTTGATTGCTAAGTATACTATCGCTTACATACAAGGTACATCAATTTATGTGAAGTTTATTTTAGATCTACAATTACAAGTAGTACTACATTTTTTCATGGCCAAGGAATGGTACTAAGCGAAATTCCGAACATTAAATAGGCGAGTTCTTCAATCTATAACTATTTGTGCACTTATCTAATTTCAACTTATCATTTTGAGCCCTATGTTACATGTAAAAAAAAAGTTTTCATGAACAAAATTGAAAAATTCACTAACTAACGACGTTATCTCGATTAACTTGCAAAATGAATTGTTATGCCTTTGAGCGTGCACGAATGCTTATTGTTTTATATTACAATCAAATCTGTTTGCACTTGTTCTTTATTTACTATTTGTTTCTCAGTTAAAAAAATAAATTTCAACAACAAAATTGAAAAATTCACTAAATATTGGTTTTTTCTCGATTAACATGCAAAATGAATTGTGCTGGCTTTGAGCGCGCACATATGCTTATTATTTTTATATTATAGTTAAAACTGTTTGCACCTAGGATTATACATTAATATTATTCTAAATCGGTTCTTTTCTTTTATCCACTACAGACCAAAAAAGATGTGTACTTTATGGCAAATTGTTCATGTTGTAAAAAAATATTGTACAACCGTCGTAATCACATTTTGTAATCCGGTTTATGATGTGTGAAACCTTACAACTTCTTATATTATTGCCATTGAATTTTTAAGATTCTCATGATTATTTCTCACCTATGGCGTGTGTGTATGTGGCGCGAGCATGTTTGCATGCGCTTTCTATAACTTGCTCCAGTATCCCAACTGCAATCACCGACAACAAACCTGTAAATTCAGTGTGTGTGTGTATGTGTGTGTTTGTGTGTGTGTGTGTATTAATTTGATGTTTATTTCCTTTAGCTTTGAACTTTTCTATGACTATGAACAACCTCAAATTTTGATATTTATGTCCCAAACCACCTTTTCTTTTGATTCAAAAAACTAGCATTACATCGAATAAACCATAATTCTTTTTAACAAAGCCTTGGTTTTCCTTTTCCCATGGCATTATTTTATTTTATGCTTTGTAATTATTTATTTCCGTTTTAGGTCCTTTTTTAATCCCCGTATATAAGAAGAAACCATGCCTTTTACCCTTGACTAATCTGCTTATAAATTCAATAATAAGATCCCTTCCATTTTTAACCTGCTATTTTTATTTGCTTTTGTACTATGTTCTGACTAATTTTCTACCTTGGAAATATATTTGCGAAACATTTTGATTCCAAAACTCACAAACATAAATTTGTTTGGATGAATAACCATCAAGGTATTTCGACCTTTATAAGGGTTATCTTTAGTGCATTGACCTGTTTTCCGTATGACGATAGTTATGGAGCTTGAGATCTTTAGCAATTGTTATAGTATAGTTATTATTCAGTGACAGCAAGCTTATCATTACGTAAACAGGTGAACGTTCAGTCTATTTGGGTTGGCTGGGAGGATGAGGTACACTGACAACCTGTAACCACATATGATACTTAATCAGTATTGCAACATTGTAATATCTGAACACTGTTTATTTTTCTAATTGCATATGGAAATAAAGAGTCGTTCCGGTTTGCTGTCTTTGTTCATCGTAATTCAATATGCGTATATTTATTAAGATTTCGATAACACCTTTCATTTGTCTATTAAATGCAATACATTTCATTTGACGTAATTCTTTCTGGTGCTGATATATTTGTAAAGAACATTATCATTTGGTTCATACAACTGTCATCGTATGATTGTTCAGGGTTACAACTGCCAATGCAATTCTTTTCGTGCAAACTGTCCGCATATGATTGTTCAAGGTTAAAACTGACATATATTATTTGGTTCGTTTTATGGTCAACTTGAGGGATGAATCCTACAATACTTAACCTAATATTGCAGCTGAAACTATAGAGGTGGGAAATTGTTGTTTAAATTTGGTGCAGTATCATCAAAGTTGATCAATTGTGTTGAATATTTTTCCAACAATTTATTTCATTATGCCCAGGGTAGACGAAGTTACTTTTTTTCAAGGATAATCAAAATTTTCCTGTTCTTACCGTTGCATAACACAAGGGCCTAATTTGATGAGTCTAGCATCATTGCATACATAGCAAAGCAATGTAAATTATATGGTAATTAAGTATGATGTTGTTGAAGACATTTCCAATCATTTTGCACTTGGCACAACTATAAACATTAATCATAGTTCGACGATAATTAATTTTTGAAATAAACTTGCAAACAAATGATCACTCTACATAGACAAAAATATCCATCAACTAAGTTCAGGTATAAGTTAATTTCAAACAATCTATTAGAGCTCTGTGTGCGTAACACGAGTTCGCACTAGTTCTAATATAAATGATTATCATAGGTTTTGATATCTTTACTTTAACCCTCTGCCAAAATAAGAAACACAACCCTATAAAAGGTCTCCTACCAAAGTCATTAATGGTTCACGATTGAGATTAACATTGTGTAATTAATATCTAGCGATAGTTTTCCACCCTTTAAAATCTACTGTGAAGAGGAACATATGAAGCTTTTAAAGAGAACAAAACGGAAGTTCACACGATAATGTTTTAAGCAATGGTCGAAACACATCACTTAGAAGTATAGAAAATAGCTAAAAATTGTATAACAAAGTACAAAATACAATTTAAAATTAAAATGATTTGGAATAAATGGTGTTATATTCTAGACCTGTCTACTTGGGGTCCATAGAATGAAATTTGTAAAATAAATTTATCTCCATCTGTATCCGCAAAGACGAATATTTGATATTCGAAAATGATTTCGAATGTAGATGCATACACTATCCACATCTAAAAGTGTCCATGGTTAGAACTGGACCAGCCCGCAGCGAATGGATGAATTTCAAATAAATTTATTATTTCGAATCTATATCGGACCTATGAAATCTAATAACCTTTCTAAATTTCTTTTAAATAATCATTATTTTATTTAAATTTATAATATAATTTTATATTATGTAATTAATTGTTGTAGCTCAATCTGAATCTGCAGTGTCTTTGTGACTAAGTCGCGGACTAGGTCACTCTTTTTAAGACGTTTCGCCACTATATCGGAATTGTGCAAGACAACCTCTGATGCAGTGCCGCCTGTAGGATAAAACAAGCCTAAATCAATATCAATAGCTCTTTTGCACGAAGACATGTGAGTTAATAGCATCCAAAAGATATTACTCGGATCTAAGAAAGTTTAAGAAAGAAGAAGAAGAGAACTCGGTTTTCGAACTAATAAAAATTCTGTCAAATAGTTTGGTTTATATAGGGGGAAAAAATCTGAGTAGAAAACGGGGCTCAGTCATAAGAAAATACCGGATCCGAGTTTACTAGTTTTTATTACCAAGTCAAAGTCGGTTTAAAAATACACTGCCAAAAAATAAGGAGCTCTACATCATATTAGCCAAGCCAAGCCAAGCCAAGCCAAGCCAAGCCTGGCCCGGGTCAGGTCGAGTCGCTTCGATTGGTTGGTGCCCGCACATATGTGATGACCAGCATGCTCTCTCTCCTCAACACAAGAGAAAACATTGGGTGCTAAAGGGTCCATCCTTTCTCTTATGAATCCTATATTTAAATAGGACCACTCTATAATTCCCCATAATGTGAGAGTATTCAATAAAATAGGCATTCTATACTCCTTTCAATATTTTTTAACAATTCGTTTAAAATCAAATTTTCCAACAACCCCCCACTTGAATTTTTAAAAATATTTTTCTCGAGCGGTTTCTAATTTATAAGATTGCGCATAAACAAAGGTATCTTTCGATTTGAACCTTTGCATAGTAAGATTCAAGTTATATTTGAGTGACTCATAGTCGTGAACTCTATCTATGACATCAAACCACACACAACCTTTATAGAGCGTTTGCTTTAAAGGCCATGTATGTCTATCTCAGTTTAGTGAACGCTCTAGGAATTTTGCCCAAAATTCTATAGGAAACGACCACATTTCCACATTCACATAGGTGAATCTATTAAGAGTACTTCTATAGCCAGGTACTCCACTCCATATAGAGTATAGATTTCATTAAGAGTTAAACTCATCCTCTTACCGCTGTAGGACTACATGTTTCTAACTAATGAAACTAGCATGTTCAATCAACGTCACTTCATAACTGCTACTACCCATTGAACCTAGCCCTTGAGATCTCCATTCATTAGGTTGGGTTACTATTATGAGTGACTACTCGTTGTCTGAGTTCTCATTCTATGGATAATAGTCTCATTCTTTTAGATATAGAAAGGACTTTCTCTCTAGCAAATCATTCCGTCAAAGGATCTACCAGATTCTCATCAATGTACGTACATGATCCACTCTTACAGATCTTTAAGAGATATACTCTCTTATAGTACTGTGCTTATGACGAATTTGTCCTCTCTTACAATCGTAGTAACGGTTTTCAACTTTAGCTGCGACACTATCGCAATGGATCAACACAGCTAGTATTGGTTGTCCCCATAAAGAGATCTCAGCTACAAATTTCTTAAGTAGTATGCTTCTTCACTAGCAGTAGCTAGTGCTATCATTTCCGACTCCATAGTGGATTGAGCCAAAAGTATGTTTCTTAGATTTCCAAGAAACATCTCCTCCTACAGTGCTGAAAATATATCTACCAGTGGCTTTGAAATGATCTAATAACGTATTCCAATCTGCATCACTATATCCTTCAAGGACAGCGAGTTCTGATAGTGTAATCCATGGTTCATTGTTATTTTAAGGTATATCATGGCCCTTTCAATATCGTGCAAATGCTCTATGCCAGGTCCTCCAGTAAACCTGCACAATAATCCCACGACATAGGCAATGTCGAATCTAGTACAATCAGTGGCATACCGAAGGCTGCCAATGATGCTCGCATATTCAGACTATCTTACACCTTCACCAGTGTTCTTAAATAGTTCTACACTTGGATCATATGGTGTACTAGCAAGTTTACATTCAAAGTAATTATATTTCTTTATCATCTTCTCAATATAATGAGATTGATCTAAAGAAATTCCCTTTTCAGACTTGGTAATCTTAATACCAAGAATTATATTCGCTTCACCAAGATCTTTCATATCAAAATTGACATATAGTATGGATTTAACATGATTCACAACATGAATATTTGAAGCAAATACAAGTAACTCATCTACATATAAACATATGATAGTTGAAATATTATTCTCGGGTTTATAATAAATATACTTGTCACTTTCATTTACTTTAAAAGCATGTGAAATAACTAGATTGTCAAAAAATTTTTGCCATTGTTCAGGTGTCTTTTTAAGACCATATAGTGATATCTAATTTACAAACTTTATGCTCTTGATCAGATAGAACAAAACCTTCAGGTTGGCCTATATAGATCTCTTCTTCTAATTCACCATTCAAAAAAGCAATTTTACACCCATTTGGTGAATTCGTATATCATAAAGTGAAGCAAGAAAATTTAACACTTGAATTGACTTTTTCTTCTAACAGGTGAAAAAGTATTAAAAAAAGTCAATGTTTTCTCTTTATCTAAATCTTTTAGCTTCAAGATGAGCCTTATAGTTATCAATTGCACCATCAGGTTTCAACTTCTTTTTATGTTCCTACTTACAACCTATAGTTTTAAAACCTGGAGGTAAGTCAATAAGATGCCAAGTTTTATTAGATTCAAGAGATTTCATTTCATCATTTATAACTTCTTGCCAGTGGTCTGAATCTGAAGAAGACGGAGCTTTTTTTAGATTAGCAGGGTCCACTTCTAGTGCATAAGCATAAGATTCTGGATCAAAATCATTAGTCATCCTAGCTCTTTTACTTCGTCTAGGTTCAGATTCAATTTTCGCATAATGTTCATTATTTCTGATTATTGGATTATTAGTGGTAGATGTGCCCCCACTAATCCTAAGTTTAAACGGAAATATATTTTCAAAGAAATCAGCATCATTTGACTCAATAATAACTCGAGCATTCAAATCAAAAAATTTATATGCTTTACTGTTAATGGAATAACCATTGAAAACACATTCATACACTCGTTTTGCTAATTTAATTCTTTTAAAGTTAGGAATACGAACATATGCTAAGCAACCTCAAGTTTTAAAATAACGTAAGTTGGATTTATGATTTTTAAAAATCTCAAAATGTGAAAATTTTCTCTTAGATTTAGGAATTCTATTTAAAATAGTTAACAAAATTCCCCCCCACCAGTGTGATGCTGACCCGAATTTAATAAAGCGGCTGCAACTAATTTGGTAATAGTCCTCTTTTTTCTTACAGCTTTATCGTTCATTTCATTCTCTCATGTGTTATGCCATATTAATTATAAAATTCAATGAATATGCTAGATTCATATTTTATTCCTCTATCACTTCGAAATCTCTCAATTTTCTTATTAAATTGGTTTTCAATTTCGATGACAAATAACTTAAACATATTTAGTGCATCACCTTTATTTTTCATGAGATAAACATAAGTGAAATCAGAGCAATCATTTATAATAGTAATAAGGTAGTGTTTGCATCCCTAGTTAGGGACCCATCAAGTTCACATATATCAAAAGTATTAAATCTAAAGGTTCCAGCTCTCTAAACATAGATTTATATGGGGTCTTTGTAACTTTAGCATGGCTACAATATTCATATTATTCTGAATCACTTATGGATACTTTAAGGATTAAGCCTAAGTTACTCATGTTATGAATCAGTTGCTTATTAACATGACAAAGTCTAGCATGCCAGATGTTAAAATTACACAGCATATAAGCAGAACTATTAACTTTATTCAAATCAATATTTAACCTAAACATCCTATCGACAACATATCTTTTACCAACAAAAACACCATTTTTGGCGAAGGTGTACAAGTCAGATCCAATAGTTTGAGTAAAATCATTTTTATTTAACAAGAAACCAGATACTAAATTTTTCCACATCTCTGGAGTATGCACCACATCTTTCAGCAACAAGTTCTTTTCAGATGTAAACTTTAACTCCATAGTTTTAATTCCAAAAACAGTAGTGGTTTGAGAATCTCCCAATATCACTTTCATGTCATTAACATCATTATATTTTTTAAACATTTCACGATCATAGCAAACATGGCAAAAACACCAGTGTCTACCCACCACCTTTCTGATACACCAACTAGATTGATCTCGGTAACCATGGTCACAAGGGCTTCTTTAGTCAGGTTAGCCTGCGGTGGACGATTTGGTCTATTTTGACACTTTCATGCCATACGACCTGGTTTGCCACAGTTGTAATATAAGAACAACTATCTAGTACCATTCTTTAGGGGGCATTTTGCTATTTGTTCTGAGGCTGATTGTTGTGGTTCTCATTCGGTTTGCGATTCTTATTTTTAAAAATTTTCGCATTTGGTTTCAGACCCACGTTTGTGGATTTCTTAGTGTTGTTGCTAGATACAACAAACACCTTTTCTTTCTGGCCCTGTTTTTTGGCCACCTCTTTAATACGAAGACGAGTAATCAAGCTCTCAAAGAAAAACTCCTTAGTCTTATGTCTGAGTATATTCTTAAAATATTTCTAATTATGGGGCAACTTATCAATTAATACAACAATCTAAAACTGTTCATCTAAATCATACCTTCAGAGATGATCTCATGCGCAATTTTACGAAGCTCATGCGACTGCACTTGTATACATTTTTCATCCATCATCTAAAACTTCAAATAGCGACTGACATCATACTTTTTTGCTCCATCTTCATCGGTATCATATTTCTTTTACAGTGCATCAAAAATATCCTTTGCCAACTTATCTGAGTTGTAGCAATCGTATAGATCGTCACTGAGTCTGTTGAGCGTGAAATTCTTACACATATATTCTTGATCCATCCAGATTTGCAGGTCTTTTTATTTTTCTATCCAGGCTTGCATCTTCTCTGTCTTAGCTTCGTTGGGTTTGCCTGGCAGTTGTGATTTGTCTATTGTCGGTACAACGACCACCTTCTGCATAGTAAAAAAGAACCCCATCTTTTGGCGCCATCATTTGAAATGGAGGCCCACAAATATGAATGGTGTAGCAGACACGATCAGAACCTAAAACATCGCCGTCAGGGTAGGAGAAACATCGCCGTCAGGGTAGGAGAATCATCAGCGGTCGAAGCCATAACATCTTAAAATTATTGTACTTCGATATGAATCTACAGTGTCTTTGTGGCTGAGTCGCAGACTAAATCGCTCATTTTAAGACGTTTCTCCGTTGTGCCAGAATTGTACAAGGAAGTCTCTGATGCAACACCACCATTAGCATAAAACATCCCTAAATTAATATCAACATCTCTCTTGCACGAAGACTAGTGAGTCAATAGCACCCAAAAAAATTGATCAGATTTAAGAAAGTTTAAGGAAGAAGAAGAAGAGAACTCGGTTTTCGAACTAATAAAAATTCTGTCAAATAGCTTGATTTATATAGATGGATTAATCTGAGTAGAAAAACGAGGCTCAATCATGCGGGATCTAAGTTTACCAAGTCTTATTATCAAGTCAAAATCTATTTAAAAATGTACTGCCAAAAAATAAGGAGTTCTACATCACATTAGACAAGACAAGCCTGCCCCGGGTCGGATCGAGTCGAGTTGGCCGGTTGGTGCACGTGCGTGTGTGATGACCAGCATACTCTTTCTCCTTAACACAAGAGAAAACATGAGTTTCCAAAGGGTCCATCATTTCTCTTGTGAATCCTATATATTTACATAGGACCACTTTATAGTTCCTACAATGTGTGACTATTCAATAAGAGGAGTATTCTACACCCCTTCCAATATTTTTAACAATTCATTTTAAACCAAATTTTGCAACAATCCCCCACCCGCATTTTTAAAAATATTTTTCTCGAGCAATTTTTGATTTTATAAGATTGCGCATAAGCAAAGGTATCTTTTGATTTGAACCTTTGCATAGTGAGTAAGATCCAGATTATACTAGAGTGACTCGTAGTCTTGAACTTTATCGCTGATATCAAAGCATACACAATATTTCTAGGGTGCAGTTTATATCTCATGCTTTATAGGCCATGAACGTCTACCCCAGTTTAGTGAACGCTCTAGAAATTTTGCCAAAAATTCTATGGGAAACGGCCACATTTCCACATTCACATCGGTGAATCTATCAAGAGTACTCCTGTAGCTAAGTACTTCACTCCACATGAGTATAAATTTCATTAAGAGTTAAACCTATCCTCCTATCATTTTAGGACTACATGCTTCTAACTAATGAAACTAGCATGTTCAGTCAATGTCACTTCATAACTTGTTATTACCAATTGAACCTGGTTCTTGGAAACTCTAGTCATTAGGTTGAATTACTATTATGAGTGACTACTCATTCTTTGAGTTCTCATTCTATGGGAAATAGTGTCATTCTTTTAGATATGAAAAGGACTTTCTCTGGTCAATCCTTTCGTGGAAGGATTCGCCAGATTCTCATCAATGCGTACATGATCCATTCTTACAGATCCTAAAGAAATATACTCTCTTACAATATTGTGTTGTCTCAGCTACCTAGGTATCATTTTTTTTGCAGCACATCCCAAATCTTCTTTGGTGACTTGTCTGAGTTGTACTAATCGTACAGATCGTCGTTGAATTCGTTGAGAATGAAATTATTGCACATATAATCTTGTTCCATCCAAATCTGCAGGTCTCTTGATTTTTCTATCCAGGCTCACATCTGCTCAGTCTCAGCTTCATTATGTTTGTCTAGCAGCTACGGTTTGTTTGTTGTCAGTAGGAGACGACCTTCCACGTAGTCAAAAGGAACTCCATCTTTAGCGCCATTGTTTGAAATTTAGGCCCCTGAATCTGAACGACATGGAGGACACAATCGGAACCTGAAACATTGATGTCGGGGCAGCAAAATCGTCATCAATTTAAAACATAATGTTTTAAAATTGTTTTACCTTGATATGAATCTGCAGTGTCTTTCTGACTGAGTCACGAGCTAGGTCGCGCTCTTTAAGATGTTTCGCCACTATGCCGAAATTGTGCAAGGTAGCCTCTGAAGCAGCGCCGTCTCCAGGATAAAACAATCCTAAATCAATATCAATAGCCCTCTTGTACGAAGACTGGTGAGTCAATAGCACCCAAGAAACGTTGCTCGGATCTAAGAAAGTTTAAGGAAGAAGAGAACTTGGGTTTTCAAACTGATAACTTTTTTTGTCAAATAGCTTGGTTTATATAAAAAAAATCTGAGTAGAAAACAAGGCTCGGTCATGAGAAAATACCAGATATGAATTTACTGGATCTATTACCAAGTCAAAGTCGGTTTATAAATATTCTAAAAAAAATAAGAAGCTCTACATTACATTAGTCAAGCCAAACCCGGCCTGAATCGGTCGGCGCGTGCAGGTGATGGCCATCGTGCTTTTCCTCCTCAACACAAGAGAAAACAGTGGCTACCCAAAAGGCCTATCATTTCTCTTGTGAATCCTATATTTTAATAAGATCGCTTTATAGTTTCCCACAATGCAGGACTATTCAACGAGAGGGGTATTCCATACTCTTTACAATATTTTTAACAATTCATTTAAAATCAAAGCTTTTAACAATATTGTATTATATATATAGTATGTATGTATTTATGCATGTAGACACACGTGTATTATATACACATATATGTATGCATTAACAGACCTAAAATTATCAACTGAACCTAACAGTGTACAACAAAACATGAGTTTCTCGAATTTAAAATAAAAAATCGTTATTTTTTAATATACAATTCCCTTTGAGTAACGCATTTCAATTTATTAGTTCAGTAATACAATTATATTCAAATTAAGGTGTCCAGGGAAGTTTGCATTCATACAAAAAAATGTTACTCTAATGGTATTACAATCATATCATTGAAAGATGAAGATTATATAAACAAATAAAGAAACTTCAAAACAATTCATACTCAGTATTTAAAAATTTTATAATCAAATTTAAATTTGTAAAGTTTTAAGGTTAGAAAAAGAATATTACATTTTCAAAATAAATTCAACCTTCTAATTTTGAAAATGAAATCTCCAAGCATAATATCAAATTTTAAAAATGTATTTAGAAAATTAAAGGTAAAAAGGTCAATTAACCATTAACAATATTCGATGAAAAAGATTTGACTAGGTTATGAGATAGAAAGTTGAACGAATAAAACAAAAAAACATTAAAAATTTGAAAATTACTAACGATCCCACTAAGTACTTGCATACACAATAAATATGATTTTCCTAGGAAAAATTAAATAAAACAAAGTTATTGAAAATGTGAAATTTCATACATAATATCTTAGAAAACCAATTTACAAAAAAGATAACATAGTCTCCAAAGATAGCAAGTTCGCATTCTAGTTGTAGTAGTTGTTTTATTATGCTACTTCTTCTAAAGAAAAAAAAAAGTTGACAATCACTACACCATACAGCCCATTTTGCCACACCCTAATGCAGAAAATTTGCCACGGACTTAAGCCGTGGCAATTTTACCACGGTCCAAAGCCGTGGTAAAACAAATTAGCACGGTTGTTGGCCGTGGAAATTTTGGAACGGCGGTAGACCGTTCCAAATTTAACAAAAAACATCTCAGAATCGATACACCCTAAGAACAACCCCATTCCTAAATTAACCCGCGTACGTAAGAAATATTTTCCATCCCATACGCCCTAACTCTCGTCCATTTTCATCCAAATCCCCATCGACGTTCCTTGAATCACCTAGATATATGAATCGCTCCTTGGATCGCGTAAATCAAGTTCTCACTCAAACGTTCTCGAGGTATAAATTAGTATGGTTTGATTCAAAGTTCTTTGATTTAGATTGATTTTTGGTTAGCGTTAGATGTTTAGAATGGACTGGCTTTCAATTCCATTGATTTATCAAAGATTTATGGAAGAATAACCAGTTATCAATATTTTGGAAAGTTGCATTTCAATTCCGCCTTGAATCTAGGGTGATGAGCAGAAGAAGTTGATGTGTTCCCAAAATGAAGTGTTTGTCAAGCTTTAATAAGCAGTAGTCAAACTATATGACTTATAAACTGTGAATTATTGGATATTATGCTTGTTTATTCTTAATGCAATTTGATTGATATTGAACTCAATACCATTGTCAATGTCCATCCTTTGCCTGGAGTGATGAATTCAAAACTTTTTGTTGTTTTTATTTCCCTTAAAGTTGGAGTCATATTTTACTGGTACTCTTTATGGCACGCATCATCGTTAAACACAGATAAATGCTCATTCGAGAACGTGCTTGTTTGTATTTTTTCATTCATAATTTTGTTGTCATATGAGTTTTGCTTTCATGTTTAGGTGGCCTTTAAACAGGTGATTGCAATTAGCAAATTGTTTTTATAAGAGGATTAATCGATGGTCTTTTAGTAACAGAGTTTATTTATTAGTTTTATAAGGCTTATGATGCAACTGGATACATGAGAATGCCCAAATTAAAAGCGTACCACTATATTGATTTTGTTTAAAAAATAAAAACTATTTGTCATCTGGAACTACATTGACTGTATGGAATCTCAGCTTACGTATATGAGGTGTTTGCTATTTTGATCTTACATTCAGATTCCAATTGTTTCTTGCCTATATAATAATTCTAATTAGTGCTTATGAAAATATCTATTGATTTTTATGGAAAGAATAAGGGGAGAAAACATATGTATGGTTGGGTAGTGTGGAACTCTACAAAAGTGTGATGCTAATCGGTTGTGACCGGAGTATTAAAATTTTGAAATCTCACAAGCTTTTCACAAATTAGTTTACTTCCTTGTATTACATTTGCAATTTCTATATTTTACACAGGGCCATTTGATTTTATCTCCATAACTCCATTTCACTATAAATAAAACTGATCTTCTTCCATCATGCATTTATTAAAATAACTATTTTTTGTAATGATTTGTCCACGGATTCCTAAAACCAGCAATGATTGAATTAGAGAAGAGAAATGGTCTGTAGTGCAATCCCTGTTAACATCATCTTTTACTGGATATGGCACTTCTTTGATAAATCGCAAAATATAACTTATTCATATGTTGTGTAACATATCCAAAAAAGATTTATTTTTCACCACGTACAAAATTTTAGTTTGTATTAATTCCACTCTTTTCTGCAGAAACAAGGAGTGGAATTGAAGGTCTTTTAACACTTTGGATCATGTCCAAAAGATGGAGATTTTGAACGGTATTTCAGATATGAAGAATGAATTCCACTCTTTTCTGGTATGTCAGTGCTCTTAAACCAACTTATTACTTGTATTTACAGTACGTATTTGGATGGATGTAAAATATAAATATATATATGAACCCCAATATTTCTAAACTGAACAGGAAAGAATCATTCAGTTCTATGTGCTTTTAGATGTGTTTAAGCATATTAGGTCTGTCACATGGTATAAATATGGAATAGTGTTATCTAAATGCTAATCGTGGGTAGAATTTACTTTCAGATTATCTATAAAATATTACTCTTTTCTCTTAAATATGGTGAACGCATAAGACATGAAGCTGTTTTCCTATTGAGTTTATGAAAGGATATTGATAGATATTTTATTTTAGCATAGCCTGCCTAGGTATGGCTCCTGGTTTGAATTGTACAAATAGTAACCCCCCATTTAAGTATTTTAGCTGATGTTTATAACCTTTGGTTGTAAATTGATTTCCTGTGATGAACTGTTGTACAGCTTATGCTTGATTTTCATATCATATTTCACTTATATGCATACATGTATGAATCTTCCAGTTCTAATTTTGCACATCCCATTATAGGTTTATTTTTATAGTTTGTAATTTGATTGACATTTGCAACATGCATTACACTATATTTCCATGCATCCATTATAAGGACAGTTTTTCTGATAAACTGCAAATGTATAAATAATTTTAGTTTCATGTATGAGTGGATGTGCACCCGTATTTTATTATAAGTACAACTTTTCTGATAAACTGCAAATTGAGGAATTTTGACGATGGTAATAATCCACCCCCCCCCCCCAAAGAAATATGAAAATGGATCAAGGCAACTTAGGCAGTCAATTTCCGTTGTGAGGAATAGGAGAGGCGGTTTCGAGGTAACTAAATTTAGGAAGAATTTTTTCCCTTTCATGGGTTGGCATTTGCATGTGAATTTGAGTTTCGGTTAGAACATAAAAGCTTGTTCGTCCATGTTCAAAATATAAGCTAGCATGAGATCCGTACTTCTTACACGGGAAGATGGTACTACTTTAATGATGCAAGTTGCAATTATTTTATCCAAAAACCAACTTCAATCTTTACTACTATATTTGTATGTACACTAATATTTCTATTTTCTAACATATATCTCTACGACTAACGCAACTAGTAGCAATTAGATTTAAAACGTAGCAGCATCATATTAATTTACAGTCTGCTACTCAGAGACTATATATGAATGTTAATGTTTTAAGATAAAATAAGCATAATAAGTCAATTGAAAATTATATTAACCGGAAACAAATGGAGCATCATTACCCATTAAGTAAATCTAACCATGTCAACGAAACCACTGCTAAGCATTCTCGTGCAACTCAACACTTTATCGGGCTAAAATGCTAGTACAAAACAGACTTTTCTACCTGCATAATGTAAGAGGGAGTCCAAAGAATTTTATAATAAAAGGTTCTCACATGGAACCAGGTTATTTCACCACTCCAGCTCTTCTGAGGTGTACAAATTTTATAGGAGAAAAGATTTTTTATAAGAAACACTTCTATTTTGCAAATTTCAAACCAAGTTTTGGTTATATTTAAGATAGGAAAGAAAGCTTACTTATTTACTAAGCATCTTATGCATTAGTTACTTGCACACTTTAGGATTCGACCAAGCTCTCTGTATTCTTAAGTAAGTTGAAAGTGCAATTCCCACTATTATCTGGATCGTGTAACTACTTGTTTATAAGTAATGATGTATAAGAGTTTGTTAACAGTTGAAAATTCTAGACATGAAAAAAATATTTCTATTTCTTTATAGTAGAGATATCATTATTGTTAATATTGCTGTATCGGAAATAGTATCAATATAATACTTTTTGGAATATAATTTATAAATAAAAATAAATTAACTGTTAATAATATTATAAATAACATTTAGCTTAATAATAGGATATAAAGAGAGCATACATAACTAGTTATTTAAATAACTATTATTGACCTATTCACATTTTTGTAGCCCCAACTCTTACTTTCCAGTTTCAACCAAAAATTTGAAATTAATAGCATGATGCGTTAGAATAAAGAGTTATTGATCCACTACCAAATTAAATGCAAATATATAGTTGAAAATATGGAGTAACGCTCGAGGGGGGTTTTCCTTTTGTACATTAGTACTACTTTATTATAGAGATTTAGCAATATAAATAGCACAACAAATTTATATCCATTTGTACATTAGCACTAGAAAGGTTGGTCTACAAAAAGCTACAAGTATGATGTGTATAAATTGTCGCATTCTAGATGATACCAAAATAAATGGTAGGTACTACCAAATAATTTACACAGATAATCAAACCAATTTTCAATAATTGTTCAATAATATGATTGAAAACAGCTTGATTTATTATCATTATACTATAATAATTTATCAGGCAACAATATGAAAAACAACTGGGTTACATGCTAATTAGTGATTACTAAAATCAGTGGGTTGCAGTGATCATTTCTTGTCCAGATTCAGTAAGCCAAATGTTTGTAGTTTAGTGCTGTATTACTATGGTAAGCTTAGGGGTGTCAAATTAACCCCAAAATTTCAAATTGATTTCTATTGGAGAACATCTGAGCCTATTCTTTGTGATAACTAAGGTAACCAGTTAAGAATATCAGGAATTCTTAGTTCTTCGAGAATACCTCCATAGACTAGTTTTTTTTGGATCCATCTAAATTTGTCATAAGAAAATGTAAAAAAATGCATGCATTCATCTGTTAGAATTGATCTCTTTAAAATTGGTAGGAAAAATATATGCATAAGAAAATAAACTACCTGTTTCATGACATTTTGAAGCCGCTGAATACAAGAAATAATTTTAGAAATGTGATGCATAACTGAATTTTGTAAGCCTTCGTCTTCCATTTTGGTATCATTTGTTTAATCAAATATTTTTCTGCGATATGGGATATTTTGTTCTATGTTAACAGTTCCTATATTCTGCTTTGGTGCAATATGATGAGTACTATTGATCAGGAAATTTTTCATGTCTGATGTGTACCTTTCAAGTAGACAGCCTGTTAAGTCTATATCACACCAATAAAGTCACGGGGAATAACCCTTTCCTGGAAAATTGATGATACTTTAAAGGATTTATTTGTCAAAGTTTAAGTTGACATAAAAAGGTACAAAGAGAAGCAAATTTCATGATACATAAAAAAGCACAATAAATTTTGTTATTTCCAGTCCTTTAAATGCAACTTTTATATGATACATTTGATATCTTATGTTTTTTCTTCACAAACTTAATTATATTTATGCACAGGTTTGGTGCTTGGTCAGTGCTACTGCATGTTGTTGCTTCACTAAGAACTGCAGTCGTTATACTATGACGGTGAATTCAGGAATCATTTCTTTCTTGTTGTGTTTAGTGTTTATAATGTACAATAGATGTTGTTTACTTGTTTTACTATAAACTGATGGTTTTACTATGAAATGAACTTGTATTATGAACTGAAAGTTGTAAGTTTGTAATCAAGCACTTACAGTAGTTGTATTATAAATTGTGTGCACCATGTAGAATGATGGGTTTGTCATCTATTACACGTTTTGTATTCACGTTATTTATCCCATGTACTATATTTATTTCGAAACTACATGTAGAACGTTATCATGAAACTGCATTTAGGAATGAATTTGAGCTGTGGTTAAAATGGTTAAAAGTTGTGGCTGTTTTTAATTTTGCCACGGCTCTGGGCCGTGGCAAAATTTTATTTCACCACGGCCTAGAGCCGTGGCAAAATTTTATTTCACCACGGCCTAGAGCCGTGGCAAAAGTTTGATTTGCCACGGCTCTGGGCCGTGGCAAAATTTTATTTCGCCACGGCCTAGAGCCGTGGCGAAATATTTGCCACTGCCAATTTCGCCACGGCTCAGGGCCGTGGCAAAATTAATTAACCACGGCTCAAAGCCGTGGCAAAATCGCTTTTCTAGTGTAGTGAATAAAATAGTTAGTATAAAGGTTTATACCCAAATCTATTAAATAATAGTAAAGTAGAAGAATTTGAAGCCCTCTCCTTAATTCTAGAACTTATCTCTATTCTCCTTACTTCTCTTCAAGTTTGAATATTTTATTTTCAAAATCCTATGATTTACCATTTTACAATTATTTTACTAAATTTTTCATGCTACTCTACATTCAAATATCTACCTTTTTAAAAAATTTACAATTATTTACAAACTTTTCACGATTCTCTTTCAAAATTTTACATTAAAGTACACACATTTAAATCAATTACATAATCCTAATTTTTAGATTAATTGTTAACCTAAGCTAATTGATATTTATAATAAACCTAAAAGATGAAAGTTTCAGCATGTATGCCACATGCACATCAACAAATTGGTTAGAAAAATTATTCAGATGCAAATATATATAAATCACATAACATTAATTATGTACGTTGATGACAATAATAAAGTTATTTTATAATTTATTTAATAAATGAATTTAGCATACATTGCACTGTAAAATTCTATTAACTTCAAATATCTAAATTTACTTTTTTTACAACTACGTTGAAACCTTTCTCAATTATCTTCTGATATTTTACATTCAAAGCCATATATTTAACGGTGTGTAATCGTAAATTTAGACTATTTAAATAAATATGATTAACTAATATTCATTAATCCATATAATAAATTCTAAAAATACGAGAACTTCAATATATACAATATTCATATATATGAGAAAAAAATGATAAAATTATTTCTTCTTTATTTAGAAATATAAAAAAATATTTAAATCACATAACATAAAACGTATACATAGATAATACCAACTCTTTTAATTTCTGATTCATTTATATCAAAAAATTATCGTACTTTACATAACATAATTTCATTTTCAACAATTTATAAAAGATAAATTTATATTTTACAATATTACAATATGAACGCACAGATTACATCAATATGAGTTTATATAAACATTCTCGCTTATTCAATTAAATGCTACACACATTATTTTGCTATTATCATTACCCTTTTACAACAGTATAAAATATATGGTTAATCACAAGAATAAAATTGTTTTAAAATGAAAACTAAATATGAATAAAAGTTCACATGTAGATACGCTAACCATAAGACCAATGCTCTTCTATATTATGAAAGTGCGGTGTGTATACAATTATATGTGCTAATATAGTATACACGGATCGTGTAATATGGATTACAATACAAATGCGGAAATAGATGATAATAGCATTGTAAATAGAAAATAGAAAAATCACACCAGAGATTTTTATACTGGTTCGGAGCACCGTCCTACGTCCAGTCCCAGACTCCTATCTGGATTTTCACTATTAACTACCTCGCTTCACCCGGAGGAACAGGTTTACAATACCCGAACAGCCGAACGGGATTTCACGCCTCTAATATACTGAGGACTTCAACACTTGCCTCTTACAACACTGAGGACTTCAACACTTGCCTCTTACAACACCGAGGACTTCAACAAAAACAATTACAATTGTTGTTGACAACTTGTGCTCTTGTAAACACGGATTTGTCACTTGTAGTACACTCTTCCTATAATCTTATCCTCAAATTGTGAATGATGTTTGTGAAGATTATGGAATTTATATTGCTTATTGAATCAAAATATATTGAGATAGTGTCAATGATTCAATAAGGAATGAAAGTAGTTTAGAGCTTTTTGAATGCAAGTGAATTCAGAGAATAGATAGAAAGCATATATAATTTGTAATAAAACTTATTGTTTTAATCAATGATATTGATGTGTATTTATAGAGAGAAAATAGTTATAACCCTTGGTGAAAAGTTGCAGTCAAAAGTTATGATTATTGATGAAGAAGAAGAGACGCAACCATTGAAGAAGGATGTGTCTTTTGGAAGAAGTTGCTCTCTGTTTAAAAACGGTCGACAGGTCAAAAACTAACCGGTAGACAGGTTTTTAAAAATATAGTCGTTATGTGCATGTGTGCACGTTTATTGTGCACATCCAACAGGAACGGTCGACCGCCTATATTTGGACCGGTCGACCGGTCTCTGTTAAATTGCACAATAAAGTGCACAACCTATATAAATGTGTATATATATATATTATATTTTGTGCATGATTATTTGTGGATAGATTTTGACAATTTTATTACTATTATAACATCAAATAATCAACCTATAATCTAGAGTACCATATGTAGGTCTTGATTTGTCGATCGCTTTAATATTGTTGTCAGCAATCAAAATCTTCATAGAAGCTGTGACTCAACATTCTCCCCCTTTTTGATTGATGACAATATAAAAACTCAAGTATAGAATCTCTCCCTGAATATGTGATTTCCTGCAGACAATTATTAGCTCCTTTCATCCTGCAAACAATTATTAGCACCTTTCTCCCCCTTTGTCATCGACAAAAAGGAGTAAACAATAGAAAATATAAACCAAAGAGAACAATGCATACATTCAAACACAGGATGTTTTGATGAAGTACAATGCAAGTCATAGTCTACTACGAATAAAAAGATGGACACTATTTAGTACAAGTGCCATAGATGTTTTTAAAGAAATGAAAAGAAAAACAAACTAACTTCATTCCGACTGAATCTCTTCCTCATCATCATCATCATCGTCGTCGTCGTCGTCATCGTCATCGTCATCATCATCGTCATTGTCCCCACGACCTTGTCCGCTTGTACCACCGGATTCCTCGGATGTCGACCAAGTAAAAGTTGGAGGAGCCGGACGTTTTCCGGGGTCTTGATGTTGGGTCGAGACGGATGTGCTACATGATATAGCATCCCATATAGCGCCGAAGAATGACTTTACCTTATTGAATCGTCTATCAATTTTCGAATCCATTCGTTTTAGTCTTGATTCAAGTAAAAATTGATTCCGAGCGATGGTTTCAAGAGATTCTCTTGTAGATGATTTAGATTTCAATAATCTAACATCTTCAGAACGACGACGAGATGGTGGAGCTTGTTGTTCTTGAGTATCGCGTTGTTGCCATTGTTCGAAAGGCATAATATGAACATATGGAGGAGGAAGCTTCATCCGTTTGATAGTAGTGGAGTCAATACACTTTGGTGTAGAATATGCCGAATCCGGGGGTGTGACTCCACATGCAAGCAACATACGCATAATATACTCGTTATAGAAGAAATGTGGACGAGTAGAGTTATTTACCTTAAGAATTTCATCGAAAATCATGTGAACCCAATTTATTTCGATATCACAGTAGATAGCATAAAGAGCCTTGAAATTCTCTTTGTAAACGGCATCATAGTTTCCTAATCGAGGAAATAGAGAGTGCATTAGGACATGGTGTAACAACCTTGCAGTCGGTCGTAGCCCAATCGATTTGGTGCCGTTACTATCATCTTCTATAAATTTATGACTCGTACTATTCCGGGTGAAAACTTCACAAAATGTCGATGAAAACTCTTCACCTCTATTCGGTATTCCCAAAATAGAAGCAATTCTATCATAAGTGAGATAGATTCGTTTGCCACATACTACTGACCAAATAACTCCATTTGGATTATCCGGTGTATATTCCTCTAAATTCATATTCGCGTAAAATAGCTTAATCATCAAATGATTAATTTGTACGCTATTTACAGAAAAATCAATAAGAGGAGAGATACGAGATCTATTTGCTAATCTTTGAATACCGTATGCAGTGAAATCGTCGAATTTGATGAATGAGCCCGGATGGAACTTGTAATTTGTCATTTGATTCCATCTAGTTACTGCAACCGGAGATTCTAGCCATTTTCTAGCAGAGAGAGTAAGAGAAGAAGATTCTGATGTTGCTCTTTTCTTTGATTTCTTCTGAGGAGGAGCCATTGAAGAGAATTTGAGAGTTTGTGAAGCTTGAGAATATGAACTAGGGTTTGGAAATGGGAAAGTTTTCAGTAGAGAGTAGAAAGTAAAGAGGGTTGGTGGCAAAATATATACGTGAAGTATAAAAAAAAAAAGGAATAACTGCCGACCGGTCGACCGCCTGCATATGGCCGGTCGACCGTTTTCAACCCGAGAGCAATTCGGTCGACCGGTCATATTTCAGGGGGTCGACCGGTTTGGCTCTGTGTGCAAAAAAATGCAGAATTTTGCAAAAAATTTGAAAACGAGTCGAATGAATATATTATATATTATGTTATTATTGCAAAAATATACTGTATTACAAGAATTATATATGAAAACAAAACAATATACATTATTGAATTCTAATGAGAAGGTGAGTTGTTATTAGAATTCTTGTCGTTTTCAATGCGTTTAGCCCACGGACTCCACTTATATCGAGCTCCTTCATTCTCGTTATAGTTTTTATCCCAAGAGTTTGGAGTTGTTGAAGTCGATGGTCTTGACGGCATTGGTTCATGAACATCGTGTTTGTTTGAACCGCAGAAGAATGATGCCATTCGTTCTAAGGCGGATAAACTAGTTGAAGTACGTTGTTGTTCATGGTATAGTAGGTTTTGACCATAATGTAGTTGTCGTTGAAGATCGATTTGATGCTTTTGGTAGTGATGAATCTCATCGATTTGCGCCTTCGTGCGCGGAGAGCAGAATAGTGCTTTCTTTGCACGCTTGGATGTTGGAGTATGACCAGGTGTGTGAAAACAATGGTGAGGGCATTCCGGCCTTTGTTTCGGTGTAATCGGAGAGTATTGTTCCTCCGACTCCGAGCTTGTGATAGAAATATGAGATTCCTCTGCGCATTTGTCGCAAATGTGTGCCATGGTAGCTTGTTTAAGATGATTTATAATTTTCAGCAAGAAGGTGAATGAATGAAAGTGTATTTTTCAAACGTTTATATAGAAAAAAAATTTGCCAATGAACTTGAGGATAGGATTTGTTAGAGATAATTAGCCGTAAACAAAAACAATGATGCATAAAAAAAAGTTATAAAAATAGGTATAGTTTGTTATAGGCTGAAATTTAAGAATTATTTGAAAAAATATATAGCCTAAGTTTGAAGGTTACTTATTCTATTCTAGATCTTTCCGAGATACTAAGCCAAGCTCTCTTCGTAGTTTAATAAAACTAGATTCAAGTAATGGTTTAGTGAAAATATCGGCTATTTGATTGTCAGTGTGAACATATTCAAGATGTATATTACCTTTTTCAATATTATCTCTAAGGAAATGATGACGGATATCAATGTGTTTAGTTCGAGAGTGATTCACTGGATTTTTAGAAAGATTTATAGCACTTGTGTTATCACAGTATATAATAGAATTTGATAAATGAATATCAAAATCTTGAAGTGTCTGTTGCATATATAGTACTTGAGTACAAGCGAGAGCCGCTGATATATATTCAGCTTCACATGTTGATAGTGAAACACAATTCTGTTTCTTACTAAACCAAGAGACAAGTGATTTTCCAATAAAATGGCACGTACCACTTGTACTTTTTCTATCCGTCCGTGAGCCACCAAAATCAGCATCACTATATGATACTAATTCAAATGGACATTCTTTTGGATAGAAAAGACCAAAATCTTTGGTATTATTAAGATAACGAATTATACGTTTCACTGCTCGTAAATGTGATTCCTTTGGATCGGCTTGAAAACGAGCACGTAAACAAACACTCATTAATATATCTGGACGACTAGCTGTAAGATAAAGAAGAGAACCAATCATGCTTCGATATAATTTCTGGTCAACATTCTTACCACTTTCATCTTTTTCAAGATGTGTAGTTGTACTCATAGGAGTTGGTTTACCAGATGTATTTTGTAATCCGAAGCGTTTGATAAGATTTTCACAGTATTTTTCTTGATTGATAAAAATACCGTTTGAAAGTTGTTTGATTTGAAGTCCAAGAAAATAAGATAGTTCTCCCATATGAGACATTTCGAATTCTTTGGTCATAATACTTGCAAATTCCTTGCAGAGTTTATCGTTTGTTGAACCAAAGATGATATCGTCTACATATATTTGGATAACCAGAATATCTTTTCGAGAATGTTTAATAAACAAAGTTTGATCGACTTTGCCTATTTCAAATCCTGAATTAATAAGATAGCTACGTAATCGTTCATACCAAGCACGAGGTGCTTGTTTTAAACCATACAGAGCTTTCTTAAGTTTGAACACATGGTCAGGATATTTTTCATGTACGAATAAAGGTGGTTGTTCGACATAGACATTCTCTTTGATAAATCCATTGAGAAAAGCACTTTTGACATCCATCTGATAAAGTTTGAAATTATGATAACAAGCAAAAGATAATAGAATTCTAATAGCTTCTAGTCGAGCAACTGGTGCAAAAGTTTCTTCATAATCGATACCTTCTTCCTGATTGTATCCTTGTGCTACTAATCTTGCTTTATTTTTGGTGATATTTCCTTGTTCGTCAGCCTTATTTTTATAGACCCATTTAGTACCAATTACTGACTGATCAGTTGGTCTCGGAACAAGTTCCCAAACGTCATTGCGCTCAAACTGATTTAGTTCTTCCTGCATGGCAATGATCCAGTAATCATCTATAGCAGCTTCTTTTGGATTCTTGGGTTCGATATTTGAGAGAAAAGCGACATGACCCATTTGATTGAGTTGACTCCTTGTTCTGACATGTGATGTTATTTCACCTATTATATTTTGGGCCGGATGGTCTCTTAATATTCTTGGTGGTGATTGTAATTCACATATTTGAGGAGTATTCTCAATAATTATTTCTGAGTCAGAATCAGTATTTGAGATGATTTGATTATCAATGACTATTGATTCGTCATCATCTGATATTGTGTGAGGATGCTGATAAATTTCATCAAAAGAGACATGAAGTGATTCTTCAATAGTTTTGGTTCGTTTATTAAATATCCGATAGGCCTTACTTCGTTCCGAGAAACCGACAAATATTCCTTCATCGGCTTTTGGATCGAATTTTCCAAGCTGGTCTTTCGTATTTAAAATAAAGCACTTAGAACCAAAAACTTTGAAGTATGAGATTTTGGGCTTTCTTTTGTTAAACAATTCATAAGGAGTATTCTTGGTAAGAGGTCTTATGGACACACGATTTAAAACATAACAGGCAGTTGCAACAGCTTCTGCCCAGAAGTGTTTTGGTAAGGTGGTTCCATTTAATAATGTTCTTGCACATTCTTGTAAAGTTCGGTTCTTTCGTTCTACTACTCCGTTCTGTTGTGGAGTTCTGGGAAACGAAAAATTATGATATATACCTTTCTTTGTACAAAAATGTTCAAATTCATTATTTTCAAACTCTCCGCCATGATCACTTCTTATATTTTTAACTTTAATCTCTTTTGATTTTTGAATTCTTTTGACGAAAGATTTGAAATGATCGAAAGTATCACTTTTATTTTTTAAGAAAATTGTCCATGTATAACGAGAGAAATCATCAACAATTACAAGCACATATTGACTGTGATTTATTGATTGAACTCTAGTAGGTCCAAATAAATCCATGTGCAGTAACTCAAGCGGTTGTAATGTTGATATGACTTTCTTGGATTTAAACGATGATTTGGTCAATTTTCCTAATTGACATGCATCACAAATGTTGTTAACTTTAAAACTCATTTTGGGTAGTCCTCTAACTAGATTGTTTTTGGCTAGCTTGTCAATAGTTCTGAAGTTTATATGACAGAAACGTTTGTGCCATAGCCATGGATCATTGTCATTAGCCATAAGACACATATCTGAATTATGATTAATATTCATATTTAGAATATATATATTTCTGTCTCTATAACCTTCAAAAACCAAATTATGGTCTTTATCTAAAATACTACACTTATTATTTGAAAAGGAAATTATAAAACCCTTGTCACATAACTGACTAATACTAAGTAAATTGTGTTTTAAATTTCTAACTAGCATGACATTAGTAATAAGAGGTAAGTTAGATGTACCACAATTGCTCACATCGCCTTTGCCGATGATATAACCTTTTGAATTGTCTCCAAAAGTGACTGAGCCACCATCTGAGTATTTAATATTTGTTAGTAAGCTCTTGTCTCCCGTCATATGCTTTGAGCAACCACTGTCCAATATCCACTTTCCTCTTTTCTTCAGTGGGACCTGCAAAAAATAGAATTACGTTCATGGTACCCACTTTTTATAGGGTCCTAAGAGTTAGGTCTTAGGAGTCCAAACCCATTTGGGTCCGGTATCCCCTTTATATATATAATTGTTATTAAAATGTACATTATTCATGAATTGCTGAATGTATTTGTTCCTAATCAAATTATTATTTGTTTTAGGAACCCATATTTTGATAGTCTTGACATTTCTCTTTTGAAATTTCATAACTGGTTTTGGTTTGAAATATAATAAACTAAGATTTTTCTTAGCTTCAGTTTTTTGTATTTTCTTCTTCCTTTTATTTCTAAGATGTTTCTTAGTTTCATGTTTGTTATATCCCAAACCTTGTTTATCTGAAATAGATTGTGAACTTTCAATGATTTTAGTCAAATTTTCTCGACCTTTGTTAAAGTTAGAAACATTTTGAGTAATGTCATCAAACTTTGTTTGTAAACTAGCTTTTTCTAGGTCTAGAATTTTGACTTTTGCTTTAAGTTCATGATTTTCAGTAGTGAGAGCATTATTTTTCTCTTTTTGAGCTTCTATTTCTTGACTCAAAAGAGATATTTGAGAGTCAACATTAGATGATGATTCTTGAATATTTTCAAGTTCTTCTTCTAATATTTTCTTCTCATCTTTTAACATATCTCGATCAAACTCTGCTCTACTTAAATCTGCTTTGACTATTTTTAATTGACGTTTTAAGTCTTTATATTTGACTATCAATTCAGCATTAATATCAAGTAATTCATCAAATGTAGGAATTTGTACCTCATCTTCTGTTGCCATAAAGCAAACATTAGCTTGTTCATTCTCCGAATCACTTTCACTTTCTGATGAAGATGACTCTGAATCATCCCATGTTACTGAGAAGGCTCGTTTCTTTGATTTGTCCTTCTTATATTTGAATTTGTCATTTTCTGACTTTTTATTTTGTTCTGGACAATCCTTCTGCATGTGTCCCTTTTTATGACAGTTAAAACATTCTATAGCAGATGAAGATGGTTTATTTGATCCAGGTTTCCTTTTATTGTAGCGACTGGCTTTTCGATATTTTAGGAATTTTTTGAAACCTTTAGCAATGAACGCCAAATCTTCATCTTCAGAATCTGATTCATTTTCATCTTTCTCAACATGAAATGCTACATTTTTCTTTTCTTCTTTCTGTTCTTTTCTAGCCTGCAAATTTGCTTCATAGGACATTAAATTTCCTATCAATTCATCTGGCTTCATGACGGAAAGATCATTAGCTTCTTCAATTGCTAATACTTTTCCTTCCCATTCATTAGTCAGAGAATGTAGAACTGTTGAAACAACATCAAAATCAGAATACTTTTGTCCTAACCCAATAAGTGCATGGTGAATAGTTTGAAACCGTGAATACATGTCATTGATTGTTTCATTTGGTTTCATTTTGAAATTTTGAAATTGACTTTTCAGCATGGCTATTTTGGCTTGTTTAACCTTGTTAGTACCTTCATGAGTGATTTTTAGCGTTTGCCAAATTTGATATGCAGTAGTGCAGATACTAACACGGTTATATTCATTTTGGTCTAATGCACAGAACAACATATTTATTGCTCTTGCATTTACGGCTGCTGCCGTTTTCTCAGCCACAGTCCATTCTGAATAATCAGTTGTTGGATTTACTATTTCTCTTTGAGTAGCATTCCAAGCATCATAGCTACTTGATTGCATAAAGAATGACATACGTGTTGCCCAATAACTGTAGTTAAGACCATTGAAAAATGGAGGTCTTTGTGTCGATTGCCCTTCTGTGTAAGTGGTGTTTTGAGTGCTAGTACTTGCGTTATTTGCCATATTACAAGAATATATCAAATAACTGTGTTACGGTTATATGATGACCGTGCTCTGATACCAATTGAAAGTGCGGTGTGTATACAATTATATGTGCTAATATAGTATACACGGATCGTGTAATATGGATTACAATACAAATGCGGAAATAGATGATAATAGCATTGTAAATAGAAAATAGAAAAATCACACCAGAGATTTTTATACTGGTTCGGAGCACCGTCCTACGTCCAGTCCCAGACTCCTATCTGGATTTTCACTATTAACTACCTCGCTTCACCCGGAGGAACAGGTTTACAATACCCGAACAGCCGAACGGGATTTCACGCCTCTAATATACTGAGGACTTCAACACTTGCCTCTTACAACACTGAGGACTTCAACACTTGCCTCTTACAACACCGAGGACTTCAACAAAAACAATTACAATTGTTGTTGACAACTTGTGCTCTTGTAAACACGGATTTGTCACTTGTAGTACACTCTTCTTATAATCTTATCCTCAAATTGTGAATGATGTTTGTGAAGATTATGGAATTTATATTGCTTATTGAATCAAAATATATTGAGATAGTGTCAATGATTCAATAAGGAATGAAAGTAGTTTAGAGCTTTTTGAATGCAAGTGAATTCAGAGAATAGATAGAAAGCATATATAATTTTTAATAAAACTTATTGTTTTAATCAATGATATTGATGTGTATTTATAGAGAGAAAATAGTTATAACCCTTGGTGAAAAGTTGCAGTCAAAAGTTATGATTATTGATGAAGAAGAAGAGACGCAACCATTGAAGAAGGATGTGTCTTTTGGAAGAAGTTGCTCTCTGTTTAAAAACGGTCGACAGGTCAAAAACTAACCGGTAGACAGGTTTTTAAAAATATAGTCGTTATGTGCATGTGTGCACGTTTATTGTGCACATCCAACAGGAACGGTCGACCGCCTATATTTGGACCGGTCGACCGGTCTCTGTTAAATTGCACAATAAAGTGCACAACCTATATAAATGTGTATATATATATATATTATATTTTGTGCATGATTATTTGAGGATAGATTTTGACAATTTTATTACTATTATAACATCAAATAATCAACCTATAATCTAGAGTACCATATGTAGGTCTTGATTTGTCGATCGCTTTAATATTGTTGTCAGCAATCAAAATCTTCATAGAAGCTGTGACTCAACATATTACAATATGTATAAGGCTCTTCTCAATTTTTTTATATGTTTACATTCGACTTCTTATATTTAAGTAGTTATGTTGATCAATAATTCAAATTATTTAAATAAATTCACTTATTTAATGTTCATTAATCCATTTATAATCCTTTAAAAAAGGTCACAATTCAATATATATATTAATATATACAAAAATCATATTAATAAATTGGTAAAATTACTAATTCACTCATACATATAAAATATATATCACATAACATAAATTATTTTTGTCACTATGAAAAAACATAAATTATTTACATATACAATATTAAAAAATTTAATTTATAAATTTTTTTGAGTTAGTATATTAATTTTACAGAGATACGTAGTTAGTGAAGATTGAACCCTCAGCCTTATATCTGAGCATCGCATGTCATCTTAATTTACGATTAATATATAACGATAAATTTATCATATATTGCATAATAATATATATTTTAGCAATAATTAAAATATAAATTCTATTTTTTTAACAACATTATCGTGTGCAACACACGGGTTACACACTAGTATTATATAGTGTATTATTATATTGGATGCTCCACGCAAAAGATAAACATTAACGCAATCAATTTTCAATCAAATGACTGCCAATGTTTATACTTTGCATAGAGCATCTAATGTGATAATACACACATTACATAATTAAGAATATTCTAAGAAAACCTTATCTATCTTGCATACAATTTCAATCTGTGGAAAGTGAGTGGCTTTCAAATTTTTAATGCATTTATATTTTATTCCTGTGTTCAGTTAAGCATTTTTGAACATCAGATCTGCAACAAAAAAGAGTATACCACGGACGGTATTATAAGATAATTCTTCGTTGACTATTACATCGACGAACATTCAGGGCATTTGACCAGGAAAGTTGAGTGAACGAAAAATGCGTTTGTTTGGTATGAAAAATCTAAACGGAGTATTTGAAATGAATATTTTAAAATAATATTGATTTTGATTTAATTAATTATTTATTTTTAATAAATAATATGTGTCGATAATTTGTAAAAATAAGTAAATAAATAAATAAATTGTAAAATTATAAATTGCTCGAATTTAGTTCGAACATACTTTATAATGTAGAACACTTTAATACCATCGCAACGCAAAAAAAAAAACCGCATCTCAAATGAACCTCATTAGCACAAGTTATTAAATTTAGAAATTTTTAAAAATATAAATGTACTAACTAACATTATTAAAACTCTCAAACGCATCAAATATTTACGTTCAGCACTGTCTGCGTAAAAATTGGTCATAAACACTTAACTAATACGATAACACCGTAGATTCAATGTCCAAACCTAAACAGAGTGATGCAGAGAATAGAATATGAAGAACAATAAATTTAAATAGAAAGAAATAAAACGAACACGAGATTTTATAATGGTTCGACGTATTCTGGTCTACATGTCAACTCCAAAAGTTTTTCTTTTATTTATACTGTTGATTACCGTTACAATAATCTGAATTTGAGTAATAAAAATAGAAGAGTGTAGTCAAGAGAGAAGAAAAAGAGAGCCAGAAAGAAGATCTCTTTCCTTGAGCTAATGATCTGGTATTTATATGGGAAGACACACAAATATCCAGCTGAAAATCTGCATGCCGAAGGTCGATGTCGAGACGGACTGATCCATAAAAAATGTGGCTCATCTAGGCCATTGGGAGCGATATGCACTGATCCCAACGGGGGATCGGCACCGATCGGTCGTGCGCTTGACCATGGGGCCGGCGATCCTCATGGTGGGTCTCTCTTGTATTGCTCTGTGTTTATGTAGTTGTTTGCTTGATTCTCCTAGTACTTGTTGAGTTATTGAGTGATCGATCAATTCGAGTGATACATAACCATAGTGATTTGATCTGATCCGATCCGTTCTTAACCATATTGATTTGATGCGATCTCCTTCTGTCTAGGTGAAGCGTGAATCCATACTTAGTCATTTCTTGAATGTTGCTTGTTTGAGTCCGCTTGATCATCATTCATAGTTTTGCGTATAACTTATCTCTAAACTTGATAATCATCTCTACGAGCTTTCTGCCTCGACGATCGTAAATCCATTTAGTCAATTGTATGGTATCACTGCCTTGTCAAAAGGCAGGGACGGAACAAACGCCCGGTTATTGTTCCTCCGATCATGAAGGGTAGGGGGAAAAATAAAGATGCAACGGATCCTTAGAAACATAGACCCCAAGCATTTTAGTTAGTTGCTCTTTATTTTGATTTGATCCTTTCCTGTAAGCTAGCATCGTTCGGAGACCAAACATTAAAGGATCCAGAATATACTGTTTTATGAAATGCAAAGTAGTATCTTGTTAATTTTTTTACAATTGTTCTTCAGGGTCGCATAAATAACCTTTTTCACACCTTTTCTGCTTCTAACTTCAAGAAATGCTAACAAATAGCAGCGAAACACATCAAATTCTCTGTAGGTATTTCATCAAAAATCATTAAAAAATATATATATATATATATATATAAGTATAATTAAGATAAATTATTTTATACATTTGTCCTTCCTTGAATGAAAACCAAACATGCAGTTAAAAAAGCCTCAGACCGTCCTAGTCAGTAGTACGATTTCAACATGTAACAAGCTTTTCTGCCTGCATTCTGCAACCAAAACTAATCATCATAGACCAACTATTTCTGAAACAGAAGCAAAGTAACACAATTTTTGAAACCAAATAGTCAAATATACGGAAGGTAACGACTTGTGTGTCAGAGCATAATGCTTCATCATCAAATTTCCAGGAAATGGAAAATTGTATTATATTGTTTTTCCTTTCATTCACACCATTCTTTGTAATTACTAACTACACTTGAACCCGATACTTGCTCTGGCCCAAAAACATATTAAAATATTTATCCTCCAGGCAAGTGACAACTAAAATCAAACAAACACACTGTCATAAAATTAAAATTTCAATATGCGATGGATACTAAACTAACAAACTAAGTCATGAATTGTGTATCAGAGTAAATAGTATCAGCAGCGGATTTCTCAAATAGGGATGACTGTTTTTTCAATATCCTTCTCATCACTCACACAATTTATTTATGGAATTTTCTTCTTCAATTTAGCCTAGTTTTGTAACCTATTACACTTTTAGCCCTGGTTGAAAATTTATTACAATTACGGTTCGCTTTTGACCAGTTCAGCATCGATTTGCACAAAGTACACCGACGACTTTAAAATGTCGTTCGTGCTTTTTTCTTTTTTAATTTACATTGGCTCCTCTTAAAAAAGAACCAATGTAAAAATTAAAAAAGAAACCAAAGTATATCGACGACATTTGTGCTTTGAGCCGCTCAATACTAAGCTGGCTAAAATGGACTATAAGTGTAATAAGTTTTCAAATGGACTAAAACTGTAATAAGTTTACAAAACCAGGTTAAATTGAAGAAAAAAATCATTTATTTACAGAAATATGATGGCAATAAGAAATTAAAAAAAGAGGATACCTATCAAATCTTCCTATTCAATTAAAATGCATATTACTCACATCAGATATTAAATCGAATGCATCGCCTTCCGTAAGATTCCATCATTTAGCTGATTCGGTATGTTTAACAACTCCACTTTGTAAGCCATGGAAGAAAACTCAGGTTTCGTTCAAGTTGATCAATGTCTGGCCATAGGTTAACCGGAGGGCATCTCTGACCATAGCAGCAACGTGGATGAGTCGAAGGCAGCTGCTAATTTGGTTTGAGGAAGGAGATATTAGGTGGTGTCACTCGTGCATGTGTGCACGCACACCCAATACTGCAGCATGTTTGTGTATATGAGTTGATTTGCGGATTTAGGGTTTGAGTGAGTTGTAATTATGCTTAGCTCGATGCAAGTTGGCTAATGTAGCCGTTATGCTTGACATTATAAATAGAGAATGCATGCAAACAACAAAATATGAATAAAGGAAATAAATTTCATTACTTTCTTTTTGCTTTACAATTTGTTTTTCATTCTTTACACTCTCACTCTCAACCTCACTCTACATGTTTTTCTTGTTCCTAACCTACTCTCTGATCATCCATCTCTTCTTCCCGATCATCTGTTTCATCTTCCTCCCCTTGCTGATCAACAATATCTTCATTCTATCTACCGTTTCTTCATTTCTTGCTCCTCATCTTCCTCTTTACTTCTTCATTTCTTTACAAACTATCTCACCACTTCACCTCTCACACCACCTTAAACTCATTTTTTCACCATTTTTCACCACATCGAAATCACCACCACAACCTAGGCATAATAAAGTGGTATCAAAGTAGCCAACTGGATTAACCTCTGACAACCAGTCCTCCTCAAACAGCAACAACAGCTCTAAACTGTTGGGGAAATCTCGGTCTTCCCCGCTTCGTGAAGTTAAAATAGTCACTTTAAGATTAAAAGTAGCAATGGAAGCACAAGAGTTTATAATTCTCCAATATGGAGATTCTTCCACTATACAAAAGAATAGTAGGATTACAATAATATGATTACAAAAGTAACTCACATTTGGTGGCTCACTCAAGCTTGAGGATAAAGACTTCTCAAGCTATCACTCTTTTCTCTCAAAGAGTATCTCTCTAACTCTCAAGTTTTTTCTCACTCTAAGAAGTGGCTTCTTCCTTGGATTCTTGGATGGCTAGTAATAGGACTCATTCTCCTATTTATACTACTCAACCTCCATAATGAATGGTGGAGATTACTTGCATCCGACGGTAGAGATTGATTCTCTAGAATGCTCCACACTCTCTAGGAATCTCTACACTCTTCCATTCCCTTCTTTATTCTTCCATACTCTTCCGTAAGGTTCCAGAAGGTTCCACACATCTTTAGAATATTCCAGAGGGTTCCACACTCTTTCAGAAGCTTCTAGAGAGTTCTACACTTCTCTAGATTTCTCCGGAACATTCTAGAAAATTCTAGATTTCTCTAGAAACGTGTAGAATTTTCTAGAAACTCTCCAATTAAGGAGGGATCCCAACAAATCTCCCCCTCCTGACTTAATTGGGGGGTAGTAGTACGCCGACACCTTGACAACAGTCTTCAAACTTCTTTGTTGGTACTACCTTGGTCATCATGTCAGACCATTTCTCATCTGTGTGAACCTTGTCAAGATGTATTTGCTTTTCCTCAAGGACTCCTCGGATCCAGTGATATCTTGTATCAATATGCTTTGTGCGGGAATGAAATGTTGAATTCTTTGCCAAGTAAATTGCACTTTGATTGTCACACTTCAAGACATACTTTTCTTGATCCACTCCCAATTCATGCAACAAGTTCTTCACCCACAACATCTCCTTGCAAGCTTTAGTAGATGCGATACACTCTGCCTCTGTAGTGGATAATGCAATACACTTTTGCAGCTTTGATTGCCATGAAATAGCTCCCCCTGCAAAAGTGGTTAGGTATCCTGATGTTGATTTCCTTGAATCAATGTCACCAGCCAAGTCTGCATCTGTATATCCTTCTAACACAAGTTTTCCTTTTCCAAAGCATAAACATCTTTTGGAAGTTCCACGTAGATATCGGAGGATCCATTTGACTGCAATCCAATGCTCATTCCCTGGGTTAGCCAAGAAGCGACTGACGACACCAACTGCATAAGCGATATCTGGTCTTATGCATATCATTTCATACATGAGACTGCCTACTATAGATGAGTATGGTTTCTTCTTCATTTCCTCCTTGTATTTTTCACTTGTCAGACTCTGCTTCGAACTTAGCTTGAAGTGCCCAGCTAGTGGAGTGTTAACCGGCTTTGATTTGTGCATGTTGAACCTTTCCAAGACTTTCTCGATATATCTCTCTTGGGATAGCTATAACAGTCTTTTTGATCTATCACGAGTTATTCTCATCCCAAGAATCTATTTAGCCGGCCCCAAATCATTCATGGCAAAACTCTTGCTTAGATCTTTCTTTAAAGCAGCTATCTCTTTATGAAGACACAATGATCGCTTTCCGTCTTTTTGAAATCATGTTCTGCCATGAATGCGTCGAACTTCTTGTACCATTGCCTTGGTGCTTGCTTAAGTCCATATAGACTCTTTGTGAGGCGGCACACTAGATCTTCTTTGCGTCGAACTTTGAATCCCTCAGGCTGTTCCATGTAGATCTCTTCCTCTAGGTCACCATGTAGAAACGCCGTCTTGGCATCGAGCTGTTCAATCTCCAAATCTTGCATGGCTGCTAGGCTAAGCACAACTCGGATTGATGACATCTTTACCACGGGAGAGAATATCTCTTCAAAGTCAGTACCTTTTTCTTGTCCAAATCCTTTGACGACTAATCGAGCATTATAGCGAGGCTTTGAACAGTTCTCTTCGGTCTTGATTCTATACACCCACTTATTCTTCAAAGCTCTTCTCCCTTTTGGTAGCTCCACTAGTTCATATGTGTTATTCTCATGCAAGGATTGCATTTCTTCTTGCATGGCTATTCTTTACTCTTCTTTATGACAATCACTCATTGCTTCTTTATAGCTTTGAGGCTCCCCCTCATCAGTGAGCGTAACGTACTCCTCTGTGTTGTATCGGGTGGATGGTCTTCTGTCCCTTGAGAATCGTCTTGGCTCTGGTGCGATTGGAGTGCTAGATTAAGGTTCTTCCTGAACTGGTTCATCATGAATTTCATGATCTTCAGCTTCACTGCTTTCTTGTATGTTGTTATCTTCATGTCGAACCAGAGTAGGTTCAATGTTCTTACTGTTCTCAATCTTGGCCTCTCTATATTCTTGATATCTTCAATTGTTTGGTCTTCGAAGAATACAACGTCTCTTCTGCGAATAACCCTCTTGTTAATTGGGTCCCATAACCGGTACCCAAATTCATCCTTAGGTGAACGAAGATAAATACACTCCTTTGTCTTTGCATCAAGCTTAGCTCTCTCATCTTTGGGGATGTGAACAAATGACCTGCACCCAAACACCTTGAGATGATTATATGAAGCCCTCTTGCCCGTCCAAACTTCCTCAGGAATGGCCCCTTCCAAAGGAACTGATGGTGTGAGGTTGACAATGTCGACCACAGCCAATATAGCTTCTCCCCAGAATGATTTGGGTAACTTAGCATGAGAGAGCACACAACGAACTCTTTCTTCAATGGTTCGGTTCATTCTCTCAGCTGTCGCATTCAATTGTGGTGTCTTGGGTGGAGTCTTCTCTAGCCTAATGCCATATTTCTTGCAATAGTCTTCAAAAGGACCTCTACACTCACCTCCGTTATCTGATCGTACACACTTGATCTTCCGTCTAGTCTCACGCTCCACCAGAGCATGGAATTCTTTGAAGGCATCAAGCACTTGATCCTTTGATTTTAACAGGTGCAACCATACTTTCCTTGAATGATCATCAATGAAGGTGACAAAATATAGAGCACCACCAATGGATCTCTCAGACATCGAACATACGTCAGTGTGCACAAGGTCTAGAATGTTCTTTCTTCTTGTGGGCGGAGAAGATCTTTGGAAAGCAACCCTATGTTGTTTTCCAGCTAAACAATGAGCACAAGGATGAAGTGGTTTACCTTTTACGTCAGGGAGGAGTTGTTTCTGAGCGAGTATGTGAAGACCTTTCTCACTAATGTGCCCAAGTCGTTTATGCCATGTGTCCATATCATCAGTAGAGATGTTTACTTCTCCTTTGCATAGCTTAGCTTGCATTACATACAATGATCCTACCTTCTTTCCTCGAGCTATTGTCAAACTTCCATTGGTGAGCTTCCACTTCCCTTCACCAAAGTAATTCATTAGACCGTCATCATCTAGCTTTCCAGCGGAGATAAGACTGAGGCGCATGGTCGGGACATGCCTCACATCTTTCAAAACAAGCTTGCACCCGGTGCTTGTCATTAGAGTGATGTCTCCTATTCCAACAATCTTGCTTCTATCATGATTTCCCATTTGCACCGTGCCAAAGTCACGTCTTTGGTAGGATGAGAAGAAGTTTTCATGTGGAGTAACATGGAAGGAAGCACCAGAATCAACAATCCAAGAACTCTCATCACAAGCAATGTTTAGAATGTTACTTTCACCAACGAGATATAACAGATCTTCCTTTAATACTATTGCAGTAGTACTCTTTTCTTCTTGCTTCTTTGTTAGGCTTATTTGGCCAGGCTTAACATTACCGGCCTTTTGGTCTCTTTTGAAGCTTCGACATTCCATTTTCTTGTGACCCATCCTTCCACAGTAATAGCATGCAATCATCGAGCGTGACTTGGATCTACCTCGAGATTGATGGGGATTTCGGCTCTTACTACGTCCACGGGTTTCATTCCTACCCTGATTCTCAACAACATTAGCTTCGGGATGGATAGACTCATCTCGTTCCATTCTCCTTGCTTCTTCACCAAGAAGGCTGTCACTGACGGTATCCATAGTTAACTTTCCTTCCAGAGCTGAGTTACTTAGCGTGACAACAAGTGTGTCTCAACTTTTCGGTAAGGAACTAAGGAGTAGAAGGGCTTGTAGATCATCATCAATCTTCATATCAATTTTTGTTAGTTGATTTACGAGCCCCTTGAAGTTATTCAAGTGCTCAATCATACTATGACCATCCTTATACTCCAATTTCACCAACCGCCGAACTAAATTGGCCTTGTTGCAAGGCGTTTTCTTCTGAATCATGGACTCAAGCTTTGTCCATAATTCATAGGCATTGGTATAAGTAGAAATATGCTCGAAGAGAGTTTTGTCGATGTACTTACGGATCATAGCAACAGCCTTACGGTTCAACAGCTCCCACTGAGCATCACTCTTTCCTTCCACCTTATTTTTGTAGATGATAGGCTCATGCAAATCCTTACAATACAAGTGGTCCTCCATCATTGGCTTCCAATAGGAGTAGTTATTAGCTGTGAGCTTGAACATGTCTCCATCATGAGCGACAATATCCTCCATCTTGAACTTACACAAGCTTGATTATGACTACGGATGAACCTGGATCTGATACCACTGTTGGGGAAATCTCGGTCTTCCCCGCTTCGTGAAGTTAAGATAGGCACTTTAAGATTAAAAGTAGCAATGGAAGCACAAGAGTTTATAATTCTCCAATATGGAGATTCTTCCACTATACAAAAGAATAGTAGGATTACAAAAACATGATTACAAAAGTAACTCACACTTGGTGGCTCACTCAAGCTTGAGGATAAAGACTTCTCAAGCTATCACTCTTTTCTCTCAAAGAGGATCTCTCTAACTCTCAAGTTTTTTCTCACTCTAAGAAGTGGCTTCTTACTTGGATTCTTGGATGGCTAGTAATAAGGCTCCTTCTCATATTTATACTACTCAACCTCCATAATGAATGGTAGAGATTACTTGCATCCAACGGTAGAGATTGATTCTCTAGAATGCTCCACACTCTCTAGGAATCTCTACACTCTTCCATTCCCTTCTTTATTCTTCCATACTCTTCCGTAAGGTTCCAGAAGGTTCCACACATCTCTAGAATATTCCAGAGGGTTCCACACTCTTCCACAAGCTTCTAGAGAGTTCTGTACTTCTCTAGAGTTCTCCGGAACATTCTAGAAAATTCTAGATTTCTCTAGAAACGTCTAGAATTTTCTAGAAACTCTCCAATTAAGGAGGGATCCCAACATAAACCTGATACATTGATTCAAGAACAAGAAAAAGCACGGAAGAGACCAGAGGAAATCAACTATAGAAACGCCTTTTCTCTGAAGAAATTTGAGAATTCTAACAAAATTTAGAGCACAGCAATTAAAGATTGGAGCGAACTACACAAAGTTTGGATCATACCACAAAGGATTTAAGCACTAGATTTGAAGGAATACACCATGTCCTGTCAGCTTTGGCACATGATATACAACAACTTAAGCTTTAATCTACAGCCAACCAAACTTCGACCTCAACTGCTAATCTACAAGGAATTCTTGCATCTAGCCCACTTCAGCTACCAACCTTCACAACCTTCCCTATTACACCCTAGCAAAATTCAAGAAATGCTATCTTTCCACCACATACAAACCCCATCAGTAATCCAATAGAAAACGGCTTTCCACCACAACAGCTTAACCATCCCTATAATCAAGAAACCACTTCTTGGAATAAAAACTTACCCGTTACCAAACTTAAACTTGACTTTCCTATATATGTAGGCGATGGCATGGTGTATGAGCGGCTTAACCAGGTGGAGAAATTCTTTAAATTTCATTAATCTGAGGAGTGTTTTTAGGTGGAAATCTCCTCCTTCTATCTCAAAAAAGATGCACTCAAGAATGTACAATTGGTATACTAGAAATGTGCACAACCATGAGCCTTGGCCGATCTTTAAGGAGGAAATTCTTGTTAGGTTCAACGCCGAAGAAATGGAAAGACATATGATACCTTGGCAAAGCTTAAACAACAAACAACCATGTATGCATATCTTACTAAGTTTGAAGGGTTGCAAGCTACCATTGAAACCTTACCACCCCAATTCTTGCTAGATAGATTCATAGAGGGACCAAAGGAAGAAATAAAGTATGATGTCTTAACTTCAAGAACAGTGGATTTTAGAGAAGCTGTTTTAATGGCAAAAATATTTGAAATAGTTTGGAATCAAATAAAGAAAGGAGGTAAATCAACTCAAAAATTTTCTTCTTCTAAAATCACCCAAAACCAGATTATCCCATATACCAAGAGTAATACAAACCTTAAAGACTAGGGTGTTGCTAATCTAGAGAGCTTGGCAAAAAGCAAGGGTTTAAACCCTCAGCAACTCATTGAAATGAGAAAGCAAAATATATGTTATGGGTGCAAAGAAAAATGGCACAAAGGACATAAATGCAAAAAGTCCACAAGTACATGTACTAGAAGGCATGATAACCTTTAATGATTTGGAAGATTGTGAATGGTATTCGCTACAAAGTGATAATAAAGAAAACATTGAGGAAACACATGCTATTACCCTACAAGCCATGTGTGGTATTCCAGCACTCTCAACAATTAAATTATAAGGAACTATAAAAGGCAAGCCGGTGCAAATGCTCATTGATTCAAGTTCCACACATAGTTTTATTGATGAACAGCTAGTCCATAAACTAAAGCCCAAGATTGATGAATCTAAGAATTATGAAGCTATTATAGCTAATGGAGAAAAACCCCAAGGATCTGGAGTGTGCAATAATGTTATCTTAAATTGCCAAGGGTGCAAAATGCCAGTAGATTTATTAATATTACCTTTAGAAGGATGTCAAATTATTCTTGGGGCTCAATGGATGAAGCAATTAGGATAGATTGCATTGAATCTTGATAAATTCATGGTCAAGTTCACCTATGGCAATAAGAATTACATCTGGCAAGGGATTCAACAAAAATACATTAATGTTGGATCATAAAGTTTTGAATGCTGACAAGAGGCGAATGATCTTCACAAATCTACGACTATGGAAAATCCGAGCTCATCAACTCAAATATGGTTCGTTTTGATTGAGTCTATATGTAGACAGTTAAATATAGAATTTTGTTAAAATCTATCCTCAAAGTTCATCACTCACAAATTCATTCTACGAAACTTGCATATTGTTTACAAACTTTCATATATACTCATTATATGCACTAAAAAAATAGTATTCAGTCGACTAAATACTATATATCATTCGACTAAATACTATATATCAGTCGACTGATACTGATTATATTTTTTTTTAAAATACAACAGTCAGTCGACTGAACTGCTTAAATCAGTCGACTGACACTGTACATGTTTTTGTGCACGTTTGAAATTCAGTCGATTGCCCAAGCAAGTTCAGTTGACTAAATCTGTAACTGTAATTGTCATTTTTCTCCAAAAGACACTTCTTTTGATCAAAGGGTTTCTTCTTCCTGGAAGATCAGAACTCTTAGATTCTAATAGATGTCGATTTCTAGAAGTCATATCTCATCACACACTATATATACACTCAAGTTTCATAGATTCGCTTACAAAATTCTCCATTCCCTTTTGATCTATAATACTTAGCATTCTTGAGTTCAATATATACAATTTCTCATACAATCATTGCTTACGTATTCATTTCCATACTTTTCAAGCAACATTATGCTTCCTATTCTTCATACACACACATAAATATACACATCTACTCTGAGGATAAGATTATAGAAAGGGCGTACAACAAGTAATAAATCTGTGTTATTCAGAACACACGAAGTCAAGTTAAAATCCAGTTTGTAAGAAAGTCCTGTTCGGTCGCTCAGGCAGTCAAAGTCCCGTTCTGTTGCTCAGGCGGTCAAAGTTCTATTCAGTTTCTTAGGCGGTAAAAACCTATTCGGTTACTCAGGCGGTGTAATACCTATTCCTCCGGGTTAAGTGAGGGTTGCTAGCTATAATTCGAGAAGGAGTCTGGGACTGGACGTAGAACGGAAGTTCAAACCAGTATAAAAATCTCTGGTGTCATTTTTCTTTACTGTTATTATTATTTTCCGCACTAGTTATTTATCATATTCCATATTGCACAATCCTTCAATACAATAAATTTCAATTAATATGGTGGACAAGAAAACTCTGGAAAAAGAACATGCACAAGGACATATTACTATGATATTATGCTAAGTAGATGACAGTCAACCAAAGCTGAATTAAGAATCCTTACAAGCATTACCTCTAGAAATTCAAACCTACTTCAACAAAATCTAGAAGTAACTTCCTCTACTACGACCTTCCCTCCTCAAAGAAAACATGACCATAAAATACCTTTAAAACCAGAAGCCAACCCAATTTGTTTGAAGCCTTACAGGCACGCTCACCATATCAAGAAGAACTGGAAAAAATCATCAAAGAATTACTGGAAAATGGCATTATAAGGCACAACAATAGCTCTTATTCTTCTTCTGTGGTAATGATAAGAAAGAAGGATGGTACTTGGAGGCTATGCATTGATTATAGAAGTCTAAATTCTCTCACAATCAAAGATAAGTTTCCCATTCTTTCAATTGATGATTTATTTGATGAATTGCATGGTTTAAAATACTTTAATAAATTAGATCTTAAATTGGGTTATCATCAAATTAGGATGTGTGAAGATGATATACACAAACAACTTTAAAACTCACGATGGACACTATGAATTTGTAGTGATGCCTTTTGCTTTAGTCAATACAACCTTAGCTTTTCAATCACTCATGAATGACATTTTTAGACCTTAAGAAAATGTATACTAGCTTTTTTGATGATATACTAATATATAGCCAAATCATGTTTGAGCATATACAACATATTAGTTTAACATTTCAGGTGTTAAAGCAAAATCAATTGGCGATCACATTGTCCAAATGCAGTTTTCCAAAGAGTCACTTGAATATTTTGGCCACATTATATCTGTACAAGGAGTAGTTGTTGATCCTAATAAAGTCAAAGCAGTGATGGAATAGCCTCTACCAAAGAATATAAAGGCATTTCAGGGTTTTTTAGGCTTGACTGTGTACTGTAGAAAGTTTATTAAAGGGTATGGCTTTATTGCAGAACCACCAACAGATATGTTGAAGAAGAAATCATTTGTATGGTCTGATGAAGTTAAAGAAGCTTTTGAAAAATTAAAGCATTGTTTAACCAATCTACCTGTACTTCCAATGCCAGATTTTTCACAACCATTCACCTTTGAATGTGATGCAAGTGGATTAGGTGTGGAAGTAGTATTACATCAAAATAAAAAGCCAACAACGTATCCGAGTAAGGCCTTGCTTGGTAGAAACTTGACTTTATCCACCTATGAAAAGGAATTGATGGCCATCATTACCGCTACAAGAAAATGGGCTCAATAGCTTATGGGAAGACAATTCATTATCAAGACTGACCACCAAAGTCTTAAGTACTTCCTATCACAAAAACTTCACACTGGTGTGAAAAATAAATGGTTAGCAAAACTCCACGGGTTTAACTATAAAGTTGAATATAAAAGTGGAAAAGAGAATGTAGTGGCTGATGCTTTATTTAGAAAGGAAGACATACAAATTCAAGCAGTGTCTATAGTACACACACCATGGTTGCAAGAAATAAAAGACGCTTTATTGAAATCTGCATGGTATCAACACCAAGCAACAAAGGTACAAGAGTGACAATTGCAGGAAGGCAAGTATAAGCTAATAGATAGCTTGATCTTCTATAAGGGAATAATTTTGATAGGTCACCATTTAATTACATTGCTGCATACCCTTATTGCTAAACATCGCTCTACACCCTTGAGGGCCACTCAAGTATCAAGGGTACCATAAAAAATAAAATCAAAACAGGTATTTTATTAGAAAAATATGAAGAAAAGTACGGAATATTTTGTGAAAACATGTAATGTCTACCAAAGGAGTAAAGGGGAAAATGTGCTTTTGTCTGGGATGTTGCATCCATTACCCATCCCTGAAAAGATTTGGAAAGACATTCCAATGGACTTTATAACATGTCTTCCTAAAAGTCACAAGCATACAGTAATCTTTGTAGTAGTAGATAGATTGAGCAAATACTTATTTCCCCTTTGCCACCTATGCATAGCAAAAGAAGCAACTGAAGTATTTTCTAGTGGAGTGTTCAAGCTACATGGTTTGCCAAAAACAATAGTGAGTGATAAGGATGTTATGTTCACCGGCAACTTTTGGCAAGAAATTTTCAAGTTGCAAGGCTATAGATTAAAAATGAGCTCCTCCTACCATCCTCAAAGTGATGGAAAAAAATGAAATCATTAATAAGGTGCTTGAGGGTTACTTAAGATGTTTTGTATGTCATAGGACACATGAATGGAGTGATTGGCTATCCTTGGCTGAATATTAGTACAACACAACATGGAAAGCTTCAACCAACACATCTCCCTTTAAAGCACTGTATGGAGTAGATCCTTCAAATCTGCTTACTTATATCCTAAACAAGGCTAAAGTAGAACAAGTAGAAGAGATGTTATTCAACAGAGACATCACTCTTGAATTTTTAAGACAGCCTGAGATTAGCACAAGATAGAATGAAAAAATATGCAGAATTGAGAAGAACCGAGAAGGAATTTCAAGTGAATGGTTGGGTTTTTTTGAAGCTTCAACCTTATAGGCAGTTTATAACTAGGGATCAAAGAACTCTCAAGCTATCTCCAAAGTACTATGGACCCTATAAAATAGAAGAGAAAATTAGGCCAGTGGCATACAAATTAAGGCTGCATGCTCATGTTAAAATCCACCCAGTGTTTCATGTTTCTCAGCTCAAAAAGAAAATAAGAGATAGGCCAATTGTTCAAAAAGATGTCTCCAGTTTTAAGGAAGAATTGGTAATACAACCCGAAGTAATTTTGGATCGAAGAATTGTGCCCAAAAAAAATAAAGTAGTAGCGCAAATCTTGGTGAAATGGAAGGGAAAACCTGATGAAAGAGCAGCTTGGAAGGATTATTGGCCTACTTTTAGAAGGTTTCGTACTCTAGTCCTTGAGGCAAGGTCTATTTTTGAAGAAGAAGGGAGATGTAACAACTCCACTTTATTAGCCATGGTATTAAAGGTTGAAAAGCATGAAAATCCAAGTTTCGGTCAAGTTGATCAGAGTCCGGCCATGGGTTCACCGAAGGGCATCTCTGACCATAGCAGCAACATGAATGAGTCGAAGGAAACTATTGATTGGGTTTGAGGAAGGTGATATTGAGTGGTGTCACTCGTGCATGTGTGCATGGGCACAACCAATACTGCTGCATGTTTATGTATATGAGTCGATTTAGGTATTAGGCTTTGAGTGAGTTGTAATTATGCTTAGCTAGATGTAAGTTGGCTAATGTAGCCGTTATGCTTAACATTATAAATAGAGAATGCATGTAAACAACAAAATATGAATAAAGGAAATAAATTTCATTACTTTCTTTTTGCTTTACAATTTGTTTTTTATTCTTTACAATCTCACTCTCAACCTCACTTTACATGTTTTTCTTGTTTCTAACCTACTCTCTGATCATCCATCTCCTCTTCCTGATCATCTGCTGCATCTTCTTTCCCTTGTTGATCAACCTTTTCTTCTTTCTACCTGCTGTTTCTTTATTTCTTTCCCCTCATCTTCCTCTTTACCCACTTCTTCATTTCTTTACAAACCGCCTTATCACTTCGCCACTCACACCAACTTAAACTCATCACTTGCGGATGGTAGATCCTAGTCCTCCTAACGCATCAAACGGCTGTTTTCCCCTCTTACCTTCGGAATTGGGGCGCTCTGAGCATGGCGGTCTACGCTGAAATTCGATGCGCTAGCGATTTCGGAGGCCCGTAAGACCGCGGATCGCGTCCGGCCCAACTGCAAAAACGATCGGCTGTCCTTCATGGGGTATTAAGTGGGATGGGCGGGAGATCCTGATCCTTTTGATGCATCAAACGGTTGGTTTCCCCATCTTGCCTTTCAAATTGGAGGCGCTCCGAGCGTGGCGGGCTGTGTTAAGATTCGATGGCGCTAAGCGATTTCGGATGCTCGGATGTGTGACGACCCGCTAACCCGTACCCCTTGATTCGACACTATTCTCCATCAATCAACTCAAGATGAACGGAAATACGAACCATTTGGGTTAAAAAAGAAGAGGCAGAAGAAGAGAAAATAAAATAACATCAGAATCTAACCATCGCAGCGGAATAAAATATAATAGATAATAACAGATTTTTACACAAAGAAAGCTATGTCTGTTTTATTCATACATCATCAGAATACATTATCAGAATTCAACAACATCAATAACATACAACTGGACAGTCATATAAACTTGTCCTCAAGCTGAATACACAGCGGAATAATAATCAAGTACGGAAGTACGTATCGCCATCCAGCTCGTCTCCTGAGCTACACAACATCTTTTCGTGTATCATATAATACTCGATCTGATCGGAGCATTATAGTGAAATAACGCGCGAGTCAGTCAGGAATACCAGCGTCCACACTCAAATTGATTATATCATGTTGTAATGTAGCAAACCCGACCCCGTCTCTTCGAAACAATCAGCACATTGGCCAATATTGATAGTCAGTTATTTAACTATCAATTAACATTCACAACAACCATCAAACATAAATAATTTCTCCTAAATTATTTATTAATCCCAAAATATCTCCGCAAGATATATTTTCATTTTCAACCCTTTCTGAAAATAGTTTTCAAACCACAGTTTTCTCATGAAATAAATTTTCAAATATTTATTTCCACTGAAAACACCTAGCACAAAACTTTAGATTTTAAAATAATTTAAAACACTTTATTATAAATATCCTTTAAAACATTTAAATTAAAAATTACTTTAATACTTATTCAAAATATATACTTTAAGAATATTTAAAATAAAACGACTTTGTACAATATAAAACTGAATTTCCAACTTTTAAAACATAATACCAAGCCATCTTTAAATAATTACTGCTATAATAGATTAAAAGAAAATACTTACTTTAGAATTTAAACATTTAGAAATAATAAGTTTTCTAAACATACTTTTTAAACAACTTAAAACTTTTTACTTAAACTTAAAAATTTGTTTTGAAAACGTACTTGGTTATCCAGGGAAATACGCTTCCCTTCCACATCTTTAAAAATAAATCACTATTTATTTTTAAAAATTTTTACCCATTCCTTTAATAAATTCCCACCGTGAATTTATTCTTCTAATATCCACTGATATATTACTTCACTTTTATAAACCCAGTTTATAAATTTCATAGTCACATTCTCCTTTAAATTTCAGATTTTCCCAAATTCCTTCTTGATCCTTTTAAATAGAATCAAACCTTTAATTTTAAAATAAATTCTTTATTTCTTGATATAACCTTGAATTTTAAAATAAATTCTTTATTTCTTGATATAACATCACTTAAGTTTAAAATTCATTATTTCCCTGTTATTCAAAATCACTTTTTTATACCCGGAATTTATTAGGATTTAAAAATCGCTTTTATTCCTTTCCAATTCATTCTTATTTTTATTCAAATTCTCTATAATTATTTCACTTAAAAATTTACTCTTATATTTCTTTCAAAAATACAATTCTATATATATTGATGACTCAGTGTACCGAAATATTCAATCAAACCATGGTATCCAATATTCCAATTATCAATATAATTCATCATAGCATATCAAATAAACATAACACAGAATTATTAGAACAAATCTAAATATTTTGAGGAATCCAGTTGGATCCTTCCAACCTGTTTCCCTGCATCCACAGATGTTAGCACAATATAAAATACCAATTCCATTTCGAGGTGGAATATCGCGGTATATGGGATTAATATAATATCTTCCGCTATTATGCGACGCATATGGTCTCATCCGCTATATAATGCGGGAAATCAATCACTCCAATCTATACTATATATTACTATATAATATAGCACATCAAATCAATTCAATCATTCAAACAATTATTGAATTTAACTATTTAAATTTAAATTAAAACCAGATGAGTGAGATTAACTCACCTTTAATTTTGCATGCAATCCATTTCCAATCCGGCTTTTTCCTTTTCGATTTTGGACCTCGCTCCCAAATCCTAGCTAAACAGGAAAACAACATCATTGCTCCTGCCCTAACGCTTTGCTCAGCCTCACGAGCATGCATAAACTCCCCTCCAAAATCGATCACTAAACCCTAGGCGCTGCTCCATCTCGCGACGCCGCCGAATAGCCAGGCTCCCCTTCGCCTCCCCACCGCCTGAGCCTATGGTCATCCCTTTCGCGCGTGCTCTGCCTCCTACATCGCGATCCATGAGTGCGACCACCCTACCGTTCTCAACGACACAGCCTTTCGCCTTAAGCCTTCTCGAGCGTTCGCATGCTGATGACGACACCAACCCCAACGTGGATCCTCCCACGGTTCCATCACCTCACTATCCTATCTATTGATCGATTTCGAATTAGTTGGAGATGCAGGCGAAAGAGGAATTTGATTCGATTTTGAAGGGAGGCGTTATTGTTTTATAGGCTCGGCTCCGATTTCGGTATGAAGACTAGAGAGGGAGACGAAGATGTAATATAATTTGGGGATGGCTTCTTGAGTACAAGTGTCCATTTATAAAAATATATTTGACTAGTTGACTTCTAATTTTATTATATTGTAAAACTTCCAAAATGTCTCATTATACATATCTTGAAATTTTGAACCCCAACGGAGGCATGCTGCTAGGCATTTATAATGTTATATCCACATTCCATATGCAATGGAAAAGGTTTCGAGTCCTAATTCGATCGTATAGAGAAGATAACTTTTTGGACCCAGTTATTATGTTAAATTTCGATCTAATTTTCAGTGTGTTTATATATCGTACGCTCACACAACAACTCCAAACATTACGAAATTTGAGATCCGATAACAATACGATATTACAGATCCAATGGAACTAGTTTCGTCAAAATCCGAGACTACGCCTTGGAAGGCTATTTTTAAATATTGATTTAAACGATAAAATTTCAAAACTTAACAAAACACTTCCGAGTCAAATTTTAACACTTTTACTATCTTCAGTACTATCAATATAAATTCTACAAGCCTTTTAAAATATTTTTAACAAGATTGAAACTCAAGATTAAATATTTTACTCAATCTCCCATTATTGAATTGGATAATTATATTATTCAACAAATTGTTGTATCTACATTCTGAATAGATAAATCCAAGTTTTCCATATTCAAAACCAATTTATAATTCAGTTTCTACATTTTAAAACTACTTAAATATTCCAGATTCAACGCTGAAAATCCGGGTCGTCCCATTCCTCCCCCTTAAAAGAATTTCGTCCCCGAAATTGCTGGTTTGGAAGAATGGTCCAATACCCATTTACTCTTCCCCAAAACCAACAATTCAACATCCTACCAACTATCTTTTTATAAAAGACCCATTATCATTCTTACTAACTTCTCAAACTCTCCCATAGTTTTTAAACAATACTATTTGCTCAATTATTCAAATTTCAATTTAAAACCAAATTTTGAATTATCAAAATTTTTCCAACTCCCTAAATTCCCGAAATTTTTTGCCAGCGTCTCCTTTACGCGGCTAACTCGGTACAACTACAAAATGCCTCTACGGGCCCCCATATTTCAAAAGAAAACAAAAGCCAAATGGCTAGACTAGAAAATCATCAAATTTCATACAGAAATTTAAATACATGCCTTTGCCGAGGAAATTTCAATTTATCCTCTGAAATCAAAAATCTCAAATTCACTTTCCTAATCCTTTAGTTCCAACTAAACAATTAGTTTCAATTTCCATTTCCAAAAATCCTTATTTCAATTCCAATTTGAAATCATTTTGTTGCTAACAAAAATTTTCCCAAAAATTCAAAAAATTTCTAACTCCCAAAAATTTCGAAATTTTTTGGCAGAGTCTCCTTTGTACGGTGGAGCTTTTGCAATTTGGCAAGAGCTATAAATATATATACATCAACCCACACGGTCGGAAAAACAAAACAGTTCATATTTCCTATTTTTATTGCGTAGGCGTATCTATATTTAGTATTTTTAAGCAAGCGGCTTATTATTTTAGCAATTAGCGCGTTCAAATTCAGCCAAACGGCTTCCCGATACCTGTACTTACTCAATTCAAACATGTAAGTACTAAATATACGAAATTTATTAACATTTCACTTACTTCCAATAGCTAAACACATGCGTTTCATAAGCAATATGCACCAAACACTTTCCATGAGCAAATTACATTATTTCAAAACTAATTCAATTGCTTTCAACCAATTCATGTGCCAATCCATTCAATTTTAATGGTTTACGCTTCAATTTCTTACATCAATTTATTTTTAATCCAAACAACTCACATTTATTTCAATTGATTCCAAAAAATCAATTTTATTTACCTCTACCAATTCATAGAATTTTTATTTACTTCCGTTTAAGTCGAACGACTAATTTATTCTATGCAATTTGACGATATTCACGTAATAGAATATCCATTTTAGTTTTTAGCCACATCCAATTGATTCCAACTCATTTTATATTTAATCCCATCCCTTTTCTAGTTTATTCACCAACCATACATTTTTAAAATCATTTCATTGAACTTGACAACATTCGATTCTTATATTCATAATCACCTTCCAAATTAATTTAACCCAAACTTTTATTTAATGAACTTTCATTCTTATTCGAAGTTGAGCTTCTAATTATTTTTAACTTAAGTTAATTTACTTCAATTTATTCCAACCTCAAAACTTAAGCTCACTTCATTTGCAAATAAATTTTCTTTTTCACTTTAACTTGATTCTATTTCAATCAAATCTCATTTCAATCTACAAATTTATTGGATTAGTTCTTTTTTTTTGTTCATTACAAATTTTAATTTCCAAATTCAATTCATTCACGACTCATTTAATTCAATTAGCCATCCTCATAATCCATTTAAATTTTAATTCCATTCTCAATTCGTTAAAATAATATCCAAGCATATATTTAACTCATTTATACTCGAATTGGATTTTATTTGCAACTCAAATCATTTCTATTATAATCCAATTCCATTTCATTTGACAACTTCAATTCATAATTCATCCACTTACAATATGCGATGAATATTATTTATACTCAAGTTCTATTTCTATCATTTAATTCACAAACCAGTTTTATTAACTCACAATTCAACTTTTATTTAACCAATTTAAACTTCCATTAACATACTCACTTAACCAATTTATTCAAATTAGTTCATTTCCCATTTTTAATCCAATATTTGATTTTTACCTTCCAAAAATCAATTCACTTAATTTCTTGAGTTCAACCTATTTCATAATTCAAGTTTCTGGATTTTTTTTCTTTTATTCATTTATCAAAATCCTTTACCTTTCTAAAATCAACCCAACTTTTGTAAACAATTTCAATTCAAAACAATTTGGTAGCAATTCCTCTCTTGGAAACTCTAAAATGAACATCGATGATGCTGCAGTCATCACCGAAATTATTTTCCAGCGACTGGAGTGAGCTCAATGCTATATCCCTTCCCAAAATTTATTTGAAACAATTTCCTATCAGAAATACTTCCAAAATAATAATGCTATTATTTGTCTTCAAAACACTTCGAAAAACACTTCCAAATCTCCGGGGTTTTAAATTTTCAAATTTTGACTTAAATCAAATTTTAACTATAATTCATTTGCATAATTTATGCTCATACAAATTCCCATTTGATCATACAAGTCATTCCAATCTTTATTTGTTTAAAATATTATCATCCAAACATCCAAGTTATATAACAATTTAAGAAAATATTTCTTTTATATCAAAATATATTTTGGGTAAAATTATTTCATTCACCCACCTTAAAAACAATACTGTGTCAATTTATCGTGTCAGATATTTATAAACTCTTCTCGAATAGCGGCTTACTCTTTTATTTTAAAATTTTAGAAATACTTTTAAATTCACATAATACTATTAAAATAATTTTTAAAAAAAATACTTCTTATAACTCGATGTCTCAACCAGTCTCAACCAATCCATCTTTGTTCTCATGGAAATTCGATCATACGTTGATCAGGCGAAGAACTGAAAATCTATAAGTATTTAGCAGACCCATTTTCAACATCCAGTGAAAATACTTGGAAAATAATTTTATTGAAAATATCGAAAACATTTTTTTGAAAACAGAGGAAATATCTTTGGTGAGAATGCTCTGGAAATCATCACCCCCATCCATGGTCGCAGTTACATCCTGGGTTACGTTGCCATCGCAACAAAAGTCCATGTAACTGTGGGCAATACGCACCCCTCTGTTACGCTATGGAACCCACAACAGATCGCAGTTACATTCCAGGGTTACGTTGCCATCACATCAAAAGTCCATGTTACTGTAGGCATCAGCGCCCTCGATTTTCACTGTCAAAAATGAAACTTCTCCACTCCCACATAGGTCGCAGTCTACCGACGTAAAATCAAAAGTAGACTGTTGGCTCTCAGCGGCACACACAACTTTCGCTATGGTCTGCAATAGATCGCAGTGATATCGAGTTACACCGTCATCATAGCATAACCCAAATGCCTCTGTAGGCCTCAGCGCCCTCGACTTTCGCTACACACTACACATAATCCTCAAGAACTAGTTTTGTCCGGACTCCTCACAGGATTAATTTTAGAACCCCCCTTAGGGTTCAAGGCAGTACCGTCCTGTGGCACTCCTGAGAAGTTCATTTCAAGGGAGCTTCTTTTTCTCCATAGCCATTGTCAAAACACTTTATACTATACACATATAATATCTTCCAAATCATACACCTAGTATGAATCTCATATAAATCTCCTTTTCTCAAAATCGATTATCCCGGATCGATAATTCTCAAACTAGGCTTTCCAAATTTCAATATTGATTTTACCTAAAAATCAAAAGCCCTTCCAAATCCAAAGGTTACCAAAACCTTTTTCCAAAATCCTCATAAGATCCTTTATATATATAGATATATATAATTTTTTTAAAAACTTTGGATCATTTCAAACTTGTATAAAACTCCTTTTATACTTCAAACACTTTCAAAATCCTTTCCTCTGGCAATAGATTCAACAAGGGGAGATTTATCTTATATAACAAAGATATATAACTTTATTGATTCAAAATCAAATATTCAAATTTGATTATTCTATAAAGTCACTTACCATTTTACTTACTTCCATAAAGTAAATTTTTACCATAGAAATATCCAATTTCCACTTTACTTCATCACATGTTTCACAAAATATACCTTTCATTTCAAAAACCATTTCACATTTCTTATCCACAAATTTCCAATATCAATTTCATTCAAATCCGTATGATGTACACCTATCATCCGTACGCTATACCAATCTGATCGCTCACTCGATCACACAATTTCACTTCTGAACTAGTATCGTCCACCCGACTTTCTAGTGTGGACACAGATCTGGTTTCTTGATCAGAAACCGTCATTCTCCTTGCATAGCCTAGCCATGATAGAGAATATCTAGAATCAATCAACAACCCATATCCAGGTTCGCCGTCGAAAATCGAGTGAAAAATCCCAACTCGGATCGATAAACTATCTCGAAATTCTATGCTCGAATCCGGATCAAACCACTTTGCGAATAGAATAATATACGTACATCCAAGTATCTATCCTCATTGATTTATTAGCCAAAACAATTCCCTTTCTATTCACATTCACTTTAATTTTCATTCACTTATTTACAATTGCTTCAATCCCATTTGGATTATCACTTTAATCATTATCTCAATTGGGTAATTTAATCATAAACAGTTTGCACTCGGACCGACTTCAGTTTAGGAAATAGCTTGAATTTTTTTTAAAATAGATAAGTAGTCGAAAAATAATTATTAGTTTGTAAAATAGCTGTAAAATAGTTAAATAACGATAAAATTGTTGGAAAATAGTCATATAGTTAAAAAATAGTTAGATAATTACAAAATAGTTTAAAAAAGCAATTAGTTATAAAACAGTAATTAGTTTATAAAACAATTACAAAATAGTTAAATAATTCCAAAAGTAGTTATAAAATGAGTATAAGATAGTTTTGGGTTTAATAAGAAAGGTTGTATATATAATAAATAACTTGGAAAAATAGATTTGTACTAAAACAATTTATTTTAAAAATAGTCTAGAGTCAAACTGTTCAATTCCCAACCTCCATATCCAATCAACTCAATTTAAATTTTCACTTCCATTTAAATTGACTCAATTCCAATTAATTCAAATCAAATCCAATTTGAACTAATTCAATTCAAATTTCAAATTTAAACCATCTCGAATTATATAAATTCGAGTTAAATTTTAAATGTTGATTTAATCCTTTAAATCAAATCAACTTATATCTTTCAACCATTTAATTTTGAATCCAACTTCCGTTTTTAATCTATTTCAAGGTTCAAATAATAATTCAAATCAACACTACATTAAAACAATTTATATTCACTAACAAATACGCACTCATATCTATTAGTACACTCAAACTCATTATAGTGTACTACGGACTCTATTTAATGAGTAATCCCCACTAGAGTCAAGGTTCTCGCTTAACCTTTCAGCTCTGATACCAAATGTGATGACCTACAAACCCATACCCCTTGAGTCGACACTATTCTCCATTAACCAACTCAAGATGAACGAAAATACGAACCATTTGGGTTAAAGAAGAAGAGGTAGAAGAAGAGAAAACGAAACAGCATCAGAATCTGACCATCGCAGCGGAATAAAATATAATAGATAATAACAGATATTTACACAAAGAAAGTTATATATGTTTTATTCATACATCATCAAAATACATCATCAGAGTTCAACATCATCAATAACATACAACTGGACAGTCATATAAACTTGTCCTCAAACTGAATACACAGCGGAATAATAATCAAGTACAGAAGTACGTATCGCCATCTAGCTCGTCTCCTGAGCTCCACAACATCTTTTCGTGTATCATATAATACTCGGTCTGACCCGAGCATTATAGTGAAATAACACACGAGTCATTCTGGAATACCAGCGTGAGAAAACCACACTCAAATTGATTATATCATGCTGTAATGTAGCAAACCCGATCCCGGTCTCTTCGAAACGATCAGCACATTGGCCAATATTGATAGTCGGTAATTTAACTATCAATTAACATTCACAACAACCATCAAACATAAATAATTTCTCCTAAATTATTTATTAAACCCAAAATATCTTCGCAAGATATATTTCCATTTTCAACCCTTTTTGAAAACAGTTTTCAAACCACACTTTTCTCTTGAAATAAATTTCAAAATATTTATTCCCACTGAAAACACCAAGCACAAAACTTTAGATTTTTAAAATAATTTAAAACACTTTATTATAAGATATCCTTTAAAACATTTAAACTAAAAATTACTTTAATACTTATTCAAAATATATACTTTAAGAATATTTAAAATAAAACTACTTTATACGATATAAAACTGAATTTCTAACTTTTAAAACATAATACCAAGCCACCTTTAAATAATTACTGCTATAATAGATTAAAAGAAAATACTTATTTTAGAATTTAAACATTTAGAAATAATAAGTTTTCTAAACATACTTTTTAAACAACTTAAAACTTTTTACTTAAACTTAAAAATTTGTTTTGAAAACCTACTTCGTTATCCAGAGAAATACGCTTCCCTTCCACATCTTTAAAAATAAATCACTATTTATTTTTAAACAAATTTACCCATTCCTCTAACAAATTCCCACCGTGAATTTATTCTTCCAATATCCACTGATATATTACTTCACTTTTATAAACCCAGTTTATAAATTTCACAGTCACATTCTCCTTTAAATTTCAGATTTTCCCAAATTCCTTCTTTATCCTTTTAAATAAAATCAAACCTTGAATTTTAAAATTAATTATTTATTTCTTGATATAACATCACTTAAGTTTAAAGTTCATTATTTCTCTGTTATTCAAAATCACTTTTTCATACCCGGAATTTATTAGGATTTAAAAATCACTTTTATTCCTTTCCCATTCATTCTTATTTTTATTCAAATTCTCTATAATTACTTCACTTAAAATTTTACTCTTATATTTCTTTCAAAAATCCAATTCTATATATATTGATGACTCAGTGTACCGAAATATTCAATCAAACCATGGTATCCAATATTCCAATTATCAATATAATTCATCACAGCATATCAAATAATTATAGCACCGAATTATTAGAAAAAATCTAAATATTTTGAGGAATCCAGTTGGATACCTCCAACCTGTTTCTCTGCATCCACAGATGTTTGCACAATATAAAATACCAATTCCACTTCGAGGTGGAATATCGTGGTATATGGGATTAATATAATATCATCCGCTATTATGCGGCGCATAGGGTCTCATCCGCTATTTTGTGGTGCATAGGGTCTCATCGGCGATATAATGCGGGAAATCAATCACTCCAATCTATAGTATATATTACTATATAATATAGAACATCAAATCAATTCAATCATTCAACCAATTATTGAATTTAACTATTTAAATTAAAACCAGATGAGTGTGATTAACTCACCTTTAATTTTGCATGCAATCCATTTCCAATCCGGCTATTTCCTTTCCGATTTTGGACCTCGCTCCCAAATCCTAGCTCGAACAGGAAAACAACATCATTGCTCCTATCCTAACGCTCTTCTCAGCCTCACGGGCATGCATAAACTCCCCCCCAAAAATCGATCACCAAACCCTTGGCGCAGCTCGATCTCGCGACGCCACCGAATCGCCCGGCTCCCCTTCTCCTCCCCGCCGCTTGAGCCCATGGTCACCCCTTTCGCACGTGCTCTGCCTCGTACATCACGATCCTTGAGCGTGATCACCCCACCGTTCTCAATGCCACAGCCTTTCGCCTTAAGCCTTCCCTAGCGTTCGTGTGCCGATGACGACACCAACCCCAACGTGAATCCTCCCACGGTTCCATCACCTCACGATCCTATCTATTGATCGATTTCGAATTAGTTGGAGATGAAGGCGAAAGAGGAATTTGATTCTATTTTGAAGGGAGGCGTTTCTTTTTTTAAAGGCTCGGCTTTGATTTCGGTACGAAGATTAGAGAGGGAGACGAAGATGTAATATAATTTGGGGATGACTTCTTGAGTATGAGTGTCCATTTATAAAAATATATTTGACTAGTTGACTTCCAATTTTATTATATTATAAAACTTCCAACATGTCTCATTATACATATCTTGAAATTTTGAACCCCAACGGAGGCATGCTGCTAGGCATTTATAATGTTATTCCCACATCCCGAACGCAATGGAAAATGTTTCGAGTCCTAATACGATCGTATGGAGAAGATAGCTTTTTGGACCCAGTTATTATATTAAATTTCGATCTAATTTTCAGCGCGTTTATATATCGTACGCTCACACAACAACTCCAAACATTACGAAATTCGAAATCCGATAATAATACAATATTGCAGATCCAATGGATCTAGTTTCATCAAAATCCGAGACTACGCTTCGGAAGGCTATTTTTAATATCGATTTAAACGATAAAATTTCATAACTTAAAAAAACACTTCCGAATCAAATTTTAACACTTTTACTATCTTCAGTACTCTCAATATAAATTTTTACATGCCTTTTAAAATATTTTCAACAAGCTTGAAATTCAAGATTAAATATTTTACTCAATCTCCCATTATTGAATTGGATAATTATATTATTCAACAAATTGTTGTATCTACATTCTGAATAGATAAATCCAAGTTTTCCATATTCAAAACCAATTTATAATTCAGTTTCTATATTTTAAAACTACTTAAATATTCCAGATTCAATGCTGAAAAATCCAGGTCGTCACAGGATGGCCCCGGGTTACGTCCGATCCAACTACAAAAACAATCGGCTGCCCTCTTTGGGGTGGTTAGGTAGGGCGGGCGGTGGATCCCGATCCTCCTAACATTTCAAATAGCTAGTTTCCTCTCTTGCCTTCCAAATTGGAGGCGCCCCGAGCACGATGGGACATGCTGAAATTCCATGGCACCACATGATTTCGGAGGCCCAGACGGCCCCGAATCATGTCCAGGCCAACTGCAAAAAGGATCGGTTGCCCCTCATGGGGTGTGTGGGTAGGGCGAGAGGTAGATCCCAATCCTCTCAATGCGCCGAACAGCTGGTTTCCCCTCTTGTCTTCCAAATTGGGGCACGCCGAGTGTGGCGGGCTGGGATGAAATTCCACAGCACCACACGATTTCGGCGTCCCGAACGTCCCCGGATCGCGTTTGACCCAACTGCAAAAACGGTTGGCTTTTCCCCATGGGGTGAGTGAGTAGGGTTGTGACGATCTAGAATTTTTAACATTTGAAATTGAAATATTTAATTGGTTTTAAATATTTGAATGATTGTTTAACTTGAATTTCAAATGTCAGAATGAATTTGGTAATTAAAATTTTTGAATTTAATAACATGGAATAGGGTAAAATATGAAATCTGAAATTCTAAGCTTGTTAAAAATATTTTGATGGCTTAGAAAATTTATATTGATAATGCGGAAGATAGTGGAAGCTTCAGAATTGAATTTGAAAATGCTTTGTTCAGTTTTGAAAATATATGGTTTAAATCGATATTTAAAAATAGCCTTCCGAGGCACAGTCTCGAAATTCGACGGAACCAGTTTCATTGGATCCGTAATAGTGTATTATTATCGAATTTCAATTTTCGTAGCATTCAGAGTGATCGTTTGGCCATACGATAAGCAAATGCACTGAAAATTTTATCGAAATTTAATTTAATAACTGGGTTCAAAAAGCCACCTTCTCCATACGATCGAATTTAGACTCGAAACCTTTTCCATTGTATTCAGAATAGGGGTATAACGTTATAAACATCTGGTGATACGCCTCGATAGGAGTTCAAAATTTTGAGTTGCGGTAATTGAGACGACTTAAACTTGGATTTAAATTTAAATATAAATAATTTAATTTCGTTTCAAGCCTGCCGACACATATCATAGTTTTGAAGCACGCGCCATCATTAAAAGACACGCATTAGAAAAAGATAATTTTAGATTTCGAAACAACATTTCCTCTTCGTTTTCAAAATTTAAATCAAGTAGAAATTAATCAAGGCTCCTCTTCTTTCGTTCTCACCAAATCAAAGGGAATGTTCAAAATTCAAAACTAATGGTCGAAGCTCCGTCGATTTTAGGGATTGAATGACGCTTCGAAATCAAATCAATTCACGAAATGACCGAGCACCTTCCCACTGAGTTCGATTCGCTCGCCCTCTTCATTCATCTCGATCGACGAACCGGTACCTCGCAAGTTGAAGGGCATAGATGAGTCGCGATGGTGGAGTCGTTCGTACGGAAGGGATAGAATGTCACGATGAGGCGACTTTGACAAGATACGGTGATCGAGGACCTGGGTTTCAACGACGTCGTGAAAGGCCGAAGGCAGGGAGTAGCGTGTTGTCTTGGTTGAAGCATTTAAGGATTAATTAATTAAGGTAATTAATTAAGGAATAATTAATTAATAAAAGAAATTAATATTTAATTAATTAAAAATTAAGGATTAATTAATTAAGTAATTAATTAAGGAATAAATAATTATTAAGGTGATTAAGATTTAATTAATTCATAATTAAGGATAAATAATCCTCGATTAAAAATAATTAATGAATGTAATTATGTGATCAATTAATTTAAATCACATGATTAATTCATCTTAATTGTAGATGATTGATTATTATTGAATGATGTGCATTGGATTGATATCTCTGATATGTGATTGTGATGCTATATGATACAAATTACTTTGTGTTGAGCTGTGATTTGTTTCTACGTGAATGTGAAAACCCATTGGCCCGCAAAAAGGCAATTGAATTTCGATGCGACAGGGAGTCGGATTCCAGTTGGTTATCCGAATACCCCATCGAATATTAATGTTGAATCTTTGTGAATGATATATCCACGTATATTTTAAATTAAGCTCTCACTATTCGGTTTAGCCGGGAGAGGACTTTATGTCATATAACCCATTCCGAATAGTGATACGACGAAATGGATAGCATTTGAAGATGGTGGTGAAGACCGAGTGTCTTCGAGAATGATAGGATAACCTGTTGAATGACTCTGCACTGAGTTTCTCCAGTATAGAGATCTCCATATGTGATGGGGAGTCCGATCGGGATTATTGATGCCCGTATTGCAAGGGCTTCTTTGGAAGTACCTTCGATTCTGTTCGAACCCGAAATAGACTTGTATGGTTGTATGTCTGACATTACACTTTGAGATATAAAGCTAATCTCTATCAAATACATTTCTGTTTGGTGGCGGAGAATTTATTCTCTTAGCTTAACACCCTTCTCCGAGACATAAGAGCTCAGAGGTTATGTAGTTGATGGTTATAAGTGATATACTCCTAATTTTGTAGTGTGGCATGCTGAGTGCTGCTGTGTGTTGTTGATCATTTGTTGATCAAAGCATGGCTTTTGTGTAAAGCGTAGATTTGTGGATGAGACCACGTCGGACCTCACACCTTGGAAATGGTCGAAACAGGAAGATGCAGCAAGGTTATGAGGGTCGCGCCCTTTAGGGTATGTCTATTTCCTTCTGGAAAAAGGTGATATCATGGTATGGATCCTAGATATTTAACCTATGTGGTTGCTGCAAATTTATTACTTTGTGATTGTTGCTTTGTGGTTGAGGGCCCTCGGATAAAGGTCGCTAACGACCGGGAGATAGCATACTCGTGTAGTAGTTACCTAGTTACAGAGGTAACCCGGCCTTGTGTTGGCAGAGAGCTGGTTAAGTTCTCGGGACGTCCCTCTAGAGGCGTATCCATGTGGCATAGGAAGTTCCTTAGCCTGACCGTTTGTTGGAAATCCAATCACCAATACGCGTCCAGTACGGTTTTAGTTGTATAACCTGCCATTTGCTTATGGTGGTCACCACTGTTTAGATGGTGCTATCGTAGGTACAGTACGAAATGTCTATGCTAGCTAAAATTAATATTATACTTTCGAAATGTTTTCTACACTATGAACTAATTATAATATCAAAAGAGTTTTCTATTATCAAGCATGTTTGATTATCATAAGAAGAAATCTCCTCTAATTCCGCGATTGCATTATGTGTGTCGCGGGAGGTCTTATGGTAGTTTTATTTTCCAAAAGCATAAATGAATTTCTTTTTATAAACTGTTTTTGTACAAACAACTATTTTTGTTTACTTATACCAGTCCCATGACTGACACGGAGTTTATTGTTCCCTTCCTTAACTCTAGGTGCCCATAATTTCCACACGGGAAGTCTAGAAGCAGGTTATCCGTGTTTTGGAGCTAGCTTGGAATCTTTTGAAGTCTTTTAGAAGCTATCGGATTTTGGAAGCATTTTGGTTTGAAGTCCTTGGGAGCTTTTGGATTTGAGGTGATTGGTTGGATTCTCGTTCTTTCTTTTTGAAGATTCCATGGTTCCGTTTTTGTGTTATCGGTTGTTGTTATATCATGTATAAATGAATATCTAATAATGATGGTTATATGCTATAATCTGATATTGTATCTGTGTTGTGTTAAATGGAATCATCTTTTGTTTCCGCTGTCTATTTTCATCTAATGTTGTTATAAGCTCCATCCGAACTGGAGTTCGACGTTTGAATCTTCGGCAGTCGAATATAAGTAGGTATTTGATGTCAATTTTCGAACGCTGGATTTCGGGTCGTGACAAGTGGAAGATACCAGAAATATTAAATTTATTTTAGGGAATTGAATTTGATTTGTGACAAACAAAGCGAAGTGTTGAGATAAAATTAGTAAGTGAAACAAATTGAAGGAATGACCAGATAAATATGGTTTGAAATAAATTGAATTCAATAATTATAAATGATAGGTAAATTGAATTTACATGGAATTTGAAATCCAGTTTAAATATAAGTAGATATTAACCGAAATGGTGAATTGAAAATAAATATAGGAAATATATGGAATATTGCATTGAACTTAGGAAATGAATGTGTAATTCTTAAGAAAATTTGATATTGGAAATATACAAAGTTAATAGGTGAATGAAGGTTAAATTGGAAAATTGTGAAAAGGTAATTGCGAATAAGTGTATAGAAATGAAAATCAAATGTGAATAAAAGAGAATTGATAAAGCTAATAATCAATTGAGAAATGAATATCTAGGATGTGCGTATATTATTTTATTCACATAACGATTTGATCCAAAATTCGAGCATAGAATTTTGAGATAGTTATATCGATCCGAGTTAGGATTTTTCACCCGACTTCCTAGTGCCACATTACCAATTTAGGAATATATCACTAGTAACCATCAACTACATAATTTCTGAGCTCATACATCTCAGAGAAGGGTGTTAAGTTAAGAGAATAAATTCTCCGCCACCAATAGAAATGTATTTGATAGAAACCAGCTTTACATCTCAAAGTGTAACATCAGACACACATCAATATAAGTCCGTTCCAGGATCGAACGGAACCAAAGGCACTTCAAAGAAGCCCTTGCAAATCCAGATAGTAACCAACGGATTATTTGGTTAAGCGACAACCTTGGCTCTGGTGGGGATTACTCATTAGAGATAGAGTCAGTAGTACTCTAGATTGAGTTTGAGTGTAATAATAGATATGAGCGTGTATTTGTTAGTGAATATAACTTTTTTTTATGTTGTGATGATTGGTTTGTTGAGTGGTATATGGATTCAGGTCGGTATAGTCTGTACAACTCCATCGATAGGGATCTCTAAACACTTGTACATAACAATTCGCCATGATATTGTTTTAAAATAGGGTAAATGAAATAATTTTACCCAAATTATTTTCACATATAAAAGAAAATAATTTTTGTAAATTATTATAATAAATGGATGCTTGGATGTTAGGAAGTGATAATATTAAATTATTATAATTGATTATTGAAATAAGGAACTAAAATCATAACCAAGAATATAAATTCCTATGCAAATGGGATTTGTAAATATAAAATTGTAAATGTGATTTATAATTTGCAATAGAAAACCAAAGGATATTTGGAAATGCTTTTGAAAAGATTTGAAATTTGGAAAATTTAGAAATTAAATCCCTTTTGAGTTTGGAAATGGTTTTCAAAGGTTTATAAAAAATGTTTTGGAAGGGTAAAAACACTAAACTCTTTTAGGTCGCTGGAAAATAACTTCGGTGATGACTGCCACATCATTGATGTTCGTTTTCGAGTTTTCAGGAGAGGAATTGCTGCCGAATTATTTTAAATGGAAGTTGTTTGCAAATTGGGTTTGTTTTTGGGAATTCAAAAGATAATTTGAATTAATTTCAAAAATGATTTTGAAATGTTGGAAAGACTCTGGAATTTGATAAAAATAGTTATGAAATAAAACTTACTAAGGTGGAAAATAAATTTGTGAATGAATAAATAAATTTACAATTGCAAGTAAATGAAAGTGAAATTGAATGTTGAAATTCATTTCGAATTTATAAGCAAATAGAACTGGAATTGAAATTGAAATTGAATTTGATTTGTGATAAACAAAGCGAAGTATTGAACTAAAGTTAGTAAGTGAAACTAATTGAAGGGATGCTAAAATAAATATGGTTTGAAATAAATTGAATACAATAATTATAAATGAAAGGTAAATTGAATTCATATGGAATTTGAAATCCAGTTTTAATATAAGTAGATATTAACTTAAATGGTGAATTGAAAATAAATATAGGGAATATATGGAATATTGCATTGAACTTATGAAATGAATGGTGTAATTCTTAAGAAAATTTGATATTGGAAATATACAAATTAATAGGTGAATGAAGGTTGAATTGGAATATTGTGAAAAGGTAACTGCGAATAAGTGTATAGAGATGTAAATCAAATGTGAATAAAAGAAAATTGGTAAAACTAATAATCAATTGAGAAATGAATACGTAGAATGTACATATACTATTTTATTCGCATAACGATTTGATCAAGAATTCGAGCATAGAATTTCAAGAATTCGATCCGAGTTAGGATTTTTCACTCGATTTTCGACGACGAACCTGGATATGGATTTTTGATTGATTCTGGAAATTCTCTATCATAATTTAGAACTATGCAAGGAGAATGACGAATTCTGATCAAGAAACCAGATCTGAGTCCGCACTAGGAAGTCGGATGGACGATACTAGTTCGGAAGTGTAATTGTATGATCGAGTGAGCGATTGAATTTTGATATTGCGTACGAATGATATGTGTGCATCGTACGGATTTGAATGAAATGCATATTGAAACTTTTGTAATGGAATGTGTGAAAAGGTTTTTGAATGTAGAAATTGGATATGGTTATTAAATAGCATGCATGTGATATAAAGAAAATGAAATTGGGATTTTGATTTCGAAGATAAATTTGAATTGCCCAAAGAGGTATGTATTTAAATTTTAGTATGAAATTTGATGATTTTCTTGTCTATCCACTTGGCCTTTTGTTTTCTTTTTGAATCCGGGGGCCCATGGTCCATTTTGTAGTCGTACCGAGCTAACCGCGCAAAGGAGACGCTATCAATTTTTTTCGAAAATATCAAAAAATTTCGAAAATCTAGGGAGTCAGAAAATTTTTGAGAAAATTTTGAAGATTTAAAATTTGAATTTAAATTCAAATTTGACTTGTTATGGAAATAATATTGTTTGAAACCTATGGAAGATTTTGGAAAATTAGTTGAAGTGATAATGGTTCCTTAATAAAAGATTTGTTTTGGCAAGTTGATAAAACCGTTTTGTTTTGGTAAAATAGAAAATGAGTTAAGGATCATTCTTCTTTACTAGAAATTCGAGACAAAATTCTTTTAAGGGGGGAAGAATGTGTTGACCCAGGATTTTTAACATTTGAAATTGTAATATTTAATTGGTTTTAAATATTTGAATGATAGTTTAACTTGAATTTCAAATGTCGGAATGAATTTGGTAATTGAAATTTTTGAATTTAATAATACGGAATCGGGCAAAATACGAAACCTGAAATTTTGAGCTTGTTAAAAATACTTTGATGGCTTAGAAAATTTATATTGATAATGCTGGAGATAATCGAGCTTCAGAATTGAATTTGGAAATGCTTTGTTCAGTTTTGAAAATATATGATTTAAATTGATATTTAAAAATAGCCTTCCGAGGTACAGTCTCGGAATTCGGCGAAACCAGTTCCATTGGATCTGTAATAGTGTATTATTATCGAATTTCAATTTTCGTAGCATTCAGAGTGATCGTTTGGCCATACGATAAGCAAACACACTGGAAATTTTATCGAAATTTAATTTAATAACTAGGTTCAAAAGGCTATCTTCTCCATACGATTGAATTTGGACTCGAAACCTTTTCCATTGCGTTAGGAATAGGGGTATAACATAATAAACACCTGGCGGCACGCCTCAATAGGAGTTTGAAATTTTGAGTTGCGGTAATTGAGACGATTTAAACTTGGATTTAAATTTAAATACAAATAATTTCATTTCATTTCAAGCCTGCCGACACGTATCATAATTTTGAAGCACATGTCATCATTAAAAGACACACGTTAGAAAAAGATAATTATAGATTTCAAAACTACATTTCCTCTTCGTTTTCAAAATTTAAATCAATTAGAAATTAAGCAAGGCTCTCTTCTTTTTCGTTCTCACCAAATCAAAGGGAATGTTCAGAATTCAAAATTAATGGCCGAAGCCCAGTAGAGTTTAGGGATTGAATGACGCTTCAAAATGAAATCAATTCACGAAATGGCCGAGCACCTTCCCAATAAGTTTGATTCGCTTGTCCTCTTCGTTCATCTCGATCGACGAAGCGGTGCCTCGCGAGTTGAAGGGCGTAGATGAGTCACATGGGAGTCACGATGGGGGAGTCGTTCATACGGAAGGAATGGAATGTCGCGATGAGGCGGCTTTGACAAGATTCGGTGATCGAGGACCTGGGTTTCAATGGCGTTGTGAAGGCCAAAGGCAGGGAGTCACGTATTGTCTTGGGTGGAGCATTCGAGCTCGTTGAAGCATTTAAGGCTTGGTTATGGTAGCCAGAGTTTGAGTTTTTGCAGAGATGTATATCCAGTTTTTTTTCCTGTTTCATAATAAATTTAGTATTTTATATATATATATATATTAAACAGAAAAAAATATAGGTATAGATTTATGTTTTTGATTTAGCAATATATATATTTACGGATAAAAAAAGTAAACATATAATTAACGAGATAAATTTATTTAAATAACTCATCTAATTATTTTAGAAAGTGTTAAAGGGAGTTAGTTTAAATTTAATCATCAAGTTTTAAAATTTCTATCTTCATTTAAATATAATATATATATATATATATATATATAACAAGAATATATATATACCCGACTTTGGAAAAATTTATTGGAATTTTAAAATGTTAAAAAAAAGGTTATTTAAAGTTTAAATTTTGAGATCCATATAGATATTTTTAGGCCCAAAACAAAATAAATGTACATTTACATATCTTAATATGCTAATTTATTTTTAAATGGTTTGGCGATAAATTTGTTTTATTAACCTATTTAATTATTAAAGTTACTAAAAAGTTTTATTAAAGGAAATTTAGTTTTTAATATAATTTTTAGTTAAATAAATTTAGTAAAAAGGAATTTGTTTAAAATTAAAAGTATTAGTTTAAAGTCAAAATTGTTAGTTAATTAAATTTATTAAAGGAAAATGGGTTTAAGAAATTTAATTATTAGTTTAAATTAAATAAATCCATTAAATGGAAATCTCGATTTATTTCGAATATTAATCAATTGTGTAAATTATTTATACAAGGTTAAAAGACATTAAAACGAGTCAAGATGGATTGGAAATGGATTACATGCATTGCTAAAGGTGAGATCTTCTCACTCAATTTGAATTCCTGATTTAATTTTTAAATAATTAAATTTAAAATTGTTGATTATATGCTTAGATGATAAATTATTATTAGTTGTATTGGATTAGACTTTATGCACCGCATAATAGCGGAGGATACTATATAAACCCATATACCACGATATTCCACCTCGAAGTGGAATTGGTATTATATATGTATTTGGAGTGATTGATTTTCCGCATTATATAGCGGATGAGACCCTATGCGCCGCATAATAGTGGATGATATTATATAATCCCACATACCGCGATATTCCACCTCGAAGTGGAATTGGTATTTAATTGTTGTGCAAACATCTGTGGATGCAGGGAAACAGTTTGGAGGGATCCAACTGAATTCCTCAAACATTTGAATTTTTTTCATATGTTGTGTGTTGATTTAATTTGTGTATGATTCTATTTTTGATTGAAAATTGTTATAGGCTATGGTTTGCTCGATTTTATTTTTGGTATCGTGAGGTACTAGAAATATTAAATTTATTTTAGGGAATTGAATAAATTTAAAAATAGGAATTTTAAAAGGATAAAGTTTTATTTTTGAATTCCTATTGAATAAATTCTAAAATATGGGGAAAAGGTTTAATAAATGGATTTCGGGTAATATTATTATAAAGTTGAAGAATTTATTTAAAATACGGATTTTAAATAGTTTGGAAGAGATAAAGGAATTTATTTTAAAAGGAAAAAAATATAGAAATCAATTTGGAATTTGATTTGGTGTCTAAAATAAAATTAGAAATCAATTTGGAATGGTGTTTGAAAATGACTATTTGGAATCGATTTGAAATCATATATTAGTGGATATTTGGAAATTTAAATTCACAATGGGAATTTATAAAGTAAAGGGAAGTTTGTTTCAAAATAAATATTGGGTTATTTTTAAAAGTGTGGAAAGAAATTTACGGATTTGGAATGTAAATTTGAAATAAATCAAGAAGGATTTATTAATTGATTTAAATGACCATTTTGAAATGGAAAGTGTATTCTCCCTGGGAAGCCGAGTATGTTTTCAAGGTAACTTTTAAATTATAAATTTAAAGTTTAAAAGTTGGTTTTTAAAAGAATATTTTGGAGAAATTATTTTCTTAGGTTATTTTGAAAATCTTTAAAGCAAAGATTTATTTAATTAATTATAGAAGTGATTATTTAGAGATTAAAATAATATTTGTTTTAGAAAATGATTATTTAAATAGTTATACCTAATAGTTTTATTTTTAAAATTGTTCTGGACTTGAGTTTTTGTGTGAGGTATTGATATTAAATTTCATAACTAATATTTTAAATAAGTGGAAATTAGCCACAAGAGCCTCTTTAGAAAGTGGAATTAGTTTCTAGGACACACAACTGAAATTATTACTTTCAAGGATAAAACACAAAATAATTAGTTTCTAGGGCCTAAAAACCTATGAAATTATGTCCTTGAAAGTAATTGGACTTCTGACTTTGTCCTTGAAAGTAATTATTCTGCTAACTTTGGCCTTGAAAGTAATTTCTTTGGATGTATGTCCTAGAAACTAATTGGACTGCAAAGTTTGTCTTTCTAGTGAAATGCCCATTTAAATAAAGTGTTTAAGATTAGTTTTTGTTTTAAATATTTCCAAGTATATATGTTGGGATAAGTAATCTAATTTATTTTAAATATTTGAACTCGGAAGATTTTCAGTGGAAATGAATAAGTATTTGGAAATATATTCCCCATAAGGAAAAAATTGATTTGAAATTTGTTTTCAAAGAATTGAAATGTGGGAAGTGATTTGAAATTTATTTTCACATGGTTGAAGTGTTAAAATTATATCTTGCGAAGATATTTTTGAAAATAAATAATTGGGGGAAAATTATTTAAATCTTGGTGATTGTTGTGAATGTTAATTGATAGTTAAATAACTGACTATCAATATTGGCCGTTTAATGGCATTTGAATTTCGATGCAACTAGGGGTCAGATTCCAAATGGATATTCGAAAATCACATCGAACCTTTGTGATTGTGATGGATCTTTTGTTTAAAAAGATCAAAGTAGAAATTTGTTGTGATTTATTTGAAATCTGAATGAACAATTATTTTTGAAAATAAGCGCTCATTATTCAGATTAGCCGGGAGAGAATTTTGTGTCATAAAAACCCATTTCGAATAATGATACGACGAAATGGGATTGCTTTTGAAGACGGTGTTGAAGACCGGGTACTTTCGAAAGCGAAAGGATTACCTGTCGAATGTCTCTACACCGGGTTGCTCTGGTATAGAGATTTTATCACCCTTTGTGAAGGGGATTCCAGACGTGATTAGTGAATATTTGAATTTGCAAGGGCTTCTTTGAAGTGCCTTCGATTCCGTTCGATGCCGGAACGGACTTGTATGGATGTGTGTCTGACGTTACACTTTGAGATGTAAAGCTGGTTTCTATCAAGTGCATTTCTGTTGGTGGCGCAGAATTTATTCTCTTAGCTTAACACCCTTCTCTGAGACTTACGAGCGTAGAGGTTATGTAGTTGATGGTTACTAGTGATATATTCTCAAATTGGTAATGTGGCATACGAAGTGTTGCTAATCATTTATTGATCAAAGCACGACTTTGTGAAAAGCAGAGCTTTGTGGATGAGACTACATCGGACCTCACAACCCGGAAATGATCGAAACATGAAGGATGCGACAAGGTTATTTGGGGGTAGTGCCCCCTGAGGGTATGTCATTTCCTTCTGGAAAAGGGTTGTATCATGGTATGGAGCCTAGATATTTAACCTATGTGGTTGCTGCAAATTTATTATACTCTGTGGTTGTTGCTTTGTGGTTGAGGATCCTCGGATAAAGGTCGCAAAACCAGGGGATAGCACACTCATGTAGTAGTTACCTAGTTACAGAGGTAAATCGGCCTTATGTTGGCAGAGTGCTAGTTAAGTTCTCGAGGCGTCCCTCAGAGGCGTACCCATGTGGCAATAGGAAGTTCCTTAGCCTGACAATTTGTTGGAAATCCGATCATCAATACGCGCCTTGTACGGGTTTAGTTGTAAAACCTGCCATCTAATATGGTAGCTGTAGTAGGCATACTATAATGGTACGTATGCTGGCTAAGATTAATATTATACTTGCAAATGTTTTCCACTATGCACTAATAATAATATTTAAAGAGATTTTGCGGATTAAGCATGTTTGACTATGATAATGAGAAATCTCCTCCAATTGTGCGCTTGCATTATGTGTGTGTGCGAGGAGGCCTTATGGTAGTTTCATTTTCCAAAAGCATAGCTGATTTCTTTACCTTTCTTTGTGAAAATAACTATTTTTAAGATCTCACACCAGTCCCATGACTGACCTGGAGTTTATTGTTTCCTTTCTAAACTCTGGGTGCCCATAATTTTCCATACGGACGGCCTAGAGTCAGGTTATCAGTTATTCGAGAGTGAAGTCAGAAAACAAGTATGCTGTAGAGATCTGGAGTTCAAGCTGGATGGCGAAACGTATCAGTTATATATTATATAGTGTCCGTTGCGTATGGGTTGGTGCAAGTCAAGTTTTCATGTAGGCAAGCTCTAATGAATGCCAATGTTGTGTTTTGTGTTATAGTAAACTCTGATAATGTGATGTATGTAAAACTTATATAGTTCTTTGTTTTAATTTATCTATTATACGTTGTTCCGCTACGAAATGTGAGATTATATTGTTGTTCTGCTTCTTCTTCTTAAACCCTAACGGTTCGATTTTTCGACGACTGTGCGGCATTGAATACAATGGACATGTCAATATCGACTTTCGGGCGTCGAAAAATTAGGCCACTACATGGGTGGACGGAAGATCTAGATTCTTCTGACGCGTCGAACAGTTGGTTTCCCCCTATTGCCTTCCGAATGGGGGACGGTACGAGCGGGGCAGGCTATGTTGAAATTCCATTGCGCCATGCGATTTCAAAGGCATGGATGGCCCCAGATCGCATCTGGCCCAATTGCAAAAAGAATTGGTTGCTTCTCGTGGGGTGAGTTGTTGGGGAAGGCGGAAGATCCCAATCCTCCTGACACGTCGAACGGCTGGTTTCCCCATCTTGTATTGCAAATTGGGGGTGCTCTGAGCGCGGCAGGCTGTGTTGAAATTCCACGGCGCCACCGATTTTGGAGGCCCGGACGGCCCCGGATCGCATCCAGCCCAACTGCAAAAACAATTGGCTGCCCATAAGGTACGTGGGTGGGATAAGCGGCAGATCCTGATCCTCCTGATGCAACAATTAGCTGGTTCCGCCTATTGCCTTTCGATTTGGGGGTGCTCCAAGCACGATGGGCAATGCTGAAATTCCAAGGCACCATGTGATTTTGGAGGCCTGGACGGTCCCAGACTGTGTCTAGAACAACTGCAAAAATGATTGGTTGCACCCTATGGGTGTGTGGGTTAGGTGGGCGGTGGATCCCGATCATTCTATCGCATCAAACGGTTGGTTCCCCCTCTTGCCTTCCAAATTAGGGGCGCTTCGAGCGTGGCTGGTTATGTTGAAATTCCATGACGCCATGTAATTTCAAAGGCCTGAAAAACCTTAGATCGTGTCCGGCTTATATGATCGATTTCACCCTAGAAGAGGGGGGGGGGGTGAATAGGGTGATACTAATAACAATAAAAATTTATGCGAAAATATATAAAATAATTGCAACACAAATAATAGTAGAATAATAAAACCAGAAATAGAACAACACAGATTTACCCAACTTCGGCAAAACCCTGCCTACGTGTTGCCCCCAAGGTTTCTACTAGAGATTAAGTAGTCAAACATTTACACATGCAAACTTGCGACACATGCTAATGACTAACATAACTTTATGCTCAAAACCCTACCGCAACTCAGCCACTGAGATGCGAATTCTCGAACTATACCACCGCAATTCGTAACCTAGTCACATGACTAGAATTTCACAAAAGTTTAAAAGAAAAGTACAATCTGAAAATAAACACTAAAACTTAAAAAAAGCCCTATATTTAAGTTTAAGCCCAGAATAACAACGGCCCACCTAATTAATAAAAAGCCAACTTCCCTTCCATTTTATTTTGTGAAATATCTTCGACCTTGTTCTTGTTTTCCTCTTTCAAAATTAGGGCTTTGCTGCGTTGAAGCCACCGCTGGTTCTTTTGCTTCGATTGAAATATGCTTTGCTTTGGATTGCTTTCTCAATCAATTGCTGCTTTGTTCGACTTCGGCTGCTTTAATTTATCGAGATTGAATGGTTATCAGACTGGTATGCGATTTGCCCACTTTTTTTTATTGATTATTGCTCAACTTGTTTGATTCGAGTTTTGGATATTTATTGCTCTGGTATTTTTCTTAAACTCGAATCAATCATTTTTCCAGTGATGTAACATGTTTAATTTATAGGGATAAAATCCCTAAATATACGTTCGTATAATTAACTTTGAATTTTTCACCATGCTATGGTCGGCCATTGATTTGTAATAGAACATTGGTGATGTTTTCTAACTTTTTCATTTAATGCATGTTGCATGATAAGTTTGAATTTGCTCCGGCCTTTTCTCCGGCGACTTTGTTATTTCAATTTTAATATGGTCCATACTTGTTCAATTCATGTTATCACCTGGCTTTGACTTTGGCAGTTAAACTTGACATGTTCATTTTGAAATCCCTGCGACATTGACTTTGTTTGAAATGTTGCAGATCGTTTCTCTTCAAACCATGAGTTGATTTTCTCTGTGACTATATTCACACTGTTGGCTACCGATAATTTTCTAAGTTTTCATAATCACACGGCTTCACTGTCATTTCATTATTGAAACTGCTCCTTGGCTTTGGCATTTTGAATTTTTGATAATATTTGTTGATTTCAACTTGTTCATTATTTATTTATCACTTCGGATTTACGTCTTGATCATTTTTACTATATATTTGTGTATCACTCCATGTATATATATATACATATATGTATGTATGTATGTGTGTATATATGTGTGTGATGGCTCTGAAATTTTGGTCATTTATGTATATACATGGTGCACTTGAAATTGTTCATGCCTCTGTTTCATGTGTTTGTCACCGATCTGTTGTTGACACACTGCTTTGGTCTAATTCATCTTGATTCCATCTTGTACCATTGTGTGTTCTCTGTAGCTCTTGAAGTTGGGTACAATTTTGTTCATTACTGTTTGGTTCTGCTTCATGTTGCACTGTGAATTAACTGTCTAGTTGAGGTCAGACTTGTTGTATTGTTGACCTGGTTATTGCTTTTCTGGTTTTGGTTTATTTTGATCATGATGAGTCTGATTCCATTTGCTTCATGTCCAGTATATTGAACTTGTGTATCACCATATATGTACGTACATACATATGTATGTGTGTGTATATGTATTATTGCAGTTTGGTTTGATACTGACTCTTGTTGTTGCTTTCTACTTAAAGTCTTGATTTAGGCTTCACTTCCATGCCATGTTGTGATCTTCTTGGAGTCTGGTTCAACTATTCATGTGTACATTGATTTGAAAACTGCCTTGATTTCATATGTACATACTTGTTTGCTCTGTCCTCTGGTTCATTTAGTTGTTCCCACACTTGACTGTGTACATATAAGCTGGTCTATGGGTCAGGTTACATGATCTGATGCCTTTTGTTGTTGCCTCTGAGTTTAAGCTTGCATTATTTTCAGACTTCGACATTGCCTTGTATCTGACCATATGCATATGTATACATATATTACTTTTTGTGGCCAGACTTGTTTTCATGTGCTTGGGTTATGATGGTCTGAAGTCTTTATGTATTACACCTGAGTTGAATCCAGCCTCGGCTCGGGTTTGACCTTGTGCTCACCTGTCCCTGTAGTTTTGAAATGCAAACGTATGTCGGTGTGCGCGACCTTGTGACATGTACAATGATACACTGTTCATGTCACAAGTTGTTCGTTTAAGATGGATTCAAAATGAAAATGATGACGAACAACCAAAATAACCGAGGCAAATAACATTTTCGAAAACACACACTTTAAATTTCACTGCAAAATATTTTCTTTTTCAATTTTACTGCGTCGGTGTTTATTTTGCAGATAGCTCAGATGATGAATTCAAGCTGGAACAAAGTTGAAAATAAATACGAGTGTTTGAGTGATATGTAGTGAGGTCAAAATTGTAAACTGATAGTTATGATCTAAACGAAATTGTAATGTAATTGAATTGAAATCGGTTAATTGTAATGAGAGCTGAAGTTTGAACTGTTTAAATTTGTAATAAATATTTGTTTGAATAAAATATTTGTTTATGAATTCTGTGTTGTTATTTTTATTCATCAAATATTTATTCAATTATGTGAAAAATAAAATAGTACAATGACAAATACTTTTACATACATACATACATACGTACATACATACATACATACATACATACATACATACATACATACATACATACATATATATGTATAGAACAAAAATCATATCCTAGCATATTCAACAATCTCCCCCTTTTGATGATAATAAACATATATTAAAATTTTGAATGCATTGAATGTATTTGGTCATTGATGAAATCTATTTGCTCCCCCTACTTGAATGCTCCCTCTATAACCAAGCTCCCCCTTCACATATGCATGAAAAATATGCAAAAAAAAACTGCAATGAGCCTATATGAGAATATGTTATGCAAATAGATGAAAATATGCAAAATAAAAACATTAGAATTTATTTGCCAAAATCTTAACTTCTCTCTCCCCCTTTTATTATCAGTAAAAGAGTAATAGTGTTAGAAAAATAGAGATAAAGTGATAGACCTTAATACAATATTAATACCCAATCGTGTATAAATATTAAATTTCAACAAAAAAATCAAACAAAAATCATAAATACTCTATTAGGCGCATATTCCACTTTAGAGTGATATGGGTGACGTCGTCATATATAACCATATAGTTGTGTCTATTTATGGTATATTTACATCAGCAATTTGAATATATACTAACCATGCATAACCATTAGGACTTTTAAATGAGACTAATAGTACTCTCAATTTAAAAAAAAGAATTTCAAGCATCTTCTAACCATGCAAAACCATGAGGTCTTTTAAATGGTATCAGAATCTACTGTTCTATTTCTAATCAATTTTGATATGTGTTCCATACATGCGTAACCGTGAGGACTTTTAAATGAGCATGAAAGCACATAAATAAATATTCCAAGTAATTCACTCATGTATAACCGTGAGGACTTTTAAATGAGAGTGAATATTTTGGATGTTTATAATGCAAAAAAAAGAATAATTTTCCGTTTAAAATCCACATTTTGACATACTATATTGGATTTTAATGAGTGATGGTCGTTAGAAATATGATAGAAATAGAGGCGGTCATGGAATTTTACCAACAAAAGTTATTATAAATCTTGTTTAAAATTTTAAAGAAATTTATTAAATATACTGTCTCAAGTCATAATATATGACTAATATCAACGCTCATCACTTTTTCAGCCACTATTTTTCTTTTTGATAATCTGTAAGGAGTTAGATTAGTTAATGTATTTATTTAAGATCAAATCCAAAAAATATAAAATCAAATTTCTAAAAGTCTAATCTGAAACGAAGTCGACAAAAATTATTTTTTGGAAGGGGTTTTATAAAAAAATGGCTGCTAATTTAAAATTAGTTGAAATGAAAAATATGCAGACATTTCTTTGAAAATGATGCCACTAATGAATGTCTCAACGTAAAACACGTTCCATTAGTACTTTTTCTATCAACTAGACTACCAGTATAATCTGCATCTGAATTACCCTTTGACTCAAGGTTATCATTATATAGATATCATAGACCAAATCGTGGAGTGTGCAAAAAATACCTTAAAACCCTTTTTACAGCTTTTAAATGAAATTCTTTTGGATTTGAATAGAAATCGTGCAAATGGTGAACATACTGTCAGGTCTAGAATTAGTAAAATAAACAAATATATCTACGTGTATCTTGAGTAATCATCAATCAATACAAAACAACATCTCTTATCACCTAAACTAGCAATATAGTTAGTCTAAGAAAATTTATATGAAATAGTTCAAAGATGACAAAATGATTGGTCAACATTTTTGCACAAATCAGAATAAAAATCAACATTTATTTTCTTATCACATAACTGGCTGAAATAAATCATATGATGGTGCAGATTTTCACATTTAACATATCATTCAAGATAAATGTACCGTTACCTATTTTACTTTTGCCGATAATTTTTCGTTGTTGCCTATTGTGATTTTGCCACCTTTGTACTAGACTAAGAAACTTTGATTTTTCGCCCGTCGTGTGCCTGAAACAACCAGAATCCAGGTAACACTGTTGTTGTTCCTTAGCGTGCCACCATACCTACACAAGAAAAGATTTTTGTGACCAATTTATTTTTATAAGTCTATGGTTGTAGGTGACAAATGATTTAAAAAATATGTTTGTGTAGACCCAAGACAATCTATATTTGTTCCTTTTGGCACCCAGATTTGTTTGACTTTAAGGGATTTTATATACGTGCCTTTTGGAACTCAAATTGGTATGGTTTTTACGTTTTTGGGTCTATACCAACAATTGTTTTAACTGTGTCCAATTTTTCTACAAATTGTGCACTTGGATTTGATACGATTAGTATTACTTCTAACTCTTTCAGATTGAGTGTATCCAAGTCCTTGTCTAACAATATTGGCTTTTTGTTTCCCTATTAGCATATTTAGTGATTTTTCTCATATGGAGAATTTTCCTACGGTTGTAGACAATTGTTGGACTTTTGTTTTGAGTGATTCATTTTCATTTAATAATAAAGTGCACTTTTTAATATAATTTTCTCTCCTCTTATTCTCACTTTCTTTCAAAATAAGAGTTCATTTTCAGGTGATTTAATTTTTATTTCTTCTTCAAGTGATGGACACTTATCACACTTAGGGCTCTTGTTTCAAAATTTTTTAACCAATTAATCAAGCTGTTTATTTAATTCTATCAAACTATCTCTTTGTGATACAGTTTTAGCGTATTTCTCCTTAAGTCTTTCAAAACAGTCATTTACTTCATGAAAATATATAAGTAATTTCGAATGAGTAAGTTTTGATACCTCGCTTGGCTCGTCATCATCGCTATCAATTGTACCACCTCGAAGACACATATTTGCTTTTTCACTCTCACTACTAGTGCTTTTATCATCATCATCTTTATTCCAAGTGGTCGCAAAACTAATCCTTTTCGATTTCTTTCCTCGATTGAGTCGATTCTGACAATTTGGCTTGATATGACCGGGTTTGTTGCATTAGTGACAGATGATTTTCTGCTCATCTGGGTTGTCTAGAACTTTGACTATTCTACTTTTCAATCATTGGTTTAGAGCTGGATTTCCGTTTTGTGGTTCCACCTTTTGAATCTCTTTATTAATAGCTCCAGTTCAGCTGCTCCATCATCGTCATCGTCATCTTCACTTTCAATTATTCCTTTGAGAGCTATTGATTTCTTTCGAGTACCATCTCCTTCACGTTCTTCCCTGAATTTCATTTCTAGCTCATAAGTGGTGATATTTTCATTGAGTTCTTCAACTTTAACTTGTTTCAAATCCTTTGATTGCTGAATGGCAGTAACTTTTTCTTCAAAATTTCGTGGAAGGACTCGGAGGATTTTTCGGACTATTTCCAGTTCTGTTTATTGTTTTTCAGGAGCTTTTGATTTGTATAAGAGATTAGAAAGTTGTATGTATATTTCTTTGACATTTCGTCGTTGGCCATTGTGAAGTTCTCGTATTCGCTATTACGCATGGCAAGGCTAGATTCTTTGACTTGGAGGTTCCTCCATGAGTCGCCTCAAGTGTGTGCCAAATTTCCTACGCAGTTAGACAACGTGAGACCCGATTAAATTCAATTTGATCCAATGAACGTATAATAGAATTCATAGCTTTAGCATTAGCATTCCGTAGTTTATTTTCAAGATCTGTCCATTGATCCATCGGTTTTTCAGTTTCTGGATTATCTACCACTATAGTTGGTATCCTATATCTTGTCTTAACAATATTCCAAGCATCAATGGTTTTCAGAAAATTTTCTGTTTTATTTTTCCAGTAAGCATATTCACCATTGAACATAGGTGGTCTAACTATGGACTGTCCCTCAGCAAAGTATTGTTAAAAGAAGCTATTTAAAAATCAATTTTTTAAAATCAAACTTGGTTTTTGAAAAATCAAATTAAAAAAAATGTTTTTTCTCCTAGCACTGATACCACTTGTAAGATCGATTTCATCCTGGAGGGAGGGGGGTGAATAGGGTGATACTATTGACAATAAAAATTTATGTAGAGATATATAAAATAATTGCAGCACAGATAAAAGAAGAATAATAAAAGCAGAAATAGAACAACACAGATTACCCACGTGATGCCCCTAAGGTTTCTACTGGAAATTAAGTAGTCAGATGCTTACAAACGTAAACTTGCGACACTTCTGACGACTAACCAAACTCTATGCTCAAAACCCTCCCGCAACTCAGCCATTACGTTGCGAATTATCAGACTACACCACCGTAGTTCGTAACCTAGTCACACGACTAGAATTTCACAAAAGTTTAAAAGAAAACTACAATTTGAAAATAAACACTAAGACTTAAAACAAAGCCCTATATATAAGTTTAAGCCTAGAATAACAACGACCCACTTAATTAATAAAAAGCCGACTTCCCTTCTATTTTATTTCATGAAATATCTTCGGCCATGTTCTTGTTTTCCTCTTTCAAAATTAGGGGTTTGCTGCGTTGAAGCCGTCGCTTATTCTTTTGCTTTGATTGAAATATGCTTTGCTTTAGATTTCTTTGTCAATCGATTGCTACTTCGTTCGACTGCACCAATTTGTTCAGATCGAATGGTTATCAAACTAGTATGTGATTTGCCCTTTTTTTTTATATTGATTATTGCTCGACTTGTTTGATTCGAGTTTTGGATATTTATTGCTTTGGTTTCTTAAACTCGAATCAATCATTTTTCCAACGATGTAACATGATTAATTTATACGGATAAAATCCCTAAATATACGTTCGTATAATTCACTTTGATTTTTTCACATTTCTATGCTCGGCCATTGATTTGTAATCGAATGTTGGTGATGTTTTTTGACTTTTTCATTTCATACATGTTTCTTGATAAGTTTGAATTTGCTCTGACCTTTTCTCCAATGACTTTGTTATTTGAATTTTGATACGGTATGGACTTGCTCAATTTGTGTTATCACCTGGCTTTGACTTTGGCATTTAAACTTGATAAGTTTATTTTGAAATCCCTGCGACGTTAACTTTGTTTGAAATGTTGTAGGTCATTTCTCTTCGAACCATGAGTTGATTTTCTCTGTGACTATATTCACACTGCTGGCTACTGATAATTTTCTAGATTTTCATAATCATACGGCTTCACTGTCATTTCATTGTTGAAACTGCTTCTTGGCTTTGGCATTTTGATAACATTTGTTGATTTTGACTTTTTCATCATTTTCTTATCACGTATGATTTACGTCTCGATCATTTTACTATATATTTGTGTATCACTCCATGTATATACATACATATATGTTTGTATATATGTGTGTGATGGCTCTGAAATCAATTATGGTCGTTTATGTATATACATGGTGCACTTGAAATTGTTCATGTCTTTGTTTCATGTGTTTGTCACCGATCTGTTGTTGACACGCTGCTTTGGTTTGATTTATCTTGACTCTATCTTGTACCATTGTGTCTTCTCAGTAGCGCTTGACGTTGGGTACAATTTTGTTCATTACCGTTTGGTTCTGGTTTATGCTGCTCTGTGAATTAACTGTCTAGTTGAGGTCAAACTTGTTGTGTTGTTGACCTGGTTGTTGCTTTTATGGTTTTGGTTTATTTTGATCTTGGTGGGCCTGATTCTAGTTGCTTCATGTCCAGTGAATTGAACTTGTGTATCACCATATATGTGCATACATACATATGTATGTGTGTGTATATGTGTTGTTGCATTTTGGTTTGATACCGACTCTGGTTGTTTCTTTGTACTTGAAGTCTTGATTGAGGCTTCACTTCCATGCTCTGTTGTGATCTTCTTAGAGTCTGGTTCAAGTATTCATGCGTACATTGATTTGAAAACTGCCTTGATTTTGATTTTTACATACTTGTTTGCTCTGTCCTCTGGTTCATTTAGTTTTTATCACACTTGACTGTGTACATACAAGCTGGTCTTTCGTTCAGGTTACACGATCAGATGCCTTTTGTTGTTGCCTTTGAGTTTAAGCTTGAATTATTTTCAGACTTCGACTTTGCCTTGTATCTGGCCACATGCATATGTGTACATATGTTACTTGTTGTGGCCAAACTTGTTTTCATGTGCTTGGGCCATGATGGTCTGAAGTCTTTGTGTATTGCACCTGAGTTGAATCCAGCCTCGGATCGAGTATGACCATGTGATCACCTATCCCTATTGTTTTAACACGCAAGCGTATATCGATGTGCATGGCCTTGTGACATGTACAGTGATACACTGTGCATATCACAAGTTGTTCGTTTAAGATGGATTCAAAACGAAAATGATGACGAACAACCCAAATAACCGCAGAAAATAACATTCTCAAAAACCCACACTTTAATTTTCACTGCAAAATATTTTCTTTTTCAATTTTACCGCTTCAGTGTTTATTCTGCAGATAGCTCAGATGCTGGATTCAAGGTGGAACAAAGTTGAAGATAAATACGAGTGTTTGAGTGATATGTAGTGAGATCAAAATTGTAGATTAAAATTTATGATGTAATCGAAATTGTAATGTAATTGAAATTGTGTAAATGTAGTGAGAGCTGATGTTTGTACTATTTAAATTTGTTATGTAATATTTGTTTGAATAAAATATTTGTTTATGAATTCTATGTTACTTATTACATTCATCAAATATTTATTCAATTATGTGAAAAATAAAATAGTACAATAACAAGTACATTTAAGTAAAAATATATATGTTTATCATCATCAAACAAAAATCATATACTAGCATATTCAACATGGCCCAACTGCAAAAATGATCGGCTGTCCCCCATGGGTTGGGTAGGCGGCAGATCTCGTTCCTCCTGACGCATTGAACGGCTGGTTTAACCCTCTTGCTTTTCGAATTTGGGGGGCTATGAGTGTGGCGGGCTGTGTTGAAATTCTATGAATCCACGCGATTTTAGAGACCCGGATAGCCCTGGTCGCGTCCGGCCCCACTGAAAAACAATCAGCTGCCCCCCGTAGGGTGCGTGGGTGGGGCGGACAGTAGATCCCGATCCTCCTGACATGTTGAACAGTTGGTTTCCCTCTTTGTCCTTTCGAATTGGAGGCACTCTGAGCGTGGCGAGTTATGTTGAAGTTCCATGGCACCATGTGATTTTGGAGACCCAGAAGGCCTCAGATCGCAACCGACCTGATTGCAAAAATGATCGGCTGTTCCTATTGGGTGAGCGAGTGGGGCGGACGGCAGATCCTGATCCTCCTATTGCATCAAACGGCCGGTTTCCCCCTCTTGCCTTTCGAATTAGGGGCGCTCCAAGGGCGGGAGGCTGTGTTGAAATTCCATGGCGCCACGCGATTTCGGAAGCTCGGACGGTCCCGGGTCGCGACCGACCCAACTGTAAAAATGGTCGATTTCCCCTTGTAGGGTTGGTGGGCCGAGCGGCAGATCCCATCGTCTTGACGTGTCAAATGGCAGATTTCCCCCTCTTGCCTTCCAAATTAGGGGAGCTTCGAACCCGATGGGCTGTGATGAAATTTCTAATCTCAAAAAATTCCAAGCTATATTCCATTATATATATCCGTTTGACTTTTACAGTACGAAACCGTGAACTACCGTTATGAAACGCGTCTATTTTTGACTCAATTTTCAATATTCATTTAAAATTTTCCAAAATACTTTTAAATATTTATAAAACATTTCTAAACCATATTAAACTATTTTTAAGAGGTTTAAACATTCCATATATACATTTTCATTCTATAAAGGAAAGTGATTTCCATTATACTTATCGACGTGTATTAACATGACTTGTATATATATTCAACAACCATATTAAATATCCATATTATCATATTCAAATATGATAAAAAAAACCATCATTAACAATCATATCCAAACATATATATCATCCAATAATATATATAACTATAGTTTAGGAGTTTTCTCACCTTTATTGCTTCCTAACTTCACTAAACGGACTATAGCTCCTCTATAATTAGATAAAAGCTTTTGGAATTGGTCCTTGGACCCTTGGCAAGTCATGGCCAAGATTTGAAGAGGGTGGCCAAAAGTATGGAAGAGAAGTGGTAGATCTTTGACCTTGAATTCACTAAACTAGACCCTAAAATAGATCATCTTCTCACTGATTTTTTACCATTATAATCTCAAATTTGAAAATGTTGTCAACTGGAAAGTTCTAGAAAATTCTTTTCTCTTGAATATAAAGAAAAAGAAACACTTGATTTCATTTTGTTTTGAGGGAGTTATGGTCAAATGAAGGAGAGGTATTCTCGTACAAAAAATTCTAGATCCGAAAATGCACCGAAAGGAAGTGGGTTTTGAGCATAGCTAAGCTTAGAATGGGAAGAAGTGGTATACTACAAAATTGTAGCCACTGGAATTTCACATGTTTTGAATAAAATAATTTCTCTTTTAAGTTCAGGTTTGAAGGAGTTATAGTAGAACGAAGTAGGGGCAAAATGAGATTTTTCCACACCAACACATCATCACCTCATCACCCCGTATGCTCCACACTACCTCATCAACCATAGCCAAAATGACCTCCTCCCATGTGCCTACTTGAGTGTGTATCCTTTACTTTGTAAGGGTTGACTTAGAGAAAGCTTAAGAGTTAAGCTTTTAAGAAATATCTAGGATATTTTCCTTATATATGTTTATATATAAATGTATGTGTATATTTGTATTTTTATGTGTTTAAGTATGCATGTGAATGTATATATATGTACGTGGATGTGCACAAGATAACAACAACATTGCAATCATTTGAACAACTTCCGTTCGTTATACTGTTGAAAATCGAAAAACCAATTTTCGGTCGCATTTTCACTTATACTTTAAACTACTTATAAATGTAAACAAAATTTGAAAATAAATTCGTAATCATTATTAATTAATTAAAATGATCGCTTTTGAATCATAAAACCATATAACTCAACATTAATGATTATTTACAAAAAAGAGATATAATACCGATAAAGAGATATCCTTTTTTTCCTATATTTACAAATTACTTTTATAACTTTATAAAACTATTATAAATGATTATTATCACTATATAACTATTTAAAATGAATTATTATCATTAAACATAATTATTTGAATAATATAGTAATTATTAAATCATGAAATCTCCATTTAAATTCATACATCAATATTTAAATATAAGGTCATCATTGATGATGTCTTAAATACATTTTATTCACAAAAATAAGATAACTAATTTTATTTTATATTCTTGTTCAATTATAAAAATAAGTCTATATATCTAGCTCCATGGGCGATGTTTTACAATTATAGGGATGTTTATCGGTAAAATAGTTTTCGGCCATTTTATCTGTATTATTTCCAAAGGAAATATTTTTGTGAATTTTTTACCAAAATCGGTTCACTATTATCATTCATTTCACAAAATTTGATTGTTTGTATGAAATAATCAATATTTGGACATTTAAAATAAATTAAATATCCCTGGTTAAAGTGATCAAATTTTGGGTCGTTATAATTTTTGTCTTCAAATATTAGTCTAGCTATTAATGGTGTCTCCTCAACTTACCTTTTTCTTATCAGCTTTCGTGAATATATTCATTAAGCTGGGGCTTCATTTAGCATTCATCAACTCCCCAATTCTTTAGTCTAATTCCTTAATTAAACAATACCCAATGTCCAAAATAAACTTCAGCAATCATTCCAATTATCATCACATTTTTTCCCTGATTCAATATCTTTAATCTTTCCCAATTTTACGAGAAAAGTTAATCTATATTATTTCCAATGTAATAAGATAAAGGTTCTTCAAAAATAAATTAATTTCATCCTATTTGTTTTATTTCAATTTATCTTCATAGAATTTGGTCTTTGCTAATTGATTTGGTTTTGCTTTTCCCAATTGCAACTTTTCTGCTATTAGGTAAGATGTCAGAAATATCATATTGAAGTAGCCCGATTTCAAGAACAAAAAATGATGCAAGCGAATTATTTAATGGCTTCAGTATCATTTTCTCTAAGATTTTATTTGATATATCAGTGAATAATTTCATTTTTTGCATATAATACTCTTTTGATTAAGCTTGTCTATTAATTTGTACCGGATTATAAATTACAACTGATGAATGAATTGCAAGGCTCTGTGTTGGTGAAAAGTAATTTTATTCCATGATCATCTATTATATAATATATATATATATATATATATATATATATATAAGAGAATATTGACCCTTTGTATACTATTTTCATAATTCATCTTATCACGTATACTGAATTCTCAATTATTTAAGGGATTATTAAATTTACATGTTTATAATTTAACTTTCATACATCTTAAATACTAATTATAGAATTAATGGCTATAATACACCATTAATTTCACAGAACCTTCTTTTATTTATGAATTCTATGTTACATATATGACTTTTCATTATATTCTCTCACATTCCATCTCAAACTCTATGTTGAATTCTCCTCTGTTTAAGGTCTATTTTTCATTTTCACCCTTTAATTATTTTATCTTTATCTGCATTTATTAACCTATGTATTAATGAAGTCCCCTCAACTTACCATTTTCTTATCAGCTTTCTTAAATATATATTTCCTTAAAATTGGGGCTTCTTTTATTATTCATCAACTCCCTAAATCCTTAATAAAACGACACCAAGTGACCAAAATTAATTTCAACAATCATTCCAATTATCTCACATTTTATTTGTTTCCATGATTCAATATCTTTAATCTTTCTCTCAATTTTATGAGAAAAGTAAATGTTTATTATTGGAAATAATAAGATAATGGATCTTCAAAAATCAATTGAGTTCATCTTATTTTTTTTTATTTTACTTCATCTTCGTTGAAACAACCCTGACTCGACCTACGAAAATCGGCACTGAATATGACACTTGTATTCCAATGCCGCAGATCCAAACATCGAATCTGGTTCGCCGGAGCTTATAACACATCAAGTACAACAACACAGCAGAAGAAAAAGAAATGAATATCATATATAACTCTAATGAATATAATATCCAAATATGGTACAACACGGATACTATATGATACAAGAATATCGGAGACCACAAACAACAGCGGAAAACAAAATAGCCAAGAGATAACTCCAATCCAATGCTCCAAAGCTAAACTCCAAACAACAAGCTCGAACCACCATCAAGTTGACCAAGCTAAGCATGTCTCATCCGCGAATCCAAAGACTTCAATATCCAAGATCTCCAAAGGACACCAAAGAGAAAGCTAAAAGCTACCAAATCGATATTTATATCTATTATCCCAAAAACCCAACTCTAGACGGCCCGTGTGGAAAATAGTGGGCACCCAGAGTTTAGGAAAGGAACAATAAACTCCGGGTCAGTCCTGGGACTGGTATGAGCAAACAAAAATAGTTGATCTTTAAAACAAACAACAAGAGATTTAAAATAAATCCGCAATGCTTTTTAGAAAATGAAACTACCATAAGGCCTCTCGCCACACACACAATGCAAATGCAGAATTGGAGGAGATTTCTCCTTATGATATCAAATATGCTTGATACGAGAAAATTTCTTTTATATTGTTATTATAAGTGCACGGTGTGGAAAATCATTTCAAAAGTATAATATAAATCCTAGCCAGCATAGACATTCCGAACTATGCCTACTATAGCTACCATCTAAACAGTGGTGACCACCATAGGTAAATGGCAGGTTCTACAACTAAAATCGTACAAGGCGCGTATTGAAGAATGGATTTCCAACAAATGATTAGGCTAAGGAACTTCCTGGGCCACATGGGTACGTCTCTGGAGGGACGCCCCGAGAACTTAACCGGTTCTCTGCCAACACAAGGTCGGGTTACATCTGTAACTAGGTAACTACTACCGAGTATGCCATCCCCTGGTCGTAGCCGACCTTTATCCCGGGATTCACCAATAACCACAAAGTAATAAATTTGCAGCAACCACATAGGTTAAGTATCTGGGCTCCATACCATGATACCACCTCTATCCAGAAGGAAATGAACATACCTTCAGGGGCGCTACCCCCAAATAACCTTGCTGCATTCTTTCTGTTTCGACCATTCCGGGTTGTGAAGTTTGATGAAGTATCGTCCACAAAGCTATGCTTTTTACAAAGCCTTGCTTTGATCAACAAATGATCAGCAGCACTTCGTATGCCACATTACCAAATTGGGAATGTATCACTGGTAACCATCAATTACATAACCTCTGAGCTCGTACGTCTCAGAGAAGGGTGTTAAGCTAAGAGAATAAATCTCTGCCACCAAATAGAAATGTTTTGATAGAAACCGGTTTTTACATCTCAGAGTGTAATGTCAGACACACATCCATACAAGTCTGTTCCGGGTTCGAACAGGATCAAAGGCACTTCCAAAGAAGCCTGTGCAATCCGAGAATCCGCAATTCCGATCGGACTTCCCATCACTTAGGTAATCTCTATACCATAGCTACTAGATGCAGAGACAATCGATAGGTCATCCTATCATTCTTGCAAATACCCGGTCTTCACCGCTGATCTTCAAATGCTATCCACAACGTCGTATCATTATTCGGAATAGGTTATATGACACAAGGTCCTCTCCCGGCTAAACCGAATAATGAGCGCAATATTTAAAAACATATGGATATGGGATTTCAGTTAAGTCACAACTTTAAAATTCAAAAATATTTCAAATGGTTTAAACCAATTACCATTTCAAATCTTTAAACAAAAAGATTTATTTCACAAGGTTTACCCAATCTCACAAAGATCCATCAATGGATTTCAAAACAATTCCCGTTTATATATGTAAGATACACCATTTAAAATTCTCTTCAGTTTCAAAATAGGGTTCAACTATCTGTCACAAGATTTAATTATAGCTTCCAAGACCATTTTATTTCAAACATGAAATCTTTTTATCATAATTGGGAAATTCTTTTCTTATATAAAAGCTATTATTATTTGAAACCACTTGTTTCTGTTTAGTTTTGGAAAACCCGATTATATTTGCACGAGTTAAGGCCTTTCAAACATAAACTTGGGTTAAATTCAAATTTTCAAGCCATATATACTTTTAAAATGGTTTAAAAATACATATAAACACATCTATAGTTTGTATAACCTTTTTACATCATAAATTCTCATCATAGAATTCAATTTCAAATTTTGAATTCAAATTTTAAATCAAATTTCAAAATTAAATCATGTTATTCAAAAGTAACATTTATCTTTGAAATTCCTTCCCAAAAGCTTTTCACTTAAAACCCAATCCGTATCCAAACCATTTGGATTTAAAAATTCAATTTTTCAAATTATTTTAAAAAAATCCGCGACTTAACCAATTTCCCCGTGAAATCCATATTTGTGTGTGCATAGTGTAGTCCAGGGGTTTTACACAATAAAAGTGCCACATCATCAATCAACACAGATTCAAATACAGAAATATCGATAAGCGGTACAATCTATAACGCTTATTTTCATTTACAGATCATGGATGAATAATATAAGTTCATCGTAGATAAAAAATTACATCACAGATAAATAAATTACATCACAGATCACAGCACAAATCTGGATAATTCATAACGAAAAGCATCATATATCAGGAATATCAAACAATTAAATCATCGAATAGAATCCAAATATTCATAAGTAAGATCAATTAATTATCTGATTTATTTAAATCGGATTAATTACTTAAGAACAAATTTTCTAATCCTGTTTAATTAATCATTAATTAACCACAAACCGTGTTGATTAATTACTCTTTAATCATTAATTAACCTTTAAATAAATAAATAATCCTCCGATTAATTAGTCTTAATTAATTTCAATAATTAATAAATTAATTCTTAATTAATTATCCTTAATTAAAATAAATGATTATTCCCAATCATTTTCATAAATTAATTAACCTTTATTAATTATCTTTAATTAATAAATTGATTATCACCAATTACTGTCGATTAAGTCTTAATCACCATCATAAATTAAATCATTTCTTAATTAATTATCTTAATTAATTTATCCTTAATTACATAAATTAATTAACCCTTAATTGTTAAACAATTAAATCTTAATTACTTTTATTAATTACTTATTCCTTAATTAATTAATAATTAATTAACCTTAATTATTTATTTTATAATCTTTAATATTTAATGATCAATTAAGTAACTACCTTTGAAAATAATTATATTTAAGTAATTACCTTTTAAAATAATTATATTAACAAATCATTAATTGTTTTAATAAACCGAGAGATGATTTAATTACTTTGATTTTTTTTCTTTTAAACCTTGTTAAATAATCAACTTTATCACATTAGTTATTTTAAATGGTTGAGATTTAGTTTAAACAACATTTTAACTTATTTACCCCCTTTTAATTACATTATTTATTAAATATAAATAACTTTATAAATAATGCATCCAATTTAAATAAATTAAAATTTTAATTATTTTGAAATATATTTTACTTAAATCTTTGATTTATTCAAACTTTAATCAAAACATCATTTTGAAAACATGGGTTTTAAAAAGTTTTAAAGTTTGAATTTTTTTTATAAAGTAAAAACTGTTTAACAGATTAACTCGAGACCCGCTTCAAGTCACCCCCGAGCACTTTGCTTGTTTACTTCGGGTTCTATCAAAAATCAACCCGAGTGCCTAACTTCAAATCTTAAAAAAAAAATTAACTATTCTTAGCCGATAAATTAGCATTCTTACTCGAGTAAAAACTACAGCAACCCTCTTTCTCGAAGACAACTTCGAGAAATAAACCCTTTCGTTCCCAACGTGCTACTGATACATGCCAGGGGTTGTGCACGTGTACCCTCCAATGCCGAAGCTCCGGCCTCCAAAACCATCGCCGACCAGTCACCTTCAATCTCCTCAATCCATCCAAACACCCATAAACTCGAATCAAATTTGAAAACACGATCGAGTCGTCTCGACCAAAGAAACCCAGCGAAGTATCATCAGGAAATTGCCCAACACCATCACATCAGGCCATCATAGATCACGCGAATACACACGAACCCTCCATACTGTTCGACGCCTCGTTTGGCATTGGTGCGGTGGAACTCGATCCATCCACGACCACGCGGCAATCACGAGAACCCAACCTGTTACTGACCTGACTTAAAACCCTACACAAACCTTGCACGACCACCATGATGCATAATAAATTTTCCTACGATTTTTCTGACAACCACCATCCCATAACCTTCCTCCAGTCACCACCCCGAGGTCCAATGCCACCGTGATCGCCACAAAATGACACAACCCCCAATTCAGTTCAACTCTCGATTTCTTACAATTCACAAACTTAAAAATCTTAATATCTATATTAAAAATCATGATTTCCCCTCACGAATTTGAATATACAGTTAAAACTTGAAATTGTTTTCATTGAATTTTCTGTTTACAAGAAATTTCACTGTAATTTTACATAATTGTAATATTCTCCAAATAATTCTACTGGAAACACTTCTTAAAAATGAATTTACATCCTTATAAACAATTTCCCTTTAGAAACCATAGCTTAAATTTGTTTGGATAAAAAGATATGAATCTTTTTATAAAGATTTTTAAACCTGTTATATCTACAGAGGTGTGTAAATACGAATATGCTGACATGCATGCATCCAATTACACGCATAAATGAAATCAAATATACTTGTAAATATATTCATATTAAATCATCAAATGCCAAGGCATTTTCTCCACATATATCAGAATCAAGAAGATGGGTTTTAAGAAATGAAGTTTGCTCACCAGGTTTTGTTGAACAGAGGCAGGATTTTGATTTGAAAACTAATCTTTGCTTTTAGTTGCTCTACCTTTTTATCTTTGCATTGAATCAGGTTGCAGATTTTATTCTACATGCTTGAACTTGCTTTTATTTCCAGACTTTAAGATTTCTTTGCTGGTTTGTATTGTTTCATTTTCCAAACATGATTTCTGTTTTGTTTTTCTGAAACTTTGTACTTGATTTTTTTTCTACTTGATCATACTTTGTTTTAGATTTGAATTTTGAGAAGGGTTCGAATTCTTTTATTTTTTTTTCTTTTTTATTTCTAGTTTTGTAGGTTAAGAAGTGAAGAAAAAAATGGCCCGTTTTTTCTAATTTTGATATTCATTAACATCACAATTCTAAAGAATATTTTCCACTTGTTCATTAGGCTAACACTTGTCTTATTTCGTTGTTAAGATGATTAAACATGTTAAACAAATTCAAATTATGTTTTAAACCCTTACTCTAATTTATTTTATAAATTTTGTTTTAACACTTGTTTCAAATTTACTTACAAATTCATGTATGTATATTATTTACTAACTATATTTATTTTCAAATATATTTGAATGAAAAGTAATCTAAATCTTTTATCACATCTTATTAAATCTCAAAAGATTTGTATACATATAAAGTATATTAAACCTTTATTCATTCTGGTTTTAAAATATATATACATTATACATACGTTTTCAATTATTTGTACTTACACAATTTTTTAAAGGGAAATGATTTGAAAGTAAATTATACATATATTAAAATTAGAAAACAAATTTTATTTCCAATATAATTATTAAATTTCCAAATTAAAATTTCTATTTACAATACATTCCCTATTTATCTTTGAAATATCACATTCATTTACATCTATTTACATATACAAAATACATTTTTATTTGTTTAGGAAACTCTCAATTTAATTCACAATTAGATTTACAATTAATATATTATTCAAAATATTTATTTTTGAATTTTCAATCTCACAATTCAGTTTAAAATAAATTTTATATACAAATATCTGATTAAATTTCAAAAAATTCACATTTATTCTCAATTTGATTCCAAAAATTAAATTAATTGTCAAATTAATCTTGTTCCAAATTCGGGAATGTTACAGATTCCCCCCTAGAAAATTTCGTCCTTGAAATTTGAAAATTGGGAGACAACAAAGAGTAGATGAAAGATAGGAAACAGTTTTCCAAATCAAACCGGGTATCTATTTTGCATTTGGCTTACCAAATCAGAATATCACTAATGGATACAAGAACGAATCAAGATACTCGGGTCACCAGAACTATGGAATATACAGGGGTATTGGTTAGTTTGAAAGATAACTAACCACTCATAGAATATACTTGGACCCAATAGAATAAACAGATATATGGATGCAATCCAAAAAAACTTTAGTTTAAACAACCAAAATATACCTATCAACCATAGCAACCAAAGCAAACAATTCGTCCAAACAAACAATTTTGACCCATTTGGAGTTTGTGTCCCAAGTAAATATATCAAAGCTTCTTCCTGGAACTGTCAAGAACCATTAAAGAATTGAAAAGATGAATCAAAGGGGATTGATAGAGAAAGATTGTTTCCGCTATAGCAGGGTATCGACCATTTGTAGTCGTACTCCCCTGTCCCCTATCTCGTCCTCTTCTTGCACTCATACTTCCTATCAGTGGATAGTAAGAGAATTTACTAAGGCATTTGAACAGATATCTTAGGAATTACTCATTCTAAGGTATACTTCACTCTATCTCTAACGAGTTACTTAATGTGTTATACTTCTGAGCTAAAATTTTAACCTTCAGCTCTGATACCAGATGAAACGACCCTGACTCGACCTTCGAAAATCGGCACCGAATACGACACTTGTTTTCCAATGCCGCAGATCCAAACGTTGAATTTGGTTCGCCGGAGCTTATAACACATCATGTATAACAACACAACGGAAGAAAAAGAAATGAATATCATATACAACTCTATGAATACGATATCCAAATATGGTACAACACCGATACAATATGATACAAGAATATCGGAGACCACAAACAGCAGCGGAAAAACAAATAGCCAAGAGATAACTCCAATCCAATGCTCCAAAGCTAAACTCCAAACTACAAGATCGAACCACCATCAAGTTGACCAAGCTAAGCATGTCTCATCCACAAATCCAAAGACTTCAATATCCAAGATCTCCAAAGAACACCAAAGAGAAAGCTAAAAGCTACCAAATCAATATCTATATCTATTTTCTGAAAAGCCCAACTCTAGACCCAACTCTAAACTGCCCGTGTGGAAAATAATGGGCACCCATAGTTTAGGAAAGGAACAATAAACTTCGGGTCAGTCTTGGGACTGGTATGAGCAAATAAAAACAGTTGGTCTTTAGAACAAAAAACAAGAGATTTAAAATAAATCCGTAATGCTTTTTAGAAAATGAAACTACCATAAGGCCTCCCGCCACACACACAATGCAAACGAAGAATTGGAGGAGATTTCTCCATATGATAGTCAAATATGCATGACACGAGAAAATTTCTTTTATATTATTATTATAAGTGCATGGTGTGGAAAATCATTTCAAAAGTATAATATAAATCCTAGCCAGCGTAGACATTCTGAACTATGCCTACTTTAGCTACCATCTAAACAGTGGTGACCATCATAAGTAAATGGCAGGTTCTACAACTAAAACCGTACAAGGTGCGTATTGAAGAATGGATTTACTACAAATGGTCAGGCTAAGGAACTTCCTGGGCCACATGGATACGTCTTTGGAGGGACGCTCCGAGAACCTAATCGGATCTCTGCCAACACAAGGCCAGGTAACCTCTGTAACTAGGTAACTACTACACGAGTATGCCATCCCCCGGTCGTAACCGACCTTTATCCCGGGATTCACCAACAACCACAAAGTAATAAATTTGCAGCAACCATATAGGTTAAGTATCTGGGCTCCATACCATGATACCACCTCTATCCAGAAGGAAATGAACATACCCTCAGGGTGCGCTACCCCCAAATAACCTTGCTACATTCTTCCTGTTTCGACCATTCCGGGTTGTGAAGTTCGATGAAGTCTCGTCCACAAAGCTACGCTTATTACAAAGCCATGCTTTGATCAACAAATGATCAGCAGCACTTCGTATGCCACATTACCAAATTGGGAATGTATCACTGGTAACCATCAATTACATAACCTCTGTGCTCGTATGTCTTCGAGAAGGGTGTTAAGCTAAGAGAATAAATCTCTGCCACCAAACAGAAAAGTATTTGATAGAAATCAGTTTTTACATCTCAGAGTGTAATGTCAGACACACATCCATACAAGTCTGTTCCGGGTTCGAACAGAACCGAAGGCACTTCCAAAGAAGCCCGTGCAATCCGAGAATCCTCAATTCTGATCGGACTTCCCATCACTTAGGGAATCTCTATACCGTAGCTACTAGATGCAGAGACAATCGATAGGTCATCCTATCGTTCTTGCAAATACCCGGTCTTCACCGTCGATCTTCAAATGCTATCCATAACGTCGTATCGTTATTCGAAATGGGTTATATGACACAAGGTCCTCTCCCGGCTAAACCAAATAATGAGCGCAATATTTTAAAACATATGGATATGGGATTTCAGTTAAGTCACAACTTTAAAATTCAAAAACTATTTCAAATGGTTTAAACCAATTACCATTTCAAATCTTTAAACAAAAAGATTTATTTCACAAGGTTTACCCAATCTTACAAAGATCCATCCATGGATTTCAAAACAATTCCCGTTTCAATCTTTTATATATATAAGATACACCATCTAAAATTCTCTTCAATTTCAAAATAGGGTTCAACTATCTTTCAAAAGATTCAATTATAGCTTTCAAGGCCATTCTATTTCAAACATGAAATCTTTTTATCATAATTGGGAAATTCTTTTCTTATATAAAAGCTATTATTATTTGAAACCACTTGTTTTCGTTTCGGAAAACCCGATTATATTTGCACGAGTTAAGGCCTTTCAAACATAAACTTGGGTTAAATTCAAATTTTCAAAGCATACTTTTAAAATGGTTTAAAAATCCATATAAACACATCTATAGTTTGTATAACCTTTTTACATCATAAATTCTCAATATAGAATTCAATTTCAAATTTTGAATTCAAATTTTAAATCAAATTTCAAAATTAAATCAAGTTATTCAAAAATAACTTTTATCTTTGAAATTCCTTTCAAAAGCTTTTCACTTAAAACCCAATCCATATCCAAACCATTTGGATTTAAAAATTCAATTTTTAAATTATTTTAAAAAAATCTGCGACTTAACCAATTTCCTCGTGAAATCCATATTTGTGTGTGTATAGTGTAGTATAGGGGTTTTACACAATAAAAGTGCCATATCATCAATCAGCACAGATTCAAATACAGAAATATCGATAAGTGGTATAATCTATAATGCTTATTTTCATTTACAGATCATGGATGAATAATATAAGTTCATCGTAGATAATAAATTACATCACAGATAAATAAATTACATCACAGATCACAGCACAAATCAGGATAATTCATAACACAAAGCATCATATATCAGGGATATCAAACAATTAAATCATCCAATAGAATCCAAATATTCATAAGTAAGATCAATTAATTATCTGATTTATTTAAATCGGATTAGTTACTTATGAACAAATTTTCTAATCCTAGTTAATTAATCATTAATTAATCACAAACCGTTTTGATTAATTACCCTTTAATCATTAATTAACCTTTAAATAAATAAATAATCCTTTGATTAATTAGTCTTAATTAATTTCAATAATTAATAAATTAATTCTTAATTAATTATCCTTAATTAAAATAAATGATTATTCCTAATCATTTTCATAAATTAATTAACCTTTATTAATTATCTTTAATCAATAAATTGATTATCACTAATTACTATTGATTAAGTCTTAATCACCATCATAAATTAAATCATTTCTTAGTTAATTATCTTAATTAATTTATCCTTAATTACATAAATTAATTAACCCTTAATTGTTAAATAATTAAATCTTAATTACTTTTATTAATTACTTATTCCTTAATTAATTAATAATTAATTAACCTTAATTATTTATTTAATAAATCTTTAATATTTAATGATCAATTAAGTAATTACCTTTTAAAATAATCATATTTAAGTAATTACCTTTTAAAATAATTATATTAACAAATCATTCATTGTTTTAATAAACCGAGGGATGATTTAATTACTTTGATTCTTTTTTTCTTTTAAACCTTGTTAAATAATCAACTTTATCACATTAGTTATTTTAAAAGGTTGAGATTTAGTTTAAACAACATTTTAACTTATTTACCCCCTTTTTAATTACATTATTTATTAAATATAAATAACTTTATAAATAATGTATCCAATTTAAGTAAATTAAATTTTTAATAATTTTGAAATATATTTTACTTAAATCTTTTATTTATTCAAACTTTAATCAAAACATCATTTTGAAAACATGTGTTTTAAAAAGTTCAAAAGTTTGAAATTTTTTTTTAAAGTAAAAACTGTTTTACAGATTAACTAGAGACCCGCTTCGAGTCACCCCCGAGCACTTTGCTTGTTTACTTCGGGTTATATCAAAAATCAATCCGAGTACCTAACTTCAAATATTAATTTTTTTTAAGTATTCTTACCCGATAAATTAGCATTCTTACTCGAGTAAAAACTGCAGCCAGCAACCCTCTTTCCCGAAGACAACTTCAAGAAATAAACCCTTTCATTCCCAACGTGCTACTGATACACACCAGGGGTTGTGCACGTGTACCCTCGAATGCCGAAGCTCCGACCTCCAAAACCATCGTCGACCTGTCACCTTCAATCGCCTCAAGCCATCCAAACACCCATAAACTCGAGTCAAATTTGAAAACACGATCGAGTCGTCTTGACCAAAGAAACCCAGCGAAGCATCATCAGGAAATTGCCCAGCGCCATCACCTCAAGCCATCGTACATCACGCGAATACACACGAACCCTCCACACTGTTCGACGCCTCGTTTGGCACTGGTGCAGTGGCACTCGATCCATCCACGACCACGCAGCAATCACGTGAACCCAACCTGGTACTAACCTGACTTAAAAACCTACACAAACCTTGCGCGACCACCACGACGCATAATTAATTTTCCTATGATTTTTCTGACAACCACCAACCCATAACCTTCCTCCAGTCACCACCCCGAGGTCCAATGCCACCGTGATTGCCACAAAATGACACAACCCCCAATTCAGTTCAACTTTCGATTTCTTACAATTCACAAACTTAAAAATTTTAATATCTATATTAAAAATCATGATTTCCCCTCACGAATTTGAATATATAGTTAAAACTTGAAATTGTTTTCATTGAATTTTCTGTTTACAAGAGATTTCACTGTAATTTTACATAATTGTAATATTCTCCAAATAATTCTACTGGAAACACTTCTTAAAAATGAATTTACATCCTTATAAACAATTTCCCTTAAGAAACCATAGCTTAAATTCGTTTGGATTAAAAGATATGAATCTTTTTATAAAGATTTTTAAACCTGTTTTATATACAGAGGTGTGTAAATACAAATATACTGACATGCATGCATCCAATTACACACATAAATGAAACCAAATATACTTGTAAATGTATTCATATTAAATCATCAATTGCCAAGGCATTTTCTCCACATATATCAGAATCAAGAAGATGGGTTTTAAGAAATGAAGTTTGCTCCGTTGAACAGAGAAGAACAGAGGCAGGATTTTGATTTGAAAACTGATCTTTGCTTTGAGTTGCTCTACCTTTTTATCTTTGCATTGAATCAGGTTGCAGATTTTATTCTACATCCTTGAACTTTCTTTTGTTTCCAGGCTTTAAGATTTCTTTTCTGGTTTGTATTGTTTCATTTTCCAAACATGGTCTCTGTTTTGTTTTTCTGAAACTTTGTACTTGATTTTTTTTCTGCTTGATCATTCTTTGTTTTAGATTTGAATTTTGAGATGGGTTCAAATTCTTTTGTTTTTTTTCCTTTTTATTTCTAGTTTTCTAGGTTAAGAAGTGAAGAAAAATTGGCCTGGTTTTGTTTTTAATTTTGATATTCATTAACATCATAATTCTAAAGCATATTTGCCACTTGTTCATTACGCTAACACTTGTCTTATTTCCTTGTTAAGATGATTACACATGTTAAACAAATTCAAATTATGTTTTAAACCCTTACTCTCATTTATTTTATAAATTTTGTTTTAACCCCTGTTTCAAATTTACTTACAAATTCGTGTATGTATATTATTTACTAACTATATTTATTTTCAAATATATTTGAAAGAAAAGTAATCTAAATCTTTTATCACATCTTATTAAATCTCAAAAGATTTGTATACATATAAAGTATATTAAACCTTTATTCATTCTGGTTTTAAAATATGTATACATTATACATACGTTTTCAATTATTTGTACTTACACAATTTTTTAACGGGAAATGATTTGAAAGTAAATTATACACATATTAAAATTAGAAAACAAATTTTATTTCCAATAAATTATTAAATTTCCAAATTAAAATTTCTATTTACAATACATACCCTATTTAACTTTGAAATATCACATTCATTCACATCTATTTACATATACAAAAATACATTTTTATTTGTTTAGGAAATTCTCAATTTAATTCATAATTAGATTTATAATTAATAGATTATTCAAAATATTTATTACTGAATTTTCAATCTCACAATTCAATTTAAAATAAATTTTATATACAAATATGTTAGTAAATTTGGAAAAATTCACATTTATTCTCATTTGATTCCAAAAATTAAATTAGTTATCAAATTGATCTTGTTCTAAATTCGGGAATGTTACATTTGTAGAATTTGATCTTTGCAAATTAGTTTGGATTTTGGTTTCCAGTTGCAACTTTTTTGCTGTTAGGTATGATGTCAAAATATACCATGCTGAAGTAGCTTGGTTCCAAGAATAAAAAATGATCCAAGTGAATAATATGAGGCCTTCAATATCATTTGTTCTTAGATTTTATTCCATATATCGGTGAATAATTTAACTTTTTTGTCTATAATACTTTTTTGATGAGGTTATATCTTAAATTTAGGATTATAGATTACAAATGATTAATGAATTGCAAGCTCTGTGTTCAAAGGGTAATTTCATATAAAATCTATTCTAATATATATATATATATATATATATATATATATGTATATATATAAGAGCATATTGACCCGTTGTATACTCTTTTCACAATTCATCCCATCATGTATACTAAATTCTCAATGATTTGATGGATTATTAAATTTACATGCTTATACTTTCATTTTCATGTATCTTAAATATTAAAGATAACATTAATGACTGTAATATACCATTGATTTCACGTAACCTCCTTTTCTTTATGTATTTCATTCTCATGATATCCATTTAAAAAAATTAACGCATGATTTCTGGCTCATTATTAACTAATTTTGTTTAATTTCTTATTTATGATTGACTTTTTGTCTGTATAAAGAGAATCTTTTACCCTTTATATACTCTTTTCGCAATTCATCTCATTAAGCGTACTAAATTCTTAGTGATTTAAGGGATTATTAACATTTATACCCTTATTATTTCATTTTCGTACATACTATAAATATTAATCATATTATTAATGGCTATAATATACCATTAATTTCGCTTATTCTCTTCCATTTGTTTATTTCATTCTGATTTGAGTTTTCCATTTTCAAAAATAATAATTAACGTATGATTGTTGCCTCATTGTAACCTAGTTTTGTTTAATTACTTATTTTGATTGGCTTTTTGTTTATATCCAAATTGTTGTAGTATGAAACAAATTTAATGGAATCAGTAATTTAGAGAATTAAAGGATTGATTTTCATGTGATTTTTAAATTTTGTGTTAACTTATCTCTATTCTTTATTACAAGATATTATACTATAATATTAAAATATCCAAATAACTTTGTTTATTTCTTTATTGGGATTTACTTTATTATTTAAATTATTGCAACGTTGTGGCCCAATTCAAGTAATCGATAATTCAAAGAATGGGAGGATTAATTTTCAAGTGATTTCAATTTATAGTAACTTTATTTACTATTTTATTACAAATATGTTTATCTATATGCACATAGTGATTGGTAAGCTTGATTACTTAATGTAGGAAAACATGATTTAAAATTTATAGATGATTAGTATATGGATTTCAACAGTATATTTCAAAACTAGAGGTTCGAATGAAAACTTAGTGATTAAGCTCAACTAATTCAAATTGAACATTTTGACCAAGCTTTTCTATCTATACTACTGTTTTGTTTATCTTTATATGAAGTTCAATACAGATGCAATATTTAACCCTTGCTTCCTTTAATCTCATCTTAGATGCTTAATTCACGTAATTTTTTTCAAATTTTTTACATTGAAGTCCAAATCTTTATTTAATGTTTGCATTAACAACATCCTCATTTGTAAAATATGCCATTATATATTAGCGACTATTGACCAAGTTTTTAACTAATCAGAACTCAATAGGAGTTAGAATATCTTGACTAAGCCAGATTGACTCTAAACTTTACTAGAAAGCTTGAAAGGTCAAGAGGTTGGCCTCCATGAAAAATCGTCCGAAAATACTTTAAGTGTTCGGATCGGTATCCATCCAACTCCATCGGATCGGTACCAATCCGAATTGATGCATGAAGATCCATCACAACCTCCTGCATCATGATTCCATACCTCTTCAATGTACCCTTGCAAATTTTCATAGAATTCCAAGCAACCTATCAAGAAGTGAAGACTCAGCTGATCCATTTACCCGCTTTTAGATAAGAGAAAATTAAAACGGATCTACAGAACTCATACGGACTCAGATTGACTTGAAATTTGGAGGGAACACTTAGAAGAAACAAAAGAAGCATCATGCAAAAAATGGACTCAATTGACCAAGCCAACTTGGGTCTGTACTAACCAAGTGATTCAGGTCAGCTACGACCCACATTAGTTGAGCCCCACCACCTGAAAGTCATTGTGTAGGTCATACACAATTTCTACAAGCTATCTGCAAAGTTTCATCTGATTCCAATGAGTATTGAGCGAGATAAAGATGGATCATCTTCAAATATATTCATTTTGGCAGATCTGATTTGACCCAACTAGGATGGGCCCCACCTCATACGATCCATAGGTAGGCTCTACTACTCATCCACATTGCATATCTGATGTTTCATGTCATTTGATTAAGTATGGAGTGAGTTATGGATGGATCTTCTACGAACGGATGGATTGATAACCCGTGAAGATGGATGATCAAACGAACTCCAAACGACTTGATATTCATATAAGGAACTCAAATAAAGGAAAGAAACACAATATAGTTCTCGTAGCATCTAGCATGTTACAAGAGCATGCCCTCGAATGGTACAAGCTTCTCATAGCCGAGCTCCAATACCAAGCCGTGAAGCCCCACCTAGAGACCCCCATTAACAAAGAGTATTACCGGGTAAAACTGCTGCTAATGCGGAGAATAGGGCTGGTTAGGAGGGACCAATTATAGCCTTGTCTTAAATATCTATTGATTACATCGTTAAATGCTTTATATATATGTTCTCTATCTCAAGTGGATCGACATATCCAATAAATACTTAATACAAAGCCATACGTAGCTATAGGATCTATCAGAACAAAATACAACAACTCGAATGCAAAACACATCACAGAACAAAATATATGATCCAAAATAAGCTAAGGAATCAGATCATCACTGATCTAATCCAAATTGGATCATCACCGATCCAATCTAAATCGGGTCATCGCCGATTCGAATAATTTGCTCAGACCGCTCTCAAATTTCTAGGCTCCTTCTACATGCTAAGTGTAGGTTTCTAACAAAGCGGCTGTAGCCCAAATGTTCTGTAGCCCATATAAATACAATCCCATCTGCAACATATATTGGATCCTTTGGACTGGCTGCTGGAGCTCTACCATTGCTATTCTTCACTCATCTTCTCCCGCACAATGATCACAAAAGGAGCAACTAAGATCCTTCGGTTGTCTCCAAGTACTTGTGATCCGATCTAGTCTAGGAGATTCAATTATCTCGTAACCCAAATCAATCTTGCAACAACAGCCAGTTAATAAAAGCTAAAAGGTGGATGTAAGCTTCGCTAACAGCCGAACCACTATAAAAATCTTATTATCTCTTTACTATTTCTACTCTTTTTACATTTATTTTCTATATTATATATTTTGAGAAATAAGGCTGGTGCTTATACACACAGACCAGGGTGTTTATCCATTTTAGCTTAATATTTTGGTGCTTTCATTGAGAACTAGGGTGTTAATTCATTTTTTTGGGTTAACAGTGACATACACGTTTTACTCTCCTCCTCCATTAAATGTTAATTCCATATAATTTGTCGCAACCATTCACTTTTTGTAACTTGAAATATAATTGTAATGATCAATTACATAATTAATTCCTAACAAAATGCATTTTTAGTTTAAAACTACAAAAAAATTCGATATTTTATTTTCATAAATTTTGTCCTTCCTACATTAAGTAAGGATTCATGCCGACTTTCATAAATCAATTTATTAGAAACATGTCAAAAGCTCTCTCATTCCCTTATCCTTGCCTTTAACTTTAATATATTATATGTATATCTCTATTACCTAAGAAGTTTAACATTTGATTACCCTTATTCTTTTTTATCTTCATTTTGAGAATAAAATCCTTGTTTTTGGGCTATTAAATTTATAGGACAAATTTTCCCTTACATTATTCTTATATCCATTTACCAAACCTTTTGCATTCATTACTTATGATCTAACTACAATTTATTCATCTTCTCCAAAAAATAAATTAAATTTCCTCTGTTACTTCCCATTTTCAATTTTTTTCCTTTCATTTCATTTTCACAATTTTTTCACTCCTTTTTAGTTTCATAAATATAATAAAATTTAAAAGGAAAAAAAATTATATTTTCAGTCCAAATCGAATTAAAGATTCTTTTCAAATAATATTTACTTAATCTTTTTAATTTTTTAATATGAAAAATTTGAGTTAATTCATTAAAAAAATTCACTTTTATATTCAACATGATATTTATGATAGTTATTTTTTTTGAAACTGGGTACTTATATTTACAAACTAGGCAGCACATAAGTCTGCAAGAATCATCGTAACGCACAGTTTAATATGTCAAAGGCAGGGATCGAACTGCCGACCTTGTAGTCAACAGCCTGGCGTTTTACCACTGCGCCAAGGCCTCAGACATTTATTATAGTATTTATGTTTTCAATGATTGAGTTTTTGCCCGTTACTTTTGGTGTTTAGGTTTCTATGTATATCTCCATTATTAAATATATCTAAGGAAATCAAGTTAGGTGAAGAGCATTGTATCTGTAGTGAAAATATTCAAATTAAAAAATCTTAACTTTATTTTAAGAAATAGGTATAAATGTATAAGTAGCATTTTTGTTTATTCCATTATAAATATTTTATGTGGTCCTGGTCGACGTAAATGTATTTTTCGTTAAATCTTATATATCCGTCTTAGTCAACTTAAGATTTAATATATTTTCTAGTGATGTTCAATGTTCATAAGTAACATGATTTTTTCATTTGAGTACATAGTTGCCACTAAATTCATAAGGATCTTATGATACAATGTGTTAATTACATGTTATTTACAAAGTTTGTTTAATGTTACGGTATTTTGATTTTGATTTTAATTTGGGGATATTGAGAGGTTATCAATTTGATATATAGTTGCGTAAATGTTTATAAGTAAACTTACCTCAAATATAAGATCATACCAAATAATAGTAAAAGAAATTAATTGTTATCAATTCAAACTTATTTGAATTCAAACTAATGAAATTAGTCATAATCAATTCTACCTAGACGAAATTCAGTTTAATAAGAGAATCAGTTACATGTTAATCCTCTATAATTTAGTCAATTGAGAATTAATTTGTAACCACTTAGTTCCTTTTAATTAATTATTTTTAATCACTAATATTTCCAAAGAAATGTAAGTTCAACCTTACGAGTGAATGTGAATTGTGTTATAACATTAGCAAGTGCTTTTTCCTATAAGAACCACCACGTTGAAGTAGTAAAATTGGAACTTAAAACCAGTTCCTAACAAGAATTATATTTTTAGTAACAATTTAGTAGAAGACTAAAATAAATGAACGAAGAAATATTCATTGATAATAATCTATTTCTAATAGTTCAATTTGTTAATTTTGTTTTCTTACACTATTTACTGCTATTTTCTACAATGAAATGTCATCCAAAATTTATTTTATTTTCATCCAAAATAATTCCATGTGATGGTGATATACTATATTGCATTGAATTATGTTAATTATTGTACTTTTTGCATGAATATTTAAAGTAATGAAGAATGATTATTCGATGGTTCCAAAATTTAACTATACAATATTTATATTCTACATATATTTCTCATGTCATATTATGCTATATGTATTAAGAAATACGATGAGTTAGATTTACGTCAATATTTTTCAAGATGCAGTTAATATTGGATAACATCAAAAGGTGGGCTTTTTCGAATTTGAAATGTTATTTATTTGAACCAATTTTTTAAACAATGTTCATTGTAAACATTATTTCTCTATGTCAGATTCGAAGCATTATTATCAATAAAATCTTGTACGTGTGTGTACATATATATATATATATATATATATATTTCTATGTTAAATACAGGATAAACATATTGAATATATGTTGCTTACATTTGAAAAATAATAGTGATGCATAGTAATGTACTGCTTACGAAGTTAACAATAATTACTGGCTGATGTTATTGTTTGTTGTATGAAACTGCCGTGCACTAGAAAAAGTAATTATACATTGTGTATTTGGAGATTACTAAAATAAATTTATCAGCAAATGTTTGTCAATAGTGTTCATGAAAAATATACTTCATGTAAAAAATTAAAATTCATAAACATACAATTTCATGTTCGTAATTTCTAAATTTTAAATATATATTGGTAAATAGATTATATGGTGAATTTATGTTTGTGTTGCACATGTTTGCACGAGTTGTATCTTACTAATCGAAAATGAAATTAGATGAGACATATATGTAACCAATAATGAAAATCAAGTGGGATTATACCTTGACGGTCTGGATTGCTTTCGAATAGTCATATACATAAAATTTCGATTTAACCAGATTGCTCAGCATATCAAATTGTATACGTTAAATAATACTAATAACCTGAACTCAAATGGTCTGAACAGTGTAGTATTATAAAATTTAGGATAAAAGATTGTAAATCCATAATCCTTACGGAACGTTGATTGGAAAGATGTCCATACCTAGGATCCTATTAAATTGGTATTCATACACAAGCAAATGTTAAACCATTGGATGAGTGCTTTATGCAAAGCGTAACTAGGAAAAAATTTAAAAATATATTTAATTTTGCATAAAATTTTATTTTATGTTATGTTGAATGATAAATTTTATACTAAACTATGTTGGATACACATATATTAAAATCTAGAAATGTTTGCCAAATGCTTTTGATAATATTTCAACTATAATAATATGTAAATCATGAGGACGAATATTCCAAGACTGTTCGAAATTAATGACACGATGATATGTAATAAAAGGTAAACATAGTCTATTTGTAATTGACATATGCTAAATTAAACTGAAAATAATTAAAAAATACTTACAAGTATGTTGTATTGCGCTAGCATGCACTTTGTCAGGAAGCAACCGAAAGTTAGAAGACAGAATATTTATATCTGTTCTTACCACAAACTGTAGCAAAAAGAATTGAAATAGTACTTGGAGAATGGGAAGTCATCCTAGTGACATCATTACTAGGAAAAGGACAGGCTTAAGGTCAGCGCCATTGGCCGGACCCGAATCTTCTCCGAAAATATCAAAACCACACAAAATAGATGCTATGTGCATCGAGAAGATAAAATAGAATGCATTGACTGCATTCGAAAGTAAAGACCAAGTTAGAGTACAAAACCAAAGTGCATGAGATTAGCACATGGGGTTCTATGTTTACTGAAATCACATTTTATCAAATGTCTACAAGAACATGTCTGTACTAGCATATACCATAGGGCAACCTAAACAGCGCCATATAAAGCCAAAAGAACTCTACCAGGGCTACATACAGACCACCCAAACTATGCTTTAACATAAACTCGACCCTGCAGGAAAATGACAACTTAAAGCTCACCCTCTCCTTATCTCTCATTGACAACAACCAAGAGAATAATTTGAGTAATAAGAAAGTCTCAAACAGGCTCTCAGCATACAAAGGGAAGAACTACCTCATTTTGACCCGTGATAAGAAATCATGCAAGAAAAACAAGAGCAATAGTGGAGCAATATGGTCTGAACACCAGGCAATATCTACACTGCATTTGTTCTTATGCGTCAACAACACGACAAGGCTCCAAAAAGGTCTCTTATCTTTCCTCTTAGGACAACTTGATATTTCAAGAGAGAAGACACCGTCCTAGGCAGACCTAGGATTCTCACCCACTTTTCTGGCATTCCGCTTTGAAATTCCAATCTCCCGCCATGGTCAGAATTTTCCACCTAAGACACATCATCAATCCAAGCATAAAGTACGAGCATCATGGATAAATGACGAGTGGCATATGTAATGGAGAAGGTTGAAGGAAAATACGGGAAAAGATTACCAACATAAAAAAGCACTTTTCATATTATAAAACGAAAGGCATTGGATCTTTTTTGGGGAATTCTTTTCAATTATTTTTTTGAATCCTCAGATTTTGGAATCTTCTCTAGCAACTTCTTCTTCTTTCGAAGAAGAAAGAACATATTGTGTGCCTCAAGGCCATCAAAATCTCTTGTAAAAAAAATAGTAAAATATAGTGGATTATTACGTAAATGTAGAATTCACAACTATCTGAACCACGTAAAAAACCTACATGTCTTTTACTTTTTTGTAGTCCATTACTATATTCTCTTTTGTTCATTGATCCATTTTGACATTTCAACATATAGTTCAAGTGCGACTAGTTGGCCATGTAAGCATTCAGCACCACGGTCACCACCTAAATGCGAATCTAACCAAGCGTTGGTTCGTGGATTCATAGCCGTGTGGACAATCAACCATAAGGTTGCCTCATGTCAAGTCAAGTGTGATGAAAAAAAAATATTCAATGACATTTTTGGTGATAGAAGGAGAGCTCGAACTTTCGTCCTCCGTTCTTCGTACCTCCTTCCTCTATTCTCCATTCCACAATTCCTCTGTCCCTTGGTTCCTCGGCCCTTTATTCCTTCATCCCTTAAATCTCTCAACCCCAGTCAATCTACGACCCTTCAATTCCATCTTCTATTTCTCCTTTACCCCCATCTCACCGGCCCTATTTGTCTATTGCATGTGTCATGCTATAGATAAGCAGTTAAGGTGTTCTCCAAAATTGAAGCAGTGAGACCAGTAACCACTTCTTAGTAGACCAACTGAAATTATACTCAAAGACAGTGGCTCTATGACCCAATCTAGTAGAGAAATGCCAAGAGTATTTTCTGATATGAAGACTCTTGCTAACCAAAAGGGGAAAGCAAACAAGCAGTGAAGGTCCAGCCGTTAGAAATGTGGATTACGGATCTTAAGGCTGGAATGACACTAGAGGGGGGTGAATAGTGTTTTATGGATTTTCTAAATCTTTTTGAAACTTATGTAACTTAATCACCAACAAATGCAATTCACAAACATAGATATAATTACAAAATCAGACACATATGCAAATACTAAATAAAAGCAGTAAAGGAAAGAACACACCAAGATTTTATACTGGTTCGGAGTTACCCTACATCTAGTCTCGTACAATTGTACGATATTCTTTTCAAAATAATCTCCCAGATTACACCCTCGATTTCAAGGCCACGAGGTACACCCTCCTGTATTCGAGTCCGGGGCAAATCGCCTAATTGATTTCCGAGGCAACAATCGCACCCAATTAATTTCAAGGCTCAACCACACCTTTTACTCAATAGTTTGATTTACAAATAATTCTATAACTTTGAATAGCACTGAGATCTTATTGGAGAGAGTGGCAGAGAATCAAACAAGAGATAATCAAGTTCAATTCACTTGGTATTTCGACAGAGTATGGTTTGGTATTCTTATAAATTAAATGTGAAAGATGAAGAGGAGAGAAAGTGAATGAAAATCTAGTAGAAATTCGTTTGGAAAGTCTGGTATTTATAGAGATTTAACAACCATATCTATTTGTGAAGGATATGACGAATAGACACTTCTTTTGAAAATTTGAAAATTGAAAATTAACAAGCACCATGTCGACATGGGGTGTAGGAGTATGTCGACATGCTCTAGGCAAAAATGGTGATTTTGATTTTCTTATTAAAATTGGTTTTTATAATTTTTCAAAAAAATTTCTAAACTATTATAAATATACTTGAATATAGTTTAACCATATAAAAGAATTTAGAATGTAATTTTTAATATATAATCTTAATCTATAAAGTGATTTAAAAACTGACTATATAAATATTTAAAAATTAAATGTTCAAACAAGAAATGTTTAAAATCAAGGACAATTTTGAAATCAAAATATTAAAAAATGACAAAGATAATTTTAAGGCTAAAGTATTTCAAACAGGAGAGGTGTCTTTTTGAAAAGAAGGTTTCGAAAACATTTTAAAATAAGATATATATTTTTGAAAAGAATTTTCGTAAAATTAGTGGATATCAAAATAGGACCACAATATGTTCCACTGTATATTGTCATGGGTTCCATCCCACTAGAGTTCCATCCCTTTTACAGGCTTGAAGTGGATTCCATTCCACGAATAAATTTCGAATAAAAATGTAAGAGCTTTCAAGAAGTTTTAACATAATTCTAGATTCAATACTTATCTTGTACTTTGAAATCTTGAACTCTTGATATCTTGATACTCATGAGTCTTCAATCTTGATATCTTCAATCTTTTAATTCATCAATCTTGTATCTTTATGCTGTACAGTCTTCATTCTTGGTACCTGCATGTTTATATCCTGCATATACATATATATCTCAAACTATAATGTTAGCAATTATATTTTATAATAAGTCCTAAGGTTGTTGTCATCAAAACCATCCTTCTTTAGGACTAACACCAGCTACCTAGACTACCCCGCATGCCCTTGAGATAACATTGCCAAGTGGAAGTGACCACCCTAGGTGCGGTATGCCTTGGACGCATCCAGACTATGCATCGCCTTTAATCACTGCCTCTTATGTCTCTACCCCCATTACCATATAGCGGTTGTACGAGGGTTGGAGAAGTGTTGGTGTTCGACGGTGGCTCCGATAAAGAAACGAGGGGATCATAATGAAGGTTGCTGCAATCGGGTCGATAGGAGCTTCCACTTTACTCCTCCTCACCGGAAGGCCAAAGGATCCAACCGTAGGATTTTCACCTTCGACAAGCGCCTAGTACTACACTAAAGATCCCAAGCCAAGAACAAAGTGTACTAAATAGTAGATCAGCTCTGCGCCAAAAAAATGTATGTGTGTGAATGTAAAGTCTTTTTATTGTTTCTCTATAAATAGGAAAGTTATATAAACACATTCACAGTTCATTGCCAGTAGCCACTGAATTAGTAGAGCAGTAGGCAAAACGGTAACCTCAACACTGAGAATGGTGATACTGACCCCATCCATTTGAGCTTGCACCAATGGATTTTGGTTCTCAACCAAAATATTTCACTAGACAGGATAGCAAATTTCCCTACTGTGGTTTGAATTTTTCTATGATTAGAAATCATAAAGATTGGTCATTGGGATATTAGACTGTCTGAACCATATAAGAAACACCTATGTTAATTAATTCGACATACTAGACATACAGATATTAGATTGCCCGAACCAGTATAAAAATTCATGTGCATGTCATTTTAGGTTGTATCACGACTTGACTTCTCACTCGAATATTACTCCTCAATAGGAATGGCCATGCTTAGAGTATGACGATTCCCTCCTCCTGTCCTACCGCATTGTTCCAAATGTATGATTTCACCAAATAACAATAACGACACTCTTTGCAATAAGAATAGTGATGTTGGTGAATATAAGTCCAGAATTTTCGACCCTGAAAATTCGACACTAATACGTTCCCTGTATATAGTGCCGAGCAATCAAGAAACTAAAACAAAAGCACAGAATTTCACAATCACAGCGGAACAAAATATAATATCAAATAACAACATTTGTACTAAGAAAAGCTGTAAATTTCAATTTATAAACAATATATCATAGTACAATCATCAACAAATAATTCGGATAGTGATAATAACTTGTCCCTAAATACAATCAATACTAATTCTAATACACAACGGAATATACTCCATATGTCCCTACCATCCAGCTTGCCTTTTGTGCTCCAGAACATCCCAACCTGAAAATCCGTAATACTCATTCTGACCCGAGCATTACAATAAAGTAACACCCGAGGCAGGATTGAAACCAGCGTGAGTAAACCCATTTAAGATGAAATATTTATGTTGTAAAGCTTCTTTGAAAACTCAGGTAACTCGTTCATCACGGCGAGTTTTATCTTGCTGTAGCCAAACATTTATTCCACAAAATGATATCTAAGTACCGTTACTTAGTTGGCCAAGTTTACTTAATATATTCCATTCCAGCCTATTTGATTCTATAATCAAATCTATAAAGAATTATAGATTACTAATCGAACTGGTTTCGAATATCGCTGATATCCGACACCGATCTCTTCGAATCCATCGCCATCCTTTAAGCCAAGTTATTTAAGTAAAAACAATTCAGTCTAAATTTCAGAATGTCATATTTGCACATAAATTCCATCACATATATCTATTTAAATAAACGACTCACATTTATCAACATTTTAATCCAGGGCATTTCATATCACATGATATCACGAATTAACATACTAAAGATCCATCCATGGCTAGATTAACTAGTCACATAATCATCAAATTAATTTGTTAACTCCGCCCCGGTTTTGACTCAGCAACTCAAAGGGATGCCGACCTAAGGCTTAAAGAGGTTACCGACCTAACAGGTTTGAGAGGCATACCGACCTAACAGGCTTGAGAGGAATGTCGACCTAAGGCCTAAGGGGTATGCCGACCTAAGGCCTAATGGGTATACCGATCTAATACCTTAACAAGGTTACCGACCTAACGCCTTAACAAGGTTACCGACCTAACGCCTTAACAAGGTTACCGACCTAACGCTTTAACAAGGTTACCGACCTAACGCTTTAACAAGGTTGTCGACCTAAGATAGCCACCGACCTAAGATAGCTACCGACCTAAGTTGCAACCGACCTATGACCTATGTTAAGTCGTTCACGACCCAAGCAAAGGAAGGCAAGTTCAATGCAGCTACTTGGCACAGTGGCCTCTTAACTTATACATGATCCAGGACTTACTAGTTAAGCCGTGACTTGCGACTTGCCAGTTAACTCGTTCACGACTCACGACCTAGCTTGAGTCGTCCACGACTTAAAGCTACTAAATGTAAGCCCGATGCCGTATTACTGGGACAAGGTTGTGTTAACTCGGGGGCGACCTGGGACTTGTACAAACGAACCTTTGTGAAACCATGAAGGGGCCAGATGAGTCGGCCACGACTTACCTTAGACCGGTCACGACTTACGACCTAAGGGGGGATTTCCCTATAAATACCAACCTACCTCAAGCATGAGGGGGACCTTTGGATGATCTCTTTTAGCACCGATACTCTGCAGAATTCTCGACTCACTCAACACTACAAGTATGAAAGGCATCTCGACTAACTTCGAGAGGAAATCTAATGCAATCTACATGGATTCAAAGAATTCTTCTGCGTCAAAGTTCTAGTTGTTTGTCTCGTCAGAATTGTAATTGAAGATTGTTGTAAAGTTGTAATTGATTCAGCAATAAAGAGAATTAAAGTGGACGTAGGCTCACCCTAAGCCGAACCACTATAAAAACTGTTGTCTTTTCTGCTTTCTCTGTGACTTTTCTACTTGTTTTTAGTTCCCGTGTTCACGGGTGGTTCTTTCACTCAACTTCAAACCTACATCAGGGTGTTAGCGTCTGATTTCTATGTTAACATTTTTGGTGCTTGCACTGAGAACTGAACTCAAGGAACTTCTACCATTGCTCCATAAAGGTCTGCTGAAAGGATTTCTTTTAAAACCAGAAGTTTATTGGAAATAATGGCTCCTGGGAGAAAATGAAGTTCTGTAAGATCCGACAATGTTCAAGAGAATACTTCTACCTCTCCTCCTTCAAGTCAAAAAGCTTCAACTGTTGGAGTTACGCGAGCAGAATTGGACGCTGCTGCGCAGTTGGAAGCCCAGAATGCCCTGATCTTGGGTAAGTTGAATGATCTGCTTGGGGAAAATCGTCAACCAATTAATAATGATGGGAATCCTACTGTGGGAGTTCAGGATGTTGAAGGGAACATTTCTCAAAGAGCCGCAGACCCTGTAGAAAGGACTCCTCCTCAAGATGGAGCATCAGGGCCGCAGCCGACCCTCCGTGAACGATTGTCAAGGCAGAATTCGAAGAGAGTGGCTGATGAGAAAGAGTGGAGTTTACATACTTGATGAGAACGATTCGTCAAATCATGAAGGAAAATATGCGAAGAGATGAAGATGAGAAAGAGTGGGGTTTTGCTCCAAGCAAAACTCCATTTACTAAGAAGATCTTGAAGGCAGAGTTCCCAAGGAAATTCGTTCCCCCTACTATTCCGGCTTACAAGGGGACGAGTGATTCTAACAAGTTTCTGTATAAGTACGACTGGCATATGACTGGTGCCAGGGCGTCAGATGAAATTAAATGTTGATATTTCCCGGTATATCTCGAAGGTGTGGCTCTATTGTGGTTTACAAAGCTGTCGGTCAGGTCCATCGATCAGTTCTTCGATTTTACCAGGAAATTCAATGAGCAGTTTCGACTGTATGCTTCTAAAGCAAAGGATATAATGTCACTGTCAAGTCTAGAGCAAAATCCGGGAGAATCCATTAGGTCATTTTTGAATCGTTTTAACATAGCTTTGGCCGAGGTAGATAATGCTGAGCCACGCATGGTCCTAACATACTTGATGAGAGCGATTGACAAATCGAATGAATTTGGAAAATGGTTGAAAATGAAGGAACCAAACTCACTTGACAAATTCTACAAGAAAGCGGATGAATTCATGCGCTTGGAGAGCCTCCAAACAACGGCTAAGGTGGTATCTGCGAAAGCCGGGAACACTGGTGCTGCTTCGAACAAGAAAGAACCTAACACTCAAAAAAGGGGAAATGATAGTGGAAAGAAACAGGGAGATGCCAAGAAAGGCCGTCCTTTCAATTTCACACCCTTGACCGATACCCCTGAGAGCATCTTTTTTGCGACCAAGGATGATGTCAATTATCCTACACCACCTAAAATGAGAGTTGGGATTAGGATGGAAAAAAGTGGAAGGTTCTGCCGGTTCCACAACCAGCCCGGCCATGATACCAACGAATGCCGTTAGTTAAAAGAGGTAATTGAACAACTCCTGAAGGAAAACAAACTCCAGCAGTATGTGAAAAGGAACAGAAATGCCCCAGCTTCGTCAATTCAAGGACAACAAGTTCCCGCTCACCGTCCTGCTTCGAGTGAGAAGGCCTTAGAGCATGAATCGAAAAGACCTGTTATTAATATAATAACTGGAGGACCTCACCCAGCAGGCAAAAGCTGGGGCGAGATGGAAAGGTATGCCCGGGACTTGAGGCATGTTCCAGCTGAAGAGAATGTTTTTGTTTTAGAGAATGATGCGCCTTTAAAGCAACAAAAGACTTCCACAGATGATATTGTATTTAGTGCCAGGGATTCTTTGGGTATCGAGGCTCCGACCATAGATCCTTTGGTCATATCCGTCGGTATTGGGCCGGCAACTGTGAGAAGAGTTCTAGTTGATTGTGGAGCTTCATGCAACATCCTCTTTAAGAAGACCTTTGATCAAATGAAAATTCCAATGACTGATGTTCAAGCTTCATCACTTAAGATTGCTGGGTTTGCTGGAGAACCCAAACAGCCGATTGGGACCATAGATTTGTTTGTGGAACTTGGAAAGGGATTGAGGAAGGTGGCTCGAAAGCAAACCTTTATAATTGTTGAAGAATTCTCTGCCTACAATGCCTTTTTAGGCCGACCAACTCTTGCTGCGTTCAAAGCTGTTCTTGCCCTATGGTGTCTGACTCTAAAATTCCCCACAGATAACGGAGTTGGTGTGATTAAGGAAGACCAAGATGCGGGGCGAGAATGTTACTTTGCAGAGTTGCGAGAATCAAGGAAAAGAGAAATGGGAAAAGGTGCGGCGGCTCCAGTCCACATCAAAGAACCAACCTTGTAGTAATTACAGGGTGGACCCTGCACTGGCGAATGCAGTGGTGCACGAAGAGAGATGGATCCAAGGAAATCCAGTGCAGGGGAGAATAGGGTAGTACCGGTAGAGGTAACAGTGCCGGTGCCCGTTGACCTAAAGGACCCAAACAAAGTGCTTAGTGTGGGATCACAACTCAGCACAACAGTTCAGAATGTTCTGATTTCATTTTTGAAGGCTAATTTGGATGCGTTCGCTTGGACTCATGCTGACATGTGTGGAATATCCATAGAGATTGCAGTACACACTCTGAACATTGATTCAAAGTTTACACCTGTGAAATAGAAGAGAAGAACCCAGGGTCCTGAGAGAACGGCAACATTAAAGGAAGAAGTGGATCGGCTCATGGAGAACGGTTTCATCAGAGAATCTACTTATCCAAATTGGGTATCAAATCCAGTGCTGGTCAAAAAGGCTAAAGGAAAGTGGAGAGTATGCATTGACTTCTCAGATTTGAACAAATCTTGCCCCAAAGACTGTTTCCCGCTGCCCAGGATCGATCAGTTGGTGGATGGGACGGCAGGACATGAATTGTTATCTTTTATGGATGCATACTCCGAATATAACCAGATTATGATGCATGAGCCAGATCAAGAGGATACGAGCTTCATCACAGATATTGGACTCTACTGCTACAAGGTCATGCCTTTTGGACTCAAGAATGCAGGGACAACTTACCAAAGGCTTGTTAATGCCATGTTTAAACCACAGATTGGCAAGACAATGGAAGTTTATGTTGATGATATGCTAGTAAAGTCTAAGAAAGCAGTGGACCACATGGATCACTTAGCAGAGATGTTCACAGTACTCCGAAAGTACGGAATGAAGCTTAATCCCTTAAAATGTTCACTTGGAGTGGAGTCCGGAAAGTTTTTGGGTTTCATTGTGAGCGTTAGGGGTATTGAAGCCAATCCAGCTCAGATCACTGCCCTGAGAGAGGTCAAGGCTCCTAGAACGAAGAAGGAATTGCAAAGTCTCAATGGAAAGGTTGCTGCTTTGAGTCGGTTCATTTCCAAAGCTACTGACAAATGCATTCCATTCTTTGATGCTCTGAAGAAAGGAAGAAAAAACTTTGAGTGGACCCCTGAATGTCAGAAAGCATTTGATGAGTTGGTTCCTCATATGGAAGTGCCTCCGATACTTTCAAAGCCTGACGGTGGTAAAGATCTCTTCATATATTTGGCAATTTCATCTCATGCTCTCAGTGCGGTGTTGGTACGGGAAGACGCAAGGATTCAACGCCCAGTCTATTATATTAGAAAAAGATTCACTGGGGCAAAGATGAACTACTCAAGATTAGAAAAGATCGCCTATTGTTTGTTGATTGCATCAAGAAAATTGAGGCCGTATTTCCAAGCTCATCCCATCAAAGTCCTCACTGATCAACCTCTAAAGCAAGTCCTATTCCGTCCTGAGACTTCGGGCTGTCTTTTGAAATGGAATATTGAACTCAGCCAATATGACATCACTTACCATCCCCGATAGCAATCAATGGACAAGCTTTGGCAGATTTCATCGCAGAATGTACGGATAAGGGTGACAGTGAGGAAGAAGTCACTGATAGCGCCCCAATCCAATGGAAATTGTATGTCGATGGCGCAAGGAATGATTACTGTTCCGGGGTAGGGGTTGTCCTTGAAAGCCCAGAAGGGCGATCGCTATGTTATGCGCTGAGACTAGAATTCCCTTCGACAAACAATGAAGCCGAATATGAAGCTCTCATCGCTGGTTTAAGGATCGCTAAAGAACTAAATATCAAGGCATTGCAGATCTTCAGTGATTCTCAACTTATTGTTTGCCAAATCAGGAAGGAATTTCAAGCTAAAGGAGGGAATCTACCCGCCTATTTATCAAAAGCCTGGGAGCTCCTTCAAGATTTTGACCGTTATTCAATAAACCATATACCCCGAGAAGAGAACATGAAGGCGGATTCTCTCGCAAAGTATTCGAGTACTGGTGAAACTCAACTATTGGGATTAGTTCCCGTCGAAGTCTTGTCAGCTCCAAGCATAGATGAAATGGATGTTGATTGGATTATGAATGTATCCCAAGAACAAGAATCATGGATGACTCCGATACTTGAATATTTACTCAATGGTTCTTTGCCAGAAAGTTCAAAGGAACGACAGAAGCTGATGAGGAAAGCCTCTAGATATATAGTTCAAGATGGTCGTTTGTACAGACGAGGATTTTCAATGCCATTACTCCGATGTGTGACAAAGGAAGAAACTAATACAATTCTGATTGAAGTACATGGAGGGGAATGTGGGGATCATACAGGTGGTCAAACTTTAGCAAAGAAAATCCTCCGTTATGGATACTTTTGGCCGAAAATTAATCAGGATGCTGCTGACTATTCCCGAAAGTGTGATAAATGCCAGAGATTCGCTAAAATTCCTAGAGCACCTTCCACTGAGCTAACACAAATGATCAGTCCATGGCCGTTTGCTATCTGGGGAATAGATCTCATTGGGCCTTTGCCGACTGCCAAATCGGGGATTAAATATGCTATCGTTGTTGTTGATTACTTCACTAAATGGGCTGAAGCCGAACCATTGGCTACTATTACTTCTAAGAAAATGATAAGTTTTGTGACTAAAAATATCATTTGCAGGTATGGTGTGCCTCAGAAGGTAATCATAGACAATGGTACTCAGTTTGAAAGTAAGGAGTTCCAAGATTTCTGCAAACGATTAAAGATCCAAAAAAGCTTCTCAGGAGTGGCTCATCCACAGGCAAACGGGCAAGTGGAAGCAGTAAACAAAATCATCAAATCAACCATCAAAAAGCAGCTGGAAAAAGAAAAAGGTGGTCGGGTCGATAAGTTGCCGCTTGCACTATGGGCATACAGAACCACCCACAAAACTGCGACTGGGCATACTCCATTTTCATTGGCATACGGATCAGAAGCGATGATTCCAGTAGAAACTGAAGTCCCCTCACACAGAAGGATCCATTTTGATCAAAATGAGAATGAAAAATTGCAATTGGAAGCACTTAACCTCCTCGATGAAAGAAGAGAAGAGGCTAGACTTAGAATTGCAGCTCACCAGCAAAGAATAGCCAGGCACTTCAATTCCAAAGTTCGTCAGCGCAGCTTTGAAGTTGGGGACTTAGTACTAAAGAGAATTATGACAGCCATAGGTGTGTTTGGGCCAAACTGGGAAGGGCCATATGTTATAGGCGCGAAACTCCTTGATGGCACATTCAAACTCACAACTGTCGAAGGAGAACCAATCCCAAGAGCTTGTAACAGCAATCATTTGCATCCCTATTTTACTTGAAAGCTTTGCTGAAATGTTGTAAAAGAATTATGAATATATGATTCTTTTATTGAAAGCAATTGTAAAGCAAGTGAACAATGAAAAGCTATAAAGTGGATGTAGGCCCAGTTTTTGGCCGAACCACTATAAATCTTGTGTTCTCTACTATTATAAACTGCTTTGTTTTATTTCGACATATAAAATACGTTAACTGTGCTACTAAAATGTCGATTTAATAATGCACGCCATAAAAACAAAGCCTGCCCATCGCAAGACCAAGCGATCTCCGACATCATCCAGCAGGCAAATGCTAAACCATTCAAAATTTCCATACTCAAATCCTACAAAAGAAGTGCTTCGAACAAAAGTTAGCGATGTGGATGAAAGTGGACCATTTCTAACTAACTGCAAATGTTTGTACAAACAAACAACCAGTTAAATAGCCTGTGTCTACCACCACCAACTCGCTTAACTATGAAGTATGTTTCTTTGGATAAGGGAAATTATTGGCAACTAAAAAGGGATGACACTTGCAAAAGACAAGGGGGATCGCCAACATGAATAGATGGCAAAGAGACATGGGCGAGCAAGCATCAAACAGCAAAAGACCTCTTCGGAGGCACAAGCCCTCTTCAGAGGCACAACTCTTCGGAGGATAAAGACCTCGAGCGGGCTTAGCCAGAAAAAGAGAGATCTTTCTCGATACAAAGTTGCGGATTGATCGGTCGGTACACTCCCGTTAATCCGTCCAACCGAGAGAAAAAACTCCAAACTTCCAGGCAAAAGCCCTACTCAGAGGCACACGTTTCACCGAGATTGAAATAAAACTTCCAAGTGTTGAAACGTGAAAAGCCCTCTTCGGAGGCCTATTTCGCCACAGTTGAAATGCTAAAAGACCTCGAGCGGGCTAAACCAGAAAAAGAGAGATCTTTCTCGATACAAAGTTGCGGACTGATCGGTCGATACACTCCCGTGAATCCGTCCAACCGAGAGAAAGAAACTCCAAACTTCCAGGAAAAAACCCTACTCAGAGGCACACATTTCACCGTGATTGGTCGATACACTCCCGTGAGATGAAATGTGAAAAGCCCTCTTCGGAGGCCCGCTTCCCAACGAACAGGGAAAAATAAAAGCCTCTCCTAAGGGCAGAAACAAAAGACCTCTTCCCAGAGGCACAATCAAACAAAAAGACCCCTTCCCAGGGGCACAATCAAACAAAAAACCTCTTTCCAGAGGTGCAATCAAACAGAAAGACCTCTTCAGAGGCACACGTTTCACCGAGATTGAAATAAAACTTCCAAGTGTTGAAACGTGGAAAGCCCTCCTCGGAGGCACAACTCTTCGGAGGCACATGTTTCACCAAGATTGAAATAAAACTTCCAAGTGTTGAAACGTGAAAAAGCTCTCCTCAGAGGTACAACTTTTCAAAGAAGCATTTCACCAGAAATGAAAAGCAAAGATCAAAAGCCCTCCACCGAGGCGCAATATAAAAAAAGAAGGAGCCCTCTTCAAAGGCACACTTTAGCTTTCAAAGAAAGACTGGTTCTTCTATTCTTGGAAATAATCTTCCTCAAAAAGAAGTTAAAGTGCCCTTCAGAGGCCCGCTTTACCGCATAGAAGAACTCACTTGGTAAAAATGTGTGAAAGCACAAAAGAAAAAGTGATATCTTCGAAGGATGAAGCATAGAAACTCATATGGAGTGAGCTGTACTCTATTTTGAGCAGAATAGTATTCCTCCAAGTATGGAATAGTTATTCTCCAAAAAATAAGAGTACAAGTCCCCTCAAAGTATAAAATATTGCAACGAGCTTATGGTATAGGGGCAACATGGTATAACTACATTGGTAAAAATTAAGCTCGAACAACATACCACAAGCTCACTGCAATATCATATAAAGAAACTTGTACAAAAAATGAATAGTAAATGCATTCTCAAACACAGACAGAAGTTTGTACAAACAAAAAGAATCATTTTATTCAATACTGTCAAAATTTTGTACAGGTACAGGTTTCAAAATAAAAAGAAAAAGAAGAGCGGAGGCCGGTACCCGCACAATCTCTGGCCAGTACATGCAAAAAGCAAAAAGTAAAGATAAATCAAAGTAGGACCCCTTACTTCTTCTTGCCACCACCCTTAGAGCCTTCACCTGACCTAATAGGCAGCTTTCCAGGACGGCTTGGGAGAGTCGGGGATGAAGGAGAAAGGGTTACTACCGGATCAACTTTCTCTTCCTCTTCAGAATAAGAATGTCTTTCCTTCTCTTCTTGGAAGTGACACGCTTCCTCCTCCTCCTTGAAGAAGACTCACTTCCCGGAGTAACAAGAGCAGATAATTTTATGTTATCATAAGTGGTTCGCTCCGAAGACTCATCGCCTTCTCCAAGCCCTTCTCCCCCATGTTCTTGAGAAGCAATAGGATCATCTAAGCCGTGAAGAGCTTCTATTTGCTCCTCTTGCGACCCGGGTTGAGAGGCGGACGTAGGAGTGACCTGGAGAGGCGGAGGAGGAATAATTGAAGGAGGAGGAGTCTGAACGATGCTTGACACTTTCTCTACAGAAGAAAAGAAGTTAAAGTCAGTAAAGAGAGGGGATAAAGGCTCATTGAGGTTCAGGAAATAGTCGAGAAGATCATCGAACTCATAAGAAGCAAATGAGCAGTCTACTTGGGCAAGATTAACAGTAGAGTTACCTAGAGAAGTCGGCTTCCTGATATCAACCTCATAAGCCTGTGCTTCGGCGCTCTCTTCGCCTTCATCTCCACCCTGTGTACTTGTAATCTCAGTTGTAACTTTGACCAGGGATGGAGAATGAAAACTAGAGCCGACAATGTCGATTTCGGACGAAGGTGAAGGCTGGACTGGAATAGTTGAAGTAGTCTTTCCTAAACGTTCCCCTTCGGCCATCTCGGCTCGTAATTTTGCAAGTTGTTCTTTTCCCTTGGCGAGTGCGGCGCGAGCATCGTCGTCCAAGTAATGCTCCTCAAGAGCTGATTCGGCATAGCCAGCACCTTTACCGCCACGCATGTCAAGTGCGGCCTCCCACACTTCAGCCAGAGTAACTTCATATTTGGGACCTAGGAAGGCGAGGCTACCGCGCCCCAAGACGCTATGCAGGTTGAAGTCAAATAATGTCGAGCTGATGCTGGTCTTCGTTGCCTCATGAGATTCTTCAGCTGCAATTTTATCGGCAACGGCCTCATCACGCTCTCTTTCAGCTTTGGAGAGTTGAAGCTTAAGCATTTCGATCTCCGCCTCTTGAGAGTCAGTTTTCTTCCGAAGCTCTGCAATATCAGCAATATAGCCCTCATTGATTCTTTTTTGCATTTCGAGTCTGTCTTCGGCGTCTCTTTGGCCGGCATGAGCATCTCTCACTTGTTTCTGAAGCACTTCTTCTTTTTGAGTGTAGGAAGTAGAAGAAGTGGCGAGTTCTTCTTTAAGCTTCTCGACCTTCGCTTCAAGATCTTTATTATAAGTAGTAATGTTCCTCATCTTAGTATCGTGCTGCTCAAGAACCTTTTGCCATTCAGCTTTGTCATTTTCCATAGTAAGCATGGCCTCAAGATTCGCACGGTTTACCCTTTGAAGCTCGTCAACAAGCTTTTGCCAGTTCGACATTCTTTCAATATCAAGCCTGACGGCATCAAGATTTTGCAGCATGGCGAGCTTGTCAATAGGGACCAAGTCAAGATCGAACCGCACTCCCTTTAGGCACCAGTGCGGGAACCGGCTTTGCAGAGTAGCCGGGCCTGATCCAACTTGGAATTTAGGCCTGCTGATTATTGTCTGAATGTATGTCTTCCCGAGAGCAGGAGAGTCAGAAGGAATGTCAAGTGAGACGGGGGCAGTGACCTTTTCAGGAGTTGTAGAAGCATGCTTTTCACCGTGCCGGGCATGCTTGCTTGGGTCCTCAACTATATGGCTTTTTCCCCGATCATCATGCGACTTTCTCTTGTGAGAATCGTCTCCTCTCTGGGAAGAATCATGGTGCTCCTCCCTTTCTTTTCTCTCATAACACTCTTCTTGAGCCCTCCTCTCCTGAGCCTTTCAGGCGGCTCTCTCTTCATCGGTTTCTCTGTGAACGGGAAGGTAGCGCCTATAATCATATTGACTACGCCTCCCGTAGCGCTGAAAGTCGTCATAGTAAGAGCCGCTGCGTCCCATCGGAGAATCTGAAATAAAAAAACAAGTCTTAAAAAGTCTTCAGAGAAAAGAAGCATAACTTTAGAATCTTCAAAGTACAAAGAGTTAGGAGTACAAAAGTGCCGAAAGATTCTAAGTGTGTGTGATGTGCAAACTACGCGCATCAAACTATGAACCACTCTTTGATTGCGGGGTAATCGTGGGGGTAGTAGTTAAGGTCAACTCTTGGGTCGACGGAGCTTGTTGCAAAGAAGAAGTTGCTTCCACTACCGAAGAAGAAACCCTAGTAGTGACAAGGTCGTCTTTAAAGATCTCTTGTGAGGTGGCAAAGAGGTCGCTCAACCCTTCGAAAGTGTCGTCCCCACTCTGCCTAACAGGGCTTGTTTTCCCGGCTTCTTCACCAGACTTTTGTGAACGTTGGGGAGATCTATGAGGCTCTTCTTCCTCAATGACTGGGGCAAGTGCGGATTTGCCAGACGACCCTGCAATATCGACAATAGTAGAGCACTTCACCAGAGAAGTCTCAGGAGCAGGTTCTTTTGGTATGGGTGCGTCAGAAGAAACCGAGGCGTCTAATGCTTTAGCCGGGGAGTCTGGGACCTCATGAGGATGTGTAGAAAGAGAGATGTGTAAAAGCCCGTACTGATGCAAAAGTTCATCCCTCAACAAAAATTTTATGCTTCTCTCTTCTGCGGCAACGGCACTCAATCTTTCAAAAATTTGCTTATGGCTTGGATCTCTAGAAGGGAGAGGAAGTGCTGAAAAGAGCAAATAATGAAATTAGCAATTGGTAGTTCGGATCTCGGAAAAGTTTGAAAATGGAGAAAATAGAAACAGGTAATCTTACTTCCTACTCTCCAGATGGCATAAAACCCTGGGGGGCAGCGAGCAAAGAAAAACTGGTTCAAAAATCCATGAACACTTTCTGTAAGATCAGAGATAAGCTTGCGATTTCTAGCACTTCTCACAATAATGAGGGAAGGATGGTCTTTACTCTTTGCAAACGAGCATAAGTAGCGAATTTCTTCAAAACTTGGCAAGCGATCAAGAGTTCTCCTAAACAAAACACACAACCCCATCAAAATGGCATAGCCATTAGGATGAAGTTAGAATGGAGAGATTGTCAACCGAAGGAGAAGGGTTCGAAGGAAGTCGCTAAAAGGAGGAATCCCCCCGCTTAGGCACATTTGAGGATTGACTACGACAAAACCATGAGGAGGACTGTTGGCAGTATCATTTGGTCCAGGTAGTAGAGCATCATTTTCAGCAAAGCCAAACTGAGTACGTAGCTGAATAAACGCTCTCGGAGTGAGGATAGTTGAAGTTCTCTCTATAGGATTCTCTATGGGAACAGCTGTCTGAAAGATTTCTCCTGCTTGAACTACTCCTTCTTCTTGGTGGGAAGTCATTCTACACAAACAACTGGATATTCAAACATGAAGGTGCACGTTTCCTAAAGTGTGTGGAGTGTTGTGTAAAATCAATCAAGCAATAAGCAAATGTAACTGGAATAAAAACTAGCAAGTATTTGTCAGTTGTAAAGTCCAGGGTTCATTGTTTTAATAGGCAAGTGTAATGTTGATGCAAACTAATCAGTTCAAGTTAGCGATGCTTTGCATTAATACTTCACTTTAGTTGATTGGTTCACAACATTTCATACAGTGTATTTAAGTTGATTACTTTATGTCGACTAATCTGTCATTTGATGTGGGCAGTCAATGGCGGTATATTCGCCTTGGTTTTTGTGATTGTTGTTTTCAGCAGGTTGTTAGCCTATGAGTCAATGTGGTCTGTGAAATAAGGCAACAAAGTTAAAACAATCCAGGATTTAAGCAGTTCAGTCCAGTAGATTAAGTTAAGAATTCAAATTGGAACTATGCTTTCAAGTGAGAACTCGAGTTGGGCATCCAAGTGTTAACTCGGCGGCGACCCAAGGAGTCTCTCGCAAATTAAGATTAAGTTTCTGATTCTTTAGATCGGTGGCTCTTTAAGTTGTAAGAAGTAGGAAGGGTAAAGGCTCCGGTTCAAAAAGTGGTGTGAAATTCCCCAAGGGTTAACTCGTCCACGGTTTAAGGGTTAACTCGGCCACGGTTTAAGGGTTAACTCGGCCACGGTTTAAGGGTTAACTCGGCCATGGTTTAAAGGTTGGATCGGCAGAAGATTAGGTCGGCAGTTTTCCCCCAAGGGTTAACTCGGCCACGACTTAAGGTTTAGGTCGCGTCAAGCTAGATCGGCCAGAGGGTTAGGTCACCCAAAATCACTGGGTCGTGTCCAAGCCAATACCTCACTCCACTCAACCCGTTAACCCGATAGTTGCTTCATCAGCAACAACCTTCATCTTCATTCCTGATATTGGATCATCCAATAAGATAGTTCGAAACCACTACAAATTCAACATCTTACAATCCTAACGCAAATCAAGATCAATTAGCCTGAATCAGTAACCCATCGACATCATCTCATCAATCATTTGAAGCCAAATCGAGCAACCTGAGCTTCATCAGCTGAAGGTGCAATAGAATTCATGATGAAGCATTATACAAAGAGGCGGTTTAAGTGTGAGTGACAGAGTTCATGAACCAACGGTAACCTATGATCGAAGAAGATTCACTTATGTAATGATTATCGGTGGTTGATGGAACGAAATCGCCTTTTGGAGCTTGGGAAAGTTTTTAATGGCAGAATCAAGGGAGTAGGTAATGAGAAGGAAGAAGAAGATGTGACTTATACCTTGCAGTGGAGGAATATGAAGCGGCATGTTACGACCCAACTGTTAGGTCGCGTACGACCTACCGACTTAGAGAGTGGACGAGTTAGAGGATATCGAAGCACACGACCTAACCAGTAGGCGTATACTTCAAGGGGCAATTGTTAACTCTGCCCCGGTTTTGACTCAGCAACTCAAAGGGATGCCGACCTAAGGCTTAAAAAGGTTACCGACCTAACAGGTTTGAGAGGCATACCGACCTAACAGGCTTGAGAGGAATGCCGACCTAAGGCCTAAGGGGTATGCCGACCTAAGGCCTAAGGGGTATACCGACCTAATACCTTAACAAGGTTACCGACCTAACGCCTTAACAAGGTTACCGACCTAACGCCTTAACAAGGTTACCGACCTAACGCTGTAACAAGGTTACCGACCTAACGCTTTAACAAGGTTGCCGACCTAAGATAGCCACCGACCTAAGATAGCTACCGACCTAAGTCGCAACCGACCTATGACCTATGTTAAGTCGTTCACGACCCAAGCAAAGGAAGGCAAGTTCAATGCAGCTACTTGGCATAGTGGCCTCTTAACTCGTACATGATCTAGGACTTACCAGTTAAGCCGTGACTTGCGACTTGCCAGTTAACTCGTTCACGACTCACGACCTAGCTTGAGTCGTCCACGACTTAAAGCTACTAAATGTAAGCCCGATGCCGTATTACTGGGACAAGGTTGTGTTAACTCGGGGGCGACCTGGGACTTGTACAAACGAACCTTTGTAAAACCATGAAGGGGCCATATGAGTCGGCCACGACTTACCTTAGACTGGTCAAACTTACGACCTAAGGGGGGATTTCCCTATAAATACCAACCTACCTCAAGCATGAGGGGGACTTTTGGCTGATGTCTTTAAGCACCGATACTCTGCAGAATTCTCGACTCACTCAACACTTCAAGTATGAAAGGCATCTTGACTAACTTCGAGAGGAAATCTAACGCAATCTACATGGATTCAAAGAATTCTTCTGCGTCAAAGTTCTAGTTGTTTGTCTCGTCAGAATTGTAATTGAAGATTGTTGTAAAGTTGTAACTGATTCAGCAATAAAGAGAATTAAAGTGGACGTAGGCTCACCCTAAGCCGAACCACTATAAAAACTGTTGTCTTTTATGCTTTCTCTGTGACTTTTCTACTTGTTTTTAGTTCCCGTATTCACAGGTGGTGCTTTCGCTCAACTTCAAACCTACACCGGGGTGTTAGCGTCTAATTTTTACGTTAACATAATTTAAAACAAAACAAATTAATTACTTATAAATCCTGCTTAATTTTCATTAACTATTTAAGCCGTTCGTATTATATTTAAATAAAATATTTGGAATTAATTTATTATTAACATATAAAATAACTTAAGACCCTTTGATTAATTTGAAAGTTTAAACATTTATCTTAACAATTTACTTAATCACATTATTAACTTTTATTTGAAAACACCTAGGAATCAAATTAAATAATTAATCTAATATACAATTATCCTAAACCAAATCAGTTTAAGTTCAAACATTTAATTTTATAATTCTTGGGCTTGAAACTTGCTTTGAAAACAGTGTAAATTTTTTTTTTAAATTTCAGGCCCAAAGCCCAAACTCCGATCCCAAATTCTATCTCCCCCTTCTTCTTCTTTCTCTAAAACTTGCTAAAAACTCGCGTACAAACCCGAGCCCACCCTGATGCTTTCCCCCATGCAAACCAGAGTCCAACTCTTTCTTTCCCTTCACTCTCCTCTACCTGATCCTCACCTACAGCAAACAACTGATACTCATGCCTCATGTGTACATGCACAAGGCAACGGAGCCACTCCGCCATCATCGACATCACCAGCAAGCCGTTGACGATCCCAATGACACCCTCTACTACCCAGTTTCCCTCGATTTTTGCTTGAATTCAAAATCAAACATTTTTTCCAAACCTAGAAAATGCCTCCGACCTACATCCACCTCTGCTCCACCTCCTCAGGCCACCAGAAACTACGCCACTGTGTCCAGATCTTCGCACTCGACCACGCTCCTTTCCCCCTACTCCGGTCCAACCCGTTGCTGCCACGCCACCGCATTCACCTCGACCACACTCGACCTAAATAGGGTTTTAAACCCTACTTCCTCCTCACCGCGCCACTATGGCGAACTAATCGACCATTTTTCCCAAGCTCCTCGACCCGCGAGCTACCTCCAGCAACAGCCCCGACTTCCCCAGAACCTCCAATTGCTAGAAATCAACAAAAACCCAATTCCCGTTCAATTCACAAATCTCCACAAATTTTTACTGTCATTTCTTCTTTCCAGTGAAACTACTTGCTAACTACACTTAAAAATATTTAAAAAAAATAAAATTTAGTATTACAAACATATTTTCTTTAAACATCATTACCTAAAAGAGATTGTATGAAGAGAATTAAATTTTTGAATGATTTAAGTCTGTTAGAATCAAAACAGAGACATGCACACGGTAATTCAAACTATATTCCAGAAAAATACATTTCTACATCCATGCAAGCATCAGTCAAGTCATTTCTATCATCAACCATTCCATGCACAACGATATAAATATGATTTAGCTTTATAAGTTAAGGTTTACTCACCTTAAAAACTTATAACAGGATTTTGAAAATGGAAGCTGCTGACTTGATCTTCTCCGAATAAGTTGAATTTGAATTTGAATTGCTTTGAATCTTTGCCTTGTTGTAGTTGAAAAACTGATAGAGGTTTGTTTAATTTCTATTTTTTTTGAAGAATGAAAAAGAAGATCAGAGATTTATATAAAAGAGGATAACTGCTTGTATACAACACCTTGTTTCAGTTTTTTCTTTTTATTAAAAATGAAGAAATCTATTAAAGAAACTGACATTTCTGAGCTTGATGTATAGGTAATTAACATGTCTCCTTTTCTAGCTTACATACAAATCTCATTACATAAGCATATGTATTTTCTTGTCTCCAAGCTTTACAAATGTCCATATGTATATTATTATTATTTTATATATTTTTTCTATAATTCTACTTGTTTTAAGCTTAAGTTATTTATATTTTAATTAATAACACATATTTACTTATATCAAGTGTTTAAAAAGTAGAGTTTAAATTTAAATTAATTTTGAGATTTTAAAAAATGAAAATATAGCTCTGGAGGAATTAAAATATCTTATGTGAATTTTCTGATATTATATACATATATCCATACTTTTACAAACTTTCCTGCATTTCATTTCATAGGGCATATATACTCATATATACTATAAAGCTTGCATATATCTGTTTATTAATTTACTATAAGATTTATCATCTCCAGAGATTTTATAATTCAACATTTATTATAGTTTAAACTAATTTACATTTATATCAAGATATTTTTAATTATCAGAATTTTATTGGTTCGACTTGTAAATCAGTATTTCTAATGATTTAATCCAGTTAATTACCAATTAATGACCGTTAAAAATTTGGGTTGTCACATTCATCCCCCCTTTAAATCTTTTTGTCCTAAAAAAGGAACGAAGCAAGAATTTTATTACAATGTTTATCATCAGTTAAATTACTCTTTAAACATTTTTAACTCTTAACACTTTTTATTTAATTTTTTTAAAACACTTTAAAAATCTACATAATATTATCAAAATGGTTTTATAAAATACTTTTTATAACTCGACATTTCAACAAGTCCATCCTTATTCTCACAGAAATTCGGTCATACGTATATCAGACGTAGGACTAAAAATTTATAAGTACTTAGCATACCCATTTTCAACACCCAGTTAAAATACTTAGAAAAAATTTATGAAAATATAGAAAACATTTTTGTGAGAATGCTCCAGAAATCATCACCCCCTCCATTGATCGCAGTTAGCCCAATGATTACGTCGCCATCCCTGCGAAATCCATAGAAAACTGTAGGCATCCGCGCCCCTCGATTACACCATGGAACCGCCACAAATCGCAGCTACACCTAGGGTTACGTTGCCAACATGGAAAAAACCATGTAACAGTAGACATAAGCACCCTCGAATTTCGCCGCCAAATGAAACTTCACCACACAGACCACATAGATCGCAGACAATAGTAGTCGAGTCCCAATGTAGCCTGTAGGCAATCACTGCCGCACGACTTTCGCTACGTCTTCATAGATTGCAGTCTACCGATGTTACATAGCTCTTCCAGTGAAATCAAACATAGACTTTAGGAAATCACTGCCCCTCGACTTACGCTATGAAGCGTAGTAGATCGCAGCTACACCAAGTTACACAACATAACCCTAATGTCTTTGTAGGCATCAGCGCCCTCGACTTTCGCTACCCCAACCACAATTCTCAGGAACTATATTTTAGTACGGACATCCTCTGGGTTGAAATATAGAGCGCCCCTTAGGATTCAAGGCAGAACCACCTCGTGGATCTCCTACTATAAGTTTCAATTCTAAATGGAAGCGCCTTTTCCCCATAGCATTCTCAAAACATTTTATACTATACACATATAGTATCTTTCAAAACATAATCTATATATTCAGCACATATAAATCTCATTTACACAAAATCGATATCTCAAAATCGATAGTTCCCAAACTTGGTTTTCCAAATTCCCAAAAGCCTTTCAAAATCAATGGGTTCCAAAAACCTTTTTTCCCAATTTCATAAAATCATATATATATATATATATATATATATATATATATATAAGTTTATTATTTTAAATAAAACAAAATATTTTTTTTGGAATAATTTCTACTTATATAAATTCCTTTTTATACTTTAAATATTTTTCAAAGATCTTTTCTTCTGGTTATAGATTCAATAAGGGGAGTTTATCATATATAACAAATATATATATATATATATAACTTTATTTATGCCAAATCAACATTCAAATTAGATTTCCTATATAAAGTTATTTGCCACATTACTTGCTTTTTATAAAATGAGTTTCAAATATAGTGATATCCAACTTTCACTCTTATTCATCATATATTTTTCAAAAAAAATAATTTTCCATTTCAAAATCATTTTTACATTTCTTTTCAAAATTTTGAATATCTATTTCATTCAAGCACGTATGATGTACATATATCATCCGTACGCAATATCAGATCCGATCACTCACACGATCACACAATTTCACTTCCAAACTAGTATCGTCCACCCAACTTCCTAGTGCAGACTCAGAGCTGGTTTCTTGATCAGAAACCGTCATATTCCTTTCATAGCCATAACTATGATAGAGGATTTCCACAACCAATCAAAAAACCATATCCAGGCTTCGCCGTCGAAAATCGAGTGAAAAATCCCAACTCGGATCGATATACTATCTCGAAATTCTATGCTCGAATCTGGATCAAATCGTTATACGAATAGAATAATCTATGTACATCCTACGTATTTATCTTCATTGATTATTAGCTAAATCAATTTTCTTTTTATTCACATTTATTTTAATTTCTATTCACTTATTCACAATTGCTTCAATTTCTATTTGGATTATCACTTCAATCCTTATCTCAGATGGTATTTAATTACAAACAGTTTGCACTCTGACCAGATTGAATTTAGAAAATAGCTTGAAAAGTTTAGAATAGTTAAGTAGTTGTAAATTAGTTATTGGTTGTAAAATAGTCGCAGAATAGTTAGATAGTTGCAACATAGTTATAAAATAGTAATTAGTTTGTAAAACAGATGTAAAGTTGTTGTAAAATAGTAATTAGTTTCCAGAATAGTTGTAAAATAAGTATAAGATAGTTTGGGTTTTAAAAAGAAAGGTTGTATAGTAAATAACTAGGAAAAATAGATTTGAGATAGTTTATTTTAAAACAATTTATTTGAAAATAGTTTTGGACTCAAACTGGTTCAATTTCCCAATCTCCACTTCCAATCAATTTTCAATTTCCGCTCCATTTAAATTGATTCAATTCCAATTCAATTTGAATTAACCTCGATTCCTATTCCAAATTCCAATCAATTCCCATTTGAATTTAAACTTATTTAACTTCGATTACACTCCCAACTAGTTTAATTCAATTTCAAATTCAAATTCCAATTAATTCATTTCAATTCCACCTTTTAATTAATTCAAATTCCATTTTAAAATTTTAAATCATCACAATTTATACAAATTCGAGTTAAAATTTTAAATGTTGATTTAATTCCCTAAATCAAATTAACCTTTACTCTTAATATAACAACCTAAGTCTTTAAACAATTTAATTCTGACTCTAAATTTCTAATATTCATTTAAATTACTTTTACTTAACTTATTTCAAGGTTCACGTATGAGTTCAAATCCTTTTTAAGCAATTTAATCTTCGAAATCCAATTTATTGCCAACTTTAACTTCTAACTTCGAACCCAATTCTTAACAACTTCAGTTTACAAGTTCCTTTTTAACATTTAAATCTTAAGTTCAAAGTGACTCCATTTTCATAATTACAATTTCATTTCAAAAATCAACTTTTAAATAGTTTTAAAAAAAGGTTTTATTTCCATTTAATTTCAGTAATGGATATATATATATATGTATATATATATATACACATGTATATGTATATATATCACTTCAATCCACTTCTTAATTCATTCTAAACAATCCAATTTACAGTTTTATAGATTATTAATAGCAACAAGATGATATCAGGTTAAGTCACAATAAAAAATATCCAAATTATCTAAAACATCCATCAATATCATTCATTACAAATTTCCAGAACTCAAACCCGTTTTGAGATCACACATAATTCCTTTTCAATTCGTCCCATTTAACTTCCCTAAGTTAAATTCAATTTTGTCTTGAAATCTCCCATTTCAGATTATAAGTCCACAACTTATTTAACTTGTCCAGAGTTAAATTCCAATTCATTAATCCATTTAGAGTCCTCAATTTAAATTTTCCATTTCAAATTTAGATTTTTCCATCAATATCCCTTCCCTCTTATAAGTTCAAAACTAATTTTACTTTGGGTTATACATCTCATTCTAGGGAATTTAGAATTCAACACTTAGTATTTATTTAAAATCAACTTTGATATTATATATATCCCACATATATATATTTATTTTATTTTCTCACCAAGTCATATTTTAAATTTTAAACCATTCTTGGTTTTTAATTGAAAACAAATTACTTTAAAAATTTAAAACAACTCTTATTTTAAATTAAGAATCCTATATTCAAAAATATTTTGAATAATATTATTTATTATATCTTTTAACACTTTGAAAAAATTCCAAAATTCTTTGGGTCTTAGATTTAAAATTTTCTAATTTAAAATTTATTTCAATTCTATAAATCATACTTATATAAATTGTATTGTTACTTCCTTAAAACATTTCATTCTCCTTTGTCATTGTTTATTTAGAAAAATAAACATCCCTTTATTAAGATATAACACCCAATTTATCATAATTGTCATATCTAGAAATCATACACACCATATATTCCAAAATCATTTGTTGGAAAATTAAATCAAGGTAACTTAATTAAAATTCTTTTGAATTTTCTAGGACTTACAATCAGTTTTGAATCCACTTTTAACTCAACTTATTTGCATAGTTAATCCTTACCCAAATTTCTATCCGGTTGTATATATATTACCACTTAATTATATTTAGTTTCAATAATCAACAACCAATTATCTTATTATATATAATAATTAGAAAATTGTTGCTTTATATATCAAAATATAAGCTAATATGAAAATCATTTTTTAAAAAACCATTTTAAAAATCATTATATAAGAAAATAACAAGTACACACTCATATAATGCGCTCAACTCGTTCTAGGGTACTACTGGCCCTTTCTCTAATGAGTAATCCCCACCAGAGCCAAGGTTCTCGCTTAACCTTCAGCTCTGATACCAAATGCAACGGCCCGAATTTTCGACCCCGAAAATTCGACACTAATACATTCCATGTATAGAGTGCCGAGCAATCGAATGCCGGAAGTCCCAGACTGTTAGGGTTAAAAAGAAAAAGAGGTAGAAGAAGAAACTTAAACAAAAGCACAGAATCTCATAATCGCAGCGGCACAAAATATAATATCTAATAACAACATATATAGTAAGAAAGGCTGTAAATGTCAATTTACAAAGAATATATTAGAGCACAATCATCAAAAATAATCCAGACAGTTATAATAAGTTGTCCCTGAATACAATCAATACAAATTATAATACACAGTGGAATATACTCCATACGTCCCTACCATCCAGCTCGCCTCCTGTGCTCCAAAATGTCCCAACCTGAAAATCTGTAATACTCGGTCAGATCTGAGCATTACAATAAAGTAACACCCGAGCCATGTTGGAAACCAACATGAGTAAACTCATTTAAGATGAAATACTTAATTTGTAAAGCTTCTTTGAAAACCCAGGTAACTCATTCGTCACTGCTTGCTATAGCCAAACATTTACTCCACAAAATAATATCTAAGTACCGTTACTTAGTTTAAATGGCCAAGTTTAATTAATTTATTCCATTCTAGCCTATTTGATTATATAATAAAATCTATAAAGAATTATAGATTACTAATCGAAGTGGTTCCGGATGTCGCTGATATCCGACCCCGATCTCTTCCAGTCCATCACCATCCTTTAGGCCAGGTTGTTTAAGTAAAAACAATTCAATTTAAATTTCAGAATGTAATATTTGCACAGAAATTCCATCATAGATATCTATTTAAATAAATGACTCACATTTATAAACATTTTAATCTAGGGTATTTCATACATAGAATATCATGAATTAACATACTAAAGATATTAAAGCAATCCAAGCATTTAATCCAATTAAACCATCCACAGGCAAGATTAACTAGTCACATAATCATTAAATTAATTTAAAAATAAATAAATTAATTTCTTATAAATCTTGCTTAATTTTCATTAACTATTTAAGCCATTCATATTATATTTAAATAAAATATTTGGAATTAATTTATTATTAACATATAAAATAACTTAAAACCCTTTGATTAATTTGAAAGTTTAAACATTTATCTTAACCATTTACTTAATTACATTATTAACTTTTATTTGAAAACACCTAGGAATCAAAGTGATTAATTAATCTAATACATATCCTAAACCAAATCAATTTAAGTTCAAACATTCAACTTCATAATTCTTGGGCTTGAAATTTACTTTGAAACATTGTTAAAATATTGTTTTTTTAAATTTCAGGCCCAAAGCCCAAACTCCAACCCCAAACACTCTCTCTCCCTTCTTTTTCTTTCTCTAAAACTTGCTAAAAACTCGCGTACAAATCCGAGCCCAACCCGATGCTTTCCCCATGCAAACCCGAGTCCGACCCTTTCTTTCCCGTCTCTCTCCTCTACCTGATCCTTACCTACAACAAACAACTGATACACATGCCTCCTATGTACATGTACAAGGCAACGGAGCCACTCCGGCCATCATCGACATCACCAGCAAGTCGCCGACGATCCTACCGACCCCTCGTCTACCCAGTTTCCCTCAATTTTTGCTTGAATTCAAAATCGAACATTCTTGCCAAACCCAGAAAATGCCTCCGACCTACATCCACCTCGCTCCACCGCCTCTGGCCACTGGAAACTATGCCACCGCATCCAGATCTTCGCCACTCGACCATGCTCCTTTTCCCTTCTACTCTGCTCCAACCCGATGCCGCCATGCCACCGCATTCACCTCGACAACACCGTTGACCCAAACAAGGTTTTAAACCCTACTTCCTTCTCGCCGCGCCACCAACTAAAAACCCTCCGACCATTTTTCTCAAGCTCCTTGACCTGCGAGCTACCTCCAGCAGTTGTCCCGACTTTCCCAGAATCTCTGATCACTAGAAATCAACAAAAACCCAATTCCCGTTCAATTCACAAAATCTCCATAAATTCTAACTTAAAAATCCTGATATTTTTATAAAAAATCATAGTTTTCGAAATCGAATCCGATTATAAAAGTGAAACTTGAAATTAAAATAGTCCATTTTTGGAGATATTTGATTTTTTTTACTATAATTTCTTATTCCCAGTGAAACTACTTGCTAACTACACTTAAAAGTATTTTTAAAAATAAAATTTAGTTATTACAAACATATCTTATTTAAACATCATAACCTAAAAGAGATTGAATGAAGAGAATTAATTTTTTTGAATGATTTAAGTCTGTTAGAGGCAAAACAGCGACATAAACACGGTAATTCAAACTATATTCCAGAAAAATGTTACTCCATGCAAGCATCAGTCAAGTAATTTCTCACATCAATCATTACATGCACAGAGATATAGATATGATTGAGCATTATAAATTAAGGTTTACTCATCTTAAAAACTTAGAACTGGATTTTGAAACGGGAAGCTGCTAACTTGATTTTCTCCGATTAAGTTGAATTTGAATTTTAATTGCTTTGAATCTTTGCTTTGTTGTAGATGAAAAACTGATAGAGTTTTTGTTTAATTTCTGGTTTGTTTGTTTTTAAAGAATGAAAAAGAAGATCAGAGATTTATATAGAAGAGGACAACTGCTTGTATAAAGCACCTTGTTTCATTTTTATTCTTTTTGTTAAAAATAAAGAAATCTATTAAAGAAATTGACATTTGTGAGCTTGATGTATATGTAATTAACATGTCCCCTTTTCTAGCTTACATACAAATCTTAATATATAAGCAAGTATATTTTCTTGTCTCCAAGCTTTACAAATGTCCACATGTATATTATTATTATTTTATATTTTTTTCCTATAATTCTATTTTAGTTTTAAGCTTAAGTTATTTATATTTTAATTAATAGCACATATATACTTATATCAAGTGTTTAAAAAGTAGTGTTTAAATCTAGATTATTTTTGAGATATTAAAAATGAAAATATAACTTTGGAACAATTAAAATATCTTATGTTAATTTTCTGATATTATATAAATATATCCACACTTTTACAAACTTTCCTACATTTCATTTCATAGGGCATATATATACTCATATATACTATAAAGCTTGTATATATCTATTTATTAATTTACTATAAGATTTATCATCTCCAGAGATTTTATAATTCAACATTTATTGTAGTTTAAACCAATTTACATTTATATCCAGATATTTTCAATTATCATAGTTTTATTGGTTCGACTTGTAAATCAGTATTTCTAATGATTTAATCCAATTAATTACCAATTAACGACCGCCAAAAATCCGGGTTGTCATAGAGAAGAGCTCGGCCTAGCATACATATGACATTTCGCTCCAAAATAAAGGGCAGGTTGTACCAAGCTCGCAGCCGAGGACATTTCACCCCCAGATTAGGGGGTAGGTCCAAAACAGGCATTTTGCCTCAGAACAGAGGTAAGTCACAATTTTGGCCAAGCATTTGGTTAAGAACGTTTCGCCTTAGAATAGAGGTAGGTCACAATTTCGCCCAAACACCTGGCTAAGCACATTTTACCCCAAAACAGAGGGTAGGTCACAATAGATGTTTCACCTCAGAACAGGGGTAGGTCAAACTGACATTTTGCCCTAGAATCAGGGTAGATCAGATATCTGGCCTAGCATAGGCTAAGGGCATTTCTCCCTCCAAAATAGGGGGCAGGCCAGAACAGGGAGGACATCATCCCATTGCTCAGCTATGGATACTTCGTTCCCACAATAAGGAGCTGGCTTCAATACACCCACTGGTAGAGCTGAGAACCTACTCACGCCCAACCTACAGCTAAGTCAATAATAGATTAGGTTGCATCTGTACATACTAGGAAATCGCTGCCCATAGATTCGTGGATGCATGTTATACTCCAAAGCAGATTTTAGGCGAAGATAGACGAGTACACTATAGGCAATACTACCAATCAGGTATAAACCAAGCATTACTCAAGACTTGTCAGGCATACATCATAAAACTAGGTTTCTGTATTTATCTATGGATCTCACCATAATAATACTTGTTTTACATTTACGCGTAACTTACAAAAGATTACCACTCAAGTCGTATTATAAAGGAAATATCCCTTTCATAAAGTTAAATTACAAATCTAGTCCAAGTTCCAAAAACAAGCCAAAAGTGATTGCCCTATACCCTTCCGATCTATAAAGAATACATCTGGCAAGTTAAAACGAAACATAGCTCACCAGCTCTATAGTACCACCGATGATCGAGAATGAGAATCTCTGCCATGAGCCGATCTATAGTATGCCACACGCGAATCATAATTGGCACCGGCCCAAATGTTTTTGTAATCTTTAGATCTATATTTAGAATCAGCCCAATTATACACAAAGGACAAGTTAAGTCTAGGCCAAAAACATTTAAAAATGTCAATTACCGTTGTTGACCAATTTCTACTACTTTGGTCTTCACTTTCTCGTTATGGACTTCATCGAAAAGAGATTCCCTGTCCATTCTGCCCTGGGAAACCGCAGAGGAGTCCAATCGAGCCTCACACTCCAAACTATATATCTTATTTTCTAAGGCATTTATTCGCCTCATAGCCATTTTTCTAAATTTATCGATCTCACACTAGAGTTACTCCTTTCACTTTTTTGCACTGTTAGAAGAGGGACCAAAATATTCATCCTCCGCAGAAAAGAACGGAGAAACGCGAGTTTCTGGTATTCCCAATTCTCTTTTGAAATAGTTCTCTAACTCTTTAATTTTGGCCTCATGATGATCCTTCACATCATTGTTCCACTTAAGAATCTTATTTGGGTCAGCTCTAGATGGAAACACAGGGACTGCACCTAACCCAAAAGATGCACGTGAAGTTGGAGGCGCTAAAGAATTCTCCTCTACACTCATTCATAATGCCATCTCTCTGTCCATCTCTATGATCCTCTTCTTTAACTTGATAATCTCATCTCTGTATATAGCCCCGTAGATACTCTCAATATTCCCCAACATATCTTCCAACTCCTCAATCCTATGCTAAGTAGAATCTAGTTTCTTTCGCCAAGCATCTACCTCTGAATCCTAAATAAAATGAATTAACCAGAGAAGACCGGTTAAGCTTGCAATTAGATAATATATATAAACATACCAGGGTAACAATAGACTCATATGTTTATGTATGAAAATATCTGCTAAAAAACTTCTATATTGTGAAAGAAAATATTGTCACGTTACAAAAGTATTATTCCCATCCTAAAGTCAAGTTAAATGTTATGAAAATGTTTACTTAATGCTAAAGTTATAATAACAAAACACTTAGTGTGAGTCACAGACTGTCGGGAGTCATAACAAGCTCCTCTCAGGAGTCCTCACCCAGATCAGCTGCTACCTCACAGCCCTCCTTATCACCTAGAATATTTGGATCTAGTGAGGGGATTAAAAATTCCAAAACATCTTAGGAACATTAAAAGAATGCTTCAAGCTTCTTTAAGGGACAACAATATGCTTTCAAGCTTGTAAACCTATAACGATGTCCTTTTTCTCGTATCATTTTAAGGCCTCGATTAGCTGAGCCCTCATCTTCCTACTCTCATTTGTGAAATCCCCAAACTGCCTCCTCATAATAACCTTCCAGCTACTACCTTAGAGAAAGGAAGATTCAGAGATCATTAGAGAAACATAATAAACGTTTGATTGAGATATTTCAATCAACCCCTTATGCTCGACGACCTCCATCTCGTCAAGTAACTTGGCAATATCAGTCGACATGTCCTCCACTTGCTTCTCATATTTAACAAATTCTGCCCTATAGACAATACTATGAAGTTCTTCTTCCATCTTTGTGGTCTCACATATCTCATCATGCTCTGATGCCACATCTCTAGACTATACATGTAATTTTTTGCTATAATTATATTGACACTCAAGTGCGCTCTGAGCTTTGACAAGCTCTTCCTGATTGAACTTAAACTCTACTTCAAGCCTCTTAACATCATATATTAGTTTAGCAACATCATCCTTAGGGGCATCATCCGCCTCAACCACGTTAGAACTCTTCCTGCTTGGAACAATTGTGGGGGTAGAAGCATCCTAGTAACAGATATAGTTAGTCCCAAATGGAGTAAAAAGACGGATAGTTGGGACAAAGCATTACTAAGATAAAATTTGGCCACAAAATCAAAACATAACAAATCAGAACATATTACATCATACCTACCCAACTACATTACGTAAAACTAGTTAACAAAGATGTGTGAGAACTATTCATTAATCGAGAATCTAAACTTAAGCCTAAACCACTCTAGATCAGGACTATCAAGGGGAGGGGGACAGGGGAAGAGGATTCTATAATGCATGCTTCCGTCGGTGCAAAAATAAAACGCTAAGAGCCTTCTTCTCACAAACCACCTGATTGATGCAGGCTGATAAATCCGCGACCTCATTTATGAGATTTTCACTAGTTTGACCCAACTCTTGCTCACATTTTTCCAAGGGTGCCGAACTTAATCCTAGACGAACAACTATGTTTCTCTTGAGTCTAGCCTTAGTTTTCTTCAACAGTTCAATGAACACGTTCATCCTAGAATACTAAATAAAACAATTAGGAGAACACGATCATTCAAGACAAAAGATACCATAGTACAGTATAAAAAACTAATTAAAATTCGTGATTTAAGTATAACGCAAACACCAAAAGGATATTCAGGATTAAATGTCTAATTCTATCAAAGAAGGTGAATTAAGCATGTTTATAAGTTGCTCTGGCTCTTCAGATTGCAGGTTCACCTGATCCATAACAGCTATCTCCTTCTCTTCCTAAGAAAGATGCAAAGAACAACCAGGATCTACAATCCTTCTCGCGACCCCCTCCTCATTCCACTTCTTATGGCAATAAGCAAAAATTGAGTCTGTCATGGATTCATCATCCACAATGTTAGGCCTACATTCCACCTTATGTTGACGTTTGGCCTGGCGTAAAAACCATAGGAGATCTTCTAAGTGAGAGTATCGAGCTTCTCCTCAGATGTCTCCAAATCCTCTTTAACTCTGGCAAGCTCTGCATCCTTCTCCTTAAGCTCATGCTCCATAGCAGCTCGATCATCCTCAATGGATGTAGCCTCCCTCTCAGTCCTCTCGGCCTTCTCCACCTGCTCCCGAAGCATTTTAGCCTCATCATCTGCCTTAACCTTAGCAGAAGCCAGCGAAGCATTGGCTAAAGCAAAATCAGCTTCAAGATTAGCAACCCGACCCGAAAGCAGGGCCTGCATGCTCAAAGATTTGCGTAACTTCATTATCAAGGTCGCAGACTATAGGAACGAGAAACATAAAGCAACATAAGTGACAAACCAACACCAAAGAAAAGAAAAGGGAGAGAATATGATTACTCACATAAGGCTAGAGCTTCTGGGTTTCCAATAAGATGGTAGTTAGGGGCACCTCAGAAGCTAAAGAAGGAAGAACGAGAGGACCTAACATAGATATCCCCACCTTCTCCATCAAAATAGATGGGGGGACTTCAGATGCGTCCAAACCCCCAGCACCAGGTGCAGATTCTCCCCGCAAAAAAGAACTGATCGGTCCTGAAGATACAGGAACCTACGAAAAGCAAATATCCTTATTGGGAAGTGGTGGAGTACTCGCTGAAGTGCTTGGTTTCTTGAGAGGAATGGAAGGATCATCAGACCCTTCAAATGGCCTCTTCAAAGCAGTCTCCTTCTTCTCCTTCGCCTCCATTGATCTACAAAGTCTAGCAGCGGTACTTCTATACATGCCATCTGCAAGAAGAAAGATAATGGAGTGAGGATCAGAGGCGTGAAATCCCTAAAAATTGTTGCAAGTTACTTATACGCCGAATTTCAGGTGTGGATGAAGCAGGCTTCTAGAAAATATGCGATTTGGATGTAGTAAACCGTGATCCTTTAGCTTTGATTCAATAAATAACTTGGGTATATTTCAAACATCCTCATGTAAACCCTTAAGCTGACGTCTATGAGACTCGCACAACCGCTCGTTCCCCTTTGAGGAGATGGTGTGAACAGAATAATGGTAGGAAAAGGAAGGGAACGCTTTGTTATTTGAAATAAAGAAATAATATGAGAGCCATGGTTCGGTCCTACTAGGGATGCTAGCCAAAAACGCATCCTTAGCCTGAATGTAAAAGAAACCCTTATTCCCCTTTCAAGAACTTCTTCTAACCTCAAAAACTAATCAGAGTTCCTCACCAGAAAGGTTAATGCAATTTTCAACTTAAAGCATAAACATGGCCAAAGCAAAGGTGTAAGAATTGGGAGCAATTTGAAATAGAGCGATACCCAAGATGACAAGCCATTCATAGATTGTTTAATGCATTGGAAGAAACAACACACCCCTAATATGCTTGGGAGTAATGGCAATGTAACCCTCCGACGAAGTGTTCATCTGCTCATGAGAATCCAAAACCCTAGGTACACACCATGGAATTCAAATTGCTTAAGGATGCTAATGGAATCGTTCAAGCGAGTAATTTTAGCAGGTGGAAACAACGAAGAGGAATCAGAATAATATGCTAAAAACCTAGGTAATATTTCGAAGGAAGTTCGAGCGAGAGTTAATGCGGCTTATCCTATTCTCAACCTATGGAATTACCCTTAAATTTGAGAATTAATTTGAATCTTTACAAACAAGTAGATAAAGAAAAGATTTAAGGAAGGTGAAGAAAGAAAAATGCGCACCTGAGTTTGAATTGCAACCACACAATTGAAACAATCAACTATTATGTGAAACGTGGAATTGATGCAGAAAGCAATAATTATAAACGACTTACAAAAAATCCGCCTAGAAAAATGAAAAGGAAAATTGAACAACGATTACAAGTTGGTCTAACCAGACATTGACGTGTGTATTGGAACATTAGATGCACATGCAGTTAAAAAAACTTATTCCCAGCGACGAAAAGGTAAATTAGGCAAGACTAAGTGGAGATATAGATCGGGTGCATATGGAGTCAAGTCTACCTCAACCAGCAGTCGCCGCAGACTTGGGGGGCAAATGTTACACCCTTTTCTTACCATGAACTGGAGCAAAAGGAAATAAAATAGTACTTAGAGAATGGGAAGTCATCCTAACGATGGTAGGACAAGGAAAAGGATAGGCTTAAGGTCAATGCGCTGACCAGACCCAAATCTTCTCCAAAAATATCAAAACTACACAAAACAGACGCTGTGCACATCAAGAAGATAAAGCAGAATGCACTGACCATATTTGGAAGCAAAGACCAAGCTAGACTACAAAACCAAAGCACATTGGATTAGCACATGGAGTTCTGATTTAACTATATTCACATTTTGTTAAACGCCTATAGGAACAGGTTGGTATAAGTATATACGGGGGCAACCTAAACAACGCCATACAAAGTCGAAAGCACTCTACCGGGGTTACATACAGGATCACCCAAACTACGCTTTAACAAGACTCGACCCTATAGGAAAATGAAAAACGTGAAGCTCACCCTTTCCTTACTCTCATCGACAACAACCAAGAGAAGAATTCAAATAACAAGCAAGTCCTAGACAAGCGCTCAGCACAGAATGGAAAGAACTACCTCATTCTGGCTTGATGTGGTAATAAATTATGCAAGAAAAACAAGAGCAACATCGGAGCAATATGGTTTGAACATCAGGCGATATCGACACGGCATTCATTCTTATACGTCAACAACACGACAAGGCTCCATAACGGTCTCTTATCATTCCTCTTAAAGCAGCTTGCTGTTTCAAGAGAGAAGAGGCAGACCTGGGCTAACCGTCCACTTTTAAGGAATTCTGCCTCAAAATTCCAATCTCCCGCCATAATCAGAATTTCTCGCCTAAGACATGTCATCAATCCAAGCACTAAGTATGAGCATCATGGATAAATGACAAGCGGCTCAATCTAATGGCGAAGGTTGATGGAAAATATGGGAGAAGATTACCACCACAAAAAAGCACTTTTCTTGCTATAAGGAAAGGCGTTCAATTCTTTTTAGCGGATCCTTTTTGGCTATTTTTTGAATCCTGAGCTTTTGTAATCTTCTTTGCCAACTTCTTCTTCTTTCTAAGAAAAATATACAACATAGTGTCTTCACTACCCAAATCCAAAATATTATACATAAACATACAATGTACAAAGTTCACACTACTAAAAAGTTAACTAAGGAAAATATAGCTAAGCCTAATGACAAGATAATAAAAGGCTGCATAATGCAAAATCCCTTCAAACTCTAAACACATGTATGAATCCATGGTCAAAGTCCGTGAACCTGAAATGTCTCGGTCTGACTAGCATTATAACAAAGTAACACCCAGATCAGACTATCTCTAAATATCAAAGGGTAAAATCACTATAATAAAGATATCAATCGACTATTAATTAAAATGAGATATATCTAACTATTATTAACATACAAGTGATCTCAATACTGCTCAAGTCTATTGAAGACTATCATATACAAATATGGAAAATCCTACATAGCCATTTCAAATCAATAAACCAAATAAATCCATAAAAGTCTATTGCTAATCAATAGTACCATCCCCTTTGTGGACAAACATAGGGGTACAGTTTCCTCCTAGAAAATCATAAAACACAAACAAATCACATTACGTTACCAAATCATATTAAGTCTATCATGGACTATCATCTTAAATATGGTGTTAACTTATCAAAATCTTTGAAGCATGAAGAGGGAATTCAATCCAAAACAAAACGCTACAAAGAACATGCAGGAATGGATACACGAAAATACTACTAAATGACCACTAACAGTTCTATCGATCGCTAACACCACACTAGCAATTCGATTGGTCCTTAACACCACAACAATAATTTAGTCGGACGTTAACACCGTACTAATAGTTCGATCGATCATTAACACTGTGCAAGCAGTTTAGTCGGTCGCTAACACCATACTAGCAGTTTAAGTGGGTCGCTAACACTACAATACATAAATAGGCCAATAAGATATTCTTAGTGTGAATTTCTCTCTTTCAAGGGGAGACTGATAAGAAAAGCTCCAAGAGTTTAGCCCGCTAAACTCCGATAATCCAATGGTATAGAATACCCATAACATATGTTCAACCTAATATTACACTCCTAAGGTACCACGCCTATTAGCGGATGGCACAATTGTTATGATATCGAATATAGCCCATGGTACAGAACGCTGGATTAGTGGTATAGGGCTAGAAACTAAAAAAATACCTTGACTCGAGGTGCGACAACCACCGTCAGGCCACTAAGTCGAACAATTATCCTACAAGGTCAAGCTAATGAATGCACTAACGAATATAACGAGTTATACAATAACTCATATCTCCAAGATATTGTTTATCACGAAATGTTATAAATTTCTCAAATAGTGATTACTAAAGTAACACTGTGTGACCCATAACCAGTCGGTGTTACTAAAATATTTACTATTTGTTAGTAAATTCCATTACAAATACTCTTCACAAACAAGTCGTATAATTAAACGATGAATTTATAACTGATGTCCCATAACCACTTGTTACTACTATATTATTTAAGTATATTTCTAATTTCATAGAAAAAGCAAATTATTAATTTGAAGGCAAATGTACACGAAAAGTCATTAAAAGTCACAAAAGAAATCCCGAATTGGCATATATAGTTTTGAAAGCAATTACTTTTGATTCATCACATATGAAATGATTTCTAATACAATTTGTATAAGTCGTTCAGTTTAAAATCAATAAACTCCTTTATTGCTCAACTTTAAGTTTCTTTTTAATACTAAAAGAATTAAATAGAAAAACCCTAATTGATATAAAAACGTGTGTGTGTATATAATTTTTATAAATTTTCTTTGAAAATATTATGAGAAAATGGTTTGATTTGGAAATCGTTCTTTTGTAAATTCAAGTTGATATCATGCCTTAAAACTTGTGGTTAAAATCATATAACCATTGGGCAATTATATAGAATATAACACCAAGATGAATTCACAAATTCATAAATCAAAACACCAAGATGAATTCACAAATTCATAAATCAAAACTCTTGAATATTAATGAAATCAACATGAAATAAGGCAGACAAAACAACACATATCAATTGAAGAAACAACCAAGCAAACAAAAGGTCGAACATGCGATCGGGAGGCACACAAACATCACCTAGGGCTCTGCCCAAGTTCGTGATCGGTGCACTAACAGTGGTGTCGCCTGGGTGAGGCCCTACGCGATTTTCGTGCCTTTCGGTGTTCCGTCGGCGGGGGTTTTCTGGCAGTGGATGCTTCTAACTCTAAGGGAAATAATTTAGCAAATAATCAAGCATACAAATGATAACATTTTGATGATTTAAATGACTATATGATAGTGGTTTTAAAAACAGAAAATAAGGTTTCATATGGTAAAAGCATGCAATATTAAGAACAATTCAATCCTAAATTCAATTAATTACTAAACAACGAATAGGCTCTCATTTAAAGATAATAGTGTGAGATAAACTCACCTGCCAACCTTTTAGAAACTTGTCTTGGTTTCCTATGCATGCTACTCCTCTTCTTTTTCTCCAATTTGCGTTAAAGCTCAAAAGACACAAAACACAAAAACTAAACTTCTACACACCAAACAACAAACTGTTAGTCCGTGAGATGATGGTTTTGATGGCAACAACCTTAGAATAGATTATAAAACATAAATACTAACATTATAAGCTTAGATATATATGTATATGCAGGTTTTAACCATGCAGGTACCTAGAATGAAGACTGTACAGTATAGAGATTCAAGATATCAAGATTGAAGACTCATGAGTATCAAGAATATCAAGAGTTCAAGAATTAAAGTAATTTATTCTTTAATTAGAAATTTTGTTAAAACTCATAGAAAAGCACTAGCATCTTAAAATCCAATTTATTCATGGAATGGAATCCACTTCGAGCCTGTTAAATGGATGGAACCCTAAGTAGGATGGAACCTACAAAAAATATAGTGGAATATTGTTTTGTATCCGCTAACTTTTTATTCAAAAATGATTTTTTAAAATTATATCATGTTTTCAAAAAGTTTTCAAAACCTTCCTTTTAAAAGCATCAAAAACCTCTATCCTGATAATTTTAGCCTTAAAATTATCTTTAAATTCAAAGTCAAAATTACTCCTGATTTTAAACCATCTCTTAAATAATATATTTAACTTTTAAATATTTATACTTAAGATTTAAATATAAAATTATAGTTAAATTATATATATATTATTCTCTATATTTACTTATGTATTTTAACTATAGTCAAGTATATTAGAAAAGTTTAAAATAGTTTTAATATAAGATAAAGGTTATTTCCAAAGAAAATCAAATCATCAAAAATTGCTCTAGGATGTCGACATGCCTATGGTGACCATGTCGACATGGTGTTAGTTGAGATCAAAATTTAAATTTCAAAAGAAGTGTCTATTCGCCATAACTCATCATGAATGGACATAGCTGTTGTTCTTCTATAAATAGGGGTTAGTTTCAACGAATTTTATATCAGATTTTCTGGTTTTTCGCTCCTCTTCTTCTTCCACATTTATTAATACATGCTCTTACCATTACTCTGCCGAAATCAATATTGAATCATACTCGATTACTTCTAGTTTGATTCTCTATCACTATCTCAACAAGGTTCTCAGTGCTATTCAGAGTTATAGACTTCTTTGTAATCTATTAAGCGAGAAAAGGTGTGATTGTGGCCTTGAAAATCAATCAAGCGAGAAAAGGTGTGATTGTAGCCTTGGTAAATCAATTGGGTAAACTTATGCCCAGAAATCAAGTATCTCTACCCAAAGGATTGAAATTCTGTAGGGTGTACCTCGTAGCCTTGAAATCGAGGGTGTAATTGTATAATTGCGTTTGAAAGGAAATCCGTACTTGTGTTGCGGGACTGGATGTAGGGTAACTCCGAACCAGTATAAAATCAGGTATGTTCTTTTCTTTACTGCTTTTATTTTATTTCTGCATCTGTGTTTATTTCTGTGATTATTGTTGTATCTGTAGATTGCATACATTTGTGTCTAAATTAACAAATCTAAATTAACAAAAACTCAAAAAGATTTAGTAATTTTTTGTAAACACTATTCACCCTCCTCTAGTGTTAATCCTAGCCTTAAGATACGTAATCTGCATTTCTTTCAATTGATATCAGAGCAAGGTTTTCAAAGTTTCATAATCTGATTTTGAAAAGAGTTTTTAAAATGGCTATATTTGTTAATACTATTTTAGAAATATTCAAATCATCATTATTTCATGAGTCTGCATATAATCAATTATTCAAATTCAAGTTATCTATAAAAATTGTTTGATGTGCATGAATCATGCTTTATGGCTGTTGAGGAATCAATCCACAACGGACAGATTGTGCAGATCAAAAAGAACAAATGGATACTTGATAGTGGGTGTTCTAGACACATGACTGGCAATCCAGATATACTGAATGATATTATATACAAAGACGAAGGACTGGTTAACTTTGAGGACAATTCAAAAGGATATGTGATTGGCATCGGCAAATTCGGTAATTCTGAAACTCCTACTTTTGCTAATGTTTTGCTAGTTAAGAATGTAAAACATATTCTGCTAAGTATAAATCAACTCTGCGATAAAGGATATAAAATTAAATTTGAAAAAGATAAATGTCACATCGAAGATAATTATTCAACCATAATATTTGAGGGAGTCAGAAAAAAGAATATTTATATTCTTAGTATGAAAGTTTCAAATGATAACCTGTCTGTTGGCAAATACAAGTGACCCTTGGATTTGGCATAAGAGATTTGGCCATTTGAATTTCAAGCTCTTATCTAGACTGTCAAAACATGATCTTGTAAGAGGTCTCCCTAAAATGAATTTTAAGGTAGATAGTTTATGTGATGCATGTCAATTAGGAAAACTTAGAAAAAGTTCCTTTAAATTAAAAGATATGATCTCAACTTCAAAACCTCTTGAATTACTTCATCTTGATTTATTTGGTCCATCTCAAATTTTGTCAATAAATCATAGTAAATATGTTTTTGTAATTGTAGGTGATTATTCTAGATTTACATGGACAATATTTTTGAAACATAAAAGTGATACCTTTGAATGTTTTAAGACCTTTTCAAAAAGAATTGAAAATCAATTTTCTCTAAAAATTATAACTATTCGAAGTGATCACGGTGGTGAATTTGGAAATGAAAAGTTTAAGGAATTTTGCAATAAAAAGGGAATAACTCACAATTTTTCATTTCCGAGAACTCCACAACAAAATGGAGTAGTAGAACGTAAAAATAGGACGATTCAAGAGTGTGTGAGAACTATGCTTTATGATAGTAATTTACCAAAGAATTTTTGGGCAGAAGCAGTTGCTACTGCCTGTTATATTTTAAATACAATTTTAATTAGACCTCTAACTGATAAGACATCTTATGAACTTCTTTATTCAAAGAAACCTAAGGTATCTTATTTCAGAATTTTTGGAAGTAAATGCTTTATTTTAAATACAAAAGATAATTCAGATAAATTTGATCCTAAATCCGATAAAGGAATCTTTATCGGATACTCTAATAGAAGTAAAGCATACAGAGTGCTTAATTTAAAAACTAACTCCATTGACGAAATAGTGCATGTTTCATTTGATGAAAATTTCAAAAGTTTTGAAGATACAAATGATGAAGAGGATTTAATCACTCAAAATCAAGAATCAATTGAAACTAATAGTGAAACTAATCATCCTAATAAGAGGACAAAACTTTTAAAAGATCATCATATAGAAAATATACTGGATATATGCAATCTTTTGTTAAAACTAGAAATCAACCAAGTCAAATGAGTAATGTAGCTTTTATATCAACTATTGAACCCAAAAATCCAAAAGAAGCATCAACTGATGATTCATGGATTTTGGCTATGCAAGAAGAATTAAATCAATTTACTAGAAATGATGTTTGGGAACTTATTCATAGACCTGAAAATAAAACTACAATTGGAACTAAATGGGTTTATAAAAATAAATGAATGAACAAGGAGAGGTAGTTAGAAATAAAGCTCGATTAGTCGCTGAAGGTTATTGTCAAGAAGAAGGAATATATTTTGATGAAACCTTTGCTCCCATAGCAAGATTGGAATCCATTAGGATTCTACTTGCTTTCACAAATCATAATAATTTCAAATTATTTCAAATGGATGTTAAAAGTGCATTTTTAAATGGATTTGTAAAAGAAGAAGAATATGTTGAACAACCACCACTTTTTGAAAATGATAAATTACCAAATCATGTTTACAAACTTAAGAAAGTTTATATGGTCTAAAACAAGCTCCTAGAGCGTGGTATGATAGACTAAGATCTTATTTATTGCAATCTAATTTTGAAATTGGTAAAGTAGATAATACTCTTTTTATTAAAAGACATAAAAATGATATTCAACTAGTACAAGTTTACATAGATGATATCATTTTTGGAACAGCTAATTTTGAAATGAATAAAGAATTTTCTGAAATAATGGCAAAAGAGTTTGAGATGAGTCATATGGGCGAATTAAATTTCTTTTTAGGATTACAAATAAAACAATTAGATAATGGTATCTTTATTAGTCAAGAAAAATACGCTAAAGACCTAATTAGTAAATTTGGTTTGACTACTGCGAGTGGAAAACCCACTCCCATGGAAATCAATGAGTACCTTAATAAAGAAGATCTCTCGAAAGATGTAGATCAAAAATTGTATAGAGGAATGATTGGATCACTACTCTATATTACTGCCAGTAGACCTGCTATCATGCATAGTGTTTGTCTTTGTGCCATATATCAATCCCAACCTAAAGAGACCCACTTAAAAGCCGTAAAACGAATCATAAGATATGTTAAACACACATCTGATTATGGTTTATTTTACCCTAAAAATGATTCTTTTGACTTAATATCCTGCTGTGATGCTGACTATGCTGGTTGTAAATCAGACCGGAAAAAAGACAAGTGGGACTTGTCACTTTTTGGAGAATTCTCTGGTTTCTTGGCTTAGTAAAAAGCAAAATCACAGTTTCTTTATTAACAACTGAAACAGAGTATATTTCTGCTACTTTGGCTTGTTCTCATGTAATATATATGCAACAAACTTTAAAAGATTTTGGTTTAAAATTTTCAAAATCACCAATTTATTGTGACAATACGAGTGTGATAAATTTATCCAAAAATACTACTCAACATGCTCAAACTAAATATATTGATATCAGACATCATTTTCTCAAAGATAATATAAGTAAGGAAGCAGTTACTCTCGATTATATTAATTCTGAGAATCAAATTGCTGATATCTTAACAAAACCCTTAAATGAATCTATATGTACTAAATTTAGAAGAGAATAAGGTATTTGTTCTATAACTGAAATATAAAATATATATAACAAGTATAATTAATAATTAACATTAAAATAAATCAAATAGTAAAAATAAAAAGGACCATGTCGACATCCCCCATATACCCATGTCAACATGCAACGTTTTTCTTTTTAAAATTCTTTTCCCACCAAAATTCAAAATAATTGGTTATATATTCTTCGCATTTTCAAAATTTTATTCATCATTTCTGTTATCTCCCTGTTCTTCTCTTTGAAATCAAATAATCAATGGCCTCCTCTTCCAAATCAACATAAAATCAACCTTTTCGTTCCCCTCTCCTACGTCTGGTCCATTTCAACGTACTACCCTCACTCATGTGACTAAAATAGAGAACTCTCTGAAGGATGTACTTCAGATAATAATTGAAATTCAGGTGATTCAACTTCGTATGGAAAAGGAACAAGAGAAGCAAGGCAAGATTCTTAGGAATTTGCAAAAATTTATAATGGATAATCTTGCCAACCTTATCTTGATTGATGAAGATTCTTCACTCAATCAAGAGGCCAGCGAAGAAGAAGAAGAAGAACCCATGGAAGAAGCGCACGCGGAGGATGATGACCAAGTCGTGTGTGTTGGAGAAGTGTATTTTGACAAGAATGGGAATCTTGTCGATCAACGAGGAAATTTCTGTTTCCACTATCCAAACCGTTCGATTCATAGATCTCCTATGTTTAAGAACACACATTAGTTTCTTCTCTTTCTTTACCATTGTTGTTTATTCTTTCTTACGTTTACAATGAAAAATGTACATTCAACTACATGATTAGTAAATTAACTGTGTTCTTATATGTGTTCTTCTTATTAATACATATAACTATACGGTTATTATATACTTAAGATAGTTAGTAGTTTAGGATTAGATTTATTATTAGATCTAACTGTTGATTATTTGTGATAACACTATTTTTATAATCACATAGTATATTAGAATTAGGAGGAGTTAAATAGTTTGGATTTATAAAGTTTAGAGTTTGTTTTTGTTGATGAAAAAGGAGGAGAAATATAAAATAGGTTAGTTAGGCATAAATTAAGGGGGAGTTATTACGATAGAAGTAATATTTTATAAACAAAGGTTGTGATCATCAAAAAGGGGGGATTGTTAGTTCGTGAGATGATGGTTTTGATGACAACAACCTTAGAATAGATTATAAAATATAAATACTAACATTATAAGTTTAGATATATGTGTGTATGTAGGTTTTAACCATGCAGGTACCAAGAATGAAGACTGTACAGTATAGAGATTCAAGATATCAAGATTGAAGACTCATGAGTATCAAGAATATCAAGAGTTCAAGAATTGAAGTAATTTATTCTTTAATTAGAAATTTTGTTAAAACTCATAGAAAAACACTGGCATCTTAAAATCCAATTTATTCGTGGAATGGAATCCACTTCGAGTCTGTTAAAGGGATAGAACCCTAAGTAGGATGGAACCTACGAAAAATCTAGTGGAACAATGTTTTGTATCCGCTAACTTTTTATTCAAAATGATTTTTCAAAATTATATCCTGTTTTCAAAAATGTTTTCAAAACCTTCCTTTTAAAAGCATCAAAAACCTCTATCCTGATAATTTTAGCCTCAAATTATCTTTGCATTCAAAGTCAAAATTACTCCTGATTTTAAACCATCTTTTAAAATAATATATTTAACTTTTAAATATTTATACTTAAGATTTAAATATAAAATTATAGTTAAATTTTATATATATTATTCTCTATATTTACTTATGTATTTTAACTATAGTCAATTATATTAGAAAAGATTAAAATAGTTTTAATATAAGATACAGGTTATTTTCTAAGAAAATCAAATCATCAAAAATTGCTTTGGGATGTCGACAGCCTATGGTGACCATGTCGACATGGTGTCAGTTGAGCTCAAAATTTAAATTTCAAAAGAAGTGTCTATTCGCCATAACTCTTCACGAATGGACATGGTTGTTGTTCTTATATAAATAGGGGTTAGTTTCAATGAATTTTATATCAGATTTTCTGGTTTTTCACTCCTCTTCTTCCACATTTCTTAATACATGCTCTTACCATTACTATGTCGAAATCAATATTGAATCATACTCGATTACTTCTAGTTTGATTCTCTATCACTATCTCAACAAGGTTCTCAGTGCTATTCAGAGTTATAAACTTCTTTGTAATCTATTAAGCGAGAAAAGGTGTGATTGTGGCCTTGAAAATCAATCAAGCGAGAAAAGGTGTGATTGTAGCCTTGATAAGTCAATTGGGTAAACTTGTGGCCTGAAAATCAAGTATCTCTACCCAGAGGATTGAAATTCTAGAGGGTGTACCTCGTAGCCTTGAAATCGAGGGTGTAATTGTAAAATTTCTTTTGAAAGGAAATATGTACTTGTGTTGTGGGACTGGATGTAGGGTAACTCCGAACCAGTATAAAATCCGGTGTGTTCTTTCCTTTACTGCTTTTATTTTATTTCTGCATCTGTGTTTGTTTCTATGATTATCCCTGTATTTGTAGATTGTATACATTTGTGTCTAAATTAACAAAAAATCAAAAAGATTTAGTAGTTTTCTATAAACATTATTCACCCCCTCCCCCTCTAGTGTTAATCTTAGCTTTAAGATCTGTAATCCGCATTTCTTTCACAAACGAATTAGAGGTAGGGTGTAGTTTGGATTGAGAGACTACCTTGATTTTTTTTGGATTTTTTCATGAATTTATTTGGATTTAAATTTGATATTTTTGCTCTCTAACCTAGGTTTGCATTTGTGAATCTTTTTGATGAAAGCTTTTGTGTTTTGAATGAACGTACTGGGAGATATTTCTCAACTGAGATAAATTCACTAAGTTCCTTAAATGGGTTGAACTAAATACCTAAGCCCAAAACCTTTTAATTAAATAAAACATGAATTAAATTATTCCCTAATCTTATTTTTATACAAATTTAAACACCATTTTCTAAATGATTAAAACATAAAAAAAATTAATATGAATGTTCTAAAATTACATTTACCATCTAATCTTGATAATTAGGCAATGAAATAAAATTTTAATAATCATTTGCCCTTTATTTTTGTTATTGAAAAGGAGGCACTTTTACATTTTCTAAAATGAAAAAACATACCGATAAATCATTTCAACACCAAAGTTTATCATTTTCTCTCTAAATAAAATTATTTATTATTTAGAAAGTACTAACATGATTTATACAAGAATTTACACACTCAAATCCCTTTTTACACAATATTTTCTCTAAATTCCTTTATTAACGAAAATACACAATTTTATTGATTTAACTCATTTTCTAAACTTATTATTTTATAAATAAGTTTTAACACTTTATAAATCCCTATTTTAATCTATAAAAGATTATAATACTCCAATTTACACAAATAATCAATTTTAATCCAGATTTCTCAAACATAATTTATCCTAAAAATCCAATTACACAATTCCTCACTTATTAATTCTTTAATCTTACACAATTAAATCAAGTTTTTTTTAATTAAATAAACGATAAATCAAGGTGAACTCAATCGGGCTGTTACACAACTCCCCATTTGGTAAAGTTGTGTCCTCGCAATTTGAATCTAGAGGAAATTCCACAATAAGTTATTACTTAACCCCACGCCTAACAAACTTTAGCACAATCATGTAAGTAAACAACAAACAAATACAAAAGAAATGCTCATCTAACTTATACTTCTAGAAAATATACTTTAATTTTATTTCCTTTAAAAATTCATTTTGAATCAAGGTTTCTATAAAATTTCAAATTGTACTTCCTACTGATTGAGCTAATTAATACTTCCAATTTATTATCATTTATGATATAAATTATAAACTTAAGTAAAACCTTTTAACTTAAATTCCAAGTTCATGAAGGGTTGATTATGTACGAAATAATCATTTTTGAACTCCTATTATAACTAATAGAATAGTTTAACAGTTAGAGTCTGAATGTAACCTTTTAGAATTGGTTACAAGCAATTTAGCACTTTTTAACTCCTCTTTAAAATAAAAAGGCTCTATTAAAATAAAATTCTCATTTCTAGATTCTACAATCTTTATTTCATTTATACATTTCTATTGTTCTATAATCTTAGAATCCTCGCTCAAAAGAATCCATTATCTTTCGTAAAACAAAAATTTCAAATTTCTCCATATTCCAATACTTGAAACATTAAAATTTCTCATTTAAATCTCTAATTTAACCATTTTAACTTTTATTTAAAGTAAATTTAAATCACAGTTGTTACATCATCTCATTCTAGAAGAAAATTATGATTTCGCAATTTGTTTTAAAGAATATTCTATAACAAATATACTACAATTAGTAATATATTATACATTCAACAATCGGCAACAAAACAATCCCATATTAGAACTCAAAAAGCTTCATTTTTACTCTATTGGTTTGGCACAAATGGGGATCTGCTTTGACCCATCAATTAAAACAGCAAAATCTAAAATAACCATTAGACCCTTCATCGATGTCAATTCAAACTTAGAATTATCTTCGCTGCCCATTGTATATTATTATAGACTTCAAGTTTTACACAAAATTATTTAGAAGATACTACATCTACCCAAACCAAAATGTCAAAAATTTTGGAAGAAACTCCGAAATAACTCTGTAGTACGAAATATGTTCCAAAAATTTACAAAACTATGAATATTTCACAAATTCACACATGCATTCATGAAAGACACTTTTGTTCTTAAATTTTTTAATTTACCTTCACAAGTTTTAAAACTCCAACTTATAAATCATTCTTTCATTTTATATTAACTACTTAACAAGTAACATGATACTAGCAAATCTTAATGCTACACAAATTTTCAAACCAAGATGAAATTCCAAAAGGAGACTATCATGTCCAACATAATTTTCACAACCATTACCCAAATTCAAACCTGCTATACACAAGTTAGGTTTTCACCCAATAAAACCTAAAAGTTTGACAAAGCTCACAAAATGAAAGTTATTCTACTCAGTCTAACCTTTCCAGCAAGGTAAAGTGTGATAATCCGAATTTTTAAACATCTATTAATTGGTAATGAACATGATTAATACCGATTTGTATGTGAAACAAATAACATTCTAATAAATATCTGGATATATGTATAGAGAGTTTGGAAACTATAATAAATGTTAAAAAAATAAATCACTGGCTAAATGAATAATATATTTCACTATTTAATTTAAGATAATATATATATATATACACAAAAAAAATTTATAATGTTGAAAATTTTAAGTGTATTCATATATAAGTATATAAATGTGTGTATATATGTTTTGTGAATAGAAAGCATTACTTTGAATTCATTGTATTAAATTTTCTAAAGAGATTTAAAGTTTAATTCTATATTTAAAAAAATATATACTAAAGATAAATCTTTATTAATTAAAGTACAATAGCTTAAGTTTAAAATGAGATTTATTAAAGGATGGCTCTTTCTTTAAATATATATATATATAAGTTGTATATATGTAAAGGTATTAAACTATAATATGAAAACATATAAAATATATATTCATGTAATTTAGAAAATAAGAAAATTTTAAATACATGCATTGACATTTGTAAAATAATAAAACATGTATTAAACAAGTGTAGTTATTTTAAAATGCAACTTAACAATTGTAAGTTAGATCTAACATGCATAAATACAAGTGGCAAATTGTTCTTTAGATTAAATTTAGTAAATAAAAGGGTTTCAAGATCATATATACATATCTATACCCCTTTCTCATTTTCTTTCACACATTCAAACTAGAGAACAAAACTAGAAACCTAAGAAAGAAATCCATAAAATAGAAAATCGAAACAAACCTGAGGCAAACTAAAGAAATCAAGCTCAAATTTTTAGAACCTGTAAGTCTGAAAGCAAGCAAAAGAAATCAAAATATAAACAACTCTGTAATCAAAGAGCATGCAAGGTTCAACTCAGTTTTATCAGGTTTCAGTTCAACTAAAGTAGCAAGCTAAAGAACAAGCAATTACAGTTTAAAAATCAAAGCATCAAGCTTCAGATCATTTCCCAGTTTTTCAAATTCAAAAACAAAATCCAAGTTTCTTTGTTCTTAAGAAAAACAGGTGAGTAACACTTCTGCTTTTAAGGCTTAAATCAATTTAAATACATGATGCATGTGATAAACTTGTATAGTAATGTGGTAAATAAGATTTGCATGGATGTTTTTGAACTAGAAAATAGTTGAAACTCTCTGTATATTGTGTGCATGACTATGTATATGAATATATATCTTCCTCTATTAAACTTCAAGCACAAATCAACTAAATAAATTCATTTCTCTTCATGGATTAAATGTTGGGCTATGATCACTGAAGATGAAATGATTTAATGAATGTAACATTATTTTAATAAATAAAATCAAGTAGAAATATTTCATAAATATTCTGGAGATAGAAATTTACAGTGAAAAATTTAAAAACATGATAAATCCAAACATTTTAATTCTTTGATTCAGGTATATTATCTGAATCATCTTGGGAAACTAGGATTTTTAAAAGGAAAATCACAATTTCTTGTTTGGAATTGAGTGAGTAATTCGAGGTTATCGGATTTGGGATTTTTAGTTATTGCTGGTGATCGGCAAGGTTTGGGTGGTCGAGTTTGTTTCTGGAGAAGGATTGGAGGACATGGGTCATGGCAAAAATAGTTGTAGAAATTCTCGTCCATGGTGGCGGCCGGTCGGCGATGGATTAGGGTTTAAAACCTAGGATTGGTCGAGGCTAGAAATTGGATCGCTGTGTAGTCTTTGGGGCATCGGTGTTCATCGGCGGTTGGGTGATGGAAGCGTGGATGGCCAGCGGAGCTATGACGGAATGTCATGGATGCTGGTGGCCGGCAACGTCGGGTCGAGGAAGTTTTCAGGTGATGGTTTCCGTTTCAAGTGTTCCAGTTTTTCTTGAATTTGATTTTTGTGATCGATCCAGTTTTGGGTGGTCGGAATCAGAACGGAAGGTCGAGGTCGTCTTTTTGATGGTGGTATAAATGGCCAGATCTCTGGCGATCTGGCATGCACGTGCACAACGTGGTTTGTGTGTCAGTGGTTTGGAAAGGAAGTTGTCTCGAGGAGGTCTCGGGGTAGTTTGGTTATGGCTCGAGTTGGGTCTCGTGTCATACGTGAGTGTTTAGACATGTTAATAGTTTAAAATTTTAACCTAGTTTTAACCAGTTTTTTCTAAAAAAAGAAGGTGATTTCTTGGGTGTGACTAAGGGAGGATATCGGGTTGAACCCGAAGGAAGTTTATAACAATTTTAAAATTTAAATATAAGCAAGTTTTAATTTTTTTAAATAAATCAAGTTTAAAACTAATTTTAAAATCAAATTCTTTATATAATAAATGCTTTCAATATTTGGGTTAAGAAGTTATATGATTTATTTTTACTTAGGGTCATTAAGTTAAACTCTTTAGTTTATTTTAAACTTAAAATAGAATAAGTAAGTTAATTAATGAGGTAAATTGTTTTAATTTATATATAAATGATAATTATTTCCAAAATTTATTAATTAGGACTTTAACGATAATTTAGTAATTAATTAAGGTAAAAGGTTTATCTTAAAGGTTAATTAAGTTTTTGGGTAATTAAAGATTTATAATTAATTAAGTAATTAAAGAAAAATTAGGATTAATTAATTAATGGTTAAGGATTAATTAATAAATAATTAAGGGTTATAAATTAATAAATTAGAGGTTAATAAATAGGTAATTAGAGATAAATTAATTATAATTAGAGATAAATTACTTAAATGATAATTACTTAATGTAAGTGATTAAAGGGTTAATTTGTTAAGCGTTAGTTAATTTAACTAGTAATTAGAGGATAATTAATTAATAATTAAAAGTTGATTAATAATTAGAGGATAATTAATTAATAATTAAAGGTTAACTAATTGAGGATAATTAACAATTGGGATAATTACTTAATGAAAGTAATTATGGATAATCAATTTAGATTGATAATTAAAGAATGATTAATTAATGATTTAATGTTAAGTAAGCGGGATTTGAAAGCAATTAAATTAATAGAAATGGTACAATTAATTTAATTTGCTTATAGATGATTAAGATATATTGAATGATTTAAAAGGTTGAATTAAGCGATCCTGATTTTATTTTCCAATAAGTTATAAGATAATATACAGTGAATTAATTTCCAGATATGAGAATATTGGTTGTTATTATAAATGGTTATCGTGTCTAATAATGGGATGTTTGTTTTCTAACAAACAATGATAAGCTAAATAAAATGTTTTAAGGAAGTAACATTAGATAAGCATGACTTGTAAATTGAGGTGGATCAAAATTGTGATGTTTAAAATCTAAGTCCGGAATTTGGAATTGTTTCAAAGTGTTATAAGATTATTTAGAATATTTTTGACTAAAGGGATCTTGTTTTAAACAAGAATGTTTTTAAAATTTCAAAGGAAATTGTTTTGAATTAAAAACCAAGAGTGGTTTAAAATTGGAAGTAAACACTAGGTGTTGAGTTTTGAATTTTCCCTGAAATGTGATGTAATAACCCAAAGTAAAATAAGTCTTTGAACTTATAGTGAGAAGGGATATTGATAAGAAGTTTAAAATTTTGAAATGAAGAATTCAAATTTAATAAGATGGACTAGATAAAATGAATTGAATTTAACTTAGGGGAAGTTAAATAAGTTTAGCACAAACAACCTGAACTAGAAATTTCAAGATGAAATTAAGATTTAACTAGGGTAATTAAATGGGTTGATTTGAAATGGGAGTTATTAATAATCTATGAAACTGAGAATTGGATTATTTTAAATGAATTAAGAAAAGGATTGGGGTAATATACATCCATTGCTAAAACAAAATGGAAATAAATATTTTATTTTAGAACTATTTTGATTTTTGAAGTGAAATTATAATTATGAAAAAGGAATCACTTTGAACTTAAGATTCAAATGTTAAAAATGAACTTGCAAACTAAAATTGTTTAAGAATCGATTTCAAAGTTTGACGATAAAATTGGGTAATAAATTGGATTATGAAGATTAAATTATTTTTGAACTCTTATTTAAACTTTGAAATAAGTTAAGTAAAGGTAATTTAAAATGAAATTTTGAAAACTTGGATTAGAATTAAATTGTTTAAAGATTTAGGATGTTAATTTAAAATAAAGGTTAATTTGATTTAAGGGATTAAAACAACATTTAAATTTAACTCGAATCTATATAAATTCAAGATGGTTTAAAATTAAGATTTGAATTAAATTAGTTAAAATTGAATTTGATTTGAATTAATTGGAATTGTGATTGAAGTTGGATAAGTCTAAATTCAAATCGAAATTGATTTGAATTTGGGGTATAAATTGAAGTTAATTCAAATTGAATTGGAATTGAATCAATTTAATATGATGAGAAATTGATTAGAAGTGGAGATTGGGAAATTGAACAAGTTTGACTCTAAAACTATTTTCAAATAAAATTGTTTTTAATATAACTGTTTTAAGTCTATTTCCTAGTAATTTACTATACAACCTTTTTTTTTAACCCAAACTATCTTATATTTATTTTTCAACTATATTGGAAATTGATTACTATTTTACGTCTACTTTATAAGTAATTACTATTTTACAACTATTTTGCAACTATCTAAATAATATACAACTATTAAATTATTTTACAACTATTTTTGTAACTACTTAACTATTTTACAGCTATTTACAACTAATGACTATTTCACAACTACTTATCTATTTTAAAATTTTCAAGCTACTTTCTAATACAAGATAGTCAAAGTGCAAACTGTTTAGAATCGAAGTGATAACCAAAATAGAAATTGAGGCAAGTATGAATAGGTGAATAGAAAGCATATTGATTTAGCTAATAATCAATGAAGATAAATACGTAGGATGTACGTATATTATTCTATTTGTAGAATGATTTGATCCAGATTCAAGCATAGAATTTCGAGGTAGTATATCTATCTGAGTTGGGATTTTTCACTCAATTTTCAACGGCGAACCCTGGTATAACGATCCTGACTCGACCTTCGAAAATCGTCACCCGTACTTCGCTTGTACTCGAATGCCGTAGATTCAAACGCTGAATCTGGCTCGCCGGAGCTTATAACACATTAAGTACAACAACACAGTGGAAGAAAAAGATAATGTCATTGATATACAATATCTGATACAATAATTTGATACAAATGACTATCAATATATCAAAGATAGATACAAGGCAATAACAGAGACAACAGTAGTGGAAAGACAATGTCTTCAATGCGAAACTCCAGAAACTCCATCTCCAATCCAAAGCTAGCTCGAACCCCCATCAAGTAGAACTTGTAGCAAACTCGATCCCAAAAATCCAAAGACTCCAACGATATCCAAAAGCTACCAAACCAAAGGATGATGGCTATTGTATCTACACCTACTATTTGATTATCTGAAAAACCCAACTCTAGACTGCCCGTGTGGAAAATTATGGGCACCCAGAGTTTAGGAAGGGAACAATAAACTCCAGGTCAGTCATGAAACTGGTATGAGCAAACAAAACAGTTTTCTTTAAAACAATCGGCAAAAGAATTTAAAACATTGAAAACCGCAATGCTTTTTGGAAAATGAAACTACCATAAGGCCTTCCCGCACACACACAATGCAAACGCAGAATTGGAGGAGATTTCCCCTTATGATAGTCAAAAATGCTTGATACGCAAAAACCATTTGATATTATCATTAGTGCATAGTGGAAAACATTTGCAAGTATAATATTAATCTTAGCCAGCATGTGTACCATTATAGTCTGCCTATTATAGCTACCATATTAAATGGCAGGTTCTACAACTAAAACCGTACAAGGCACGTATTGGATGATTGGACTTCCAACAAATGGTCAGGCCAATGAACTTCCTATTGCCACATGGATACGCCTCTGGAGGGACGTCCCGAGAACTTACCCAGCTCTCTGCCAACACAAGGCCGGTTTACTCCCTTCCCGGGAGTAAAACCTAAGATATGCCACCCCCGATCGTTTTCAACCTTTATTTGAGGTACCTCAATCACAAAGCAACATCACACAGTAATAAATTTACAGCGTCCACATGAGTTAAGTATCTGGGCTCCATACCATGATACCACCCTTTTCTAGAAGAAATGGACATACCCTAGGGACGCGACCCCTGCAACCTTGCCACATCTTTCCTGTTTCGACCATTTCCAGGGTGTGAGGTCTTGATGCAGTCTCGTCCACAAGGCTACGCTTTTTCACAAAGCCATGCTTCGATCAACAAATGATCAACAGCACTTCGTATGCCATATTACCAAATTGGGAATGTATCACTAGCAACCATCAACTACATAACCTCTGAGCTCGTACGTCTCAGAGAAGGGTGTTAAGCTAAGAGAATGAATTCTCCGCCACCAAACAGAAATGTGTTTCATAGAAACCAGCTTTACATCTCAAAGTGTAATGTCAGACACACATCCATACAAGTCTGTTCTAGGTTCGAACAGAACCGAAGGCACTTCCAAAGAAGCCCTTGCAATCTGAGTATTCACAATCTCGATCGGACTCCCCATCACATATGGAGATCTCTATACCGGCTGCTAATCGATGCAGAGTCATTCGGTGGGTTATCCTTTCGTTTTCGAAAATACCACCAGTCTTCAAATGTTATCCATAATGTCATATCATTATTCGGAATGGGTCATATGACACAAGGTACTATCCCGGCTAAACCGAATAATGAGCGCAATATTTAAAAACATATGAATATTGGAATTTTAGTCAAGTCACAACTTATTTCCCAAAACTTTTCTTTCAAATGGTTAAACAAATTACCATTTTAATCTTTTAAACAAAAAGATTCACTTCGCAAAGTTCACTAATCTTTCACAAAGATTCATTTCCAATATTTAAACAAAAGATCTATCATCTTCTTACGTTTGAAAACAACGTTCACTAAATATTTCACAAAGATTCCTTCATAGCTTTTGAAACAATTCCATTTCAAATCCTTTATATAAAAGATATACCTTTAAAATCCTTTTTAATTTCAAAACAAGGTTCAACAATTTTTCACAAAGATTAATTCACAGCTTTAAAAATTATTTTAATTCCATTTCACAATTGAAAATTTTCAACACAAATTGGAAATCCTTTCTTTATATGAAAGCTATTTTTGTTTAAAAGCAAATAGATTTCGTTTCGGAAAAAATCCGATTACATTTGCACGGGTTAAAGCCCTTCAACTCTAAATCTTGGTTTAAATTCCAATTTCGAAACAATGCTTTTAAAATGGTTTAAAAACACATCTATAATTTGTACAACCATTTTGAACCATAATTTCCAAACATAGAATTCAATTTCAAGTCTTGAATTCAAATTCAAATCAAATTATTTAAATTTCAAAACTTTATCAAGTTATTCAAAGTAACTTTTATTCTTAAAACTCCTTTTCAAAAGCTTTTCATATTTAACCCAACTCTATTTTCAAAACTATTTTGGATTCAAAATTCAATTTTAAAATCATTTCAAAAATCTATGACTTAAACAATTTCCTCGTGCAATCCATATTTGTGTGTGTATGGTGTAGTCCAAGGGTTTTACCCAATAGTGCAACAACATCAATCATCACCGATTCAATCATATCAATATTGATAAGCGGTATAATCTATAATGCTTATCTTCATTCACAGATTCACAGATAATATGAATTTATCACAGAAAAATAAATTACATCACAAATGAACCACTTATAGCACAAAGCATAACATATCAGGGATATCAAACAATTCAAAGCATTTAATTCAATCCAAATGTTCATAAGTAAGATAAATTAATCATCTGATTAAATTAAATCAGGTCAATCCCTAATCTTGGTTAATTAATATTAATTAATTACAAACCGTTTAATTAATTCCGTTAATTATTCATTAATTAACCGTTAATTATTAATTAATTCTTTAATTAATTATCCTTAATTAATTACAATAATTAATTAATTAATCCTTAGTTAATAATCATCCCTTAATTACTTTCATTAAGTAATTATTTTTAAGTAATTAATTATCCTTTATATCAATTATTCTTTAATTACTTGATTAATCAACTTAAATTGTTAATTAATTTACCTTAATTACATCGATTAATTATCCTTAAATTAATTAACCTTTAAACACTCGATTAATCAATCTTAAATTATTAATTTATTTACCTTAATTACTTTTATTAAGTAATTAACTTTAAGTAGTTGATTTCCTTTAACAAATAAATTAACTTAGACTTTAAAAGTTAATTAACAATTAGAACATTTGTAATATTAATTTACTTCTTTAATATTATTAAGTCTATTTGAAATAAACTTTAAAAATAAAGGTTATGTGTATTTAAAACCATTTTAAAACTTGGTTAATTAAAACAATTTTATTTAAAGCCTTCTTACCCAATTTAAAACTTAGATAACATCTAATATAAAAAAGAAAATTGGTTTAAACAAAATCTAATTGAAATAAATTGATTTTTCTTTAAAATTCAAAACTGCTTTTGCCACAAATCAAATGGCCCTAGCAAAATCACGTTCTACCCGAGGTTGAACCCGGGCCAATTCATGTTTCGACCTACTTCGAGAAAATCCATCATTTTCACGTGCTTGGCTCCGAGTCCCTTACCTTCTTCCCCAACATCCAAAAACATAGACATGAAAGAATGCACGTACATGTGCATCGCTAATCGCCGAAGCTCCGGCCAGCCTCACCAACGTCAACATATCACCCATCAACTCCTTAGTCGCCACGAACACCTAAATCTTCGAGAACGACCACGAATCGAAAACGAGTCGTTCGACCCAAATACTGGAACCAACCCGATCATCCAAAAATAAACTCGCATCATCAACCACAACCATCAGCGACCACGCCACCATATCCTTAACTTTGCCACACAACTACGCAGTGATCCCCCAGGGTGCGATCGCTTCCAGTACCACGTCGATGACGTACGAGACCCTACAAATCCAACAGCCAAAACCAGGCCATTAAACCCTACTTCACTGTTCCACGACCATTCTGATCATCAAAAAAATGTACAAACATTTTTCCAAGATTTCTCGATAACCCAGCCTTCTCCAGTTCCAACCTCAATGACTCCGGATCCAACGATCATCGGCAATTGACGAAAAAAGCTTTTCCGTTCAATTCGAAAATGTGCACTATATACAGATCTAAAAATCTTAAAACTTGCATTAAAATTCATTGTTTTGTAATTTGAATCTAGTTATGTAATCAAAATCCAATTTTATAGTCATCAATTTTTGACATATATATGATTCCACTGTATGTTTTAAGTTTCCTGATAAACTAAATTTAATTTTTTTTTCAAAAATATTTTTTTAGCCCTAATTCTTGATGATTCAAACACATTTTATTTAGATCATGAAGCCTACAATGAATCAGAGATGAAAGATTCAAAAAAAATTCTTTAATAGGTTTAAAACCTGTAGAATTTTAGAACAGAGACATTTGTGTTTCTATTCCCAGACATGCACAGCATAACCTATATACATACATGCATATTTTAACAACTAGACAACAATTTCATAACATCTTCAAGCATCAGCCACATCAATCAAGACATAGGGATAGATAGAAGAAAGTTTGCTTACCTGGGTTAAGACAGAGAAGAAAACTTAGATTCTCTGATCTGGAATTTAAAACTCGAACTTGATTGCTGTTTTGAAATCTTGATTCACTTGTAGTTGAACTTGAACTTGTTTGATTCAATTTTCTTCTCAGGTTGAACTTGAAATTTGGTTTTGATTTTTCTTTGAATTTTGTTTTCTGTTTGAAGACTGTTGCTTTACATAACCTGCACTTGCTCCAGGTTGAATCATTATTGTTTAAACTGAGTTAAATCCTTGCTAGATCAATGAATTTCTTTGCTAGCTTCGGATGTGAGATTGTTTGTTTGAATTTATTTTTAGTTTTAGATTTGGTTTCAGGTTTGAATGATTTGCATTTTCCTGGGTTTTGATCTTTATTTCAGTTCTGAGATTGAGCATGGTTTTGAATAATTTTTTCACAGATTTGAGAAGAAAAATGAAAATAGCCTGGTTATTTCTTTACATATATTTTCATTTATTCCAACTTTAACGTGATAATTCCACTGGTTGATTTAGTTTAACACTTGTTAAACTTTGCATCCCTATCTTTACACTTGTTAAAAAAATAACATTTTTATGTTTAAATCCCTTGCTCTAATTTATTTTATAAATTTGTTTTGGACCTTTATTCTCTTATGTTTACATGTTTATACAAATTATTTTTAACTCCTTTATTTCAAAAGATATATATATATATATATATATATATATATTAAAGCTTTTATATTCAATTACATATATGTACTACTATATTTATTTTCAAATACATAAAAGAAAAGTAATCTAAATCTTCTATCAAGTCTTATCTTAAAAATTTACAAATCCTTTTCTTTACATATATATGTTTTCTTATAAATTTTTCAAAAGACATGTATATTTTGAAACATTTATTAATTCTTGTTTTAACATCATATATACATTTTTACATACATTTTTCAATTACCTATACTTATACAATTTATAAAGAAAATGAATTGAAAATAATTAATAAATAATCATACATATATTTTCTTAGAACAAAGAATTTTAAATCATATTTTATTTTCAATATATTTATTATTGAGTTTTCCAAATTTTAAATTTCAATTAAAATCAGCGATTTTATATAAACAAACTAATATTTTATTTTATTTTGGAAAAACTCAATTTAACCCACAATTTAATTTTCAAAAATTAATTCAATTATCAATTTAAAATTGGCTAAAATCCGAGAATGTTACACCTGGACATGGATTTTTGATTGGTTTTGGAAATTCTCTATCATAGTTATGACTATGCAAGGAGAATGATGTTTCTAATCAAGAAACCAGATCTGAGTCCGCACTAGGAAGTCTTGTGGATGATACTTTCGAAAGTGGAATTGTGTGATCGAGTGAGAAATTAGATTTGATATTACGTACGGATGATATATATACACCGTACGTTCTTGAAAGAAATGAGAAATGATTTTTGAAAAGAAAAGTATATTTTGAGAAATATATATGAATAAAAGTGGAAGTTGGATATCTTTTGAAATTCACTTTATGAAAAGTAAGTGGTATGGTGAATAAATTTATAAGGAGAATCAAACTTGAATATTGGATTTAGTTTAAATAAAGTTAAATATATGTTTATTATATATGATAAATTTCCCTTTTTTATTTTATAGCCAGAAGAAAAGATTTTTGAAAAGATTTGAAGTATAAAAAGGGAATTTATTCAAACTTGAATATTTGAATATTGGATTTGAAGTATCATATTGGAGTTAGAACGATATTTTAGAACTTTTAAAATCATTGTAAGGACCCGATTCTTCGACTTCCGGAAACCGACATCAATACGTTCATTGTATCAACTGCCGAGCACTCGAATGCCGGAAAACCGAACACTTAGGGTTTTAAGAAAAAAAGTAGAAGAAAAAGATAGAAGAAAGAGGTAGAAGAAGAGAGAAAAGATAGAACAGAACAGAAAGAAAAACAACAGAACAATACACAATCACAGCGGAACAACATATAATAAATAAATGAATAATCTTTAAATAAAGAACTATATCAGTTATTACATTACATCACATTTCATTACATCATCAGAGTGTACAACAACCAAACAACAATGACAGCGGAAAAGAAATACTATATACTAGATGATACGCCATGCCATCCATCTTGCCTCCAGCAACTCCTGAATTCCAGAATATCCTGATAAACTAACTCTTAACTGCCCGTGTGGAAATTTGGTGGGCACGCAGAGTTTAGGAAGGAAAACAATAAACTCCGAGTCAGTCATGTGACTGGCGTGAGAACTCAAAACAGTTTATTTTTAAAACAAAGAATAGGATAATTTTAAATTAGATTCGCAATGCTTTTAAAAATGAAACTACCATAAGGCCTCCCGGCACACACACAATGCAAACGCAGACATGGGGGAGATTTCTCTTTATGATAGTCAAAGATGCTTACTACGCAAAAATCAAATCATTTTTGATATTATTATTAGTGCATAGTGTAGAAAACATTTCAAAAGTAGAATATAAATCTTAGCCAGCATAGGTACCATTATATTATGCCTGCTATAGCTACCTCCTGAGAAAGCAGGTTCTACAACTAAAACCATACAAGGCTCGTATTGTTTCTTTGGATTTCCAACAAATGGTCAGGCCAAGGAACTTCCCATTGCCACATGGAAACGCCTCTGGAATGACGTCCCGAGAACCTGACCGGATCTCTGCCAACACAAGGCCGGGTTACCCCTAACTGGGTAACTACTGACACGAATATGCCATCCCCCGATCGTAACCGATCTACATCCGAGGATCCTCGATTTCCAACAACCACAAAGTAATAAGTTTGCAGCAACAACATAGGTTAATTATCTGGGCTCCATACCATGATACCACCTCTATCCAGAAGGAATGACATACACTAAAGCGCGCTACCCCTAATAACCTTGCTGCATCCTTCCCGTTTTGACCATTTCCGGGGTGTGAGGTCCGACGAAGTCTCGTCCACAAAGCCACGCTTTATACAAAAGCTGTGCTTTGGGTCAACAAATGATCAAAGTAATGATCACAAAGATAAATGATCATATCACAAATGATCAAACAATGATCATTTCACAGCAACACTCAGCATGTCACACTACCAAATTGGGAATATATCGTTGATAACCATCAACTACATAACCTCTGAGCTCGTACGTCCCAGAGAAGGGTGTTAAGCTAAGAGAATAAATTCTCCGCCACCAACAGAAATATATTTGAAAGAAATCAGCTTTATATCTCAATTTGTAATGTCAGACATACAATCAATACAAGTCTGTTCCGGGATCGAACAGAACCGAAGGCACTTACAAAGAAGTCCTTGCAATCCGGATATTCACTAATCACGACCGGACTTCCCATCACATATGGAGTCTCTATACCGGGGACCAGTCGATGCAAAGACATTCGACGAGTTGTCCTTTCGCTTTTGAAAAGTATCCGGTCTTCAACACCGGTCTTCGAATGTAATTCATAACGACGTATCACATATTCAGGATGGGTTATACGACCCCAAGGTCCTTTCCCGGTTAACCCGAATAGTGAGCGCTTATTCAAAAATAAGTGTGGCATTCAAATTCAAGCAAATCACAACAAATACCTATTTAAAGGTAAATATTGATAGTCGTTTATTGAACTATCAATGGATATGCACAACATCACCAGATTTCAAATAATTTTTCAAATTATTTATTTTCCAAAAATATCTTTACAAGATATATAATTTTCACACTTCAACCATTTGAAAACAATTTTCAAATCACTTTTCACCCTTACCACTTTTGAAAAAAAAATTCAATCATTTTCCTTACGCGGAAATACTTTCATTTCAACATGGTTCATTTAAACCAATTAAATAAATCCTTTACGATTTACTTTATATTTACGTTCCAAATCCGTAAATTATTCCCACACTTCAAAAATAAATCAACATTTATTTTTAAACAAATTCCCCTTTTTATTTATAAATTCCATAGTGAATTTACATTTCAAAATACCTATGAATATACGATTTCAATTATTCATTTCTAATTTATCTTCAAAAAGATAAATTCTCAAAACGTTTCATTTCACATTGGAAAACATTTCCATTCTTATTTATAAATAAATAATTCACAAATCCACTTATTTTCAACACTTGGAAAATATTAAATATACTTAAATCGAAATTAAGTATACATTTCATTCTTGAAGGAAATCATTCTCTTAAACATATTTATTTGGGCCAAAACGAATGTTGCGTAAAACATCGTTACGACAACCCAAAATCACTAGTATAGGGATTCGAAATTAAAATAGATATATAAATCCCAATACTATACAAAACATTTCCTTTCGAAAATCATTTACTATAACAACGGTGTTTTAGTCCACCATTTCCTTCTATTTCTCGAAAACGTCTATTTCAACAATGAATGTTGAAATCTATGTTTTCGAATCTTAACACAATTTAAAAACATCGTCAGATCGTTTTAATTCTATTTAAAACATCACATGCAAAATATTTTCTTTAACATATTATTCACTATTCAAAAGCGTGAATATACTTCGTTAACCAATTTCATCATTTCTATACATTTTACCTTAAAGGATTATTCACTGTCTAAAACATGAATATAACTCCATTAATAAGTTATAACAATTTACTTATCAAAATAAGTCGTTTTGCGGATTTATAAAATAATGTTTATAAATTTCATTTCTATTTATTTTATAACAACTTCCTTTTATAAATCTCCTTTATTAAGCTATTTCAATTTATAACTCAATGATATACTAATAGTTCATATTATAAGTTAAATACTTATAATTTATTTGTTTACAAAATCGTTCTTTTAAACTTCCCATTTATAAATCTTACAACTAATAAGATTCATTTATTTACCCAAATCTATTCTTTTAATAACTTTACAAATTTTATAAATCTACTGCTTATAAAATTCCATTTCTAACTTCACCGTTTATAATTCTATAAATTTCATTCATTTATGAAATTCATTTACAATTCATTCTAACACTTACAAAAACTCGTTTTATAATTCAAATATTTTTTAATTTATAAATATAAATTTATAAATCCTTTATATAAATCAATTCACATTATTATTTTAAAACTTCTTTAAACTCCTTTATAATCTCACCATTTTCTTTGATTTATAAAATAATCAAATTTTTATAAATCCTATATTCAAATTTTTTACAATAAATTCAAAAATCCCAATTGAAACTATTTTTTAAAATCATTAACCCTATATTTTCAAAAATCAACTTTTAACTATATTTCTCAAAAATCATAATTTCTATGACATTAAAATTATAACGTTTATTTATTTAAAATGAATCAATTCCAAAAATATTTTATAAACGTATACTTTCAAAAATTACTTTAAAATCCTTTTAAAATCCCAAAATTGGCGCAATGATGCTACACATCAAATAGTCAATCACGACAACAACGACATCATATAACGATATGATAATCAAACAAATATCAAAATATCTGAAATCAAATAAATACTGTTGAGGAATCCAGTTGGATCCCTCCAACCTGTTTTCCTGCATCCAAAGATGTTAGCACAATACCAATTCCGTTCCAATACGGAATTATCGCGGTATATAGGATTTATAAAATATTATCCGCTTAAAAGACGGCGCAATAGGGTCTCATCCGCTATATAATGCGGGAAATCAACTCCAAGTACATAAATAATACCAATTTCACTATACTGTGAAATATTCGCGGTATATTTTTAATAAATAACCTCCGCTTACTAACGGCGTATAATGTCTATTTTAACAATCAATAGATAACAATCATCATTCAAACATACATTCAAGAATTTTAAATCTAACTATTTAAAATTAAAACCGAAACCGATTCGATTGAGCGAGAAGTTCTCACCTTGATTTCAATTTTGTTTTCAGCTTTTATTTCGAATAAAATTAAACGGACGTTTAATTTTACCCGAAATTTTCGCTAGCTCCAAACGACTCCAATCCAATTGCATAGCGTAGTGCTCGTCCATACGAACCCAACGCAACTGGTTTCGCGCGTTTTCGACCTCGTATGAAAAATATATGAATATTTAAACATTTACACAATTTTAATATAATTAAATTCACAAATTCCTTTTTAATTTTATACCCTACAACATCTCAGCCGTTTGATTTCACCTTGCTTCATCCAGGTCGTTCCTATCTTTCTTCCCCTTCCCAGTAAACATCGCGACATCCAAACCCATTAGTCGCCCTAGGGTTTGAATTTTTCGAGCCTCCTCGTCGACATCCACTCCAATCAACCACCACCACCACGAAGTGCATCACGAACTCCACCTCCTCTAGCCGACCGCACGTATACGGCCTCCCCAATCCGTCGAACTGCGTGTGCGACCTGATGGTCAACGCGGGCCCGTAGCCCCCACCTCGTCGCTCCAATTCCGATCATCACCGTATAGAATTAAAGCTCTTGCAATCCTCTACAACTTTACAGTGGAAAGTTTGCTGAATAGGTTAACGGATTTGAAGATATTATGGGATAAAGGTGCGAAATTTCTAGCCGTTGGTAACCCTAGTGGCGGCTGGAACATTTTTTTGACCTAGGGTTTTGTTTTATGTTGCAAATGAGAATATTTAGGTGCTTATATAGAAAATTTCGCAAACACTATTCATCCCGGAATTTCCGAACTCCAAACGAAGCGTGTCGGTTGGCGTTCCTAAGGTTTACCCCACGTTCCGAACACAACGGAATGTGTTTGGGAGCTAATTCGATCATCTGTACGAGTTATGGCAATAAACGTTCGATTTTAAATTAAACCGGTAAATCAAATTTCTAGGCGTTTTAGCTTGCCCCGGACAAACGGTAAATCCGATTGACACGAAATTTGAAACCATACAATAATATCATGTTACGCATCCGATGAAACTTGTTTCGTCAAAATCCTAGACTGTTTGAAAAATGGCGATTTTAACTCGCCAATTTAATATTAAAACAATTTCGATGCGTTTCGAGCTGCCACGGTCAAACGAAAACTCCGATTGACACGAAAATTGAAATCCGATAATAACAAACTATTACGGATCCAATGGAACTAGTTTTGTCCAATTCTGAGACTGTTCGAAAATCGACTAATTTCACTAGTCGATTTAAATATTAAAATATTCAATTTTCACAAATTAACTTTTAATTTGATTTTAAAAGTTCTATATCATTGCTATAACTCCAATATGATAAAATAAAATTTTACAAATCATTTTCAATCATATTTAACCCAATTTTCAATTATTTCTGTATTTTCAACTATTTAATTATCAATTTAATTATTCAATTAAATCCAATTATTCAAAATAAAATTTATTCGACTTATAAATTTCACTTATTAATATTTAAAATTAATTAAATATACGAATTTTAATTAACAGAAATTCTGGGTCGTTACATTTGATTTAGTTTAAATAAATTTATATATATGTTTGTTATATACGATAAATTTCCCTTTTTGAATTTATAGCCAGAAGAAAAGATTTTTGAAAATATTTGAAGCATAAAAAGGGAATTTATATAAAGTGATCCAAGAATTTTTCAAGATTATATATAAGTATGTATATAAAGGATTTTATGAGAATGATTTGGAAAAGGTTTTGGAACCTATGGGTTTTGGAAAGGCTTTTGATTTTTGAGAAAAATTAATTTTGGGAATTTGGAAAGCCAAGTTGGAACTATCAATTAGGATGTCGATTTTGTGTAAAGGAGATTTAAGCGAATCATAGAGAGTATGATTTGAAAGATACTATAAGTGTATAGTATAGAATGTTTTGAGATTGGTTCTGGAGAAAAAGGCGCTCCTATTAAAATGAACTTCATAGGAGATCCACGGGGTGATTCTGCCTTGAGCCCCAAGGGGAAGGCTCTAAATTGGATCCTGGGAGGAAGTCCGGACAAACTGAAATTCTTGAGGATTTTGTGTTGTGGATAGCAAAAGTTGAGGGCGCTGATGCCTACAGAGACATTTGGGTTATGCTGTGACGACAGTGTAACTCGATGTCACTACGATCTACTGCAGACCATAGCGGAAGTCGTGAGGCCGTGAGAGCCAACGGTCTACGTTTGATTTTACCGTGATGGCAAAGTAACATCGGTAGACTGCGATTTATGAAGACATAGTGAAATTCGTGAGGCCGTGAAAGCCTAAGGCTACATTGGGACTCGACTGATGTAGTCAGCGATTTATGTAGGAGTGGTGAAGTTTCATCTGGCAGTGAAATTCGAGGGCACTGATGCCAACAGTTACATGGATTTTTGTCGTGATGGCGACGTAAACCGAGATGTAGTTGCGATCTGTAGCGGGTTCCATGGCGTAATCGAGGGGCGTAGAGTGCTTACAATTATATATGGATTTTGCCGAGATGGAAACGTCACCATCGGGTTAACTGCGACCATGGAGGGGGTGATGATTTCCAGAGCATTCTCATCAAGGATGTTTCTGTATTTTCAAATATGCTTTCTATATTTCACAAAGTTTTCAAGAATGTTTTCCAAATGTTTTCACTGGGTGTTGAAAACGGGCTTACCAAGTATTTATTGATTTTTAGCCCTATGCCTGATCAACAATGACCAAATTTATGTGACAACAAGGATGGACTTGTTGCGACATCGAGTTATAAAAAGTACTTTTTTTATAAAACTATTTTGGTAATTTTATATAGATTTTAAAGTGTTTTTAAAATTCTTAAATAAAGTATTTGTAGTTGAAAATTATCAAAGAGCAATTTAAGCTGACAATAAGCATTTTAATAAATTCTGGCTTCGTTCCTTTTCAAGGACGAAAAGATTCAAAGGGGGAGGAATGTGATAACCTAGATTTTTGAACATCTGTTAATTGGTAATTAATAGGATTAAATTTATTAAATATTGATTTGTATTTCAAACAAATAACATTCTGATAAATATCTGGATATATATAGAGTTTGGAAAATATAATAAATGTTAAAAAAAAAATCTATCGATAAATGAATAATATATTTCACTATTTAATTTAAGATTATATATATGTGTATATATATGGAAATTTTTATAATGTTGAAAATTTTAAGTGTGTTCATATATAAGTATATAAATGTGTGTGTGTATATATATATGTTTTGTGAGTAGAAAGCATTAATTTGAATTCAATGTATTAAAGTTTCAAAAGACATTCAAAGTTAAATTTTACATTTTAAAAAGAAAATATACTAAAGATAAATCTTTCTTGATTAAAGTATAATAGCTTAAGTATAAAATAGGATTTAATAAAGGATGACTCTTTCTTTAAATATATATATATAAGTTGTATATATATAAAGGTATTAAACTATAATATGAAAACATATAAAATATATATTCATGTAATTTAGCAAATAAGAAAATTTTAAATACATGCATTGACAGTTGTAAAATAATAAAACATGTATTAAACAAGTGTAATTATTTTAAAATGCAACTTAACAATTGTAAGTTAGATGTAACATGCATAAATACAAGTGGCAAATTGTTCTTTAGATCAAATTTAGTAAATAAAAGGGTTTCAAGATCATTATACATATCTCTACCCCTTTCTCATTTTCTTTCACACATTCAAACTAGAGAACAAAACTACAAACCTGAGAAAGAAATCCATAAAATAGAAAATTGAAACAAACCTGAGGCAAACTAAAGAAATCAAGCTCAAACTTTTAGAACTTGGAAGTTTGAAAGAAAGCAAAAGAAATCAAAATACAAACAGCTCTGTAATCAAAGAGCATGAAAAGCTTAACTCAGTTTTATCAAATTTCAGTTCAACTAAAATGTCAAGTTAAAGATCAAGCAATTACAGTTTAAAAATCAAAGTATCAATCTTTAGATCATTTACTAGTTTTTCAAATTCAAAAACAAAGATCCAGGTTTATTTGTTCTTCAAAAAAAACAGGTGTGTAAAACTTCTGTTTTCAAGGATTAAATCAGTTTAAATACATGATGCATGTGATAAACTTGTATAGTGATGTGGTAAATAAGATTTGCATGGATGTTTTTGAACTAGAAAATAGTTGAAACTCTATGTATATTGTGTGCATGACTGTGTATATGAATATATATCTTCCTTTATTAAACTTCAGGCACAAATCACCTAAATAAATTCATTTCTCTTCATAGATTAAATATTAGGCTAAGATCACTGAAGATGAAATGATTTAATGAATGTAACATTATTTTTAAAAACAAAATCAAGTTGAAATATTTAGTAAATATTCTTCAGATAGAAATTTAGAGTGAAAAATTTAAAAACGTGATAAATCCAAACATTTTAATTCTTTGATTCAAGTGTATAATCTGAATCGTCTAGGGAAACTAGGATTTTTAAAAGGAAAATCATGATTTCTAGTATGGAATCGAGTGAGTAATTAGAGGTTGATCGGATTTGGGATTTTTGGTGATCGGCGAGGTTTGGGTGTTCGAGTTTATTTCTGGAGATGGATTGGAGGACAAAGGTCACAAAAAAATAGTTGGAGAAATTCTCGTCCATGGTGGCGGACTGTCGACGATGGATTAGGGTTTAAAACCTAGGATTGATCGAGGCTATAAATTGGATCTTTGTATAGCCTCTGGGGAATCGGGGTTCATCGGTGGTTGGGTGATGGAAGCGTGGATGGCCGACGGAGCTATGGACGGAATGTCGTGGATGCTGGAGGTCGGCAACGTCGGGTCGAGGAAGTTTTCAGGTGATGGTTTCTGGTTCCAGTGTTCCAGTTTTGCTCGAATTTGATTTTTGTGATCGACCCAGTTTTGGGTGGTCGGAATCGGAATCGGAAGGGAAGGTTGAGGTCGTCTTGTCGATGGTGGTATGGATGGCCGAAACTCCGGCGATCTGGCGTGCACGTGCACGATGAGGTTTGTGTGTCAGTGGTTTGGGAAAGGAAGTTGTCTCGAGGAGGTCTCGAGGTAGTTTGGTTATGGCTCGAGTTGGGTCTTGTGTCATACGTGAGTGTTTAGACATGTTAACTGTTTAAAATTTTAACTTAGTTTAAATTAGTTTATTTTTTATTTAAAAAGGTGATTTCTCGGGTGTGACTAGGGGAGGATATCGGGTTGAACTCGAAGGATGTTTATAACAGTTTTGAAATTTAAATATAAGCAAGTGTTAAAAATTTAAAATAAATCAAATTTAAAACTAATTTTAAAATCAAATCCTTTATATAATAAATGTTTTAAATATTTGAGTTAAGAAGTTATATGAGTTATTTTTACTTAGGGTTTTAAGTTAAACTCTTAAGTTTATTTTAAACTTAAAATAAAATATGTAAGTTAATTAATGAGGTAAATTGTTTTAATTTATACGTAAACAATAATTATTTCCAAAATTTGTTAATTAAGATTTTAATGATAATTTAGTAATTAATTAAGATAAAGGGTTTATCTTAAAGGATAATTAAGTTTTTAGGTAATTAAAGATTTATTAAATTGATTAAGTAATTAGAGAATAATTAAGATTAATTAATTAATGATTAAGAATTAATTAATTAATAATTAAGGGTTATATTTTAATTAATTTGAGATTAATAAATTGGTAATTATAGATAAATTAATTATAATTAGAGATAAATTACTCAAATGATAATTACTTAATGTAAGTAATTAAAGGATTAATTTGTTAAGGGTTAATTAATTTAATTAGTAATTAGGGGATAATTAATTAATAATTAAAGGTTAATTAATAATTAGAGGATAATTAATTAATAATTAAAGGTTAACTAATTGAGGATAATTAACCAATGGGATAATTACTTTATGAAAGTAATTATGGATAATCAATTTAGATTGATAATTAAAGAATGATTAATTAATGATTTAATGTTAAGTAAGAAGGATTTGAAAGCAATTAAATTAATTAGAAACGGTACAATTAATTTAACTTGCTTATAGATGATTAAGATATATTGAATGATTTAGATTATTTGATATCTCTGGTATGTTATTGTGATGCTTTGTAGTATAAGATACTTTGGTTGAACTGTGATATGGTGGGTGAGATGAATTATTATATGAATGTAAAATCCTGAATATTAGCTGTATTGTTAAAGTTAAACAATTTGGCTAGAAGAAGAACATTGGATTCGAAGAAACCGGGGTCGGGTATCAGCAAATACCCAAAACCACTTCGATTTGAAATCTACAGTGATTCTTTAAAGATTTGATATGTGGAATCAATAGGCTGGAATGGAATAATTTAAAGTAAACTGGACTATTGAAACAAAGTAAGGGTACTTAGGGATTGTTCGTGAGATATGTTAGTCCTTGAGATGATGGTTTTGATGACAACAACTTTAGAATAAGATTATAAAATATAAATACTAACGTTATAGTTTAGATATATACGTATATGCAGGATCTAACCAAGTAGGTACCAAGAATGAAGACTGTACAGTATAGAGATTCAAGATATCAAGATTGAAGACTCATAAGTATCAAGATTATTAAGAGTTCAAGATTTCAATATAAGTATTTAATTAGGAATTTTTGCTAAAACTCCTAGAAAAGCACTGCATCATAAAATCCAATTTATTCGTAGAATGGAGTCCACTTCGAGCCCGTTAAAGGGATGGAACCCTAAGTAGGATGGAACCTTCGAAAAATTTAGTGAAACATTGTTTTGTATCCACTAACTTTTATTTAAATGTTTTTTACAAAATTATATCTTGTTTTCCAAAATGATTTCAAAATCATCCTTTTAAAAGAATAAAAAACATCTATCCTGGTTTTAAATATTTTTAGCCTCAAAATAATCTTTATTTTCAAAATCAAATTATCCTTGGTTTTAAAATATATTTTAAGAATAATATATTTGAATTTAAATATAAAATTGTAGTAAAATTTTACATATATCAAAACATTATTTTCTATATTTATTTATGTATTTTAACTATAGTTAAGTATATTTATAAAGTTTAAAAATAGTTTTAATACAAGATAGAAGTTACTTTCAAAGAAAAATAAATTACCAAAATTTCCTTTGGCATGTCGACAACCTCAAGTACCCCTTGTCGACAAGGTGGAGTTGATTTCAAATTTTGAATTTCAAAAGAAGTGTTTATTCGTCATATCCTTTCATGAATGGACTTGGCTATTGTTCTACTATAAATAGGGGCAGTTTTAAATGAATTTTCATTTTATATTTTCTTTGCTTTCACTCATCTTCTTCTTCCACATTTCTTTATATATATTTTTACCATTACTCTGCCGAAATCAACATTGAATCTAACTAGATCATCTCTAGTTTGATTCTCTATCACTATCTCAACAAGATCTCAGTGCTATTCAAAGTTGTAGGCTTCTTTGTAATAAATTAAAAGAGAAAAGGCGTGATTATGGCCTGTGAAATCAATCAAGTGAGAAAAGGTGTTATTGTAGCCTGCGAAATCAATTGGGCGAACTTGTTGCCCGTAAAATCAAGTATCTCTACCCAGAGGATTGTGAATCTGGAGTGGTGTACCTCGTGAGCTGAAAATCGAGGGTGTAATTGTACATTTCTTTTAAAAGGAAATCCATACTTGTGTGCGGGACTGGATGTAGGGTAACTCCGGACTAGTATAAAATCCGGTGTGTTCTTTCCTTTATTGCTTTTACTTATTTCTACATCTGTGTTTGAGTCTGTGATCATATCTGTGTTTGAATATTGCATACATTTGTGTTCGAATTAACATAAACTCAAAAGATTTAGTAATTCCTTAAAACACTATTCACCCCCCTTCTAGTGTTTATTCCAGCCTTATGATCCGTAATCCGCATTTCTCACATTTGGTATCAGAGCAAGGTTTTCAAAGTTTTCATAATCTGAATTTTGAAAGATTTTCAAAATGGCTACCAACACTGGTACTGTTAACACTACCAACACTGGTTCTATTATCCCTGTTACTAGTTCATTTGTAGAAGGTCGGTCTATTATTAGGCCACCACTTTTTAATGGCAGTAACTATGCATATTGGGCATGTAGGATGAAAATATATTTACAATCTATAGGACTAGACACTTGGAATGTCACACAGATTGAATATTCTGAACCCACAACTGATTTTGCACAATGGACTGTTGAGCGAAAGACTGTTGCACAAATTAACTCTAAAGCTACGAATATTCTGTTTTGTTTACTTAATAGGAATGAATTTAATAGAGTGTTAGTTTGTAAGTCTGCGTCTGAGATCTGGAAAACTTTGCAAGTTATTCACGAAGGAACAAGCAAAGTTAAACAGATCAAAATTTCCATGCTCACAAACCAGTTTCAATTATTTAAAATGAATTCTAATGAGTCTATTTCAGATATTTATAGTAGATTTCAGAACATTATGCATTCTCTAATATCCTTGGGAAAGGAATTTTCGGAAGAAGATCAAGTCAGAAAAATCTTAAATTCTCTTACTCCAGAATGGGATCAAATGACACTTGCGATCGAAGAGGCAAATGACATCAGTGCCTTAAAGATAGAAGAATTTATTGGAAATCTAATGTCCGTCCAAATGATTGAGAGAAGAGAAAGCAAAACATCTGAAAAGAAATCAATGGCATTCAATGCATTCGATGGATCAGACTCAAACAGCATAATGATGAAGAGATAGCACTTATGACCAAGAATTTTCGGAAAATCCTAAAATACAGAAAGATAAATAATCTCAAGAGAAACACTATAAGAACTCTAGAAATCATAATGTAGTGTCAAACAATATCAAATGTTTCAACTGTGACGAACCAGGCCATATCAAAAGAGACTGTCCGTATCCAGATAGGCAAAATCTTCATATAAACAATGATTCCGTAAAGAAACGAAAACGTGCATTTACTGCTACTCTAGATGACTCAGAATTGTCCTCAAGGGATGATGATCAAAAGACAGATAATTCAAATATATGTTTCACGGTAGTTCACGACTTCGACGAATTTAGAGAAACAGACTCATAAAAAGGTGCACATTTACAATATAATTGGTTGAAATTGCATGCTTAGAATTGGATGCTTGATTGATTGATTTTGAATTGGTGTGTTGTTTGAATTTTAAATTTTTATTATTTTTTACTATTATTTTATTTTTATTTTTATTTTTACTTTTAATAGTATCATAATATCTTATGGAATATACTATAATTCTAGTAATATTCCAGATATTTATATACATTAAAGATAATAAATATATATAAATATATTAGAATACTTAAGAAAAATAATCATGGAAATTCAAAGACACCTGTCGACATGGTCCCCACCATGATGTCTCTAAGGGTATAGAAATTTGAATTTCAAAATTTGAGTTCAAATATTGAATTTCCCTCCATCTTTTCACTTCATTCAATTCTCTGAAAAGCCACCTTTTGACCGGAGAACATGTCCTTTGAGAATCTATTTATTCACCATCTCTTATCACAACTATTCACTCTCATTTTCAAATTCAAACTCTATATCAAAACTTCAAGCTCTCTACTCTAATGGCTTCTTCAAGTAACTCCTCCACAATGAGAATTTCCAGAAAGATAAAAGAGCAACTCTACAATGATCGGAGGCTATAAAAGCATATATCAACTATGCTAGCTATGGAAAAGTCCATCCCGGAAAGTTTTCTTTATTTCAAGATTTCTCTACTTATGAAATCGATTCTCTTTTCGCAAATAATCAAGTTCTTAGTCTTGTTGATGCTTCTCAAAATGATTTTGTTTGAACCAAATCTTGTTAAAATTTTCTATGCAAATCTCAACCGTGGATTTTATAATGGAAATGATGATGAAATTTGAAGTAGTGTCAAAGACACTAGAATTATTTTAAATTATAATCTTTTGGGTACCGTTCTTAATTGCAAAAGCACGGGAATGGATCTTTCTAGTATTAATATCGATGAAAATGATCGTGAGACATTTCATCACATTTTCGAAGGAAATGATAATTTTGAACTTAAAAATCAAAACTTTCGACCAAAAGCTAGAATTGTTAATCTTCTTTTACAACATACTTTGACACCAAGATCGGAGAGTTTTAACAATCCAACTTCAAAAGTTTGCAAAGCACTTTTTGCTATTTTTGGAAATTATGATATTAATTGGGCGCAATTTATTTTGGATGAATTTCGTCCCAAAAATCTTGAAATGGGTGAAAACACTTTGTATCATGGAATCTATCTCACTCGGATTTTTAACAATTTTGGAGAAGATTTCAAAGGAGAAGAATTTTTTACAAGTAAGGTTTTTAATCACTCAAACATTTCCCTTATGAAAATTCCATTTGTTTTCAACCTTATGAGACTCTTGCCGAAAAGGAAGAGCGTTTGGCTCATGAGGAGATGGAAGAGGAGGAAGAGGAAGAAGAAGAAGGGGATGAAATGGAAATAGAAGAAGAAGAAGAAGGTGAAACATCTTTGGAAAGCATTGACTATCCTCTTAATCCAACCAACAAAACCTTACTCAAAAATCAAAAGACCATTGTCGAGAATCAACGGATTCTTAAACGGTCCGTTAGTAAGAAATTGGATAAAATGTCATCCAAGATGAACAAGTTTTTCTCCAAAGTCAGCAAAAAGCTTGGATTATCTTCATCTTTGTCATCCTCTAACTAGTTCTACCTTTTCATATCTTTTGTATTTGTTTTAGTTTATTTTGATTAGAATGTTCGTGTAGTTCTTAATGTTTAATCATTGTATCGTTCTATTATGAAATGAAATTGAATTACTTTTCTGTTATCTAACTTATCTTATCGCCAGAATAAATGTTACTATATTATACACGCACGCACACACATAATTATTCACAAAATCAAAATAAGTCATCAAAATTGACTAACCCCTGTCGGTAACCCCCCTTGACCATGTCGACATGTATTGGTCAGAAATGACTTTTCATTTTAAATTTAAAATTTGAATAACTATCTTACGTCTATTAATTTCAAATGAATTTCTACATCTATAAATACCTATTTCTTCCAGAATTCATCACTCAAAATCATTTCTTATCTGCTTTATCTACATTTCTTCTCACAAACTCAAAAATGGCTAATCTAATTCATAGTTTAACAGAGAATCTTGAAGAAACCCTTAATTATTTCAAGAATATTCTTTCTTTCATTCTTCGTAACCAGCGACATTTAGAGTTGAGTCAAATGCAAATGATCAAGGAGCAAGAAAAGCATTTCGATGCGATACGATGGATGATCTCCTCCCTGCATAAAGATGATAATGAAGCACATCCTCCTGTCTCTCTCACCAATGATAATGAAAATTGGGATGCCATTAAAGCAGACCCTATATTTGATAAGAAGGATGGGTGGAAGTTCCTCGTAATGTTTGATTTTATTTGATTGCTTTGTTTGATTTTAATTGATTGATTGGATTGATTTGATTTGATTTGATTCGGTTTGGTGTGGATTGATATTTGGTGTGCAAAACATGTATAAAAACACATTGATATTTATATTGTCATTGATTAGTTATCATGTCTATCAGTATAATTATCTCTTAATCAATCTATATATTATATAATCCATTAAATATTACATTAATGCAGGTATTTTCGTACAAGAATAAGGGGGAGTTATATAGTTTGGAGTTTGTTTTTGTTGATGACAAAAGGGGGAGAAGTATAAAATAGGATAGTTAGGCATAGATTAAGGGGGAGTTATTAGTTTTAGGGGGAGTTATTACGATAGAAGTAATATTTTATAAACAAAGGTTGTCATCATCAAAAAGGGGGAGATTGTCAGTCCTTGAGATGATGGTTTTGATGACAACAACCTTAGAATAAGATTATAAAATATAAATACTAACACTATAGTTTAGATATATATGTATATGTAGGATCTAACCATGCAGGTACCAAGAATGAAGGCTGTGCAGTATAAAGATTCAAGATATCAAGATTGAAGACTCATGAGTATCAAGATTATCAAGAGTTCAAGATTTCAATATAAGTAATTTAATTAGGAATTTTTGTTAAAACTCCTAGAAAAGCACTGGCATCTTAAAAACCATTTTATTCATGAAATGGAATCCACTTCGAGCCCGTTAAAGGGACGTAACCCTAAGTAGGATGGAACCTACGAAAAATCTAGTGGGACATTGTTTTATATCCAGTAAATTTTATTCAAACGTTTTTTGCAAAATTATATCTTGGTTTCATAAATGATTTCAAAATCTTCCTTTTAAATGAATCAAAAACATCTATCATGTTTTTAAATATTTTTAGCCTCAAAATAAGCTTTATTTTTAAAATCAAATTATCCTTGGTTTCAAACTATCTTTTAATAATAATTTATTTAAATTTAAATATAAAATTATAGTAAAATTTTATATATATCAAAATATTATTCGCTATATTTATTTATCTATTTTAACTATAGTTAAGTATATTTATAAAGTTTAAAAATAGTTTTAATACAAGATAGAAGTTATTTTCAAAGAAAAACAAATTACCAAAATTTCCTTTGGCATGTCGACAACCTCAAGTACCCCTTGTCGGCGAAGTGGCAGTTGATTTCAAGATTTTGAATTTCAAAAGAAGTGTCTATTCGTTATATCCTTTCACGAATGGACGTGGCTGTTGTTCTACTATAAATAGGGGCAGTTTTAAACGAATTTTCATTTTATATTTTCTCTGATTTCACTCTTCTTCTTCCACATTTCTTTATATATATTTTTACCATTACTCTGCCGAAATCAACATTGAATCTAACTGGATCATCTCTGGTTTGATTCTCTATCACTACCTCAGCAAGATCTCAGTGCTATTCAGAGTTATAGGCTTCTTTGCAATAAACTAAACGAGAAAAGGTGTGATTGTAGCCTGTGAAATCAATCAAGTGAGAAAAGGTGTGATTGTAGCCTGTGAAATCAATTGGGTGAACATGTTTCCCGTAAAATCAAGTATCTCTACCCAGAGGATTGTGAATCTGGAGTGGTGTACCTCGTGGCCTTGAAATCGATGGTGTAATTGTACAATTACTTTTGAAAGCAAATCCGTACTTGTGTGCGGGACTGGATGTAGGGTAACTCCGAACCAGTATAAAATCCGGTGTGTTCTTTCCTTTATTTCTTTTACGTTATTTTTGCATCTGTGTTTGATTCTATGTTCATATTTGTGTTTGAATATTGCATACATTTGTGTATGAATTAACATAAACTCAAAAAGATTTAATAATTCCTTAAAACACTATTCATCCTCCCCCTCTAGGGTTTATTCCAGCCTTAAGATCCGTAATCCGCATTTATCACAAGATACATTTTGGTTTTAACAAGTTAAGAGCTCGCTATGAGGTACGAGTTACCCCAGATTTTACAAACAAGTCCTATAATTCTGTATTTTTAAACTACATGGGTTTACTCACATTGGTTTCTAGCCTGACCCGGGTGTTACTTTGATGCAATGCTCTGGTCAAACCGAGTATTACAGATTTCAGGTTAGGACGTTCTGGAGCTCAGGAGGCGAGATGGATGGCAGGGACGTATGGAGTTCACCGTTGTGTATTAGAGTTGTATTGATAATAGTATGGGAAAAGTTGTGCAACTGTCTAGCTTATGTGAAATGATTGTACTATGATATATTGTTATGAAATTGACAATTACTGGTTATCTTTATATAAATGCTACTATTTGATATTATATTTAATCCGCTGCGAACATGAGATGCTGTTGTTTTCCGTTCTTCTTCTACCTTCTTCTTCTTTTCTCTAACAATCTAAAATTTGTGGAATTCGATTGCTCGGCACTTCTACAATAAACGTATTAGTGTCGAATCTTCGAGGTCGAAATTTCGGGTCGTTACATAAAGATCACCAAAATTGGATTTATGGTTTGAAAATTGTGCCTAAAATACTTTCAGCCTTTTAATCTCAAAAATTTCTAATAGGATAGAGCTGACTACCCATTTTCAAAAATCCAAACCATATATTCTAAGAAAGTCATTACATGAAGTATTTATTACAGTTCAACTTTACGAAAAGCTAGAGATTTCAAAAATTAAAATTTACCCTATGCAACCAACTTTCAAAATCAACTCACCCAATACGAACACTTTCACAATTCATGCAAGCAAGTTTATCTCTTTAATGAAAATTTATTTTAAATAAGATAGTTAACCTTCTTTACTTGCAAGAATAGTTATCTTTCCAAAATAAATTTTGGAAATACACATTGATTTTTAAATTATACTCACAATTTAAACAATCTAATCTTATTGCCTAATTCATTTATTATTTCTTAAACTCTCAATATTTAATGTCTATATAATAAATGAACTATTCATATCAATACCTTTTCTCTAAACAAAAAATTAAACTTTGCTTTCAAATGAATTTTACAAATTCACAACTAACATATTTTAACTCATTAAAGGTTTAAAACACATGTTTACTTGAAATGGTTTCACTTTACTTTGGCAATAATATTATATCCCAAATTCTTTTTTACAAAATTTCTCTCTTATCCTTGCTTTATAAAAGCATTTATTCAACATTTAATAATTTTGAGAGAAATTACTTATTACTCAAAATTCAAAGTATCCAAATTTCAATAACTTATTACACTTCATACTTTATTCGACTAAAAATTCTAACTTTTCGTTTAATACGCATTAATGCAAATAGATATATAAAATTTTCAATTACTAACAATACACAATCATCTCAAAATTTTTATAAACATCAAATATAACTTTTTCTAAAATATCTTTCTAATCAATACTTTAGTTTTCAAAACAATGTACTTTCTCATTTTGAATACTACGTTATATTTCTCAAAATATCACATAATATCTTTTTCCAAAATTATAACTCATACACTATTATAAAATCTAATTTTTATTTCCAAAGAAACTTTCCAACTATTCACTTTATATTTCTACACAGTATTTGACAAATTTTTAAAATTCTATCTTTTCTTCAAATATTGTATACTCATTAACTAAATATATCCAAAATACTGTGTTAGAATATCTCGTTCTAGTGTTTAGGAAATTCCTATTGATAATGTTTATCAGGCGCATCGACTATAATTCATAAAGCACTCAACATAAATTTTAACATAGAAAGAAATTTCCCTATGATATACATATATCTTTACAACTTTAAAAATATTTATTTTCTTGCCTCAATAAATTTAATCCAATTCAACTTATATGTATATCCCTTATTGGAAAGATTTTTAATTTAAACGAATGCTCTCTTTTATAATTTTTTTTAATCAATCCCAATTCTTTACTAATAACAATTTTTACAATGCATCCATATCTACTTCAAGAAAACATTAAATTTTCATTTTAACCCTTTGGTTAATTATTCTTATGAATTAAATTTCATTTTTCACAGTTTTAATCTTTCCAATATTTCTTGCGGCAGCTACGTCTTAAAGGCACTGCACGTTCTTATCATTAACATTAAGTAGGTTTCTAATTCTTAATGAAAATTCCCGTTCAACATTAATTATTAAAATTACTATAATATCAAAACATCCATGCATTAATCAACCAAATAAACATTTATCATAGATCAAATCAATAAATGTGCTCAGCGAAAATAGTCTATCTGTTCCCATTTCGCAACTCTAATCACTAGCAGATCAAAACATAACAATTCAACTCTAAGCCATCAAAGGTCTAATAACCACTATCCATTAAAACCAACTTCTAACAAAATTCAGTTTTAGTTAGAAACAAACATAATATTAACATTTAACATACTCAAGTAATAAAATAACTCGATTACGACCCTATGATTAACTCGGTAATCATTTTATTCCTATCCCTAAATAGAAGTAAAATTCTATCTATCACACACAAACATCCTAGGTAGGGATACTAAGCTTTTCTAGGTCGGGATTCCTGTTAGATAATTATTCTATATTGTTCTGACATGCTCTGATACCAAGCTGTAACGCCATGCCTATATACCATACTGCTAAAGGACATTACTAAGTAATATTGCCTAGTAATATGGAGAATAAGGTTTGTTGGAACCGACCTTACGTAAATCTTGCCTCGAATTATCACTGATATGTCATTCTTTCCTTAGTCTGAATCAATCTCAAAATTTGACATATGCGATATTTGCGTGAAGCAACACTCAACGTAGGTTCATAATAACATAACAATATATAATAAATATTCATAGGCACATAATCTCATGTGGAACAAAATATGATACACATCCCATAGTATAAAGTGAGTCTTAAAATAGAGTGTAAAGCTCACTACCCAAAAATGTACATCATAGTGTCATCACTACCCAAATCCAAAATATTGTACATATACATGCAATGTACAAAGGTCACACGCTCCAGAAGAGATAACCAATGAAAATCTTACTAAACTTAATGATGAGATAGCAAAAGGCTACATAATGCAAGATCCCTTCAAACTCCAAACATGCGCATGAATCCATGGTCAATGTCCTTAAACCTAAAATGTCTCGGTCTAACCCGAGCATTATCATAAATTAACACGCAGATCAGACTATCCTTAGATATCAAATGGTAAGATCACTATAATAACGATATCAGTCTGATTTCAGTTAAAACGAGATATATCTAACTATAATTAACATACAAGTGATCTCGATACTACTCAGGTCTATTGAAGACTATCATATGCAAATATGGAAACTCCTACATAGCTATTTCAAATCAATAAACTAAATAAATCCATAAAAGTATATTGCTAATCAAAGGTATTGTCCCCTATCTGGACAAAACATAGAGGTATGGTCCCTTTATGGACAATCATAAAACACAAACGAATCACACCATGTCACCAAATCATATCAAGTCTTTCATGGAATATCATCTTAAATATGGTGTTAGCTTATTAAAATCTTCGACGCACAAAGAAAGAATTCAATCCAAAGCTAAATGCTCTAAAGAACATGCAGGAATGGATACACGAAAATACTACTAAATAATCACTAGCAACTTAATCGATTACTAACACAACATTAGCAATTCAGTTGGTCGCTAACACCACATCAGTAATTTGGTCGGTCGCAAACACCAGACTAATAGGTTGGTTGATCCTAACACTATACCAGTAGTTTAGTCGGTCACTAACACCATACTAGCAGTTTAAGCCCGTCGCTAACAACGCAATACATAAATCGACCAATAAGATATTCTTAGTGTGAATTCCTCCCTTTCAAGGAGAGACTGATAAGAAAAGCTCCAGGAGTTTAGCCTTCTAAACTCCTATAATCCAATGGTACCAGATATCCATAAGATATATTCAACTTAATATTGCAGCGCCGAGGTGCCACGCCTACTAACGGATGGTGCAATTGTTATTATATTGAATGTAACCCATGGTACATACTGTTGGCTCAGTGGTATAGGGCTAGAAACTAAACAAATACCTTGACTCGAGGTGCAACCTCCATCGTCAAGCCACTTGGTCGAACAACTAGCCTGCAAGGTCAAGCTAACGAATGCACTAACGAAAATAACGAGTTATACAATAACTCATATCTCCAAGATACTATTTATCACAAAGTGTTATAAACTTCTCAAATAGTAATTACAAAAGTAACATTGTGTGTCCCATAACCACTCGGTGTTACTAAAATATTTACTATTTGTTAGTAAATTCCATTACAAATACTCTACAAAACAAGTCGTATCTGTTTGCATAAAAATGGACAAACACTCAAATCGTTGTTGTAGAGCTGTAAATATTACTTGTAGCATTTAGCTATTGTTTAATGAAAATTAGTTGCGGATGTTTAAGGTATAAAATCAGTAGTTTGCAAAAAGAATATGTAAAGGACTTAAATGTTAAAAGACACACAATTTATAGTGGTTTGGCCTGAATGTGCCTACCTCCACTTTTCCTCTTTTATCATCCTTTTCATTTATTATTATAAGTACAAGCTTTTATACGAGTAAACATGCTATTAGAACTATGATTTTTCCCTCTTGAAGTTGTTTGTCATTTTTACTAAAGCTTCGCTCTTCAACATCCTCTTTCTTTATGATGTCATATGCTTGGTATTTATAGAATGAAGATATGAGGAGAGGTAGCTGAGTATATCGCATTTGGAATTTGGTTCTACCTTCCTTCCATCAAGATGTGGTTCAACCTTCCTTACATGATTGTCAAGCTATTCCACTTGTGACGACCACCATACACCTTTAAGAACCTTAGAACACGTCATGAAGAAATCCCCGAAGTATCATCGTGTCGTGATGAAAATCTCTAGCCTTTTTTTAGATCATTATATCCAGCTTAAACCTAAAGCAAACCTTCACCCGATTCCAAGCAGTATTACTTCTAGTCGACTCCAAGTAAACCCTTAATTTCTCATGTCCGACTCCAAGCAATCACCGAAACAAAGTTTTGGTTCGATCATCGGGCCGACTCCAAGCAGACTTGAGATTTTCAAGCCTCGACTCTAAGCAAGTACCGAACCAAAGTTTTGGTTCGGTAATCCAACCAAATCCAAGAAGAATGCAGATTATCAAGGTCCAACTCCAAGAAAGCGTCGAACCAAAGTTTTGGTTCGGTCATCGGGCCGACTTCAAGCAGACTCAAGATTTTCAATCCCCAACTCCAAGCAAGCGCCGAACCAAAGTTTTGGTTCAGTAATACCACTGTCTCCATGCAGACTGTAGATTATCAAGGCCCGACTCCAAGAAAGCGTTGAACCAAAGTTTTGGTTCGGTCATCGAGCTGACTCCAAGTAGACTCGAGATTTCAAAGCCCGGCTCTAAGTAAGCGATGAACTAAAGTTTTTCTTTGGTCATCTACCCGACTCCAAGCCGACTCAAGATTTTCAAGCCCTAACTCAAAGCAAGCACCAAACCATAGTTTTAGTTCAGTAATCCAAATGACTCCAAGCAAGCGCCAAACCAAAGTTTTGGTTCGGTAATCCAACCGACTCAAAGCAAACTTCAGATTTTCAAGGCCCGACTCCAAGCAAGCCCCCAACCAAAGTTTTGGTTCGGCCATCGGCCAACTCCAAGCAGACTCGAGATTTTCAATCCCCGACTCCAAGCAAGCGCCAGACCAAATTTTTAGTTCGGTAATCCAACCGACTCCAAGCAGACTCAAGATTTTCGAGCCCCGACATTAAGCAAACGCCGAACCAAATTTTTGGTTCGGTCGTCGGACCAAGGATCCTGGCTTGCTGTTGGACCACCGACCTTGAATGACGGTAGAGCGTCACAATATCGGCTCTATAAGATGGTGGTGGATAAATCTTAAGATGATCATATCTCTCAATCCATAGCTCGGATTGAGACGCGATTTCAACCTATGCCCAAATCTTGATCTCGAGAATACCTCCAAACTAGTTTGATTTTGTTCTCGAACAATAATGATTTTACCACTGACTCTTCATATTCACCATATAGTGGGCAAAAATGCCTACAACATTCACCCCCAAATCATACTTTCGTAAATACAAAGTGTGCTTTGTTTAATCCAAGATTGTCTTCTTAGTCTTGCAATGATTATATTGCCTGAATATCTATATCTCATCATCGCCTCTGATTTTTTGATAAGCCTTATTTTGCTAGTTTTATGTGGGACTTTGTTCGTTCTGAGGAGGACTTGCTAAATTTTTAAAGCCATCCTTTATTAGTCTTCATCCGATAGGATGCTATTTTTCTTGGACTTTCGGTTTCCTAGGTCGAGGCTTCATACAGTATGCGGAAAAACTGATGCATACTTTTTATTGTTGACTTTGAATCTGTGATGTGGTACTCCGGTTATGTTTATTGTATGGTTGAGTCAAGCTATCCTAACCATCTCATGTGATTGCCAAATTTGTGTTTTCTCTATTATTCCTTTCTCCACTCTTGTGAATGCTTTGACAAGATCAATCATTGACGAATTTGATAGAGTAAGAATCTCTGTTGAAAGATCTTTGCATGTAGTAGATGATGCAGAGTGTTATCGAGTGAATGTCGGTTATGATTGTAGGAGATGATGTAGAGTGTTATCAAGTGAACGTTGGTAACGACTTTCCTAGCCCATGTTTTGCATCTTTTGATTGGATGTTTGTACAGAGATACTTATATTTTATATAAATTTTGGTTGGAATCCTCATACCTAATAAGGTGTAATTGGTTTGTGCAGCATACAATCTGGTAAAGTGACGATCGGTTTGGCCAACTTCCTCAATAGCTTGGTTTGATAATTCTCAGTGTACTTATACAGACTATATTGTTGGTAAGTTTTGATGGATAGGTGTTGGATTATAGGGAAGCTTGGTGAATGAGCAAGGATAGTCGAACAACGAAATTGGGTTAGTGGAGTTTAGTGGACTGAAACAATTCGGTTCGAGAGTGGAAGATGATAGCTGAACCACTTGGTCTGGTACATGAAAAGAGGCCGGACCGAGGTGCAAAAAGGAGTCAAACGAAAGTGTTGGTGGGTTGCTTGGTCCAAAGTCGAAAGAAGGATCTAGTGCACTGCCTATGCCAATCATAAGCTTGTGTTGTTGTCTAGCAATTATGACCGAGTCAAAATTTTGGTTTGGCACTAACACAAGTCAATAACTAAACCAATCTTTGAGAGAGCGGCATTGGCTTTTCTGTCTAGGGCCTGCATGGAATTATCCATACTAGGAGTATTTCATTATTCTTGTGCGAAGTCATGGTCATGGCAAAATGTGAGTTATGGATGGCTCAATTGGAAAGCATACATGATTATGGGTAAGAGTGATTCATTATTGCTGGTTTGAGTTATGCCAAGTGCTGATGTTGGATGCCCCCAGTATGTGGTGTTTAACTAGAATAATTTTTAGACGTTGGAAACCTTGATTAGTATTGGATTATTATTTCCTATTGATCAGGTAAAATCTGTAACGACCCCGGATTTTTATGAATTTAAATTGATAATTTAGATGAATTTTTGAATTTAAAAAATTGTAAAATTAATTATAAAGGGCAGCGAGTTTCCCCGATTCAAATAGAAATTATATTAAGTCGTATGAATTTGAAAATTTGTATATAGGTGAATATATATGTATATATTGGATTTGAGATAAAATCTTAAATAAATGGTTTTTAAAATAAATAGAAATAAATACAAGACAATAAATAGGAAGTAAATAAAATATAAGATATAACAATATAAAGAAATATATATATATATATATATATATCTTAATCTCATACTAATAAATCAATACAAAAGTAATAAGAGTAAAATAAATAAATTGATTTAAAAAATTTATAAACAATGATAATTTGAGTTATATAAAATATATGTGTATATATAGAGAAATGTAAAACAATAATTTTTAAAGAAAAAATTTATGATAAATATTTAAACTAAAGATAAAAGTAAAATAAATAAAAGGAAACAAAACAAATAAAAGGAATTGGAATAGGAATACATATATAGGAGATAAAATATAAAATATGAAGGCAAGCAACATATTTATAAAATTATGTAAAATATAAGTAAACATATTAACTAAAAACTAACATTTTAGAACTCATGTACATTTCAAAATATAAAACAAAAGAAAGAAAACAAAATAAAATATATTTGTACATATATAAGTTAAAGTTTAACCAATAACAAAACTAAAAAGAATAAGTATATGCAGGCAAGAAAATGCAGGCTGAAATAAAGAAGTACAAAGAAAAGTAATAAAGTTTTCATCTCAACTCAAACAAGCACATATATAAACTGTACATACATAATTATTGAACAAAGCATCTTCAACCATGCTTATAGTACAAAGAGAAGGTAACATCACCTTGCATAGAACAATAATCAACCTGTACAACTCCTCTTTTATATATACATCAACTTATAAACTTGCTCTCCTATATATTTTCATCAGCTCGTTCCTTGAAGTTAAAATCTGAAGTAGATACTACTTCATACTTAAACAAGGATTCAAAAATTTAGATAACAATACAATCAACTTCAGACCAGAGGATCAGATTTAAAAGCTTTAGCTTGAAAATGCAAATCTGTTTCCAAATTGAAGAAACCTATTCATTTCCTGGAAATCAGGTGAGTAAACACAAATTTTTACCAAGTATTAGGTTGTATTTGTTCTGTGTTTTAGCTCATGATTATGATGTGTATGCTTGGCTTTTTCTCTTCAGTTTCAACTCTGCATATAAGTGATGAACATGCTTTCCTTTCTCCTCTCTGTTTCCTTGTTCTTCTTCCTTATTGACTGAGTTACAGGTTTAAACAAACAAGAAACTTCAATCTCTTATCATTAAACCAATATCAGACCTTGATTTCAAAGATAAATGGGTGGGTTTAAGTTTCAGGGATTATAAAAAAAAAAATAGTTTTAAATAGAACAGGGATATACAGTGTGAAAGAAAAAAAAAATTGATTCCACCGAGCAAACTTTAAATTTAATAAATTCGATTGTAAAGAATTTGAGATTCATTCACATAACATGAATCGGCATTAGAAGATAAGAATTTTAAGCCAAGATTTATGATTTTTAAGTGAAGGAGTTGAGAGCAGTTTGGTTTTGAACTGGAATTGGTTTTTGATCAATTTCCGGCACTAGGTTGAACTGGGGGTGTCGGCATTGTTCATGGTGGTAGACGAGCCTATGGGGTTGCTTGGAAAAATGGTCGGAGTTGGTGGAAGCGACTGTGGAGTCGGCGGCGAGGAGTTTTGTTTTTAAACCCTAGTTTTGGAGTGTTGAAAACTTTCGATTCGTTCTCCTTATTGGATGCATCGAGTTCGACGCCGTTTGGAGGAATGGGGGATGGGTCGAAGGTGAAGCTTCTGCCGGAGTTTGGTGGCGTACGATGGTCGGAGCGTGGGGGACGACGTGTTGACAGGTTTGCTAAGTGATGGGTCTCGCGTGTTCCAGGTTTGGGTTGTATGCTCGTTTTTGATTTTGGGGTTCGATGTGGTCTCTGGGTGGTCGATTGGGTTGAGGTGGTCGGCGAAGACTTGTGAGTGGCAACGGTGATGGTCGGAGAGGTGGCGGACGCTGGTGCATATGCACACGTATCAGTGTGTATCAGTGAGGAGTTTGGGGAAGAAGGTAATGCACTGGGGGTTCAGGCTTGTTCTCGTGTGGGATGACTCGAAGTTTCACTCGGGGCTTTAAAGTGTTTGACTCGGAGCAAGGGGAGGGGAAACTCGAAGTAAATGGTAGGCGTGGGGGTTGCTTTTGCATTGCAACAGGTTTTGATGAAAACCTGTCAAATGTTTGGTGGGTTAGTTCGAGACAGTGAAGCATTCAGGTTTGCTAAGCCTGATTGTTTCAAGTTTTGTAAGTTTAAATCAAATTTAGTTTGGGTTCGAATGAAGTTTGAATCTCAGTTTTAAATATAAGATAAAGTTTTTAAATTAAATTTTTTAATAACAACTTTAAAAGGTAGATAGTTGGGATTTAAAAAGTAAAGCTTTAAAAAAAAAATAGAGATTTAAACTAAAATTTAAATCTGGAATTTAATCTAAATTCGAATCTTAGTTTTCGAATAAAAGAAGTTTTTGAATTTAAATTGTTCGAAACAATTCGAATGATTAAGTGTATTTTTAAAATTAATCTGAATTTAAGTTTAAAGTGTAATGCTTAAAATACACTTAAATGATTAAAGAAATCATTTATAAAGAAATTAATTATCTTAGAGATAATTAAGGTAATAAGTTAATTTAATTAATAAGCAATTAAAGAATGATTTATTTAATTTATAAATAAATAATTTAGATTAATTTAAAATCAGAAAATGATTAATAATGAATTTATCTAAGATAATTTCTTAAGAAAGTAATTAAGAAATATTATTAGTTAATAAGATAATTAACTAAGGATTATTAAGTATTAATTAAGGCGATTAATTTTAATAATAAAGTGGATTGATTAGTTTAGATAATCAGTTATAAATAGTGTAAGTATAATTACTTTATGGTAAGTAATTAAAGGTTAAATTTCTTTAACTAATTAATTAGAGTTAATTAATTAGGAAATTGGTTTAAGAGTTGATTTAATTAATGTGATAAATTAAGAATAATTTAATAAATTAAAGTGTCTGATAAATTAATTTATATCAAATGATTTGGAATTAATAAATCAGAATTGGATAATAAATTCACAAGTAATTAATTTAATTGGAGATAAATTGAATTAATTAGGATTAAACAATCCTGTTTATGAATGATTATGAAATGCCTGACCTTACTTATGAATAATTGTATTGTATGAGTTGCCTTGAATTGTTTTTCCTATCTGATCTGTGATAGTTTGTTCTGTGAAGTGAGCTGTGTATAGATTATTTATTTACATTCGTATATTATCTGTGAATGAACGATAAGCGTTATAGTTTATATCGCTTATCAACTATATTCTGTGTTTTGATCTATAATGATTGAATGATGTTGCACTATTGAGTTAAACCCCTGGACCACACCATACACACACAAATATGGATTTCACGAGGAAATCGATTAAGTCGCAGATTTTTGAAATAGTTAAATTTGAATTTTTAAATTCAAATGTTTTGGAAATGGAATCGGAATAAATGTGAAAAGCTTTTGGAATGGAATTTCAAAATAGAATTTATTATTTTTAAATTACTTGATTAAGTTTTGGAATTTAAATAAGTTGGTTTAAATTTAAATTCAATACTTGAAATTGAATTCTGTAATTTGAAATTAGGGATTAATGATATTATACTAGTCATTATGAGTTAAACCATTTTTAAAGTATTATTTTTGGGAATTTGAATTTAACTCAAGGATTTCAACTCGTATAAATGAATCAGATTTCCAAAATGAAAACTGTTGTTTTCAAATGATAAACACTTTTAGATAAGAACTGAGATTCCAGTTAATTAGGGGAATTTCAAGATTGAATAGAGAAATAATTTTCCTAAGTTATGAATGAATTCTTTTTGAAAGCTATGAATTAAATCTGTTTATTTTTGACAGATTTAAATTGATGATTTGTTTGAATCAAATTGAAATGAAATTGTTTTGAAGGCTATAAGTTAAATCTTTGATTTAAAGATTTAACGAGTTAATCAAATTGAAATGAAGATTGATTTGGAAAATCTGTGAATGAATCTTTTGTTTAAAAGATTAAAATGTGAAAATTGTTTAAACCGTTAAAGGTTGTGAAAATGAATCTTTTTGTTTAAAGATTAAAAATGGTAATTTGTTAAGCCATTTGAAGAAAAGTTTTGAATTATTAAGTTGTGACTTAATTGAAATCCCATTATCCATTTATTTTTTTAGAAATATCGCGCTCACTATTCGGGTTAACCGGGAAAGGACCATGGGGTCGTATAACCCATTCCGAATATGTGATACGTCGTTGTGAATTGCATTGAAGATCGGTGTTGAAGACCGAGTATTTGTGAAAGCGATAGGATGACCTATCGATTGTCTCTGCACTGGGTAGCTCCTGGTATAGAGATCTCCTAAGTGATGGGAAATTCGATCGGGATTGTGAATACCCGTATTGCAAGGGCTTCGTAAGAAGTGCCTTCGGTTTTGTTCGAGCCCGGAACAGACTTGTATCGATTGTGTGTCTGACATTACAAGTTGAGATATAAAGCCGATTTCTTTCAAATATATTTCTGTTGGTGGCGAAGAATTTATTCTTTTAGCTTAACACTCTTCTCTGAGACGTACGAGCTCAGAGGTTATATAGTTGAAGTTATCAGCGATATATTCCCAATTTGGTAATGTGATATGCTGAGTGATGCTGAAATGATCATTGTGTTGATTATTGTGATAGGATCGTTTATTTGATCGTCTATCTTAGTGATCATTGTGTTGATCATTTGTTGACCCAAAGCATGGCTTTTGAATAAAGTATGTTTTTGTGGACGTGACTTCGTCGAACCTCACACCCCGGAAATGGTCAAAACAGGAAAGATGCGGCAAGGTTATGAGGGGTAGCACCCTTTAGGGTATGTACATTTCCTTCTGGATAGAGGTGGTATCATGGTATGGAGCCCAGATATTTAACCTATGTGGTTACTACGAATTTATTACTTTGTGGTTGTTGGCTATCGGGATCCCGTGAGAAAGGTCGTTTACGATCGGGGAATGGCGTGCTCGTGTCAGTAGTTACCCAGTTAGGGGTAACCCGGCCTTGTGTTAGCAGAGTTCCGGTTTGGTTCTCGGGGATGTCTTTCCAGAGGCATTCTCATGTGGCAATAGGAAGTTCCTTGGCCTGACCATTTGTTGGAAATCCAAAGAAACAATACGAAACTTGTACGGTATTAGTTGTAGAACCTATCATTCACTTATGGTGTCGCAACACTGTTTGGATGGTAGCTATAGTAGGCATAGTTCGAAATGTCTATGTTGGCTAAGATTTATATCTTTACTTTCGAAATGATTTTTACTACACTATGCACTAGTAATAATATCAAATGTTATTTTAAATGCGTATCAAGCATCTTTGACTATCATAAGGAGAAATCTCCTCCGATTCTGCGTTTGCATTGTGTGTGTGTGCGGGAGGCCTTATGGTAGTCTCATTTTTCAAAAGCATTGCGAATTGACTTTGAAAATCTTTTGTTGAATGTTTTTAATAGATAAACTGTTTTGTTGCTCACACCAGTCCCACGACTGATCCGGAGTTTATCGTTTCTTTCCTAAACTCTGGGTGCTCATTATTTTCTACACGAGCAGTCTAGAGTTGGGTTTTACAGATAGTTAGATATAGTGGATTATCTGGAGTTAGTTCAGTCTTTGGACCACACCAGTCTTGCTGAGCTTTGTGATATGTTATTGGGAGTTCGAGCTATTGCTGGATTGATTCTTGGAAATGGAGTTACAATTCCGATTTGGAGTTCTTCATTGAAGACTATCTTAGTGTTATTTGTTCCGCTGTTAAATGTTATCTATTTTCTTTCCGCTGCTATTTTATTGTATCATATCTCTGATGTATATTGATATCTATTGGATCATCTGTTGTATCAGATATTGTATCAAAGCTGTATATCAATGTATTATTCTTTTATTCCGCTGTGTTGTTTACTTAATGATTGTTATAAGCTCCGGCGAATCGGATTTGAACGGTCGAATCTATGGCATTCGAATACGATATGAAGTATGGATGTCGATTTTTGAGCGGGCAAAATCCGAGTCGTCACAAAATCAATCTTTTAATTCAAATGTCCAGTTGGCTTTGGCAGTAGAGGATAGTCCTATTCAGTCGACTTTACCTACAAGTTTAGGGTCCTTTCGGGCCTAGTGTGGTCAAGGACATTCAACCTTGCCGTAGAATTATTTATAGACTATTAATACATTTTTATTTGAAATTTTACCATAGATATACGTTAGAGTCATTCGACGTGTCCTCGAGATTTATTCATTAGATAAAGGTATCAAGCTATTTGTGTTAAAATAGACTTTGATATGAATTATTTACATTCAGAAGGTTCCAGATCGAATCACTTTTGTTTAGAGAGGTCCTTATTATTCGAATTAATCCCCTATTACTAAGGTTTAGTCTCAAATACTCATCAAATACTCCAGAGCACCCTCTAGCGACGTTGTCAAAAGTCGACTGGGAGTGCTCATGATTTGTTTGGGTTCTCCCCCAATATAGTGCACTTGGTTGCTTCTCACAACATGCTGGTTTGTATCATGAATAGGTTTTAAACTTGCGAACTTAAGGTCATGATTCCAACGTGCTATGTAACAACCCGATATTTTCAGCCATTCGCAGCCACACATGCCGGACTTGAATTGCTCAAAATACCGCATTGTAAATAAATTTGGAGCAAATGAAATACAAATCACAGAATCACAGACACAGAACAAACAGAATACCTCGCAGCGGAATATAAAATACATAGTAGTTCATGAAGCTACTACGGCAGAGTCTCAAACCAAATACATAATACAGTCTGAAAACAACATAATAGAAATCCCAAATACATAGAAGTTCACTAATACATGAGATAAACTAGAATGGCTGAAACAGAAAGTAGATATAAATGTAGATAAGTAGAAACTCCAGCAAAGACCAGCTCCAGAAAGAGAATCCAAAGCTGTGAATACTCAGGCTGACCCGAGCATAAAGTAAAACACAAAACACTCGAGTCAGGACAATATATACTTATATAATGTAAATCAACTCAAGTGAACTGTAGTAGAAATGCACCATAACTTAAAGGATGCTTGGGATCGCCCATCCTCTAAGGATCGGTTAAACCATAAATTAAATACATCCCGTGGTTAAAATTTCAAAGTAGTATTATATTTCGAAACAAAGTGCTTCATTTTAAATCATTAAAATGAAGGTATTATATTTAATAATTAAATTATTAAATTTCCAAAATTTTAATCTTTCAAAGTTCATTCATTCACTTAAATTTATTAAAACAATGAAAATTCAACTTTCGTCGCATTTAGATAATGCTACGGAAAGTCACACTTAAAACAGTTCAATTTAACGAAAGACAACATTTAAAATGCTGTAATAGGGTTCCATTAGTTTCAAATAAACTTAGTTAAATTCAACCATTATAACATTCACAAAAATTCTATAATAGCCTTTAACTAAATTGAGCCATTTGGTTAATTATTATCAACTACAGCATTTACAAATGCTGTATTATCCTTTACATTAGAATTAATAGCATTTTAGAAATGCAGTAAATTAACTTCAAATATTTAGTATAATTTCACAAACAATTATATTTTTATTTAAATCATTTTTAACTTATAAAATCATATGATTTCACTTTTAAAACAATCATTCAAATACCCTTATATTCATGATTTTATAAAGTTAAATGTCTATTCAAAAATCAAATTTTAATAATAATTCACATATTAAATTCCAACATTTAAAATTTAAATTCATTAAATTAAATTTAACTTAACACTTCAGTTTAAATTTTCAAATATAACTCAATTTAATTTTTATTTACTTAACTTAAAATTCACTTTTAAACCAAATTCACAAATTTCCAATTTTAGTTATATTTCAAAATTTAAACTTAAGTATTCGTTCATTTCACATTTTAACTTAATTCAAAAATCATTAATATATTATAAAATAATTTTAAATTCATTTAGTTCAAAAATATCATAAATTTATCATATTTTCATATTTAAAATAAATTCCATTTATCACCAAATTATAATTTCCAAAATAACTTACATTTCAGATTTTCTAACTTTACCATTAATTTATTTCAACTATAAATTTTAAGAGAGTTAATAATGCTTTACAAATATCATTTTTAATCAAATTTAAATCAAAATATTATAATATTTACATTTCTAAAATATTTTAAAAATTTTAGAAGAACATATTTTAACAACGGGTCTGTATTTCATTTTCTAGCCTAGGTAAAGTGATACGGATAATATATCATTTCAACCCGTAATTTAAAAAGAAAACCCGGGTTTAATCATTTCAAACCCGCAATCCCAAGTAAATGAAGATAATTGAAAATCATTCAGGCCTATCATTTCAGCCCATAACGATTTTCTCCTATTCTAAAGTCCGTTCAGGTATGTATCATTTCAACCCGTAGTGATTCTAATCTAAAGGGAACTTGCAGTGATAAACTGATAAAAAATAATAGAACAACATAATATAACAGTAATATATGATATACCAGGTGTTTAAGAAGGGGTGAACATCATAAAATCATAACATAGCAGGTGTAACATAATAATGCATTTTACAGAATCAAAAGGGGTCAATTTACAAGTTATATATGTAAATATTGTCTGGTGAGAATAACTCACTGGTTTGAGCTGATGACCCAACGACGAATTGCACAAACGGGATCTACCCAAGCACAAAAGCACGACACAGATTCGAATAGAGGAGCCAAATGTCAAATTCCTTGGATACACATCAAACAAAAACAACATAACAACGATGAGTTTCAAATCAACTACGATCAAAACTATGCTAGAATAACTGCACAGAATCAAATAGAAATGTTTGAACTTGCTTTTAACCTTTACTAGGCTCAGCCATAAGGGAAAATACATGACAATGGCAAGTATTTGGGTCAGATTATGGTGGGTATGGGTCGGCCTAGATGTCATTTGTGATAGTGCCAAAGTGGGTGAAGGGAATAACACACATAAGCATGCATATACATGTGTTTTAGTCATGGATTTGGGCTCGGCCAAAGCTCCAAGTGTCACGGCCAGAGGAGTGGGGTCCACTATTATGGTGTGGCCGTGGGTGCTGGAGGTGGTGTGGTAGGTGGCAGCTAGAGGGGTGGTGAGGTGATGGAATGAGAGTGGTGCTCGGTTAGGCTAGTATGAAGGGTGTTTTGAAACTTTTGTGGATATGCATCACCAAGGGGGTTCATGGCTTGGGTGGCTGGTGAGGAGGTTGTGGTGGTGGTGTGCCATCAGGTGGTGGAGGCGGCTAGGCAGCAAGGTAGCATGGCCGAACCTAAATGGAAGAGCAAGTGCAAACAAAAATCAAAAGGAATAAGCAATATAAGTGAAAAAAAAAGATAAATGAAATAAAAAAATTTACCAACTTCCCAAGCATGTGATGGCCGAAAAAAATTTCTCGGGAAGGAGGAAAGGAAGATACGTGAAATGAAAATGAATTAGTCAGCTGAAATGTGGGGAGTTGTGCCAAAAGAAATGAAGAGTTGTGAGGAAAATGAAGAGGTGGAATTCAAAAAGGCAAAAGGCAATTGAAAAGTCAAAAACTCTTCAGATATCCTTATTTAATTTATATAATTTTATATTTCTGGAAATAATAATAATACCAGATAAAATTTCGAAAATTTATCAAAATATAAAAACTTATATAATATTTATTAATTATATAAAGTTAAATTAAGAAAAATAGCTAAAAATAGTGAACTAAACTAGAAAATTTGAAATTAAATAAAATAATTTTTAGAAAAATCATATGACCTTGTAAAATATTTTTAAACATAAATAATAAAATAAAATAAAAATACATTCACAAAATAAATATATAAATTTTAATTAAATATAATTTAAATGAAGAAAATAGCAGAAAAATAGAAAATAGCCATTAAAAATAGGAAATAAATACAGTAAATTTTGGAAAATTTTTATTATCGCTTTAAAAATATTAAAAGACAACATATACATAAAATAAAATATTAACATATATTAAAATAAAATATAACATAGAAAATATGATTCATATAATTTAAAATAGACAAAATTTCAAAATAAAACAAATTATACTCAAAATTGAAATGTACATAACTTTCACAAATTAAATCCGTTTTCAACGAAAGGAAAAGCAGTATTCAAGTTATTAAATATATTTTCATAATAAAAGATAAAATTTAAGAATTTAAATATTTAAATTTGAAATTTAAAAGTCAAGCTTTGACCAGTTTGAACAGAAATTCATCTTTCAGTAAAATATCCAATTTATACCGGTTTGGAATTATAATTCACATAATAATCGACACCTACATTTAAAAATGAAATGTTTGAAATAAAATAATTTTAAAATAATTTCAAAATAAAACAAAGTCAAATATTAAAATATATGAAAAATCTAGGGTTGTTACACTCTCCCCCACTCAAATCTTTTCGTCCTCGAAAAGGAAGGAAGCGGAGAAACAACAAGCAAGAACAATAGGTTGGAAGGCATCCTGAAAGAAGGTAGGGAAAAGTAGCTAGGAGGAAAAGAAGGTTGAAAGACATGGATGAACCATTATTTTAATTTTTTTATATTTGACATGTTGAACATTTAATATGATAATTAGTTATTTGATTCAAATTTGATACTTCGAAGTAAACAATATTTAAGACATTTTAAATCATGATTAGAATATCCTTTATACAATACTTTACCAAAATACTTTTATAACTCGATGTCTTAACAAGTTTACTTTCATTCCTGTAGACTCTGGCTATGCGTTGATCAGGCGCAAAGTTAGAATTCTCCAAGTACTTAGTAGACCTGTATCAACACCCAGTGAAAATACTAAAAAAATAGGTATGAGAAGTTCCGCTCAAAATCCAATGTCACATGATGATAATACGATAGCAGTGGCCCGCTGCAGATCCAGTACTTACGAAATGGACACAACACTTTCCAGAAGATCCTTCTACCTTCCGGATTCTAGAAAAATATCGTAGCCAGTTCGTGAATAAGGGACCATCGACCCCTGCTACAGTGGTACGCTGCTGATTCAATGATTTACGCAATGGATGCACTTCCTTCCCAGAAGATCCATAAACAACATATCCCAGGATCGAAAGCGCCTCCATTGGGTAAACTAAAGAACCATCTACCCTGGAAAAAAAATCGAGGAACTCATGAGTTTAAGTCCGGACAACCATATCAGTTCGAATCCATTTCTGAATTCACCCAAGTCCATTAGGGTTTATCGGTCGAATCCATTCCTAGATTCCCCAAGTCCATCTGGGTCGAAGCATATCACTATACTTCTTCCGGAGGGTACTTCCCATACCTCTTACATCAAAATATAATATACCATATATAGTAGCCCTTCAAAATCATAGCTTCAAATATCGCACTTATATAAATTCCATTATATATAAGATTTCATTTTCAAATCGAATACTTTCCAAAATCAATAGTATATCAAATCATACTTATATAAACTTCGATTATATAAGATTTTAATTTACAAATTGAGTACCTTTTCAATTCAACATTTTCAAATCAACTTCATACTTATACAAATCCATTTTATCTAAGTTCGATAACTCCCAAATCAAGTATTTAGTAAAACAAGGTTCTCAATTTTAATTTGTTTCAATAACATTTCATTTTCAAAATCATATATGATTTCGCCAAATCATTTCTTCTAAATTACATATACTCAGTTTCAAAGTTTCTTAAAACAATAGATTTAGAAAATAATCCAAATTTCCAAATCAACAAAAATTTAGGTCAAACAAATTCATTTCCATTTCAAACATATATTCACTTCCAAAAATCATAATAGTTTCAAAGTTATAAATCTTTCGAAACCAATATACTTGAAATCATTACACTTTGAAACTCATAACTTTTCTAAATCATACATTTGAAATCATTAAACATCCCTTTAATTCTTTACATTTCACAAATTTATTCAATTTAAACCCAAGTTTACAAGTTCCAGCTTAATTCAATTCAAACCATCAGTTTCAATTCAATTTAGTTTTCCAACAAAGCCATTTCAAATATTATCAAATTTCAAATAAAGATTTGATCCGCAAAATAAACTATTCAATCTTTAATATATTTTCAGAGCTTAAATGTACCGTATTCCAAAACTAAATTTTATAATTTCATATATCTCAAATTTTACTTCATTATTACTTAGTTTTGACATATTCATTTCATAAATCCATCATTTTTAATTAAACTCAAATTACAAGTAAACCAAATATCCTTTCATACAAATATAAACTTTAAATTTCATTTATCAAAATCAGTTATCATTCCTGATTCACATTCTTTATCAAATAAAGATTATATCATTCAAAGCCTCATTATCAAATCATTATTTGAATTCAATTTCAAATATTTAAATTAAATATCATTTAAAAAAAATCAAATATGTCATTCAATTATTATTTCAGATATCATTACAAAATACATTTCAAAATTCCATTCAAAAATTCATTTGTCTCATTACATTTCATTCCATTTAACACATAACCAAGTAAACCTTATTTAAATTCAAATTCAATTTAAATTCCTTAAAATTCAAATTATATATTAAATTATATTCAAAACTCCTTAAATTTCACAAATAATCAATTCCAAAATTAAATCATTTAACTTTGTAAAACATAACTCAACTGTGTTAAAATCTATAACATTACGAAACATTGTCAAATTATAACAATGACAGCATTTAAAAGTGCTATCGTAATTTATAGTTTCCAAAATAGTTTAGTTCAAGAATAACGGCATTTATAATATGCCATAACAGATATTTAGTTAATTGAAACAAAGTTAAATTCAAAAAAATAGCAATTTAAAGTGTTGTCATAAAACTATAGCATTTTAGAAATGCTATTAATAAAATTCCAGATTTTATTATAACTTTTCAAAAACAATACAACATCAATTTTAGCAAATTTTAAACTTATAAATCATATTTCTAGACTTTAAAATTTCACGTTTAAATAATTTTTAACATATGATTTATCACAACAAAATTTTAAATCAAATATTCAATTTAAAACTCACTTTCATTTGTTAAGTCAAAATTCACTGTTTTTCTTAACTTATAAATTTAACAAAACTCAACATTTTACTTCAAATATCTTTTCAAAACTATATTTCATACAGTATAATTCAAAATAGTGTTATTTATTTCACTCCACAACAGTTTCAAACTTATATAAAATATATTACCTCATACATTAATCATACCAAACTAAACTTATACTTTATCAAATACCTTATACCATTTAAAATTTCTTAGCTTTGAAAAGTCAACCTTGATTTGGAAGTGCTCGAACCATCAAAATAGTCGAAGAAATCATAATTTCAATCCAAGAGTTGGAAATCACCAACAAATTAGTAAATCAATTCCAATAGGTAAGGTTATACCAAAACAAATCTGAATCTCGAGGACTGAACACCGGCTTATTTTAAATCATTTCAATTATATATATATATATATATATATATATATATATCTTTTGAATATCAAACCATACTTCGAAATTGGAAATCAAAATTTGGTTTCATAAAATCACTCGCATAGCAAAGCTACTAGAGTGGCCTCCCCCCACTCAGAAACTCAAAAATCAATGCCGATGATGCATGTATTCATCACCGAAATTATTTTTCAGTGACATAAGTGGGTTCTGGACTTTTATTTCTTGAAACTTCTTTGAAATCTCTTCGAAATCATTGGAATTCATTCAAATACATTTGAAACATTTCTTATTTGGAAAAATATCTTTAAATCATATTATTATTATATATTTTCCAAAATCTTAAAAACCCATTTCAAAACACTGGAGTTCGATTCCTAGAAATTCAAATTCAAAACCCTTCATTTATGAATCGTTTTTATATAAATCACATTTTCATATAAATTTCCAAAATTTCAAATCCTTTCAAAGCTTCAAATTTTCATTTTCCAAAGGTAAAAATCCTTATTGAAAACATTTCACTTTTATATACAAAATAGGGTCATCCTTGTCAAAATAATAATTTCGATGTGTGCACAACGAAATACAATCAAACACTAATTTCCAAAGAATGATTCAAGGTTAGATTTCAAGCAATATGGAGATTCAAATTTAGAGGAACTCTAATCAAATAGAATTCTGTTTCGAAGATAAGCTCGAACGAAGATAAGATAATTTTATTACCAAATGAAGATGATAAGCCTATATAAATTGCAGGCGACCTTAACTGGTCAACCGTGACTTCAGGTATTATAATCAATTCGGAAATCTAAGGCAAATCGACATTCGATCGCCAGAGATAGAATCCTGGTAGAGTAGGAGATAGGTAGCATCGAAAACCGAGGAACAGGAATCTCCGGTGAATCAATGCCAATAATAAAGGATTTTCACCCCTTTACAAATCATTCAAAGATTTGCGGAATCACCGATCTTTATAGAGGTCATTCCAAAGTGGAGTTATGAAATGCTCCAAAATCAAAATGGATAGAATAGGGAAGACAAGACTGGATTTCAGAACAAGTGGAGCGTTACAAAGTTCAAGGAATCCTAATCGATAAGAATCCTAACCAAGAGATTTCTAACAAGACGGATACTGAAGGGATGAAGTTTTGAAAATCTTGGTTTCAAAATAAGAAAAATTTTATACCAAAATAATTTTTGAAAATCCTTTAAAAATCATTTGAAAATTATTTTATACTTCAAAAATACGTTCTCTCACAAGAAAGGATTTTGAGATTGGTTTCACTCATTTTAGGGTATTTCTACCCTATCTCTAATTAGTTTTTCTCCACAGGCTATGGTTTGCCTTAAACCAAATCTCTGATACCAAATGTAACAATGCGGTATTTTGAGAAATTCAAGTCCGGCATGTGCGGCTGCGAATGGCTGAAAATACCGGGTTGTCACATGTTATTACTAGGCTGAGTGGTAGTGTATGTGTATAATCAAGGGGTGAGGTGGTGCTATGCCCCTAAGTAACTTTTATCGAATTTAGCTTATCTTGCAAAAGTTAATCATACCTTTGCACTAAGTTTTCTTAGGTTCCATTTGTGTGCTCAACTTTGGGAGAATCCTTACAGTTTTTTTAGCGAAGTTGGCTAGAAGGGATATTCTAATTCTTGTGGCAATATTGGATTGATGTTCAGCTATCTCTGATGGATTTGAGTCGATGCGCCATTTTTCCTCTGGTGGAGGGGAAGCGAATGAATATCATTCCATGGTTGGCAAAGTGGAATTCATATTCTACCTCTCTATATGTAATCCCATAAGACTAAAAAAAATTGTTAGAAGCTTCTAGTTTAAGTACAACGGACTATATTATCCGTCAAGAGAAACTTAAGATCCATGGCACGTAAGTTACTTGCCCTGATTATGGATTTTGGTGACATATGGTTTGTCAACCCAACCTATGTTCCAAGGGAGTGAAACTTTTGCATCTGTCGTACTTAAGATTTAGAGTCGGGATTCACATACAGTAACTACCCAGGCCATAACAACCTGTATTGTGAGTTTTATTCAATTTACTGTGACCCGGCTAGCGCAGGTGCTGATCATCAACTATGAACTATCCCTGGCTGCAGCCATGCCTTAATCATGGGACTTATTATCGGTTCACATTTTCCAGAGAGCCGAACGCTAATGATAAACTGCCTAGGCTATAATCGTGCCTAATTCGTGGCTTATAGTTGGTTTATCATTGCTGGTTGGAGGGCCGATCATCAACAGTGAACTACCCAACCTATTTTCGTGCACTTAGTCATGGTTATCTTGCTTTCTCTATTGCCGGCGAGAGCTTGCGATAGATCACAATAGAACAAAATATCGGACAAACAATCGATCAAAAAATCAATTTTTACAGTGGTTTGGCCAGAATATGCATACGTCCACTATCTTTCTTTTATCATTTCAGGTGATACATGCTTTTTACAAGCTGAGAGAAGTAATGGCAGAGATGCTAGAGATTCCTTCCTTTCCCAAAAACCTTTTCCATCAACTGCCGACGGAATATAAGCTCAGTTGTGGAGATCATTATGAAAAACAAATGGTCCTTCCCAAACTGGATCTAGTGTGCCTAGACAGAGAAAGACCAGCTTGACAATAATATCTTCCTCTTATAACTCTTGGGGCTTCACCTTAGATTTTTATTGTTTTGCCACTTTCCATCTGTGTGCGACGGTCTTGAGAGCGGTATTATTCCTTCTTTCTTCAATCAGGTCTAGGACATGCTGAAGAGCTCCTCATTTTCTTTCGGATTATAATGTGTCCTACGATGTGAAGGGACAACTGTCTTGACCAGATGCATGGCCTCAGCCCCGTATGCTTAGGGCAAATAGAATATGTCATGTTGCTGCTTTGTAGGAGGCTTGGTAGGCCCACAGTGCCGTGGGTAATTCGCCAACCCACGTTCCTTTGGATTTATCTAGTTTTTCCTTTATTAGTGTTTGCAAGAGTTTGTTGACAGCTTCAACCTACCCATTGGCTTGGGGAAACTCCTATCATGATATAATCCATGCTAGGCTTCGAATTCATTTATTCTTTGAGTTACTCAAGCTAGATTTGTGCCCGGATGCCCGACTGGTATGACATTGCCAGGGAAAGGGGCGGTCGTCAGTAGTGAACTGCTTAGGCTAGCGCCCTTAGTCATGGCTATCTTATTTTCACGGCTGCCAACACATTCTTATGATATGGGTTGCTAATCAAAAAAGAAATAGTGGTTATAACAGCATAGGTGTTAGGCGAATATAACTGCATATGTGTTAAGTGAATATACCTGCCTATGTGTTAAGTGAATGCAGTAGTCTCTTGTCTCGATCAAAGGGAAAGAATAGTTTAGGCTGAACCCACCGCTTCGAAAGAAGCGCGAAGTACCAGGTTGCGTAGTTAGCCTAGTTTAAGATGTTCTCTTCAATAGGAATTCTCGCTTTTCTGCTACGAGCCAAATATGTTGGAATTGCTAGAGCTTGGTCTTTTAAAGCCATTTGTATAAACTATTATGTTATCCAAGTTCTCAACAAATGCTGTTTCCATTGCATCCTCTTCCTTACCCTTTGAGGTAACACCATACTCAAATGGGTGGCTTCTCACCGATCATTGATCATTCGAGCTTCGAAGGCAGAGAGTTGTATCTCTTCCATTTTGCTATAGCATTTGCACTGCAAGCCAGCGTCCCTGGGTGACCATCTATCAAAACTCCTAACATTGATATTTTCTCATCTTTGTGTACCTTGCTAACCCAAAGGAAAGGTCATGCATAGTTATAGGGTCTAGTTTGATCTTTTGTCTTTAATTCGTGTAGCATGTAAGCACCCTTGGGTCGCTCAGCACATGCAACGGATTTACGAATCCTTCCTTTTCCTTTTTCCAAGGATGGAGATCCAAGAGTGGATGGTACAGCTCTACAATAGCTTAAGATTGATTAGAATGAAATAAAAGTAATTATATAGTACCTCCTTTATGCCCCCTCCCCCGGTTGTCAGCAAGTGTGGAGATCATGGCAAGTGTCTAGGGGGTTTGGTTAGCCCCTTATAAAGGTTTGTGGTGGGCACTCAAAAGTTTTTGTTTTCCTGGAGGGTGGACTAGTAACTCTTGGTCTTATCTCCTTCTCTTTTCATATTTATTGAACAAATCCCTAGGTAAGGAGAGCTATTGACATTATTTGAATCATGTCTAGTACATGTTGGATTGGTGATGCCTTCGTGCGTGATAGGAGTAACGAAGTATCATGCTTGTCATATCTAGAATTTGAGTATTCAATCATCATGACTCCGATCTTCAAGTTGTGATATTTCGATCCATCAGTGGGATTCCAATTGTAGTACTTTAATTTGATGCTGGATGGAAAAAGCGTTATGCTTGGGGTTCATTTGGTTATGTGGAATGCCTCATGTGTTCTCTAAGCTGGGACTTTCCTTGTATTATGGCATTGAGGTCGAATACTTCTATATGTCCTAATGATGTCAAGAGTTTATCCACCAAAGATTTATGTTAAGCAGTGAAGTGTTTACTGATTTCAATCATAACCATGTCAAATTTACGTCCAATAATTTTTAGCACCAGGAGGTTATTTGACTAGTCTTCCTGCTTTTTCACATCTGGATAGTTGTTGCATTCTTTGCAACGGAGTTCTCTCACTTTAGGCAGCATATTGGGACGTTGTTCTCCTTCCCTTCCGATAGAGTTTGTACTTTTCGAGAGAGATAATTCAATTTTCAAAAAAGATTGGGAAGTTTTGTAGCTTCGAAGGGTTGATGGTCCAACTCTTAAAATAAAGAGAGAATCTTGAGATAGGAGGTATATCTTCTCATTTCGAGAAATGGTGATTACAAACTTGAAAAAATAAACAGAGAAAAACTTTAATTTCAAAGAGACAATGAGTTCAGATCAGGAGAAAGGATTTCGAGTTCGGAGGGAGAAGAGGATTTTCTTAGAACCGTAATTTTATATTTTACTAGGGGAATAGATTCCTCTTATACAAAAGAGGAAGATAGTTTTCTTATGTTAAAGAAGCAATGCTTTCAGATGGAAAGGGAATAAGATGTATAATGATTTTAGATCTAAAAATTACAGTGTTTCTTTTGGTCAAAACAGTGTTTTTTTAATCTGAAATAAGAAAAAGAAGATTGAACGATTTTAGATCTAAGAAATAAATATATGTTTCTTTTTGGTTGAGAAACGGTGTTTGCAGATCTGAAAGGAGATATAGTGATTTCAGATCTAAGAAGGGAATACATGTTTCTTGCTGGTTAAGGAGCATCGTTTGTAGACCTGAAATAAGAGAAAAGAAAGTTAGAATTATATTTTTATCTTTAAGGAATAGTGACTGCAGATCTGAAAAGAGAAATAGGTTTGTTAAATTAATGGTTTCAGATCTAGGAGATATAGAGTATTTTAATCCAAGAAATAATGATCTCAAACTGGGAAAGTAAGAAAAAGAGAATCTCTCATGCCAAGGAGATGGTGGCTTTAGATCTGAAAAGAAAAAGGTATAAATTTTGTTGAAAAATGCAATTCAGATAGGTTTTCTTTTATGAAAGAAAATAATGATCCAGATCTAAACTGAGGGAAAAAAGGGTTTCTTATGCCAAGAAACCATGTTTTTGGATTCCAAATGAGAAAAGAGAAGTGCCTTGATTTTAGATCCAAAGAATGGTTACATGTTTCTTTTTGGTCAAGGGACGTGTTTGTGGATCTGGAATAGTAAAAGTAATATCTAAGGATTTCAGATCTAAGAGATGGCATTTTTTTCTAATAAACAGTGTCTGTGGATAGTAAAAGTAAGATATAAAAAGTGGACAAAAGAATTTCTCTATGTAGTAAAATGGATGCTCAGATCTGAACAGAAAAGGAGGATTTTTTGTTTTATATAAAACGGTCTAGGTAGATCTGAAAAGAAACATAAATTTTAGAAGAGAAGAAAGTTTCCTAAGAGAAGAAATGATACTCTCCATTTAGAAGATTAGAAATAGTAGGTTTCCAAATAAAAAGAAAAGTAAAAAAAGAGAATTTCTTTTTAAAAAAGGAAAGTTCAGCTCTTAGTGAAAGCACCAAAATGTTTGCACAAAAAGTGGACAAACACTCAAATCATTGTTGTAGAGTTGTAAAAATTGTTTGTAGTATATAGCTATTGTTTGATGAAAATTACTTGCATATATTTAAGGTAAAATCGGTAATTTGCAGTAAAGAATATCTAAAGGACTTAAATGTAAAAAGACACGGAATTTATGGTTCGGCCTGAATGTGCCTACATCTACTGTTCCTCTTTTGTTATCCCTTTCATTTCTGATTACAAATACAAGTTTTTGTACGAGTAAACACGCAATTAGAACTAAGATTTTTTCCTCTTGAAGTTGTCTGTCATTATTGCTAAAAGCTTCGTTCTTCAGCATTCTCTTTTTATATGGTGCCATGTGTTTTGTATTCGTAAAACGAAGATATGAAGAGAGGCAGTTGAGTATTTAGTATTTGGAATATGGCTCAACCTTCCTTCCTTCAAGATTTGGTTCAACCTTCCTTACATGATTATCAAGCTATTCCACTTGTGATGACCGCCATACACCTCCAAGAACCCAGGAACACGTCATGAAGAAATTCTTGAAGTATCTTCATAACGTGACAAAAATCTACAACTTTTTTTAGAACACTTATACCCGGGTTGAGCTCCAAGAAAACCTTCACCCGACTCCAAGCAGAATTACTTCTATCCGACTCGAAGTAAACCCTTAAATTTCTCATGACCGACTCCAAGCAAATACCGAACCAATGTTTTGGCTCGGTCATCGGGTTGACTCCAAGTAGACTCGAGATTTTCAAGCCCTAACTCCAAGTATGCATCGAACAAAGTTTTGGTTCGGTAATCTAACCGACTCCAAGCAGACTGCAGAATTTCAAGGCCCGACTCCCAGCAAGCGTCGAATCAAAGTTTTGGTTCGGTCATTAGGACGACTCCAAGCAAACTCAAGATTTTCAAGGTCAAACTCCAAGCAAGCGCCGAACTAAAGTTTTGGTTCGGTAATCCAACCGACCCCAAGCAGACTCTAGATTTTCAAGGCCTAACTCCAAGCAAGCGCCGAACTCAAGTTTTGGTTCGGTAATCCAACCAACTCCAAGCAGACTTCAGATTTTCAAGCCCCAGCTCCAAACATGTGCCTAACCAATATTTTGGCTCAATCATCGGCCGACTCCAAGTAGACTCAAGATTTTAAAGCCCCGACTCCAAGCAAGCGCCGAACCAAAGTTTTGGTTCAGTAATCCAACCGACTTCAAGCAGACTCCAGACTTTCAAGGTCGGACTTCAAGCAACCGCTTAACCAGAGTTTGTTCATTCATTGGGCTGAGTCTAAGAAGACTCAAGATTTTCAAGGCATGACTCCAAGCAAGCGCTGAACCAAAGTTTTGGTACAGTAATCCAACCGATTCAAAGCAAACTAAAGATTTCCAATCCCCGACTCCAAGCAAGTGCCAAACAAAATTTTGGTTCGGTCATCCGACCAGGGATCCTTGCTTGTTGTTGGATTGTCGACCTTGAATGGCAGTGGAGCGTCTCGGTATCGATCCAACGAGACGATGGTGGATAACTCTTAAGATGATCATATCTCTCAATCCGTGGCTCGGATTGAGATGCGATTTCAATCCATGTCCAATTATTAATCTCGAGAATACCTCCAAATTAGTTTGAGTATGTTTTAGAATAATGACGATTTTACCTCTGACTCCTCATATTCACCATGTAATGGGTGAAAATGCCCACAATAGTATAACTAAACAATGAAGATAATTAACGTCCGATAACCACTTATTATTACTATATTGTTTCATTTCATAGAAAAAGCAAATAATTAACTTGAAGCAAATTTACACGAAAATTTATTAAACGTCATAAAAGAAATCCTAAATTGGCATATATAGTTTTGAAAGCGATTACTTCTAATTCATCGCATATGAAATGATTTCTAATACAATTTGTATAAGTTTATTTCCACGCTTCTCCTTTAAAATCCATAAATGCCTTTATTACTCAACTTTACATATCTTTTTAATACTAGAAGAATTAAATGAAAAAACCAAAGTTGATATAAAAATGCACACACACAGACACACATATATATATATAGTTTTTCTAAATTTTCTTTGAAAAGATTATGAGAAAATGATTTGATTTGAAAATTGTTCTTTTGTAAATCCAAGTTGATATTGTGTCATAAAACTTATGGTCAAAATTACATATTCATATAGCACTTCTTTGGAATATAACTCCAAGATGAATTCACAAATTCATAAATCAAAACTCCAAAATATTATTGAAATCAAAATTATAGGCATACAAAACAATACATATCAATCAAAGAAACAACCAGGTAAATTAAGATCGAATATGCGATCAAATGGCGCACAAACATCACTTGGGGCTCTGCCCAGGTGCGTGACCGATGCACTGGTGATGTCGCCTAGCTAAGGCCCAAGGCAATTTTCGCTTTTTACGATGGTCCGTCGGTGGGGATTTTCCGACAGAGGATGCTTTTAACCCCTAGGGCACTAATTTAGCAGACAGGCAAGCGTACAAACAACTACGTTTTAATGATTTAAATGGTCATATGATAATGGTTTTAGCAAACAGAAGATAGGGTTTCATATGGTAAAATTAGCATACAAATTGACAATAATTCAATCCTAAATTCAATAATCTACTAAACAGCGAATAGGCTTTCATTTGGAGATATTAGTGGGAGGTAAACTCACCTATTGGCCTTTTGACAACTTGCCTTGGTTTCCAATGCTTGTTATTCCGCTTATTCCGCTCCAATTTTCCTTAAAACTTCAAAGACACAAAACACAAAAAATGAAATTCTACCCAACCAAACAACAAACGAATTGGAGATAGGATGTAATTTGGATTGAGAGATTACCTTGATTTTTCCTGTATTTTTTCTAGAATTTATTTGAATTTAAATGGATGTTATTTCTCTCTAACCTAGATTTGCATTTGTGAATTATTTTGATGAAAGCTTCTGTGTGTTTTGAATGCACGTACAAGGAGATATTTCTCAAACTAGGAAATTCATTAAGTCCTTTAAATGGGCTGAACTAAATACCTAACCCCAAACCCTTTTTAATTAAATAAAATATGAATTAAATTATTCCGTAATCTTATTTTTACACAACTTTAAACGCCATTTTCTAAATGATTAAAACATAGAAAAATTAATATGAATGTGCTGAAATTAAGTTTACCACTTAATCTTGATAACTAGATGATGAAATAAAATTTAAAATAAGCATTTAGCCTTTTATTTTTATTATTGAAAATGAGGTATTTTTGCATTTTCTACAATAAGAAAACATACCCATAAATCATTTTAGCACCAAAGTTTTTCATTTCCTCTCTAAATAAAATTATTTATTATTTAGAAAGTACTAACATGATTTACACACTCAAATCCCTTTTCACACAATATTTTCTCTAAATTCCTATATTAAATAAAATATAAAATTTCATTGACTTAACCCATTTTGTAAACTTATTAATTTTATAAATAAATTCTAGACTCCATTTTAATCTTTAAAAGATTATTATACTCTAATTTACAAAAATACTCAATTTAAAACAAAATTTCTCAAACACGGTTAATCCTAAAAATCCAATTACACAATTCCTTACTTATTAGATCTTTAATCTTACACAATTAAATCTGATTTGTTTAATTAAACAAACAATAAATCAAGGTCAACCCAATCGAGTTGTTACAGCTGATTCCTAGCCGTAATGAAAATCAACCACAAGTTTGCCTCACGGTCAAGTCCAGTTTGGTGAAACCCAAAAATTTCGCCAACAAAAACCTTCTCCCATTCAAATTTAGGATTCTCGAATTCGTTCAATTCAGCAACTCTACTACTAGCACAACTCAACACCCGATGAGTCTGTTAGCCCCATAATCTCGACTGCCACTATGTGATAACCAAGATTTTCGTAACGGTCAAAATTTTCGAAAAATCCATTCGTACTAAAACTACGATTGAAAACTATCATTTTAACATATCATAATTTGATAAATATATAACATTGCTAAGTGTATAGGATTCAAATTTCAATATTATAACATATCAATGCAATCATTTTGTAATGACCTGTAATTTTTCAATAATATTTTTTTTTAGTTTAATGAGATTTTGAAATTTAATATTGAAGAAAATAAAAATTTGTGAAATATTAATAAAAGTTGTGATATAATAATGAAAACAACTAAAAGGAAACATAACAGAGTTAATTAAAGTTGATGATTAATGAATTTGAATGAAATTCCAATTAAATAAAATAATTTAAATGTTTGACTTAGTTATAATGGGAATATTAGTAAAACAAGTGTAATTATTGAATTAATGAAATAAAACAGTGATAATGATAAGTAATAAACTTTTAAATGTAAGAAAAGTAAATAGGTGACAACTAATATGTGATTTATTTACTTAGTTTGATGAATTTGGTAATCAAATTTCAATTTAAGGCAATAATGTTAATTTTATATTTTTGGTAATAATGGATTAATAACTGGAATGAAATGTAAGAATGATAATGCAGGTTAATAAATAATTAATTAATTCAATTCAATCCCAACTGATAGGAACAACTATTTGGGTCATAATTGATTGTAAACAGGAATATTTGGCAATAAATTAATATAAGAAAATAAATGCAAATATTGAATTAAATAATGAATAAATAATGATTGAATAAAATCAATGTTCTGTATGTAATTGGTTGGAAATGAGAACTTGTATAAATATGATATAGGGTTGGTGGCAACAATTATTATAAAAGAACCATTTATTTAGTCCATTAAATCAAGTTTGCAAACAATTGCAATGAATCCCAATTCAAGGTTATATTAGTATAAATTAAGGTAATAAGGTATTATTAATGGTTTATGAATGAATTGATAATTAAAATTGAAGGAAATGATGTTAATGTTATTCATAATTGGAACATTTGTTGAATTATAAGAACGGGAATAAAGATTAATCAATTTATTTGGAATTTGATCTATAATAATAATTGGAGCAATTGCAATTTAATGAAATTAAATATCTAAATATTGTTTTAATTGAAATGAAGATGGAATGTGAGAATATTAATGTAATATTTTTGAATCCAATGTTAAATCCATCTATTTGGCAATAATGAATGGAATAATAATTTATTTATTTAATTAAATGGAATTTTGGAAATTTAATTTATAATTTTGAATACAATGAAATTGAAAATTTAACACTGCAATTGATTGATTAATCAACTTTAAATTGACATCTAAACTTGTTAAATTATTATAGATGATTAATAAATATAAAAATGATAAAATTGTTAATTATAAAATTGAAATTAAAAATTGGATTTTATTTAATTAATTATTAAATTATTTAATTAGTGTAAAAACAGCCATTTAGCCCACTAACTCGGATTTCGACGAAACTAGTTTCATCGGATCCGTAATGGTGAATTATTGTAGGAATTCAAGTTTCATAGTGATCGGACCTGTCATTTGATCGTACGAACGCGAAACGCCTTGAAATCGATTTAATTGAAATCAATTTGAAAAAAATATTGATTTTAGCATAACTTCTTCATACGATGGGATTTGGACTTGAAACCATTTCCATTGCGTTTAAAATATTTTAAAACATCTATTGATATATGGGTTGAACCAATTTCGTTCCAGAGTCGAAACGAGCTTTTCGGGCCATATATTGTTCAACGCGTTTATCAATCCGATCCATCTATTCTATTTTCAGCTTGCCTATTTATACCTTGTTATAAATCCTAGCCTACCTCTATTTCTCATTTGTATGTGCGTACAATCCCTCTTCACCTCTTCCTCAATGGCAGACAATAAAATTTCAGATCCAATTGAAATTCCAAATCAAATCAAAAATTCCAAACTCCTCAAAAAAATTCAGAAAAATTATATATCGAAGCTCTCTATGTACGCATCTCAGTTTTTGGTTTTGAATCACCGTTTGTCCGAAAATCGAAGAACCATTCACGGCCATTCATCGCGCGTCGATGAACGTTGTCGGATCGTCGAATCGTTTCTGGGTATTGTAGAGCGGACCAAGGAGACTTCATCCATGTAGTTTATTTAGCGGATTGACGGTTGGATTTGCATAAAAATTCACCTAGGGTTTAGTATTGGAGGCGATAGCTGGTATTTGGCTCATGAAGATCAACGTCAGGGTGGTCGCGTGGCCTTCACCCGTTCAGCAATGGGGTTTGGGACGTTTGCGCCTCGACATGGGTGGCGAGGTGATAGCATAAGGCAGCTGCATGCAGATCTAGGTTGAACGAGCAGCAGTAGGGTTCGCGTGTACAGTAGAGGGAGATTTCCTGTTGCCGCGTGATGATACTGACGTGTGTGTGGGTTGGGGTGAGTTGTTTATTGGGGGTTCAAACCTGTATTTGGAATTGATTTGTGAAATTTAAGAAGCTATTTTATTTGATATAAAGAAATTTAATATTTGAACCATTAAAGTATTGGAAGTTGTGTTTCAAAGTTAAAATTTTCAAAGTACTACGTTTGGAAGTGTTAGAGTTTTAAGTCTTTGGTTTCGAAAATTTATAACTTTGAATATTATGATTTTAGAAAAAAGGATATCATATTGATTTGGTTTTAAAACAAAAATGATATTGTATTTATATGGTTTTGAAATAAATATTATATCTTGGTTTTGAAGTATAAATTATTTTGAAACAACCTCGGTGTTATAATAACATTTGGTTGTTGAAGAGCCGGGATCGGAAGTAATCATACTCTCTGCCAACTCCGAAAACCACATTAACAACTGTGTACGCGGTGGAGATTCCAAAATGAAGTAGGATGGTGGCGGCGTTTCCTTTGAGGTAAATATATGGACCCGACTCCCGTGAGTTGGCATAAGGTGGCTAAAACCGGAGCGATCGACTGGTTAAGAAGGTAGCCCCTTTTATCGGACACATCCCTTCGATATTATACTCTGACTTTGGATTGATTCGGTGGCCACTTTTGATTTTTGATTTGAGGGTGTGGCTCGAGATGGGCGTTAGCTGCGCGTTACCACCGACCCGAAAGCATAATTGGTATATCTACCCTGGCATTGCCTAGTTGTGTCGTGTCACCTACCCTAGCGCGCCTTGTACGAGTTTGTTTTTCTCCCGTAGCCATGGAGTATTTAGGGTAGTGTCCCGATCTAGAGATGTGCTGATACTGGATGGACTACTGGGACTATTATGTGGTAAGGGCTATATGGGTAACCCCTTAACGCTATTTAAAAGTAAGTTTATTCCACAAGTATACATTATTATAATAGCGAAATATTACTACATAGTAAATAGTTTAACGGATCCTTAGGAGATGTGAATCCTGAGCATCTCTTGAGTTACTGCACTCACATTAGACATTGGATAGGAGATGTCAAATCCCCTAAACATCTCTGACATTGTTCCACTCATATTATTTATTATTGATTTAACCTACATAAGATCTTTTAGTTCTGACTCGAGTGTTTTATCTTTTCAATTCGCTCGGGTCAGCCTGAGCATTTCAGGAGTTGAAGGCCTTAATTCTGGAGGACAAAGACGAAGAATTATTATTACTATTATCTATTTCCCCTACACCATTGTATTCCGCTGCATTATTAATATTGTCTGGTATGTGTAACTCTGAATGGTATTGTATAAGTAAATTCAAATATTTAGTAAAATACCTTCATGAACTATATATTTGATTATTATATTTTATCGTTCCGTTGCAAGATTCTGTTTTGTTTTATTTCTTTCTCTACTTTTTCTTGTTTACCACATAACAATCCGCCCTTCTGTATGGTTAAGTCTGACATGTGTGGTTTATCGTCGATTTAAAACGTACAAAAAGGCGGGATGTTACATCTGGTATCAGAGCTTTGGTTTAGTGAAAACCTTAGATCTGTGGGGTCTGACTCTTTATTAATAGGGTAGCAATAACCTATGATGAGTCGCTGAGTGTATATATATGAGAGAGCGTATTTGTTAGTGTTATAAAAAGTTTTAATATTGTGTTAATTTGTTACGTTTTGTATTTATAAATTCCGGTTGGTGCATAGGACGCTATGACATCAACTGGAGTTTTTAAACACTTAATAGGACAGACCGACACAATATTTGTTTGAAATATAGGTGAATGAAATAATTTTGCCTATTATACTTTCTATATATATAAGATAAACTTTTATAAATGATATATATTTGGTTGCAATATATTGGTTGTTAGGTAATGAAATTTATAAATAATAGTTGAAATAAGATTTAAGATAAAATAAATGAAATTGGGAATTTAGAACTTAAGTCCCGGGGTTTTGAAACTTTCTTTCGAATAATTTTGGAATATAGTAATAATAGTATTTTCTGATATAAATATTTTAATATAATTTGAAAGAAATGTTTTAAAAATAAATTATGTACTCCCCTCTCTGTCGCTGGAAAATAATTTCGGTGATGAGTGCACGCATCATCGACATTCATTTTCGAGTTTCGAAGTGGGAAGGCCACTGTAGTAGTTTTGCTGCAGGTTTATTTTGATAAACAAATATAAATTTTAAATTGATTTAAATATAATTGGATATATAAGTTGCAAGTATATATATTTATCTATTATTTTAAAATGATTTGAAATAAAACTTGATACTTAAATTCTTAAGTTTCCGTTAATTAATAGTTTCAATTAGTGTAGTGACATGGAAGTTAACTAATAATTTGAACTTTTAAATAAAATAAGAGATTAAATACTTGGCTATGAATGAAATTAAAAGAAATTTGGAATTCGTAACCTATAAAGCAAAGGATATGATCATTGAACATTAAATCAATATAAAGAAATGAAAAAGACTTGTATAACTTTCAATTACATTCTTAAAGGCATATATATAACCTACCAAAAGATAAAAAAAATTGAAATGCTAATAAGAAAATGTAATAGATATTATACAAGCAATAAACTTGAGGTAATGAAAGTAATAACTGAAATTCTTTAATAACTAGAATTGGTGTTGTAGTTGTTATAAACTTAAGTATAATTGAAATAATACTAATTAAATATAATTGAAGCCAGGTATTGTAAGTAAGAAATTTTAAACTTAAGTAAATAAGTTGAAGTTATTTCTAAATAAAATTGTAAGAAATAAATGTAAATTAAAAAGATAAACCATTATATGAATGGAAAAGAGAAATCAAACAACAAATGTATGAATGAATCAATAAGGATAAACTAAATCTGTTGTTTGTTTTGGTTTATGGTTGTTTTGGGTAAGGATATTTTAAAATTGTTAGGATGTATGAATAATCTATTTAGCTTCATCAGAGACTGTTGAGTAAATGGTGCGCTTAGTAGTCTATTTTTCATCCTATACAATTTGAAGTTTTGAACCCGAACAACTATTTGTTTTCTTGATATGAATGAATGATTGATTTATGTTGATTTAATGTGATGGTTGTATGCCTTGTGCAAATGATCGATGTTTGTATTGATTTGTTTGGTTGAAACCATTTTAAATATTTCATTTTATATAATTGTTAAACTCTTTTTGGATTATATAAGTGAAATACATGTTATGCAAGCAATGACTACTGCTTTTGGTTTCATAATTAAGCGTTAATTGCCCGACAAATAGGTATGTTTTCGGATTACGATTTATAGCATTATTATATTGTTTTCCCGTGTTGGGATAGATTATTTTGAAAGATATATGTTATATATTGTTATATTTGATACTATATTTTCTCCCGAGCATTTCCGTGCAAAGGAGACTCTATCGAAATTTTCCATAAATTTTGGACTTAGAAAATATTTTGAAAAGCGTTTTCCAAACTTTATTAATTTGAGTATAAAAGATTTATAAATTGGTATATTTTATTTAAATTAATTAATTTTGTAAATTTATTTATTTATAAATTTAATATTTTAAGTAAGATATATTGATTTCTTAATTCTTCTTTTCCTTACTTTTTCCTTTTCGGGGACGAAAAGTTTTGAGTGGGGGAGAGTGTAACGACCCATAATTTTTCAATAATTAAAATTTTTAATTTAATAAGATTTTGAAATTTAATATTGAAGAAAATAAAAATTTGTGAATTATTAATAAAAATTGTGATATAATAATGAAAATAACTAAGAGGAAACATAACAGGTTAATTAAAGTTGATGATTAATGAATTTGAATGAAATTCCAATTAAATAAAATAATTTAAATGTTTGACTTAGTTATTAGGGGAATATGAGTAAAACAAGTGTAATTATTGAATTAATGAAATAAAACAGTGATAATGGTAAGTAATAAACTTTTAAATGTAAGAAAAGTAAATAGGTGACAACTAATATATGTTATTTATTTACTTAGTTTGATGAAATTAGTAATCAAATTTCAATTTAAGGCAATAATGTTAATTTTATATTTTTGGTTATAATGGATTAATAACGGGAATGAAATGTAAGAATGATAATGTAGGTTAATAAATAAATAATTGATTCAATGCATTCCCAATTGATGGGAACAACTATTTGGGTCATAACTGATTGTAAACAGGAATATTTGACAATAAATTAATATGAGAAACTAAATGTAAATACTGAATTAAATATTGAATTAATAATGAATAAATAATGATTGAATAAAATCAATGTTCTGTATGTAATTGGTTGGAAATGAGAACTTATATAAATATGATAAAGGGTTAGTGGCAACAATTATTATAAAAGAATCATTTATTTAGTCCATTAAATCAAGTTTGTAATCAATTACAATGAATCCCAATTCAAGGTCATATTAGTATAAATTAGGGTAATAATTGGTAATAAGGTATTATTAATGGTATATGAATGAACTGATAATTAAAATTGAAGGAAATGATGTTAATGTTATTCATTATTGGAAAATTTGTTGAATTATAAGAACGGGAATAAAGATTCATCAATTTATTTGGAATTTGAACTATAATAATAATTGAAGTAATTGCAATTTAATGAAATTAAATATCTAAATATTGCGTTAATTGAAATGAAGATGGAATGTGAGAAAATTAATGTAATACTTTTGAATCCAATGTTAAATCCATCTATTTGGCAATAATGAATGGAATAATAATTAATTTATTTAATTAAATGGAATTTTGGAAATTTAATTTATAATTCTGAACATAATGAAATTGAAAATTTAACACTGCAATTGATGGATTAATCAACTTTAAATTGACATCTAAACTTGTTAAATTATTGTAGATGATTAAGAAATATAAAAGTGATAAAATTGTCAATTATAGAATTGAAATTAAAAATTGGATTTTATTTAATTAATTATTAAATTATTTAATTAATGTAAAAATAGCCATTTTGGCCACTGACTAGGATTTCGACGAAACTAGTTTCATCGGATCTGTAACGGTGAATTATTGTAGATTTCAAGTTTCGTAGCGATCAGACCTGTCGTTTGATCGTACGAATGCGAAACGCCTTGAAATCGATTTAATTGAAATCAATTGAAATTAATTTGAAAAAAAATTGGTTTTAGCATAACTTCTTTGTACGATGGGATTTGGACTTGAAACCTTTTCCATTGCATTTGAAATATTTTAAAACATCTATTTTGATATATGGGTTGACCCAATTTCGTTCCGGAGTCGAAACGGGCTTTTTGGGCCATATATTGTTCAACGCGTTTATCAATCCGATCCATCTATTCTATTTTCAGCTTTCCTATTTATACTTTGCTATAAACCCTAGTCTACCTCTATTTCTCATTTGTATGTGTGTACAATCCCTCTTCACCTCCTCCTCGATGGCAGACAATAAAATTTCAGATCCAATTGAAATTCCAAATCAAATCCAAAGCCAAAATTTCAAACTCCTCCAAAAAATTCAAAAAAATTATATATCGAAGCTCTCGATGTACGCATCTCAGATCTGCAGTTCGTTTTTGGTTTTGAATCACCATCTATCCAAAAATCAAAGAACCATTTACGGCCGTTCATCGCGCGTCGATGAACGTTGTCGGATCGTCGAACTATTTCAGGGTATTGTAGAGCGGACCGAGGGGACTTTGTAACGCCCCACCTCTATGCTCGCAATAACAAAGAGTATTAAAAGAAATACTGTCTGTTATCACGAAGAATAAGGCTGGATAGGAGCGACCATCCGTAGTTAGGCCTTACACTAGTATTAGTTACCTCGATAGGAGTGGTATATATTTTTTTCATCTCATATTTATTTACACCCATCGACATACCCAATTATAGTATAAAACGAACTACGATGGTTCATAATAGTTTAGGACAATATATATAATAATAACACAGATAATGTAAATGTGGAACACAGATATAACAGAAAGTCTCATATATATATAACTGATGTCAGTTGATATACATATGATACAATACATATGATACAACTACAACTGTCGACTCTGGAAGTTACATATACAAGTACATCATCGTGAATAATATACATGAATATACAACATCCTATACAAATAAATCGACTACTATAAATGACAACGAGTACTCCAAAAGATATGAGGTGACTTCATAGCTAAAGCAGCAACTCAAAGCTAAAAATCTACAACCTGTAAATACTCGGTCTGACCCGTGTATTACATTCAAAAGAAAATAATACACGGGTCAATCTAATTCAAACTCAGTTATTAGTGCACAGAAGCAATAATAATTAAATAATGAATAGATGACGGTCATAATAAATCTCGTCTATCCGATGCTTAAATAAAGAAATCGGATAACGATAAATATAACACGTAACAGTGTTAAACAACAAATCAGCAAATTAAACCAAATCAGAATATTGAATTGAATAAACAAAACCGTTCAAAACATTGAAATATCAATTAAAATATTATTTCGAGTAGGGCTGCAGTACACGCACGCGTGCACTGCCTCGCCACTACAGCATATGAAATATGCAAAAGATCAAATAGTCAAAACAAGTTAGAATATCATAAAAGCCATACCGTGTGGCTGCAGTTCACGCTTGCGTGCACTGCCTTGCCACTACAGTGACGATGCCAACGCAAGAAGATCAAGTGAGGTGTTCAGTGCAACCTGGACAAGCTGTAAAACCAAGGCTAAAGGCTACAAAACAGTATGCATCAGATTTGAAAGATAGATGTATGCACATCAAATCACAAGCTACATGAATACTCCAAAACAACATGAACATATATGAAGACTACAGGCACATGGTCAAGTGCACTAATTCAAAAAGGCACAAGAGAGTAAAAGTGCACAAGAGATACAAGTGCAGACACAACAATGCACCAGTACAACACTACAGGATCAAGTAAGCATATGCACATCAAACCAGAAAAGTGCATAAAGACTACAAGTTCAAGTGTCAGTGTAACTAAAAATGCTACAATGGATCAAAGATCAAAGAAAGTAAATGGTGAATGTGCAGACTAGAGTATGCACTGGAATGCAACAAGCTAGTCTACAAGCACAAGACAGTGGTAACTACACAATGCAACTGGTCATAAGTGAACAAACAAGTTCAAGTAACTTCAAGTACATGAATGCACAGGTTAAAGTGACTCAAAAACAGAATGAATGCCTGTACAAATGCAACAGCACAAATGAACTACATGTTGTACAAGTGTGCAGTGACCAGTGAAGAAAATGAAGTGACACAATGAAAAATGCGGTTGCAACAGTTCAAGGCACAGTAACAACACAAATGCAACTATGTCATATATAATACAGTGGCAAAAGAATGTACAACGATGCACACATTCATGAACACAAATATATGGTCTGAAACTCAAAGACAACACAAATGCAACTATATGAGATGCACTTGTAAAACTGGACAATGGTCGAAATGGACAACGCAAGATGAACAACGTGAATCCAGTCAAGACAGCTAGTAAATCAAGTGTCCAAAGATGTCGAAGTCAAGTAACTTCAAATTCAGGTTTAGTGCACAGTGAAGACAGACCAGAAGTGAGAACAAGACAGCACAAATGTCAAATGCTTCAAATGGTACAAGTTGCAGACTACAACATCAAGTGATACAAGAAAATGCATACACTAGGCCAATGCATTCCAAGACAACAATTGCCACAGTGAAAAAGAATTAAACTCAAAGTACAACTCAATACAAACAATACCAAAGATACAGCCAAACCAAGATCAATGCATCAGTGAATGGCAAATACAACATGCATAAGCCTGTCAACATCCTTAAAGCTAACACCAAGGATGAACTTAAAGGTATAAGACATGAACAGATCAAGGACAAAGTGAATTCAACTCAAGTGGACATTACAACCAAATATGGAAATGACTCAAACCAGAGTACAATATGATACAACATGGTACACTGCAAGTGCACTGACAACTATCAAATGGTCTCAACTCCAATGCAAAACTCAAACCTGGCTGAGCACTGATACAACAACATAGTAACCATGGCACAAACGACCAGAGTCCAACATACATGAACCTCAACAATATGTTAAACCAAACCAGTTTAGTGAACAAATGAAATCACAAAAGTACCACACCATAGGCAAACTGAAATTGGACCAATTGTCATATATCAGACATATGGACATATACAGAGATGTGATACAGAGTGCAACAAGAAATCAAAATAGCAGTTTTGAACAAGACAGTGCCGAAGAAAAAAGGAAAAAGCCAGCAACATTGAAATGAATCGAGCAAGTGCAGCAATTTAAAATATTTTTTCTTTTTTTTTCAAAATAAAATCTTTGAATTCAACAACTACCATTCGAATTTATAATGACCAGTAAACAAAGTCAGTGTCATGGTGATGGCCGAAACTAATATAGAGTCATGGACTCTCATACTCAAAACCATACGGCCGAAGTCAAAAGCAGATAAACCCGTGGTGGTCACGAGTTACCACAGTGCCAAAATAACCAAAAAACAAAAAAAATCATCGACATCGAAACACAGTTGAACAGCCGAAAATCAAGTTGAACAAAGTCACAAATTCAAAACCGTGTGGGTTGAAAATGTCATTGAAATTATCAACAACAAAACAAAAATCACTGCCGAGCATAGAATCGAATTAGATGTGAGTGACGAGAAGATCACTCACCTTGTATACAAGCTCGACCAAACTAGAAACGGCCGAGGGAGCAACTCGAAGAGACAACCGAGAACGAGATTTGAGCAGACGCGAGGGAAGTTAAGGCATCCATGATTCTCACGAGTTCTAAATTTTTGTGAAGACGAGCGAGCAACGAGGACGAGCAGCCATTAATTTGTGAAGCCCTAGCTTTTTGCAAAGAGGACGAAAGAAATTTAGAGAGAGGCCGCCATTTTTTTTTCTTCTTTCGTTTGATTTTATTTAGGGTTTTTGAAGAAAATGAATACCAAGCCCCCCACTAGTTCGTTCGTATGTTTTCCTTAGGGTTTGGACAAAGAGGAAATCAAATGAATCGGGTTTGATAACAATCTGGGATCAAACGAATGAAACATGGCCCAATTATTAAACTAAAACCCGCAAAATACTAATAACCAATATTTAAAAGAATTTTAATCGATTCAAAAACTTGGCAAACAATAATAATCGTCAAACAACGATAGTTAATTGTTCTAAAACCACGGGTTGTTACAGACTTCATCTATGCAGTTTATGTGGCGAATCGACGATTGGATTTGCACAAAAATTCACCTAGGGTTTAGTATTGGAGGCGGCGGCTAGTGTTTGGCTCGTGATGATCAACGTCAGGGTGGTCGCATGGCCTTCACGCGTTTGGCGGGGGGTTTGGGTGGTTTGCGCCTCGATGTGGGTGGCGAGGTGATAGTACAAGGCAGCGGCGCACAGATCCAGGTTGAACGAGCAGCAGTAGGGTTTGCGTGTACGGTAGAGGGAGATTTCCAATTGCCGTATGATGATGCTGATGTGTGTGTGGGTTGGGGTGAGTTGTTTATTTTATTTTGTTTTAATCTAAATTTTGTTTTCAAATGTTTAAATTGCATAACTTCTGCATACAATATCCGATTTATGCGCGGTTTTCTCCGCTAGGTTCATACTGAAATTCCGAAAACTTTATCGTTAGTTTGGACGAATTTTGAGACTGTCCAATTTTTCAGTTTAAATTGGATTTAAATTCAATTTAAATTCAAATAGTGAGTGTTTTAACCTACTCACAACTTATAAAATTTCTTATGTGTGTTAAATTGATATATGATGTGATTTGAAACTTATTTATGATTGATCGGTGTATTTTTAAATCATTATCTCAGTTAAATTTAATTTACCAAATTAAATTGTTATTTAATTTATTATTACATATAAACTGCCCGTTAGATAGATTGTTTGATTTATTATTGAATATAAACTGTCAGTGATTACCTGTTATTTATGATATGCTCTATATTGATTTTATTGTTTAAATTAGATGATGATTGTAATAAATGGTTGATGATTGATATTGGATGAATTTATGTTGTATTTTATATTGTTTTAAACTGCAAATTTTTATGCACTTTATTTCATTCGGGATTGTGGTTTGAAATGATATATAACCGTATTTTTATTTTAAATTACAGATTGAAATGATAAATATCCGTATCATTTGACCATAGGGTAGAAAATTTTATACAGACACCGTAGTCTATATATAAAAATATTTTGAAACAATTTTCTATGGTTTTGGAAAGAAATATACGGTTTAATAAATATTAATTTTTGGATATTATATAAATATTATTATATATATATATATATATATATTTATAAATTGTTCAATTCTTGAATTTAAGCTATGTATAAATTTGTTAACAAAAAAATAAGTTGAATAATGGAGTTGATTGTTTTATATTATATGGTTAAGTACCTGTTTAAGATATAGTATGTATAGAGTTTTAATGACTTAAATAAAAATTAAGCTGGAAGACAAATATGAAATCGGCTTGAATTAAATTATTTATGGTTTATATCGAATAAAGTTGATTTGATATTTTAATAAAATTTAGATTTTAACGGGTATGATTTTATAACTTGATTTTGGTTTAGAGTGATTTAAATTAATATCAAGCTGATTTAAATGAATATATCAAGTTAAATAAGTTGAAAGAATATCCAGTTAATTGAAGTTTTAAAAGTTTTACTTAAATTATATTTGATTTATTTAGTTAACATTTCAAATCCAAATAATAGTAATTAAATTTGATAAATATATATATATATGGAATTATTAAAGAATTAGTTTGAAATGGTGGAATATTTAAAGTTTTGAAATTGAAATGGTTTATTGGGGGTTCAAATCTGTGTTTGGAATTGATTTGTGAAATTTAAGAAGCTATTTTATTTGATATAAAGAAATTTAATATTTGAACTATTAAAGTATTGGAAGTTATGTTTCAAAGTTATAAATTTCAAAGTATTACGTTTGGAAGTGTTATAGTTTTAAGTCTTTGGTTTTGAAATTTTATAACTCTGAGTATCATGATTTTAAAAAACAAGGATATCGTATTGATTTATTTTAAAACGAAAATGATATTGTATTTATATGGTTTTGAAATAAATATTATATCCTGGTTTTGAGGTATAAATTATTTTGAAATGACCTCGGTGTTATAATAACGTTTGGTTGTTGAAGAGCCGGGTCCGGAAGTTCTCATACTCTCTGCCAACTCCGAAAACCACATTAACAACTGTGTATGCGGTGGAGATTCCAAAATGAAGTAGGATGGTGGCAGCGTTTCCTTTGAGGTAAATACGTGGACCCGACTCCCGTGAGTTGGCATAGGGTGGCTAAAACAGGAGCGATCGACAAGTTAAGAAGGTATCCCCTTTTATCGGACACATCCCTTCGATATTATACTCTGACTTTGGATTGATTCACTGGCTACTTTTGATTTTTGATTTGGGGGTATGGCTCGAGGTAGGCGGTAGCTGCACGCTACGCGTTACCACCGACCCGAAAGTGTAATTGGTATATCTACCCTGGCATCGCCTAGTTGTGCCGTGTCACCTACCCTAGCGCGCCTTGTACGAGTTTGTTTTTCTCCCGTAACCCGTGGAGTATTTAGGGTAGTCTTCTAATCTAGAGATGCGCTGATACTGGATGGACTATTGGGACTATTATATGGTAAGGGCTATATGGGTAACCCCTTGACGCTATTTAAAAGTAAGTTTATTTTACAAATAGACATTATTATAATAGCGAAATATTACTATATAGTAAATAGTTTAACGGAACCTTAGGAGATGTGAATCCCAAGCATCTCTTGAGTTACTGCACTCACGATAGACACTGTATAGGAGATGTCAAATCCCGTAAAAATCTTTGACGTCATTCCACTTATATTTTTTATTGTTGATTTAACTTACATAAGATCTTTTAGTTCTGACTCGAGTGTTTTGTCTTTTCGATTCGTTCGGGTCAGCCTGAGCATTTCAGGAGATGAAGGCTTTAATTCTGGAGGACAAAGACGAAGAATTATTATTACTATTATCTATTTCCCCTACACCATTATATTCCACTGCATTATTAATATTCTCTGGTATGTGTAACTCTGATTGGTATTGTATAGGTAAAATCAAATATTTTGTAAAATTGCTTCATGAACTGTATATTTGATTATTATATTTTATCGTTCCGTTGCAAGATTCTGTTTTGTTTTATTTCTTTCTCTGCTTTTTCTTATTTGCCCCATAACAATTCGCCCTTCTGTATGGTTTAAGTCTGACGTGTGTGGTTTATCGTCGACTTAAAACGTACAAAAACACGGGACGTTACACATTAATTCTACCGGGTGTACTTTAATACATACCAATTTCAAATATTATAAATCTATCGATGCACAACTCTGATGTAGAGACGGCAATATCTATTCCTACGAACTTAATAAACATGTCAATGCGGAATAAAATAGTAAGCAGGAAAGAGATATTAACACATGATCAAAATAGCAAATAATAAACAAGAAAATGTTTCCTAATTATTGGGGCTGTATCACTACTACTTATGACTGCCTACGTACCCTTATCTAATTAGATACCCAATTAGATATGGGATCAATCCAATGTAGTTCTACTACCACAAATAGGACTCAAGGAACAAACGATGTAATAGAGTTAGGGGTATGCCCTAGGGACAATTATGTAATTTGTTACATTTATCTAACTCGTTGACCAATCTTGTTCGAAATAAAAGGTATTTTCTTCCTATTATATACTTGATATAATGTGATTATATTTATTAACAAACATAATTAAAAGTATATTTAATAGAAAAATCCACAAATGGTATATTTTATGATAGTAGTCACAAAGTTTTGTAACCTTGAGTAATTTATCACAACGAAACAAATATACCATTTTAAATGTTCTTAGTCAAGATGCACTGAGACTGGATATCGATGTATCCGTTGAGACTAGAGTATGTAATACTCTCTAAATGTTGGACGGTGTACTATTCATGACCGTTGGGGGCACCTAGGGGTTATGTACTAATAGTTATTGGATAACTATGAAACGACTCACTCGATAGTTTTCTATTAGTCAATATAACTAAGGTCCAACAGAAAATATCGATGTGACTGATTTACATAGTTCTCTCGACTTGAGAATACTGTGCATCTTCAGTATGAAACCTCCGCTTTGATTATAACCAAATCATGGCATGACGTCCATCAAGTGACTACAGTTTGGTCGAGTGGAAGTATTGGAAGCGAAGCACTATTTAAGAGAGGATTCGTCTCATCGGTTATATGCAGTTGGTATCATAGCCAACTCAAGTCAACTCAAAGTCAAAGTCTCTGGCCAGAGCATTACGATTAATTATTATTATTATTATTATTGAACTAAGGACTTTGTATTTAGACTATAAAGTTGAATGTGGTTGAGGTTGGAATTTTGACCATTACCAAATTCCATAAGTCCAAAGTGATATAGTTTTGACGAAGAGAATTGTTGTAAACAAATGTCAAACCAGGTAACTCATAGTAAACTAAAATTGAATTTTTATCAAAAATGGGTAAGCGGTAAATTTGGCCATATTGTCACACCACCAGCTAAGTGAATTGTGAATGTTAACATTAGAATAGTTCGATTTTAATCGTTGACCAAATTTACACTCAAGAGTTACATAGCTGAAATGATGAATTCCCTTAAGACCGAATGATTTAGTTAGTTTATAATTGTTATAAATTAATTAATATTTATGAAATATTAATTATAAATCTGAATATGATTTGAGAAATAAATAATGTTATGTAACAACCTACTTTGTGATTCTTTTAATTGTTTATTTTGACTATTTTAATTGAAACTTCTGATTTAAATACTTTATTTTATTTATTAAAATGAATAATTTTTTTATGTTAAATATAAACTTTGATTTGTGTGTGAATTTTAATTTCAAACATGAATATATTGAATATTTTACAAAAAAGTGAATTTTGGTCAAAATGGTCAAACTTTGACTTTTAAATTTAAAATTTAATTATTTGAAATTTGAATTTTTTCCTTTATTATCAAAATAAATTTAATTTCAAGAAAACTGCTTTTTTTCGTTGAAATCCGATTTATATTGTGAAAGTTATGCTTTTTACAATATTGTATGTATATTGTTTTATTTAATAAAACTATTTATTTTAATTTTTATAAATAATATTTTTTATCATATCTTGTGTATATATGTATTATATGACATTTTATGTATTTATTTTTATTTTAAAACATTTTTAAAGTGTTGTTATTAGCTATTTTAAATATATTATGTATTTTGTTTACAATTTTTAAATGCCAGTTTCAATATATTAGCTATTTTCTTAATTATTTTCTATTTTTCCTTAAATTATATTTTTATTTTCTTTTTCACTTTATTTGTTCGGCTTTTTATTTTATTATTTACTGAAATTTTTATTTGTCAACATGAATAAAAGAAAAAGAAATTCCAATAGTCAAAGACCTTTCATTTTCCATTGACTTTTCATCTACTTGCCTCTTCATTTGCTTGCCCTTTCACTTCCTAGCTTTTGGGCCTTGACCCCTTATCTCTTAGCCATGTATTTTCCACCTCAATTCATGTGAGAAAATTTCTCACATCTGAAAAAAAAAATCACAGCCAAAAGAAGAAAAAGAAAAAATTAGTTAATGGCTTCATCTCCTTTTTCTTGCATCATTTTTCAATATTTTGCCTTGCCTCTACCTTGTATTTGCTCAGCCTAGCCTCTCCACCATCACCATCGACCATCACCTCCTCCATCTGCAACAGCTCCACCCCCCTTTTCTACTGACCAAAGTCAAGCCATGACCACTTGATGATGTTAGCACCACAAAAATATTGCAAATCTCCACCAAAATTACATAGCCGACCTTGTTTGCCACCATCACCTTCATAGTTCACCTTGGCTACCTCCTATTGCTCCACCACCACCATGATACCACCTCTGACCTTCAACTTCAGATATGTCCAGATCTGTGCTAAGCATGAGCCAAGCCCAATTGACCCATAGGCCGAGCCAAAATGTGCATCCAAGTTGCCTTTTTGTCTTGTTTCTTTTGTATGCTCCATGTTTCACCCTACCACTTCACATCTCCACTTGTAGTCTCACCATTTTGAGGCCATACCTGAACTATAGCACCTTCATAGCTGAGCATATGAACCCTATGGCCAAGCAATTGGAATGATTAAAGCAAGGTCTAATCATCTTGCCCATTGTCGCTTTTTATTTCAATCAGTTTCAATGTTGTTTTGTATTGAATATTCATGTGTTACATTGTCTTGTCGTATACAAGATTATCATCCTGGCTCTCCACTCACTTGAATCCAATATCGTGTTGTATCGTGCTTGTCGTGCCTTTGGAATCGTTTTGTGTGTCGTAGTGGTCTTCAGCTGAGTTTTCTCACTCCGACATATTTACTTATGAAATTGTGAATTGATGACAAGTGTATAGTAATATAAATGTTATGCAAGTTAATGATGAGTATATAATATGCTATGCTTTGTTATTACCATGTTAAAACTGTTAGTTATCACCTGACATCTGATATATGGCACTATATTGTGATACTGACATTGTTTATATTAATTCTATGTATGACCACACTGCAAGTTCCCTGTTAGAATTGAATCACTATGGGTTGAAATGATACATACCCGAATGGACTTTAGAATAGGGAAAAATCATTATGAGCTGAAATGATATGCCTGAGTGATTTTTATTGTATTTTAATTTACTTGGGATTGCGGGTTTGAAATGATAGAACCCGGATTTTCTTGTAAATTGCGGATTATATATATCTGTATCACTTGACCTAGGTTAGAAAATTATATACAAACCCTGTGGTACATTTTTAAATGATATTTATTAAGATATGTATTTTTAAAAGTATGAAATTTCATTTAAAAATATTTGTTTTATGGTTTTGAGAAAGCTAAATATTTAGTTTTGAATTTGTGAACTTAAGTATGTAAATTTGAAGTAAATGTGATTTTCGACTTTAAATTATATTTCAAAAATGTAAATAAATAATGGAAATTAAATTTAAAGTTTTAAAATGATATTTGAAGTAGAATGTTAAGTTTTTTTTAAATTTAATAAGTAAATAAACAGTGAAATTTTGACTTAACAAATGAATTGAATTTTTAATTGGATATTTGATTTTAAATTTTGTTGTGATAAATCATATGTTAAATTTATTTAAATGTGAAATTTTTAAGTCTAGAAATATGATTTATAAGTTTAAAATTTGCTACAATATTGAAGTTCTATTGTTTTTTAAAAGTTATAATAAAATCTGGAATTTTATTAATAGCATTTCTAAAATGCTGTAGTTTTATGACAACACTTTAAATTGCTGTTGTTTTGAACTTAACTATGTTTGAAATAACTAAATATCTATTACAGCATTTTATAAATGTCGTTATTCTTGAACGAAACTATTTTTGAAACTATAATCTACTTTGCACTTTTTTTATGCTGTTGTTGCTATAATTTGACAATGTTTTGAAATATTATGGATTTTAACACTATTTGAGTTATATTTTAAAGTGTTAAATGATTTAACTTTTGGAATAGATTATTTGTGATATTTAAGGAGTTTTGGACATATTTAATATTTAAATTTGAAATTTAAGGAATTTAAATTGAATTTGAATTTAAATAAGGTTTACTTGGTTATGTGTTAAATGGAATGAAATGTAATGAGATAAATGAAATTTTGAATGGAATTTTAAAATGTACTTGGTAATGATATTTGAAATAATAAATGAATGACATGTTTGATTTTTAAATGATAGTTAAATTTGAATATTTGGAATTGAATTTAGATAATGATTTGATAATGAGATTTTGAAGGATATGATATTTTAATGATTTTGAAATGGTTTTGAATGATATAATCTTTATTTGATAAAGAATGTGAATTTGGAATGATATTTGATTTTAATCTATTCGATAAATGAACATTTGAAGTTTATATTTGTATGAAAGGATATTTGGTTTACTTGTAATTTGAGTTATTTAAATAATATTGGATTTTTGAAGTGAATATTTATAAACTAAGTAATAATGAAATTAAATTTGAGATATAAGAAATTATAAAATTTGGTTTTGAAATATGGTATATTAAAAGCTTTGAATTGATGGTTTGAATTGAATTAAATTAGAAATTAGAAATTTGAGTTTAATTGAATAAATTTGTAAAATGCAAAGAATTAAAGGAATGTTCATGATTTCACATGTATGATTTCGAAATGTTATAATTTTCAAAGTGTAATGATTTCAAATATTTTGGCTTCGAAAGAGTTATAACTTTGAAAGCATTATGATTTTTGAAAGGTAAATATATGTTTGAAATGGAAATGATAAACTATTTTGATTTAAATATAGTTTTGAAATAAAAATGGTTTTGGTTCGAACTATAAACTGTTTTGAAAGGGATATAGTTTTGAGATGAAATGATTTGATTTTTGAAGTATAAACTATTTTGAAATGACTACGACGTTATAATAACGTTTGGTTGTTAAACAGACCGAGATCGGAAGTTGTCATACTCCTTGCCAACTCAGAAAACCACTTTAACAACCGCGTATGCGGTGGAGATTCCAGAATAAGTAAGATGGTGGCGACGATCCTATTAAGGTTTGAACGTGGACCCAACTCCCATGAGTTGGCATAAGGTGGCTAAAACAGGAGCGATCGACGGGCCAAGTGAGCTCATTCCTCCGATCGGACACATTTCTTCGATACTGTACTCTTATCTTGTGGTTGATTTGATGGCCATCCTCCGATTTTGATTTGGGAGTGTGTTCCAAGGTGGGCGGTAGTGGCTGCTACGCGTTACCACTAGCCCGGAAGTGTAATTGGTATATCTACCCTGGCATTGCCTAGTTATGCCATGTCACCTACCATAGCGAGCCTTACTACGAGTTTGTTTTTCTCCCGTAGCCATGGAGTATTTAGGGTATTCTCCCGATCTGGAGATATGCTGATACAGGATGGACTACTGGGACTATTATGTGTTGGAGGCTATATGGGTAACCCTTCAACGCTATTTTAAAGTAAGTTTATTTTACTGTAGACACTATTATAATAGCGCAATATTACTACATAGTAAATAGTTTAACGGGTCCTTAAAGGATGGGCGATCCCAAGCATCCTTTAAGTTACTTATGGATTTTTGTTACTGTTCACTTGAGTTGATTTACAGTTCATAAGTATTTATGTCCTGACTCCAGTGTTTAGTGTTTTTCTTTACGCTCGAGTCAGACTGAGTGATTTAGCATTCAAGACTCACCTTTGAAGTTGGAGCTTTTCTTGAAGATCCAGCCATCTATTTTGCTTTCAGTATCCATTGATTACAGTGTTGTTTTCTGATTTGTACCTGATGTATGTTGTTACTCTTCTGTTGTATCTTGTTTAACTCTGATATTTCTATTTTTTATATAGTAGCTTCGTGAATTACTATCTCTTTAATTCCGTTTCATTATTATTTACTCTGTGTCTGTGATCCGTGACTATTTATTTACAATATATTATGAGATTTGCCAAATTTTATTTACAACGTGGTATTGTGAGCAATTCAAGTATGACGTGTGTGTCTGTCATTGCACTTGGAGAGTGCAGCATGATAGGGAGTTCTCGCTTCCTGGTTTGGTAGCGAACGGTTGACTCTTACTCCTACATGTCCCTGTGGGGGTTGGTGGTAAAGGCAGAACACAGGTACCAATGTATGCTACGGTGGGCGTTACCCCACTGGCGCGGCCCGCTACATTTGGTATCAGAGCTTTGGTAGCTCAAGGCAAAACTTAGCATATATGGTAAATGTATTTACAGAATCTCTTTCATTCGAGTTTGAATCTCTCCCTCTTTGACTCGATTCCTTTGAATTTTGGAACGTTCCTTGCAGTTCCAAAATCCATTCGCATCCATCAGTGTTCGTCTTCTTTTGATTTTGGGTTATCCCATAACTCCACTTCGGAAGATCTTTATAATGAGTCGGTGGTCCCGCCAAATCTCAAATTGATTTGTAAAGGGGTGAAACTCCTTTACAACAGCATCGATTCACCAGAGATTTTATATCCTCGGTTTAGATGCTAGTATCTCTTATTATTCTAAAATTCTATCTCTTGAGATCGAATGTTGATTACCCCAAAAATCCACATCGATCTTATTCTTAAAGTCACGGTTGACCGGTTAAGGTTGCCCGCGATTTATATAAGCTTATCCATCTCCCTATTCTGTTATTTAGTCATCTCATCTTTGTTTTCAACTTATCTTCAAATCATTCTTGAAGTGTATTTGTAAACTAATATTTAAAATGTTTTATATATTGTGTTCTTTGAGTTGTTGATGTTGATTTGGGTTTCTGATCGATTCGTCTGATCGATAAGATTTCCAAAACACTTGAACAGAGCAAACTGACACAATATGTTTTTCAAATTTAGTAATGAAATAAATTTTGTCATTATATTGTAAATCTTTTTCTGGATTTTATTTGAATTGGTTGTTAAGAAATAATATTTGATTTTATATATCATTATCTCTTGTTTCATATATAAATAATTGAACTATAAAACGGTGTTATAAATTTATTTGGAAATTTAAAATGAATTTAAAACAAGAATTTGAGAATTTAATTTTCGATGGTTTCAAATCTTGTATTTAAATTTTTAAAAGGATAAGTTATTTAAAGTATTTTCGAATAGAAATTTGTTTCCAAAGAATTTTTAAGCTTAAAATTAGTGCTCTTCTCTTTGTCGCTAGAAAATAATTTCGGTGATGACTACAGCATCATCGATATTCATTTTCGAGCTTCGAAGTAAAGAGACCGTTATGTAGTCTTGCTACAGTTTTGTTTTGGAAAATTTAATTGATTTGAATTTCTAAAATAAGACTGGATTTATAACATATGCTGATATATGATTTAAATTTGAATGGATATATATAGTATATGTGCATTTATTTATCTCTAAATAGTTTGGAATTTATCGGAAATTTAATTCCTAAATTTTATATTGAAAGATAATTTTTAAGTGTAATTTCAAGATTTGGATAAATATTCAAGTTTGAAATGAATAAATTGGAAAGTTTTATTTGTGTAATACACAATTTCATTCCAGTATAACTTACCTAAATTTTCAGAAGTTGAATATGTAATTAGATAATATACAATATATAAGGATTTTTATAAATAAAATTTGAGTGGTTATAATAAATGTTATGCACTTAAATTTTAGTTATAAAACGATTAACAGTGGTAAATAAAGAAAAGGGTAAGGGAATAATTTACAATATAAAATGATGTTAAAGGAACTAAGAATAAATTAAAACAATTACAATAAGTATAAATATATTAACATAGGTGATAAAATATATTGAGAGAAATAAATTTAATTATAATTAGGAATAAATAAAAATTAATTTTATTGAGTACATTAGGAGAATAATAAGTGATTTTTTTTTCAAATCAATGATCTTAAAGATTGTTAATCTAAGATAATTGGATGATAAGATAATGAATTAGAGATGATTAAGATTTATTTAACTTATGTAAAACTATTTTCCAATTTAGGTTGAAATTTTCATGGTTTCAAATTTATTATCTTATTTTTTTCAAACTATCTTTTGGTTGCCCTTATTTCCCTTATCTTGCTACAGAATGGGAAGACTATTGCTTATACCAGTCTGTTTAGAAATCTTTCTATAATCTTTGATAATCTTTGGTACTCATTTTGAATCTGAGCACTGCTTGCCATCCACAGACTGTCGGTCAAGCGGAAAGAGTGAATCAAATTCGAGAAGATCTTTTTCATGCTTATGTTCTTGATTCTGGAGGATCTTGGGAAGGTTTTCTCCACCTTGTTATACTTACCTATAACAACAGTTATCAGGTATAATTTCAATCTTCTTGTCATCTTATCTTAATCCTATTTCATTCTATTTTTTTTAATCCCCGTACCTCATTCCTTTTCGGGGACGAAAAGTTTTGAGTGGGGGAGAGTGTAACAACCCAGTATTTTGTGATTCTTTTAATTGTTTATTTTGATTATTTTAATTGAAACTTCTGATTTAAATACTTTATTTTATTTATTAAAATGAATAATTTTTTTATTTTAAATATAAATTTTGATTTGTATGTGAATTTTAATTTCAAACATGAATATATTGAATATTTTACAAAAAAGTGAATTTTGGTCAAAACGGTCAAAATTTGACTTTTAAATTTAAAATTTAAATATTTTAAAATTTTAATTTTTCTTTTATTATGAAAATAAATTTAATTTCAAGAATACTGCTTTTTGTTTCGTTGAAATCTGATTTATATTGTGAAAGTTATGCTTTTTACAATATTGTGTGTAAATTGTTTTACTTAATAAAACTGTTTATTTTAATTTTTATAAATAATATTTTTGTTTATCATATCTTGTTTATATATGTGTTATATGACATGTTATGTATTTATTTTTATTTTAAAACATTTTTAAAGTTTTGTTATAATTTTCCAATGTTCATTGTATTTTGTTTACAATTTTTAAATGCTAGTTTCAATATATTAGCTATTTTCTTAATTATTTCCTATTTTTCCTTAAATTATATTTTCTTTTTCAATTTATTTGTTCATCTTTATATTTTATTATTTACTGAAATTTTTATTTGTTAAAATGAATAAAAGAAAACGAAATTTCAATAGTCAAAGACCTTTCATTTTCCATTGACTTTTCATCTACTTGCCTCTTCATTTGCTTGTCCTTTCACTTCCTAGCTTTTGGCCGTTCACCTCTCTTAGCCATGTATTTCCCACCTTAATTCATGTGAGAAACTTTCTCACATCTGAAAAAAAATCATGGCCAAAAGAAGAAAAAGAAAAAATTAGTTAATGGCTTCATCTCCTTTTTCTTGCATCATTTTTCAATATTTTGCCTTGCCTCTTCCTTGTATTTGCTCGGCCTAGCCTCTATACCGTCACCACCGACCATTACTTCCTCCATCTACAGCAGCTCCACCCCTTTTTCCTCTGACAAAAGTTAAGCCATGACGACTTGATGATGTTAGCACCACAAAAATATTGCAAAGTTCCACCAAAATTGCATAGCCGACCTTGTTTGCCACCATCACCTTCATAGTTCACCTTGGATGCCTCCTATTGCTCCACCATCACCGTGATACCACCTCTGATCTTCAACTTTAGATATGTCTAGATCTGTACTAAGCATGAGCCAAGCCCAATTGACCCATAGGCCGAGCCAAAATGTGCATCCAAGTTGCCTTTTTGTCTTGTTTCTTTTGTATGCTCCATGTTTCACCCTACCACTTCACATCTCCACTTGTAGCCGCACCATTTTGATGCCACACCTGACCTATAGCACCTTCATATCTGAGCATATGAACCCTATGGCCAAGAAATTGGAATGATTAAAGCAAGGTCTAATCATCTTGTCCATTGTCTCTTTCTATTTCAATCAGTTTCAATTTTGTTTTGTATTGAATATTCATGTGTTAAATTGTCTTGTTGTTTGTTGTATACAAGATTATCATCCTAGCTCTCCACTCACTTGAACCCAATATCGTACTGTATCGTGCTTGTCATGCCTTTGGAATCATTTTGTGTGTCGTAGTGGTCTTCAGCTTGAAATGGTGAGTTTTCTCACTCCGACATATTTACTAATGAAATTGTGAATTGATGGCAAGTGTATAGTACTATAAATGTTATGCAAGTTAATGATGAGTATATAACATGCTATACTTGGTTATTACCATATTAAAACTGTTAGTTATCACCTGACATCTGATATATGGCATTATATTGTGATATTAACATTGTTTATATTATTTCTGTATATGATCACACTACAAGTTCCCTTTTAGTATTGAATCGCTATGGGTTGAAATGATACATACCCGAACGGACTTTAGAATAGGGAAAATCCATTATGGGCTGAAATGATAGGCCTGAGTGATTTTTATTATATTCTAATTGACTTGGAATGCGGGTTTGAAATGATAGAACCCGGATTTTCTTGTAAATCGCGGATTGAAATGATATATATCCGTATCACTTGACCTAGGTTAGAAAATTATATACAGACCCCGTGGTATATTTTTAAATGATTTTTATTAAGATATGTATTTTTAAAAGTATGAAATTTGATATAAAAATATATATTTTATGGTTTTGAGAAAGCTAAATATTTAGTTTTGAATTTGTGAACTTAAGTATGTAAATTTGAAGTAAATGTGATTTTCGACTTTAAATTATATTTCAAAAATGTAAATAAATAATGGAAATTAAATTTAAAGTTTTGAAATGATATTTGAAGTAGAATGTTAAGTTTTGTTTAAATTTAATAAGTAAATAAACAGTGAAATTTTGACTTAACAAATGAATTGAATTTTCAATTGGATATTTGATTTTAAATTTTGTTGTGATAAATCATATGTTAAATTTATTTAAATGTGAATTTTTTTTTGTTTAGCAAAGCCAGCGGGATTAAATGGCCCCTACCATATATTAGAAAAAAGAATTACAACGATCCATAACATACCATCAGATTAGAAACAAAGGAAACTACAGCAGCAAAGAGATTACTGATTAAAATTATAAAGGATAGAGTTGACGAGTATATGTTTAGAAATAGAAACACCTCTAAACACCCTACTGTTCCTCTCCATCCATATAGCGTTCAAAGTCTTTTTCAAAACACGCAGAAGCAGAGAACTCTTATGTGACTTCCATCTTGTTTCCTCGAAAATGTTGTACCATTCCATTGAAGAATCTCTTAAGGGGTTCTGAAAATTTAGGTTCTTCAAAATGCTTCCCCAAATATAGAAAGTAACCTCACATCCATAGAATAGGTGATGGATAGACTCCTTGAATTTATGGCAGAGAAGGCATGTATCAACAAGAGTAATGCCCATCACCTTTAATTTATCTAGCGTGTGTAAACCATTTTTAATAATCTTCCAGAGGAGTAAATTCTCTTTAGGAACAGAACCAGCATTCCAGACTCTAGAGTGCCAAGGAAAAATAGAGAATTGTGAAGGATCTTGCATACTGGAACAGACTAAGATAATTTTATGAGGCACACCACATAGCATGAAAATCATTAGACGAGAAGGATTTAGCTTGAATATTACCCCAGCAGGCACGAACAGAGGTAGAACTAAAGGAAGGCAGCAGTAAGGATCCTTCAGACCAAATAGAAGAAATAGTAGCATGCTCAGATATACCAGTCATGATTCTGATATTGTAGCTAATCAAATCATCTAAAATGAGACCCTGATCAGTCCAAGGATCGAACCAGAAGGAGATTTTATTTTTACAAAGAAGACCAGCCTGAAAAATATGAATAAAATCCTTTCTTAACCGAAGTAGATTCCTCCAAGTCCAGCTACAGTCCATAGGAATTTCCATAGTCCAAAAATGATTGTCTTTGATTAAATTCTTCCTCACCCATGAAGCCCATAAGTGAGTTATTATCAAATTTATAAATTTTATCTATACGCTTCAAGATAGCTGCCTTATTCCATTGCCTAATGTTCATGGTACCCAGACCATCAAATTTATAAGGGCAGTAGATCTTTTTGAAAGCAATAGGAATAAGCTTTTTGGAAAATGGATTACCATTCCAAAGAAAATGGTTAAGGGCGGAGTTAATCATGGAAATTAATTTGGCCGATAAAATGAAAATCCGAGCATAGTAAAGGCACATGGAAGTGGCAATGGATTTGACTATTACAAGTCTACCAGTCATAGAACATTTAGAGATAGGCCAGGATGAAATTCTTGCAGTTATTTTTTCATAAAGTTTGAACATTGGCTGGTCTTGACTTTAGATGAAAACATAGGAGCTCCTAAGTAATCATCATTGTAATGTATAGGAACGAGACCAGACAAACAGTAGATAGAGTGTTTTCCAAACTCAGAGATGTCTGCAATCCTAATTTTGGATTTATTCCTATTAATAGTAAGACCAGTAAGAGCCTTGAAATCATCCAAAATAAGAAGATCTCCATGAATAGATTAGAGGTTGGTTTTGTGAAAAGAAGAAGGTCATCAGTTTGCAGGGTAGAAATACCAGAATGTTTGCATAAGGGATGATATTCAATAAGCTACAACGATAAGAATTTAGACGTGAGGGATGTGAATAATTCCATGACACAAACAAATAGGTAAGGAGACATGGGGTCACCTTGTCTAATGCCCCAGTAGCTTGGAAGTAACCAAATAAATTGCCATTAAAACTTAATGAGTATTTGACAGTGGAAACACACGTGTATATCCATGAAAGGAAAGGGATTGGGAAATTCATCTTGATAAGAATATATATACTTGACTTCCATTGGAGGGTATCATAAGCTTTTTGAATGTCAAGATTTAGAACACACCTTTTTGAAATATTTTGCCTATCATAACCTTTCAGCAATTCAGAAGAGAGATGAATATTATATGTGATGTCTCTGGAGGGAAGAAAAGCACGTTGATTGGAAGAGATAATTCCTGGAAGAGCAGATTTCATCCTAGCTTCCACAATCTTGGATATGCATTTGTAAATCATATTGCAGCAGGCAATGGGTCTGAACTGAGTAACAGATGAAGGCTGGTCAGATTTAGGAATAAGAGCAATTATAGTGGAATTAATATCAGAAAGCATTTTGTTGTGCTTGAAAAAGTTTTTAATGGCCTTAATCACATCAAGGCCAATAACGGACCAATCAGATTTGTAAAAATGGGCATTAAAGCCATCAGGACCAAGAGAACTAGTAGAATTCATAGCAAAAATATTTTCTTTAATTTCTTCAGCAGTTATCTCTTGCATAAGAAAATTAGAGGCCTGAGAAGATAAGGAAGGAAGGGAAATGTTATCAAATAATTGGCTATGAATATGAGGGTTGTTGGGGAGGCAAGAAGATCTTGAAAATAATCCAAAAAAGCATCATGAACATTTTCAGGAGAAGAACATAGAACATCATTTTTATCTAGGAGGTTGGAAAAATTTGCTGCAGTGTGTCTGATTCTTAATGATTCATGAAAGATCGCAGAGTTTTTGTCACCATGGATGAACCACTTAATTTTTTCCTTTTGAAAAGCCATCTTATTTTCTTCCACAAGTGTTTTCGCTAGTAGATTGCTTAGAGTATGCTCCTGAGACACAAGGTTAGCAAGCACCGAATGATCCATACATACCTGAATATCCTTTTGCACTTTATATAAATTAGCTCAAACATAATGAGATAGACTATTACCATTTCCAAATTTGTCATTAGCCCAAGGTTTGAGAGAATCTTTCAAATGCCTGAGCTTAGCCTACAAAATGTACATAGGATTACCATAAACGTTAAAAGACCAGCGGTTAGTAACAATTTCCATGAAATCCTGATGCATAGTCCAGTTATTAAAAAATGAAAAGGAGGATTGTCTTCTCTCATAAGTTTTACCCCGGTCTAAGATAAGAGGAGAGTGGTCAGAGAGAGGAGGGGGAATGATGCAGTTAAGGTTAGGCCAGGCTAGAACAGATGCAAAGTTTTGGTAGGATCTGTCAAGTTTACAAAAGGTGTGCTTGCCTATTTTGTTGGAGTTATTCCAAGTAAAGAAACAACCATGGGCAAAAATAGGAAGGAGATTAGAATCATATATAGCTTTGTTGAGGGGTCTAGTTTATTGATATGTAAGAGGAGTTCCACCAAACTTGTCAGTAGAAGTTTGCATACAATTCCAATCTCCAAAACATAGCCAAGGTATATTAGAGGTTTGAAGAGAGGGAAGAGCGTCAAGAAATAGTTGTCTATGCAGACAATTGTTATCAGCATATATAAATGTCATGTGAAATTTGGATGAAGAAGGGATGTGAGAGATTAGAGTGTGAATATATTGTCTGTGAACACAGAGGAGGGTAATAGAGAAGATGGTAGGATTCCAGAGAATTAATAGTCTGCCAAAAGGGGCTTGGGAAAGATTGTGGGTGAAATTCCAGTCACTGTTAATGATTTGAGAGGCCTTAAGGGGTTGACATGATTTAATTTTGTTTCTGTAATTGCCATGATTTGAATTTTAAGGATGATATGAAGTTTCTAATTTCTAGTTGTTTTGAAAAAGTGTTAGCACCCCTTATGTTCCAGAATCCTATTCTATCAATCATAAAAAGGATTGAGTGTAGGCTCTGGTTCTAACACCCGAGGAAGAACTGTTGAGGTCTGATGAGAGTGGCAATGAAAGAGAAATTTGGTCAATGGAATATTGAATTCCTTTATCAAATTCAGGAGAGGGATTCTCATGTTTGAAAGACTTTTTTGGCCTTCCCCTTTTATTTTTATAGGATGAACCTGAACAATCAGGTAAAGATTGAATACTGGAAGAAGGAGAGAGAGATAGATTGCTAGATTGGATAGGATTAATGTTGGAGAAGACTTGATTTGGAAGAGATAAAGATGAATAAGGAGAAATGGAGAGAACATGAGTATTTAGGTTTGAAGGTTGAACTGGAACATGATCAGAAGACTACATAGCGCTGTGCATATCATTGTGCATGCCCAGATTGTTGACATTGATAGTTTAAGGAGAGGGTAGAAGCTGTTTGCCTTTTGAAATGTCAGAATGAACATATTGTGTCATGATGTCTTCAATATCCTCTTCAAACTCTTCATTTTTAAGGTCTGAAGCACAGAAAAATTATTATGTGTAGATACATCATCAGAACACAGATGGTTTGCCACTTCAGGCCTTGAAACAAGTTGAAGGGAAGATACAGAAGTTGAAATTTGAAGAGCATCAGGAGTAGCAGTGATTGATTCAACATACCCCGAGGAAATAGGGGCTGAATCACTAGGAAGGCTCAGAGGCGGTATAAGACCCTCCACTAGCAATTCAGGTTGAATATTTCTCGGAGCAACCTTATCAGAAACACCAACAAGACCCGAAGATAGTTGCATATCAACTTCCACAGACCTCAAATTAGGGGAAACTACAGTCAAATCCACTACAGATTGATGCTCCATATCAACAGTATGAATTATACTATTCTCATTATCATCCTTATTTACCTTTCTCCATAATTTTTGAAATGGTTTTAATTTTCTTTTACCTTTAAACAGTAAGCTTTTCTTTTGTAGATTTACTGGACCAGACTTGACAACATTAGAGACATCATCCACAACTTGATTAACTGCTCTCTTACTGTCCATTTCCTCAGATTTTCTAGAGGCAATAAGTTTTTCACAATTAACTGTTGCATGGCCAAATATTTTACACAGTACAAATAAGAGGCTTCCAAGCATAATCAAGAAGGACATCAGGACAAGACCCATCACCAACAGAAAGACTATCAGGAAGCGCTTTATCAGGAGAAATCTCAATCAAACATTTTGCGTACTCAAATCTTTTCAGTTTCTCCGTATTTTCATCAAAGCATATTAATCTTCCAATATGACACGCCAACCAATTAATGCCAAGAAGTGTCCACGTTAATATCGGGATTCTATGAAGATGAAACCAAACAGGGACAGTTCTAACCGCTGCTTGAGCAGAAACAAAACTAGGATTCCATTTCGAAATGACAAACATTTGACCACAAATGAAGAGAGGATCTTTCTTTAGGACAGTCAGCTTGTCTTCTTCATTGGAGAATTTAACGTAGCAGTTAAGCTTATCAAAATATCACTCATAAGAGCCTTTAATCTTCCAAACCTTTTCAAGGTAGGCTTTAACTGCCATATAGTTCACTGTTCCAGCAAGGAAAAAACCCACAAAACAATCAGACCATGATTTAATACCCTCATTAATAATCTCCTTGTGTGGAGAAAGAGGAGAACCCGAATATCGAAGATCAAAATGAACAGGGATATGAGTCCCTGCATTCTTGGGTTTCTCTGTGAAAAGAGAGGACCATGAAGAAGATGGGACAGCTGAAGGAGAAGGAATGGAGGAAGAAGGATGAGGACAAGGGAGAAGAGGAGGAAAAGGATCGGCAGTAGGAAGAGAAGAGGAAGAGGAGGGAATTTAGGAGGTAAGGTCAGGAGGCGGAGGAACGGGAGGGGGAGGCCGGTTAGAGGAGGGAGACGAAGGAAGGACTGTCGGGGAGTGTGTAGGAATGGAAGAAAGGACATGAACCGTTGAAAGCGTGGGAGAAGGGATGGGGAGGGGAAAGACAAGAGAAGACATTATGAATTGAAATTTTGACTTACTTGAAATGTGAAATTTTGAAGTCTAGAAATATGATTTATAAGTTTAAATTTTGCTAAAATTTTGAAGTTTTATTGTTTTTGAAAAGTTATAATCAAATCTGGAATTTTATTAATAGCATTTCTAAAAAGCTTTAGTTTTATGACAACACTTTAATGCTGTTGTTTTGAACTTAACCATGTTTGAAAGAGCTAAATATCTATTACGGCATTTTATAAATGCCGTTATTCTTGAACTAAACTAATTTTGAAACTATAAGCTACGGTAGCACTTTTTTTTATGTTTTTGTTGCTATAATTTGACAATGTTTTGAAATATTATGGGTTTTAACACTATTTGAGTTATATTTTGAAGTGTTAAATGATTTAACTTTTGGAATTGATTATTTGTGATATTTAAGGAGTTTTGGACATATTTAATATTTAAATTTGAAATTTAAGGAATTTAAATTGAATTTGAATTTAAATAAGGTTTACTTGGTTATGTGTTAAATGGAATGAAATGTAATGAGATAAATGAAATTTTGAATGGAATTTGAAAATGTATTTGGTAAAGATATTTGAAATAATAAATGAATGACATATTTGATTTTTAAATGATAGTTAAATTTGAATATTTGGAATTGAATTCAGATAATGATTTGATAATGAGATTTTGAAGGATATGATATTTTAATGATTTTGAAATGGTTTTGAATGATATAATCTTTATTTGGTAAAGAATGTGAATTTGGAATGATATTTGATTTTGATCTATTCGATAAATGAACATTTGAAGTTTATATTTGTATGAAAGGATATTTGGTTTACCTGTAATTTGAGTTATTTAAATAATATTGGATTTTTGAAGTGAACATTTCAAAACTAAGTAATAATGAAATTAAATTTGAGATATATGAAATTACAAAATTTAGTTTTGAAATATGGTATATTTAAAGCTTTGGATTGATAGCTTGAATTGAATTAAATTGGAAATTTGAAATATGAGTTTAATTGATAAATTTGTAAAATGCAAAGAATTAAAGGAATGTTCATGATTTCAAATGTATGCTTTCGAAATGTTATAATTTTCAAAGTGTAATGATTTCAAATATTTTGGTTTCGAAAGAGTTATAACTTTGAAAGTATTATGGTTTTTGAAAGGTAAATCTATGTTTGAAATGGAAATGATTAAACTATTTTGACTTAAATGATAAACTATTTTGATTTAAATATAGTTTTGAAATAAAAATTGTTTTGATTCGAACTATAAACTATTTTGAAAGGGATATAGTTTTGAGATGAAATGATTTGATTTTTGAAGTATAAACTATTTTGAAATGACCACGGCATTATAATAACGTTTGGTTGTTAAAGAGACTGGGATCGGAAGTTGTCATACTCTCTACCAACTCCGAAAACCACTTTAACAACCGTGTACGCGGTGGAGATTCCATAATGAATTAGGACGGTGGAGATGATCCTATTGAGGTATGAACGTGGACCCAACTCCCGTGAGTTGGCATAAGGTAGCTAAAACATGTACGATTGACGGGCCAAGTGAGGTCATTCCTCCGATCGGACACATTCCTTCGATACTATACTCTTATATTGTGGTTAATTTGATGGCCATCCTCCGATTTTGATTTGGGAGTGTGTTCCGAGGTGGGCGATAGTGGCTGCTACACGTTACCACTAGCCCGGAAGCGTAATTTATATATCTACCCTTGCATTGCCTAGTTGTGCCATGTCACCTACCATAGCAAGCCTTACTATGAGTTTGTTTTTCTCCCGTAGCCCATGGATTATTTAGGGTAGTCTTCCGATCTGGAGAAATACTGATACTGGATGGACTACTGGGACTATTACGTGTTGGGGGCTATATGGGTAACCCTTCGACGCTATTTTAAAGTAAGTATATTTTATTGTAGATATTTTATAATAGCGCAATATTTCTACATAGTAAATAGTTTAACGGATCCTTAAAGGATGGGCGATCCTAAGCATCCTTTAAGTTACTTATGCATTTTAGTTACTGTTCACTTGAGTTGATTTACAGTTTATAAGTATTTATGTCCTGACTCGAGTGTTTTGTGTTTTGCTTTACGCTCGAGTCAGACTGAGTGATTCAGCATTCAAGACTCACCTTTGAAGTTGGAGCTTTGCTTGAAGATCCAGCCATCTATTTTGCTTTCAGTATCTAGTGGTTCCAGTGTTGTAATCTGATTTGTACCTGATGTATCTTCTTACTCTTCTATTGTATCTTGTTTAACTCTGATATATCTATTTTTTATATAGTAGCTTCATGAGCTACTATCTCTTTTAATTCCGCTGCATTATTATTTACTCTGTGTCTGTGATCTGTAACTATTTATTCACTGTATATTCTGAGATTTGCCAAATTTTATTTACAACGTGGTATTTTGGGGAATTCAAATCCGACATGTGCGGATGCGAATGGTTGAAAATATCGGGTCTTTACATGTTATAAATATTTATAACAGTTATAAGTATATCAATCGATTTACAATATCGACAAATGATTAAATTAGATCTAATTGCATAGTATTTTGGCTTGGGCTTAGATAGGTTTAAGGCTCATCAATAGGGCTGTAAAATTTTGGTTTGGGAAAGCCTAGGGGTGGCTAAAGCATAGAAAATTGGTTGGAGATAATGGGTTGAGATAAAGTGAGAATGGCTAAAAAGGTTTTCCTCATTTCTCTTTAATACAACCCTATATATATGTGTATGTATGAATGTATGTATCTCTAAAATTAACGATGAACATTTTTGGCCGCCATTACCTTCTACATTACTGATTAAAACATAGCTCTTAATCCACTTCAAAATTCTCAAATATATTTCAAATTAAAATAATACTGTTTGATAGTTAGAGGTTGATGATTCCGGACTTGGAATCTGAAGAATCAAGAATAGTAAAAGGAAGGGAAGTCATTTCTTCGACTTGGATTCAAAGGCATCATTAAGTTGATAATTTTAGTTCATATTACAGTAATCAAATTATATTCTATGATCGTATAATGAGCAATTTCATATCTGCTAAAATATATTGCTACTATATGTTTAGTTAGGTGAGATTTTGTAAGTAGATGTGGTTGTCACAAATCAGTTTGCTTATGTGCATAATTTATTTATCATACTTTTCGATTTATGTATAGAAAAATATTTTTTTACTACACAAAATCAATTTTTGTCATTAATAATATGAATTTACAAATTCGAAAATTAATAGTCATACATATGTCCATATTTTTATATTAACATTTATTGAATTTTGAATTGTTTATTATATATAAAATAATTATTACATTAAAAATTCAATTTTAAATTTTTTCTAAATATTATATCATTTCAAAAATATATAGAAAAAATTTAGGAATTTTTCAATCAAGTTTATAATTTTTAATAATTAATATTATTTTGGAAAACCTATTTATGATTTATTGAAAACAATAATTTAATTGAAAATTTCTAAAAAAAATCATAACCTTTCATTCATGATCTTAGAATTTGTGAAATTTTAAATTTTTAATAATATATTATTTTTATTAAATGATTATTGCCGAAATCAATGTATTTGTTTTTAAAAATAATATTTCAACTTTGAAACATCTCTAGATTTTTACTAAGCCCTATTTTATGATCCTAGATTTTCAAAAATTATAAATTTTGAATTTTAATAATATATTATTTTATGTTAATTATTTATGGATGAAAACATTATTTTATTCACAATATGTACAAATTAAAATACTAAAATTATTATGTTTGCAAAACTAAGTTAATTTTGAATTATAAATAATTTTTAATAATTGTTCTGTCATTTTCTATATATGTATTTATCTATTTATAAATTTTGTATGTTCATATATTATATATAATACATTTATATATACATGTGTGTGTGTGTTTTGTAATACATATACATGCACATATTTGGACAACATACGTGACATACAAAATGAGCTAATATGTCTGTTGTGATGTAAATCCCAATATCTACATATGGGCATATTATACCTTTCACGGATTATTATATTACACATGTACTCACACATACATGTATATGATACATTTAGATATAAACTAAATCAAATAAAATTAATTTCATATATTAATATATTTGAATTTAAATAAAATAAATGATTTTATTTAAATGAAATTTATAAATGTTCTAATTCAGTTAGACTTCATAGGACCAATAGAAGATCCAATAGGGTAAAAAATTTGAAATTCACCCATAACTTCCGCTGCAAACGAATTTAGTTCTAAAAATGGTATTGGAACCCAACAGCCTATGCGGTCTAATTCAGTCATATTAGGACTAACTAATTAAGCTTGCCCAATTAATAGGTGTCTAGAAAGGTAATGTCTAGGATTCGAATTGGGTAATAAAGTACCCCATCCTACTTCGTTGCCGGTCTGGCCCGAAAGGTGCAGTGAGCCCAAAGGATGCTCCTAATAGAAAAGGCCCAACTTAATTTGGACCTTAGGTCAATTTTCAACATTATTTTGAAAATTAATGTTAAAGATTTTAAATTTAACAGTTAAATTTGAAATAAAACATGTTTGTTATAAAAATTATAATACTACATAAGTTTTCAAAATGTTTGAAAGGATAATGATATTTTTAAAATATTTGAAAATATTTATATAATAATTTCAAATTTTAAATTTATTAATAAGATTAATAAAATAAGTTAATTAAATATGTTAAATAATTAATGTATATATGCTTGTATTATATATGTTAATATATGTTATGTTATTTTAAAATGTTTAAGATAACATAAGTATACATGTATGTGTTCAAGATAAATTTTGAAATTAATAAATTTTAATAAAAAATATTTAGTTAAAGTAATTAATTAAAGGCTAACTGATTAAATAAAACACAGATATATATGATATATGTATGTTACACTATAAAGGTTATAGTATAAACTATAAATTTTATAGTAGATATATACAATATAAAAGTTATATTGGAATGCTAATTTAAAATTAACTAAAGAGTTAATTGATTAAAATTAATTAGATAAGATTTAATTAATGATATATTAAAAGTAAGACTATCATGTAAGTAATATGAGATATAAAAGTTATAAAACAAAAAACTTATATGATATGTGTATAAACTAAATGTGGAACATTAAAGAAACCCAAATAGACTTGAGAAATAAATACATATGTACATGTACATATGTCGAGATTTCTGACGTGTTTGACACTTGAAGTACTGGGGTATTTCAAAAGAAATATATTATTCTATAAGTCGATGTCATTCAGTATATATATTGAAGATTAAGAATCTTCAATATAATATTGTCCTCTACCATATATATACTAATAAATTAGTTTCATACTCCTTAGTTGCTGAGCAAATTCAAGCTAGAGATGTTATGCGTAGTATTATTAATATATTGAAAAGATGAGGTAAGGTAACTATATGTATTTGTTGAGAAAACTCAGGATACATATACTATACTTAAGCTATCATGATATGGTGGGTATGAATGAATAATCTCTTTCGATTTATTGGTCAAACTCAATGTCGAAATGAGATTAGAACAAGGAAAAATGGGTTAGGAGTTGTATGTGATACAACTGATAAGGAGTTATCCATCCTTTGCGAGGCTGTGATTTATTGAGAAATCTCAAGGTCAGAATACCAAAACAAATAATTCCTAACACCCATTAGTGAAGTTGTAAAACTTCTATGTTTCATCTTAAGGTTTGGAGAAACATAAAAGATTAGTGGGAGCCTTATTAGAAAAATGAAATGGTAACATTTAACCTTTCTAATATTGTAAGAACATATGATATATAATGTTATAATTATCTACAATGATAAATTTGTGCATTTATATGATTGATAAAATGTTTGTCAATTAACATATATAAACAAACTGAATTGAAAGTTGACAAATAGAAATATAATATATACTTAGTAATAATTCTAATTGCATGTTATATAATGTTTCTATACCCATGCAAGTGCCTAATTTCAACTACTTAACACAGTTGGTCACTTATAAGTTTATTTGGTTTAGACCATATATTTCATTTTATGAGATTTTGAACTCTAAATGCTTTTAAGACTAAGGATATTTGATCTATGTACTTTCACATATAAATGTTATATGGTGAACGATCATAGTTTGTGTGGTACAATATTTCGATGAAGTTAGTTCATACGAAGTAAACCAATAAACAGTATTTTAAGATCATGTATTCAACTTGAATAATTTCAAAATGGTCACATTGTATTAATATAACACAAGACCATAAACTAAAATGTCATCTTGATCGGTTTATATAAAGTGCAACATATTTGATGTCTTAAATATTAAGAATAATCGAATGTGCTTTTGTATAAAGTTTATTATGATATTATAGTAAGGTTTTTTTTGAATAGTTTGTCCATTTGAAAGAAAAACAAATATATAAGAAAATCGAATGTATAAGAATAGATGTAATTTAAGGTATTGTTGGAATGAAGAGAATGAATAATCACCTCTGCTTCATAGAGAAATATTGAAAACAAGAATTGTAATAATAATCGACACTTAATATTGGAATATGAAATATGATTTTTATTCTGAAATGTATTTTCATATGAAAATTGTTTTCTATAACGTTTATTTCTTTGAGTTCAAGATATCTGATCAACGAACTCTCCACTGTAAACTAGGCGCAGCATATATGAAATAAGTAAACAATATCTAATAATATTAAGTGAATGGTGTACCTCTAAATTTAGTATGTTATTATAGTGATGGCGGAAATAGTGGGAGTATGCCATATAGGACCTAATTATTGCATCAAATTACGAAAATTATTTTCGAAAAATGTACCGAACATTATTTGTGAAATAATGTTTATTTTTGGGATCAATTGAAAAATAGATATAACTATATTTTAATATGAGTATTATAAATATTCATTATGAAATATAACTATATTGTGGAATTTGTTTTCATAGTAAAATTGATGCAACAAAATACATATGCATCTAATATTATTTATAGTTGTTTTGGGATTATAGACTAAGCCGTAGTTTTGAAAAATAATTTTAGTATATGATTATGAATCATATGATACAGGTTAATTATATCTCAAATAATTAATGGCTATGCACTCATTCAGTGGGAGCATCATAAGAGTTGATGAACTCTTTGAAACAATCACATGTCTATTAATACCAAAAGGGTTTCATATACTTTGTTATATTCATCGATGACTTATTGCCAACATAAATATGTTTATTAGATACACATGTAGTAAGTTTATGATAAAGTCATAGAGTATAAAAGAAAATTAAATAAAATAACATGCAATAGAATAAAATGATTTGATTTGGTCAAATAAGTGAGTATATTGGAAAGAGTTCCAAATGTACCTAAAATGAATATAGATTCAATCTCATAAGTCACTCCTCCATGTGATACATAATGATGCACCTATAAGGAGTAATCTGACATTGTTGGATAATTTATGATTAATTGTGAGTGAGGGCGAGTTAGTTTCTTTCTATGAGGTCATGTACTTAAGAGTAGTATACAAGGTTGATATTATTTCATCTAAACAACTGTTTACAAAATCATACAAGATAAGGGTTTGTAAGAAATCCCAACATATCCTAGGCCAAAGAGTTGGCAGGTTATACGAGTCGAAAGATTGCATGTAACAATTGTTCACGAGGGATCTTGTATGAATCTCCAAAAAAATTTTGGAAAGGTCTGTCAACAAATGACATATTTAAGTTTTAAACATAATTTTCGTAAACTAAAATCAATTTCATAAATAAAAAGTTCATAAAGCATTTGTGAATCCCTATTCTATTTGCACTAAGAAACAATTGTTGTTTCAAGATATATCAACTTCATTATGAAGGAATTTCTTTGAGAAATTTTTGGTAGTTAAATGGAATTGGATCTGATACAAAGATAGAACTGATTATATAAGATGAAGTGAAATTAACTAACCTAATTGAACACATAGCATTAGAATGTCTAATAAGTGTTCTCGTACATCGAAGAAAGACTATGAGTTTCTTATTAATGTCGAAAATATACCTTACCCTTGGTTGTTCAATTAAACCGTTAAGATTGTTAACTCTATATGGTATGATGTGCAAATCTGAAAGAATTCCAAGTACGCTATCAAAATATGATTTTGGTGGTCGTAACCAAAGAGATGTGATCCATCGGCTAGATTGTGTCTTTACTGGAAAGACTAATGTGGTTGGAATTAAATGGGAAATGTTGATAAGAATAATATCGCAAATTTCAGTTGTTGAAATTAGCATAACAGATTCGGTATTCAACATGCTCAAGTTAATACAGATTTACTCAAAAATTATCGCTCGATAAGACTTAGTGTTTTCTACTTATGTGTTCAAATAGAAAATTCTAAATAATGATTTAGAGTAAGTCGTTTACACATATTAACCAAAAATGCCTCAAAGTCATTGGGAGCGATATTGGGTTTGTAAGTCATTAGATATGATCCAAGAAATGATGTAATAACCCGGATTTTTTTTCGACATCTGTTAATTGAATAGTTAACTGATTTTATTTAAATAAATACATCTCTGGATATATATATATATATATATTCAAGTGAATTTGGAAGCTATAATGATTTAAATCAATAAGATGAATCTTATAGTAAATTAATGAATATATTAATAGATATGTGTAAACTTTATAATATTGAAATTTTAAGTATATACCTTCAAGAATATGGGTGTGTATATATATGTAAAATAATTTAAAAACATTAATTTGAATAAAATTAGATAAATAATTTAATATACTTAAGACATTTATATAAGAACTAAATTGGGCATATTAAAAAAATATATATATATATATACATTAAAAACATATTTATACATGAAATTTCAAATGTAACATATATTCATATACAAAATAATAAATATAAAACTAAATTGGTAATACATATTAATATATGTACATATGAATAAAACATTGGATAAATTTAAGATAAATTTTTAACATTTGTAAATATATAAGGCATGTAAAATCCAAGTGGAAGTTAACGACAACATACATTGACATTTGTTAACTTAGTGTTACAAGTGGAAAACTTAAACTTTCTTCAAAAGTTTAATTACAAAAAAAAAGAGAAAAGAGAGAAACTCAGATCTTTAAAACATTTTCAATCCACCATAAAATCAAATAAATCAAAGGACTGACCAAATTTGCAAACCTGGGATCAAGCTAACAATTTGGAGAAAAAAAAAGTTGCAAGATTCAGTTTTAAAGGATTCTCAGATCATAATTAATCAAGTTTTCAATTTCAAAAGAGCTGTAGTTTCCAGTTTTTAGGCCTCCGTTTTTAAAGATCTGTTCTTCATCTTATTACAGGTGAGTAAACAAATTTGGTTGAATTTGAGATGCATGTGTTTAAATCTGTTAAGCAAAGATATAAGCTTGGTTGCATGGATTATTTTTATCTGATTTTAGTTAAATTACAATTGTTTGTTCCTGTATATGGTTGGGTGTTGTTTACTGGATATTATTGTGTCCACAGAACTCTTGAATATCAACAAGAAGATTTATATCTATCCATACAGTCAAAATCAAACCTGGACATTTAAACAGAAATGTTTGTAATATGATAATTTCAATTTTAAAAATAATTTCGAATAGGATTATGGAGTATGTATTACAAAACGAAGAACTACAGGTTTGATTTAACAATAAGACCAAATTCCAATTTCTGGAATTCTTGTTTTGAATTGATAATCTGATTCTAAATTTAAATGATGAATTTAGGCATAGGAATCATGATTTCTAAACTTTTAAATCAAGGGAAATTGCATGTTAGTCGAAAATTGGATTTCGAGTATTCTTTGATGATCGGTGAAGATTGGGGTTCGAAATTTGTGGCTGTAGTTGCCCTGGAGATGGACGGAGTTGGCAAAATTGGTCGTTAAGTTTTTCTGTCACCGTGGTGGCCGGTCGAATGAACTTTAGGGTTTTAGGACTTGGATGGAATGTGAGTTCTTGCGCAGCGATTTTGAGCTCGAGACGACATCGGATTTGGACCGGTCGTAAGGAAAAGAAAGTTGAGGTTGTTTCGAGTTCATCGATGAATTTAGGGGAGCTCCGGTGGCCGGAGGGTGTTGGTCGTGGCGATGGTAGGAAGTCAGGTAGTTTCTGGTTTGTGGTATGAAATCTTTTTTTTTTGATTTAGGGCTTTGAGGGGATATCCGGGTTGCCGTAGAGGATCTTGGGGTCGTTAGCGACTGGGTAACGGCGGCAACGAAGGCCGGAGAACCTCCGATCTTACGTGCATTGTAACAACCTGGTATTTCGCATTAATTAATTTTCGTCTTTAACGATTAAGGTGGCTTGTGGATTGCTGTTGGAGTTTTTATAAATCGGGTTGAAATTCTTTAATATTGGTTATAAGTTAGGCGGGATTTAAAATTAATATCGGCCCATGTTTTCTTGGTGTCGTGATAAATCCAATACCCGACCCCCTTTCCGTTCATTCTCGTTCGAAAAAAAACCCTAAACAAAAGAAAAATGGATGTCATGCTCTTCGTTTAAAAAAAAATTAGGTTTCGCTGGTTCTTGGCTTCGCTCGTCTTCGCCATGCCTTCTGCTTCGTTTTGGGTTAGGCTCTTCGAATAAAAGGTGAGTAATTTGATTTACTTACATCTAGTTCGTGCTTAGTATAATGCTCGACAGTTTGGTTTGGTGTCGTGAATTTTCTGATGGCTACGGCCGAACTTGTTTCAACTATTAAATGCTGTGAAATCTCCTTTATTTGTTCGAAACTACTATTAGACTTTATTGGTATCAAGTAGTTGTTGGCTTCGATTATGGGGTTGTTTCGGCCATGAACACTCTATTGGTTGCCATGTTGTACTGCCAGTGATTTTTTTTCCTTGAACTGCAGTTGTTTGAAGTCGATTATTTTGTTTTGGAAAAAAAATGTATTCTATTTGTTACACTTGCTCGACTCATTTCAACGTTGCTGGCCTTTGCCTTTTTCTTCAGCTTGTGATAATTTTGGGTTGCTCGACTTTGGCCATCCTTGGGCCACTTGATTTCGTTAAAACTCGTACCTTGGTTATTTCGTTTCTCTGACATTTTTGAACTAAATGGGTCGTTGATAAACTTTTGTTGATGCTTGAATTTGTTGCTCTGGCTTACTCGTTTAGCTTGACGTTATGGAATAAGAGTTAAAACACTTGTGCATTGCATTGCCATTAACGTGCCTGTAGTGTTCACTGTTTTAACTTGAGCCTGCACATTTAGGCCATGTTGATGGTGAGGCTATGTACTGGTTTCTTGTATTCTGTTGATCTATGATTTTATTGGAATTAGTATGTTTATTTTGTTTCGGCCACAGTACTATAGTCTATTACATGCTGCCTTAACTGTGTTCACTGTAGTCAATGTTGCTCTGTGCATTTGATTTAAACTAAGTTGAATAGCAATTTCACTGTGTTCGAGTTGTATACATACTAGTCGAGTTATGTTCCTTCCACTGTTGCATATATGTGATTGTCCATCCATGTTGTTAGACCTGTAGCATGCTTTGTTCATGCATTTTGATGGTACTGTCCAATTTCATTTAGTGTTCACTAATGCATCATGTAGTGTCATTTACTACTCTGGTAGTTGATGCTCTTGTAGTGTATGGCCTGGTCCACTGGTCGAGTTCTTTGCTTGATGTACTTGAGTTTGCATCCCTGATCACGTCACTGTTTGCATTGTCGACTTTTGTGGTCTATGTGGTCGAAGTATTTTTGTTGTCCATTGTTTGGACATTTGGGCTCTTGAGTTGCAGTGTATTTGTTCATTGTTGGTCTCATTGTTGCGGTGTCATTTACTTGGTGCATTTGTTTGCACTGTACATTCATGTGTATTGGTCTTGTTATTTCTTTGATATTGTTAGCCTGGTCTGAAGTACGTTTTGGTTCAGGTTGCACATTGTATCTGACCATGTTTGTGGTCATGTTTGTGTACTCTGATGCTTTTATCTGGTCTGACCTGACCTTCACTTGAGTCAAGCTGATTTTTGGTTGAGACTTGTTTTAGTCATCTTGACTGTTTTCCTATACTTGTACATTTTTATATTGCACCTGAGTTGAATCCGTCTTTAATTCGGGTTTGACCTTGTGTTCGTCTATGAATTTTCATTGTGTACATATGTGCACATTGTCCATGTCTGTCAGCTTTGACCATTGAGGCTGTGGCATTGATATTTGATTCTTTATTGATTTTGGCTCTTTGATCTTTTGTGGACATCATCACTGTAGTGGTAAGGCAGTGCACGCAAGCGTGTACTGTATCCACACGGTATGGTTTTTATTGATATTCTATTTTGTTTAGATTTATTGATCCTTTGCATATTCCATATGCTGTAGTGGCGGGGCAGTGCACGTGTGCGTGTACTGCAACCGTACCCGAATTGACATTTTAATTGATATTTCAATATTTTGTGTCGTATTCTGATTTGGTTTAATTTGATGGTTTTGTTGATATCTAATTATCTTTTTGATAATTAGATTATGAGTTTCTAATTATTTATTTAATAATTAGAATTTATCGTTAATTGCCTTTTGGGCAATTCTGTTGTTTTCTAAATTATCTTCATTGATAATCTTTTTAATTTATCTTCGTTGATAATTTCGGTTTGCTGATTTGTTGTTTAACACGGTTTCGTGTCATATTTATTGTTATCCGATTACTTTATTTAAGGATCGGATAGACGAGATTTATTGTGACTCTCGTCTATTTGTTACTTAATTATTATTGCATCTGTGCACTAATAACTGAGTTTGAATTAGACTGACCCGTGTATTATTTTCTTTTGAATTTAATACTCGGGTCAGACCGAGTTATTACATGTTGTAGATATCTTACTTTGGGTTGCTGCTTGAGCTATGAAGCCTCTTCATATCTTTTGGAGTAGTCGTTGTCATCTATTGTAGTCATTGTATTTGTATAGGAAGATATGTAATCATGTATATTATATACGATAATGTACTTGTATATGTAACTTCCAGAGTCGACAGTTGTAGTTGTATCATATGTACTGTATCACATGTACTGTAACTGACATCAGTTATTATATATATGAGAATTTTTGTTTTATCTGTGTTCCGCATTTATATTATCTGTGTTATTATTATATTTATTAACCTAAACTATTATGAACCATCGTAGTTTGTTTTATACTGGAATTGGGTATGTCGATGGGAGTAAATAAATAAGAGATGAAAAATAAAAATATATATCACTCCTATCGAAATAACCAATACTAGTGTAAGGCCTAACTACGGATGGCCGCTCCTATCCAGCCTTATTCTTCATGATAACAGACAGTATTTCCTTTAATACTCTTTGTTATTGTGAGCATAGAGGTGGGGCGTCACATTTGGTATCAGAGCTTAGGGTTTATGGACATAATATAAAACATAACTTAGATGGAACATGTGTTACAACTATTAGTCGATGTTTTATTGTGCTTTGAGTCAAAACTAAAGTTTTGAAATTATGATGAAATTTTTAAATATCTTGATTTAAAAAAAGTGAAATTGTGTTTTGATGATTGGTTGATTTGTGTTCTATTTATCAGAGTGCGCAGCGAAAACAGTAAGACTGCTTCGTTGAGTACAGCTGATAACCTTTTTGATTTAATAAACAAAATATGAAATTGAAATAAATTTCATTTGTTGTTCACATAGCTGTGTTTAATTGGTTTTCTTTGAAGATTTCGAATCTGATTTGAGGATTCGAAGCGATTGTAGTTATATGCTTTTGTGACGCCACACCTCTATACCCACGCTAGCCAAGAACACTACGGTGTAATGCTGTCGACTAGCACGGAGAATAAGGCTGTTGAGGAGCGACCATCTGTGTAATTGCTTTGTGCGAGTACCGATATGCCAGATAAAAATATAACTTTTCATCTCAAGAGGAAATCCGACATGCCGACACAAACTCAAAGCTACTACACAGTGGCTATAATTCTTCGGAAACAAATATAGAAGTAAACATAACATAAATCAGTCACAGGACAATTCATATCACAAAGGCGGAAATAGATATGAATACTACACATGAAAGTGTATATCAGAGTAATGGTCTAAAAAAATCCACAATATCACAAAAGAATAGTTACATGAACTACACAAAAGAATAAGTATACATTATGGAGTCTATATCTCAAATGTATACAACAAAAACTACTAATCTAAGTAGTTAACCGAAAGTCGGAGAAATCAATCCCAAGAGAGAAGTCAAGCAGAAGCACCTGTAACATCTCGGTCTGACCCGAGTATTATTTAATAAGAAAATAATAAACGGATCAGTCTAACTATAAATATCAGATGAAACGATATAGAATAAGAGATATGACTAAACACATAATAATCACAATTTCAAGCTGTAATATACATAGGTAATTGGAAATCTACGAGAGATTAATCAATATCACCAAATCTACACAAGAATCAAAGAAATGCCATACTCCTTATTTCGTTCACCAAGCCACAATAAATGACATATAAGATATGGCAAAGACGTATAATATCCATAATGGCATACTACTATAAGTATGTAAATGATAATCAACAAACGATTAATCAATATCAAAGAATCTTCTCAAAGATCCAAAAAGGATATCATACCCAAAACTTGTATTCACAAGAAGTTAATGACACACGAATTCACCTATGCACAAGAATTGATAAATCATATCAATAGAAATCACAAAGTTGGTGAAACATAAATTCCAGAAATCAACACAAGAAATCCAGTCAATGACACACGAATTCACCTATGCACAAGAATTGATAAATCATATCAATAGAAATCACAAAAATAGGTGAAGAAGAAAATTCCAGAATTCGACACACGAAATCCAGAAATCACACAAAATAAGGGGGGGAGGCCTATCACATGAACGGGAGCAAGAATACTCACCAACAACTGTAACACATGAACGAGAAGCTATCTCATGGTAGCTAGCCATTAATTTGACACACGAATGGTCCGAAGACCTGACACACGAATGGCCCGTAGACCGTGGGTTGCTACCCCACAAATTTGACACACGAATGGTCCGAAGACCTGACACACGAATGGGGTTTAGTCTCCCACGCAGACAAAGAGACATCGCACATTGCTAGTCTAAATCTCAAAAACGATCGTCATGATCATCGAGAAGTGTCAATTACACTAAGCTAGTAAATATATGAGTTTAGCTTCATGTCCCATAACCACTTGCTTAACTTAAATATTTACGAACAAACTGTAGATCTCCACTATAAAATTGTCACAAGAGATTCAATCGAACAAGTCCAAGAATTAACCGACAAAGTGAACGCAGGCGTTTCATACCACTTGTTTTACTAAGTCGTTTAATTAGATTTCTCATACGAGTGAGGTAAAGGTTTATATATATACTAATAGATTGGAAAACGGTTTTATAAACGAATTTGGTATTAAAATAGTATTGAAATCGTTTGAGGAAAGAGTTTTGATATTTACTACTAGTATTGAAAACCTTTATATTTTTAAAGTGACAAAACACAAAGAAGATTGTAGGAACAATCAATCACTAAAATTCACATACGAAGATGTGAATAAAAATCCAAAAAAATCGATACCGAATCCATCGAAACGGATATTCACAGAATTCCCAAAGAAAATAAGTCATCAAAGTCAACAACAACTGATAACAACAATTAGGGAAACAACACAAATTGATTAGAGTTGGATATTTAAGCAACAAGGCAAAGCAGGCAAAAATCATCAGGTCGGTCGGCCGGACTCCCTGAGTCGGTCGACCGAACCTTAAAACAGAAAGTGCTTAGGCACTTGGAAGCAGGTCGGTCGACCGGACCAGAGGGGTCGGTCGGCCGAACCAGAAACAGAAGTGCAATTGCACATTTGGAAGCAGGTCGGTCGACCGGACCAGAGGGGTCGGTCGGCCGGACCTGTTTCCAGCCTCTTCCCTGCCTATTGCAAATGAGGTTCAATCTTGTCCAAATTGCATTCTCTCGAGCAACGGCGCTAAGGGATTATGCCAATCGACTACCCGGCCCTATAAGCTCTTCGATGCATCTCCAAAAACATGTTCAAACATAGAAGTTAGGATTTTTATCGAATTGAACCCAAAACACTAAAAATTGGAATATATACCAATTCAATCCAAACCAAAAGCAAATGCACACGAATAAGTGTTAGGAATTCATACCCAACAATCGAAGATAAATATAAGCATAGATGTGAGATAAAAATCTCACCTTTAAACTAAATTTATGAAGATGAAGCTTGAAAGCAATGGCAAGAACAAGCACTCTTCAATTCCAACTCAACAAGCTTGAATCTAAGCTTAAAAGAGAAACATTCCCTAAATTAGGTTTAGGAAATTTCTGAAATTGAATGGAGAAAGAGTTGGAGAAGGCGAAGGAGATGCTTACCAAAGGGTTCTTCTTGAGTTTGGAGCTAAAGCTTGGATTTGCAAAGGAAGTTAGTGCTTGGAGTTTTAATTCTTTTTCCTCTCCACCATTTTCAGTTGGAGCTTGGGTTTGAGGAGTTAGAATGAAGTAATGAAGAGGAGAGGGGGATTGGGACTGAGTTAGCAAGTGGGTTCAGCCCAAACCAAAGCCCAAAGCAAAAAGTAGCAAAATTCAACTTTCTCCAAACATATCGAAGCTTATACTCAAAAAGGTCGCAAACGGAATTTTGAACTCAATGGGGGTAGTCTCGAGTCCCAATCCGACTGTTTGCAAAAAGTAGCTTTTCGGACTAAAATCCGATTAACGATAAAATATTTAAATAAAATATTTAAATATAAAATCGATAAATATGCGGGTTGTTACAGACTCCCCTCCTTAAAGAAATTGCGTCCTCGCAATACTTAAGAAGAAAATAAGAAGTAACAACCATAGAAGCATATCAACGCAAAAGAAAATTTGAAATAGGAAGTTCACCATAAAGTGCACGAAAGAGTTAGCAAGAAATCTGGTGAAACTTCCATTTTCACAATATTACCGGGCTCAAGAATGAAAAACCGGAATCCCTAAGGCATTTCCGTAGATAAAAGACGTGGGAAACGTCAAGAATAGCAGAAAATTGAGTCGGTGCAACGGCGTAGTACAGAAACGGTACGCCCGAGGAACTAGAAACTCAAATAATTTGGGACATCAGCATAGTACAAAAACGGTACGCCCAATGAACCAAAGCAAATACATTGATGTAGTACAAACGGTACATCCAATGAATCAAATAGCAAAAACATTGATGTAGTACAACGGTACATCCAACGAATCGAAAAGCAAAGACATTGATGTAGTACAAACGGTACATCCAATGAATCAAATAGCAAAGACATCGATGTAGTACAAACGGTACATCCGATGAATCGAAAAGCAAAGACATTGATGTAGTACAAACGGTACATCCAATGAATCAAATAGCAAAGACATCGATGTAGTACAAACGGTACATCCGATGAATCGAAAAGCAAAGACATCGATGTAGTACAAACGGTACATCCGATGAATCAAATAGCAAAGACATCGATGTAGTACAAACGGTACATCCGATGAATCAAAAGCAAAGACATCGATGTAGTACAAACGGTACATCCGATGAATCAAAAGCAAAGACATCGATGTAGTACAAACGGTACATCCGATGAATCAAAAGCAAAGACATCGATGTAGTACAAACGGTACATCCGATGAATCAAAAGCAAAGACATCGATGTAGTACAAACGGTACATCCGATGAATCAAATAGCAAAGACATCGATGTAGTACAAACGGTACATCCGATGTATCAAATAGCAAAGACATCGATGTAGTACAAACGGTACATCCGATGAATCAAAAGCAAAGACATCGATGTAGTACAAACGGTACATCCGATGAATCGAAAAGCAAAGACATCGATGTAGTACAAACGGTACATCCGATGAATCAAAAGCAAAGACATCGATGTAGTACAAACGGTACATCCGATGAATCAAAAGCAAAGACATCGATGTAGTACAAACGATACATCCGATGAATCAAAAGCAAAGACATCGATGTAGTACAAACGGTACATCCGATGAATCAAATAGCGAAGACATCGATGTAGTACAAACGGTACATCCGATGAATCAAAAGCAAAGACATCGATGTAGTACAAACGGTACATCCGATGAATCAAATAGCGAAGACATTGATGTCGTACAAACGGTACATCCAATGAATCAAACATCAAAGTCATTGATGTAGTACAAACGGTACATCCAATGAATCAAAAGCAAAGACATCGATGTAGTACAAACGGTACATCCAATGAATCAAATAGTGAAGACATCGATGTAGTACAAATGGTACATCCGATGTATCAAATAGCAAAGTCTTGGTTCCCCTTCAAGAATCACAAGAAAGAATAAGAGTATTGAAAAGAAAGAATTTCTTTTAAATAATTCTTCTTTCCAGAAAAGTTAAAACTTTCAAAATTCCATTTTTATTTTTATGTAATAATCTTTCTACAAAAATTTTACGTTTTTACAAGTCAATATAACGTGTCTGATTGTCTCATTAAAGCGTTTAGGAAATTCCTATCGATAACGTTGATCAAGCGCATCGACCAAAATTCTTAAAGCACTCAACGGGCAATACAATCACAAAATCATCTTTTATAGGATAAATAAGTTTCTCAAAAACTTCTAAGAATATTCTTTGTTCGTTTTAAGAACAAAAATCCGGTTATACTTCTAAATAAATCTTATGAAAAAGGTTTTGCAAAATTTTAAATTGCTATTTTCATCCAAAAATCAATAAATAAGAATGGTCTCATCGAAATATTCATAGAATATTTGATATATAAAATGGATGAATTAAGCTGGACAAATTGAATGACAAAATAAGTCATTCATAGAATCATAACGAGTGCGGAGTGCGTAAGTGGAATGCTAATTTCCGCAACTCGTAGCAAACGAAAACCGGTGGTAAAGTCAAACTGAAAAGACCTTAACACCACACAAAAGATATTGCTTAGGTGATGATCCTAAGACAAGCTCAAAAAAATACCGGAAAAGTTTCACAAATTATTTAGATAAGAGAAATAACACTTTCCTTATAAGTGGGCTTAAGGAATAAAATGATGCCATCAAGTTGGAATCAAAATCATAAAGGAAAAATAGAAATCTGCTTAACAGATTGAAAATGTCGAAGAGGAAAAGTCCACACGAGAAATAGGATATGGGCTTCACTATGATTAAGCCGATCCCTTCAAAAAAATCAATTCCGAAGCCTAAGTAAAATATCGGCTCGGAAAGATAAATCATATAAAATAATTTCGACATCAAATAAAAGGAAATTGAGTGTTGCAGATCTATCATCCGGATTCGCAATCCTCAAAGAAGTCAACAAGCCCAAAATATTCAAAGAAAAAGAATCGACAAGTTCTTTTGATATAAAATAATGAGATGAAACCCATATCAAAAGGAACTCAAATAAGAAGATCACAAAATAAATGTAGTCAAGGATTAAATGAGAAATACCTTGACCACGAGAAGTGTTACCAGGAGCTTGCACTACATTGAGCTCTCCCTCCTTCTTACTTTGAAGTACGGGACATGCAGTAATATGGTGACCCAAATTTTTGCAATAGCGACAAAAGAGGGGTCTCGGACACTCCCTTGCATAGTGGTTCGTGGAACCACAATTGTAGCATCGTCCACGACTAGAGGTAGGAACTTTTGCTACCTGAGTTTGTTGCTTCCCTTTCTTATTAGAATCGGGGCCTTTGAATTTGATAGGCCTCTTCAAGTTATTGTCGAAGTTCCGTTGGGCACGCACAACTTCAACATCACCTTCATTATCGGCCTCTTCAAGACGAAGAGCGATATCAATAAGCTGATCAAATGAAACCTCATGTTTTAGAAGTAATGGCTTCTTAAGATTCTTATTCAAGCCATAGACAAATCTCTGATTTTTCTTCAATGGGGTATTAATGTACTCAACCCCGTATTTGGACAGAGATTCGAAGGATGCGACATAGTCTGTCACAGAAGATTCACCTTGAACAAGGTCTATGAAACGCCGGGCTAAAGTTACTTTTTCAGCCTCCGGCACAAATTTCGATTCGAATCTTTCCCGGAATTGCTCCCAAGTGAGATCCGCCTCAACGATTTCAGAAATTAGGAGCTCATACCAATCTAACGCTCTTTCTTGGAGCATGCTAGAAGCCACTTGGACTCGATGTAGATCAATAAGGTTCATGCGAGAAAAGATGCGATCGCATGATTTGAGCCAAGCTTGAATTTCTATAACACTCTCGGATCCCCTGAATGGCCCTCCACCCAAATCGGTGTAGTCTCTGCACAAGCGTGCAAAACCGGATCTAGGATGAGTAGGCTCTGGATTGGGTCCTGCAGCTTGAGCATTCTTAACTAGATCTAAAAGCTGCTGAGCAGACATGAATACTCCATCCTGAGGAGTAGCACTAGATTGACCGGCGCTGGGACGGCCTGGTCTAACCATTTCTCTTCCTTAAGAAAGAAAGAAGGAAGAAGAAGAAGGTTATTCACAAATGAATATCAAGCAATCTTGATAGATAAAACAAGGAATCATAAAAGAAAGTAGGATAGAACGGTACGAAGACCCGAATAAAATCCTAAAGCACAACTCCTAAGAAAGACTTAGGACATGATCCTTGCTAAATTATTCTATATTGTTCCGAAGTTTGACTCTGATACCAAGCTGTGACGCCCCACCTCTATACCCACGCTAGCCAAGAACACTACGGTGTAATGCTGTCGACTAGCGCGGAGAATAAGGCGGTTGAGGAGCGACCATCTGTGTAATTGCTTTGTGCGAGTACCGATATGCCAGATAAAAATATAACTTTTCATCTCAAGAGGAAATCCGACATGCCGACACAAACTCAAAGCTACAACACAGTGGCTATAATATCTTCGAAAACAAATATAGAAGTAAACATAACATAAATCAGTCACAGGACAATTCATATCACAAAGGCGGAAATAGATATGAATACTACACATGAAAGTGTATATCAGAGTAAGGTCTAAAAAGATCCACAATATCACAAAAGAATAGTTACATGAACTACACAAAAGAATAAGTATACATTATGGAGTCTATATCTCAAATGTATACAACAAAAACTACTAGTCTAAGTAGTTAACCAAAAGTCAGAGAAATCAATCCCAAGAGAGAAGTCAAGCAGAAGCACCTGTAACATCTCGGTCTGACCCGAGTATTATTTAATAAGAAAATAATAAACGGATCAGTCTAACTATAAATATCAGATGAAATGATATAGAATAAGAGATATGACTAAACACATAATAATCACAATTTCAAGCTGTGATATACATAGGTAATTGGAAATCTACGAGAGATTAATCAATATCACCATATCTACACAAGAATCAAAGAAATGCCATACTCCTTATTTCGTTCACCAAGCCACAATAAATGACATATAAGATATGGCAAAGACGTATAATATCCATAATGGCATACTACTATAAGTATGTAAATGATAATCAACAAACGATTAATCAATATCAAAGAATCTTCTCAAAGATCCAAAATGGGTATCATACCCAAAACTTGTATTCACAACAAGTTAATGACACACGAATTCACCTATGCACAAGAATTGATAAATCATATCAATAGAAATCACAAAGTTGGTGAAACATAAATTCCAGAAATCAACACAAGAAATCCAGTCAATGACACACGAATTCACTTATGCGCAAGAATTGATAAATCATATCAATAGAAATCACAAAAATAGGTGAAGAAGAAAATTCCAGAATTCGACACACGAAATCCAGAAATCACACAAAATAAGGGGGGAGGCCTATCACATGAACGGGAGCATGAAAACTCACCAACAGCTGTAACACATGAACGAGAAGCTATATCATGGTAGCTAGCCATTAATTTGACACACGAATGGTCCGAAGACCTGACACACGAATGGCCCGAAGACCGTGGGTTGCAACCCCACAAATTTGACACACGAATGGTCCGAAGACCTGACACACGAATGAGGTTTAGTCTCCCACGCAGACAAAGAGACATCGCACATTGCTAGTCTAAATCATGAAAATGATCGTCATGATCATCGAGTAGTGTCAATTACACTAAGCTAGTAAATATATGAGTTTATCTTCATGTCCCATAACCACTTGCTTAACTTAAATATTTACGAACAAACTGTAGATCTCCACTATAAAATTGTCACAAGAGATTCAATCGAACAAGTCCAAGAATTAACCGACAAAGTGAATGCAAGCGTTTCATACCACTTGTTTTACTAAGTCGTTTAATTAGATTTCTCATACGAGTGAGGTAAAGGTTTATATATATACTAATAGATTGGAAAACGGTTTTATAAACGAATTTGGTATTAAAATAGTATTGAAATCGTTTGAGGAAAGAGTTTTGATATTTACTACTAGTATAGAAAACCTTTATATTTTTAAAGTGACAAAACACAAAGAAGATTGTAGGAACAATCAATCACTAAAATTCACATACGAAGATGTGAATAAAAATCCAAAGAAATCGATACCGAATCCATCGAAACGGATATTCACAGAATTCCCAAAGAAAATAAGTCATCAAAGTCAACAACAACTGATAACAACAATTAGGGAAACAACACAAATCGATTAGAGTTGGATATTTAAGCAACAAGGCAAAGCAGGCAAAAATCATCAGGTCGGTCGGCCGGACTCCCTGAGTCGGTCGACCGAACCTTAAAACAGAAAGTGCTTAGGCACTTGGAAGCAGGTCGGTCGACCGGACCAGAGGGGTCGGTCGGCCGAACCAGAAACAGAAGTGCAATTGCACATTTGGAAACAGGTCGGTCGACCGGACCAGAGGGGTCGGTCGGCCGGACCTGTTTCCAGCCTCTTCCCTGCCTATTGCAAATGAGGTTCAATCTTGTCCAAATTGCATTCTCTCGAGCAATGGTGCTAAGGGATTATGCCAATCGACTACCCGGCCCTATAAGCTCTTCGATGCATCTCCAAAAACATGTTCAAACATAGAAGTTAGGATTTTTAACGAATTGAACTCAAAACACTAAAAATTGGAATATACACCAATTCAATCCAAACCAAAAGCAAATGCACACGAATAAGTGTTAGGAATTCATACCCAACAATCGAAGATAAATATAAGCATAGATGTGAGATAAAAATCTCACCTTTAAACTAAATTTATGAAGATGAAGCTTGAAAGCAATGGCAAGAACAAGCACTCTTCAATTCCAACTCAACAAGCTTGAATCTAAGCTTAAAAGAGAAACATTCCCTAAATTAGGTTTAGGAAATTTCTGAAATTGAATGGAGAAAGAGTTGGAGAAGGCGAAGGAGATGCTTACCAAAGGGTTCTTCTTGAGTTTGGAGCTAAAGCTTGGGTTTGCAAAGGAAGTTAGGGCTTGGAGTTTTAATTCTTTTTCCTCTCCACCATTTTCAGTTGGAGCTTGAGTTTGAGGAGTTAGAATGAAGTAATGAAGAGGAGAGGGGGATTGGGACTGAGTTAGCAAGTGGGTTCAGCCCAAACCAAAGCCCAAAGCAAAAAGTAGCAAAATTCAACTTTCTCCAAACATATCGAAGCTTATACTCAAAAAGGTCGCAAACGGCATTTTGAACTTAATGGGGGTAGTCTCGAGTCCCAATTCGACTGTTTGCAAAAAGTAGCTTTTCGGACTAAAATCCGATTAACGATAAAATATTTAAATAAAATATTTAAATATAAAATCGATAAATATGCGGATTGTTACAGCTTTTGTTGAGATTTTTGCTATTTTGAATTATCTTCGTTGAAGATATATTTGAATGATTTCTTTGTTCTTTTTGTGGTATACGTGCAAATTTATGTTCCACGTTACTGCGTTAATTTTACGTTGAACCGGTGTTTGGTTTTAAACTTATTTTGTTGCCGTTATTTTTATAACCGGGTTTTCACACTGGTGCTAAGTTTTTGAAGCACAGTGTTTTGTTGACATTTTTAGTGAATGAAAATTCACTGGTGTATATTTTGATGCGAGTTTTTTGACGTATGAATATTACTGTCGCTTTGGCTTCAGTAACCGTCAAATTTTAAAGTGAATTTTAAAGCGGTTATCCCACAATGCTGATTTTGTTGTACGCTTTTACGGTATTTTGAGAAGTGTAATTTCCTTGTTGAAGTTGCTATTGATGTTGCTGTTTTAATCATGTGCTTTAAAAATTGTTTCAAAATAAAAAAATTGTTTTTAAAATTTTTACAGTTTGCGTTTTCAAAAGAATGAGAAAGCGATCTAAACGTTTCAGTAAAATCGAGGACTATGACCCCTTTCTTTTAATGATTCGCTTAATTCTGGACTTGTTCGTTTGAGAATGTAAATTATTACTTTTACAAAACAAATGAGATTTTTTTCCATAAGTTTTGCAGTTTGCGCTTTCAAAAGAAAGAGGAAGCGATTTAAACGTTTCAGCAAAATCGAGGACTATGACCCCTTTCTTTTACCGATTCGCTTAATTCCGGACTTGTCCGTTTGAGAATGTGAAATGTTATTTTTGAAATACACAATTTTGCACTTTCAAGAAACGATAAAGAGAATTAGACGATTTAGTAAAACTCATGGTTATGGGACATGTGCGTTTGCTATTTTGGTTAATTCCGGACTCGTTAATTGAAATATTTGTTGTTTGATTATTTTGATGATTTTATGTGCTTTCGAGCCACTATGATGGACCTTCGGGTCATATGTTGGACCTTCGGGTCATTTGTTGGGCTTTCGGGCCACTCTGCTGGACCTTCGGGTCATTTGTTGGACTTTCGGGCCACTCTATTGGACCTTCGGGTCATTTGTTGGGCTTTCGGGTCACTCTGCAGACCTTCGGGTCAAATACCAGTACTAGACCTTTAGGTCACTCTGCGGACCTTCGGGTCATCTGATGGGCGCCAAAATTTATAGTACTTGGTAGGCTTCGGCCATTTGTTGACGCACGTGTGGCGTAGCTTAAAAACTCGCCATCTGATGAGATCGATCCAACCTTTTATGTTGATTTTCTAGTTATCTTAATTGATTCTAGATATTTGTCGTTTCCAATTATCTGCAGGTAATTGGATATTTATTGATATGAGTTCTAATTATCTTTGTTGATAATTAGATATTTGTTGATTCTGATTATCGTTTTTGATAATTAGATATTTGTTGATCTGATTATCGTTGTTGATAATTAGATATTTGTTGATTCTGATTATCGTTTTTGATAATTAGATATTTGTTGATCTGATTATCGTTTGTGATAATTAAATATTTGTTGATTTGAGATTTGATTATCGTTTGTGTTAATTAAATATTTTTTGATTTGAGATTTGATTATCTTCTGTGATAATTAAATATTTGTTGATTTGAGATTTGGTTATCGGTTGTGATAATTAAATATTTGTTGATTTGAGATTTGATTATCGTTTGTGATAATTAAATATTTGTTGATTTGAGATTTGGTTATCGTTTATGATAATTAAATATTTGTTGATTTGAGATTTGGTTATCGTTTGTGATAATTAAATATTTGTTAGTTTGAGATTTGATTATCATTTGTGATAATTAAATATTTGTTGATTTGAAATTTGATTATCGTTTGTGATAATTAAATATTTTTTGATTTGAGATTTGGTTGTCGTTTGTGATAATTAAATATTTGTTGATTTGAGATTTGGTTGTCGTTTGTGATAATTAAATATTTGTTGATTTGAGATTTGGTTATCGTTTGTGATAATCAAATATTTGTTGATTTGAGATTTGATTATCGTTTGTGGTAATTAAATATTTTTTGATTTGAGATTTGATTATCATTGTGATAATTAAATATTTGTTGATTTGAGATTTCTGATTATCGTTTTTGATAATTGGATATTTGTTGTTTTCTACCTATCTCTGTTGATGGTTAGAGTTTGCTGATTATGGAGTTCGCGTTTTTCTGATTTTCTGGTTAATAACTAGATTGTAGTTTTGCGAATTGTGATTTGGTGTTTTCTAATTATCTTTGTTGATAATTAGATTTTGCTGTTTTCTAATTGTCGTATTGATAATTAGATATTGCTGTTTTGTGATTTTGTATTCTAATTATCAAATTGATAATTGAATATTGTTGATAATTGTGATTATTCAGTTTTGCTGTTTTCTGATTATCTATTGATAATTAGATTTTGTTAAAAAATTGTGAATTTCTTTTATGACATTAAAAGATTTCTTTGGTGTTTGTGTTTTTCACCTTTATTTTTCTAGCTTAACCAGTTTATGTTAGAAAAATAATTGTTATAGACGCCTTTAATTATGAAAATTGCGGGGACGCAATTTTTATAAGGAGGGGAGTCTGTAACAACCTGGTATTTCGCATTAATTAATTTTCGTCATTGACGATTAAGGTGGCTTGCGGATTGCTGTTGGAGTTTTAAAAAATCGGTTTGAAATTCTTTAATATTGGTTATAAGTTAGGCGGGCTTTAAAATTAATATCGGCCCATGTTTTCTTGGTGCCGTGATAAATCCAATACCCGACCCCCTTTCCTTTCATTCTCGTTCGGAAAAAAAAACCTAAACAAAACAAAAATGGCGGTCGTGCTCTTCGTTTAAAAAAAATTAGGGTTTCGCTGGTTCTTGGCTTCGGTTGTCTTCGCCATGCCTTCAGCTTCGTTTTGGGTTGGGCTCTTCAAATCTAAGGTGAGTAATTTGATTTACTCACATCTAATTCGTGCTTAGTATAATGCTCGGCAGTTTGATTTGGTTTCGTGAATTTTCTGATGGCTACGGCCGAACTTGGTTCAACTATTAAATGCTATGAAATCACCTTTGTTTGTTCGAAACTGCTATTAGACTTTATTGGTATCAAGTATTTGTTGGCTTCGATTATGGGGTTGTTTCGGCCGTGAACACTCTGTTGGTTGCCGTGTTGTACTGCCGGTGATTTTTTTCCCTTGAACTACAGTTGCTTGAATTCAATTATTTTGTTTTGGAAAAAAAATGTATTCTATTTGTCACACTTGCTCGACTCATTTCAATGTTGCTGGCCTTTGCCTTTTTCTTTGGCTTGTGATAATTTTGGGTTGCTCGACTTTGGCCATCCTTGGGCCACTTGATTTCGTTAAAACTCGTACCTTAGTTATGTGGTTTCTCTGACATTTTTGAACTAAATGGGTCGTTGACAAACTTTTGTTGTTGCTTGAATTTGTTACTCTGGCTTACTCGTTTAGCTTGACGTTATGGAATAAGAGTTAAAACACTTGTGCATTGCATTGCCATTAACGTGCCTGTAGTGTTCACTGTTTTAACTTGAGCCTGCACATTTAGGCCATGTTGATGGTGAGGTTATGTACTGATTTCTTGTATTCCGTTGATCTATGATTTTTTGGAATTAGTATTTTATTTTGTTTCGGCCACAGTACTGCAGTATATTACATGCTGCCTTAACTGTGTTCACTGTAGTCAATGTTGCTCTGTGCATTTGATTTAAACTAAGTTGAATAGAAACTTCACTATGTTCGAGTTGTATACATACTAGTCGAGCTATGTTCCTTCCACTGTTGCATATATGTGATTGTCCATCCATGTTGTTAGACCTGTAGCATGCTTTGTTCATGCATTTTGATGGTACTGTCCAATTTCATTTAGTGTTCACTAATGCATCATGTAATGTCATTTACTACTCTGGTAGTTGATGCTCTTGTAGTGTATGGCCTGGTCCACTGGTCGAGTTCTTTGCTTGATGTACCTGAGTCTGCATCCCCTGATCACGTCACTGTTTGCATTGTCGACTTTTGTGGTCTATGTGGTCGAAGTATTTTTGTTGTCCATTGTTTGGACATTTGGGCTCTTTTGAGTTGCAGTGTATTTGTTCACTGTTGGTCCCATTGTTGCGATGTCATTTACTTGGTGCATTTGTTTGCACTATACATTCATGTGTATTGGTCTTGTTATTTCTTTGATATTGTGTAGCCTGGTCTGAAGTACGTTTTGGTTCAGGTTGCACATTATATCTGATCATGTTTGTGGTCATGTTTGTATACTCTGATACTTGTATCTGGTCTGCCCTGACCTTCACTTGAGTCAAGCTGATTTTTGGATGAGATTTGTTTTAGTCGTCTTGAATGTTTTCCTATACTTGTACATTTTTATATTGCACCTGAGTTGAATCCGTCTTTAATTCGGGTTTGACCTTGTGTTCGTTTGTGAATTTTCATTGTGTACACATGTGCACATTGTCCATGTCTATCTGCTTTGACCATTGAGGCTGTGGCATTGATATTTGATTCTTTATTGATTTTGGTTCGTTGATCTTTTGTGAACATCATCACTGTAGTGGCAAGGCAGTGCACGCAAGCGTGTACTGCAGCCACACGGTATGGCTTTTATTGATATTCTATTTTTTTTAGATTTATTGATCCTTTGCATATTCCATATGCTGTAGTGGCGAGGCAGTGCACGCGTGCGTGTACTGCAGCCCTACCCGATTTGACATATTAATTGATATTTCAATATTTTCTTTTCGTATTCTGATTTAGTTTAATTTGATGGTTTTGTTGATATCTAATTATCTTTTTGATAATTGGATTATGAGTTTCTAATTATTTATTTAATAATTAGAATTTGTCGTTAATTGCCGTTTAGGCAATTTTGTTGTTTTCTAAATTATCTTCATTGACAATCATTTTAATTTATCTTCGTTGATAATTTCGATTTGCTGATTTGTTGTTTAACACTGTTACGTGTTATATTTATCGTTATCCGATTTCTTTATTTAAGGATCGAATAGACGAGATTTATTATGACTGTCGTCTATTTGTTACTTAATTATTATTGCTTCTGTGCACTAATAACTGAGTTTGAATTAGACTGACCCGTGTATTATTTTCTTTTGAATTTAATACTCGGGTCAGACCGAGTTATTACAGGTTGTAGATATCTTACTTTGGGTTGCTGCTTGAGCTATGAAGCCTCTTTGTATCTTTTGGAGTAGTCGTTGTCATCTATTGTAGTCAGTGTATTTGTATAGAAAGATATGTATTCATGTATATAATATACAATTATGTACTTGTATATGTAACTTCCAGAGTCGACAGTTGTAGTTGTATCATATGTATTGTATCACATGTATTGTAACTGACATCAGTTATTATATATATGAGACCTTTTGTTTTATCTATGTTCCGCATTTGTATTATCTGTGTTATTATTATATTTATTGACCTAAACTATTATGAACCATCGTAGTTCGTTTTATACTGAAATTGGGTATGTCGATGGGAGTAAATAAATAAGAGATGAAAAATAAAAATATATACCACTCCTATCGAAATAACCAATACTAGTGTAAGGCCTAACTATGGATGGCCGCTCCTATCCAGCCTTATTCTTTATGACAATAGACAGTATTTCCTTTAATACTCTTTGTTATTGTGAGCATAGAGGTGGGGCATCACATGCATGTGCACGGTGAACCAGACATTGGTGATGGCTGTTGGATATCTTTCGAATTTTTGACAGGTAGTAGAAGATGATGCTTCTCGGTTTAAAGCCGAAGTTATACGAAGTTTTTCCTCATCATTGGGTCGACGCGAGAAATGCATGGGGTATAGCTCGAGTAAATGAAGTGTGGAACTCGGGTCTGTAACAAGTTATGCTTTGTTGATAAATAAATCATGTTTAAAAATTAACATAAAGGACCAAGTTTTCAAAGGAAATATAAACCAAGTTCTGAACAAAGTAAAAATGTTTCAAAAATTTTGTTTAAAAGTAATTTTTATAATAAGTTAATTCCTATATGATTTTAAAGGTGATTTAATTGATGATTATTAAATGAAGTATAATTTATTTAATGTCATTAATTAAGAAGGGTAATTGATGGATAATTACTGGATGTAATAAATTTAAGGGAAATTAATTAATGGAAGTAATTAAGGGTTAATTACGTAGGCGAAATAATTAAGGATTAATTACTTGATGTAATTAATTAAAGGATTGATTAATTAAGGAGTTAATTAATTAAGGTAAGTAATTACAGGATGGTTAATTACCATTTATGATGGATTAAGGCTGATTAATGGAAGTAAAGAATTAAGGATCATTAATTAATGCAATTAATTAATATAATTAATGAGAGTAATTAAAGATTAATTACTGTAAATGGTTAATGATAATTAATTTGTGTAATTAATTTAAGGGTAATTACTTTACGTAATTGAATATAATTAATCAAGGACGATTAATTAAGATGGATGATTAATTAAGATGGATTATTAAAAGATGATTAATTAATTGATTTATAATTAATTAATGATTAATTAAAGGTAATCTAAGTAATTAATGATTTGTAATTAATTTAATTAGAGATAAATTAAATTTTGGTAATGATCCATCTTGTTTATGAATGATTGAATGATGATTGAATGCCTGGAATTGATGTTTTGTGATATGATATGTTTGTGTGGACAATGATAATATGGTTACCTATTGATGGTGAATTGCTGTGTAAAAAGTGGCATCCTTTAATTAAAGATTGGATTGTGTTTAACTTGAATAACTTGGGTTAAGATGGTAATAAATTCGAAGAGACCGAAGTCGGTATTAGTAAATACCCGAAACCACTTCGAATCTTTATAAATTGATATGTGGAACCAGTAGGTTGAAATGGAATGATTTAAGTGAATTGGACCATATAATCTAAGTTTTGGAACTTATATATTGATGTGTGATGTAAGTGATGTTCATAATGACTTATGGAGATGTAAATTGATACAAGTTACACTAGGTTTATATAAGTTGTATGTTTTTGTGTTCCATGTTAGATGGGTTTACTCACGCTGGTTTCCAGCCTGACCCGGGTGTTATTGATGTAATGCTCGGGTTAGACTGAGTATTACAGATTTTCAGGTAAGGACGTTCTGGAGCTCAAGAGGCGAGCTGGATGGCTGGAACGTTTGGAGTATTTACCACTGTGATATATTATTGTATAATTAGGACATGTTGTTTAAAAACTGTCCAGTGAATAGTAATGGTTGTAACTCTGATGTATAAATATAAGTGTATTGATACAATTCTTCTTTTGTAAACTGTTATTATGTGATATTATATTTTGATCCGCTACGAATGTGAGGTTTCTGTGTCTTGTTCCTGATTCTTCTTCTTTCTCTTTCTTTTTCTTTTCTAACTATCTGCAATTTTCTGGATCGAAATTTCCGGGTCGTTACATTTGGTATCAGAGCCAGGTTAAGCGAGAACCTTGGCTCTGTTGGGATCATTCATTTAGGATAGGGTCAATGGTACCTTAGAATGAGTTGAGTGTGTATATATGTGAGAGCGTACTTGTTATTTTCCTATATAAAGGTTTTAAATGATTTTATATAAGAATATATTTTGATATATAAAACAATATTTCTTTCTAATAAGTATTAAAGGAATTGATTGTTAAATTTTAGGAATTAAGTTAAGAAGTAATGGAAATAAAACCAAACTGAAATTGAAATTGAATAAAGATAAGTTTGAAATGAATTCAAACTAAAATTAAAATCTTGAATTTGGGAAAGAGTTTCAGAATAAGGTAATAATGAATTGGTTTCCAGATATGATAATCCTGGCTATTATCATAAATAACTGTTGTGTTTAATAATATAATGTGTATAAATGAGTAAGCAAAATGAAATGTTTTAGGGAAATAAAACATTTAAAACTGGAATTAAAGATGATCTAAATTATGAAGTTTTGAATTTGGGTCCATAATTTGGAAATTGTTTCAAAGTAATAATAAAGAAATAATAAATAATATTATTTAATACATTTGTATGAAATGGACCTATTTCAAACAAGAGTTGTTATAACTTGGTATGTAAAAGAAATTAATATGTAAATATATGGATATACATAATATCAAAGGTGGTTTGAAATAAACTCTAAATGTTGAGTTTTGAATTTGGAATAAGATGTGATACCCGAAGTGATAAGTTTTTGAACTTAATAAGTGGGAAGATTATTTGTGAGAATTTTAAATTTTGAAATATAAGTTCAAATTGGGTAAGGTTGACTGGATTAAGTGAATTGAGTTTAACTAGGGAAAAAGTTAAATAAGTTGGAATGGTCAACCTGATTTGGAAATTTCAAGATGAAATTGGGATTTAACTTGGAAAGTTAAATGGTTGATTTGAATTAGGAAGTTTGAGTGATCTCAAAATGGGTTTGAAATCTAGAAATTTGAAATGGATGGATGTTTTGAAATAATTGGATGATATCATCCCATTGTAATTGAAAATCTTTAAATTGCTAATCGGATTTGTTTAAATGAATAAGAAATGAAGTGTGGTGATATATCCATTATTGAGATAAAAGAAAAATCCAACATTAATTTGAAATTTAGGATATGGAATTACTTTGTACTGAAAAACTAAATGATTGAATCTGAAAATTAAACTTGTTTAAGAATTGATTTCAAACTTGAAGATAAAATTGGGTGATAAGTGGAATTTTTAAGATAAAAAAAATTGTTTTGAACTCTTAAGTTAACTTTGAAATAAGTAAGTAAAGATAATTTAAAATGAAAATTCTAGAATTTGAGGTCAGAAATTAAATTGTTTAAAAGTTTTTAATAAAGGTTAACTTGGTTTAAAGGGTTGAGCCAACCTTAGTGAATTTAACTCGAATTTATATAATTCGAGATGGTTTAAATTTGAAATTTGAATTAAAATTAGTTCAAATTGAATTTGATTTGAATTAATTGAAATTGTGATTGAAGATGTATAAGTATAAAATTCAAATGGAAAATTTGAAATTGGATTAATTTGAAACGATTTGAAATTGAAGTGGGTTCAATTTGAAATTAGGCCGAATTGATTTGAATAATTTGGATCTGTAATTAAAGTTAAATAGTTTTAAATTCAAATGGAATTTGAATTAAATTTGAGAGGAAATCAAGAATAATTCATTTGATGTGGAAATGGAGTTTGAAATTGGGATTAATTCAAATTGGAGTTGAGATGAATTAAAATTGGAACTAGTTCAATTGAAATTTATTTGAATTAGTAGAATTTGAGATCAAAGTTGAATAAAGTTAAATTTGGAAAGAAACCGAGGTTAATTCAACTTGAATTGGGGTTGAATCAATTTCAATGGAAATTGAAGTTATTTAAATTGGAATTGGGTCAATTTAAATGGAAGAGAAAATTTTTAATTGAGTTGATGAGAATGGAGATTCGGAAGTGAGCAGTTTTGACTCTGGACTATTTTTAATATAAACCTATTTTTTCCAAGCTATTTATTATATATATACAACCTTTCTTTTAAAAGCCAAACTACCTTATATTTGTTTTACAATTATTTTTTGAACTGTTTAACAATTTTCCAACTGTTTTATAAACTAATTACTATATTTCAACTATTTTACAAAACTAATTACTATCTTACAATTATTTTGCAATTATCTAAAATTCTATAATTATCTTAACTATTTTCTAACTATTTTACACCTATTTTACAAACTAGTAATTATTTTCCAACTACTTATCTATTTGTAAATTTTTCAAGCTATTTTCTGAATAAACTAGTCGGATTTCAAACTGTTATTGGTTAAATACCCAATCGAGATAAGAATAGAGGTGATAATCCAAATGGATTGGAGCAATTGTGAGTAAGTGAATGAAAATCAAAGTGAATGTGAATAGAAATGGAATTGATTTGGCTAATAACCAATAAAGATAAATCCGTAGGGTGTACATATGTCATTATATTCGCATAGTGATTTGATCCAGATTCGAGCACAGAATTTCGAGATAGTTACATCGATCCGAGTGGGATTTTTCACTCGATTTTCGATGGCGAACCTGGATATGGATTGTTGATTGGTTCTAGATATTCTCTATCATAGTTATGACTATGCAAGGAGAATGACGGTTTCTGATCAAGAAACCAGATCTAAGTCTGCACTAGGAAGTCGGGTGGACGATACTAGTTCGGAAATGAAATTATGTGATTAAGTAAGCGATCAGATTGGTATAGCATATGGATGATATGTGTACATCGTACGGGTTTGAATGAAATTAATACTGGGAATTTATGGATAAGAAACGTGAAATGGTTTTATAAAATGAAACTCCCCTTGTTGAATCTTTTGCCAGAAGAAAAGGGTTTTTGATAATGTTTGAAGTATAAAAGGAGTTTTATACAAGTTTAAAATGATCAAAAGTTTTAAAAATTATATATATCTGTATATATATATAAAGGATCTTTTGAGGATTTTAGAAAAGGTTTTGGGAACCTTTGGATTTGGAAAGGCTTTTGATTTTTGGGTAAAATCAATATGAGAATTTGAAAAGCCTATTTTGAGAATTGTCGATTTTGGAATAATCAATTTTGTGTAAAGAAGCTTTGTATGAGATCATATTAGGTGTAAGATTTGAAGATACTATATGTGTATAGTATAAAATGTTTTGATGATGACTCTGGGGAAAAAGGCGCTTCCTTGAAATGAACTTCTCAGGAGTACCACCGGGTGGTGCTGCCTTGAGCCCCAAGGGGGGGGGTTCTAAAGTTGATCATGTGAGGAGTCCGGACAAAACTAGTTCCTGAGGATTATGAGTAGAGTATACCATAGCGAAAGTCGTGTGTGCCGCTGAGAGCCAACAGTCTGCGTTTGTTTGTATCGGTAGACTACGACCTATGGTAACATAGCGAAAGTCGTGTGTGCCGCTGAGAGCCAACAGTATGCGTTTGATTTTATATCGGTAGACTGCGACCTATGTAGGAGTGGAGAAGTTTCATTTCGACAGCGAAAATCAGAGGCCGCAGAGAGCCTGCAATTACATGGACTTTTGTTGTGATGGCAACGTAACCCTGGAATGTAACTGCGATCTGTCGTGGGTTCCATGGTGTAATCAAGAGGGCGCGGAGAGCCTGTAGTTACATGGACTTTTGCTGCGATGGCAACATAACCCTGGAATGTAACTACGACCATGGATGGGGGTGATGATTTCCAGAGCATTCTCACAAAGAAATTTATTCTATTTTAAAAAAAAACAGTTTTCTAAATTTTCAATAAAATTATTTTCAAAGTATTTTCACTAGATGTTGAAAACGGGTCTGCCAAGCACTTGCAGATTTTCAGTCATACGCCTGATCAACGTATGACCGAATTTTTGTGAGAACGAGCATGCACTTATTGAGACATCGAGCTATAAAAAGTATTTTTATAAAAAACTATTTTGTAATATTATGTAGATTTTAAAAAAAAGTGTTTTAAAAGTGATCAAAGAAAAAAATTCTGATAAAAGCATTTTGATAAAATTTTGGCTTCGTCCCTTTTCGAGGACGAAAAGATTCAAAGCGCGGAGGAATGTAATAACTCGGATTTTTTTTGAGATCTGTTAATTGAATAGTTAACTGATTTTATTTAAATAAATACATGTCTGGATATATATATTCAAGTGAATTTGGAAACTATAATGATTTAAATCAACAAGATGAATCTTATAGTAAATTAATGAATATATTAATAGATATGTGTAAACTTTATAGTATTGAAATTTTAAGTATATACCTTCAAGTATATGTAAAATAATTTGAAAACATTAATTTGAATAAAATTAGATAAAGAATTTAATATACATAAGACATTTATATAAGAACTAAACTGGGCATATTATAAAATATATATATATACAATAAAACATATTTATACATGAAATTCCAAATGTAACATATATTCATATACAAAATAATAAATGGAAAGCTAAATTGATAATACATATTAATATATGTACATATGAATAAAACATAAGACAAATTTAAGACAAATTTTTAACATTTATAAATATATAAGGCATGTAAAATCCAAGTGGAAGTTAAGGACAACGTACATTGACATTTGTTAACTTAGTGTTACAAGTGGCAAACTTAAACTTTCTTTAAAAATTTAATTACAAATAAAAAAAAAGAGAAACTCAGATCTGTAAAACATTTTCAATCCACCAGGAAATCAAATAAATCAAAGGACTGACCAAATTTGCAAACATGAGAGCCAGAGGAAAATACAACATCAGTTTCCAAGTTTCATACCTGGGATCAAGCTAACAATTCGGAAAAAAAGTTGCAAGATTCAATTTTAAAGGATTCTCAGATCTTAAGCAATCAAGTTTTCAATTTTCGAAAGAGTTGTAGCTTCCAGTTTTTAGGCCTCTATTTTTAAAGCTCTATTCTTCATCTTATTATCGGTGAGTAAACTAATTTGGTTGAATTTGAGATGCATGTGTTTAAATCTGTTCAGCAAAGATATAAGCTTGGTTGCATTGATTAGTTTTATCTAATTTTAGTTAAATTACAATTGTTTGTTCCTGTATATGGTTGAGTGTTGTTTACTGGATATTATTGTGCCCATAGAACTCTTGAATATCAACAAGAAGATTTATATCTATCCATACAGTCAAATTCAAACCTGGACATTTAAACAGTAATGTTTGTAATATGATAATTTCAATTTTAAAAATAATTTCGAATAGGATTATGAAGTATGTATTACAAAAAGAAGTACTACAGGTCTGATTTAACAATAAGACCAAATTCCAATTTCTGGAATTCTTGTTTTGAATTGATAATCTGATTCTAAATTGTAAATGATAAATTTAGGCATAGGGATCATGATTTTTAAACTTCAAGGGAAATCGCATGTTATTCGAAAATTGGATTTCGAGTATTCTTTGATGATCGGCGAAGATTGGGGTTCCAAGTTTGTGGCTGTAGTTGCCCTGGAGATGGACGGAGTTGGCAAAATTGGTCGTTAAGTTTTTCTGTCACGGTGGTGGCCGGTCGACTGAACTTTAGGGTTATAGGGTTTGGTTGGAATGTGAATGCTTGCGCGGCGATTTCGAGCTCGAGACGACATTGGATTTGGACCGGTCGTGGGGAAAAGGAAGTTGAGGTTGTGTCGAGTTCATCGATGAATTTAGGGGAACTCCGGTGGCCGGAGGGTGTTGGTCGAGGCGATAGTAGGATAGTTTTTGGTTTGTGGTATGAAATCGTTTTTTTTATTTAGGGCTTCGAGGGGATATCTGGGTTGCCGTGGCGATCTTGGGGTCGTTAGCGACTGGGTAACGGCGGCGACGAAGGCTGGAGAACCTCCGATCTTACGTGCATATGCACGGTGAACCAGACATTGGTGATGGCTGTTGGATATCTTTCGAATTTTTGACAGGTAGTAGAAGATGATGCTTCTCGGTTTAAAGCCGAAGTTATACGAAGTTTTTCCTCATCATTGGGTCGACGCGAGAAATGCATGGGGTATAGCTCGAGTAAATGAAGTGTGGAACTCGGGTCTGTAACAAGTTATGCTTTGTTGATAAATAAATCATGTTTAAAAATTAACATAAAGGACCAAGTTTTCAAAGGAAATATAAACCAAGTTCTGAACAAAGTAAAAATGTTTCAAAAATTTTGTTTAAAAGTAATTTTTATAATAAGTTAATTCCTATATGATTTTAAAGGTGATTTAATTGATGATTATTAAATGAAGTATAATTTATTTAATGTCATTAATTAAGAAGGGTAATTGATGGATAATTACTGGATGTAATAAATTTAAGGGAAATTAATTAATGGAAGTAATTAAGGGTTAATTACTTAGGCGAAATAATTAAGGATTAATTACTTGATGTAATTAATTAAAGGATTGATTAATTAAGGAGTTAATTAATTAAGGTAAGTAATTACAGGATGGTTAATTACCATTTATGATGGATTAAGGCTGATTAATGGAAGTAAAGAATTAAGGATCATTAATTAATGCAATTAATTAATATAATTAATGAGAGTAATTAAAGATTAATTACTGTAAATGGTTAATGATAATTAATTTGTGTAATTAATTTAAGGGTAATTACTTTACGTAATTGAATATAATTAATCAAGGACGATTAATTAAGATGGATGATTAATTAAGATGGATTATTAAAAGATGATTAATTAATTGATTTGTAATTAATAATGATTAATTAAAGGTAATCTAAGTAATTAATGATTTGTAATTAATTTAATTAGAGATAAATTAAATAAATTTTGGTAATGATCCATCTTGTTTATGAATGATTGAATGATGATTGAATGCCTGGAATTGATGTTTTGTGATATGATATGTTTGTGTGGACAATGATAATATGGTTACCTATTGATGGTGAATTGCTGTGTAAAAAGTGGCATCCTTTAATTAAAGATTGGATTGTGTTTAACTTGAATAACTTGGGTTAAGATGGTAATAAATTCGAAGAGACCGAAGTCGGTATTAGTAAATACCCGAAACCACTTCGAATCTTTATAAATTGATATGTGGAATCAATAGGCTGAAATGGAACGATTTAAGTGAATTGGACCATTTAATCTAAGTATTGGAACTTATATATTGATGTGTGATTTAAGTGATGTTTATAATGACTTGTGGAGATGTAAATTGATACAAGTTACACCGGTTTATATAAGTTGTATGTTTTTGCGTTCCATATTAGATGGGTTTACTCATGCTAGTTTCCAGCCTGACCCGGGTGTTACTTTGATGTAATGCTCGGGTCAGACCGAGTATTACAGATTTTCAGGTAAGGACGTTCTGGAGCTCAGGAGGCGAGCTGGATGGCTGGAACGTTTAGAGTATTTTCCACTATGATATATTATTGTATAATTAGGACATGTTTAAAAACTGTCCAGTGAATAGTAATGGTTGTAACTCTGATGTATAAATATAAGTGCATTGATACAGTTCTTCTTTTGTAAACTGTAATTATGTGCTATTATATTTTGATCCACTGCGAATGTGAGGTTTCTGTGTCTTGTTCCTGATTCTTCTTCTTTCTCTTTCCTTTCCTTTTCTTTTCTAACTTTCTGGAATTTTCTAGATCGAAATTTCCGGGTCGTTACAAATGAAATGAATATATCATTTTATAAGCATCAGGATTGAATAAGTATTTTCATAGAAATATCAAATAGTTCGATTTTCAATCAAAGTGCAGAGGAAGCGTGTGTTCATAAGAAAGAACGTTAAAAGGTATATTAGTATTTCTAAACTATGAGTAAACAACACATTGTTGATTTTACAATATGCTTGTATTAAAACCAACTTTATTTGTTTTTATACTCAATTTTGGATTGTAAATGATGTCTTTTGTGGTGAGTATAAAAGATATAGGGATTGTCCCAAAACGATATACAATAGCACCCTATTAAAAAGAGAACATGTAAGTTGGATTCCTTATGCATTAGTAATAGGAATTATCATATAGACAATGTTGTGTATGATATTGTGTTTTGTTTATGTATTTGATACATGGAGCAAATATAATGTAACGACCCGGCTTTTTCAACAGTTAATTTGCATTATTTAACATGAATTTAAACATCTAATTTGAATTATAATTTGATTTTGAATTTGAAAAGCTGTTTTATTTAATAAAAAAGGATTCAGGATTTAAATATACCAATTAATTGAATAAATTAAATACTTATTAAAACAGTAATTGACAATTGGGTAAATTATTTAAATCTGGAATTGTAAGCTTGTTAATAATATTTTAAAGGCTTATAAAATTTATATTGATAATACTAGAAGCAATAGATGGATTAAAATTGAATTTAACCATGGTTTGCGCGATTTTAAAATTTCATTGTTTATATTGACATTTAAAATAGCCTTCCGAGGCACAGTCTCGGAATCCAACGAAAACAGTTCCGTTGGATCCGCAATATTGAATTATTGCCGGATTTCAAATTTCGTAAATTTTGGAGTGATCATGTGATCGTACGGGAGGTAAACGCTTCGAAAATAATTAATTGTTTAAATAAAATATCTAACATCTTTTCTCCAGTTAAACTTCTTTCACCTCAGCAACCCTATTTCTGAACAGCCGCATTCTTTCAAATCGTGCTCCCTCATCCTCATAATATCTCGTACCCTTTGTCTCCCATTCGAAGCAGAAATCAAATCGATGGTCGCCTTCATTCTTCTTATATTGCGTATCCTTCCTCTTTCATTCTTCACGAGTTCGAAATCGAAAGAAAAAAATGGCCGCCTTTCCTTCTTTCCCAATTCGAAACCTTATCTTCGTTCCCTTCCTTTTCTCGAAATTCAATTTTTTTAGGGCCGAACCTCTCCCACTTATCAATACCTCAGCGACTTCAAAAAAAAAAATGGTGAACGCAGCCTAATCGAAGTCGAATTCGATTTTGAATCGAAAGTCGTGGCCTTCCTTTTTGATCGAGCTTCCCTTTACTCATAGGCCATCTGCTCATGTCTTGGTTCACGAGGCCGAGGGTTGGAAGCATCGCGGTTTGGGGGAGGGTCACGCTCGTGATTGGATAAGGTGTCGTGTGACCGGTTGGGGTTGTTGAGGTGCGATGGTCACTAAGGTAGGCAGTGCTCAAGGTGGTTCGACCTAGGGTTTCTCGACCTGGAAGCTAACTCGCGCGCGATGGAAATGGGAACGTGACGCTTCAGGTGACGGCAATGTGAAGTCGAGCATGTGTAGTGGATTGAGGCGATCTGGAGATCGTCGCGGCAGGGAGTCGCGTGGGTTGGGCATTGCAGTTCCATCGAGTCTTTGAGGTATCTGTAGTTGTTTGTTTTCTTATGGTATTTCTTTCTCAATTTAAAAGTAATGATACATATTTAGCTATACAGAGGAAAGGAAAATGAAATTTTAAAATTCAAAATTTTATTTCTGTTTTTTTTACAAACATATATGTATAAATAGAAATATATAATACCCAGTTTATTGGTTAAGATATATATATATATATATATATTCAGATAAAGTTTTGAAAGAAAAGAGGAAATAATATAATAAGAATTTTAAGGGGTTGGAAGTTATGTAAAAATTTGGGCAGAAAAGGAAATGAAATTAAGTTTGGTTAACGATCATTTGGAAATTTAGTAAATTGCTAGTTAATTTTTAAAAGGGAAACTTATTACAATTTAATTACTTGTTAAAACCAAATCAATAGTAAATGAAATTTATTTAATTGGTAATTGATTGTTTGATAAATTTCAAATATTTATAAATCGTATAAATTGTTATACAAGGTCAAAAGAATTATGAGGACAAGCCCGTTGGGAATGGATGGCAGACAGTAAAATAAAGGTGAGTTAATCTCACTCAGTTAAACTAAAATTTAAATGATTAAATTTAAATAATTGCTTGAATGGCTGAATTGATTGATGTGATATAGTATGAAGTTTTGGAATTGGCATATTATATTGTGCTAACATCTGTGGATGCAGGGAAACAGGTTGGAGGGATCCAACAGGATTCCTCAAAACTATTTATTTTATATATATGTTGTTCTGTGACAGGATGATATATTGAGTTGGGTGGTTTTATAGATAATTGAATTATCAACTGTTGAATAACAGAGAAGTTGAAAATTTGAAATTTCTATTACCGTTGATAAATTAATTTTGAAGAAGTTAAATAAAACTCAAATAGAAAATAATTATTTGAAATTTGAACCTACTTTAAGTAAGAATGAAGAAAAGAAATAAAAGTATATTTTCTACTTAAATTAAACTTTAATGTGATAAAGTTGAGTTTGGAAAATTTAAATTATAAATTTATACTTGAAGGAATATTGTAATCGATAAGTGGATTAAAGAAATGGAATCATATTAAGAAATGGAAATGGAGGTCTATTAAGGAAATAAAAAGAAATATTAATAAGGAAAGAAAAGAAAATTTATTAGGAAATAAAGAAGATGCTATTAAGAATTACGAATAAGAAATTCTATTAAGAGTTAAAAGGAGATTTTATTTAATAATGAATGGAACTTATTAAATGGGACAATATGGAACTTTATAGGAAGAAATAAATTATAAAGATGAGATTTTTCAATCAAACTATCTGATAATAAATGAAATCCAAGGAGATTTTATAAATTCATGAATGGAATTTATAAATGAGATATGAAATTGGTTGAATGGAAATAGCAGGATATTTCCAAAGGTGAATGTGGACAAGAGGCATTTATAAATGGATATTGGATTTTCTAAAATTATAATTTATTTTAAAAGGAATATTTTAAATTAATATACTATATAAATCTTTTTATAAACTATTATTTGAATGTAAAATATTTTCGAATTAGTTATTTTGAAGGTTTAGCTATTATTTATTATAAACTCTAAGTTTTCTAAAACCAGCTTTGAAACTTATAAATAACTAGATATAAATCTTAATATTTAATATTACTTCTTATTTTATAAATCTATATGTTTTAAAAAATGTTTTTAAAATCCAATTAAAATCCTCTTGTGATGGTAAGCAAATTAATTTAAATGGGATAAGATTTAGGAGAGATCTTATTAAGTGGAGAAAGTGAATTTGAGAAATTATAAGGAAAGTGTAAATTGATTTTTGAAAAATGAATGAGAAATAAATGATATTTCCAAAGGGTAAATCAATGGAGTGAGTATAAGAAATCAATTAAGTGATTTCATGGGAATAAAGGGCTTTGAAAATTTATTCCAAATGGATTAAATGGAAATATTATCTGTATGATAATTAGAGTAAATAGTTTGTTGAAATTATTTGATGGTTGCTTATGTGTGATTAATTGATAGTTAAATAACCGACTATCAATATTGGACAACGCGCTGATCGTTTCGAAGAGTCCGGGATCGGATTAAATTATCCGAAAACCACTTCGATCCGGTTTGAACGATTACGAATGAAGACCGTGAAGAGTTGATGACGGTGATTCGGTTTGTCCAGACCCAGGACAACTTGTATGGATTGAATGCTTTCAAAACATCGTCAGGTGGACGACGAGCATTCTAAGTGACGCGTTCTTGAAAGGTAACGTTAAACCTCAAGCCTCATCAACCGGGAATGGCTAAAACAGGGGAGGTGCAGCAAAGTTAGGTGGGTCATGCCCAAGCAGGACAAGATATTTCCCCTGTCTAGATGTCCCTTTTTATTCGGCTTAGTGGGTGGTTGGTCGCGCCAACCACGGGGTTTATCTTGTTCGGGACTGTTCAGTAAGGAATGGTTCCGACCTTGTGTTGCAGGGGATGAAGGGAGTAATCCTCGGTACTCTGATCTAGACCAGGTACTGTGACGGGCGGTACCCCAGTAGCCCAGCCATTGATGGAAATCCATTCTCCCTACGAGCCTTGTACGAGTTTTGTTTGTATTACCCACTCTGCGTCTAGTAGCTGGAATTTAATCATGTAACAATTTCGGCTATTTTATAAGTATTTGTATATAGACCCTATTATAATATCAGAGGATTTCTATAAAAAGAAAATGTTTTAGCTATCGTAAGGTAAAAACCCGACATGTTTATTTGTGGCGTGGTCTTACGAGATGCTTTTGTTTTCAAAGGATTTTCAAAAATTAATAATCCAATTGAGTGTGATTTTCTCACGCTGGTATTCCAGACTGACTCGGGTGTTGTTTTATATGATGCTCGGGTCAGACCGAGTTAAACAGGATTCAGGTTTTATACTGGAGCTCAGGAGACGAGCTGGTGACAGAGCGTATCTACGTATTTGCCTATTATTTCCGCTGTGTATGATCTTATAGTAGTTGTCTCTGTATGAGTTGATTGATGTACTCTGATGATGGTATGTATATATATATGGCAGTACAGATTTCTTATATTTAAAACTGTTGTTTATATATATTATATTTTATTCCGCTGCGATGTGAGACTCTGATGTTATTTTCTTTTTCTTCTTCTTCTACCCCTTTCTTCTTTTTCATAACTATCTGGAGTTTTCGGGTTTGAAAATTCCGGGTTGTTACATATAAAATCCAAATTTATATCACTAAATTGTTTTTTGAGGTGTTCTTACATATTTATGAAATACTAGAGAATTGTTTATAGAAACAACGAACTCGTTATGATGGAATGTTTGGATACAAACTTTTATATGTGATATTGAGTATAACATGTCAATGATAAAATTTAAGTTAAAATCTTTAATTTAAAAACGTTTCAAAATAAAAGTGGTTGTGGTCGGTTCAACAAAATGTTGGGAACATTAACTTGAATAGCGCAACAATAAACCAATGTGTATAGATATAAATGCACAAAATTATAATTGAGCCAAATGTGATTCCAAATGTTGAGAATCCCATAATATTGTTATAAGATAACAATATCATGAAATTGGTCATGATAGAACTTAAATCTCACTAGAAGTCGAAAGAAATACTTCGAATCATTAAACATGATAAAGGCAGTTTATCAGTGTCACAGAGAGTTAGTCGACAAAGTAGACAATTAAAACATAATAGCGTACTCATTCACTAAGGGACTGACCTAATAGGTTTTGATAAAACTAATTGGACAAGTTGGAATTAGATTCCATAATTAACCCCATGTAATGACCCGTATTTTTAAACAATTAAAAATACTAAATAAGTTTCTAAATAAAATTATTAGGAATAAAAAAAATAAGATTTAAATGATACAAATTAAATTATAATACAAGTAATGAGCTTAAGTAAAATTTCTATTAATGAAACATGTTTGCGATAATGTAAGGATGATAACAAATGCTGGTGTTTATTTTAATAACATTGGTTTGAGTGAAATAAACAATTGTCTGAATATGAATTTCTAATTGATTGGAATAATAAATGTTAATAAAGAATAATAAATTTTTCTTTATTAAAGAAGAAATCATATGTTTATCTATTTGAAATGTTTAGTAGCTGAAAGATTGATTGCATAGACGAGAAACTATTATTTGGTAAGAAATGTATAATTCCTGATTGTATCCAATAGTGTATAAATATGTATAAATTACTAGTAGATAGGAGATAATTGTTCTATTTATCATTACGTTTAGTTTGTCCATTTTGAAATTCACCTTTGTAAACAACTGAAATTAATCTAATTGAATAATTTTGATTAATGGTAGAGAATACACCAAATTGTAAATTAATAGATGTAATTAAACGTAGCTTATGTTTTGTGAAAATATAAGGAAAGTTGATTTAATGAAAAGAACATTTATATCAAATAATTTGAATATTTCATTGTGAATGTAAGTTTAATTTCATTAAAATAAAGAATAGAATGATTGGTTTAAAGGAAGAAATGTAAGTATATTTGAACTGTATTTTAGCATACAGATGGATTACAAGAGTAGGAAAATAATTTATTTAGGTAAGTTATTTATTACTATGTTGTATAAACAACAAATTTATAAAGGTGTTTAAATGACTAAAGGAAATAATTATTCTATTTTTCATCCATTTTGGTTTTCAGTTTTGAAATTTAACTTTGTAAGTAATTGCAATTAATGTTATTGAAATATTTCAATTAGAAGGGAAGAATCGTTGATTGCAATTAATAAATTTAACAAAAGTAACGCACCTTTTTTGTTAAGCAGAAAGATGTTTTAATAGAAATAAAAGATCATTTTGGGTAAACCAAATTGATCGTTTTCATTTTTAAAGTAAGTAATTTTATTTATTATGCATAGATAAAAAAAAACTAAATGCCTACAAATTTGAATATTATTTGAGTTAATGAAGTTAATTTGGTTACCTTTCACAAATTGAATTTCAGAAAGGTTGTGCGATGTACATGGTCCCTTCATTTCTTTTGTTATTAATTGTTGCATGTATGTTTTAAAATAGTTATCTCATTATTAATACCTGATCGGTTTATTTTTCCTTCTATTTAATACATGGGCCTAAACTTTTAGGTTGTATTTAATTATTGCCGCCTCATTTTCGCATATACAAAATTTCACTTTCCTTTGGTTTGTAAACTTTTCCATTCGTACGTACATTTCTTTATGCATTATTAATTCCTGAAGTTTCCAAAATAAAACGTGACATTTATTTTTGCTCTCCACCTTCATTTCATAATTATTTAATAACCTGCAGCCTATTTCTTTCATTTGCAGAGTATATTTATGTTTTTTTGGCTAAGTCTTATTGGGTTTTTTTTAGGCTAATGGGCTCCTTAGTAAACCAAGAGATCCTAAAACCATAAGAGACTTTGGACCCTTTCTTTTCCTACCCATTGGTCTTCTATTTTTTATCTGACTAAAACCAAGTATATACAGAAATTCCTCATTTGAGAAACTTTCTGCATACTCTTCTTCTTCTTCTTGCTCAAATCTACAAAAAACTCCAAACCCCGAATGTCCTAGATCTCCAAATCAAATTTCATCCTTCCTCCTTAAAAATTATAGCCTACATCTCTCCTCTTGCCGTTGCCCACCTCCATCACTACCCACAATCATCGGCAGTAACCCATGGCCAAAGCCCCACCTTCCCTCTCCTCTTCCTTCTCCTTTTTCCCTTCCCCTTTTACCTCTTTCTTCCCCTTACTCCATGGCTTATATGTTCCATTAAACAGCTCTAAATCCAAAAAAAAATTAAAACTGCGTATAATTTCAATGGGAACAACTTTGTTGTTGAACCCTTCTTCCCATTTCGAATATTTCTATATTAAAAACTCCATTTTTCAAGTCCTTTCTCGGGTCCGGTTTTGGCCCAAAATACCTTATATTGTATCAATCATATCTCCTTCAAAAATAAATCAAATTATGTAATTATTTTTTCAAATCATTTATCTTTCTAGTGGCTTCAACTTTCTTTTAGATCAGTTCTTCAAATTCCTTAATTTGCTATGCCAGAAATTCAAAAATATTTTTGAAGTATTTTTGAACTCGGATTTTTAACTCAGAAAATACCTCTGTTTTTTTTTTTGACCATAACTTCCTCAAGACAGAAGATTTTTAAGTGATTCTTTTTTGTAAGTGGAGAGAAAATAATTTTCAACAACTTTCTAGTTAGTCACTTTTACAGATTTAGTAATATCCTAGCTTGAATATATTCTTGAATATGACCTAGTTTCAGGTTTGTCTGTAGTTTGGATCTTGGTTGTTTGGAAGTTGGAAGTATTTGAAACTTGTTTATTGATTCATGTTCGTGTCCAAGCTTTGTTGTATTTGCTTTGCATTTGTATCTTTGCTAGAAATCTCTACATTGCTCCATTTTAATCATTAACTATGTAGCCATGAAAGGCGGGCAACACTCGCAACTACTAAATTTTATTATGTTAGTTAAATTGAATTTGTGATGTGATTAGAAATTGATTGGTTGCTGTTTAGTATATTTTAATTTGTCATTCAAGTTAAATCTGACTTTTATTGAATTTAATTGCCATTTAGTTTAATGTTGAAATTTAAATTTTCAGTTAAATACCTGTAAATGATAACCAATAAATTGTTGGTTGTTTTTGGTTGATTTCAATGATGATTGCGCGGTATGTTCAATTGTTGATATTTGGATGATTGGATGGATGTTATTGGTTGACATTTTTGATGATTGGATGTTATTCATGTCTATATCTCTGTTATCCCAAAAGGTTGAAATGTTACATACCCGAATGATCTTATAGATTAAGGGAAAATCGTTATGGGTTGAAATGATAAACCCAAGCGGTTTTCATTGATTTGGAAATGTCGATTTTTGATACTGGTTGGAATGACATATACCCATATAATTTCTTAAGTTTGGACTTTTATTTGGAACTGAATTATTTGAAGGGTTTAAGTTAATTCAAATTTTGGATTTTTTTTAATTAGATGATTAAGATTGATGTTTCAAATTATTTGAAACCCTTTAAATGATTATATTCATGTTGTAGACTTGATAGGAGATGAAATATTGTAACATCTATGAAACCATTGCACTAATATTTCTATTTTACTTGTTTTTATTTGATTTACATAAGATCCTTTAGTTCTGACTCGAGTGTTTTGTCTTTTCATTACGCTCGGGTCAGTTTGAGCTTTTTAGTGTATTGAAGACTATTTTATGGAGGACGAAAACGAAGATTCAGTATATTATTGCTATTTATTATTCCACTACATTCTATGTTCCGTTGCATTTTTTGTTTATTTCTGATGCATGTATAACTCTGATTTGAATTGTAAAAGTGTAATTAAATATTATTCGTAAAACAGCTTCATGAACTGTTTATTTGATTATTATATTTTGTCGTTCCGCTATGAGATTAGGTGTTTTTTTCTTATTTACCCCATTAACAATCCTCCCTTTTGAGTGGTTTAAGTCTGACATGTGCAGATTATTGTCGATTTAAACTATCCAAAATGGTGGGTCATTATAGTCAGTATCAGAACTTTGGTTTAGACATACCTTAGCTTTTTAGGGTTAACTCGTTAGAGATATGGTAGAAATACCCTAGAAGGAGTTGTCTGAGTGTATATACGAGATCATGTATTTGTTAGTGTTATAAAAATGTTTTATACAAGTTTTGAAATGAAATTATTTTTCCTAATATTATATGATATATATAAAGGAATAAATTTTTATAACTAATATAGTTATTTGTAATGTGTTTGATTTATGAAATGATAATATTTAGTTATTATTGTTGAGTGGTTGAGTTTTTGTCAGTTTATCAGCATTCGCTACTTATTGTTGATTGAATTAATGGACTAAACACTAGTTTAATAATTGTATATTAAAGAGAATAAAATGAATAATTATGATATTTGTTTATGAAATTGAAATGTTATTGTGAATTTTGTTGTTTGTTGACCGATAGTTTCAACTATTGGAATAAAATGGAATATCTGGATATTTTAGATAATTGAAACCTTCTGAATTAATATATGAGTTGAAACTTAGAAATTATCCTGAATTATGCAGTTGAATTTGATAACCTTAATTTGAAAGCAAGTGAAACAAGGTTTAATTTTTTATATCTATGTCTAGTAAATAAATAGAATTGTTTTATACATTCTTGGCATGTAATGTAATAATATACAAGTGTGAACTTTAAGCCTTGGGATGCTTAAATTGAAATTGTAATTAAAGAAATGTTGTAGCTGAGATTAAATTGGAAAAAATGTGTTTATAAACTTAATTAACATTTATGAAATGTGTCATAAATAAACTAAAAGGTAAAGGTAAAACTAAATGGGATAAGAAAATATGAATTAAAAGTGAAATGATTATAAATAAAGCCATGACTTGTGAATTGTTATGAAATATACGGATGTTGCAATAAATGGTTATAAATAAATTTTTGTTAACTTTAAACTCGAACAATGTCTTATAAAAAGGAATTAAACTTTTATAAATTGGTTATGAACTTAAATAAATTCCTTGTGAAATGATTTGCAAATAAATGTAGTGTTAAATGAGAAATATTACATGTGAAAGAATGTAATTTAAATTGAAGAGAAATATAAGCAATATTATGAGAATGAATATATTAATGTTTTATATTAAATGGAGAAATTCTGTGAAACAAATACTAAAGTATGAAGTGATATTTGTGTTAACCAATGAGATTAAAAATGAATTTAATTGAAATGTAATTGTAATGAAACAAGTTGGAATAATTATGTAAGTTGTATGTATATTATTTTATTCGCAAAATTAATTTGATTCGAATTTGGGTGCACAAGTTCTATGTGAATTACACCACTTTGTGTTAGGATTTTTCGTTCGATTCTTGAGGGTGAATATTTGATATGGATTTTTGGCTTGATTCTAGAATTATCTATCATAGTATATAGCTATGCAAGTAGAATGATGGTTTCTAGTCAAGAAACCTTATCGAAGTCGGCATTAGGGAAGTCGAACGAAAAATACTATTTCGAAAGCGAACTTGTGTGGAGCGAGCGATCAAATGTGAGTTTGCGAAACGAGGACATATGTACATTTTATGTTCTAATATTATTGATATGCATTGATGCTGAAATTGAAATTGTTGGGTTGGATATCTTTGTAATTTAAATTGGAATTTTTCTCGTATGCAAAACTACTTTTAATTTAAAACCATTTTACAAAACTATTTTCTTTTATTTTTCTTATACAAACTATCTTATTTTATTTTATTTATAAAAATATTTTACAAACTATTTTATTTACAAAACTATTTTACAAACTATTTTATTTACAAACTATTTTACAAAACTATTTTATATACAAAACTATTTCACAAAACGATTTGTACACAAAACGATTTATACACAAAACCGTTCTAAATTCAAAACCTTTTATAAAGAAATAATGTTCAATCCCATATGGCTTTTCATATAACGAAATTGATTTTGGAAAAAATTTGATTCTTGTATAAGATGGATTTATATATAGTATAAGGTGATTTTGAAAACTATTGATTTTGGAAGGCATTCGATCTGAGGAGGTAAATCTTATATATAACGGAATTTATATAAGAATGATTTGATATATTCAAGATTCTTGATTTCGAAAATACTTTATTTGAAAATGAAATCTTATATATAATGGAATTTATATAAGTGTGATATTTGAAGCAATGATTTTGAAAGGCTACTATATATGGTATGTTATATTTTGAAGTAAGAGGTATGGGGGCGCACCCTCAACGAAGAAGTACAGTATGATATACTTCGACCCAGATGGACTTGGGGAATCCAGGAATGGATTCGACCGATAAACCCTAATATGATTGGGTAAACTTAGAAATGGATTCGAACCGATATGGTTATTTGGACTTAAACTCACGATTTCCTCGATTTTTTTCAAGGTAGATGGTTCTTTAGTTCACCCAATGGAGGCGCTTTCAATCCTAGGATCTATTGTTAATGGATCTCTCGGGAAGGAAGTGCGTCCATTGCGTAAATCATTGAATCAGCTGTTACACTGCAGCAGGGGTTGATGGTCCCTTGTTTACGAAATGGCTACGATATTTTTCTGGAATCTGTAAGGTGGAAGGATGTTCTGGAAAGTTTTGTGTCCATTGCATAAACACTGGATCAGCGGGCCACTGCTATCGTAACATCGTCGTTTGACATCAGATTTTGAGCAGTACTTCTCATACTTGTTTTTAAGTATTTTTCACTAGGTGTTGAAACAGGTCTACTAAGTACTTGAAGATTTCTAGTCTTATGCATGATCATCGTACGGCTAGAGTCTGCAAAAACGAAGATAAACTTGTTAAAACATCGAGTTATAAAGTATTTTGATAAAGTATTATATAAAAGATATTTAGGTCATTTTTTCATTTCTAAATACTTTAAAATGTCTAAAATATTGTTTATTCATGTACAACATGGTTTAATAGTGAATTATTAGTGTTGTAAATATTGTGAGAAGTTATTAATTAAATAAATCATATTTAAAGTTAATGATTATTGACTTATTAATGAAGGTTAAAAGAATTTTGATATTTAAAATAAATAAAATTTATAAATAATGGATTTAAGATTTTCAATAACTTTTTTAAATATAAGTAATGATCTAAATAATTGTTTTCAAATAGTTTACATATGTTTATAAAGATGTTATTTAAAAAAAAATAATGGTATTTATAAATGAAGCAAGAAATTTTACAGATGAATTTTTCCCTGAAGTATTGAAGTATTAAAGATGATTGATTTGCAAATGAAATTTTCAAATGAATATTTCAATTAAAATTTATATAAGTTTCTTTGAACGTATAACTTAAAGATGTTATATAAATGGAAAAAATTGATTTGCGAAGTTATTTATAGTAATATACTTAACAAATAAATTTGAATCTCTATTTTGGAAGTATGGTTTGAAATATTTACTTGATTTCGAAGTACTAATAGTAAATTTATAGGTTTATTTACTATTTGAACTTTGCATTAAACCATAATAAATGTTTTTCCATGATTTGAATCTTCATCTTAAAACAAGTAGGTAAAGTTAATTATGAGGATATGAAATTTTCTACTTTGATTTGGATATTTAATGTAAGATTTGAGTATACTATTAGTTTTAGTTTAATAATCTAGAGTTTATACTAATTTTAAAATAACGAGTCTAATAAAGTATCGAATTTAAGGAACTTTATTTTTTTTTGAAAGCTTATCATAATGTTTTGAAATAAACTTCTAACACTGTTTAAACTTTTTGGAAAATCCTTGCAAAATGCTATGAGCATGTTTTAAATATATCTTATATTCTTACTAAGTAAATGAGGCTAAATGTTTTAATTGAATTTTTAGATATATTGAAATAATTCTTTTCTCTTCAAGAGCGAATAGCAAAAAAATACTTAATTTTTTTTCTATAATAGAATTAAGTTATAAACTTAGGTAAGGCAGTAAGTGCTTATGTAATATTTTATGAAATGATTCATTAATGACTTAAATCTTTAATGGAAAACAAATCGTGTACGTGATTGATCTTTATATAAACAAATGAATGGAATGGTAAATGACGAGAGAAAAAACTAATAGAATAAACTAAAGTAAATTTAAAATTCTTGTTGTATGGTTGATGGGAGTTTAGAAAAGAATATTTGTAATTGTTGGAGGTTGTATGAATAATTAATTAAGTAATTATATAAGGCTGTTGAGAATAAGGTACAGTTATTAGTTTATTTATCACCCTTGTACGATTAAAAGGTCTGAACCAGAACAAACCATTAGTTTTGGTTGCTATGGATGTATGATGGATTCTTCGTTGCCTATGATGGTCATATAGTTTTGTTTGCATATGATTGTGATACATTGTATGTTGTTTGAGCTATTGATTTGAAACAAATGAAATATTATTCTTTCATATAATTTTAACTCCTTGGATTATATAAGCGAAATACAAGTTATGGAAGCAATAGTTATTGCTTTTGGTGTCATAAATAAAGTTCGTTTGTCCGACAAATATGTACGTTTTCAGATTATGATTTTATAGCGATATTATATTGTTTTTCCATGGTTTAGGATATTTTATTTTGAAATATGATACATATATTGAAATTATTGATATTTCTATTTTCCTGACGTATCCGCACAAGGGAGACTCCGTGAAATTTTTCGAAAATCTAAGACTTAGAATGTTTTGTAGAAATTGAGTTATATTCAAATTTTTGGATTCCTTCTTGTTTCTTTTCGGGGACAAAAAGTTTTGAGTGGGGGGATTGTAATGACCCATATTTTTCAACATTTAAAAATATTAAATAAGATTTTTGAATAAAATTGTTAGAAACAAAAAAATTAAGATTTAACTGATACATATTAAATTACCATACAAGTTATGGGCTTAAGTAAAATTTCTATTAATGAAACATGTTCGCACTAATGTAAGAATGATAACAAATGCTAGTGTTTATTTTAATAACATTGGTTTGAGTGAAGTTAACAATTGCATGAATGTAAATTTCCAATTGATTAGAATAATAAATGTTAATAAAGAATAATAAGTGTTTCTTTATTAAAGAAGAAATCATGTGTTTATTTATTTGAGATGTTTGGTAGCTGAAAGATTGATTGCAGAGACGAGAAACTATTATATGGTAAGAAATGTATAATTCATGTTTGTATCCAATAGTGTATAAATATGTTTAAATTACTATTACATAGGAAATAATTGTTCTATTTCACATTATGTTTGTTTTGTCCATTTTGAAATTCAACTTTGTAAACAATTGAAATTAATTTGATTGAATAATTTCAATTAATGGTAGAGAGGACACCAAATTGTAAATTAATGGGTGTAATTAAACATAGCTTATATTTCGTGAGAATATAAGGAAAGTTGATTTAACGAAAAGAACATTTATATCAAATAAAATGAATGGTTCATTGTGAATGTAGGTTTAATTTCATTAAAATAAAGAATAGAATAATTGATTTAAAGGAAGAAATATGTGTATATTTGATCTGTGTTTTGGCATACAAATGGATTACAAGAGTAGGAAAATAATTTATTTAAGTTATTTATTACCCTGTTGTATAAATGACAAATTTATAAAGATGCTTAAATGACTAAAGGAAACAATTACTCTATTTTTCATCCATTTTAGTTATCTATTTTGAAGTTTAACTTTGTAAGTAATTTCAATTAATGCTATTTAAATATTTCAAGTAGAAGGGAAGAAATCATTGGTTGCAATTTGTAACGACCCGTAAAATTCGACGTTTAAAATGAATTAAATTAAAAAGATTTTTAATTTAAATTTAGAAAGAAATAAAAATCTTATAACTTATATGGGAGCGAATGTAGAAATTAGATGTATCAATTGTAATTAAAATCAACAATTTAAAATTTATATTGCAATTAATTGAAATAGTATAAATTGTCATACTTGGTTATAAGTTTAATATAAGAAATAAAAGGGAGTGTAGAATTTGTGAATTACCAATAAAAATATTAACTAGAATGGAATTCAAATTTATATAAAATGGAAAGTGTAAATTTGTTGCATTTGGGTATAAAATTTAAAATATAAGTAAGTAAAAGTAGGCATTTAATTTACCGATGGAATAATACGTTGATTAATAGTAATTGTATATAAATTAAGGTAGTAATATTAATGGCAGTTGATGAATAACCAATTTAATGCAATTCAAATTGATTGAAACGACTGTTTAGGTTAAAATTGATTGTAAATAGGAATATTTGGAAATAAACTGAATATATGAAAACAAAATGTAAGCATTGAATTAAATTAATGAATTCAAATTATAATAAATGGTCATTGAAAAATCAGTGTTATGCAAGTAATTATAATGCTGTTATTGATAATAAACGTTACTTCAATGGTTATTAATACAGTAACGGAAGTGTGAATGAAAACTTAATAGAAACATAAATTTATTTTAAGGAAACAAGAGATATATTGTACAAATTGATGAATGAGTATAAATTTAATGCTAATTGGTTAAAATCAATATCATATGAGTTATTGCAACATTTGTTGTAAACTATAAACCTATAAATGTGATTTAGGGCAAATAGTGACTGTTATTATTTGTTACCAGTTTACTTAGGTTATTAAGCTGTGAGTGGGAATCAATTGAAATTTAAAATGAAACTTGGTATTACAATTCTGAGTTTAAGAAAATAATTACAAGATATAAATGTAATAGGATGCATAGAAATGTTAGGTATTTTGTAAAGTAATAAATGATGTAATTTGTGGTAATATGTGGTAATAATGTAAATTTAGGTAATAAGTGGTAATAATGTAAATTTAAATTTAGGTATTACGTTAATGTAAGTTTAGGTAATATGTAGAAATAATGTAAATTTAGGTAATATGTGGTAATAATGTAAATTTAAATTTAGGTATTACGTTAATGTAAATTTAGGTAATATGCGGTAAGAATGTAAATTTTATTCATAGAGTGCTAATGGATTTAATAAAAAGAATGAAATCAAGATGAATAAATAAATTAGGAGTATAAATTTTAATAAATGTGTGCATTGATTTATGGTAGGATTTAAAAGGCAATTAATAATTCAAAGGTTGATTTATTAAGAAAACAATGTGTAATGGATGGAAATGGAATAAGTGTAGTGTAATGAGAGTTGTTGTAATAATTATTTGTAAAGAATTAACTTACAAATATTACAAAATGTATAATGGTGACAATTGGTGTTGTTACCAATTTAAATGATCAATTTCAAATAAATGTTAACAAAATATTACATTAATGTGGAATAAACCATAATTGTAGTGTGAACGTAATAAAAAGAAATAGAAATGTTAATTGTATTCACAATGTAATGATTGCTTTAATAGTAAGGAGTGAAAATCTAAATAAAAGAATATAAATGAATAAGTTTTGTAAAAGAGTAAAAATATGTTTATTTATTTGAAATGTTTGTTAACTGAAAGATTGATTGTAGAGATGTAACGACCCGGAATTTTTAGAAATTAAAATTTGAATATTTAATTAATTTTAAATATTAATAAGTGAATTTATAAGTCAAATAAATTTTTATTTGAATTATTGGATTTAATTGAATAATTAAATCGATAATTTAATACGTTAAATTATGGAAATAATTGAAAATTGAGTTAAATATGATTGAAAATGATTTGTAAAATTTTATTTTATCATATGGGAGTTAGAAAGATATTTTAGAACTTTTAAAATCGAATTTAAAGTTAATTTGTGAAAATTGAATATTTTAATATTAAAATCGACTAGTGAAATAGCCAATTTTTGAACAGTCTCAGAATTGAACGAAACCAGTTTCATTGGATCCGTAATAGTTAGTTATTACCGGATTTCAAATTTCGTGTCAATCGGAGTTATCGTTTGATCGTGGCAGCTCGAAACGCATCGATTTATTTTTAATTTTAATTTGACGAGTGAAAATAGCCATTTTTCAAAAAGTCTCGGATTTCGACGAAACCAGTTTCATCGGATCCATAATGTGATATTATTGTAAGGTTTCAAATTTCAAGTCAATTGGATTTACCGTTTGTCCGGTACAAATTAAAACGCCTAGAAATCGACTTAAATCGGTTTAATTCAAATTGAGCGTTTATAGCCATAACTCGCACATACTTCCGAATTAGCTTCCGAAACCTGTTCCATTGTGTCCGGAACGTGGGATAAACCCTAGGTACGTCAGTTTCGGCGCGTAAATCAGAGTTCGGAATTTCCGAGATGAATAGTGTCGCTCGTTCCTTATAAATAGCCCCTACCCCTTCACAAAAAAAAAAATAACAACACTAAACCCTAATTTTAACCTAGCCGGCCTAGAAACTGAACGGCCAGAAAATCATCAACTTCTCCTCCTCTTTTCTCTTCATCCATCAATCGATTCACGAAATTATCAACTACAAAGTTATAGAGCACATCAAGATCTACAAGATCAACGGCTATGATTTGAAACGGAGCTGTAGATCGATGGAAAATTGCGTTCAAAGACCCTAGAGTCGGCCTCGTGATGCGTGCTACAGGGGTGGCCGAGCTCCACCAGGGTTGGGCCGAGCATAGGGGGGTTCGAGAGCTTCGTCATGGCGGGGTTGTGATCGAGTATAGGCGAGTGATTGAGGCGTAAATTTAAACCCTAGCTAGCTATAATGGGTTCGGCCCCATTTGCGTTTGCCTGGAGATGAACGAGAGGTTGGGGGAGATGAACTTGAGGCGTTGGATCTGCTATGCACGGCCTAGATTTAGTTAGGTATAAAAATTTTAATTTAGTTGTAAATAATTATATTTATAAGTGTACAAACTTTAAACTGTTGTATCTTGGTCATACGAGGTCGAAAAAATGCAAACTCAGTTGCGTTGGAATCGTATAGACGAGCACTACGCGATGAAATTGGATTGGAGTCATTTGGAGTTAGTGAGAATTTTGGGTAAAATTAAACGTCCGTTTAATTTTATTCGAAATAAATCGCTAAAACGGAAATAAAATCAAGGTGAGAATTTCTCACTCAATCGAATTAGTTTCGATTTTATTTTAAATAGTTAGATTTAAAATATTTGAATGCATGTTTGAATGATGATTGATATCTATTGATTGTTAAAATAGACATTATACGTCGTTAGTAAGCGGATGTTATTTAATAAAAACATATACCGCGAATATTTCATAAACAGTGAAATTGGTATTATATATAATATCAATATATATATATTGGCATATGTATATATTGCAGTTGTTGATTCCCCGCATTTTTTAGCGGATGAGACCCTATTACGCCGTTATTAAGCGGATAATATTTAATAAGAACATGTACCGCGATAATTTCGTACGGGAGCGAAATTGGTATTGTGCTAATGTTTTTGGATGCAGGAAAACAGGTTGGAGGGATCCAACTGGATTCCTCAACAGTTTTTATTTGATTTCAGATATTTTGATATTTGATGGATTTTCATATTGATATATGATATCGTTGTTTGTCGTGATTGATTATTTGGTGTGTAGCATCATTGGACCAAATTTGGAATTTTAAAATGATTTCAAAGTGATTTTTGAAAGTATACGTTTATAAAATATTTTTGAAATTGATTCATTTTAAATAAATAAACGTTATAATTTTTAATGTTATAAAAATTATGATTTTTGAGAAATATAGTTAAAAACTGATTTTTGAGAATATGATGCTATTGAGTTATAAAATAGTTAAATCGGGATTTTTGAAATTATTGTGAAAAGTTTAAATATAGGATTTATAAAATTTAATTATTTTATGAATCGAAATGGTGAAATAATAAAGGAGATTAAAGACGTTTTAAAGAATAATATAAATTGATTTATATTAAGAGATTTATAAATGGATATTTATAAATTGAAATGTTGACATTATAAAACGAGTTTTTATAAGTGTTTGAATGAAGTGGAAATGAATTTCATAAATGAATGAAATTTATGGAATTATAAACTGTGAAGTTATAAAAGAAATTTATAAATAGTAAGATTTATAAATTTGGTGAAAATATTTGAAGAATAGATTGGTTAAATAAATGGATCTTATAAGTTATAAGATTTATAAATTAGAAAGTCTTTAAAAGAACGATTTTGTAAAATAATCGTTTTATAAGTAATTGACTTATAATATGAACTTTTAGTTTATAATTAGGTTATAAACTGGAATAGATTAATAAAGGAATTTATTAAAGGAAGTTTTCGTAAATAAATAGAAATGGAATTTATAAACGTTGTTTTATAAATTCGCAAAAGACTTATTTTGATAAGTAAATGGTTATAACTTATTTATGGAGTTATATTCACATTTTTGACTGTGAATAATCCTTTAAAATGAAATGAATAAAAGGATGAAATTTGTTAACAAAGAATATTCACGTTTTTGAATAGTGAATAATATGTTAAAGAAATTGTTTTGAATGTGATATTTGAAATAGAATTAAAACGATCTAACGATGTTTTAAAATGTGTTGAGATTCGAAACCATAGATTTCAACATTTATTGTTGAAATAGACGTTTTCGAGAAATAGAAGGAAATAGTGGACTATAACACTGTTGTTATAGTAAATGATTTCCGAAAGGAAATGTTTTGTATAGTATTGGGATTTATATATCTATTTTAATTTTGAATCCCTATACTAGTGATTTTGGGTTGTCGTAACGATGTTTTACGTAACATTCGTTTTGGCCCAAATAAATATGTTTAAGAGAATGATTTCCTGAAAGAATAAAATATATACTAAATTTCGATTTAGGTATATTGAATATTTTCTAAGTGTTGAAAATAAATAAGATTTGTGAATTACTTATTGAATAAGTATGGAATTGTTTCCAATATAAAGTGGTATTTAGAATTCATCTTTTTGAAGATAAATTGAAAATGGATAATTGAAAACGTATATCAATAGATATTGTGAAATGTAAATTCACTAAGGAATTTATTAAAGAAAGTGAAATTGGTTTAAAAATAAATATTGATTTATTTTTGAAGTGTTGAAAATTATATATCTAGTGAAGATAATTTGGAAAATTATTTGGAATCTGGTGATGTGTGCATATCCAGTGATAGTTCAATAACCGACTATCAATATTTCCCTTTGAATGGGTAATTGATGTGATTTGTTTGAATGTGAATGCTACACTTATTTTTAAATAAGCGCTCACTATTCGGGTTAACCGGGAAAGGACCATGGGGTCGTATAACCCATTCCGAATATGTGATACGTCGTTATAATTGCATTGAAGATCGGTGTTGAAGACCCGGTATTTGCGAGAGCGATAGGATGACCTGTCGATTGTCTCTGCACTGAGTTGCAACGGTATAGAGACTCCCTAAGTGATGGGAAATCCGATCAGGATTGTGAATATCCGGATTGCAAGGACTTCTTTGTAAGTGCCTTCGGTTTTGTTCGAGCCCGGAACAGACTTGTATGGATTGTGTGTCTGACATTACAAGTTGAGATATAAAGCCGATTTCTTTCAAATATATTTCTGTTGGTTGCAAAGAATTTATTCTTTTAGCTTAACACCCTTCTCTGAGACGTACGAGCTCAGAGGTTATATAGTTGAAGTTATCAGCGATATATTCCCAATTTGGTAATGTGATATGCTGAGTGATGCTGAAATGATCATTGTGTTGATTATTGTGATAGGATCGTTTATTTGATCGTCTATCTTAGTGATCATTGTGTTGATCATTTGTTGACCCAAAGCATGGCTTTTGTATAAAGTATGTTTTTGTGGACGTGACTTCGTCGAACCTCACACCCCGGAAATGGTCAAAACAGGAAAGATGCGGCAAGGTTATGAGGGGTAGCACCCTTTAGGGTATGTACATTTCCTTCTGGATAGAGGTTGTATCATGGTATGGAGCCCAGATATTTAACCTATGTGGTTACTACGAATTTATTACTTTGTGGTTGTTGGTTTTCGGGATCCCGTGAGAAAGGTCGTTTACGATCGGGGAATGGCGTGCTCGTGTCAGTAGTTACCCAGTTAGGGGTAACCCGGCCTTGTGTTGGCAGAGTTCCGGTTTGGTTCTCGGGGATGTCTTTCCAGAGGCATTCTCATGTGGCAATGGGAAGTTCCTTGGCCTGACCATTTGTTGGAAATCCAATTCCCAATATGAAACTTGTACGGTATTAGTTGTAGAACCTGCTATTCACTTATGGTGGTCACCACTGTTTGGATGGTAGCTATAGTAGGCATAGTTCGAAATGTCTATGTTGGCTAAGATTTATATCTTTACTTTCGAAATGAATTTTTTCTACACTATGCACTAGTAATAATATCAAATGTTCATTTAAATGCGTATCAAGCATCTTTGACTATCATAAGGAGAAATCTCCTCCGATTCTGCGTTTGCATGTGTGTGTGTGCGGGAGGCCTTATGGTAGTCTCATTTTTAAAAGCATTGCGAATTGAAATAAAAATATTCCTCTATTTTGATTTTTAAAGATAAATAAACTGTTTTGAGTTCTCACACCAGTCACATGACTGACTTGGAGTTTATTGTTTTCCTTCCTAAACTCTGGGTGCCCACCAATTTTCACACGGGCAGTCAAGAGTTAAGGTTTATCAGGATATTCTGGAGTTGCTGGAGGCAAGCTGGATGGCATGGCATATTACTTATATAGTATTTCTTTTTCCGCTGCACTGTTTGTTGTTGTTGTTGTACACTCTGATGATATGATGTAATGTAATGTATAAAAGGTAATAACTGATATAGTTCTTTGTTTAAAGATTATTCATTTATTATTATATGTTGTTCCGCTGCGAATTGTGAGATTCTGTTGTTGTTCTGTTGTTTTCTATTCCGTCCTATTTTCTTCTATTTTCTCTCCCCTCTATCTTCTCTCTTCTTTTCTATCTTTTTCTCTTCTCTTTTCCTAAATTCTTTTTCTTAAAAACCCTCAGTGTTCGGTTTTCCGTCGTTCGATTTCTCGGCAGTCGATAAAGTGAGTGTCGATGTCGAATTTTCGGAAGTCGAAGAATCGTGTCCTGACAATGTGGTATCAGAGCTTATGGTTAAGCGACAACCATGGTTCTGTTGGGTATTATTCATTAGAGATAGAGTCAGTAGTACTCTAGATTGAGTTTGAGTGTAATAATAGCTATGAGAGCGTATTTGTTAGTGAATATAAAATTGTTTTATATTGTGATGATTGGTTTGTTGAGTGGTATATGAACCTTCGTCGGCGCAGCTTCGAAACTGAATCGAAGGGGTTTCTAAACACTTGAATAGAACAATTCGGCACAGTATTGTTTTAAATTGGGTAAATGAAATAATTTTACCTTAAGTATATTTTATATATGAAGAAATAATTTTCAGAATTATTAAAGTGAAAATAAGTTGATTGTTTAGATGTTTGAATAATCTAAATAAAAGAATAATTGTATAAGTAAAATGAATTATAAGAATTAAATTATAATTAATGTGATTTACAATTGTGAAATAAACTTATATATATAAAAAGTGAAACTATATGAATTTATTTATAAATGGGAATTTAAGCTAAGTAAAAAACAAGTGATGTTTGTGAAATGAAATATAAACTTGAGTTATATAAATGAATTGAATGAATGGATTGAATGTTAATCAATTAAATGTGAATTAAGTTGATATGAAATACTGAATATAAGTATTAATTCATTAAAATCTAATGTTATTAGAAAGTTGAATAATTGAATGAAAATCAATTAATTAAACCAATTGAAAGCAAAGTAATTTGGTTGTAATTAATATACATTGATTGTTATGTGATTGTTAGTTGATTATATATAATTCATTAAGTAGTTAATGAAATGGAAAGCTAAAGTAAATTGAATTCAAATTGAAAGTAAATAAATTTGAATAGAATTGAACGTGAATTGGATTTAATTAGTGAATGCAAACTAATTAAAATTAAATATGAATGAAAGTTGATAAAATCCAATGTAAATGAATCAAATGTGATTAAATTGAAAAACCAATTCATTGAATATTAATGAGAATATGAATGAATATTTATTTGTTATGGATAATAGTTGGTTGATGGTTGAATATATTGCATTTGTTGTTTAGTTGCATTTGCTATGTAGCATATATAGTTATTATGTTACTATATGTTGTATATTGAGATTATTGTCTATATGCATGTTCTCATGTTGTTTGTTGAGTGATTAGTAGGTGCGGATCGCGTTTGCTTCGCGTTTGGAGCTCGCTTTTGCGCTATGTTAGCCGTATATGCTTGCTAATAAAATATAAGGTACATATCTCGGATTAAATATCGTACTTTTACACTTTTTTCCCTTCGGGATGCCTCATTACTTGATGAGATGTATATTTGTGATATATATACTGTCATTTTTTTTTCGGATCGAGCCGCGCAAAGGAGACTATGGCGAATTTTTCCGAAAATTTAAGGCGTTAGAAAATTTTTGAGAAAATTGGAAAATTTTGAAAACTTTAACTTTGATTTAGAATTGAAAGTTAAATGATATAGATTGTTTTTGAAAGGATAACTAAGTATGATTTGGAAAACTTAGTAAGTATTGTAAGAAGTTTAACTATGAATTATGGAAAATTAATAAATTCTGTACTTTTCTTACTTAATAATTTCGAGGACGAAATTCTTTTAAGTGGGGAAGATTGTAACGACCCAGAATTTTTAGAAATTAAAATTTGAATATTTAATTAATTTTAAATATTAATAAGTGAATTTATAAGTCAAATAAATTTTTATTTGAATTATTGGATTTAATTGAATAATTAAATCGATAATTTAATACGTTAAATTATGGAAATAATTGAAAATTGAGTTAAATATGATTGAAAATGATTTGTAAAATTTTATTTTATCATATGGGAGTTAGAAAGATATTTTAGAACTTTTAAAATCGAATTTAAAGTTAATTTGTGAAAATTGAATATTTTAATATTAAAATCGACTAGTGAAATAGCCAATTTTTGAACAGTCTCAGAATTGAACGAAACTAGTTTCATTGGATCCGTAATAGTTAGTTATTACCAGATTTCAAATTTTGTGTCAATCGGAGTTATCGTTTGATCGTGGCAGCTCGAAACGCATCGATTTATTTTTAATTTTAATTTGACGAGTGAAAATAGCCATTTTTCAAAAAGTCTCGGATTTCGACGAAACCAGTTTCATCGGATCCGTAATGTGATATTATTGTAAGGTTTCAAATTTCAAGTCAATTGGATTTACCGTTTGTCCGGTACAAATTAAAACGCCTAGAAATCGACTTAAATCGGTTTAATTCAAATTGAGCGTTTATAGCCATAACTCGCACATACTTCCAAATTAGCTTCCGAAACCTGTTCCATTGTGTCCGGAACGCGGGATAAACCCTAGGTACGTCAGTTTCAGCGCGTAAATCGAAGTTCGGAATTTCCGAGATGAATAGTGTCGCTCGTTCCTTATAAATAGCCCCTACCCCTTCACAAAAAAAAAAAATAACACTAAACCCTAATTTTAACCTAGCCGGCCCTAGAAACTGAACGGCCAGAAAATCATCAACTTCTCCTCCTCTTTTCTCTTCATCCATCAATCGATTCACGAAATTATCAACTACAAAGTTATAGAGCACATCAAGATCTACAAGATCAACGGCTATGATTTGAAACGGAGCTGTAGATCGATGGAAAATTGCGTTCAAAGACCCTAGAGTCGGCCTCGTGATGCGTGCTACAGGGGTGGCCGAGCTCCACCAGGGTTGGGCCGAGCATAGGGGGGTTCGAGAGCTTCGTCATGGCGGGGTTGTGATCGAGTATAGGCGAGTGATTGAGGCGTAAATTTAAACCCTAGCTAGCTATAATGGGTTCGGCCCCATTTGCGTTTGCCTGGAGATGAACGAGAGGTTGGGGGAGATGAACTTGAGGCGTTGGATCTGCTATGCACGGCCTAGATTTAGTTGGGTATAAAAAATTTAATTTAGTTGTAAATAATTATATTTATAAGTGTACAAACTTTAAACTGTTGTATCTTGGTCATACGAGGTCGAAAAAATGCAAACTCAGTTGCGTTGGAATCGTATGGACGAGCACTACGCGATGAAATTGGATTGGAGTCGTTTGGAGTTAGTGAGAATTTTGGGTAAAATTAAACGTCCGTTTAATTTTATTCGAAATAAATCGCTAAAACGGAAATAAAATCAAGGTGAGAATTTCTCACTCAATCGAATTAGTTTCGATTTTATTTTAAATAGTTAGATTTAAAATATTTGAATGCATGTTTGAATGATGATTGATATCTATTGATTGTTAAAATAGACATTATACGCCGTTAGTAAGCGGATGTTATTTAATAAAAACATATACCGCGAATATTTCATAAACAGTGAAATTGGTATTATATATAATATCAATATATATATATTGGCATATGTATATATTGCAGTTGTTGATTCCCCGCATTTTTTAGCGGATGAGACCCTATTACGCCGTTATTAAGCGGATAATATTTAATAAGAACATGTACCGCGATAATTTCGTACTGGAGCGAAATTGGTATTGTGCTAATGTTTTTGGATGTAGGAAAACAGGTTGGAGGGATCCAACTGGATTCCTCAACAGTTTTTATTTGATTTCAGATATTTTGATATTTGATGGATTTTCATATTGATATATGATATCGTTGTTTGTCGTGATTGACTATTTGGTGTGTAGCATCATTGGACCAAATTTGGAATTTTAAAATGATTTCAAAGTGATTTTTGAAAGTATACGTTTATAAAATATTTTTGAAATTGATTCATTTTAAATAAATAAACGTTATAATTTTTAATGTTATAAAAATTATGATTTTTGAGAAATATAGTTAAAAACTAATTTTTGAGAATATGATGCTATTGAGTTATAAAATAGTTAAATCGGGATTTTTGAAATTATTGTGAAAAGTTTAAATATAGGATTTATAAAATTTAATTATTTTATGAATCGAAATGGTGAAATAATAAAGGAGATTAAAGACGTTTTAAAGAATAATATAAATTGATTTATATTAAGAGATTTATAAATGGATATTTATAAATTGAAATGTTGACATTATAAAACGAGTTTTTATAAGTGTTTGAATGAAGTGGAAATGAATTTCATAAATGAATGAAATTTATGGAATTATAAACTGTGAAGTTATAAAAGAAATTTATAAATAGTAAGATTTATAAATTTGGTGAAAATATTTGAAGAATAGATTGGTTAAATAAATGGATCTTATAAGTTATAAGATTTATAAATTAGAAAGTCTTTAAAAGAACGATTTTGTAAAATAATCGTTTTATAAGTAATTGACTTATAATATGAACTTTTAGTTTATAATTAGGTTATAAACTGGAATAGATTAATAAAGGAATTTATTAAAGGAAGTTTTCATAAATAAATAGAAATGGAATTTATAAACGTTGTTTTATAAATTCGCAAAAGACTTATTTTGATAAGTAAATGGTTATAACTTATTTATGGAGTTATATTCACATTTTTGACTGTGAATAATCCTTTAAAATGAAATGAATAAAAGGATGAAATTTGTTAACAAAGAATATTCACGTTTTTGAATAGTGAATAATATGTTAAAGAAATTGTTTTGAATGTGATATTTGAAATAGAATTAAAACGATCTAACGATGTTTTAAAATGTGTTGAGATTCGAAACCATAGATTTCAACATTTATTGTTGAAATAGACGTTTTCGAGAAATAGAAGGAAATAGTGGACTATAACACTGTTGTTATAGTAAATGATTTCCGAAAGGAAATGTTTTGTATAGTATTGGGATTTATATATCTATTTTAATTTTGAATCCCTATACTAGTGATTTTGGGTTGTCGTAACGATGTTTTACGTAACATTCGTTTTGGCCCAAATAAATATGTTTAAGAGAATGATTTCCTGAAAGAATAAAATATATACTAAATTTCGATTTAGGTATATTGAATATTTTCTAAGTGTTGAAAATAAATAAGATTTGTGAATTACTTATTGAATAAGTATGGAATTGTTTCCAATATGAAGTGGTATTTAGAATTCATCTTTTTGAAGATAAATTGAAAATGGATAATTGAAAACGTATATCAATAGATATTGTGAAATGTAAATTCACTAAGGAATTTATTAAAGAAAGTGAAATTGGTTTAAAAATAAATATTGATTTATTTTTGAAGTGTTGAAAATTATATATCTAGTTAAGATAATTTGGAAAATTATTTGGAATCTGGTGATGTGTGCATATCCAGTGATAGTTCAATAACCGACTATCAATATTTCCCTTTGAATGGGTAATTGATGTGATTTGTTTGAATGTGAATGCTACACTTATTTTTAAATAAGCGCTCACTATTCGGGTTAACCGGGAAAGGACCATGGGGTCGTATAACCCATTCCGAATATGTGATACGTCGTTATAATTGCATTGAAGATCGGTGTTGAAGACCCGGTATTTGCGAGAGCGATAGGATGACCTGTCGATTGTCTCTGCACTGAGTTGCAACGGTATAGAGACTCCCTAAGTGATGGGAAATCCGATCAGGATTGTGAATATCCGGATTGCAAGGACTTCTTTGTAAGTGCCTTCGGTTTTGTTCGAGCCCGGAACAGACTTGTATGGATTGTGTGTCTGACATTACAAGTTGAGATATAAAGCCGATTTCTTTCAAATATATTTCTGTTGGTTGCAAAGAATTTATTCTTTTAGCTTAACACCCTTCTCTGAGACGTACGAGCTCAGAGGTTATATAGTTGAAGTTATCAGCGATATATTCCCAATTTGGTAATGTGATATGCTGAGTGATGCTGAAATGATCATTGTGTTGATTATTGTGATAGGATCGTTTATTTGATCGTCTATCTTAGTGATCATTGTGTTGATCATTTGTTGACCCAAAGCATGGCTTTTGTATAAAGTATGTTTTTGTGGACGTGACTTCGTCGAACCTCACACCCCGGAAATGGTCAAAACAGGAAAGATGCGGCAAGGTTATGAGGGGTAGCACCCTTTAGGGTATGTACATTTCCTTCTGGATAGAGGTTGTATCATGGTATGGAGCCCAGATATTTAACCTATGTGGTTACTACGAATTTATTACTTTGTGGTTGTTGGTTTTCGGGATCCCGTGAGAAAGGTCGTTTACGATCGGGGAATGGCGTGCTCGTGTCAGTAGTTACCCAGTTAGGTAACCCGGCCTTGTGTTGGCAGAGTTCCGGTTTGGTTCTCGGGGATGTCTTTCCAGAGGCATTCTCATGTGGCAATGGGAAGTTCCTTGGCCTGACCATTTGTTGGAAATCCAATTCCCAATACGAAACTTGTACGGTATCAGTTGTAGAACCTGCTATTCACTTATGGTGGTCACCACTGTTTGGATGGTAGCTATAGTAGGCATAGTTCGAAATGTCTATGTTGGCTAAGATTTATATCTTTACTTTCGAAATGAATTTTTTCTACACTATGCACTAGTAATAATATCAAATGTTCATTTAAATGCGTATCAAGCATCTTTGACTATCATAAGGAGAAATCTCCTCCGATTCTGCGTTTGCATGTGTGTGTGTGCGGGAGGCCTTATGGTAGTCTCATTTTTAAAAGCATTGCGAATTGAAATAAAAATATTCCTCTATTTTGATTTTTAAAGATAAATAAACTGTTTTGAGTTCTCACACCAGTCACATGACTGACTTGGAGTTTATTGTTTTCCTTCCTAAACTCTGGGTGCCCACCAATTTTCACACGGGCAGTCAAGAGTTAAGGTTTATCAGGATATTCTGGAGTTGCTGGAGGCAAGCTGGATGGCATGGCATATTACTTATATAGTATTTCTTTTTCCGCTGCACTGTTTGTTGTTGTTGTTGTACACTCTGATGATATGATGTAATGTAATGTATAAAAGGTAATAACTGATATAGTTCTTTGTTTAAAGATTATTCATTTATTATTATATGTTGTTCCGCTGCGAATTGTGAGATTCTGTTGTTGTTCTGTTGTTTTCTTTTCCCTTTCTATTCTCTATTCTCTTTTTCTTCTATTTTAAAATTCTGTTCTATTTTCTCTTTTCTATTCTATTTTCTAATTTTCTGTTTTCTTTTCCTCTCCATCTTCTATCTTTTTCTCTTCTCTTTTCCTAAATTCTTTTTTTTAAAACCCCTAAGGGTTCGTATTTTCGTTCATCTTGAATTAAACAAAGGAGATTAGTGTCTATTCAAGGAGTACGGATTTATGGGTCTTTACAAGAGATGAGTAACTATTATTTAGTGAGAAATGTGTAATTACTATTTGTATCCAATAATGTAAATATGTTTAAATTACTATTAGATAGGAAAAATTGTTTTACTTCTCATTACATTCATTTAGTCCATTTTAAAACTTAATCAACTGAAATGAATGTAATTGAAAATTTCTAATTAATAGGAGAGAGAATACTGATTGTAAATTAATAGGTGTAATTAAAAGCAGCTTATGTTTTGTGAAAATATAAGAAAAGTTTTGATTCAATGAAAAAAACATTTACATCAAATAAAATGAAGGTTTCATCTGAGAATGTAGGTTTAGTTTGATTAAAATAAAGAATAGAAAGATTGATTTTAAAGAAAGAAATATATGTTTATTTGAACTGTGTTTTAGCTTACAGACTGATTACAAGAATAGGAAAATAATCTATTTATTACTCTTGTGTATAAACAATAAATTTATAAACGTGTTTAAATAAATAATTGTTCTATTTTTTATCCATTTTAGTTGTCTGTTTTAAAAATTAACTTTGTAAGTAACTGCAATTAATGTAATTTAAATGTTTCAATTAAAAGGAAAGGAAACGTTCACAATTAATAGATTTAATAAAAGAAACGCACGTTTTGTGTTAAACAAAAAGGGTGTTTTAACGGTAATAAGAGATCATTTTGGAAAAAAAATCAAATGTTTTCATTTTTAAGGAAAGTATAAAAAATTATTATGCGTAGACAAAAAACCTAAATGTGTAGAAATTCGAATATTACTTGAGTTAATGAAGTTAGTTTGGTTACGTTTCAAAAAAAAATTGAATTTCAAAATATTTTATTATTAATTGTTTCACGAACGTTTTAAAATAGTTACCTTACTATTAATATTTGATCCGTTTATTTCTCCATCTGTTTAATACCTGAGCACTTTTAGGTTGTATTTAATTCTTGCCACCTCATTTTCATGTATACAAAATTATACTTTCATTTGCAAACTTTTCAATTCCTATGTACATTTACTTATGTATTATTAATACCTGAAGCTTTAATAATAAAACATGACATTTATTTTTGTCCCTCCACATTCATTTCCTAATTATAAATAACCTACATCTTATTTATTCTTTCTCCTAACACCTCATATTCAAAAGCTCTTATTCTTGCAAATCCAAAAGCATTCTTTTATAAAAATGATTTTTTTTCATTTTCGTACACTTTCTGCCCTCATCTTAGTTGTTCTTCAATCTTTTCCTGAAGCCTCATCGTGAGAAAACGTAAGTATTAAAATTTGTTTATTTATATATATTTTTAACGCGTACAAATTTTATTTTAATAATATTTCTTGTAACTTGAATATCTTTTGAATATAAACTTTGATTCACGCGCAATTTCTTCTGTTGGATTCAAATTTGTATTCCAGACAACATGAAATTGATTTAGTTGAATTTGGAGATTATTGAGTTTTGCGCTTCTGTTTGGATTTTTATGGGCTAAAATCAAAGGTGAGTGTTTTAACCCACTCACAACTTTTAAGATTTCTTATGTTTGTTAAATTCATTTATGATGTGATTTGAAATTTATTTATAGCTGTTTGGCATATATTTCATCATTATCTCAGTTAATTTTCATTTACTTAATTAACTTGTTATTTAATTTATTATTGCATATAAACTGCCAGTTAAATTATTATTTAATTTATTTTGCATAATAAACTGCCAGTAAATGCCTATTATTTATTACCTGTTATATATTGATGTATTGTTTGAATTGGATGATGATTGTGATAAATGGATGTATGATTTTATGATGGATGAATGGACGTTGTATTTTATATTGTATAAACTGCAAGTTACTATGCATTTTCATTTCATTCGGGATTGCGGTCTGAAATGATATATAACCGTAATTTTTATTTTAAATTATGGATTGAAATGATAAATATCTGTATCACTTGACCATAGGATAGAAAATTATATACAGACACCGCGATATATATATAATAATATTTTGAAATGATATCTATGGTTTGTAAAGAATATATATGATTTTTGAGATATTGATTTGGATATTTGATAGAGATTTTTTTATATATAGTTAAATTCTTGGGTTTAAGCTATGTATAAAATTGTTTAAAGTATGAAGTAAGTTTAATAATAAAGTTGATTTTATTAAAATATATTATGGATAAGTGGTTACTTAAATCATATTCTAATATAAAGTTTATATTGATTTTTATAAGTCAAAGTTGAGAAGATAGTTTTGAAATTGATTTGAGATTTTATTTAATTAAGATCTTATTGAAATTTAGATGTAAAAAGTATATGGTGTTATAACTAAATTTGGGTTTAAGATGATTTAAGTCTAAATAAATTGAGGAATATTCAATTTTTGAATTTGAAAGTTTATATAAAGGATATTGGATTTATTAAGTAAGTATTTCAAAACTAAATAATAGTAAAGTAAATTTGGCATATATATATATGAAATAAAAATTCAGTTTTGAAATGGTGGAATATTTAAAACTTTGAATATATGGAAATTTAAATGGTTTATTTGGGAATTCAAATTTGTATTTGAATTTGATTTGAGAAAGTAAAAAGCTAATTTACTTTATAAATTAATTTATTATTAAACCATTTAAGTATTGAAAATTTTGTTTCGAAGCTATGGGTTTAAGGCATATATATTTGAAAGTACTATGATTTTTGAAAAGGATATATTTGAAATAAAAATGATATCATATTGATTTGGGTTTTAACATAGAAATGATATCGTATCTATATAGTTTTGAAATGGATATTATATTTTGGTTTTGATGTAAAATTATTTTGAAATGACCGCGGTGTTATAATAACGTTAGGTTGTTAAAGAGATCGGGATCGGAAGTTGTCATACTCTCTGCCAACTCCGAAAACCACTTTAAAAACCGTTTACGCGGTGGAGATTCCAGAATGAAGTAGGATGGCGGCGGCGTTTCCTTAGAGGTAAATACGTGGACCCAACTCACATGAGTTGGCATAAGGTGGCTAAAACAGGAGCGATCGATGGGTTAAGAAGGTAGCACCTTTTATCGGACACATCCCTTCGCTATTCTACTCTGACTTTGGATTTTTGGGTGGCCACTTTTGATTTTTTATTTTGGGGGTGTTGCTCGAGGTGGGTGGTAGTAGCTGCTACGCGTTGCCACCGACCCGGAAGCATAATTGGTATATCTACCCTGGCATTGCCTAGTTGGTCGTGTCACCTACCCTAGCGCGCCTTATACAATTTTGGTTTTGTACCATACCTATAGAGTGCCCTCTGACGACGCCCAGTACGGGGGAGATTACAGTACTGTATAGACTATGGGAATATATTATGTGTTAAGGGGAATATTTGGTCACTCTTTAACGCTATTTTAAAGTAAGTTTATTTTACTAATAGACACTATTATAATAGCGAAATATTACTACATAGTAAATAGTTTAACGGATCCTTAGGAGATGTGAATCCCGAGCATCTCTTAAGTCACTGCACTTATATTTATTGTTGATTTAACTTACATAAGATCTTTTGGTTCTGACTCAAGTGTTTTGTCTTTTCAATTCGCTCGGGTCAGCCTGCGTATTTCAGGATTCGAAGACTTTAGCTTTGGAGGACGAAGACGAAGTTTTTATTGCTATTACCTATTATATTATTCCACAACACTATTGTATTCCACTGCATTATTGATATTCTATGGTATGTATAACTCTGATATATATTGTAAGTATAATTAATTATTTTGAAAAACATCTTCATGAACTGTAAATTTGATTATTATATTTTATCCTTCCGCTGTGAGATTCAGATTTGCTTTATTTCTTTCTTGGTTTTTTTTTCTTATTACCCATAACAATCCGCCCTTCCGTATGGTTTGTATTGGCACGTATGTCTATTTAAAGCGTGCGAAAAGGCGGAGTTACACAATTAATAGTTCAATAAAAGAAACGCACTTTTTTATTAAACAGAAAGATGTTTTAATGGAAATAAAAGATCATTTTGGGTAAACCAAATTGATCGTTTTCATTTTTAGGGTAAGAAATTTTATTCATTATGCATAGATAAAAAGTATAAATGCATACAAATTTGAATATTATTTGAGTTAATGATGTTAATTTCGTTATGTTTCACAAATTGAATTTCAAAAAGGTTGGCGATGTACATGGTACCTTAATTTTTTTATTATTAATTGTTGCATGTACATTTTAAAATAGTTATCTCATTATTAATGCATGATCAATTCATTTCTCCTTCTATTTAATACCTAAACCTAGACTTTTAGATTGTATTTAATTCTTTCCACCTTATTTTCGTGAATACAAAATTTCACTTTCCTTTGGTTTGCAAACTTTTCCATTCCTACGTATGTTTCTTTATGCATTATTAATGTTTGAAGCTTTCAAAATAAAACGAGACATTTATTTATGTCTCTCCAACTTCATTTCACAATTATTAAATAACCTGCAGCTTATTTCCTTCATTTGCAGTGTATATTTATGTTTTTTTGGCTAAGTCTTATTGAGCTTGTTTTAGACTAATGGGCTCCTTAGTAAACCAAGAGACCCTAAAACAATAAGAGACTTTGGACCCTTTCTTTTCCCACCAATTGACCTTCAAATTTCTATCTGACTAAAACCAAGTACGTATTTGAGAAACTTTCTGCGTACTCTTCTTCTTCTTCTTGCTCAAATCTACAGAAAATTCCAAACTCCATAACTCCTAAATGTCCAAATCAAATTTCATCCTTTCTCCTTCAAAACCTTAGCCTACCTCTCTCCTCTTGCCGCCACCCACCTCCATCACTACCATAACCAACGATAATAATCCATGGCCAAAGCCATACCTTACCACACCTCTTCTTTCTCCTTTTTCTCTTCTTTATCCCTTCCTTTTTCCCCTCTTTCTTCCCCTTATTTCCATGGCTTATATATTCCATTAAACTACTTCAAATCAAATAATATTTTTTGAAACCATTTATAATTTCAATGGGAACAACTTTGTTGTTGTACCCTTCTTCCCATTCTGAATATTTCTACATCAAAAACTTCATTTTTCAAGTCCTTTCTCGGGTCCAATTTTGGCCGAAAATAACCCATATTATATCAATCATATCATCTTCAGAAATGAATCAAATTATGTGATCCTCTTTTCAAATCATTTATTTTTTCAATGGCTTCAACTTTCTTTTAGATAAGTTCTTCAAATTCCTTAATTTGTTATGCCAAAAACTCAAATATTTTTGAAATATTTTTGAACTTGGATTTTCAACTCAGAAAATACCTCTGTTTGTTTTGACCATAACTTCCTCAAGATAGAAGCTTTTTAAGTGATTCATTTTTGAAAAGTGGAGAGAAAATAATTTTCAACAACTTTCTAGTTAGGCACTCTTACAGATTCAGTAATATCCTGGTCCAAATATTTTCTTAAATATGACCTAGTTTCAGGTTTGTCAATAGTGTGGATCTTGGGTTATTTGGAAGTTGGAAGTAGTTGAAACTTGTTTATTCATTCGTGTTCGTGTCTAAGCTTTGTTGGATTTTCTTTGCATTTGGATCTTCGCTAGAAGTCTCTATATTGCTTCATTTTAAGGGCAACACTCACAACAACTAGAATTTCTTATGTTAGTTAAATTGGATTTGTGATGTGATTAGAAATTGATTGGTTGCGGTTTATTATATTTTAAATTGTAATTCAAGTTAAATCTTACTTTTATTGAATTTAATTTCCATTTAGTTTAATATTGAAATTTAAATTGTTAGTTAAATACCTATTAATGATAACCAATAAATTGTTGGTTGTTATTGGTTGATTTCAAGGATGATCGTGTTGTACGTTCAATTGTTGATATTTGGGTGATTGGATGGATGTTATTGGTTAACATTTTGGATGATTGGATGTTATTTATGTCTATATCTCTGCTATCTGTATGGGTTGAAATGTTACATGCCCGAATGATCTTATAGATTAAAAGAAAATCGTCATGGGTCGAATGGTAAACTCGAGCGGATTTCATTAATTTGGAAATGTTGATTTTGATACTGGTTGAAATGACATATACCCATATAATTTCTTAAATTTGAATTTTTATTTGGAATTGAATTATTTGAAGGGTTTAAGTTAATTCAAACTTCGGATTTGTTTTAATTATATGATTAAGATTGATATTTCGAATTATTTGAAACCCTTCAAATGACTATATACATGTTGTACATTTGATAGGAGATGAAGTCCCATAACATCTATAAAATCATTGCACTAATTTTCTATTTTACTTGTTTTTTTGACTTACATAAGATCTTTTAGTTCTAACTCGAGTGTTTCGTCTTTTCATTACGCTCGGGTCAGTCTGAGCTTTTCGGTGTATTGAAGACTATTTCATGGCGGACGAAGACGAAGATTCAGTATATTGTTGATATTTATTATTCCACTGCATTCTGTGTTCCGCTGCATTATTTCTTTATTTTTGATGTATGTATAACTCTTATTCAAATTGTAGAAGTGTAATCAAATGTTATTTGTAAAACAGCTTCATGAACTGTTTATTTTGATTATTATATTTTGTCATTCCGCTACGAGATTCGGTGTTTTTTTTCTTTGTTTTTTTATCTTATTTACTCCATTAACAATCCTCCCTTTGAATGGATTGAGTCTGACATGTACGGGTCATTGTCGATTTGAACCGTCCAAAATGGTGGGTTGTTATATCCCAAGTGCAAGTGGGAGATTGATAGAGTAAGGAGTATGCCCTAGGGGTAATTATATAATTTGTTACATATATCTAACTCGTTGGCCAATCTTGTTCGAAATAAAAGGTATTTTCTTCCTATTACATACTTGATATAGTGCGATTACATTTATTAATAAACTTAATTAAAAGTATATTTATAAAAAAAATCCATAAATGGTATATTTTGTGATAGTAGTTACAAAGTGTCGTAATCTTGAGTAATTTATCACAACGAAACAAATATATCCTTTTAAATGTTCCTAGTCAAAATGCATCGAGACTGGATATCGATGTATCCATTGAGACTAAAGTACGTAACTATTTGTAAATATTGGGCAGTGTATTACTCATGACTGGTGGGGGCACCTAGGGGTTACGTACTAATAGTTATTGGATAACTGTGAAACCACTCACGCGATAGTTTTCTGTTAGTTATAATAACTAAGGCCCAACAGAAAATATCGATGTGGCTGATTTACACAATTTTCTCGGCTTGAGAACATTGTGGATCTTTAGTATGAAAGCTTCGCTTTAATTATAGCCAAATCATGATATGGCATCCGTCGAGTGACTATAATTGGGTCAAGTGGAAGTATTGAAAGTGATGCACTATTCAAGAGAGGATTTGTTTACTTAGCTATATGGGGTTAGTATCACAGTCAACTCAAAGTCCTTAGCCAGAGCATTTAGGTTAATAATTATTATTATTATTGAACCAAGGACTTTGTATTTGGATTACAAAGTTGAATGTGGATGAGGTTGGAATTTTTACCATTACCAAATTCCGTGAGTCCAAAGTGATATAGTTTTGACGAAGAGAATTGGTGTAAACAAATGTCACAACCGGGAAACACTTATTAAACTAAAATTTGATTATTACCGAAAATGAGTAAGCGATAAATTTGGCCATAATGTTACACCACCTGCTAAGAAACGTGTGAACGTTAACATTAGAATAGTTGATGTTAATCGCTGACCAAATTTACACCTAAGAGTTACACAACCGAAATAATGAATTGCCTTAAGACCAAACGATTTAATTTGTTTAAATTTATTATAAATTAATTAAATTAATTAATATTTATAAAATATTAATTATAAAATTTGAATAGTATTTGAGAAATAAATAATATTATATATTTATAATAGTTATAAATATATCGATCAATATACAATATTGACAAGCGATTAAATTAGACTTAATTTCATAATATTTTGGCCTGGGCTTAGATGGGTTTAAGGCCTATCATTTGGGCTGCAAAATTTTTGTTTTGGAAAGTTCTAGGGGTGGCTGAAACATAGGGAATTAGCTTGGAGATAATAATGGGATGATATCAAGTGAGAATGGGTAAAAAGGTTTTCCTCATTTCTCTCTAATACAACCAAATGTGTGTATGTGTCTCTAAAAATGACGATTGAATGTTTTTTGACTGTCATTACCTTCTACATTGCTGATTAAAACATAGTTCTTAATCCACTTCAAAATTCTCAAATATATTTCAAATTAAAATAATACAATTCGATAATTAGAGGTCAGTGACTCCAAACTTGCAACTTGACAAATTAAGAACAGTAAAAGGAAGGGAAGTCATTGCTTCAACGTGGATTCAAATCATCATTAAATTGGTAATTTTAATTCATATTACAGTAGTTAAATTATATTCTATGATCCTATAATGAGTAATTTCATATCTGTTTAAATATATTGCCACTATATGTTTAGTTAGGTGAGATTTTGTAAGTAGACAAGGTTGTCACAAATCAGTTTGGTTATGTGCATAATTGTTTATTATACTATTTGATTTCTGTATAAACAAATGTTGTTTACTACACAAAATCAATTTTTGTCATTAATAATTATTTTATATATATTTATTAGTAAATTCATATATATATATATATATTAGTATATATTTCTCTCTCATAATAGCGTATATGCATATATAAGATATATATATATATATATTAGTATATATTTCTCTCTCATAATAGCATATATGCATATATAAGAGATATATATATATATATATATATATATATATATATATTGTGACGACCCGGAATTTTTGAGCATTCAAAATCAGAATATTCAATTGATTTTAAATATTTAAAGGTTAATTTTAACTTGAATTCAAATATCACAATTTATTTGATGATTAAATTATTAAATTAAATAATTTGAAGTTGGGTAAAATGTTAAATCTGGAGTTCTAAGCCTGTTAAAAATAATTTGAAAGCTTATAAAATTTATATTTATAGTGCTGAGAATAATAAAAGTTTTAAAATTTAATTTAACACTGGTTTGTTTCGTTTTAAAGATTTATCGTTTAAATTGAATTTAAAAATAGACTTCCGAGGCATAGTCTCGGAATTGGACGAAACCAGTTCCAGTGAATCCGTATATTATTATCGGATTTCAAATTTCGTATTGAACAGAGTTGTTGTGTGAGCGTACGGCATAGATAAACACGCTGAAAATTTAATTGATAATAATCTAATGAAATTTAATTTAATTGGTCAAGCTTCTTGTATACGCCATCTCCTTTACTTATCACATCAACTCCTTTCCGTCTTATCAACCGAATAAATGAACAAGTCTTTCTCTCCTAATCCTAATTCATTTCCCCAATTTGATATAAAAAAAAGCGAGCAAATCAAATGAAAACAATTTCGTTCAAATAGAAATTTTAATGGCCGACCAAGTAAACTCGTTTACAACTTCCCTTCTCTTAAGCAGCCGAACTTTCCCCCTTTTCTTCAAATCAAATCGAGATCGGCATCTCGAATTTCTAAAGAAATCAATGGTTGCACTCGGCTTGGTTTGCAGTCGTGTTTTCCGCTTCGAGCTCGCGAATCCTTTCGATAAACCTCGATCATGGAAGAGAGGGTCGTCGACGCGATTTTTGGTGACGCGATTTTTGGTGGAGCTTTGAGGCGACAGCAATTCGCAAGGCCAGAAGGAGGGGGCCTGCGCTCGTAAGGGGTAGGGGTAGTTGTGCCTGGGTTGCGAGGCGGGGCAGAGCTTGGAGGGCATCGTGCGTGTTCTGGGTAGGGCAGAGGCCAACGTACGAGTGAGGTATTGTTTTTCAATTTCGATAATAAAATTACAGTAAGTAAATTATTTATTTTAGTTTATATACTTAAATATATACATATACAGTTTAAAATATAATAGGGCTTTTAAAATGTTGTAAGATTTATAAATAGGTAGATATTTAAATATATAAATATATATAGGTTATTCTAGTATATGTAAATGTAAAGGAAATTAAGTTAAAATTAAACTATTAGTTTAAAAGAACATTTGTCGGTTTAAATTAAATGAATAAATAATAATAAAATTGTTCGATCAATTCAAATTAATAGATCATATAATATTTATTCAAGGTCTAAATAATGGAGAAACTAGCCGGTGTGGATGGGTTGCAAAACAAAAACCAAAGGTGAGTTAATCTCACTCGGCTGAATTTAAATTTAAATTTAAATGATTAAATATAAATAATTGGTTGAATTGATTGATGTGTATATTATAGTATATATTACATCTTGGAATGATTGATCTCCCGCATTGTAGAGCGGATGATTTATATTTAATCCCATACCGCGATATTCCACCTCGAAGTGGAATTAGTATTTATGTTGTGCTAACATCTATGATGCAGGGAAAACGGGTTGAAGGGATCCAACTGGGTCCCTCGACATTTATTTAAATTATTTAATATTCTCTGTGTGATTATTTGATATTCTGTGATGAATTATATTGGAATATTGAATGCTATGGTTTGATTCACTATATTTAGGTATAATGAGTTACCAAAAATATATAAATTGGATTTTGGGAAGAAAGTAAAGAAGTGAATTTATAAGCGAAATATTTATAGGAATTTGAATAAAATTAAGAATGAATTGAAAAGGAAATGGAAGCGATATTAAAATACTAATAAATAACTTCGAGTATGAAAAGAAACAAGATTTTGAACAAACAGAAATTAATGAATTATAAAATTAAGTGATATTAATTTAAAGGAATAAAGAATTATTTTAAAATTTAAAGTTTAAATTTATTTAAAAGGATTAAGAAGTAAGCTGATAAATCTAAAATTGGTATATTCAGTTAAAAGTATTTTAAATCATAATTAAGGAATAAAATCTGAAATTAATGGATTTTGGAATAAAAAGGAAGTAAATTGGAAATCAATTTGGAAATTGATTCAAGTGTTTGAATTAGAAATTTAACGAAGAATGTGAAGAGAAGTATATCCCTCTGAATAGCCAAGTACGTTTTCAAAATAAATTTTTAAATGTAAGATAAAAGTTTTAATGTTGTTTTTAAAAGCATGTTTTAGAAAATTTATTATTTCTAAATGTTTAAATCCTAAAGTAAGTATTTTTTAATTTATTATTGTAATAATTATTTAAAAGATGACTTGGTATTTTGGTTTAAAAAGGAAAATCTAGTTTATATTTCTAAAGTAACCTTATTTTAGTTATTTCTAAAGTATTATTTTAAATTAAGTATTAAAGTAGCTTTCTAAAATTTAAATGTTAAACATATTTTACAATAAAGTTTTTTTAAATTATTTTAAAAATCTAAGTTTTATGCTTGGTGATCTCAGAGGAAATGTAAAATATTTAGGAATTTATTTCTGTAAAAGGAAGATAGTTTGAAACTGTTTTCAAAGGGCTGAAACTGGAAATATATCTTGCAAAGATATTTTGAGATAAATAAATAATATGGGAAATTATTTATTGTTTCATGGATGTGGTGAATATTAATTGATAGTTAAATCACCGACTATCAGTATTGGACAAATGCACTAATCGTTTCGAAGAGACTGGGATCGAGATTTATTTCTCGAAAACCACTTCGATCCGGTTTGTACGTTTTCGTGGAAAACGAGTTTGAAGTCGAAGATGGAGCAATGAAGTGCAAGGGCTAGTCGCTACTAATCCTGAGGATATTTATAAAATGGATGTAGTAGGAATAGTGCCTTCGGTTCCGTTCGAACCCGGGACGGACTTGTATGGATGAATGCTTTCGGAAAATCGTCGGGTGGACGATGGGCATTCTAAGGATATATTCTAAAAAGGTAACGCTTAGCCTCAAGCCTCATCAACCGGGAATGACTGAAAATCAAGGGTTATGCGAAAAGGCTAGGTGGGTAGCACCCATTCAGGGTGAGGTCATCCCTGTCTAGATGTCCCTTTTTATTTTGGCTTAGTGGTGCGGTTGTTGATCCCAACCGCGAGGTGATCTCACTCGGGATTATCCAGTAAAGGGTAGTCCCGGTCTTGTGTTGCAGGGGGTCGGGAGTGATCCTCGGTACGCTGATCTAGACCAGGTACTGTGACAGGTGGTACCCCGGTGCCTAGTCATTAGTTGGAAATCCATTCTCCCTACGCGCATTTTACGAGTTTTGTTTGTATTACCCACACTGTGGCTAGTAGCTGGAATTTAATGAATGTAACAATTTCGGCTATTTTAATAAGTATTTGTATATGGACGCTATTATAATATCAGAGGATTTTAGTAAGAAATGTTTTAGCTATCATAAGGTAAAAACCCGACATGTTTATTTGTGGCATGGTCTTACGAGATGCTTTTGTTTCCAAAGGATTTTTGAAAACTTTAATAATCAATTGGGTGTGATTTTCTCACGCTGGTATTCCAGACTGACTCGGGTGTTATTTAATTGTAATGCTCGGGTCAGACCGAGTATTATAGGATATAGGATTTGATACTGTGGAGCTCAGGGGACGAACTAGATGACGATACGTACTTTCGTACTTGTTTTATATATATTCCGCTGTGTTGAGTAGCTGTGTATTCAGTTGTATGTTATTGATGTTGAACTGTGATTGATGTACTCTGATGATGTAATATATAAACAAATATATTTGATTTTTTGAGTAAAGATTATTTATTATATATTATATTTTATTCTGCTGCGTTGGTTAGATTCTGTTGTTGTTTTCTGTCTTCTCTTCTTCTTTAACCCAAATGGTTCGTATTTCTGTTCAACTTGAGCTGGTTGATGTAGAATAGTGTTGACTCAAGGGGCACAGATTTGCGGGTCGTTATACTATATACATGATTTAAAAAATTTAGCACACTTATTTAAATATAATATGAATTTAAAAATTAGAAAATTAATTATCATACATATATTCGTATTTTAAATTAACATTTATTGAAATTTTGAATTTTTTACTATATACAAAATAATTATTAAAATAAAAATATAATTTTATATTTTTTAAAATATAATATTATATCAGAAACATATATAAAAAATTTAAGAATTTTTCAATAAATTTTATTATTTTTAATAATAATATTATTTTGGAAAAACTGTTTATAATTTATTAAAAATAATAATTAAACTGAAAAAATTTTCAAAATTTTTCGTAACCTTTCATTCATGATTCTAGAATTCTAAAATTTTAAAATATGCATTTTTAATAATATATTATTTTATATCAAATAATTATTGTCTAAATCAATGTATTTATTTTTAAAAATAATATTTCAACTCTAAAAAATCTCTAGATTTTTCCTAAGCTCTATTTTATGATCCTTGATTTTCAAAAATTGTAAAATTTGAATTTTCATTAATAGATTATTTTATGTTAATTATTTATGGATGAAAACTTTATTCTATTCATATACAAATTAAAATACTAAAATTAATATGTTTGCAAAACTAAGTTAATTTTGAATTATAAATAATTTTTAATAATTGTTCTCTCTCTTTCTATATATATATATATATATATTTATCTATATATAAATATTTTATGTTCATATATTATATATAATATATTTATACAAACATATGTGTGTGATTGTGTGTGTATTGTAACACATATACATGCACATATTTTGACAACATACATGACATACAAAATAAGCTAATATGTTTGTTGCAATGTAAATCCCAACATCTACATATGGCCATATTATACCTTTCACGGATTATTATGTTACATATGCACTCACACATATAAGTAAATAAAACATTTGTGTATAAACTAAATCAAATAAAATTAATTTCATATCTTAATATATTTGAATTTAAATAAAATAAATTGTTTTATTTAAATGAAATTTAGAAATGTTCTAATTCGGTTAGACTTCATAGGTCCAATAAAAGATCTAATAGGATAAAATTTTTGAAATTCACTCATAACTTACGCTGCGGGCTAGTCCAGTTTCAACACGATGCACAAACAAATTTGCAATTCCTAAAGTACCCACTTAGTCTTATATCCTTTCATTCATATTCCTATGATCAAATTAACTTTATTGTTTTCAAATTATAATCCTTTTCAAAAATAATCTCTTCGAACTAAATTCTCGGTTCCATTTCAAATCCCTTTGAAATAATAGTATTTATCTTTCATATCAAATCATACTTTTCTTTAGGATTTAAAACAAATCACTTTAGAAAATGGTATCAAATACTCTACTATAAGAGCATATCAAAATATATGTAACAAATCGGGAGGTTTCTCTAATAAACAAGGTAACTGGGTCTCAGCCTCTCTAAAATCAAATATGTATATTCCCGTATACAAAAGTGTAGACTATACCCAGAGTTACAGAAACTCATCAACTTTTTAGTTATGGGTTACCCGGATCATCGATAACATAATAAATCATTTTGTTTCCCGAAGTGACAAATCATTTTGCACTAATATTCAAAAATACTTTCAAAAAAGGGTATTGTTTATTTCCCCAAAACCTTTGGAAAGCCATTTTTAAACCATTGGGGCTTCGGTCCTCGAAATTCTCTTTATTTACGAAACACATTTTACAAACTATAATATATAAAATCACATTTTATATAAAATCACTCAAATCCCATAATTGGAATACTTACAAAATCTTTTATAAACAATTTCTTTCCCATAAACATTCCATAACATATTCTTTTATGAAAACCTTCTTTCAAAACAACTTCATTAAACTAAAGTTTAAAATTTAAATATTAAATTATTATAACTAGTTATAATAACTTAATAAAGCAATATTATCACTAAATACTTTATAGTCAAATTATGAAATAAATTACAAGATGAAATCACTAAATATTATTGCTCATAAATCAGTCGAGCACAAATCAAACACCATCAATACTATATATATACACACCACTATATTATCATACACAACATATGTAATGATATTTACAAAATCATACATTCACTTTTTAAAAGCTATTGCATTGTAAAATATATTCACTTAGAATCATTTGTTGAAATGTAAACCAATTAAAGAAAATAGATTAAGATTACACTCATTTCCTATTTGCTTGGCTGGAGACATGAAATACCTAGCATATGATAATAAAGATGAAATTTGATTTCTTTTTTCAGTTTTCGAATGCATTAAAATGAGATACAGACTTAGGTATTTATTGGTGAAAAGAATTGTACTTTAGTAAATACCAAACCTCATATAGCCTAACCTGATTCAACTAGATTTTGGTCGAATAGAAAAGGAAAGCTTAGAGTTTAAGATTAGGAATAAGTTAAAATATAATAATAATATGGATGATTATGAAAAGTCTGGTCCAATAAGAGAGTTGAAAATTCAACCTCTCTTCTTATAAGTTTAAAATATAATTATTATATGATAAGATAAAAGCGTGGTCCAATCAAAGACTAAAAAGATTCAACTTTTTTCTTATAAGTTTAAATATAATATTATATAGATAAGTATTAAAGTGTGGTCCAATCATAGAGTAGAAAGATTCAACTTTTGTTGTTATAAGTTTCAATACAATATTACATGGAATTGGAAAAATCCTATAAATTAAATTAAAAATACTACACTAAAAATCAGTCGTTACACTCTACGATCCCTACATCCTCTACGACTACCTACGCACCCTTTACCCTCGTCTCCTTCTTTCTACTCACTACCTCCATTCCTTTCGACCAATGATGTATCAAACACTCTTCCAATTCGTAGTTGTGCCCCAAAGGTACAATCAAATTATCTCCCTCTAAACCTCTGCTTCCACCACCGCCACTACTATTTTCTCCATATATGAACTATTTGGCAAATATATAAAAGCAATCCAGCCATTTTCAAGCGATAAACTACCAAAATAATATTTTTTGGTTATTTGAGTGGAAAGGGTGGTGGGAACTGAACATGGTAGGTTCATGGGTTTCCTCAAATCTAGAAATGACGAAACATGGAAAGGTCGTTCGATTGAAGAAAAGGAGATAAAGGCAAAATGTTGTCATTTTATTTTGAAAAGATAAAACAACAAATAATTTGTCGTTTAACCTATTCGTGCATTTTTTTTAATAAAATATGTGGCTAGTTTGTTTTCATAAGGGTGTAGACGTAACGAGCACAAAAATGCTACTATCGATAACATTACAAAATAGTTTATGTAAAACAACATTATAAAATTTCAAAAACAAATACATAAAATGATACCACTTTTACAAAAATTATAAATGATACTAGAAGGTAGAATCATAAAAAAAACTTCATTCACAAATGCAACTGATATATAACTTTATAAGCTAGACTTTGTGTGTTTAATTCATCTAATAATATCACTATAAATCATAAAATGCAACCACAAAATAGCATTTGTAACGACCCGGAATTTTGGTCGTTAGATTTGAATATTTAATTCATTTTAAATGTTGAATGTAAAATATAATTTGATTTAGAATAAAAAGATTTTGGTTAAATTAATAAAATAAGTTATAATTTCAAATATGGTAATTAAACTGAATTTGAATAATAATAATTAACTATTTGAAATTGAAATAATTTGTGAATCTGGAGGCAAATGGAACGGAAATGGTTTCTAAAATTTATTTTAAGTCTATTTGGATTTGAATTATAATATTGGACTGTTGGATGGAATTAAAAGTCGATGGGTTAAATTTGGAATTTTATATTAATTTAATAATGGGATTTAATAATATAATAATGCAAATAATCAGATTTGATTCGAAATGAATCATAATGGTCTCTAATGTGATTATAAATTCTATATGATTTATAAATGAGCTGGTAAAGTTTTAAAAGCGAAGTTTTAAAAGATTTCGACGATTTCGAAAATCGCTCGATTTAATCGACGAGTTAAAATAGCCTTCCGAGGCATAGTCTTGGAATTCAACGAAACTAGTTTCACTGGATCCGTAATAGCTAGTTATTATTATGTTTCAATTTTTGTAGCAATCGGAGTTGTCGTTTGACCGTGGCAGCTCAAAAAGCATAGAAACTATTTTAATCGATTTAATTTAAAATTGAGCGTTTATTTCCGTAACTCGCGCATATGATTGAATTAGCCTTCGAAACACGTTCCATTGTGTTCGGAATGCGGGTAAAACCTTATAAAAACCAATCGGCACGTTTCGATTGGAATTCATTTGTAAAAGTCAAGTAATTTGTGATATATTATTAAATTAATATTAACGTGTGTGTGTGTATATATACACGTTCTTTGGGCCGAAAACCTAGTGTTCTTGAGCCGTCGCTTGCTTATGTTTTAATGGCTGAGAAAACACCTTCGTTTCCCCTCAAATATCTCAAGATCCATTGACTTTCTGCATAAATCATCAACTAAGGAATCGAAGAGCTTCTCGACCTCTTTAAATCCAACGGCCGAGATCGGCGTAGGCGCAGCGAAGAGGAAGGGAGAGAGTCGTGTTCGCCAACCGTTTAAGTGTTTTTTTTTTGGAGCAACCTGAGGGCCGAGCTCGACGTGTACATGACCGTGGGTAGAGCTTGCGAAGACCTTCCGGGTGGTGGTCGCTGATCAAGCCAAATCTCGTCGTAGGGGGTGCGGCATCAAACCCTAGAGGGACGACGTTGGGTTCGAGTAACCTGTAGACGAACGCGTGATGAGGAAGATGATGCGTGCGGCCTTGATTTTCTATTTGGAGAGGACGGTCATGATTTTGTTGGTAATAATAATTAAAAGGGAATTTTGTTTAAAATTTATTCAAACACCTAAAAATCCATATCTCATGCATACTTTGTCAGAAATCGACGAAACTGGCGGTGCTGGAATTGCAGAGAGCGATCTACGCTGCAGCGCAGATCTGGAGCCGGATTGAGCAAGGGGAAATTTTGGATTAAATTGAACGAGCTCGATTTAATTTAAAATTTGAAATACCATTGCAAGGTGAGTTAATCTCACGCACATCTGAATACCCTTTAATTTAAATAGTTAGTATTTAAATAATTGTGTGATTGGTTGAATATTAATATTAATATCAGTCTGGATTGATATTTATTTGTTGTTCTACATCTGTGGATGCAGGGAAACAGGTTGGAGGGATCCAGCTGGATTCCTCACAAATAGAAATTTTATTTATATTCTGTGATATATTTCATTGATATCCTGTGATAGATTGATTTGGAATTTTGTTATGTTGTGTTATGGTTGGATAATATAATTTGGTATTTTAAATATAAAATTGAAATGGGAGTAAAAAGGAAATAAAAAGAATTTTTAAGTAATGAATTTAAGAAAATTAAATTCAAGAAATTGGTTTGGAATTTGAAGTGTTTTTGAAACTTTGATTTAAAAAGGAAATGTGAAATGAAAATTTATGAACTTGGTTTATAAATAAAGTGAAATATTTATCGAGGATAAGTATTGAAAGTTTAGGATTCCGGTGGGAATTTCTATAAGAAGTGCAAATTTCTTAAAAATAATAGTAAGATTGTTTTTAAAGGATGGAAAGTGTAGTTTTTCCTCGGAATTTAGTATGTTTTAAAGAAAGGCTTTCAAAATATAAATGGGCAGTTTAAAATATGTTTAGAATATTTTAGAAAGAAAATATTATTTAATTGTTTAAAGTGTAAATAAACATTTAATTAAGTAATTATGATATTTAATTATTTAAATAAAAGTAAAGTGGTATTAAGTTTTCAAAAGGAAATTATAATATAAATATTTGATTTAATAACTTTATTTTAAAATTTAAATTTGGCTTAAATTACTTAGAAAACCTCTATATAATTCCTTAAGTATTATTTTCAATTAAGTAATTTCTAGAAGCTTTATTTAAAATATTTTAAGCACATATTTTGAAAGTGATATTCCAGGAAATAGAAATGTGTTTAAAAATAAAAGGAGGGTTTATTTTTAAAGTGTTGGAGGAATTTACGGGATTTAAACGTAAATTTGAATTGAGGTAAATCGTGTGGGATTTATAAAAAGGTTCTTTGGTTTATTTTGAAATGGAAGTGTAGCTTCCTAAAAAGCCAAGTACGTTTCAAAGCAGATTTTTAAGTAAAAGTTAAAAGTTTTAAATTTGATTTTTAAAGAATGTTTTTAAGAAAATTCTTATTTAAGTTGTAAAAAAAATTAAAAGTAAAATTTACTAAATTAGTTATAGTAATAATTATTTTAAAGGGTTAATAGGTATTATGTTTTAAAAGAATATTATTAATATTTATATTTTATAAAATGGTTTTTGTAAAGATAGTTTGGTTAAAGTTTTATTTGAAAACTTGTATATGATTTCATAACATTATTTTACAATTTAGTATGACTTAACTTTTATTTTGAAGAAAAATGATTTATATTTATGAAGCAGTTTTATTTGAAACATTTAAAAAGTATGCATATATTTCAAATAAAGTACGTAAATAGCTTTAATTTAAACTATTATAAATCTAAAGTATTTGGCTTGGATGTTTTCAGTGGAAATCAATATTTGAAAATTTATTCCATAAGAAGTGTGTGGTTTGAAACTGTTTTCAAGGGACTGAAAATGGAAACATATCTCGCGAAGATATTTTGAGGTAAATAAATAATTTAAGGAAATTACTTATTGTTTGATGGATGTTTGTGAATGTTAATTGAAAGTTAAATCACCGACTATCAATATTGGCCAATGCGTTGATCGTTTCGAAGCGACCGAGATCGGGATTAATTTCTCGAAAACCACTTCGATCTGGTTTGTACGTTTTCGTGGGAAAAACTAGTTTAGAGTTGAAGATGGAGCAGTGAAGTGCAAGGGCTAGTCGCTACTAATCCTGAGGATGTTTGCAAAATGGATGTAGTAGGAGTAGAGCCTTCGGTTCCGTTCGAACCCTGGACGGACTTGTATGGATGAATGCTTTCGGAACATCATCAGATGGGCGATAGGAATTCTAAGTGAAACGTTCTAAAAGGTAATGCTTAGTCTCAATCCTCATCGACCGAGAATGACTGAAAATCAAGAGTTATGCAGCAAGGCTATGTGGGTAGCACCCATTAGGATAAGGTCATCCCTGTCTAGATGTCCCTTTTTATTCGGCTTAGTAGTGCGGTTGTTGATCCCAACCGTGGGGTGATCTTATTCGGGATTATTCAGTAAGGGGTAGTCCCGGTCTTGTGTTGCAGGGGATTGGGAGTAATCCTCGGTACGGTGATCTAGGTCACGTACTGTGACAGTGGTACCCCAGTGCCTAGTCATTAGTTGGAAATCCATTCTCCCTACGAGTCTTTTACGAGTTTTGTTTGTATAACCCACGATTGTGGCTAGTAGCTGGAATTTAATCATGTAATAATTTCGGCTATTTTAATAAGTATTTGTATATAGACACTATTATAATATCATAGGATTTTATAAGAAATGTTTTGGCTATCGTAAGGTAAAAACCCAACATGTTTATTTGTGGCGTGGTCTTACGAGATGCTTTTGTTTTCAAAAGGATTTTTGAAACTTTAATAATAAATTTGGATGCATTTTTATCAGCTGGTATTCTAGAATGACTCGGGTGTTTTTTCATTATAATGTTCGGGTCAGACCGAGTATTATAGATTACAGGAAAGGATGTTGTGGAGCTCAGGAGAGGAGCTGGAGTTTGAGACGTATTATCCGTACTTGTTTATATCCGCTGCTTTGATTGTTGATATTTTCAGACTGGTAAATGTTGTTTGTTTGTGATACTCTGATGATGTAATATATATAAAACAGATATAGTTTTCATTTTGTGTAAAGATCTGCTATTGACTATTATATTTTGTTTCGCTGCGATTGTGGGATTATGTTATTATTTAGTTCCTTCTTTCTTCTATCTTCTTTCTTTTCCTCAACAATCTATCTTCTCCGGCACTTGATCGTCGGCATATTATACCATGGAGTATTTTGTGTCGATTTTTAAGGGTCGAGAACAGCATTAATCGAAGATTACTATCTTCATCTACAAAATGATATTATAATTCATAAATACTGCTACAAATCAAAAAATATTAACATGGTTCATAAACTATTGTTGCGGTTCATAAATACTATCATAGAATAATATTATGAGCTGAATTATACACTTTATCTAAAAAGTGTTACTGCTATTCAAAGAAAGGAAAACTTCTGCAACAATTCATAAACCACTACTATGAGTCATAAAGTGCTATTTTTTAATAACAACGTGAGCTAAAATATACATATTTTTCTATAAATGTCTATTACAACGCATAAATGCAACAACAAAGAAGCATTAGGAGCAATATATATATATATATATATATATATATATATATATATATATATATATATAATTGTTCCTTTTTCAAAGAAAGCATAGAATAATACCACATGGTATCATTACCGATTCTTCTTCCTCGCTTCTATATTGCTCTTCCACCACCTTCAGCTCTAATCAAATAAAAGTCACTCCTCCATCGCTGCTGCAACACCTTTTATCGACTCCTCCTTTATTTCCATCATACTTTTATAAATGAACCATCTCTTCCTCCAACCACTTGGCCTCGATGGACCACCTCCAAAACCGCCAACCACCACAACATCAAAGACCCCTCTTGCATCATCATTGAGAACTACAACACAACTATTGCAGTATGTCTTACTCCTCCTCCATCTCTCATGCTTCATAACATGAAAGTTAATCAACCCTAATTTAATGAAAGTGCGTTATGGATCGTGTAATATTGATATATGATAATACAGAGTATAATGATGATGATGATACTGTAAATAATGCGGAATATAAAAGCAGTAAAGTAAAATGACACTAGGAATTTTTATACTGATTCGGAGCACCGTCCTACGTCCAGTCCCAGACTCCTTCTAGAATTTCACTAAAACAACAACCCTCACTTAACCCGGAGGAACAGGTTTATACAACCCCTGAGCAGCCGAACAGGGACCTGAGCAGTGGAACAGGATTTCGCCTCAACAGCCGAAGAGGACTTCACACGATTGAGCAGCAGAACAGGACTTCAACAAATACAAAAGATTGTTTGACTTTTTGTGTGTTCTTATAACATGGATTTATCACTTCTAGTACACCCTTCTTATAATCTTTTCCTCAAGTATGATGTGTATATTTGAAGTATATGAAGATTAGAAAGGAATAATATTTCTTAGAATATATAAATCTGATTTAAGCAATAGTATGCAAGAAAATTAGATAAGAGAGAAAAGAAGATTTTGTGTTTTGAAATTAAGTTAGAATATGTATTTATAGATGTTAAAAAGCAGCAACCATTGGCGAAGAGTTCCGGTTGAAGTGTTGTGTCCAAATCTCTTTGCAGAGGTTCGTAAATTTTCACAAATGGTCGTGTCTTTTAAGAAAAAATATAGTCGTTATAGAAATTCAGTCGATTGAACCTCTGGTTCAGTCGACTGAATATTTAAACGAATTTTAAATAAATATTTGAATATTTGTGCATCTGTGCACATGTTGCACAAAAATTGTCAGGTCAGTCGACTGACTTGGTAATTTCTGTGCAATTCGCACAGTTTTACACAGGTTTAGTAGGCTGTTTATAGATATTCAATCGACTGAATAACCTGTTTAGTCAACTGAATTCTATTGATAATCAAAAATCATTATGGCTCATTTTGTTAGAGCACTTACCTCCTAAACAAGTGACCCGGGTTCAGGCCCCGCTCCTTGCATTTTTTTTGAAAACTTGATTTTGATTAAAATATGCATGAAGTTTATTTGAATGTGAATGCTGATTCTTGATGAAAGATTTTAACAAAGCACTAAACTAGACTCTATATCATATTTGATAACTTTTGTAAAAATATATAACTATATGAACCATACTTTGAGTCTTTGAGTCCGGATGTTGTCGTAGTCGTAGATTCATGAATTATTGTGTCTTGTCAGCAATCAAAACCTATGATTCAACATTTAACATGAAAAAATGTCACCTCCTTTATGCAAAACAAATGGACTTTTTTGTATTTTTAATTTATGTATGTTCTTGACATTGAAAAATAAAGTTATATTCTTGTTGCTAAAAAATGCTTAGAGTTTGCTCTTCAAACTATTTTCTATGTATAAAATGCAGTAAATAAAAGTTAGTTACGATAAATAAACCTAGATACAATTAATAAAAGTTATTTACAATCAACACTTCTAGACTTTTATGTGATATCTCTTCAGATACATAGCGCTACTTCTTCAGGAAGTGCAATTTGACAAAAATAAGTTTTTTGTGACATCTCTCATAGGTAGATGATAATGTTTTTATTATTTCGAGAATTACAAGTAGTAGTAATATTAATTTCTATTTTGAATGTTACGATATTACTCCTAGAACAATGGTTATTAACTTGCAGTGTAAGTGAAAGCAAATAACTGATATACAATGTATAACCATTATAATGTACAAAATACATAAGCAAATGCATTGAATACAGAAATAAATGTTTAATCATCGTGTTGATACCGTATTATAAAATAATTTATGAAATTTATATTTAGCGAACCTAGACAGATTGATAAAATAAGATAAGATGATCAAACCTTTCATATGTATCGTTACCATTGATAATTATATATATATATATATATATATGGCTTTCAAATAAATTGCAAGACTATTTATAGACGGACTTAAGTGGCATACACATTATGCTATGTAGAGTACGATAGAGTTAGAAGTATGCCTTAGGAGAAATTCTATAATTTATTGAAGATTGTTAACTCTATAATAAAATCTCATTCGAAATAAAAAAGTGTTTTTTCAATTATATACTTGTCATACTATTTTATGTTAATTAATTATTTGGTTAAAGTATATTTAACAGAAAATTATTAAATGATAGTTATGTGATAGTACTTATAATGTATTATAATCATGAGATATTTATCATATTAAAAATGATATGTTGTTTCAAATATTCCTAGCCAATATGTTTCAAGATAGAATATCGACACATCCATTAACACTAGAGTGCGTAACGCTTTCCAAATGTTGGGTAGTTTATTACTCATGTCTGCTGGAAGCACCATGGGGTTATGTAATGATAGTTATTGGATAACTATGGAATGACTGATATGACTCATTTGAGAGTTCTCTGCTGGTGAATATAACTATGGTCAAGCAGACAATCTTGAAATGATGATGTTACACAGTTCTCTTGACTTGAGAATACCATGGAGCTTCAGTGTGGACACTCCACTTTTTTCTGGAATCTCCTCCGCATACACGGTTGTTAAAGTGGTTTTCGGAGTTGGTAGAGAGTATGACAACTTCCAATCCCAGTCTCCTTAACAACCAAACGTTATTATAACACCACGGTTATTAAAAATAATTGTACTTCAAAACCAGAATATAATATCCATTTCAAAACCATATAAATACGATATCATTTCCGTTTCAAAAACCAATCAATATTATATTGTTCTATTAAAACCCAAATCAATATAATATCATTTTTATTCCAAAAATATCCTTTCTAAAATCATAGCACTTTCAATGTTATAATATTTCAAAACCAAACGCTTGAAATTATAACACTTTTAAAACATAATACTTTGAAATACATAACTTCGAAACATTTCAATTTCGATAAAACTTTTCAATTTCAATATATTTCAAGGCTTTAAATATTCCAAAATTTCAAAACTAAATTTGATAATTTCGATTCAACAATTAAATTTTCTATTATTTAGTTTTGAAATATTTTTAATTAATAAATCCCTTATCATTTAAATAAAATTCAAATTACAAATAACTAAATATTCCCTTCAGTTCACTTATACTTGAAATAATCATTTAATTTACCTTGACCCCAAAATCAAGTTATAATATTTATATCTTTTAAATTCCAATTTAATAAATTTCACATCAACCTTTTATAGTTTAATTCTTAAATATATTTAATTTCAAATAAATCTCTAATTTATCTCCCATCTTAATTTATTTAAATCATTATACACTCTATATTAAAATAAAATTTAAATACTTACTCACATTTATTCTAATAAAAATCAAACTCTATTATTAGATTTAATCTTTATTTAAAAAACTTATACATAGCTTAAATTCAAGCATTTAACTATATATAAAAAAATATTTATATAATATCAAAAATCAATATATTTTAAACCATATATTTCTTTCCAAAACCATAGAAATCATTTTCAAAATATTTATATATATGGACCACGGTGTCTGTATATGATTTTCTATCCTATGGTCAAGTGATATAGATATTTATCATTTCAATCCGTAATTTAAAATAAAAATACGTTTATATATCATTTCAAACCGCAATCCCGAATGCAATAAAAATCCATATAACTTGCAGCTTATAACAATATAACATACAACATCCATTCATCCAATATCAATCCTCAACCATTTATCACAATCATCATCCAATTAAATCAATAACATCAATATAAATAGATAATAAACAACAGGTATTTCTTGGCAGTTTATATTCAATAATGAATTAGGTAATAATTTAATTGGCAGTTTATATGCAATAATAAATTAAATAACGATTTGAATTCAATAAATTCGATTTAACTAAGATGATGATAAAAATATGTCAAACAGTCATAAATAAATTTCTAATCACACCAGAAATTAATTTAACGCACATAAGAAATTATAGAAGTTGTGAGTGGGTTAAAACACTCACCTTTTGAATTTAAATCGAATGTAAATCCAATTTAAATCCAAAATTCAAACAGTCTCAGAATCCGTCCAAACTAGCGTCAAAATATTCGAAATTCCAATAAGAACCTAGCGGAGAAAATCTCGTACGAATTGGATCTCGTATGAGAAAATTATAGTAATTAGAACATTGAATACTTTACATTGAAATTAAAATAAAATAAGCTAACCAAGTTTCACAACTCAGCCACGTCATCCACACTAACCACGCGCACAAGCCCAAGCAATCATGTCTCGTACGCGCCTGCAGATCCAGCCGCCACCAAAAATGCTACCTCACCCTTGACGCCACGGCCACGTCAGCCACGCCACACGACACACCTGAGTCGGTGCCCCCTCCTGCGCCTTACCCGAAGGCACGCGACGCCTCACGAAAATTGCAGCCGCCGTTTAAAATTTTGACCTAATCGAATTATTTTTCTCGATCTGACCATTGAATCGACGAACCAATTACATCGATGAGTTGCATGCGACGATCTCCACAGTCCCATACCCTTCAATGATGATCGGTCGTAGTTGATCGACGATGAACAGTCGGCCGAGAATTAATTCGTGATTTCTAGGCAGACAGGGACCCGAATCAAAAAACAGATAACATATTCAACTTGCGCTCGTCGAGAGCTTTCCGACGATATCAAATTTGATATTATTTAAGGAGTTTTGATTTTCAATTTGAGTTTAGATTTTGAATTTGCAGTTTGGGATTTAGGGTTCTGTCTGCCATTGAGGAGAAGAGACAACAGAATTGTACGTAAAGAAAAAATGAACATAAGAAGTAGGCTAGGGTTTATAACGAGGGATATATAGGTAGGTCAGAAATAAAGATGAATGGACACGATTTATATACGCGTTGAACGATTAAATGACCCGAAAAGCCCGTTCTGACTCCGGAACGAAGTTGGGTCAACCCATATATCAAAGTAGATCTTTTTAAATATTTTAAAATCAATGGAACAGGTTTCAAGTCCAAATTTCATCGTATGAAGAAGTTATGCTAAAATCAAGTTATTTCAAATTGATTTCAATTAAATTGATTTCTAGGCATTTCGCGTTCGTACGATCAAACGACAAGTCCGATCGCTACGAAACTTGAAATCCTACAATAATTCACAGTTACGGATCCGGTGAAACTTGTTTCGTCGAAATCCAAATCAGTGGCCAAAATGGCTAATTTCTAGTAAATTAAATAAATTAATAATTGATTAATTAAATCAAGTTTTCAATTTCAACTCTATAATTAACAAATTTCATCATTTTTAAATTTCTTAATCATTTACACTAATTTAACCGAATTTAAATGTCAATTTAGAGTTGATTAATTTATCAATTTCAGTGTTTGCCTTAATTCCATTAAATTCAGAAATTATAAATTTAATTTCCAATAATTCTATTTTATTTACTTTCACTCTATTATTCAATTCATTATTGTCAAATAGATGCATTTAACATTGGATTCATGATCTATTACCTTAATATCCTCAGATTTCATCTAAATCTCTATTAACGTAATAATTAAATATTTAATTTCATTTATTTGCAATTAATCCAATTATTGAATTATTAATTTCAAATAAATTAATAAATCTTGATTTCCACTCATTAAAACAACCAATTGTCATATTATAAATAGAATTAACATTATTCCCAATTATTTCTTTAATTTCCAATAACATAACATAAAATTTGGGTTTATTGCAACTGATTATCCGTTTTAATTTAGTAGACTAAATAAATGGTTAACTTATAATAATTGTTACCATTAACGTTTAATTACACTTATAAGTTATCACTAACAAACAAGTGTTAAAATTGAGTACATACACTGTTCTCATCCAATTATCATAAATTTTATACTAATTCATCAATTAGTTCAATAGCTACGCTAGTTTTCTTATATTTAATTCATAGTCAAGCATAACATTTAAATTATTTTAATAAATTAGAGTTTTATTCAAATTGTTAACGATTAACTTTAATTTAAATTTTTACATTTTATTTTTAACATTCACTTCATTATAAATTATAAAGTTTTTATTTCTTCTAGATTTAATTACAAAAATCTTATTAGATTAACCGGATTAATTATCGAAATTTACGGGTCATTACACCTACCTTTAGTCAGAGGATAGGCTGATGTTGCAGCTGGAGATGGAGGAGGTGATAGTCGGTGGTGATGGTGGAGAGCGGGGCCGAGCAAAGCTTTGCAAAGGAGGAAGCAAAATCATAGAAAAACAATAGAAAATGAGATAAAGGAAGCCATGAACATTTTGTTTTTCTTTTTTTCTTTCTCCTCTTAGCCGTGAGTTGAGTGATGAGAAGAAGAAAAATTCACGTGAATGTGAAATGAGGAAGTCACGACAATACAAAAGAATGAACGGCTAAACCCAATGAAAAGCCAAAAGCAAAGTGAAAGGACAAGAGGCAAATGAAAAGTCATGGCATATGAAAAGGCTTTGACTCTTTATATTTATTTTTCTTTTAAATTAAAATAAACTAAATACAATTTTGAAAATAAAATAAAATAAAATACTGAACAAAATAAAATAAATAAATAATTTAAGGAAAAATATATAATAAATATGAAAATAGCTTAATAATTGAAACTAGACTTTAAAAATTGAAAATAAAATACAATAAGCATTAGAAAATTATAACAACACTTTAAAAAATGTGTTAAAACTAAAAATACATATATAACATGTCATATTACACATATATTCAAATTTAGAACAAGATATGACAACCAAAATATTATCTATATAAATTAAAATAAACAACTTTGTTAAATAAAACAATTTACATACAATATTGTAAAAAACATAACTTTCACAATATAAATCGGATTTCAGCGAAACGAAAAGTAGTATTCTTGAAATTTAATTTAATTTCATAATAAAAGATAAAATTAAAAAATTTAAATATTTAAATTTAAAAGACAAAGTTTGGCCATAATGACCAAAATTCACATTTTCTGGAAATATTCAATTTATTCATGTTTGGAATCCTAATTTACAAAATAAAAATATATACTTAAAATAACAAAATTTATTCATTTTAATAAATAAAATAAAGTTTTTAAATCAGGAATTTCAATTAAAATAATTAAAATATACAATTAAGATAATCATAAAATACAGGGTTGTTACACTCTCCCCCACTAAAAACTTTTCGTCCCCGAAAAGGAATGAGGTACAAAAAACACGAAAAAAAGATTGAATGAAATAGGATTAAGAAAAGATGACAAGAGGATTAAGATTATACCGGATAATTGTTGTTATAGGTAAGTTTAATAAGGTGAAAATGATCTTCCCAAGATCCTCTAGAATCAAGAACACAAGAACAAAAGATCTTCGAAAATCTGATTCACTCTTTCCGTTTGACTGACGGTCCATGGATGGCAAGCAGTGCTCAGATTCAAAAATGAGTACCAAAGATTATCAAAGATTATAGAAAGGTTTCTAAACAGACTGGTATAAGCAATAGCCTCCCCAATCTGTAGCAAGATAAGGAAAAGGACAACCAAAAGATAGTTTGAAAACAAAATAAGATAATAAATTTGAAACCATGAAGATTCCAACTTAAATTGAAAATTAATTTTACATAAGGTAAATAAATCTTAACTATCTCAAATTTCATTATTTTATCATCCAGTTATCTTAAATTAACAATCTCAAAAATTATGGATTTGGAAAAAAAATCTTTTATTATACTCAAAATGTATTCAATAAATTTAATTCTTCTTTATTCCTAATAAAAATTAAATTTATTCCTCTCAACATATTTTATCACCTATGTTAAATATATATACACTTATTATAACTGCTTTATATTATTCGTAGTTCTTTAACATTATTTTATATTATAAATTATTCCATTACCTTTTTCTTTTTCTTTATTTGCCTCTGTTAATTTTTTTATAACTAAATTTTAAGCGCATAACGTTTATTATAACCACTCAAATTTTATTTATAAAATCCCTATTTTTATTGTATATTATCTAATTACATACTCCACTTCTGTATAATTTTAGGTAAGTTGTATTGGAATGAAATTGTGTATTATACAAATAAAAATTTCTAATTTGATCATTTCAAACTTGAATATTTATCCAAATCTTGAAATTATACTTAAAATTTATCTTTCAAGATAAATTTAGGAATTAAATTTTCGATAAATCCCAAACAATTTAGAGATGAATAAATGCACATACATACATACATATATATATCCATTCAAATTTAAATCATATATCAGCATATGTTATAAATCCAGTCTTATTTTAGAAATTCAAATCAATCAAATTCCCCAATATGAAACTATAGCAAGACTACAGAACGGTCTCTTCACTTCGAAACTCGAAAATGATCGTCGATGATGCTGTAGTCATCATCGAAATTATTTTCCAGCGATAAAGAGAAGAGCACTAATTTTAAACTTTAAAATTCTTGGAAACAAATTTCTATTCGAAAATACTTGAAATAGTATATCCTTTTAAAATTTTAAATACAAGGTTTGAAATCAACGGAAATTGAATTCTCAAATTCTTGTTTTAAATTCAATTTAAATTTCTAAATAAATTTGTAGCCGTATTTTATTGTTCAATTATTTATATATGAAACAAGAGATAATGATATATAAAATCCAATATTATTTATTAACAACCCACTCAATAAAATCCAGAAAAGATTTATAGTATAGTTACAAAATTTACTTCATTACTAAATTTGAAAACATATTGTGTCAGTTTGCCATGTTCAAGTGTTTTGGAAATCTTATCGACAGCGTTGATCAGATGAATCGATCTGAACCCAAATCAACACCAACAACTCAAACAACACAATATATAAAACATTAAATATAAATTTACAAGTACAATTCAAAATGTTTTGAAGATAGATTGGAATCAAAAAACAAGATGATTAAATAACAAAATAGGAAGATGAATAAGCTTATATAAATCGCGGGAAACCTTAACCGGGTCAACCGTGACTTAAGGAATAAGATCGATGTGGATTTCTGGGAAAATCAACATACGATCTCAAGAGATAGAGTTTGGGATTATAAGGGATACTAGCATCTAACCAAGGATATAAAATCTTTGGTGAATCGATGCTGTTGTAAAGGATTTTCACCCTTTTATAAATAAATTTGAGATTGGCGGGACTGCCGACTCATTATAAAGATCATTCGAAGTGGAGTTATGAGATACTCTAGAATCAAAAGAAGATGAATAGTGAGGAACATGAAAGGATTTTGGAACCGCAGGAAACATTCCAAAATTCAAAGGAATCGAGTCAAAAAGAAGAGATTCAAACTTGAATGAAAGTGATTCTGTAAATACATTTAACATATATGTTGAGTTTTGCTTAGAGCTACCAAAGCTCTGATACCAAATGTAACGACGCGATATTTTCAACCATTCGCATCCGCATAGGTCGGACTTGAATTTCTCAAATATATCAGAATATATAGTAAATAAATAATCACATATCATAGACACAAAGTAAATAATAATGCAGCGGAAGTAAAAGAGATAGTAGTTCATGAAGCTACTATATAAAAATAAGATACATCCAAGTTAAACAAGATACAACAGAAGAGTAACAAGATACATAAGGTAAAAATTGGAATACATCACTGAAATCACTGGATACTGAAAGCAAAATAGATGCTGGATCTTCAAGTAAAGCTCCAACTCCGAAGGTGAGTCTTGAATGCTGAATCACTTGGTCTGACTCGAGCGTAAAGCAAAACACAAAACGCTCGAGTCAAGACATAAATACTTATGAACTGTAAATCAACTCAAGTGAACAGTAACAAAAATGCATCAGTAACTTAAAGGATGCTTGGGATCGTCCATCCTTTAAGGATCCGTTAAACTATTTACAATGTAGTAATATTGCGCTATTATAATAATGTCTACAGTAAAATTAACTTGCTTTTAAACAGCGTTGAAGGGTTCCCGTATAGCCCCCAACACGTAATAGTCCCAGTAGTCCATCCAGTACCAACATATCTCCAGATCGGGAGACTACCCTAAATACTCCATGAGCTACGGGAGAAAAATAAACTCGTAGTAAGGCTCGCTATGGTAGGTGACAAGGTACACAAGGTAATGCCAGGGTTGACATACCAATTACGCACACGGGCTGGTGGTAACGTAGCAGCCACATACGCCCACCTCGGAACACACTCCCAATCAAAATCGTAGGATGGCCATCAAATCAACCACAAGTAAAAGTATAGTATTGAAGAAGTGTGTCCGACCAAAGGAGCTACCCCTTTTGGCCCGAGATCGCTCCTGTTTTAGCCACCTTATGCCAACTCACAGGAGTTGGGTCCACCTAATATACCTCAAGGATGTGGCCACCGTCCTACTTCTTCTAGAATCTCCACCGTGTACACGGTTGTTAAAGTGGTTTTCGAAGTTGGCAGAGAGTATGACAACTTCCGACCCCGGTCTCTTTAACAACCAAACGTTATTATAACGTCGTGGTCATTTCAAAATAGTTTATACTTCAAAAAAATCAAATCATTTCATTTCAAAACTATATCCCATTCAAAATAGTTTATACTTCGAAACTAAAACCATTTTTTATTTCAAAACTATATCCAAACAAATACGATATCATTTCCGTTTCAAACATATATTCATCTTTCACAAATCATAATACTTTCAAAGTTATAACTTTTTTGAAACCAAAATACTTGAAATCATTACACTTTGAAAAATCATAACATTTCGAAATCATACATTTGAAATCATGAAACATTCCTTTAATTCTTTACACTTTACAAATTTATTCAATTAACTCAAATTCTTAAATTTTCAATTTTATTCAATTCAAACCACCAGTTTCAATTCAATTCAATTTCTCAACAAAACATTTCAAATCTTACAAATTTCAAATACAGATTTAATCCACAGAAATAAACTATTAAATCTTAGTATATTTCAAAGCTATAATATACCACATTTCAAAACTAAATTTTATAATTTCATATATCTCAAATTAACTTCATTATTACTTATATAAACCGAATGACTATAGTTAGGCCTGAGTTAAAGCATTGAAAGTGAAAAATTATTCAATAGAGAATTCATATTTTCAGTTGTATGAGGTTAGTATGGCGATCAATTGTAGTCAACTCAAAGTCAAAGTCTCTGCCCAAAGTAGGTCGGTCAATAATAATTGATATTATTGAATCGAGACTTTGTGTTTGGATTATACGAATTGAATGTGAACAATATTGGAATTTGATCAAAAATTAAATTCCACATGTCCAAATGTGATATAGTTTTGGCAAAGAGAAGTGGTGTAACTAATCGTTACTACCAGAGACCACTCAAAATAGTGAAATTGGATTTTACTATAAAATGTGTAAGCGATCAACTCAGCCAAACTATCACACTACTAGCTAAGGTGGCATGTGAATGTTAATATTTGACTTGTTGGATATTAATCGCCGATTGAATTTACACCTTTAAGTCACGCAACCTTAATGTTGAATACTCTGAAATACCAAATGATTTAATTAAATTATAATAGTTATTAATTAATTTACTAAATTTTTAATTGAATTAGTATTTAATAAGTTGCATATATAAAAGTTATATATGTACGTATAGATATATGATATTGATAAATATATAATTTGAATTTAAAATGAATAAACACCAACTGGTTTTGGAAATGCTATGGGTCCATATATCCCATGATTATGCCGACCATGTTGGTAGGGGAAGAGGTGATATTTATTTGAAATATCTGGTTTTGAATTGGTAAAGAGAATGGATAAACAAGCATATTACCATCTTCTCCTTTTACTCCTTTATGTTTGCCTATTTAAACCATCCATCATCACTCTCATTTTCAGTTCACATTGAACCTCCTCCCCATCTACCTCTAGCAACAAATCACAAGGGTGCTCACCCCTTCATTTCCAAATAAAATTTAAATCAAAGTAAATCTATTTCAAATGTGTGGTGTTTTCTTTAGTTGGCTACATTTTCGAAAGAGTATAGATAGGATCTAAGGAGTTTTTGATTCAATAATCAAAGTGCACATTCAAGGCTATAGCCATTGATAATTTCTATACTATTTTATTTGATATATTCATTCATCTGATCTTTATTTTATCATGAATTTACATGTAGCTATTTGATTTTATAAATATACACATATTCTTTTAAATTAAAAAATTTATATACATTCAAACTATATACAAATACTTTTAGTCATTTTAAATAAATAATTAATTAATTAAAATGGTTTAAAAAAATTATTAAATTAAAAATAATTTTAGTATTTTATATATATATCATAAAAATTTATCTATAAATATATACATCATGCCCATTTATATTTATTTTTGAAATTAAAATTGTGAAACAAAATTTATAATTTATAAATGTTTTAAACCTTTTTAAAATTAATGTACATGTTTAAAAAATAATTTTTTATTATAAATCTATAAGGATTTATATGTTAAAAAATTATTATAAAATCTGTATGGATTTTATAATTATAATAAATCCACTTGGGTTTGTATTAATAAAATTCAGAAAAACTTATATTATTTTATAAAAATGTTCTGGTCGAAATAAAAAAAACAATAATTTTTGAACATATGTAATTTATATTTATTAGTTAATATCTCTACAGTTAATGCCCCGCTATAACCTCGCTATATCCCATAGCGAATTTCTGCCGCTACAATTTTCCAAATAGCTTTTCCGCTTTAAGCCCCGCTATTTCTGCTAACCCGCTATTTTCGCTATATTTCGCTATTCCGCTATATCTTCTTCAAAAGGAATGAACTGAAAATTGAAATTTATACAATATAAATATTGAAATTTAATTTTTAATTAAATTTTTTAACATATTTCAGAAGCAAAAATACTCTAATATTCCATTAAGTTTAATTATGTTAAATAACATTTTACGTTTATTTACAATATATTTACACATGTTCTTATCTAAAATTAAATATGTATTAATTATAGTTAAAATGAATGTTAATTTTTAATTCAATTACCATTTATATATTAGTAAAAACATTAAGTATGAGTTTTATATGCTATTTTAGGCTCATCCTTTGTATCCTCGTTATATCCTTATTATATCCCCGCTATGACTTTTCGCACCTCCGCCGCATTGAATCCGCTGAGCGCTTTAACTGCACAGGTTAAAAAATTTAAAATTAAATATAAAATGTTTATTAAAAAAAAATATAACATATCAACATTTGAAATCTTGAATTAAAATTTTAAATATATTTTGTTCTCTTAAATGTACTTCTATTTTAAATTATCTTCATATATTTTAGGTATTAGTTTAAATCCATTTGAATTAGTAAACTTTTTAAATAAAATAACATACACACACTTATATATGTGTGTGTGTGTGTGTGTGTGTGTGTCCATATGTATTTATGTATGTATGTGTATGTGTGTATGTATATAAATAACATATTGATTATGGATAGTAAATATGTATATAAATAGGTAAATGTGTTTATCGCAGAGTAAAATAAGCATCTATATATAAGCATATTAAATTATGTACATGTCTATATGTTGCATGTGCACTGTACACTTATACATGTATTTAATACACATATACATATATATGTATTATATAAATCAAATCAAATCATTTATATAAACTAAATTAATCAAATAAAGATTTTATTTAAAATTATTTACATTGATCTAAATTAACCTAGAATTTATAGGCCGAATAAAATCTGAAATGAAAATAAAACTGAAATTCACTTATTTAACTCACTGCGTGCTGGACTGGTTTCTTCAACGATATCAAAGACCAATAGCGTATAAGGTCAAATTAGTCGTATTGTGGCTAACTTATTAAAGTCTACCCATTTACTAGGGTGTCTAAAAAGGTAGTATCAAGGGTTGGGTTTTTGGTAATCAAGTACACTACCCTACTTGGCTACTAACCTGACTCGAACGTGAAGTAAGCCCAAAGGTTATCTACAATATAAAGTCCCGAATTAAATTTAGGCATTGGGTAACTTTTCAAAATCTACTTTGAAATTATAAATAATATTTTAAATTAAAATATCAAGTTTAAAAATATGTAAAATTCTATAAATGTTATCAAATATTTTCAAATTTGTTTTGAAAATTGAATAAATATTTTTGAAAATTTTATATTAATTAACTGGATTAATTAAATAAATAAAAGTTGATTAATTACATTAAAACATATATAATGATATATTACATTATCTTAAAATGTTTAAGATAATTAATAAATAATTTTCGAAATTAACTAAAATTGTTTTAGTTAAATAAAATAATTGAATTTCAATTAATAAATAAAATAATATACATGTATTATGATATATGTGTACTACTATAAACGTTATAGTATATATATTCAGTTTACAATGTTTAAAATGAATAAAATTGAATTAATTAAAATGATATTAATTGAAGAATATTTGATTAATAAGATCAATATAAAACTATATATAAGATTATCATATAAGTTAAGTAAAATTATAAATTTATATAATATGAATGTATAATAAAATGTGGAACTATAATAAACCCAAATTAGATTTAAGAAATAAATACACACACACACATATATATATAGTACGTATACTGTGATTTCAGATGTGCCTGACACTTGAATAATGAGAGTATTTCACAAGAAATATATTATTCCATAAGCCAATATCACTCAAATATGTGTGTGTAGTAAAAATAATAAAATTTTAATATAAATGTCATCATCCATCATTTATATATTAATAAACTATTCACATACTCTCTAGTTGTTGAAAAAACTTAAGCTAATGGCCTTATTTGTAGTATTACTAATATATCGATCAGACGAGGTTAGATAGCTATGTGTATTTGTTAAGCAAAAAGGTACATATACTCTACTTAATTAGGCCATCACGAAATGGTAGGTATGACTGAATAATACCTATTTATTGTTGAGTTTTCCTAAAGGTAAATATGGGATTTGGACAAAGATCACGGGTTAGGATTCGTATATGATACAACCAATAAGGAGTTATTCATCGCGTACAGCCCTATGACTTGTTAAGCTTTCTTCAAGGTCAGAATAGGAAGGCATGGGAGTCCTAATGCCTAATAGAGAAATCAAAAGGTTTCTATGTTTTCTTTTAGGATTTTGAGAAACATAAAAGTCTAGTGGAAGCTTACTAGTAAAATGAAATATAATGTTTAACCTTACTAATATTATATGAACATTTGTTGTGAGTATAAAGTCCTAATCTACTAAATTAAATTTGTAGAAAAATGTCTACACAAAATTATTTTCTTAAAATGACAAACTCATTGGACCTAATTACATGGACTATCTACGAGCAATCTAAATAGAATTTACATATGAACGTATATGGCCCTCAATAACTGAACCTCCTAGAGTAAGACCCGCTGAAGATGTGGATCCTAATCTGATAATTGCTTATAACAAATGGGTTGCTGACCTAGAAAAATTTATGTGTTGTCTACATTAGACAAACCGTTACAAAGACAACATGAAAATATGTATGTCCATCAAATTTTAAATTAGCTTAAAGCGTTATTTAGGGAGCAAAGCCCTTTTGACATCTCTTCATCTGCATAGAATTCTCGACGCAAAAACACAGAGACAAAGGGCTGATCTTTGAATAGGAAAAAGAATGGATCTGCAGAGTACCAAATAAATTGGGTTATTCGAAAAAATCCTTGTTGTTTGGACGATCTATCTCGTGTCTTGTACTGCATGGTTCCACTCTGCAAGAACTCCGAATCATTCTCTTGAAGCTCACCTTTTTTATGATAAATGATCCCCTTGACCCAAAATGACCCAGACAAATAGGGAAATCCCAATTCGCATTCCTTAAGGTACGAGGTTATTAAGAAGTTGTTCAAAATAAAGATGTCGAAGGGCACGAAAGTGGACTAGTACGTCTTAATGATGAAAGGAAATATTGATAAACTTTCATAATTGGACGTCATGATAAGCAATGAGCTGCAAGTGAACTAGATCGTAGGGTCTCTTACTCCAATGTTTGAGTCGTTCATATTGAATTATAGTATGAATCGGTTAAATTAAGCCATGTGGAGCTGCTCAAAATGTTAAGATTAACCGAGTCTTCATCCAAGGATCAAGACGCAGTGCTCACGGTAAAAGGGAAGGCATTTTCAAAAATTATATATGATTTATATTATATACACATATTCGTTTAAGTACAAAAACACTTATATATAATTAAATTATATATATACTTTTGGCCATTTTAATTAAAAAACATTTTTGAAAATTGAAATTAATTTTTAAACAACTATTAAATTAAATATGATTTTAGTAATTATTATATGAACTAGTATAAATGTAACGAGCGCGGATTTTGCCCGCTCGAAAATCGACATCCATACTTCATATCGTATTCGAATGCCATAGATTCGACCGTTCAAATCCGATTCGCCGGAGCTTATAACAATCATTAAGTAAACAACACAGCGGAATAAAAGAATAATACATTGATACACAGCTTTGATACAATATCTGATACAACAGATGATCCAATAGATATCAATATATATCAGAGATATGATACAATAAATAGCAGCGGAAAAGAAAACGATAGATAACATCTAGCAGCAAAACAAATAACTCTAAGATAGTCTTCAAGGAAGAACTCCAGAAACTGCAACTCCATTTCCAAGGATCAATCCAGCAATAGCTCGAACTCCCAATAACGCTGCACTAAGATAAGCAAGACTGGTGCGATCCAAAGACTGAACTAACTCCAGATAATCCACTATATCTAACTATCTGAAAAACCCAACTCTAGACTGCTCATGTAGAAAATAATGAGCACCCAGAGTTTAGGAAAGAAACAATAAACTCCGGATCAGTCGTGGGACTGGTGTGAGCAACAAAAACAGTTTATCTTTTAAAACATTCAACAAAAGATTTTCAAAGTCAATTCGCAATGCTTTTAAAAATGAGACTACCATAAGGCCTCCCGCACACACACACAATGCAAACGCAGAATCGGAGGAGATTTCTCCTTATGATAGTCAAAGATGCTTGATACGCATTAAAAAGAACATTTGATATTATTATTAGTGCATAGTGTAGGAAAAATTTATTTCGAAAATAAAGATATAAATCTTAGCCAGCATAGGTACCATTATATTATGCCTGCTATAGCTACCTCCTGAGGAAGCAGGTTCTACAACTAAAACCGTACAAGATCGTATTGTTTCTTTGGATTTCCAACGAATGATCAGGCCAAGGAACTTCCCATTGCCACATGAGAATGCCTCTGGATGGACATCCCCGAGAACCAAACCGGATCTCTACCAACACAAGGCCGGGTTACCCCTAACTGAGTAACAACTGACCGAATATGCCATCCCCCGGTCCTTTGGGACCTTTATCCGAGATCTCGTAATCAATTCACACAATCATAACAAAGTGTTTTCAACATGAGTAAGTATCTGGGCTCCATACCATGATACCACCCTTTTCCAGAAGGAAATGCACACATCCTAAAGGGCGCTACCCCTCATAACCTTGCTGCTTCTTTCCTGTTTTGACCATTCACGGGGTGTGAGGCTCGACGAAGTCACGTCCACAAAAACATACTTTATACAAAAGCCATGCTTTGGGTCAACAAATGATCATCGAAATGATCACCAGAATAGACGATCAAACAAATGATCCTATCACAAATAATCAACACAATGATTATTTCACAGCAACACTCAGCATGTCACATTACCAAATTGGGAATATATCGCTAATAACCATCAACTATATAACCTCTGAGCTCGTACGTCTCAGAGAAGGGTGTTAAGCTAAGAGAATAAATTCTCCGCCACCAACAGAAATATATTTGAAAGAAATCGGCTTTATATCTCAACTTGTAATGTCAGACATACTATCCATACAAGTCTGTTCCGGGCTCGAACAGAACCGAAGGCACTTACAAAGAAGTCCTTGCAATCCGGATATTCACAATCCCGATCGGATTTCCCATCACTTAGGGAGTTTCTATACCGGCGCGACTCGGTGCAGAAACAATCGATAGGTCATCCTATCGCTTTCGCAAATACCCGGTCTTCACCACTGGTCTTCAAATGCTATCCATAACGACATATCACATATTCGGAATGGGTTATACGACACGAAGGTCCTTTCCCGGTTAAACTGAATAATGAGCACGATATTTCAAAAACAAATGGATAATGGGATTTCAATTAAGTCACAACTTAATAATTCAAACTTTCTTTCGAATGGTTTAATCCAATTACCATTTCAATCTTTAACAAAAAGATTCATTTTCACAACCTTTAACGGTTTAAACAATTTTCACATTTTAATCTTTTAAACAAAAGATTCGTTCACAGATTTTCCAAATCAATTTTTCATTTCAATTTGATTAATTCGTTAAATCTTTAAATCAAAGATTTAACTTATAGCTTTCAAAACAATCTCATTTCTATTTGATTTAAACAAATCATCAATTTAAATCTGTTAAAAATAAACAGATTTAATTCATAGCTTTCAAAAAGAATTCATTCATAACTTAGAAAAATCATTTCTCTATTCAATCTTGAAATTCCCCTAATTAACTGGAATCTCAGTTCTTATCTAAAAGTGTTTATCATTTGAAAACAACAGTTTTTATTTTGGAAATCTGATTCACTTATACGAGTTGAAATCCTTGGGTTAAATTCAAATTCCCAAACCCATACCTTTAAAAATGATTTAACTCATAATGACTAGTATAATATCATTAATCCCTAGTTTCAAATTACAGAATTCAATTTCAAGTATTGAATTTAAATTTAAATCAAATTATTTAAATTCCAAAACTTAATCAAGTAATTTAAAAATAATAAATTTTATTTTGAAATTTCATTCTAAAAGCTTTTCACATTTATTCTGATTCCATTTCCAAAACATTTGAATTCAAATATTCAATGTTTATAAATCATTTCAAAATCTGTGACTTAATCGATTTCCTCGTGAAATCCATATTTGTGTGTGTATGGTGTGGTCCAGGGTTTTAACACAACAGTGCAACATCATCCAATCACCACAGATCAAATACAACAATATATTCGATAAGCGATATAAATTTATAACGCTTCTCTTTCATACACAGATTCGCAGACATATATATATATCACAGATAATAAATTTCATCATAGATCACAACACAAATCAGGATAATCATAAAGCATCATATAACAGGGATATCAAACAGTTTAACATCCAATATAATCCAAACATGCATAAATAGGATTAATTTAATTATCTGATTAATTTAAATCAGATTAAATTTCTATGAATAATTCTTCTCACATTTATTATCAAAATAAATTTCAAGTAAATGATCCTCATTAACTATTCATAATTTTTTTTTATTTACTATTCTTAAGTAATTAACTCAATTTAACTATTGTTAATTATCATTTAATTAACCTTTAAAATCATATGTTTAATCACTGATTATTTAATTAATTAAGTTCTAAACTGTAACTTAATAAATCTTAATTACTTGATTAAATAACCTCAAGCATTTGTTTAAAAGACAACTCTTTATTAAACCAATGAATCTTATTTACAAATTTATTTACCTTAATTATTTTAACTCGAATCTTAATTTCTTGATTAAATAAATTTATCAATTATTCACTTGAACTAATTTAATGAGTGCATATCATTTTATCTTTACTAATTCAATTTTAAAACCTTTTCTAACTAATGTTTTAATTATCATCACAAATCAAATTTAAACAATTTAAATTTAAAACTTTATTTATGTTCAAACTAAACTCTACATTCAACTTGAATTTATATTAATATTTCAATTTGAACTAAGCTAAAAAAAATCTTGGTTTAAAATTTAATTTGGGTTTTAAAATTTCCAAACCAAAACAGCTTCAGGTTTCAGGTTAAAAATTGAAACAGGAATTCGACCCGAGACCCCCTGCTAATGCTTCGAGTTAGAATTCGAAACGCACGTGTATTTCCCGAGTCTCTCCCCTATCTTCACGCAACCCCTTTCCCTTGATCCTATCTTCTTCCCTCTTTTTTTTTCTTTATAACTGTTAAGTAAAAAAAAACAAAAAGACACGAAACAACTCACGCAAAACTCGAGCAAAAACCCGTGTTCCTTCTCCTTCCCCAAAGACGCAACATCATCAGGCACTGAACAATACCATGTGCACGTGCACAGGTGATCGAATCACCTCCGATCAACTATGACGTCTTCCTCAAGTCAGCCATCACTCTCGAAACCCATTCCAATCATCAGATCGACGATGCAATCTCGGAAATCAAATTTGAGTCTTTAAACTCAAACATGGAATGAAGAACGCAAACTGGAACCCCATGCGCAACCAAATCCTCAAACCTGGCATCGCCTCCCCTTCGCTCCTCCGTCCATCAGAAAAACAGCGGCTCCGTCAATCACTTCGACCATGTCAAAGCTTCAAATTCCCGAGCCCTCGTTGAACTCGATGCACCAGAGACCACGGGGTGATCTCATTCCTCCAGCCTTGCCAAACTAGGGTTAGAACCTAAAAAGAACCACCACTGCCGCCACCGAGCTCAGACCATCCACCTACCATTTTTCCCCTAGTCACCGGTCCTAATACCATCACCAGAAGAATTCTCAACATCCCAGACACTCGAGATCAACATAGACACCCAATTTTCTGTTTCCTGGTTAAACCAAGAATACTCTCCAATCCCTTAATTAAAAATAATGATTTTTGTTAATAAAAATCAAATTTTGATTTCAGTATTTGATTCTTAAACCTGAATCCATCAAACATGATAATTGATTTTTAACTTTGTTTAAGTTTCACTGTTATTTTATATTTTTCCAAAGGCAAAACAATTTAGTTTAACCCAACAAATTTTTAAACCTAAAACTGTGATGTAACTAACATATTTTGTTCAACATTTCGATTTTAACAAAACTTGGATTAAGAGCAAGTAATTTTTGATTTACTTTTGAGCCTAGAATTAAGCATCAGAGAAACAGAGGCCAAACACATCTCATTCCTACAGTACACATACATATAGAAACAGGCACTTATATATATATTCACATCACAAACTCAATCCAGATAAAATCAAGCAACTTGATTGAACTTATATATGTTGTTACTCACCTTTTAGAAACAGAGCAGTTATTTGATTGTAACAGTTTTGAAAATGAAAACTGTAATGCCTTTGCTTATTTATTTATTTTTCTTTGAAAATGATTTGTAGTCTTGCTTAAAAGAAAAATGAGTTACAGGCATTATCACCGATATACACCCAATTTAAACTTCATTCAGTCAAACTAGCATGCAACCCTAAATGAATATACTTAGGCATTTTAGAAAAGGAGTTACTCACTTTGGTTTTCAGAAAAATGAACAGGGCACAGAGCACATCAATTATTTCATACAACACATATCAGCAAACTTCTCATCAGATTTCAAGGCTACTTACAAGCATCAGAATATTGAAGCATGTTAAAAGTTGAAAAGAAATAGTTGCTCACCTCAATCAGGAAGGCAGAGAAGATGGACAGAGAACTGGAATGTTTGAAACTTGATTTTTTTTTTCTTTCTTTTCAGTTCGAATGAATGAGATTGAGTATAAGAAGATGATGCACATGAAGTTGATATAAAAACAAGTCTACAGGATATGCCTTTTGCTTGTACATGATAATATTAATAAACAAGCTACAGGTGATATATTTGAACAACAAATCGTGGCTGAGATGATGTGGTATGGTGTGCTAGGATATATTAGAGGTATGGCTGCATTAATGCCAAGTACTTTATGTTTTCATGTTATATTTTACACGATGTTTTGCCTTACTTCTTACTTTGCTGAAATGTATTATATTATGTACTTTATTTTATTTATTTTATTGCCTTTGTTTTGTTTCATAATCTTTTTTACATACTTATTTTTAGTTATGTTATTTTATTTTGTCTACTTACTTTAACATGCTTGTCTATACTTTGCATACTTTTGGTGGCTGAAACATCATATGTATCTTAGCTTTGTTTATTTATATTTTTATTCCCAGGCTCCTGTATTGCTTCTTCATTTTATTTGCTCACACTTATTTTACTTTGTTTATATATCTTACTTTTTTTTGTTTCTTATTTATGCATTTGTTTATTTATGTAAAAATATATACTTTTATTTGCATTGCCTTAGTTACAGTTATTTGTTTATAAAATTTTAACTCAAGTATAAACACACTTTTATACTTAGACAAAGTTTTAAAATCTTACCTTTCCTTTATTTTTAAACTTATATTATTAAATACTTAATTTACTTAAAATTATTTCAAACTTATGTACATTTTTATAAGATTTATTTTATATTTACAATCATAGTTTCCCAAAGTACATACATATATTATTTTATTTTTATACTAATGTTTTGCTTGTATATGAACATAAATTTCTATTGTCAATATATTGTTTAAATTTTTAACTAATTTGTTTCATGTGTATATTTTACATTTTATAGTTTACATAACCAATTTTATCTTCTGAAATGACTTTTTAACTTGCCTAATTTATCTCTATTTATAACTTAAATATTTATCATAAATTTTACTTTAAAAATTATTGTTTTACATTTCTCTATATATACAAATTTTCAAATTCATACGACTTAATATATTTTCTATTTGATTCGGGGAAACTCGCTGCCCTTTATAATTAATTTTACAATTTTTTTTATTCAAAAATTCATTTAAATTATCAATTTAAATTTATAAAAATCCTGGGTCGTTACAGACTTCCCCCCTTAAAAGAATTTCGTCCTCGAAATTCGCAGGCACGAAAACAACACAGAGATAGACAGGTTTGATCTCCTATAATTTCTCAAACTTAAGACATGAATTCCAAACTCAGGTCGAAATATCTTAAAATACATACCAATTTGTCCCTCTACGGACTTCGATATTCACAAGAAATCACAACAGAATTTCAAAATTTGGTTTTAAACAAAATCATTTTATCGATACAATTCTAATCATTCTTCATATTCTATTAATCAATTTAATTCAATTAAAATTTCAAATTTATTTAAAATTTCCAATTTCAATTTTCAAATTCATATTCATTAAGGTTTAAATCAGAAACTGATAAGAAATCAATGAAGATATGAATTAAAAATTTCCTACAACGATTCGTAAGGCCACAATCATATCGAAACTTCTTTCTGTAGCTGGTACGAAGCAATCAAAAGAATTTAGAAACGAATCAAAGGAGATTGATAGAGAAAGTTATTTCCACCGTTGTTACAGAGTATTGACCAATTATAGCCGTATTGCCATGTCCCCTATCTCATTCTCTTCTTGCACTCATACTTACTATCACTGGATAGTAAGAGAATTTACTGAGGCATTCAAATAGATATCTTAGGGATTACTCATTTTAGGATTTTCTTCATCCTATCTCTAATGAGCTACTTAATGTGTTACACTCCTGAGCTAAAGTTCAACCCTTAGCTCTGATACCAAATGTAACGAGCGCGGATTTTGCCCGCTCGAAAATCGACATCCATACTTCATATCGTATTCGAATGCCATAGATTCGACCGTTCAAATCCGATTCGCCGGAGCTTATAACAATCATTAAGTAAACAACACAGCGGAATAAAAGAATAATACATTGATATACAGCTTTGATACAATATCTGATACAACAGATGATCCAATAGATATCAATATATATCAGAGATATGATACAATAAATAGCAGCGGAAAAGAAAACGATAGATAACATCTAGCAGCGAAACAAATAACTCTAAGATAGTCTTCAAGGAAGAACTCCAGAAACTGCAACTCCATTTCCAAGGATCAATCCAGCAATAGCTCGAACTCCCAATAACGCTGCACCAAGATAAGCAAGACTGGTGCGATCCAAAGACTGAACTAACTCCAGATAATCCACTATATCTAACTATCTGAAAAACCCAACTCTAGACTGCTCGTGTAGAAAATAATGAGCACCCAGAGTTTAGGAAAGAAACAATAAACTCCGGATCAGTCGTGGGACTGGTGTGAGCAACAAAAACAGTTTATCTTTTAAAACATTCAACAAAAGATTTTCAAAGTCAATTCGCAATGCTTTTAAAAATGAGACTACCATAAGGCCTCCCGCACACACACACAATGCAAACGCAGAATCGGAGGAGATTTCTCCTTATGATAGTCAAAGATGCTTGATACGCATTAAAAAGAACATTTGATATTATTATTAGTGCATAGTGTAGGAAAAATTTATTTCGAAAATAAAGATATAAATCTTAGCCAGCATAGGTACCATTATATTATGCCTGCTATAGCTACCTCCTGAGGAAGCAGGTTCTACAACTAAAACCGTACAAGATCGTATTGTTTCTTTGGATTTCCAACGAATGATCAGGCCAAGGAACTTCCCATTGCCACATGAGAATGCCTCTGGATGGACATCCCCGAGAACCAAACCGGATCTCTACCAACACAAGGCTGGGTTACCCCTAACTGAGTAACAACTGACCGAATATGCCATCCCCCGGTCCTTTGGGACCTTTATCCGAGATCTCGTAATCAATTCACACAATCATAACAAAGTGTTTTCAACATGAGTAAGTATCTGGGCTCCATACCATGATACCACCCTTTTCCAGAAGGAAATGCACACATCCTAAAGGGCGCTACCCCTCATAACCTTGCTGCTTCTTTCCTGTTTTGACCATTCACGGGGTGTGAGGCTCGACGAAGTCACGTCCACAAAAACATACTTTATACAAAAGCCATGCTTTGGGTCAACAAATGATCATCGAAATGATCACCAGAATAGACGATCAAACAAATGATCCTATCACAAATAATCAACACAATGATCATTTCACAGCAACACTCAGCATGTCACATTACCAAATTGGGAATATATCGCTAATAACCATCAACTATATAACCTCTGAGCTCGTACGTCTCAGAGAAGGGTGTTAAGCTAAGAGAATAAATTCTCCGCCACCAACAGAAATATATTTGAAAGAAATCGGCTTTATATCTCACTTGTAATGTCAGACATACTATCCATACAAGTCTGTTCCGGGCTCGAACAGAACCGAAGGCACTTACAAAGAAGTCCTTGCAATCCGGATATTCACAATCCCGATCGGATTTCCCATCACTTAGGGAGTTTCTATACCGGCGCGACTCGGTGCAGAAACAATCGATAGGTCATCCTATCGCTTTCGCAAATACCCGGTCTTCACCACCGGTCTTCAAATGCTATCCATAACGACGTATCACATATTCGGAATGGGTTATACGACACGAAGGTCCTTTCCCGGTTAAACCGAATAGTGAGCACGATATTTCAAAAACAAATGGATAATGGGATTTCAATTAAGTCACAACTTAATAATTCAAACTTTCTTTCGAATGGTTTAATCCAATTACCATTTCAATCTTTAACAAAAAGATTCATTTTCACAACCTTTAACGGTTTAAACAATTTTCACATTTTAATCTTTTAAACAAAAGATTCATTCACAGATTTTCCAAATCAATTTTTCATTTCAATTTGATTAATTCGTTAAATCTTTAAATCAAAGATTTAACTTATAGCTTTCAAAACAATCTCATTTCTGTTTGATTTAAACAAATCATCAATTTAAATCTGTTAAAAATAAACAGATTTAATTCATAGCTTTCAAAAAGAATTCATTCATAACTTAGAAAAATCATTTCTCTATTCAATCTTGAAATTCCCCTAATTAACTGGAATCTCAGTTCTTATCTAAAAGTGTTTATCATTTGAAAACAACAGTTTTTATTTTGGAAATCTGATTCACTTATACGAGTTGAAATCCTTGGGTTAAATTCAAATTCCCAAACCCATACCTTTAAAAATGATTTAACTCATAATGACTAGTATAATATCATTAATCCCTAGTTTCAAATTACAGAATTCAATTTCAAGTATTGAATTTAAATTTAAATCAAATTATTTAAATTCCAAAACTTAATCAAGTAATTTAAAAATAATAAATTTTATTTTGAAATTTCATTCTAAAAGCTTTTCACATTTATTCTGATTCCATTTCCAAAACATTTGAATTCAAATATTCAATGTTTATAAATCATTTCAAAATCTGTGACTTAATCGATTTCCTCGTGAAATCCATATTTGTGTGTGTATGGTGTGGTCCAGGGTTTTAACACAACAGTGCAACATCATCCAATCACCACAGATCAAATACAACAATATATTCGATAAGCGATATAAATTTATAACGCTTCTCTTTCATACACAGATTCGCAGACATATATATATATCACAGATAATAAATTTCATCATAGATCACAACACAAATCAGGATAATCATAAAGCATCATATAACAGGGATATCAAACAGTTTAACATCCAATATAATCCAAACATGCATAAATAGGATTAATTTAATTATCTGATTAATTTAAATCAGATTAAATTTCTATGAATAATTCTTCTCACATTTATTATCAAAATAAATTTCAAGTAAATGATCCTCATTAACTATTCATAATTTTTTTATTTACTATTCTTAAGTAATTAACTCAATTTAACTATTGTTAATTATCATTTAATTAACCTTTAAAATCATATGTTTAATCACTGATTATTTAATTAATTAAGTTCTAAACTGTAACTTAATAAATCTTAATTACTTGATTAAATAACCTCAAGCATTTGTTTAAAAGACAACTCTTTATTAAACCAATGAATCTTATTTACAAATTTATTTACCTTAATTATTTTAACTCGAATCTTAATTTCTTGATTAAATAAATTTATCAATTATTCACTTGAACTAATTTAATGAGTGCATATCATTTTATCTTTACTAATTCAATTTTAAAACCTTTTCTAACTAATGTTTTAATTATCATCACAAATCAAATTTAAACAATTTAAATTTAAAACTTTATTTATGTTCAAACTAAACTCTACATTCAACTTGAATTTATATTAATATTTCAATTTGAACTAAGCTAAAAAAATCTTGGTTTAAAATTTAATTTGGGTTTTAAAATTTCCAAACCAAAACAGCTTCAGGTTTCAGGTTAAAAATTGAAACAGGAATTCGACCCGAGACCCCCTGCTAATGCTTCGAGTTAGAATTCAAAACGCACGTGTATTTCCCGAGTCTCTCCCCTGTCTTCACGCAACCCCTTTCCCCTGATCCTATCTTCTTCCCTCTCTTTTTTTTTCTTTATAACTGTTAAGTAAAAAAAAAAAGACACGAAACAACTCACGCAAAACTCGAGCAAAAACCCGTGTTCCTTCTCCTTCCCCAAAGACGCAACATCATCAGGCACTGAACAATACCATGTGCACGTGCACAGGTGATCGAATCACCTCCGATCAACTATGACGTCTTCCTCAAGTCAGCCATCACTCTCGAAACCCATTCCAACCATCAGATCGACGATGCAATCTCGGAAATCAAATTTGAGTCTTTAAACTCAAACCTGGAATGAAGAACGCAAACTGGAACCCCATGCGCAACCAAATCCTCAAACCTGGCATCGCCTCCCCTTCGCTCCTCCGTCCATCAGAAAAACAGCGGCTCCGTCAATCACTTCGACCATGTCAAAGCTTCAAATTCCCGAGCCCTCGTTGAACTCGATGCACCAGAGACCACGGGGTGATCTCATTCCTCCAGCCTTGCCAAACTAGGGTTAGAACCTAAAAAGAACCACCACTGCCACCACCGAGCTCAGACCATCCACCTACCATTTTTCCCCTAGTCACCGGTCCTAATACCATCACCAGAAGAATTCTCAACATCCCAGACACTCGAGATCAACATAGACACCCAATTTTCTGTTTCCTGGTTAAACCAAGAATACTCTCCAATCCCTTAATTAAAAATAATGATTTTTGTTAATAAAAATCAAATTTTGATTTCAGTATTTGATTCTTAAACCTGAATCCATCAAACATGATAATTGATTTTTAACTTTGTTTAAGTTTCACTGTTATTTTATATTTTTCCAAAGGCAAAACAATTTAGTTTAACCCAACAAATTTTTAAACCTAAAACTATGATGTAACTAACATATTTTGTTCAACATTTCGACTTTAACAAAACTTGGATTAAGAGCAAGTAATTTTTGATTTACTTTTGAGCCTAGAATTAAGCATCAGAGAAACAGAGGCCAAACACATCTCATTCCTACAGTACACATACATATAGAAACAAGCACTTATATATATATTCACATCACAAACTCAATCCAGATAAAATCAAGCAACTTGATTGAACTTATATATGTTGTTACTCACCTTTTAGAAACAGAGCAGTTATTTGATTGTAACAGTTTTGAAAATGAAAACTGTAATGCCTTTGCTTATTTATTTATTTTTCTTTGAAAATGATTTGTAGTCTTGCTTAAAAGAAAAATGAGTTACAGGCATTATCACCGATATACACCCAATTTAAACTTCATTCAGTCAAACTAGCATGCAACCCTAAATGAATATACTTAGGCATTTTAGAAAAGGAGCTACTCACTTTGGTTTTCAGAAAAATGAACAGGGCACAGAGCACATCAATTATTTCATACAACACATATCAGCAAACTTCTCATCAGATTTCAAGGCTACTTACAAGCATCAGAATATTGAAGCATGTTAAAAGTTGAAAAGAAATAGTTGCTCACCTCAATCAGGAAGGCAGAGAAGATGGACAGAGAACTGGAATGTTTGAAACTTGATTTTTTTTTTCTTTCTTTTCAGTTCGAATGAATGAGACTGAGTATAAGAAGATGATGCACATGAAGTTGATATAAAAACAAGTCTACAGGATATGCCTTTTGCTTGTACATGATAATATTAATAAACAAGCTACAGGTGATATATTTGAACAACAAATCGTGGCTGAGATGATGTGGTATGGTGTGCTAGGATATATTAGAGGTATGGCTGCATTAATGCCAAGTACTTTATGTTTTCATGTTATATTTTACACTATGTTTTGCCTTACTTCTTACTTTGCTGAAATGTATTATGTAGGATCTAGATTAACCCTAGAGGGGGGGTGAATAGGGTTATAGCAAATTTTCTCAAATTAAACACAGAAATATAATAGCAGAAATAAATATGCTGAAAAGTAAATCACACACTAAATTTACCCAGCTTCGACAACCCCTGCCTACTGCTGCATTCACAGATTTCTATTAGAATTAAACAGTATCACGCTTACAAACACTCTACTAGACTCGCAGACATTTGCTCCACGCTCACAAACACTCTACTAGACTCGCACACCCTGCTCACAAACATTTGCTCCACGCTCACAAACACTCTACTAGACTCGCACACCCTGCTCCGCCTATAGAGTTTCGCTTACTCGCAAACTTTGCCTCCCGCCTATAGAGCTTCGCTTACTTGCAAACTCTGCTCCCGCCTACAATAGAATTTTGCAAACTCGCACACCCTGCTCACTGAACTAATTCTAAATAGACAATTTGACACTACCTAATCCCTAGGTGGTGATTTACAAATTCTTTGACTCAAAAAGAAAACAATTTAAACAGTAATTAAAATAAACAACCCTATTTAATTTAAACCCTAAATAAAAACAAAACCCCTTTTTTAAACAATTATAATAAAAGCCTTTTATAATTAACAGGGCCGGTCCCTATTCACTTTTCAACCCGTTGCTTTTTATCTTCTTCATTTGTTTATTCTTCGGCTGGTGAAAATAAATGGCGGCTCCTCTCGCAAAATTTAGGGCTTGAGTCTTTGATCAAATTAGGGCTTTTGATGCACGGTTGATCGGTCGACTCCTTGTAGCTTGCTTCGGTTGCTTCTCTGATATTCAACTGTCGCTCGTTCGCAGCTACTTGATCGAGTTCGTTGTTTATGATTTTCTGGTATGTGTTGTTTCCTTTTTCTTTTCTGGTTTTTCTTGTTTGAACTCGATGATTTGATTGCCGATGATGATTAGGGTTTTATATGCGTTCGAGTTCCTGGATTTTCGTTCGTCCAAATATTTTTGATTTCGTCAAAAATTCTTCTCGGCCACTTGATTTAAATTGAACGTTTGATGATTGATTCTGACTAGTTCATAATCGTATATTTCATTGCTTGATGGTTACGATTTTGATTTATTTCGTGATCATCACGTTGTTGACTACGGCTTCTTGATTGCTACAGCTTCGGCCTTGACTTGTTCATAATTGAATATATTTGTTGCTTGGTTGAGGTCTCTGACTTTGACTTCGACAACCACGGCTTTGACTTGTTGACACCCTGACCATTTCATACCTGTACATTCTCGGCTTCAGTATGCTTTGATTTTCTGGCTTGATGTTTATATCCACTTGCTGTGTATTGCTTCACTGCATAGTATATTTGTGTAGTTGGTTCAGTTGCATTTGTCCATTTCCTTACTGTTGCTGTGCACTTCTGTTTTCACTGTCCATATATGTACATTTGTTGTAGCCGTGGTCTTTGCATTGCATATAAACTTGGTTAGCTTGTATAACTGAGCTGCTATTGATCTGGTTCACTTTGATCTTCTTATCTTGATGCTGCAGCTTGGTCTTTGTTGCATTCATGTTGCTCCCCTGACCTTGTATCACTTGATGTCTTGAGCTTGCATGCTTCATTCATTTGTATAGTTCTTGACCATTATCACTGTTGACTGCTGACTTCATTTGGTTGTTGCATTTATGAATTTCATTTTATAATCTGTAGCATGGCACTGTGACTCGAGTTTTCACTGTCATGTTGTTTGCAGCTGTGCTTCATTTGGCACTGTTTACTTGATGCTGCATCACTTATAGCTTTGATCATGTTTCTGTCATGTTTGAACATAGTTGCATTATGTTGGCCGAGCTTTGATCAGTTGCATTGTTCATGTCATGTTGTTTATGTGCATGCTTTGTACTTCAGGTTGGTCACTTGATTCACATGTGCACTGCCTGTTTGAAATTGTAGCATGTCACTGAGTTTGTTGTGCATTGGTCATTGCACTGTGTTCATATCATAATTTGACATATAATTTTCTTCTTGCATTCTTTGATGGTTCATTGGTTGAAATCTGTAGCATCTTGATCAACTTGATGCTGTAGCTTACTGTGTTGATCTTCCTTGCTACCTGGTTGACACTTGCACTGATATTCATTTGAGTTGTGCATCATGTATTTGTTGCAGTCCATGTTGTAGCAGTATTATCTCGAGCTCGACAGTGTTGTTTTCTTGCTTTGATGCATTCACATGTTATGTTCATGTTGGCACTAGTTTTTGGGTCTGTTCCATGAGTCTTGGTCTGCACTTTCACTGTTGTGTCTGGTTCCATTTTCCCTGTTGAGTCTTTGGTGATGCTGCACTTGTGAACTTTGTGGTTGTACTTCATGTTGTATTCATGCAGCTTGTTTTCAATGTTGCATTTGAACTGGCTGTTGTCTTTGTGTACACTACTGCCTTGAAATTGATTCTCTTCATGTTGTTGTGTGGACATTTGCATTTTTACACTCTATACTTGGTCGTGCTGGAGTCTTCAAGCATGTTGCTATCTTGGGTTTGGCCTTGTTTTTGATTTCTGTGCTTTTGTTTGATTTTTGCACATGAGTTGGCGAGGCAGTGCACACGTATACGAATGTACACGTGTGTACTGCAGCCACTTATAATTGCCTATCCCTGATAAAAATACTGATATGCACAGATATTGCACATTCAAAAATGATGACGAACAACCCAAATAACTGAGGCAAATCATATATTCAAAAATTATCTTTTATTTTTGAATTGCAAAAATATTTCTTTTTCAATTTTACTGCGTTTGAAAATATTTTTGCAGATTACTCAGATGCTGGATTCAAACTGGAATGCAGTTGAAGACAAAATACGAGTGTGAGTGATATGTAGTGAGGTTATCAATGTAAAAATATTTGTGATGTAATCGTGATGTAATCAGAAATGTATATGTATAGTGAGAGCATGAATTTGTACTATTCAAGTTTGTAATAAATATTCGTTTGAATAAAATATTCGTTTGAATTCAAAAACTGTGTAACTTGTTCTGTTTGAATTCAAATTCAAATTCTGTGTAATTTATTTTATTCAACAGATATTTATCTAACCAAATACATACTATACAAAATATTTGTTTGAATAAAATTTCTGTTTGAATTCAAAATCTGTTTAACTTGTTTTGTTTGAATTCAAATTCAAATTCTGTGAAATTTAATTTTATTCAACAAATATTTATTTAAACTATGAAAAATAAAATAGTACATTACCAAATACATTTATATGAATGTATATATGTTTATTATCATCAAACAAAAATCATATAGCGCAAAGCGCATATTCAACATATTATATTATGTACTTTATTTTATTTATTTTATTGCCTTTGTTTTGTTTCATAATCTTTTTTACATACTTATTTTTAGTTATGTTATTTTATTTTGTCTACTTACTTTAACATGCTTGTCTATACTTTGCATACTTTTGGTGGCTGAAACATCATATGTATCTTAGCTTTGTTTATTTATATTTTTATTCCCAGGCTCCTGTATTGCTTCTTCATTTTATTTGCTCACACTTATTTTACTTTGTTTATATATCTTACTTTGTTTTGTTTCTTATTTGTGCATTTGTTTATTTATGTAAAAATATATACTTTTATTTGCATTGCCTTAGTTACAGTTATTTGTTTATAAAATTTTAACTCAAGTATAAACACACTTTTATACTTAGACAAAGTTTTAAAATCTTACCTTTCCTTTATTTTTAAACTTATATTATTAAATACTTAATTTACTTAAAATTATTTCAAACTTATGTACATTTTTATAAGATTTATTTTATATTTACAATCATAGTTTCCCAAAGTACATACATATATTATTTTATTTTTATACTAATGTTTTGCTTGTATATGAACATAAATTTCTATTGTCAATATATTGTTTAAATTTTTAACTAATTTTTTTCATGTGTATATTTTACATTTTATAGTTTACATAACCAATTTTATCTTCTGAAATGACTTTTTAACTTGCCTAATTTATCTCTATTTATAACTTAAATATTTATCATAAACTTTACTTTAAAAATTATTGTTTTACATTTCTCTATATATACAAATTTTCAAATTCATACGACTTAATATATTTTCTATTTGATTCGGGGAAACTCGCTGCCCTTTATAATTAATTTTACAATTTTTTTTATTCAAAAATTCATTTAAATTATCAATTTAAATTTATAAAAATCCTGGGTCGTTACAATAAATCACATGTGCGTGCATCTAATAGCTTGAGAAATTTACTTTTTATCTAATAAAAAAATTAATGAATCAAATTGTGCTATAAGTGAAAAAAAATTGGTGGTCACAGAATCTTTATTTCAAGTAGTTTTGTCGGTGGTGTCGAAATCAAACTGATAGTGGAATTCCATTGATGGATGGTCGAGAAGTGGATGGTGGTGGAGGTTGCAAACCGTTGCTGAGATTCTGTCGATAGGTGGTAGGATATTTTTGGAATTCCAAACGGATACGGTGGAAATCTCATTCATTGAATTCTCTTACTAATAGTAGAAATATATATATATATATATATATATATATATATATATCATAAAAATTTATCTATAAATACATAACCATATATATTTTTTCAAAACAATTTTTTAACAAAAAACAATTTATGATTTATAAATATCCATTTTAAAATTAATATACGTGTTTAAATAAATAAATTTTTTATTATACATTCATACGGATTTATATTTAAAAAAATTATTATGAAATCTCTACATATTTTGTAATTATAATAAAAAATATGTGTTATATATTAATTCGCTCGGATTTATATTAATAAAATATAAAAATATACTATTTTATAAAAGTGTTAGAAAATTAGACTATTAGTTAATATTCTATAAATAAACTTTAAAATTGAATATAAAATATTTTAAATGTTTATAAGAAATTACATACACACATACATATATAACATATTAACATTTGAAATTTTGAATTCAAACTTGAAATAGATATTTTCTCTTGGATCTACATCTAGTTTTTATATTAAAAATTATCTTTAAATATTGTAGATATTGATTTAAATACTTTTGAATTGATCAGCTTTTTAAACAAACAAAAATAAATAAATATATGTATGTATGTATATATAGATATATAAATGTACATAAATAAAAAATTAATTATGGACATTAAATATGTATATAAGGGGCAAATGTGGTGTATATCCTAGCACATATGCATGAACACATCAAAAAATGTACATATTTATGTGTTACACATGCACTGTACACTTATATATGTATTTGATACACATATTCATTATATAGAATCAAATCAAATCAAATCTTTTATATAAACTAATTAATAAAACAAAGATTTAACTTAAAATTATTTATGTTAAATATAAATTAATTTGGACTTCTTAGGCCCAAAAAGATCTAAAATGGAAAAAATTGAAATATACTTAATCCGCTGAGTGCCGACCCAATTTCTTTAAAGGGTTCGAGGCCGGCCTAGAGGGCAGCTGTAAGAACCCGCCTTTAATAATACCCTTAAATCGGCATCGAATGACAATGTCTGACTTCTATATAACACAAAAGACATATTGTCGAGAGATAAAATTTAAAACAAACATTTTACTAAGGCACAACAATATAATCTCTCAATGGCATGATAATATATAATATACTAAATATACATGAACTAAATATGATGACTAATATATAAGAGACTACATCGGTGGAAGTAACTGATCATTAGATATCAATACAGAAAGTCGTTATAGAATATCTGATACATCAAGTCTCAAATACAAATATGTGTGTGTGTGTGTGTGCGCGCGCGCGCGCGTTTGTGTGTGTGTCTCATGTACTACTACAATATCAAGTATATATACGAGTATCGACATCGCCTCCATAGAATGCTCCGATTGTCCTGAAAGTGTATCCACAAAAGCACTTGACTTTCCTACTACTCAATCGAGTACCCGAGAGTTGTCATGGCGTAAATAGACAAAGACAAAGTGCGGGCCAGATATAAAGTCTGATGTGAGGGAAACTATCTCAAGATACTGTATATATTAAAATTGTATGCAAATGAAAAGGAACTACTAAGGCACAACCGGTCCTCTCCACAATCATGGCTTAGGGGTAGTCCGAACTATCCATAAACAAGTAAAGTAACATATCCAAAAGATAGGGAATCATACTATAACATGTTCTTCTTCTGTAATCAACAAGTCGGCACAATTAATATAACGTGGGTTATACATAACAGTATTCTATGATACAGGTAAATGTCGAGACAATGTAAATACCATTGTACAAGCATATCCTAGAATGCACAACAATATTATCAAAAAACTAATATAATACACAATATAACTATAAGCGGTAAACAAAGAATATAAATTGATACTCATCATTGCTGATGAATGGAGTCCGTGGTAGACACATACCCAAAATAAATAGAGTCGGTACCTTGATGTACCATTGACCCCGAGTTGCATCCAATGTGGGTGAACTCATGTAGGACTCATTGTATCCCTCAGTTAGCATATGTGATATATGACCTACTCTATTGGGTCTATGTTAGAAATCGATCGCAATCCGGTGATTTCCATTAAGGGTCCAAAATAAACAGAGTCGGTACCTCGGTGTACCATAGACCCCGAGCCACATCCTCGGTGATTAGTCTCATGTAGATCTCACTATGCTCCTCGGTGAGCATAAGTGATATATGATCCATTCATAGATGATCGTCAACTATAACGTCACGTAAGACCAATAATAGGCATGGCCGCTAATATAAGCCAAATACGTTGTATGGTCACTACAATAAGACCAATACTGGGTACAGCCAATAATATAAAACCGATACCTTTTATCAAGCCATATTTACCCAAAGCCAGGGCCAAGGGATGTGGATTGCTCCACTTGACCGTACACGCTCATCGAACGTGATCGCATGATCGATCATCATACCGATCTCGTGCTCGATCATAATCAATCATTTTTGACCACATACAATTCAACTTACACTTATGTCTAGATCCCAAGCTTCATCATGACTTCCGCTTACTCGGGTATCCCAGAGCCTTCACGAAATTATGTTGAAGCCTCATGAAGAACCGCACACAAGATGGGGGAAAACTCCCCGAAGCCTTACACCTGGCCTAGGCTTATTGCCCAGGCCAATGCATCTTCATTCGACCGGGAACCTTCCCCGTTGATTGGCCTCGGTCGATTGGTGGTACACACTAGTTGATTGATACTGGTAATTCTTGGGCAGTAAGCCAAGGCCAGCAAGCCAAGTTAGCCACCGCTCGCCAATTCGATCCTCATTTCGTCCGACACTTCGCCCGATGAGTCACCTAACACTTCTAGCATGCCTTTGTCCCATCGGACCTATTTCGGAGTTGATTGATTGACGTTTTAGAAGTGGTTTCGTAGGTATTCGAAAATCGATTTCGATGCAAAAATCCACTCTTTGCACGTGTAGAGTTCAGTGGGAGCATATAATGACCCGACCTCCTCTAATATGCCAAAACGAACCCAATTGGCCCCCTTGCCTCATGTGATGTACGCACGTGTGCCGATGCACCCATTTGTGAACATTTGCATGCATACGTGCATATAACCACATATTTACTTCACATGTCATCTTTCAAGCTTTACCAGAGCGATCGTTCAATCTGGTATTCTCTCCTACAACTTAGCACACCCGATAATCGCTATGGCTAGGTAAGTTTGTTCGCAACTTGATGATATACCCATATGGATACTTTCATACACATATACATATATTTAAATAAACAATGCAATTATTAAATAATCAAGTCTTACTTTTATTTTCTAAAGCATTTCAATAAAAGTTCAATCCCTTTTCTATTATTTTATAAAATTATTTCATTATTTTATAAAATATAAAACTAGCTTATAAATCATTTTTATGCTCTTTAAACTATTTTAAAATTCATACTCTTGTTTTCGATTAGTGATAAAATATATAATAATATTTCTATCGCTAATATAACGATGAATTAGACTTTAATTAATTTATAATCATACTATAAATTAATATTATTGCTACTTAGCTCTACTCAATACAAATAGAACACAATATAAATATAAAGGATTTTAATCAACCATCCTGGATATTTACTCAAATAAATCTAATCAAATGGGAAACAATTTTATACGTATATATTTTCTACCTCCACCGTGTAATATTTCTCAATATATAAAATTATAGGGATTTATGCTGAAATACAAATTCAGAGTTATGATTCTACTCACCTGACCCATAAATTCTCAAGTGTCTGAATCCAATCCAAGCTTATACCATATAGTAGATAATCTCACTACGAATGAAACGGCGAAGACCCGTCCTGATTGGACCTCGTATGCAAGAAATATGAAAATACAGAACGAGGTTACGTAAAATAATTAATCCACTAATTACCTTAATTAACCCTTAACATTTCTTCCCTAAACGCAAGTCATCTCATGTACACGCACATGAAACATGCACGCACCCATTCCTCAAAACCTCTCGCTTCGATTTCTCCTTCCCGGTCGACGATTCAACGAACCTCTTCGCCGGCAAACTCCGCTACGCAAGCACTGTGATGCATCCAAACTTAACCACTTTGGTTCCCCTCTGCAATTTTCGACTAGCAGCTCACCACCGAACCTATGTCGTGTTTCTCCTTAGTTAGTCGAAGCTTCAGTCGTCGGTGCCAAACGATGTGCTTCATCGAGAGAAGAACGATAATGCCCTTCGTTTCGCCCAAAAGCCACTCATTTTTTGACCAAGTTCAACCCTAGTCGACGGTTGAAAATGTCAACTTCAGCAATCACAGACGCACACAACCCAACCACCATAGATTTGAAGCTCTCCTCTATACGAGTTCAACGGATCCGGCCTTGTGATTCATCGTGGCCTCTACTCCTGATTTTAATTTATGAAGGAGAGGAAGCTCTTTTCATTTACTATAAGAAGAGAATAAAAACCTTAATCATTTACATAACAACCTTACTTTTAGCATTTATCCATGTTCATATTTCATTCTATTAGGTTTTACTAGTAAATTTTTAATTAAGTAATTATCAAAATACATTGTTCATGAAAAGGAAATGTTGTATATTAGTTGCGGACAAGGTGACATCCGATTTAAACTCACCTATACAAAGGCTTGAATGTAACGTCGTTATATACTCACTAAGGTTACAATAATATTAAGACTGTCGATGGATATCCAAAAAATCCGAAATCCGTTCGCATCTGCATCCGAAAAGCGGATAAATATCCGATATTCGAAAAAGCGGATGCGGATATGAAGACATGCGCATTCGAAAATTATCCGTTCGGTATTTTTCAAGATTATAGTTCAAATTATGTGTATTTTACTACAGTGAAAAATATTTTTATTTTTATTAAGTTAGGACTTCATATCATGTTAACCGTCTAAAACTATTTATTATCAATATATTTGTTAAATTTAACACTTTTATAGTTAATGAAATTGAAAATAATTTATATTAAACTAAAATTTTCCATTTATATTTTTAATTTATTAGTCGTTGACGGATGAAATAATTATCCAATATCCATCCGTACACGGATGTCGGATGTAGATACGTCCGCATCCGAAAGTATCCGTTGAGGCCTAAATAATATCATAGCTTACAACATGCTTTCAGTTTATTAGTACTCTACAATGGAAAAATGTAAACATCCCTTACATTGCAATCGATGAACATATAGATATACTCGTACAGCATACAAGATAATTTAATGTCCAAACAACTATTACATAAACTACAAGCATGACAAAGAAGAAACAAAACCAAAAAAGCCCACATCTTCCCTAGTGCTAATTTTGAACTATATACAGTATATAATGGAAAACAAAAATACAAAACTGGTTAGAGAAGGAACCGTGTGCAGCCACATATTCCAATCAATAAATTCCTCAACCCACTGAATCTTCAATCATCACATCATCATCATCAATGTCACCACCAATGTTTTCATTATCAGTAGCCTCGTTGTCATTTTCATTATCAGTAGCGTCGTCGTCGTCGTCGTCCATAAACCGCTTCTTCAACTCAGGTGCAACAATCCCAATCATGGCATTCAAAGCCTTATGCTCATCGGTCATCTTACTACCAATACTGCACGGAACGTTACTCAGACTATCCGTGCCTTGTCCCTCAGAAAACATAAGCAAAGCATCAGCAGCAATGCCTTCATCCTTACCAGGCAGGACTTCGTTCTCCCCACTTTCGGAAGGAGCGGTCTCGATCGCCCAGCTTCCGGGAGCTTCCGACGTCAGAAGATCTCCGGTCCTGATCAGAGTCGTGGGGTCCACGTCCTCCTGCACCGTGTCTTCTCCGACGCACTGCGTCTCCACATCCTCTGCATCGGGAATTGCTTCCGTTCCCTTGGCAAGAAGCTCAGAGGTCATGCAGTTCACGTCCTGCGTGTGCTCATCGTCCAAATCGTGCTTTTCTGTGGTGCTGCCTTCTGACGAACTTTCTTCTGGTGCTTTGCCGTCGTTTTTGGGAGTGGAGGTTCCGGAAGCTTCTTGAGTGTTGTTCGTCTGCGGTTGAGCTTCGTCTTTATTTGCTTTGAGGTCGTCCTTTACTTTAATGTACGCAGCGGTTATCGATGGAGGAACTGAGTCGTTCATGTCGATGCCCAGTAGTGTGTTGGCGTAGTTTTCTTCGTCTTCCAATGTTTTCTGCATTGCTTTTAGTTGTTCTTGTTGTTTTGTGAATAAAGATGATATTTCCTCAGTTGTCGAGTAGAAGGCACGAAGTTGGGTTTCTCTGTGTATGCGAAGCAAAGAAGCATTATGGACACTGTGTGCTTTCATTTTTATGGACACTGTACTTTCATTTGAATATTATTTCCTTCCATTATATTACTTTTTACCGGAAATCTTAGGTAATCAGAATGACTTGAGGCTTACCTTAAGATAATTCTTTCCCTTGCTCCTTGAAACCTTTGTTTCTCTAAGGAAAGATCGCGAATAGCAGAAGCGATTTCAAGTTCAAGTGCAGAGACCTTGGCCCAAGCTTCTTCTCGTGCTACCTGCTAACAACAGTACTAGAGATTCTCAGATATACATTTTCATTTGATGGTAAAGTTCATACTGATGATTCATCTCTTTGAAAATTCATGCAAGAATTTTTTGGAATACAAAATGATGACAAGAACTTAGATATTACTGTTTCTGTACAAGGATTAGAATACACCAAAACTGATCAAGGACATGGCTAAATTTGACCACGTGATGGACAACTGTGTATGAAACCCCAACTATCGCTATGATATGCATCGAGCTTGTAAAAGAAAAAAGCATTATGTAGATGGGCACTCAATTTAAAACTTTGGCGCACGTGCACAGTTTATTTACCAAAATAAATTTGGTTAGATACAAACTTCTTTCGAGTATAACACATTGATAAGCATTTTCCCTTACCTTTTCACTTTCAAGTTCATTTGTCAGCCTTTTCACTTCTGCTTCCAGAACTTCAGATCTCTGTTCAAATAAATGCAGGCGGACAAACATGTAAAGTAGTTTTATAAGAAAAAACATGAATACAGCAACTAATTTGCATTCACGTATTCATATATTTCTATGAATTCATTAACATAAACGAAAACTATTGTAGTGAAAAAGATGAGCATACATGAAGAAATATATTTACAAAGACAGCTTTTGTCCATGGTTAATGTTTTGCCAGATCTATTATTATTACTACTATTACTGTTACTGTTGTATAGGGTAAGCCTGATAGAGAGTGATATAAATAAAATGTGTATATTTATCAGATAAATATTATCAGTGCATATTTTAATTTCAAACAAATGCAAAATGGTTAACAGACAAACAAATGAGGTACATATATTTTAGATTTTGTATGGTCTCCGAATTCTATATTACATGGGTTAACTGCTAAAAAAAATTCCAAGTTCCCAAAAGTTAAAGCAAGTACTATGAGTGAAATTTTTTATATTCCTAGAACTATGTAATATGCTAAATAAAGTACTGAAAAAAGCGTTGCAAGATCCTCAAACTTACCTTTTTGCTGTTAGCAATTGATACTTGATCATTTTGCACCTGCATTTCCAACTGCCTAACCTTTTTCTCAGATACAACAAGACTTTCCCTAGCGTCATCCTTTGAAGAAAAAAGTACAGAAGAAAGTTGGTACATACATGCAGTATCTTTTTTGTTGACAAAAAATAGTGAAAAACAGATAAATACCACTTTAGATCTCAATGTCTCTACAAGGGCGCGGTTTTCTTTCTCAGATTCCTGTAATTGTATCATAAAAATCATATATACATGATAAAATTTTCATTTTGAGGAAATGATAACTTCGATTTCCCAACATTGTTAAAAAAAAGGTTTCATTATTTGCAATAACAATTAATAAACCAAAAATTAAGAGAAACAGAATAATTTGCAGACCTGAAGCTTATTAATAACTTCTTGTTGTTCTTTATGATGTCTCACGTGGACATCAGCTTGACGCTTGATTTCTTCTTCAGCTTCTAAATGAGCTCTTTGCAATGCTGATTTTAGGTCCGATTCTGCCTTTTCCCGCTCATCATTTCGCATTTTTCTTTCATCAAGCAACTGTGCCTCTAGTTCGGATATAGTAACTCTTTGACTGTGAATTCAATTAACGACTTAATCCGTAAAGACAAACCAATAACATACAGAGGCTGAATTCAAAAATGAAAATGAAGCATGCTGCAACTTTTGTTAAATTTCAAAAGGGACATGGAAAAACTTTTCGAAGAAACGAAAATATCCGGCTAGGATAAATGAATGCTGGAATATTGTGGTATGTGCACACAAACATGACACATAATCAAGCATCAACTAAAGCGCATAAATTTGGCACAAGGAAAATGGAGGGGAAAAAGACAAATAACAAGTATAGCTCTACCTCTGAATTATGACATCAGCATCAGCACGTGATTGGTTGGATAATACAAGTCTTTCACTTAGATCATCAATTGAGCGTCTTGATTCAGTTAAAGATGCAATTTTTTCATCAATTTCCTTTTGCTTTGCATCCACTGTTTGATGCAAATCCTTTATCTGATCAAGGTAGGAACTCGATACATTTCCTTTCATAGCTTTGAGTTCCTGAATGGTGATTCGATAAAAATAAATCAACTGATCCAAATGTTTAGAAAGCCGATCATTTTCTTTTCTACTGTTACCTTCAAATGGATGTCTTAAACATGAAGCAAAGCTATTGAACCGAATTATATTCAAATAAATACAAATATAAGAAATGATGGGAATAAAATGCCATTAATTTTTAACATAACACAATGTGAGATAATTGATGGTCCTGGAAAATATATGCAGATGAAGGGCATGATGAGCAACTTTTGCGAATTCTTTACTTCAGCCATCACCACTGACAATCATGTTTTGTTATTGTCCAACAGTTCATTGATACAGCATACTTTTATGCCATCAATTAGATAAACTGCCTGCACGTGCACTTGTCGAATTCAAACTCTTTCTCAAACTAAATATTTTATATGCTCTAACAGTACCCAAGTATGTAGTGACATAAAGATTTTTTCAGTTGATTTATAAAATGCATGGACCTAGCACTCTACAGTGCAACCGTTTCAATAAATACATGCAAATAGGTGTTCTGGACGCATGTAAGAGACGAAATATAAGCATATCATGCTTCTATATAAAACTTCATCAAAACTGACCAAACAAAGTAATTTATAGAAGCTTATCTTTCACAAACTAATATTGCTTTCTTAATTATGGTACGACCAATTTGGCGATTTTTGTATAAAAATGGCTTATGATACATTAAAATTGCAGCTAATGACAATCATATGTCACGTAATCCTTAACCAACCCTTGATGAAAATGGTGCAAACATCACAGAACGAATGATAAAACTGAAAATGCATGCAATATTTACATTTTCATGCTGAGTAATCATAGCTCGATTTTCACTGCGCAAAGTCTCAATTGTATGTACATGAGATTCTAATTGCTGCCTAAGTTCCTGCATCAATATAGCACAGTGAAGTTAGCATTAGCATCAAGACAAGTAATAGTTACTACAAGATGTGACACCTAACAGCTTATAACATGCATAGGTACAGAAATATATCATGTGTAATAGAAGCTATTAGACATGCATGTCCTATTAGGCGAGACGAGACAAGGTGACATTATCCCCTTATTTAGTGGCAGTTAAATTTGTGGAAACTAATACTCAATGGGTGTTCGTTTTGTTTCATATAATAAAACATAATCCTCCAACAGATGAAATATATATATTATTTGTTTTTTTATCTAATTGGATTCAATTAGAAGTCGTCAAATCAGAGGTCAAAAAATAGTAGCATCTAGTACTATTTATATTCTTTACCTCAGATTGGAGATGAAAAAAATATAACTTTATCTATAATTTCAACAAAGCCACCATTCATACAGTACAAGTACGTGATCCATGTGTTGCACACTAAACATGTCAAAAGAATCATAACGTTTTAATAGCATATGATTGTAATTGCATCCATAAGTTGCAACTGAATTGATGCAAATCTATTTGCTTCGGATGAGAGATGTGTTCTATAAGATTTTCAGGAGATATGATATCAGATCCAGCTTCTATTTCATGATCGTATGTGTGCGAAGTTATTACTCATGTTTCAGTGCATGCATCTTTTCTCCAATTGGTTATTAGAAGTATCAAATTTCACATTTAATTAATTTGAAATTCCTTTTCATTTCTCGTATATTTTATTTAAAAAAACATTTTTTGTTCAACAATTTCGGAATTCAAGTTTGTTTTAATTTTTTGTGTAAACCCAACGAAAAAACATTTGCTTAGAGTATTATATTTTCACTTTCTTCAATGTATTTCTCATAAATTTGTATATCTAATTTACTTTTAATACTAATTTCGATTGTTTAGTTCAAAAACTACATTTTAAAAGGACTTCATAAATTCCTTCTGAAAAAGATTCTAATTTTTTAAAAGGTTGTAGGACGTGAAAATTTTATTTTTGTGATATAGGTTTTTTCTAGTGATTTTCGTAATTTCAAAGTTGATCATTATTAGTACACGTTTTTCATATCTCATGATTTCAGACTTATCTTCAACTTTTTTGTCAAATATGAAATTATAAAACAATAAATGCATCTCTTTGTTTTTACTTTATTCTAATTCAGTATTAGAATGCTAGTTTAGTTAAATTGAAATTTTACTTTTAGTTTAATTAATTAAAATTTTGTATATTCATTATTTTTTTATTTTTTTTGTCAAATATTGATGCTAGTTTAGTTAATTAGAATGAAACAATAACTGTAATATCGACACTAACGGAAGTTATTAAACTTCAATTATTTAAACATAAAAAGAATAAAATTTCAGAAAATGTAAGTTGGTGTCCTTTTACTTTAAATTTGATATCAATATGATTAAGAAAGATTATTTTTGAAACAACATCAAAAGCTACGTAATTGATTTTCTTGATTGTTATTTGAAGAAAAAAATTGAATTGTTACCACCGAACCTCCGAATAAATTTTACAGTTGACTTAAATTGATAAAAAGAAAAATAAATAAAACAATAACTTCAATGATTTCCGCTGCTTGTAATATAGACTGATTCCACTAGAATCGATCAAATATCATTTTCAAAATCTAGAAAAAAACATAAATACAAATGAGGTGAGGAAGTAAAAAATAAAATACATATCATTGTGGAGCTGAAAACTGAATACAAATTCTTCATAGCATTGAATCATTTATACATGTATGTGTAATCAAGTGTTTGAATTTTATTTATTTACAAATTTAATTATTTTCATAATGTTATGAATGAACAATAAAGAATGGTTAGGGTCGAACTCTTTAATGTTAAGAGGTTATATTGCTATTTACAATTGTATATGATTCGTTGTTAGCTTTATTTATTAATCAAAAATTAATAATAACAAAACAATAATAACTTATACATCAATGCTTACCCGATAAACTTACGCCTCAACGCTTTGAGGCTTACGCCTCGCAAGCGAGCTTAAAACACCTTGCGTACGCTTTCACAACTTTGATATACATACATACATACATATATATATATATATATTAAAATTTATTATTTATTTTAAACATTGCATATACAGAAAATCCAATCGATTATTTTCTAAATTCAAATTCTATAAAAAGATTATTATTTTAATTTAATTTCAATTTTTTCCTAATAGTTATACTATGTAAAAAGTATTTTATAATTAACTGTTTAGTGATTGAATTTGTATTTAAAACGGTTCCATATGTGAGCGCTTATTTAAATATTAAAATGTTTATATAGTAGTTATTTTTGTTGTTTTCTTAGTTTGAAAATAATAAGACTTCTAATGCACTTTTTTTCAATTACATCATTTATTGTGACTCGTTTTTTATGTGAATGGTTAAATGGTTGGCATGTAAATAGTGTCACATAATATGCATTGTTACTAAAGATATTTATAGTTTGGTGAGGCTCAAATCGATGGGGTTCAATTTATAAAACTTATGTGAAAATAAATGATTTGGAACATACAAATTATGGAATGTTACATCATCATAGATTAATTAAGCTATTATCAATATATAATAGAACCGGAGTTATTACAACTTCGAAATGACCAATATTTCATATGAACGATAACTTTTACTTTTAAAAGATGGAACTCGGTGCACGAGGCTCCCGCACGATGACAGGCTTTGGGGAGATCGATAAAGTATGCAGCATTTCCCTCGTATTGCAAAAAAGACTGTTTTCTGGACTCGAACCTGAGTGTCCAGATCATCATGCGGGTGACCTAACCGTCGCGCCAAGGCTCCACCTCAAATGTTATTCAAATCTAGTGCAAATAAATTGCACGGTATTTAATGCAAATCCATCTTGCATGTGGAACTTGAAACTGACATTTTCCATCCTTTCATAGCTATCAATGCTCAAGCCAGTCAATCGAGACAAAGCACTAACAATCGCACTTAGGGAGTGTTAGTTTAGTGCTTATTATAACTTTTGAATGTTGAATATATTGTTCCCGGTCTTAACCACAATTCACTTTAATTGCCGACTGAGTTTAGTTATTTGTAATCTTATTATTTTTACCTCATTATTTAACATATCTTCGTTTTCATTTTTCTTTTCGATTCCACCTAATTTTATCACCTTCGTTTTTTTCACAATATATTACTTATGTTTAAAAGAGAAATGTAAAGATTTGTTTGTTAAAAAAATTTATAATATTTATTATGATTAAAACTCATAACATAATTTTTGAACTATCTAGTTTTTTATTAGATCGAATCAGTTTGAAATCACAAAAAGCATTATTTATTTTGTAAACATGGAAGGACACGTCATAATTGTTTAATTTAACAAAATAAAGTCCAATGAGACCTTAAAAAAGTAAACAAACAACTATTTAACATTTAACGTTTAGCATTTCGTATTCAAATCAACACTTCAAAGTTCAAACAAACACAGCCTTGAGTGCTTTTCGCATATTGGAAGCCGAATATGAAAATTAAATGTGCATTGCTGAAGAGAGTTTTTCACGACATAGTCATACAACTTTGCTGCATTTCAGCCATTTGTGATTCAGCGGATAATGTAGAAATTTTGTCAGTGGCATTATACTGTACCAGGTTACATCCAGCTGGTTTTTTCCACCTTCTATGGTTCACCTCTTATGTTAACTACTTCTAAATAAGCCCAATTCCCTTGTATTGTACTTTAAATATAGAAATACTTCGAACTTTACCGAGTTTGATCGTTGCAAGCTCCTAACATCATCAAGTGAGATAGGACCATCAGGTGCCCCAATCCCTATTCCTTTAAGCCTTTTACTCTCTGAATAAAAATCCTCTTAAAATAACAAAGAGTTATAGCGTTAGTTGGATGCAAAGTACATAAGTTGGAAGTATAAATTTGGCTTGGACAATCAGGTGCATGTTTAGTATGCATTTGTAAAGGTAATGACCCTAACTTCGTATCTTCTCATGTAAACGGCCAAATGCCAAAAATCTTGGTAAATAAGTTTTGGCAACGTTGTGGTGTCTCATTTTCCAGGCAAGTTTCAAGAAAGAATGCTGGAAAAAACTAGGCAATTACATGTAGCTGTTACTCACATGTGAGCATAACAGGTTAGCAATAGCTTAAGGCACCATCATGCCATACTACGACCTCATACCCAACTGACAGGACATACTTCTAGTCAAACAGAATTGTCATTTAGGAGTAATGTACGAACTAGAGTGCATGCAGAAAAACAAAAATATATACAATTAATGAAGTAATACCTGATTTCCTCTTCATAGCTGCACCATTTACTGGACAAGGAAGTTTACTCACATCCCGATATACAAAGGCATAAGCATTCTCTAGAAAAAGAAGAGGGAAAAGATAGATAAGACAATATGAAAATGGTGAGATGGTTGAATTATCAAAAACGAATATCTGTAACTTGATGGAAGGTATTACTTATAGGATGTAAAATAGATCTCAGTTCATAAAGCATAAATAATATACAGTTTGTCTTAATGAAGGTATATAAAATTTGGCATTAATTTCACAAACGTATGAATAAAGAAAAATACTGAAAACAAGTTAGAAGCTAGATGCTTGGATGTTGAAACTACATTTTCACTTTGAAAGCTTAGCTAGTTTATGCATTCAAACGGTGCAAGCAAGTTTCTATATGAAATTTACAGTCACTGCCAAATAATATGTTAAAAGTCTCAGAAGCCAGAAGGGTTATTGCTTTACCATGATTAGGAGGATGGCTAAATGATATAATATCCCCATGCTGAAGTTTTTTAGATTTACCAGAACGAAGCTTTTCCCAGTTTAGATATGTTCCATTGGTGCTGTAAATTGTTATACAATATCAACAGGGTTCTCATAAACAATGACAGACGGTTGAAATATTAAATCATATTCATCAATAACAACTCATAACCTGGTATCTTTTATAAAAACCGATGTGGATTGGCTTGAAACTAGCTCCCCATCTGCTGCTGTTTTTGCTTTACAAATTATGCAGTGCTTGGAACTAACCGAAAGCGATTCTATTCGGTAGCATGTGTCTTCTACACAACGACCAAAAGCATGCTCGTCCGCGGTTAATATGATATGCATACCCTGTAAAACGTTTTCGTTAAGCAAGTAAAATAGTAAGATGTTGATGAAAAGGTTGATAACATTGAGCTAAACTGTCTGGATAACAGCATTCTGTGTTTATCAATACATAATAGCTACCTTAAGTGATGCAGCGGAAATACGAAAAAACAATGAAATCGATGAAACTGGCAATCGGTGGATTGAAGATACTGAAATGCCCAAATTCGTTGATCCGAAGATACCGAATTCTAGCTATCTCTGACACGTTGATCGCGCACGATACCGTGAAGAGAGATCTGCAATTCTTCGAGATTTGATCAAGCGCACTTGATTCCGCGAATTGGCTTCAACGATCGAAGATTCGAGCGCACTCGAATGTCGAAAGTGGAGATATGAGATCACACTCAACTACCAATTTAATGAAAGCACAAAGCTAACAAAACAAGAGTTTATTCAAAAATCAACAACCTTACAACTGACCCGTCCATGCCTATTTATAGGCTTACAATATGTACACGACTCATCTGCGCGACTTAGCATAGGTCGGCCATGACCTATCAATGAACGACTCAACATCAGAGACAGGCGACTTAACAGACCCAAACGACCTAAAAACACACGGGTTACGACCTATACAACCCCGCGACTTAACAGTTACAACACACAAACAATACACGACTTAAAAATAACACGTCTTAACGACTTAAAATGACACGACTTAACACGACCTAAGTACAACACATTACAAACAAAATTACACGACCTACAACTTAAAGTAGCTCGGCTCCAGAAAGGCTTCGGCGACACACGGCCTGAGCGACTTAAGCTCTGAACGACATAAGGAGATGGGATGCGGCATAACATTGAGCGACCTAACATAAGTCGTAGCTTGATAAGGTCGTGGACGACCTATCTTGTCTTAACAACAGGACATTTTATGCGACCTAACTAGGTCGCAGGTCGCTGGCAATGACCATAATAGTTTGGCTTGCTTAATTTGCTTGTTAACTTGTAAGTCGCTAGGTCGTGGCTCTTTTAGGTCGTGACTCGCAAGCTCGTTAGGTCGCGAACTCAGTACAACTTCCCCCTCTGGTTCTCGGTTGGGTCGCGAGCGACCTTCATTGGCTTCCACTGTGCCATCTACGTTCCCTAGCTTGTTACCCTTCACTCCGTTAGGTCGTGAACAACCTAAAGCTTCTTCATTTGGTCGTGAGCGATCTAAAACTTCTTTCTTAGGTCGCGAGCGACCTAAGTCTTGTGATTTTGTAGTTTGCGCTGCATCATCCTCCCCCAGTTGAAAGAAATTCGTCCTCGAATTTTCACTATCTTCTTCAACTACAAGTTCACTTTCATGATACGGAATTAAGTATTTGACGTTGAAAACATCAGAAGTATACACATCCTCCGGCAGCTCCAATTTATACGCGTTTTCATTGATTCGTTTCACAATCTTTACAGGACCAATCTTTCGAGCTTTAAGTTTATTATATGTTCCTACCGGAAAACGGTCCTTTGTTAGCACAGCATATACTAAATCTCCTTCCTTAAATTCAACACTTCGTCGCTTCAAATCCGTAGATCGTTTATACTTCTCATTCGACTTTTCCAATCGTTCCTGAACGATTTATGGCATTCTGTCAAACCATCCACAAAATCAGCAGCTCGTTTAATTGTCCCCTTCGGTTGTGGCACTATCGTCAAATCCAACGGTCCCTTCGGCAAGTTTAAATATACAATCTGAAATAGACTGAAACTTGTACTACGATTCACCGCATGATTATGAGCAAACTCTGCTTGACATAAATTCACATCCCAACTCTTCGGATTATCTTTCACAAGACACCGCAATAAATTTCCCAACGATCTATTCACAATTTCCGTTTGTCCATCTGTCTGCGGATGATAAGCGCTACTAAATTTCAGCTTCGTTCCGACCATCTTCCACAAACTTAGCCAAAAATGACTCAGAAATCTGGTATCCCTGTCTGAAACTATAGATTCTGGTAAACCAAGTAGACGCTAGATCTCCTTGAAGAACATCTGTGCCACATGAACTGCATCTGCCGTCTTCTTACAAGCAACAAAATGTCTCATCTTCGAAAATCGATCAACCACCACATAAATGGAATCGTTACCCATTTGAGTTCTAGGCAAACCCAAAACAAAGTCCATGCTCACCTCAACCCAAGGTTTGGTCGGTACAGGTAACGGCATACATAATCCGGCGTTTGTAGCTGTCCCTTTCGAAACTTGACAAACATGGCATCTCTCCACAAACCGTTCAACCTCTTTCCTCATTGACGGCCAAAAGTAAGATTGAGAAATCAAATGCAACGTACGATCCCGTCCTACATGTCCTTCCTCATGCAACTCCTTGATAATCTTCATTCTCAAGCTGCTATCTGTTATATATAATCGATTTCCTTTAAACAGAAAACCATCCACCAACACAAATTCATCAGCACTCCCCTTCTTGACTTTTTCAACAAATTTCATAAAGTAAGGATCTTCTTCAATCAGCTCTGATAATAATTCAAACCCTGTCACCTCAACCTTCATTGTTGTCAACAAATGATTCCTCCTGTTCAAAGCATCAGCGACACGATTCGTCACTCCTGACTTGTGTTTCACAACAAAAGTAAACTGCTGCAAATACGCGATCCATGAAGCGTGCCTCGCTGAAATCTTGTCCTGCCCTTGCAAATGCTTCAAAGATTCATGATCCGTATAAAGAACAAATTCCTTCTGAAACAGATAATGTCTCCACTGCTTCACTGCTTGAACAATTGCATAAAACTCAACGTCATAAGTGTTGTATCTCAACTTGGCTCCAGATAACTTCTCACTGAAATAAGCAACTGGCCTTCCACTCTGACTCAATACTCCTCCAATCCCAACTTTAGATGCATCAGTATGTAGCTCAAACAACAACTGAAAATCCGGCAAAACTAGCATTGGTGCTGACGTCAATAGCGTCTTGATCTTCTCAAAAGCAACATCTGCTTCCTCTGACCATGCAAACTTCTTTCCCTTCATGCAATCGGTTACAGGTGCCATCACACTGCTAAAATGTGAAATGAATCTTCGATAAAAAGATACCAACCCATGAAAGCTCCTCACTTCAGTAATTGTCTTGGTCTGTGGCCAACTCCTGACGGCTTCCACTTTACTCTCATCCACTTGAATGCCTTCCTTCGACAGAACATATCCCAAAAACAAAACACTGGGCGTCATAAACACACACTTCTTTGTTGCAGCATAAAATTTCTTCTGTCGTAGAATCAACGGTACTTCACGCAAATGCTGGACATGTTCTTCCATACTCCCACTATAGATCAAAATATCATCAAAGTAAACTACTACAAACTTCCCAATGAATGGCCTGAAAATCCGGTTCATCACTCTCATAAAACTACTCGGTGCATTTGATAAACCAAACGGCATAACTAGCCATTCGTATAGACCTTCTCTAGTTCTAAAAGCAGTCTTCCACTCATCACCCGGTCTTATACGAATCTGATGGTATACACTCTTCAAGTCAATCTTTGAAAACACAACAGCCTCACTCAACTGATCAATCAAATCATCGAACCTCGGCATAGGAAACCTGTATCTCACAGTGATCTTGTTTAGAGCCCGACTGTCCGTACACATCCTCCACGAACCATCCTTCTTTGGCACCAATAAAGCTGGCACTGCACAAGGACTCAAGCTCTCCTGAACACGCCTCTGTTCTAACAACTCCTCCACCTGCTTTCTCATTTCCTCATGCTCCTTAGGACTCATCCTGTAATGTGGTCTGTGTGGTAATACTGCCCTTGGCACAAGATCAATTTGATGTTGAATATCCCTCAACGGTGGCAACTCCGTTGGCAACTCTTCAGGAAACACATCACTGAATTCTTCCAATACTAGCTTTACTTCCTCTGGGATTTCAACAGATTCAGTCGTTTCACGTCCAATCAACAAAAATACCTCTGGACTCTCCTCTACTTCTTCGACAAATTCTTTCAAAGTCAACAGAGTCTTCAGCTCCTCAATCTCTTCTGACTTGCTTTCTCCTTGTTGTCTCTTCTTCGGAACTAAAATAATCTTAACACCTTCAAATATAAAACTGTAGCTATTGGTCCGACCGTCATGCTGTACTGCTCGATCATACTGTCATGGTCTTCCCAAAAGCAAGTGACAAACATCCATTTTCACAACACCACACCAAATTTCATCTTTATATTTCTTTCCAATAGAAAATGGAACATGAACTCGCCTGTCCACCTTCACCTCTCCTCCATTTCTCAACCACGCTAACTTGTAAGGATTTGGATGTTTCTCCGTCTTCAAATTCAACTTCCTCACAGCTTCAGTAGAAATGATATTGTCACAACTTCCCGCGTCAATCACAAATTTACAAACTTTTCCCAGAATAGTGCACGTTGACTGAAAGATGTTACTCCTCAACCAACTAACCTCTTCTTCCTGCTTCGGTATCAAACAAGATCTCCTCATCATAAGATTACATCCTTCATCTCCTGACACAATATCATGTTCATCCTCCTCAACTGGACTAGAATAACCTTCCCCAACATCCTCACCTTCAACTTCAGCAATCATAGTTCGTTTATTTGGCTTCGGACATTCATTACTCTTGTGGCCCACTTCTTGGCAATTGTAACATTTGAAACTATTGTTGACCTTCGCCTTCGCAACTTCATTCACAACTGGTTTACTGACAGCTTTCGAAACATTGGAACTCCCACTAGCACCTTTGTTTTGAATATTGAAACTTGTAAACACACCACCTCCACGTCTTCCCTGCTTCTCCCAAGCCAACGCTTTCTGATGTGCTTCTGCAACAGATCTAGGATCAAACATATTCACCATATCCTGTATCTGCATTCTCAACCCTCCAATAAACCTAGCAGTCAGCTGTTCCTCTGTCTCCATAATGTCATTTCGAGCAATCAGTTGATAAAATTCGTTAGCATAATCACTAACAGTCTTTGTCCCTTGCCTCAGATTTTGCAACCTCTGATACATAAGTGATTGATAATTGTAAGGTAAAAATGTAGCTTTCATTAGCTTCTTCATCTTATCCCAAGCAACAATCTTCGACTTTCTCATCCGTTCTCGTGCAAGTTTAGTTTGCTGCCACCACGCCATAGCTCTTCCTCTCAACCTAATGGCAACCAACTTCACTCGACGATTTTCCGAAACCTCCTTGAAATCAAAGATTTCTTCAACATTAGACAACCAGTCCAAGAATTCTTTTGCAACCATTCCACCTTTGAATTCTGGAATTTCCATCTTCATCCCCGATTCCCAACGTCGATCATCATCTATATCCTGATACTGACGTCGTCCTTGCTCTCGATCTCGGTAATGAACACTCCCTTTATCACCACCCAACTCTTCATCAAAATCTGATGTATATCGTTGTCGATCACGTCCACCAACATCTCTACCACTTCCACTTCTACCACCAACATCCCTTCGATCTTCATTCCTCCTATCACGATCATCAATATTCCTACTACGATTATCAGCACTTCTACGATCTTGACTTTCTCTCCTCTCTCGAACTGAATGTGGTGAAATTCTATTTCCCCCATGGCTCGATTCAGGCAAAACTCTTCTTCTACTTTGATTCATTTCAAACATCATTCTTTCTAATCGACCAATTCCTTCATCAAACTTTTCATGCATGCGTTGTTCCATTTGATCGGCCTCTTCTCTTCTATACAATGCTTCAATATTTTGATGGCGGTTAGCTCTTCTTGGCGGCATGATTACACAATCACAAATACTTCAACAAATCAAACAGTCTTCAAAAATTTCAATTCAAATTTGAACAACAAAGCATGGCCTCTTCACTTAGCTCGGCTTCAACTTCAAACAAAAAAATGCACGGCTCAAAACTTCAACAAGATGAACTTCAACTTCAAACTCTCGGCTTGAATACTTCTCAACTCAAACTTCAAACTCGGCTCCAAGACTCGGCTTAGCTATGATTGGCTAAGTCTAGCTCTGATACCAAAAATGATGCAGCGGAAATACGAAAAAACAATGAAATCGATGAAACTGGCAATCGGTGGATTGAAGATACTGAAATGCCCAAATTCGTTGATCCGCAGATACCGAATTCTAGCCATCTCTGACACGTTGATCGCGCACGATACCGTGAAGAGAGATCTGCAATTCTTCGAGATTTGATCAAGCGCACTTGATTCCGCGAATTGGCTTCAACGATCGAAGATTCGAGCGCACTCGAATGTCGAAAGTGGAGATATGAGATCACACTCAACTACCAATTTAATGAAAGCACAAAGCTAACAAAACAAGAGTTTATTCAAAAATCAACAACCTTACAACTGACCCGTCCATGCCTATTTATAGGCTTACAATATGTACACGACTCATCTGCGCGACTTAGCATAGGTCGGCCATGACCTATCAACGAACGACTCAACATCAGAGACATGCGACTTAACAGACCCAAACGACCTAAAAACACACGGGTTACGACCTATACAACCCCGCGACTTAACAGTTACAACACACAAACAATACACGACTTAAAAATAACACGTCTTAACGACTTAAAATGACACGACTTAACACGACCTAAGTACAACACAGTACAAACAAAATTACACGACCTACGACTTAAAGTAGCTCGGCTCCAGAAAGGCTTCGGTGACACACGGCCTGAGCGACTTAAGCTCTGAACGACATAAGGAGATGGGATGCGGCATAACATTGAGCGACCTAACATAGGTCGTAGCTTGATAAGGTCGTGGACGACCTATCTTGTCTTAACAACATGACATTTTATGCGACCTAACTAGGTCGTAGGTCGCTGGTAATGACCATAATAGTTTGGCTTGCTTAGTTTGCTTGTTAACTTGTAAGTCGCTAGGTCGTGGCTCTTTTAGGTCGTGACTCGCAAGCTCGTTAGGTCGCGAACTCAGTACAACTTCCCCCTCTAGTTCCCGGTTAGGTCGCGAGCGACCTTCATTGGCTTCCACTGTGTCATCTACGTTCCCTAGCTCGTTACCCTTCACTCCGTTAGGTCGTGAACAACCTAAAGCTTCTTCATTTGGTCGTGAGCGACCTAAAACTTCTTCCTTAGGTCGTGAGCGACCTAAGTCTTGTGATTTTGTAGTTTGCGCTGCGTCATTAAGGTCCTTACTTCAGTGTGATTTGGTTAGTCGTAGAGAAAAAAAGAAGTGGAAGTTAGATAAAGCATAAAAATGAGATAGCTTATTGTGTTGTTTTCACTTTCAGAGAGCGTTTAAAAAATATATGTCGGCATACAAGTCAAAATATGGGCCCCGGTATAAACTATAAACCAATCTGTAATTGCTGTGATTTTATGTCACGATAGTGATTCTTTTCCAATATGTTGAAGGGAATGGAAAGATAAAGTGAAGACTTAATATATAAATAGGTATTACAGAAAGAATGCAACTGATATGGAATGAGAGGGAATTGGGGAAGCACAACCAGTAGAGATGAACTTAACATGATGTTCTTTCACAAATCAGATCTTCTATTCTTCACAGTATGTCACAATATATTTATTGTTCATAAAAATGCATAAGTTAACAATTAGCGTAAATGTATAACGTTTAAGCATGAGCCAATGTGTATTGGGAAACTTTAATGTATGTTTGGCAGACAACAGTTCAAAAACCATGTTTCTCTTATGTTTTTTATTTTAAATCCATCAGTTGATCAGCAAATCAAACATTTATCAAAATCTAACTATTCTAAAGATGCAATCGTGCAACTTTTTTGCACTCCAGGATATCATTCATATCATCATGAAAAGGTAAAAAGACTGCATTGTTTTTGCTTTCCTATATTTATTCATGTTTGGATATTGCTGAGATCATTATAAACTTTGATGTGAGATGTATGTATCAATATAACATATTAGGCATGTAAATAACATTATTTTTTAATTAAAAAAGAATCCAAATTTGGGCTAGGGTTTAAAAGATTCAAAAATAAAACAAATTAAAACCTGAACCCTCTTTCTGGAAAGCCTAGAAATGGCCGTGAGGATTCCCCAAGCACCAGAATCGGAGTTCGAAACAGGCTGATTGGCCAATCTTCGCGCCACTTCACGGAGTTCATCTTCACTAACTTTAGTTAATTTTGCACCACGTGGACTTAGAGCAGGTCTCTCAACTTTGGGTGATCCGTTGGCGGAATCAACCGCCATTACGATTTCGCAAGAAGCAGAGGAGGAGACCGAAGACGAAACGAAGAAATTCTGTTTTATGTTGGGGCTCATTTTAATTTGTTCCAGAATATCTTTTTGGAAATGTAATTGAATTGTTTAACTTTCATTTAAAACATGGTCAAAGTAACGTATTCATCAAAATAAATATTTTAAAATGTTATTATTTTTCTAATATATATTTTTATAACAAGAAACTCAACTTCAAGCATTTTCTACCCGCAAACCACTTTATTTTTATCACGGTAAATTTTTATCAAAAAATACAAGAAAAGTCCAAAAAATTATTTTCAAAACTCGATACATTTTCACCGTTGTGTTTTTTTGTTTTGTTTTTATTTTCCTTTTTTTTCCATTTTTTGAGTAGCGACTCCTGAATTCATCCCCGACGTCGATCATGGATGGAAGGCCAAGGTTGAGAGGGTGACTAGATGCAAGTGATGGTGGCTTAAGTGGTGGGGGCAATGACTTAGAGATGTCGAATAGGAATTTAGAGTTGGAGTGATGATGGTGGTTTTTTGAAATTGATAGTGGTGTCAACAACTTATAAGAGTTCGGCTCTAGTTTAAAGCTGATGTGGTGATGAGGTGTGTGTGAAAGAGCATTTTGAAATTAGAGAAGAAGAGAATAACGAATAATGCTACTATTTAGTAGCATTTTATGTCTTTTTTTAAGTAAGATTATGTGTATCTCCGATTAAAATACCATTTTGTAGCGACTTTTATGTATTTTAATATTGATTTATAAATTATAACATAACTTTTGGATGGAGTTTGTTTATCTTAGCTTGTAATGTTATTTTTGAAGTAGCATTTTTGTGATATCCCGGAATTTCACACCGAATTTAAATATGATAATCTATATAATAAACTAATTTATATTGATAAATTTGTTAATTATTCAACAACAAATAAATAAATTGTAAGTATAAATTTATTCTAATTAAAAACCAATACATATATAAGGAAATGAATGTGTTAAAATTCTATTCATATCAAATTTGATTTTTGGAATTGGATTTTAAAACTTAAATTGAGTTCGAATTGATAGGTTAAAAGATTTAAATTATGTTAATTTTTATTTTAAATTTTACATTGAGTATTAAGTAATATGCTCATGATTTTATTTAAATTCTAACATTTGTTTTATCTTCATCCTTTAAAGGAAATTTATTTTATAGGAATTTAAAATATAAACTTATATAAGAAAAATCAATTTAAGAAAACATTTTAATTTCTTTTTGCATGAATAAACACATGTTAACATTTAAACCTATTAATAAACATGTGTTTGAAATTTAAGCATTATTGTGACAAGTGTCATAATGTAGGTTTTATTTTCTTTAAATTTTATACAACAATTTTTTTTTAAAAGACAATTCTTTCATACTTTCTCATTTTTATTAAACAACAAATTTTACATTCTTCCTTTTCAAAAATCTGAACTTCACAAATCTCTACTTCTTCAACCAAATTCGCATACAAAACTCAGTTTTATCACCTATTAATTCAAGATTTAAAGCATTTCAAAGTTAAGCAAACAAATTCAAGAAAGTGGAAAAAAAAGATCTGCAGTTCACATATTTTGTTCCAGCAGTTTGAATCTTCACAACTTACAGGTGAGTATATTCTTAAATCAAACTTTAAGTATAAGATCTCTTAAAGTTAGTTATGGAAAATGCTTGCATGATATTTATTTTGTGAGATATTGGTTTACAGTTTTTGGGTTAACTGTGTATGTTTAAAAGTTGTAACAGTGGAACTGTGTCTCTTCAGGATTCCAAAGAAAATTTAAACCTTAAATTTATATGAAGTAAAACATTGTTAGGTTGAAATATTTAATTTAGGAGTTTGATTCAATTTGATTTAAAGTGTTAAAAAAATATATGCAATGAAACAGTTTAGAAAAACTGCAGAAGCAAGTAGATGCAGTAAAACAAAAATTATAGCATGTAAATTTTGTTGTATTTTGAATGAATCAAATACATATCATGAATCTATAATGCATGTTATGAATTTTAAAATTGAAATTAGAATTTTTAACATACAAATGAATTTGAATTTTGAAATTTACTGAATTTGGGACTTTCTTCAAATTCTCGTGATTGGTTTGATTTCAACCTTTGAAATTTGAACTGAAGCTATGTTAGATGATGTTTATCACTAGAAAAATACTGATCGAATTTATGGTGCAACACAGAGTTGGGAAATTTGATTTGTAGGGTTTAGGTACTGTGTTTTTTTAGCTTGAGGAATTCGTTTTTTTTGGAGCGTGGAGATGATCGAGTGGCATCTGGTTTGGGGTGGAGGTGAGTTAGGGTTATACGCACGTATGGCCGGAGTTTGGTGGCGCAAGGTGGTCGGTGCCGTGGGTGATGGGGTTTTTTTTCCTTGGCGTCTGCAGTTCGATTTTGGGTTCGAACGCCAAATTTTTCGTTCGTGCTTGATTTTCGAATCTGGGCTTTGGAATTGGGTCTGGGGATGGATTGGGGTTTGCGCATAGGGTCGACGGCGGTGATGGAGGTGCCGGAGCACCGTGCATGTGCACGAGGAAGGGTGGCTTGTGTCTGTTGTTTTCGTTCGTGCGCGCGTGGGTTTTCCACGAAGTCGCGCTCGAGTTGGTCGCGTGAGAGTAGCGTGTTGTGCTCGGGTTTGAGTGTGTGCTGTTGCTCGAGGTGTGTGAGTGTTGGGTTCAAGGAAAGGACGAGGAAGGTAGGGAAGAGTTGGGGTAGGTTTGTGTTAGATGTTTTTTGGTCGAGTTTAAACAAAGAGTGAAGTCAAGTTTTAAAACTTGTTTTAAAATCTAAAATTAGTTTTAAGTTTAAATTTAAACTTTATATTTTCACCACTTTATAAAATGTCAATATTTTATTTCAAAAGATAATCACATTTGATTTTTGAAGTTTTAAAGATGAATGAAAATTGTTTTGTTTTGAAGTTAATTAGATTTGAAATTAAAGTTTACTTTAATTAATTAAGAATTAGAGTTGGAATTAATTAATTAATTTTGGTTAATTTAATTGTTAAGGTTTAACTAATTAATTATGAATTATTTAATGGATAATTAAGGATTAAATTAAATAATAATTAATAGGTTATTAATTAATTTATTAATTAATTTAAGGTTAATTCATAAGTGATTAATAATTGATTAATTAATTGTTTAATGATTAATAAATTAGTGATTAAGAAGTTAATTAATTAATTGATTAAGAGTTAATTAATTAAGTGATTAAACATTAATTAATTTATAATTAATTAAGGGTTAAGATTTAATTAATTAAATAATTAAGATTAATTAATGAATAATTAATAAAGCAATTAAGATAAATTAATTTGTGATTAATTAAGAATTAATTAAGGTAATTAAGAATTAATTAAGGTTAATTAATTATAAATTAAGGGTTAATTAATAACCAATTAAGGAATGATTAATTTTTAATCAAAGTTTAATTAATAAATAATTATAGTAATTAATTAATAAATAATTATAGTAATTAATTGGAAATTAAATAAAGATTATTAATTAATTAAGTAGTAATTAATTAATAATGAGATAATTAAGAGGTAATTAATTAATTAAATGATTGTGATTAATTAGTTAATGTTTGGTTAAGCAAGATTAAGTGATAAATTCTTAAGTAATTAATTTAATTTAAATTAATTAAATTAATTATGATATGAATTAAGTAGTGTTTGCTTGTGGATGATAGTTTGTATTGATATATGAATATGGTTGATATCTGTTGAATGATAGTTGAGTTATATTCTGTGATGAGATGTTGTATATCTGTGATAGATATTGGTTATTATCTGTTGGTAATGATGTGTGATGCTATGTTTAAAATCTGAATTGAATTGTTTAAATCTTTAAACAACTTGGCCTTTAAGACACGTTTGGATTTCGATGAGACCGGGATCGGGTTTCCATATTTGGATATCCGAAAACCACATCGATTCCAAATAACGTTAGGTCGTGAATCTTATGTGAAGAGTGAAGACTCGAGGTGTAAGGGCTATACGTCAGTATAACTCTGTGGGTGATTCCGTAATGAGTTTGACGGAATAGTACTTATAGATTCGAGATGGAGAATCAGAGAGCAAGGGTTATCGTCGTTAACTCCGAGGGTGATTCCAAAATGAGTGTAACGAGATAATGCCTTCGATTTCGTTCGAACCCGGAACGAACTTGTATGGATTGAATGCTTTCAGATCATCGTCAGGTGGACGATGAGCATTCTAAGAGATGAGTTCTTTATAAAGGTAATCATAGCCTCAAGCCTCATCAACCGGGAATGGCTAAAACAGGGGAGGTGCAGCACGGCTTCGTGGGTAGCCCCCACTTGAGAGTGAGATTTACCCCTGTCTAGAAGTCCCTTATTATATATTCGGCTGTGTGGGCAGTTGTTGGCCACAACTGCGGGGTTGTCTTGTTCGGAACTGTCCAGTAAGGGATGGGTCCGGCCTTGTGTTGCAGGGGAGTTAGGGTGGCTCCTCGGTACGGTGATCTAGGCCCCGTACTGTGACGGGCGGTACCCCAGTAGCCCTGCCATTGATGGAAAACCATTATCCAATAAGCGCCCTCGGATTTGATTGTATACCTATGTATGCTGGAATTTAATAAATGTAACAATTTCGGCTATTTTCTAGTTTACTTGAAAACCCTAGACCCTATTATAATATCACCGAATTTCCTATCAAATGTTTTGGTTAGCGTAAGGTAAAAACTTACCCGTGTTTATTTGTGGGAAGTCTTATGTGATACCTTTTGTTTCAAATGATTTTTAAATTTAAGCAACTTTAACTGATTTACTCACACCAGACCCATGTCTGACCCGAAGTTTATTTTGTTTTCATAAACTCTTGGGTACTCAAATTTTTATGAGTAGCCAAGTGATTAGGTTTGGATTAGCATATGTTTTGGAAGCTGGAGCTGGAGTCCAGACGTACTATCTATCTATATTCGTTGTAGTGGCATTTTGGTGTTATGTTTTGAGTTGTATGGGTTGCGAAAACTCTTATGAATGTCAGATGTAATGGAGTAGTATTATTTTGTGAACTCTGATATGTAAACCTATGTAAGGGATATGTGTAATATTATATTTTGTTCGTTTCCGCTGTGAGATTCTGATTTGTGTTGTTTCTTTTCTTTCTATCTTTCTATTTCTATCTCTTTCTTTTCTTATTGATGATACGTCTTCTGTGGAATGAAAGACGGGTCGTCACAGTTGGTATCAGAGCAATGGTTGAGAAACACCTAGGCTCTGAAGTAGTATCTATCTTGAGAGTGCGTATTTGTAATTTTCTTATATAACTATATCCCTATCTAAATTGATTGGTTACCTGTTCAGGTAGCCAATATGAGTTCAAGAGGTCGAAGGGAAAGAGTTGTTGGGAGTGCATCAACTGGTAACAGAAGAGAGCAGACTGATAATGAGACTGTTAATCCAGTTACGTCTCCAGCCAGTTTTGCCGCATTATGCAAGGATTTTGTTCATCTTGGAAGAAAACCATTTCAGGGATCAGAAACTATAATAGAAGTTCAAGCATGGATTCGCTCGTGTGAGAAGAGTTTTAAGAGCATGAAGTTATCAGATGAGCAGAAGAGAATAATGGCTGCATGGCAATTACAAGGTGGTGCTGCATATGGTGGAATTCAGTGACTGCTAATATCTCGGAGGATGGTATGTCTTGGGAGGAGTTTAAGGAGATGTTTGAGGAAAAGTTTATGCCTGCTGCAGGGAGAACTCGGCTTTATCAAGATTTTCTGAATCTAAAACAAGGGAATATGTCTATAGCTGAATACGAGACTAAATTCAACGAGTTATCTTGCTACGGACCAGGACTTATAGACACACCTCTTAAGAAGAACGAGATGTTTGTCCAAGGGTTGAGGCCTAAGTATCATGAGAGAATGACTGCACATTTGAAAGGGTCTTTTGTGGAGCTTATTGATATGGCGTTAAGGTATGAAGATTTGATGAAGAAGAGGTCAGTGGCACAAGTTGCTGCATCAGGAGGGAATTCTTCTAACCAGAATAAGAGGAAATTCAATCCTAACTGGAAGAAGCAAAACAAGAAGAAGTCTGGGAATAATAACGGACCCCGGAAATGCTATAATTGTAATCAAGTGGGACATTTGGAAAATCACTGTCCTCAAGAAAGGAAGCAACAACAACAGCGACAGCAGTATAGTGGACCAGGGTCAGCCTTAGTTCAGAAGTTTCTTTGCTTTAACTGTCACCAACCGGGACACATGATTAAAGACTGCCCACTTCTTTATAAGGTTCAATAGAACAAAGTATTTGCTTTAGAAGGCGCACCATCAAACTCATCGAAGGGCAAGGGAGTTTTAGAAGGTACTTTACTTTTAAATGGAAAGTATATTAAAGTCTTATTTGATTCTGGTGCTTCTTTAAGTTTTATTTCCTTGGGAACTGTAGAGAATTTCTTACTTACTCCTAGTATCGTAGACAATCCCATTTGTGTATCAAATCCTATAGGAGGGGTAACTAAATTGGATAGGATTTGTAAAGATTTGAGAATCTCCTATCTATCCCATAGTTTTTCCTGTGATCCTTATGTATTGGATTTTCAAGGTTTCGACCTTATATTGGGAATGGATTGGCTTGACAAATATAAGGCTATCTTAAATTGTGATGAAAGAACAGTTTCGTTGGAAACTGATCTGAGTAGGATTGCCAGAGTAATGTGTGATAACTCTGGAATCCACTTGAGTAGTCTTTTACATGGAATAAAGACTTCTCAAGAAGAGGTTGTAGATATTGAAGTAGTTCGGGATTTCTCCGACGTAGTTGAGGAAGTTAAGTGTTTGCCACCGCACCGGGAAATAGAGTTTCGTATAGATTTGGTTCCTGGAGCAGTACCTGTAATTCAACCTAGTAGGAGGATGGCTCCAAGGGAGAGGGAGGAATTAGTGAAGCAAACTCAAGATTTGTTGGAGAAGGGTTTGATTAGACCAAGTTTTTCCTGTTGGGGTTCTGCTGTAGTTTTTGTCACCAAGTCGGATGGGTCGCTAAGGTTCTGTGTAGACTACCGTGAATTGAACAAGGTGACCATTCGGAATAAGTATCCTCTTCCTCGCATTGATGATCTCTTCAACCAGCTTCATGGAGCTTCAGTCTTTTCTCAGTTAGATCTAGCATCAGGTTTCCATCAGTTAAGGGTAGTTGAAGACAGTATTCCCTTAACCGCATTTAGGGGACCTAATTGTTTCTATGAGTGGTTGGTTATGCCTTTCGGTTTAACCAACGCTCCTGCTTATTTTGTAGATCTAATGAACCGAATCTTTAGAGATGTTTTGAATAAGTTTTTTTTGGTCTTCATCGATGGTATTTTGGTTTATTCTAAATCGGAAGAAGAGCACAAGCAGCACTTGAGAATAGTTTTGGAAACTCTGAGAAGGCATGTGCTGAAGGCAAAGTTCTCTAAGTGTCATTTTTGGAAATCTGAAGTTAAATTTTTGGGCCACATTGTTTCTGGTGAAGGAATCTCTGTAGATCCTGCTAAAGTTGAGACTATTCTGGAATGGAAGCAGCCTCGGACTCCTACAGAAGTTCGTAGTTTTCTTGGATTGGCCGGTTACTACAAGAAGTTTATTAAGGATTATTCTAAGATCTCTTCTCATCTAACAAAGCTGACAAGGAAGGGAGCTAAATTCAAGTGGACACCGGAGTGTGAGGAAGCTTTCCAGAAACTGAAGTCAAAATTGACAAGCGCTCCTGTATTGGCTATTCCTGATGGTAAGAGCAAGTTTGAAGTGTATACTGATGCCTGTATTGTTGGATTGGGAGCTGTGCTTATGCAGAATGGTAGGGTTATTGCGTATGCGAGTCGGCAGTTGAAGCCACATGAGAGGAACTACGCTACGCATGATCTAGAGCTGTTAGCTATTGTTTTTGCTCTAAAGATATGGAGACATTATCTTTTAGGAGAAAAGTTTGAGTTATTCACGGATCACAAACCGTTGAAATATCTTTTCTCTCAGAAAGATCTTAATTTAAGACAGCAGCGATGGGTTGAGTTCTTGGCATCATACGATTTGGATATTATGTATACTCCGGGAAAGGCAAACGTTGTGGCAGACGCTCTTAGCAGGAATGCAGTTTTATCTCTTTTGGAAGTTGTTCCGTCTCTCCAGGAAAGAATCATAAGCATGCAAATAGAGGATAAAACTTTAAGTAAAATTATTCAAGGAACCAAAGAGGGACATTATCCTGATTTTGAAATTGACGATCGAGGAACTTTGAGGATTAATGGTCGTCTATGTGTGCCGAGTGTGGATGGGTTGAAATAAGAAGTCTTATAAGAATGCCATCGCTCCAGATTAAATATCCATCCTGGAATCTCGAAGATGTACAAGGATATGAAGAGAGTTTTTTGGTGGCCGAGCATGAAGAAGGATGTAGCCAGATTCGTAATAGTTGTGCTATCTACCAGCAAGTGAAAGGAGATCAGCAGAAGCCATCTGGATTGTTACAACCTTTGGAGGTCCCGACATGGAAATGGGAAATGATTGCGATGGACTTCGTTGACGGTCTGCCTAGAACTAAGAAGGGAAATGAAGGAATATGGGTGATTGTGGATCGTCTTACCAAGAGCGCCCATTTTATACCAGTAAAAGCAACCCGTACTGCAGTTTCTTTGGCAGAAATTTTCTTAAAGGAGATTGTGAGATTGCATGGCGTTCCAGTCAGCACTGTAAGTGATCGAGATCCGATCTTCACCAGAAAATTCTGGGAGGCATTGCAATCAGCTTTGGGGACTAATTTGAGATTGAGTACAGCATATTATCCACAAACAGATGGACAAACGGAAAGGCTTAATCGAATTCTAGAAGGTACGCTGAGAGCCTGTGTATTAGATTTTGGAGGATCGTGGGAGGATCATCTACATCTGGTGGAGTTCTCTTATAATAACAGTTACCAAGCAAGTATCAAGATGGCTCCTTATGAAGCATTTTATGGAAGACCGTGTAGATCTCCAACTTGTTGGATAGAGTCGAAGGACCGTATTGTGCTTGGACCAGATTTGATCCGTGAAGCATCTGCTAAAGTCGAGCTTATCAAGAAAAGGATGAAAGCTGCTCAGGATCGACAAAAGAAATATGATGATAAAAGACGAAGACAATTGGAGTTCGAGATTGGTGATTTAGTCTTTGTCAAAGTTTCCCCTATTAAAGGAGCTGTAAGATTCGGGAAGACGGGGAAACTCGCTCAGAGATACATTGGTCTGTTCCGAGTTCTCGAGAGGATTGGTGCTGTAGCATACAGGATTAAATTGCCAGTCCAGATGGCTGGAATTCATAATGTTTTCCATGTATCTCATCTACGGAAATATGTGCACGATCCATCTCTTTTTGTGGAGCCAGCTGTGCAGGAAGAATTGGAGGTTGAGCTGGACTTATCGATTGTCCGACATCCTGTTCGAATTGTTGATCAAGATGAGAGGCAACTCAGAAGCAGGATAGTGAAGCTCGTTAAAGTCCAGTGGAGTGAAGATCCCAGAGATTGTACTTGGGAGACTCTGGATAGTTTTAGGAAGGCTTATCCGGATATGTGTCCGGATAGCTAGTGGTTGTATTGGATGTATGTTTGTTTGGATGTTTTATTTGATGGTTGCTTATGTATGGATGTAATGTATGTTTGAATTGTTGAATAAATGAAATTTTGGATTATCTTTTGTTTAAATTTCGGGGACGAAATTCTTTTAAGGGGGGAGGATTGTGATATCCTGGAATTTCACACCGAATTTAAATATGATAATCTATATAATAAACTAATTTATATTGATAAATTTGTTAATTATTCAACAACAAATAAATAAATTGTAAGTATAAATTTATTCTAATTAAAAACCAATACATATGTAAGGAAATGAATGTGTTAAAATTCTATTCATATCAAATTTGATTTTTGGAATTGGATTTTAAAACTTAAATTGAGTTCGAATTGATAGATTAAAAGATTTAAATTATGTTAATTTTTATTTTAAATTTTACATTTGAGTATTAAGTAATATGCTCATGATTTTATTTAAATTCTAACATTTGTTTTATCTTCATCCTTTAAAGGAAATTTATTTTATAGGAATTTAAAATATAAACTTATATAAGAAAAATCAATTTAAGAAAACATTTTAATTTCTTTTTGCATGAATAAACACATGTTAACATTTAAACCTATTAATAAACATGTGTTTGAAATTTAAGCATTATTGTGACAAGTGTCATAATGTAGGTTTTATTTCTTTAAATTTTATAAAACAATTTTTTTTTAAAAGACAATTCTTTCATACTTTCTCATTTTTATTAAACAACAAATTTTACATTCTTCCTTTTCAAAAATCTGAACTTCACAAATCTCTACTTCTTCAACCAAATTCGCATACAAAACTCAGTTTTATCACCTATTAATTCAAGATTTAAAGCATTTCAAAGTTAAGCAAACAAATTCAAGAAAGTGGAAAAAAAGATCTGCAGTTCACATATTTTGTTCCAGCAGTTTGAATCTTCACAACTTACAGGTGAGTATATTCTTAAATCAAACTTTAAGTATAAGATCTCTTAAAGTTAGTTATGGAAAATGCTTGCATGATATTTATTTTGTGAGATATTGGTTTACAGTTTTTGGGTTAACTGTGTATGTTTAAAAGTTGTAACAGTGGAACTGTGTCTCTTCAGGATTCCAAAGAAAATTTAAACCTTAAATTTATATGAAGTAAAACATTGTTAGGTTGAAATATTTAATTTAGGAGTTTGATTCAATTTGATTTAAAGTGTTAAAAAAAATATATGCAATGAAACAGTTTAGAAAAACTGCAGAAGCAAGTAGATGCAGTAAAACAAAAATTATAGCATGTAAATTTTGTTGAATTTTGAATGAATCAAATACATATCCTGAATCTATAATGCATGTTATGAATTTTAAAATTGAAATTAGAATTTTTAACATACAAATAAATTTGAATTTTGAAATTTACTGAATTTGGGACTTTCTTCAAATTCTCGTGATTGGTTTGATTTCAACCTTTGAAATTTGAACTGAAGCTATGTTAGATGATGTTTATCACTAGAAAAATACTGATCGAATTTATGGTGCAACACAGAGTTGGGAAATTTGATTTGTAGGGTTTAGGTACTGTGTTTTTTTTAGCTTGAGGAATTCATTTTATTTGGAGCGTGGAGATGACCGAGTGGCGTCTGGTTTGGGGTGGAGGTGAGTTAGGGTTATACACGTATGGCCGGAGTTTGGTGGCGCAAGGTGGTCGATGCCGTGGGTGATGGGGTTTTTTTTCCTTGGCGTCTGCAGTTCGATTTTGGGTTCGAACACCAAATTTTTCGTTCGTGCATGATTTTCAAATCTGGGCTTTGGAATTGGGTCTAGGGATGGATTGGGGTTTGCGCATAGGGTCGGCGGTGGTGATGGAGGTGCCGGAGCACCGTGCATGTGCACGAGGAAGGGTGGCTTGTGTCTGTTGTTTTCGTTCGTGCGCGCGTGGGGTTTCCTCGAAGTCGCGTTCGAATTGGTCGCGTGAGAGTAGTGTGTTGTGCTCGGGTTTGAGTGTGTGCTGTTGCTCGAGGTGCGTGAGTGTTGGGTTCAGGGAAATGACGAGGAAGGTAGGGAAGAGTTGGGGTAGGTTTGTGTTAGATGTTTTTTGGTCGAGTTTAAACAAAGATTGAAGTCAAGTTTTAAAACTTGTTTTAAAATCTAAAAGTAGTTTTAAGTTTAAATTTAAACTTTATATTTTCACCACTTTATAAAATGTCAATATTTTATTTCAAAAGATAATCACATTTGATTTGTTGAAGTTTTGAAATAATTTTTCATCTTTAAATCTAACTCTTTAAAAAGTAATTAGTTTTAATAAATTGAAATATTTAAATATGCAAGAGTTTTAAAGATGAATGAAAATTGTTTTGTTTTGAAGTTAATTAGATTTGAAATTAAAGTTTACTTTAATTAATTAAGAATTAGAGTTGGAATTAATTAATCAATTTTGGTTAATTTAATTGTTAAGGTTTAATTAATTAATTATGAATTATTTAATGGATAATTAAGGATTAAATTAAATAACAATTAATAGGTTATTAGTTAATTTATTAATTAATTTAAGGTTAATTCATAAGTGATTAATAATTGATTAATTAATTGATTAATGATTAATAAATTAGTGATTAAGAAGTTAATTACTTAATTGATTAAGAGTTAATTAATTAAGTGATTGAACATTAATTAATTTATAATTAATTGTAAATTAATTAAGGGTTAAGATTTAATTAATAAAATAATTAAGATTAATTAATGAATAATTAATTAAGCAATTAAGATAAATTAATTTGTGATTAATTAAGAATTAATTAAGGTAATTAAGAATTAATTAAGGTTAATTAATTATAAATTAAGGGTTAATTAATAACCAATTAAGGAATGATTAATTTTTAATCAAAGTTTAATTAATAAATAATTATAGTAATTAATTAATAAATAATTATAGTAATTAATTGGAAATTAAATAAAGATTATTAATTAATTAAGTAGTAGTTAATTAATAATGAGATAATTAAGAGGTGATTAATTAATTAAATGATTGTGATTAATTAGTTAATGTTTGGTTAAGCAAGATTAAGTGATAAATTCTTAAGTAATTAATTTAATTTAAATTAATTAAATTTATTATGATATGAATTAAGTAGTGTTTGCTTGTGGATGATAGTTTGTATTGATATCTGAATATGGTTGATATTTGTTGAATGATAGTTGAGTTATATTCTGTGATGAGATGTTGTATATCTGTGATAGATATTGGTTATTATCTGTTGATAATGATGTGTGATGCTATGTTTAAAATCTGAATTGAATTGTTTAAATCTTTAAACAACTTGGCCTTTAAGACATGTTTGGATTTCGATGAGACCGGGATCGGGTTTCCATATTTGGATATCCGAAAACCACATCGATTCCAAATAACGTTAGGTCGTGAATCCTATGTGAAGAGTGAAGACTCGAGGTGTAAGGGCTATACGTCAGTATAACTCTGTGGGTGATTCCGTAATGAGTTTGACGGAATAGTACTTATAGATTCGAGATGGAGAATCAGAGAGCAAGGGTTATCGTCGTTAACTCTGAGGGTGATTCCAAAATGAGTGTAACGAGATAATGCCTTCGGTTTCGTTCGAACCCGGAACGAACTTGTATGGATTGAATGCTTTCAGATCATCGTCAGGTGGACGATGAGCATTCTAAGAGATGAGTTCTTTACAAAGGTAATCGTAGCCTCAAGCCTCATCAACTGGGAATGGCCAAAACAGGGGAGGTGCAGCAAGGCTTCGTGGGTAGCCCCCACTTGAGAGTGAGATTACCCCTGTCTAGAAGTCCCTTATTATATATTCGGCTGTGTGGGCAGTTGTTGGCCACAACTGCGGGGTTGTCTTGTTCGGAACTGTCCAGTAAGGGATGGGTCTGGCCTTGTGTTGCAGGGGAGTTAGGGTGGCTCCTCGGTACGGTGATCTAGGCCCCGTACTGTGATGGGCGATACCCTAGTAGCCCTGCCATTGATGGAAAACCATTATCCAATAAGCGCCCTCGGATTTGATTGTATACCTATGTATGCCGGAATTTAATAAATGTAACAATTTCGGCTATTTTCTAGTTTACTTGAAAACCCTAGACCCTATTATAATATCATTGAATTTCCTGTCAAATGTTTTGGTTAGCGTAAGGTAAAAACTTACCCGTGTTTATTTGTGGGAACTCTTACGTGATACCTTTTATTTCAAATGATTTTTAAAGTTAAGCAACTTTAACTGATTTACTCACACCAGACCCATGTCTGACCCGGAGTTTATTTTGTTTTCATAAACTCTTGGGTACTCAAATTTTTATGAGTAGCCAAGTGATTAGGTTTGGATTAGCATATGTTTTGGAAGCTGGAGCTGGAGTCCAGAGGTACTATTTATCTATATTCGCTGTAGTGGCATTTTGGTGTTATGTTTTGAGTTGTATGGGTTGCGAAAACTCTTATGAATGTCAGATGTAATGGAGTAGTATTATTTTGTGAACTCTGATATGTAAACCTATGTAAGGGATATGTGTAATATTATATTTTGTTCGTTTCCGCTGTGAGATTCTGATTTGTGTTGTTTCTTTTCTTTCTATCTTTCTATTTCTATCTCTTTCTTTTCTTATTGATGATACGTCTTCTGTGGAATGAAAGACGGGTCGTCACAATTTTATGATTTGAAATAACATTTTATTTTTTGTGGTAGCATTTTATGAATTTTAGCAGTATTGTTATGTGAAGTGTGATTACCTTATATGATATTTTGCAGTCGTGTTTTTTGAATAATAGTATTATTATCAAATAATCTATATACACACGCGCATACATATTTGTTTTTTGTTTTTGTTTTTTTTGAAAATTGGTACTTTTTTTTTACTATAACCAACATATATTTTAACAATATGCCTCATCAAAACAGTATAACCTTCTAATCTATGGTACATGAAAAAATACATATTATATCCATATATATTCACATATAATATCTTTCTTTATAGATAATTGCATAAGTAAAGCCAAAAGAAAATAATTTACACAAGCCCAAGAACCCGACCTGCTTCATTCTTCATATTCTATCTCTCACCGACTTCTAAAACAAACATCTCTTCGCTTGTACTAAACTCTGGCTCAATAAAAATGGCAATATCACCTCGTGTTTTGTAATTCCACTCCCCATTGTCGAAGGATTTCCATATTTCTCTCACTCCTCTTCGTTCTACTGTGATTATTTTCATCAAACACCCTCTCAGTTATCTTTGATTTATCTATTTTAATTAACTATATATATGTAAAAAATTTGATGTTTTTTTCTAGCCAGCTGAAGTAAATAGCAACGGTGAAGGCAGCGAAAGCTACATTGCGCAATTGGTCCCTCTTCCTAAATCCGTTGACAAGTGTAGGAATCAGGCCAGTTGAAAGCTGGTGAAATATGTAGACTTTTTAAAAAAAAATCTATTTTGGATCTATTAGGCATACGAAGTCCGAAGGGTTTTTAGACCAAATCTAATATATTTTAAAAAAATCTTTAATTTTTTTTAAAAGAAGTTTTAATTATTTATATTTTATTCAATATGAGATTAATATAAAGTAAATATATCAAATGCAATCATGTGTGTATGTATGTAAAACAGATACTTGTTTAATTTAATTTAGAGAAAGAAACCTTTCATTTTCTCTTTTAAACTTATTTAATAATCGATGGAAGATTTTGTTTTATTTAAAGAGAGAAACGTCTCATTTCTCTTTCTTTAATTAACTTGATTAATTCATTGAATGACATATGCAATCAAATTTATACTTGGCATATATAACGAGTATATCCAAATATGCTCCAGTGTAAAAGGTATAGGTGCAATATACAACAGAGTATATGGTAATGTGATTGTATCTATATGTTGGGATTTACACCATAATAGACTCATTTGTCCATTTACATAATCATTTGTTGTCTACGGTTTTGATTCAAAATATGTATATATCATGTACGCGCACACAAACACACACACACACACACGCACACGCACACACATATATATATGTATGTATATGTATGTATGTATATGTTTGATGATCGGTAAAACCGCCTCGTCAAAACCTGTTCAAACCTCAACAAGAAACTTGAAGCAGGAAAAAGAGTGTTGCACTTTATTACTCATATGTGTGTGTGTGTGTGTGTGTGTCTATGTTAAAATTAAGTTTAACTATTTTACATGTTTAGACATTGAAAATTAACAATTATAAATTTAGTTTCAACTAAGGAAAGGTTTGAAATTAAATTTTATAGTTTCCATAAATGAATTGAGTTAAAATAACATACACATGTATGTATCCATATATAAATAACTGCAGGTTATGTTTTAAAATTAAAACAACATATGAATGTAAAGTTTGTAATTTATCATATATGTGTGTGTTTGTATGTGTGGTTAACAAATTTAAATCAATTTTTTTTTTGAAGTTGGATACTTAAATGGCAGTACATATTAGTACTACAAGTCTGAGGTAGTATATTACGCTACTAGGATTCAAACTCATGTCAAATGGTAAATGTCTTATCCATTGAGCTACCTTTTGGGGGTTACTGAAGTAACTTTTACTCTTATGTATGCATTAACCAAAATAATAACATTCAAAACAACAACCATATAACTTAAGAAATCAATTTCAAGGTAAGTTTAAATAATCAACATATACGCAGTTCAATTATATTTGTGTATACAAATGTTATAAAATTATGTCACTTAATAAAATGGTTTTTCAATCAGTCTTTTTTTAGACAAAAATTTCCAAAATAAAAAAAATTGGACAACTTTGGTGTATGTAAATTCGTTGTAAAAAGATTCGGATCTAAATTATACAAGGAATATGAACAAATGATCAAATGAGATGAAGAATCATATATATATATATATATATATATATATATATCAACATAAAGAACATATTGTCAATTGAGATGTAGAACAAAAGGGCATCTAAATTAAATTACAAGACGAACATACAAATAGGTGAGATGTAGCATGTATAGAGTCTAAATCATGTTAACATAATGGACATATGGCTAAATCAAATCAGAATATCACCTTTAGATGTAGCTAAAAGTAGCGCCTTAAATGAAGAAGAGAACTCCTAGATCTGATTAAGTCATCTCCAGATTTTGCTAGGATCCAAAGCACCATCTTTTATTTATTTTATTTTGATTTTAATTGAACTTGCTTTTGGAATTTTACTTTATGAAAGCCATGGAATTTTGGCCATGAGTGGAAGATAATGAAGAGAAAGAAAATGAATTGTCAGGAGAGTGAATTCTGGAATGAATGAAGAATTTATTTTAAAGGAAACATTAAAACATTCTAATTCCCTCTTTTAAAACCCTCTCTATTTAATTCCTCATTAAATCTCATCAAATCATCTTCTCCCTTCATCATGCATGTCTAGCCATAAAAGAAGACATGCATGCATCAAAAACTTCTCAAAACTTTTGGATTCAGGTCAACCCGCAGTAAAAAATGGATGAATTTCAAATTTTTTTACCATTTGGGATTTTTTTTATATCGAAAGAATATGCAGCACTGAGCTACACATCCATACTAACATACATCACATAATGTAAATATTTTGACTAACAAGCCTAGTCGGTAGCCAAAACAAATAAGTTCATAAGTCTAGGGGAAGAAGACCCCCAACCCTACAGTCATACCTGATATTAATTATACATATCCAAATATACAATACTACATAAGCATATATAAACATAACTAGACAACAATCCCAGTTCACTTCTTGCCACCGGCAGATTAATATTGTTGCATGCAGCTGATTCCACACTATTCATTCTAGAAAAAAGAAATTACAATGGCCAACTCAAAGCACATGTCAATGACAAAGTCTGATTAGCCATATGAATAAAGAATCCATACTTAGAACTAATACATTTATTGTTTCTTTCATTTCATATTATCCCATGGAAAGCTAAAGCCATGGATGCTTTGATGGTGGATCGAGGAGAGGTCCAGAAATGCAAAGGATCATAATCTAGGAAGCAAACCTCAACTTGGAGTTTGGCAACACAAAGGCCCCAAACCTAAAATGCATAGTCACGGTCGAAAAATATGCGTCCGGTAGAATCAGAATAATCACTGAAAAGGAAGCATAGATGAATCAAGCCCAAATGCTTGGTGGCCAGCATGTCAGTGGTGTTTAATTTATTCAATACAATGAGCCACATTTGGATTTTAAACTTCGGAGGTGAACAAGCTTTCCACATACCATTAAAATCAAGGCCCGTGTCAGAAAAATTATAAAATGTGTAGAGGGACCTCATTGAGAACACTTTCTTTCCCTTGAGCTCTCAAGAAAAAGATGTCATCACTATTTGTCAGAGAGATAGAGTTGGTAGCCTGAAGAACGCTACATAGGCCCCGTAGATTTTCCCCATTTTGGACTTTTATTGGGCTTATGAAGTCTAATTTATTTAGAACGTTTATAATTTTTTTCAAATAAAATCATTATTTTATTTAAATTTATAATATAATTTTATATTATGTAATTAAGATTATATTATATATGTGTGTATCATATATGTATATATGTGTGTGTGCACATGTACCACAACAATCCGTGTAAGGTTTGGCGTGCTCCTATATAAGTGATGAGATTTACACTGCAATGGACATGTTAGCTCCTATAATATACAAATATATCATCCAAATGTATACTTATGTGCTCTAATTCATATATACAAAGTATTATACATACATACATACATACATATGTACATAATTTTGAATAAATTATATACATAAGGAATTTATTATACATATATAATTATATACGTATGTATACGAGTGTAAATAAATGCAAAATCATTTTAAATGAAAATGAAAATTTTATTTATTTATTATATTATAAAATCTAAAAAAAGTATTCGATTTTATTTGGAACAAATTTTTTATTTTGTTCGAAAATTAATAAAATTAAAATAAAATTATTTTTGAACATAAAATTTGTATATAGACATTTTTATAAAATTTCATACAATAATTTTACGGAATTTAATGGGCTAAGGGAGCCCAACCCATCTATATTAAATAAAATTAAAATTTACAAGAGTTAAGGTGCAGCCTAGGAAAGAGGTTACCGGACAACTATTACAAAAGTTTATCAAAAAACAAAAGCCAGAGACAACATTCCAAATTAGCTTGCTAAATCAATATTGGCAAGGGACAAAAGCCAAACATGAAATTTCAACTATCCTACTTAATATATATAGGAGGCGGCCATGAATACTGTGGTAAAGCATAGGTGCAGACGTTGAGATGTTGAAAAATACACATGCACTCCTCTTCTTCCAAACTGTAGAGATTAAACATTTTAGGAGATGAAGAAAGATTTTTGTGCATGGAGTTCTCCATCTAGTTGCCTTATAAATATTGAACCATTCTTGCTTGAAGTTTGCAATTAGCTTATGGAACCAGCCGTTGGCTAGAAGCCTACTCCACAGTTGATAAACATAGTTACATTTGAAGAAAAGATGAGTGTTACTTTCTGAGTGGGCACCACATAATGAACAAGAGACATTATTAATGATCATAGACTCACAAATTTGGATTTGATGTTAAGCGCATTGGTCATAGCCTTCCAAAGTAGAAGATTTTCCTTAGGAGAGCCTCCCAAATTCCATATTCTTGAAGTCCATGGAAAGTTCGATATAGAGGGGCACTTAATAAGTTCATTATATGATAGAGAGATAGAGTGTCTCTTTAGTTTGCTTGACCATAGGACACCAATGTCAGACTGCGGTAAGGCCATCGATGATATGCTACTCCAAATCCTTCTGACATGAGCCAAACCGCGGTACAGAAGATTGATTGAGTTCATGGAGACATATGCACTAGCTTTGGCAGATTGTGAAATTCCAGTAAGGAGCATTTGAGTGTAGAACATATGGAAGTCTATAATCACACCAGGTTTAGCCCAAGGGGTTGTCCAGAAACTCAAGTTTGGATTATTCGGGAGGTTGCATTGTATTAGAGGCATGAAGGTACTCTTAAGTCTGAGAATATTATGCTAGTTCCTACTAGTAGGGGAGGAATTAGCATGGTCCAGAATTCTTTGTTTTTAAGTAAGTGGTGTTTTATCCACAGGCTCCATAAACTATTGTAATTAGATAGGATCTTTTCTAAAATACTAAAAATGCCACCTTGCTTCATATCTTTAAATTTGTTATGCCAATACCCCCAAGATTCTTTGGCCGCTAGACATTCTAAAAGGATATTGAAATTAATTTCTTAGAGAATGGGTCTCCATGCCAAAAATACTTGTTTAAAGCACTATTCACCACAGAAATGTGCTTTATTAGAAGAATATAATGTCTAGTTCAATTGTTGTCATGGTTGTTTCAATAGACTAGACTATCACAAGTCTACCAACTTGTGATGAGTTAGTGTTTGGCCATGAAGTAAGTTTGGAAATTATCTTTTCAAATAGTGGTATGCATTTTGTTTTAGTAATTCTTGAAGTGATTAAAGGAAAGCCGAGGTAGTAAGTGTAACAACCCGCATATTTTATGATTAAATATTTAAATATTTTATTTTAATATTTTATCGTTAGTCGGATTTTAGTCCGAAAAATTACTTTTTGCATACGGTCAAATTTGGACTCGGAACCATCCATTGAGTTCAAAACACCGTTTGCGATCTTTTTGAGTATAAACTTCGATATGTTTGGAGTTAGTGGAATTTTGTCACTTTTTCACTTTGGACTTTGGGTTTGGTTTAGCCCATTAGCCTAAACTATTTACTCTAGCTCAACCCCTTTCTCTTCATAACTTTACTTTCATTTCCTAACACTCAAGCTTCATCAAAAATGGAGGAAGGAATGAGAAATTAAAACTCCAAGCCCTAGTTCATTTGCAAATTCAACATCCAACTCCAAATTCAAAGAGAAGCCATCGATTCAAGCTTCTTGTGTAGAGACTCAAGTGTGGTTGATTCCTCCTTTGCTTTTAGGCTTCTCCTTCATTGATTTTGTGTAAAGGTGAGATTTTTATCTCACATCTTTATCTATAACTATCTTTGATTGTTGGGTATGAATTTCTAATACATATTCTTGTGCATTTTCTTTTGGTTTGGATTGAATTGGTGAAAATTCCAATTTTTAGTGTTTTGGGTTCAAATCTTTAAAAAAAAACAACTTTGATGTTTGAACACGTTTTTAGTGATGCATCGAGGAGCCAATACGACCGGGTAGCCTATGGGCATAATCCCCTAGCGTCCGTGCTCGATCGGTTGCAAATTGGGAGAGTTTTTGCACCTCAAACCCTTAGGTCGCTCGGCCTGCACAAGAATCATTCTCGGCCTGCAGTTAGGTCGGCCTGCACATTAGTTCGCTCCCTTATAGGTCGTGCCGTGCTAGGTCGTTGCTCGGCCTTGTATTGCTTAGGTCGCTCTTCCCCTAGGTCGCACGGCCTTGTTTATTCATTAGGTCGTTAGGTCGCTCGGACCATTAAGTCGCGCTTGCTCGGCTAAGTCGTTAGCCTCAGCCATGTTAGATCGCTCGGCTAGGTCGCGTTTCTTAGGTCGCGCCGTGCTAGGTCGCTCCTTGTATAACCCTCACCACCTAGGCCGCGTGCGTACTCCTTAGGCCGCTACCTCCTTAGGTCGCGTACTCCTTAGGTCGCGTACCCCTTAGGTCGCGCAACCGTGGCCGCATCCATTAGGTCGCTCGCCCCTGCACTTATGCCGCTACCGCTTAGGTCGCTCATCTACTAGGTCGCGCCGTGTCGTGTGGCAAGGGTATTCCCACTTTGATGAATTTGGAATCGTATTCTTTGGATTTTATTCACGTCTTCGTATGTGAATTTTTGTGATTGATCGTTTCTACGATCATTTTTGTGATTTGTCATTTTAAAAATATACAAACCTTTACCTCACTCGAACGATAAATCTAATTAAACGGCTTCGTAAAACAAGTGGTATGAAATGCTTGCGTTTACTTCGTCGGTTAATTTTTGGACTTGTTCGATTGAATCTCTTGTGACAATTTTCGAGTGGAGATCCACAATTTGTTCGTAAATATTTAAGTTAAGCTAGTGGTTATGGGACATGAAGCTAAGCTTATATATTTACTAGCTTACTGTAATTGACACTTCTTGATGATCGTTGATGATCATTCTTGTGATTTAGACTAGCAATTGTGCGATGTCTCTTTGTCTACGAGGGAGACTAAATCCCGTTTCTGTGGAGCTCCGGCTCAATTTGGTGGGGTAGCGACCCATGGTCTTCGGGCCGTTTTGTGGAGCTTCGGCTCAAAATTAATGGTTAGCAACCATGGAATAGCGTTCCATTTTGTTATACACGTGTTGGTGAGATTTCATGCTTCCGTTTTGTGATAGGCCTCCCCTCTTTTTGTGATTTCTGGATTTCCATTGATGATTTCTAGAATTTTGTGTTTTACCAATTTTCTTGATTTACATTGATAAGTTTTATCAATATTTATGCATTGGTGAATTTGTGTGTCATTAACTTTTGTGATTGACATTGATATTATCGTTAATATTTATAGTTTGGTGATTTGGTAAATAAGGAGTATGACATTCCTTTTGATCTTTGAGAAGATTCTCGTGATATTGATTAATCCCTAGTTGATTTTTCAATTGCATACTTATCATAGTATGGCTTTATGGTTATTATATATTTATGTTATATCTCTTATTTTATATCATTTTATCTGATATTTATAGCTAGACTGATCCGTTTATTATTTTCTTATTAAATAATACTCGGGTCAGACCAAGATGTTACAGGTGCTTCTGCTTGACTTCACATCTGGGATTATCACCCTGACTTTTGGCTAACTACTTAAATTAGTAGTTTTTTTGTATACATTTGAGATATAGACTCATAGATGTATCCATATTCTTTTGTCCAACACTTGTTGCTATTCTTTTGTGATATTGTGGATCTTGTTTGACCACTACTCTGATGTACACTTTCATGTGTTATATATTCATATCTATTTCCGCATTTGTGATATGGATGTCTGTGACTGATTTGTGTTATGTTTACTTCTATATTTGTTTCCGAAGAATATATATAGCCACTGCGTAGTAGCTTTGAGTTTGTACCGGTATGTCGAATTTGTACTATCTGACATATCGGTGCTCGCACAAAGTAATTACACGGATGGTCGCTCCTCAACAGCCTTATTCTCCGTGCTAGTTGACGGCATTACCCCGTAGTGTCCTTAGCTAGCGTGGGTATAGAGGTGGGGCGTCACATCTTGGTATCGGAGCAAATCTTCGGAACAATGTAGAATAATTTAGCAAGGATCATCGTCCTAAGTCCATCTTAGGAGTCGTGCTTTAGGATTTAATTCGAGTCTTCGTACCGATTCATCCTATTTTCTTTATGATTCCTTGTTTATCTATCAAGATTGCTTGATATTCATTTGGTGAATAACCTTCTCCTTCTTCTTTCTTTCTTTCAAAAAGAAAGAGAAATGGTTAGACCTGGCCATCCCAGCGCCGGTCAATCTCGTGCTACTCCCCAAGTTGGAGTATTTATGTCTGCCCAGCAGCTTCTTCATCTAGTAAGGAATGCTCAAGCAGCTGGATCTAATCCGGAGTCTACTCACCCCAGGTCTGGATTTGCACGTTTGTGCAGCGATTATACCAATTTGGGTGGGAAGCCATTCAAAGGTTCTGAAACTATTATTGAAGTCCAGGCTTGGCTGAGAACGTACGATCGAATCTTTTGTCGCATGAATCTTATTGATCTTCACCGTGTTCAGGTGGCCTCTAGTATGCTCCAAGAAAGAGCATTAGATTGGTACGAGCTTCTGATTTCTGAAATAAATGAAGCGGATCTTACTTGGGAGAAATTCCGGGAGCGCTTCGAATTAAAATTTGTGCCAGAAGCTGAGAAGGTGACTTTGGCTCACCGTTTCATTGACCTTGTTCAAGGTGAATCCTCTATGAGAGACTATGTCGCATCATTCGAATCACTTTCTAAATACGGGGTCGAGTACATAAACACCCCATTGAATAAAAACCAAAGATTTGTGTATGGCTTGAATAAAAATCTCAAGAAGCCATTACTTCTAAAGTTAGAAGTTTCTTTTGATCAACTCGTTGATATCGCTCTTCGACTTGAAGAGGCAGATAAAGAAAGTGACATTGAAGTTGTGGGTGCCAAACCGAACTCCAACAACAAGAAAAGGCCTAATAAGTTTAAAGGTCCTTATCCCAACAATAAGAAAGGGAAGCAAGCCTCTCCGGCAACTAAGACTTCTACCCCAAGTGGTGGGCAATGCTACAACTGTGGTTCCAAGGACCATTATGCAAACAAGTGTTCAAAGCCTCGCACTTATCGCTATTGCAAAAGCCCAGATCATTATTTATCTTCTTGTCCCAAACTTCAAAATAGGAAGGAGGGAAAGCTTAATGTTGCTCAAGCCCCAGGCAACACATCTCGTGGTAAAGGTATTTCTCATTCTATCCTTGATGGCATTATTTTATTTCGAGATCATCCTATTCGAGTTCTTTTTGATACGGGTGCGTCCCACTCTTTTATTTCAAAAGAACTTGTTGGTACCTTTTCTTTGGTTGTTTTGTGTTTAATGACTTCTTTGAGAATTGCGAATCCGGTTGGTGGATCCACAACAATCATTTTATTGTGTAAAGATGTCGAGATTATTTTGTGTGATTTTTCTTTCCGAGCCGATTTGTATGTTATGCGCTACTTAGGCTTTGGAATGATTTTGGGAATGGATTGGCTTAACCGCTATAAAGCCCAAATCCTATGTCCTGAGTGGACTATTTATCTTCGACATCCTCAATCTGTTAAGCGGATTTCTATTGACCTTAAAGATTCAGATTCCAGCTTAGTTGCATCTTTATATTCTTTAAATCCTCATGATGACGATAATGATGATGAGGAAGATATTATTTCTCTTATTCACGTTGTTCGTGAATTTTCTGACATATTTGAGCCCGTTTTAGGATTACCACCTAAGCGAGCAATTGAGTTCAGAAGTAATCTCATCCCTGGAGCTCAACCTATTACTCGTCCTCCTTATCGTATGTCCAATAATGAAAATGAGGATATGCGTAAACAATTATCCGAATTGGAGACGAAGCAATTTATTCGCTCTAGTTCCTCGCCTTGGGGAGCTTCGGCTATTTTTGTGAAGAAATCCGATGGTACACTTAGGCTTTGCGTTGACTATCGCAAGCTTAATGATCTTACTATCAAGAATAAGTATCCTTCACCTCGGATTGATGATCTATTCGATCAACTTAGTGGTGCTAGAGTCTTTTCACAATTAGACTTAGCTACCGGTTTTCATCAGCTTTGTATTGCAGAGGATAACATTCCTTTGACATCTTTCCGTACTCGTTATGGATCGTATGAATGGCTTGTTATGCCATTTGGTTTAACGAATGCTCGGGCTTATTTCGTTGACCTTATGAATAGAGTTTTCAAAGACTTCCTTGATCGGTTTGTTCTCATCTTTATTGATGATATTCTTGTGTATTCTAAAACCGAGGAGGAGCATGAAAAACATCTTCGGATTGTGTTGGAAACTCTTAGGAGCAATCAATTGAAAGCAAAATTTTCTAAATGCCACTTTTGGCAATCTCGTGTGAAGTTTCTCGGACATATTATTTCCGAATCCGGAATTTTCATGGATCCTTCAAACATTGAAGCAATTCAAAATTGAAAGAGACCGGAGAGTGTGACGGAAATTCATAGTTTCCTTGGATTGGCCGGTTATTACCGCCGTTTCATAAAGGACTTTTCCAAAATTTCCATGCCTCTTACTAGCTTGACAAAGAAGGGTGTTAGATACATTTGGTCAGACAAATGTGAAGCTTCTTTTCAGAAATTAAAAGAACTCCTTTCTGATGCTCCTATTCTTGTGATTCCCGAGGGAAACCAAGATTTTATTGTTTATACCGATGCTAGTCGCGTTGATTTGGGTGTCGTTCTTATGCAAAGAGAACGTGTTATTGCTTATGCTTCTAGGCAATTGAAGCCAGCCGAGACTAGATATGCCACTCATGATTTAGAACTCATGGCTATTGTTTTCGCCCTACGTATTTGGCGTCATTATCTTTTGGGAGAAAAAAATATTCTTTATACCGATCATAAATCCTTGAAGTATCTATTTTCTCAAAAGGAACTTAATTTGCATCAACTACGTTGGCTCGAATTTCTTGCAGCTTATGATCTTGATATTCTTTATACTCCCGGAAAGGGAAATCGTGTTGCGGATGCACTTAGTCGTAAGCAACAATCGGTTGTTTCTACGATGATTCCGAATGGAATGATCTCGGAATTCTGTCCACTTGTGAGATTCGAGATTGTGTTTCCGATTTATGTTCATCTCTTGTTTTATGTAGCCTTGAGGCCCATCCTTCTCTTTTAGACCGCATTCTTGAAGCTTAAAAGCTAGATCCCGAATTGGCTCTTTTTGGCCAAAATTTTAGGGATAAAATTGATATTGAAGGTTTGAAAGACTTTGATATTGATTCTCGTGACGGTATTCGAAAATTTGGTAGCACTTATCATGCCAAATATTAGTAATCTTCGTAAAGACATTTTAGAAGATTCTCATCGTTCTAAGTTTACCATTCATCCCATAGTAGTAAAATGTATGCAGATATGAAGCGACTTTATTATTGGGAGGGAATGAAATCTGATATTGCTAACTTTGTTAAGTGTTGCATGACTTGCCAACTTGTCAAGGCCGAACATCAAAGGCCTGGTGGGTTATTGCAACCTTTAGAAATTCCAATTTGGAAGTGGGACCAAATTTCCATGGATTTTATTGACGGGCTTCCCCGTTCTCGTTCTGGTCATGATAACTTATGGGTGATAGTTGATAGACTTACTAAATCCGCCCATTTTATTCCAGTTCGGTCCAATCGAACCGTTCCTCTCTTGGCCAAACTCTTTGTTAAAGAAATTGTAAAATTGCATGGAGTTCCTCCTTCTAGTGTTAGTGATCGTGATCCATTGTTTACTAGTGGATTTTGGAAGAGTCTTCAAAAAGCTTTGGGAACGAAGCTTAATTTTAGCACCGCTTATCATCCCAGTCCGACGGACAAACTGAGCATGTGAATCAAACTCTTGAAGATCTTCTTCATGCATGTGTTCTTGATTTTGGTGGAAGTTGGAAAGATCATATTTCTCTTGTTGAGTTTTCCTATAATAATAGCTTCCAATCTAGTATTGGTATGGCACCTTTCGAGGCACTCTATGGAAGGCCATGCCGATCTCCTTCTTGTTGGCTTGAGACCGGTGAGAAGCTGGTTTTAGGTCCAGAATTTATTCGTGATTCCACAGAGAAGATTGACCTTATTCGTCATAGGATGAAAGAAGCCCAGAGTAGGAAAAGATCCTATGCCGATAACCGAAGAAGGAAATTAGAATTTTCTATGGGAGAACTTGTGTTTATTCGTATTTCACCCATGAAGGGTGTTGTACGTTTCAATCGATCGGGAAAATTAGCGCCTCGATATATTGGGCCATTTCCTATCACCGAACGTATTGGTTCCGTGGCTTATCGCCTTTTATTACCGGCTCAGTTTTCTGCTATTCATGACGGTTTCACGTTTCTCAATTACGAAAATGCCTTCGAGATTCCGATTCTATTCTTGAGGCCGGTGTTGTGGAAGAAATTGAAGTTTCACCTAATTTAACTTATGAGCAACACCTATTCGTATTATTACTTCGGAGGTCAAACGCTAAATAAAGATGTTCCGCTTGTTAAAGTCCAATGGTCCTCAAATCCTAAGGATTGCTCTTGGGAATTTAGAGAGTTCATCGAGCGAACACATCCAGACTTACTTTCTTGTGCTCCATGAGGTGAATTTCATATTTCAAATTTCTTATGTGTTGATATGCTTTCATGGTTGTTACCTTATATTTTGTTCTTAAATATTGCAAGGACGTAATTTCTTTAAGGAGGGGAGTCTGTAACAACCCGCATATTTTACGATTAAATATTTAAATATTTTATTTTAATATTTTATCGTTGGTCGGATTTTAGTCCGAAAAGTTACTTTTTGCATACGGTCAAATTTGGACTCGAAACCACTTCCATTGAATTCAAAACACCGTTTGCGATCTTTTTGAGTATAAACTTTGATATGTTTGGAGTTAGTGGATTTTTTTCAATTTTTCACTTTGGACTTTGGGTTTGGTCTAGCCCATTAGCCTAAACTATTTACTCTAGCTCAACCCCCTTCTCTTCATAACTTTACTTTCATTTTCTAACACTCAAGATTCATCAAAAATGGAGGAAGGAATGGGAAATTAAAACTCCAAGCCCTAGTTCATTTGCAAATTCAACATCCAACTCCAAATTCAAAGAGAAGCCATTGATTCAAGCTTCTTGTGTAGAGATTCAAGTGTGGTTGATTCCTCCTTTGCTTTTAGGCTTCTCCTTCATTGGTTTTAGGTTTTGTGTAAAGGTGAGATTTTTATCTCACATCTTTGTCTAAAACTATCTTTGATTGTTGGGTATGAATTCCTAACACATATTTTTGTGCATCTACTTTTGGTTTGGATTGAATTGGTGAAAATTCCAATTTTTAGTGTTTTGGGTTCAAATCTTTAAAAAACCCAACTTTGATGTTTGAACACATTTTTGGTGATGCATCGAGGAGCTAATACGACCGGGTAGCCTATGGGCATAATCCCCTAGCGTCCGTGCTCGATCGGTTGCAAATTAGGAGAGTTTTTGCACCTCAAACCCTTAGGTCGCTCGGCCTGCACAAGAATCATTCTCGGCCTGCAGTTAGGTCGGCCTGCACATTAGGTCGCTCCCCTATAGGTCGTGCCGTGCTAGGTCGTTGCTCGGCCTTGTATTGCTTAGGCCGCTCTTCCCCTAGGTCGCACGGCCTTGTTTATTCATTAGGTCGTTAGGTCGCTCAGACCATTAAGTCGCGCTTGCTCGGCTAGGTCGTTAGCCTCGGCCATGTTAGATCACTCGACTAGGTCGCGTTTCTTAGGTCGCGCCGTGCTAGGTTGCTCCTTGTATAACCCTCACCACCTAGGCCGCATCCGTACTCCTTAGGCCGCTACCTCCTTAGGTCGCGTACTCCTTAGGTCGCGTACCCCTTAGGTCGCGCAACCTTGGCCGCATCCATTAGGTCGTTCCACCCTATAGCTCAACCATGTTAGGTCATTTGCAGTGTTGAGTCGCACCATCCCTTAGGTCGCTCGCCCCTGCACTTATGCCGCTACCTCTTATGTCGCTCATCTACTAGGTCGCGCCGTTTCGTGTGGCAAGGGTATTCCCACTTTGATGAATTTGGAATCGTATTCTTTAGATTTTATTCACGTCTTCCTATGTGAATTTTTGTGATTGATCGTTTCTACGATCATTTTTGTGATTTTTCGTTTTAAAAATATACAAACCTTTACCTCACTCGAACGAGAAATCTAATTAAACGGCTTCGTAAAACAAGTGGTATGAAACGCTTGCGTTTACTTCGTCGTTTAATTCTTGGACTTGTTCGATTGAATCTCTTATGACAATTTTCGAGTGGAGATCTACAATTTGTTCGTAAATATTTAAGTTAAGCTAGTGGTTATGGGGCATGAAGCTAAGCTTATATATTTACTAGCTTACTGTAATTGACACTTCTTGATGATCGTTGATGATCATTCTTGTGATTTAGACTAGCAATTGTGCGATGTCACTTTGTCTACGAGGGAGACTAAACCCCGTTTCTGTGGAGCTCCGGCTCAATTTGGTGGGGTAGCGACCCATGGTCTTCGGGCCGTTTTGTGGAGCTTCGGCTCAAAATTAATGGTTAGAAACCATGGAATAGCGTTCCATTTTGTGATACACGTGTTGGTGAGATTTCATGCTCCCATTTTGTGATAGGCCTCCCCTCTTTTTGTGATTTCTGGATTTCCATTGATGATTTCTAGAATTTTGTGTTTCACTAATTTTCGTGATTTACATTGATAAGTTTTATCAATATTTGTGCATTGGTGAATTTGTGTGTCATTAACTTTTGTGATTGACATTGATATTATTGTCAATATTTATAGTTTGGTGATTTGGTAAATAAGGAGTATGACATTCCTTTTGATCTTTGAGAAGATTCTAGTGATATTGATTAATCGCTAGTTGATTTTTCAATTGCACACTTATCATAGTATGGCTTTATGGTTATTATATATTTATGTCATATCTCTTATTCTATATCATTTTATCTGATATTTATAGCTAGACTGATCCGTTTATTATTTTCTTATTACATAATACTCGGGTCAGACCGAGATGTTACAGGTGCTTCTGCTTGACTTCACATATGAGATTATCACCCTGACTTTTGGCTAACTACTTAGATTAGTAGTTTTTGTTGTATACATTTGAGATATAGACTTATAGATGTATCCATATTCTTTTGTCCAGCACTTGTAGCTATTCTTTTGTGATATTGTGGACCTTGTTTGACCACTACTTTGATGTACACTTTCATGTGTTATATATTCATATCTATTTCCGCCTTTGTGATATGGATGTCCGTGACTGATTTGTGTTATGTTTTCTTCTATATTTGTTTCCGAAGAATATATATAGCCACTGTGTAGTAGCTTTGAGTTTCTACCGTTATGTCAGATTTGTACTATCTGACATATCGGTGCTCGCACAAAGCAATTATACGGATGGTCGCTCCTCAACAGCATTATTCTCCGCGCTAGTTGACGGCATTACCCTGTAGTGTCCTTGGCTAGCGTGGGTATAGAGGTGGGGCGTCACAGTAAGATTCGTGTAGCATTTCCAAGAGGCCTGATTGTCTGATAATATCTACTTTGGCATTATCATGTATTCCAATAATCCGGATTTGAGATTTTTGCAAGTTGATCCTTGGGCCAGTTATAGAGTGTGATTTCTAGAGGATGAGGAGAATGGGCTAAATTTTTTTATAAGTGGTCTTGGTGAAAATAACTAGGTCGTTCGCAAAGAGCAAGAGTGTGACTAATAGTTGCTTACATCTGGGGTGAAGTTCTAGGTTATTTGCATCGACCTGTTTATCAGCTAATGAGTTGAGAACTTCCATTACAATGATGAACAAGATGAAGAAAAGGGTCACCCTAACATATTCCTTGCATCCCTAGGAAGAATCCATGTGGGCTTCCAAATCTTGAAATGGGGAAGTGAGGTGTTGATATGCAAGTGTAGATCCTGGCTAGCATCGATTTTGGGAAGTTCATTCTTAAAAAGATTGCTATAATAGAACTCCAAGAGACAGTGTCAAATGGTTTTTAGATATCAAGTTTAATCATACATCTTGGCGAAATGCTTTTGATGTCTTATCCTCTCAACAACTCTTGGGTTTAGAGGATACTGTCACTAATAACCCTTTGGAATAGGAAGGTAGCTTGATTGCGAGCTATGATTGAAAGGAGTACTTCATGTAATTTACTAGCCGTGATTTTTGATATTATTTTATACAATATATTGTAGCAAGAAAATTCGAAGACCGAGGATGGGTTATCACGCTTAAGCACCATATGGCGAGGGAAGTTGTGTTCACACCTATGGGAAGCTTGTTGTGAGAAAAAGTACTGCATTGCTTTCGTAACATCAACTCATACTGTAACTCAAATTTCCTGGTAAAAGTGTGCATTGTACCCATCAGGCCCTCTACTGCTAGAAGGGAAAGAGACTTCACCACAAGCTCGATTTCTTCCAGTTCAACTTCCTTAACGAGGTTAGTTGATTGAGTTGAGGAGAGGAAAGGAACTTCAATGCTAAAAAAGGGAAGAGATCAGCGGAGTGACGGGATTGGTTTGCTAGAATGGAGGGGAAGCATCTTATGAAGGCTTTTGTGATGTCATCTCTAGAGTTATGCAGGGATCCACTCATGTTGGTAATGGAAAGAATAATTCACCCGGCTTGCATGATTTTACTTTAGCTGTGAAAATGCTTGGTGTTCCTATTTCCTTGGCTCTCATACTTATCATGAAGCATTTCTCTAGCCATTATCGCTTTCGATTGAAGAGTTTGTTGTAGAAGTAGTCCTAGGTCATGTTCTTAGAAGGCAAGGGAGGGGTTTAGTGGATCATGGGATAGTGCTTACTGGATGTTTATTAGTTGAGCTCTAATGGATTATGATTGCTTGCTACCACTGCCAAATATTTCCTATGCCCAGGTTTTTAGCTTAGACTTTAGGTGCTTAAGATTGAATTGGAGTATGTGGATAGGTTGCTAGAAGGTTGCAGTTTTCGAACCTACATTAGAATGTCATGCAAGTTTACATGATAAGTCCAAAAATTAAAATTTAAGAAGGGCTTTGGAAAAATAGCTACTTCACCCCAAGTAAGCAGGAGGGGCTGTGGTCAGAGATTAAGGATAGGAGAGTTCTGCAATGAAGGTTTGACCAATGGGAAATAGATTGGATGTTCTGAAGGCATGATCAAGCTTGCTCTTATTATTCCAAGTGAAGGATGGCCTTGAGCCTTAAATGGGAAAGAGGTTAGCTTGAAGAAGAGATTGATTAAGAGGGGATATATCCTTGAGTGTGAGGGGAGTGCCACCTGCCTTTCATTGAGAGTTATGCATACAGTTAAAGTCCCCTATAGCAAACCGAGGCAAATTAGGCTGTGGCATAGAAGGGAGAAGGTTAAGGAATGCATTTTTAGATTTAAGGTGGTTATGAGCATAAACAAGGGTAAGGAAAAAAGAGGTGTTTATGGGAATATGGTTATAGAGAAGTGCATCCGCTGGTATGAGGTTGAGATGGTTGAGAGGCTGAAAGTAACTGGGTTCTAAGGGATTAATAACCTACCATAGGGAGCTTATAAGAGGTTGTTAACATGTTTCCAATCTAGAGTAATGATTTGACATGCCTTCAAAGAAAGAGCATTGTTTAGCTTGGTCTCGCTTGTTGCCATTACATGTAAATTTTATTCCTTAATCCACTTCTTTATCAAGTTGCTTTGAGGATAGATGGCCTCCTCGTATATTCAGTGTACTATATTATGCATTTGATAGAGTTAAGGGTATGCTCTAGGGGCAATTATGTAATTTATTACATATATCTAACTCAATAACCAATCTTGTTCGAAATAAAAGATGTTTTATTTATATTATATACTTAATATAATATGTTATATCATTTAATTAATTTAAATAAAAGTATATTTAATAGAAAATCCATAAATGGTATGTTTTGTGATAGTAGTTACAAAGTGTTATAACTAGAGTAATTTATCACAATGAAAACAAATATACCATTTTAAATAGGGGCTTTGCACCGAAGGTCCCTATTTTCGATGTTGTTGTAAGAAAAGTCCCTATGATAATAAGTATGTAAATTAAGTCCCTGTTTTTTGTAAATCAGAAAGCGTAAACTATCTTGCGCTTTTCTTATAAAAGTGCAAGTTAACTTGCGCTTTTCAAAAATTAATTTTTTTTGAAAATTTCAAAATGTTTAAAAAAATTCAAAATAAAAAAGCGCAAACTAGCTTGCGCTTTTCTGATAAAAGATGCAAGTTAGCTTGCATTTTCTATCAGAAAAATGCAAAACACCTTGCGTTTTCTATTTTTCAAAAAATAGGGACTAAATTTACATACTTATATATACATGGACTTTTCTTATAACAACATCAAAAATAGGGACTTGTAACTCGTTTCTTGTTTTAAATATTCCCAACCAAGATGTATTGAGACTGGATTGAGACTACAGTGCATAACACTCTTCAAATATTAGGCAATGTATTACTTATGGCCACTGAGGGCACCAAGGGGCTACATGCCGATAGTTATTGAATAACTATAAAATGGCTCACTGAATAGTTCTCCGTTGGTTAATATAATTAAGGTCAAATAGAAAATATGACAATTTTACACAGTTCTCTTGACTTGAGAATACTATTGATCTTTAATATTAAAGCTCCACATTGATTATAGTCAAATCATGGTACGGCGCCCATCGAGCGACTTTAGCTGGATGGAGTGGAAGTGAAACTCAATTCAAGAGGGGATTCGTCTCCTTAGTTATATGGGGTTAATATCACGTCAACTCAAGTAGACTCAAAGTTGAAGTCTTTGGCCAGAGCAGTTCAGTTAATAATAATTGTTATTATTGAACCAAGGACTTTGAGCTTAGACTATATAGTTGAATATGGACAATATTTGAATTTTTACCATTACCAAATTTCATAAGTCCAAAGTGATATAGTTTTGACGAGAAGAATTGGTATAAATAATAGTCACAACTGGGTAACGCTTAACAAAGTAAAATTGGATTTTACTAAAATCATATAAGCAATAAAATTGGCCAAAATGTCACATCACCTGCTAAGTGATGTGTGAGCGTTAATTTTCGAATATAACGATATTAATCGTTGAACAAATTTACAACTAACGAGTCACACAACCGAAATGATGGATTCTCCTTTGACCAAACGATTTAATTAATTTGTAACTGTTATATATTAATTAAATTAACTAATATTTATAAAATATTAATTATAAAATTTGATTTTGATTTGATGAATAAATATTATTAAATATATTTATAATAGTTATAAATATATTAATTGATATAAGATATTAATATACTTTTAAATTGGATTTAATTGCAAAATATTTATTTAGGCTTTAATGGGTTTAAAGCTCATGATAGGGGTTGATAATTTTGGTTGAAACAAGAGACAATGGGCAGCTAGAATATGGACTAGAGGGGGTGATGATAGATGACTAAGACTAAAGGAGATCGAGTAAAAGATTAGGTCCTTAATTCTCTCATTTCCTTCCTCTATTTAAGCTTCTCTTCTTACATTTGATATTGATCTATTAAAGCCTTTATCCCTTGATATTGCTGGCCAAACTCCTTATTTGATCTCCCTATTTTCTCAAGCTCAAATTAAGTCAATTCAATTGTTATACGACAATTGGTGGTCAACGGTTTAAGGTTTGATCGAAATTTTTTATAGGGCATATATAATAATTTCAAGATGTACGTCAAGGTAATGCAAGTGAGATATATTTCTGATCAAAATATAACTATCAATGCCCAATTATAATGTTTTATTACATATATATATGTTTTATATTGTTAGTTGACGACGATTCTAATATGCAAATGATATTGTCATAAAATTATTTTGGTTGTACATATGTGTATATATTGAAATATTACAAAAATATCAAATACATCTCAAGTCAGCACGGATCTACAATTAAAAAATATTTTTATTATTTTATTGAATTTATATATAATATTAAATAGATATATATAGTTTATAATTAATTACGACACCATAGTTTAATCAAATATGGTCATATAATTTTATATATAAAGTATTAAGGCTATAATAATTTTTCGTAATGATAAAATATTTTTATATTTTATTATTATTTAAATATTATTTAAGTCAATTTATTACAAATCAACTATATTAATTCAAATATATTATGAAAATTATGTTTTATATTTTGTAAAATAAAATTAGCATAAAATACACTCTTGGCAAAACTTAAAAAAAACATATTATTTTTATTTTTAAAATTAATATATAACAGCCAAAAATAGGAAAATCCATTTTAAAATTATTTTAAATAAAAAATTTTTAGAACATAAAATATCATCTAGGATTTACTAAAATATAAATTCAACATAAAATTTCAAAATTGGTATTTTATCAATAATTTAATACTTTTCGAATGGATATTTAAGTAAAATATATTTTAAATTTAAAAAATAAAAAGATAAATTATGCATACGGGGCCGTACGTAAGAAAATGGTCATTTATATTTATCAAAATAATTTTTTTGCAATTTATTAACATTAATTATATATATAATTTTATTTTGTGTGTATTTATGTGTAAATATTTAATATATATATTTAATATATTTGCATATATATATTTCTTTCAGCTTAAAAAAATTGTTTATGAATATTTTATAAATGATTTCATTATATTTAAATAAGTCTATTATATAATATGTATATATAATTCATATGATTATATATATAAATGTACTTATATAAAATTATTTAAATAAAACTATATAATATATATGTATATGTGTGTATATACGTGTGTAGATATATTTGTAATATTTATGTATAAATAAAAGTATACACCCATACATTTGGATAATATATTTGCATATTCGATGAGCTAAAATACCATTGTCATATAAATCCCAACATCTATATGCCGACATATTATACCTTTTCATGGATTGATATGTCACACATGCGCACACATATGTATGTACATGATACACGCATATATATACACATCATAACATAAATTAAATAAAACTATATCAGCTTATAAATTTAAATAAAATAAAAGATTTTATTTAAATAAAATATAGAAATGTTATAAATTTACCAGACTTTATGACCCAACAAAGATCCAATAGGGTAAAAATGTTTGAAATTCACTCATAACTTCCGTTGTAGGCTAGTCCAGTTCCATTAATGGTGTAACGACCCATATTCTACGTATCGGAGGGTCGTAGGATTGTTGAAGGGAAATAAAAAAGAGAATTCTTAAGTAAATAATTATAGAGGTTGGATAAATGAACTGGAAAAGATAAAAGTTGGTTTTTAAATTCTAATAAATAATTTCCAAGTATGGGAAAAGAGATTTTTGAATAAATGGGAATAAATGAATTTTAAAACATAAATGATAATAATTTAAAGGAAAAAAGATTTATTTTCAGAATTTAAATGGTTTAGGAAGAAATTAAAGGGATTTATATGAAATTTGTATTTTAAGTTTAAATAAGATTTTAAATCAAAACAAAGAAGTTAAATCTGGAGTTAATGGGTTTGAAATAAAATTTAGTAAGTAAATGAGCTTATTTTAAATTGGAGTCCACTTTTAACGACCCTGACCCGACCTTTGAAAATCGACACCCAAATACTTCACTCGTATTCGAATGCCACAGATTCAAATGTTGAAATTCAAACAATTTACATTACAGAATGTTATAGATCAGAGACAACAATCAATTCAAACATTAAATACAATAATCATCCATAAGCAAATTAGTTAATCATCTGATTATAATTAATTTAAACCAGATTAATTACTTACTAACCTTGGTTAATTAATATTAATTAATTACAAACCACTTTATTTAATTATCCCTTAATTATACGAGGTCATATGATTCTGTAATTTTGGTGGATGATTACTAGGGTCATTTCTTTTCATTGAATTTTTCTATGACAATACTAATTCTGTAAATCTTTTATAGACAATATCTTTTTATAGGAGCCGAGTTATGGTGTAAAACCACTTCCCTTAGATTCGGATGATGGTTTCCATATCCGTAGAGTGGTCATAATAGAAAAACGAACTTTCTGTTTGAGAGTTATGGCAGTTTGAAGTTTTATTTGATTTTGAGCAGCTTAAGTGTGTAATTAGGGTCACTATTTTGAGGCTCATAGCCCATTTTAGGTTTTGGTGCAAATGAAGGTTGATGGGACCACATCTCCATTATTTCACAACTCCTAAAAATATTTAGAAACCTCCATTAACCCCATAGACCAAAAAGTAAACCTTAACCTACTTTAAATAGCCAAATCACATCATTAAGGGGAGATTAGCATGATTAACACTTGGGATGAGAGATTTTCTATTGGAGGAGACTTGCATTTCGTGCCTTCCCCTATTTGTTTGGGATTTGGGTTACTTTGGATTAAGGTGGGTGATTAGATCTCCCACTTCGTATTTAGGTCATTATACACCCTAAACGATGTTTTGAAAATTATATAAAATCTCTAAAAAAAAAATTAGACTATAATTAACCATATATGTGAAATTTAGACAATTTGGATTTGGTTTATAAAAATGTGTTCGTGTGGATCATTAAGCTTTTATGGATCCTTAACCTTAGATTTAGATATCTTTAAAATAGATATGTTTGGATGTTTGGTTGATGTTTTGGTTTCTATATGATATATGAATGCTTATATAATGTTTGAATAGTTGAAAACATCGATCGAATGGTGATTTAGACGTAGGACCAGTTCTTGAATCATCGATGATCCAAAAATTCAAAGTGGTCAGATCGGTGTGTGGTCGATATAGGGCAACAAGGAAGGCCTTATAAGGTTGCACACCAAATTTCAACTCAATTGGACTCGGTATAGTCAAGATATAAGCATTCAAAGTATGGATCGGTAAAGAGTTCAAGTATTGGATCGGTGATGATCCATAAACTCAAATCATTTAGATAGGGATGCGATCGATAGGAGGAGATAAGGATGGTTCTAGAGATTTCCCACCAAGTTTCAAATTATTTGGAGTTGTTATGCTCGAGTGTGGGTGCTTGACATATGGATCGGTGGGGATCCAAACATGGATCGGTGAGGATTCAAAGCATGGACCAATGGAGTATCTTGGAGTATGGAATCTGGATGCAAGCTATGAATGGGTCAAGGGAACATGGAGGCAATAAAAGGGGCCAAAATCATAGGATTTTGGCTAAGTATGGGTTCGCCCCCATGGATCAGTACCGATCCATGAGGGCTAGACTCATTTGACTTGCAAATGGTTTTGGAGCATGAAGAAGTGTGTTGGAGCTTGTATGTGAAGTGTAGGATTGGTGGTGATGGATCAATGATGATGGATCGGTGGGATGGTTCGGTGGTCATGGATCGATGATAATCCATGGTCAAGGATCGGTGATGATCCATGAGTTTTTTCCCAAACTTGATGAGATCGATATGGGTGACAAGGAAGACCCCATAAGCCTACTTTCCAAGTTTCAATTCGATTTGGAGTTTATACACTCAACCTGTGGTCGTTTGAAGATGTGAAGTGTTGGATCGGCGATGACCTTATAGATTGGTGATGATCCATGACTTCTGTCGCAAACTTAGTGAGATCGATACGAGGTGATAAAGAAGGCCCCATAAGGCTACTTTTCAAGTTTTAAGTCGATTGGAGTTAGCATGCTCGAGTTATGGTTGCTTAAAGATAGATCGGTGGTGATTGCCAACGACAATGACACGTGGTTCAACAATGATGATGACCTGAGGGAAAGTGCTGGCTTTAATGATGGATAGCTATACTTCGAGACATAGAGTAACAGACGATGAGTCGTGTTGAAAGGGACCGTCAAAGGAAGGTACGAGACACACGATGATATTCCATGACTTATGAACGTTGTCTAGAGTAGTTCCTGACCGCATTGACTGCATGACGGGAGTCATAGACACAACTCTAGGATAGGCTCTGCTATTGATGATGTATGCAAAGGGATCGATGATATTCAAAGGTTTAGAGAGTACTCCTAAAGAAGGGGTAATATATGGTACCTATTTGAGCCAAGACGGGCTCTGATCCCCATGATGGGTGATCTTTTACCATGGATCAACCATGATGGGCGTCCCAGTATCCTGCCCTATTAAGTGCATGGATTCGAGTATCGAGGGACCAGGACATCGAGTAGTCCTTGACCATGATGGGTCGTTCGATTTATCACATATCTAAAGCACTAAGTGAGTGAATATGATGATGGATAATGTTATGGTTGCTTTGATTGTTTATCACCTTAGGGATGTCACCTGATGCCGATATTATTAACGTATATATCTAAACACCCTTAGTACTTTAATGTATAGTACACCCATGATGACTACCAGTAGCTGATGTCTTTTGTATGTGCTAACTCTTTGGAAGCAGGGACTAGTCAGGTATGATTTCCCATAACATTTGTCCTAGTATATTGACTTTATAATATTTGAGATTCCTACCGCTTTCATCAGACTGTTGTCTGACCCGGTGTTCTATGCCTTGCTTCATATTACTCTGGGTACTTTTAAATGAATAGATTAGGGATATCAGGTCTACTGAGCACGTGGAGCTGGACAGATGGCGAGCAGAAGGCTATTCTCTTGTATTATTATATTTACTCATTTTCTATTCCACTACATAGCACTATGGAGCTTACTAGTGCCTTACTTTAAAGACAGTTTATGAGTTATTATTATTTGATGTATGTATAACTTTATTACTTATGTTGTTTGCTATAGGGATCGATATAATCTGATGATGTGATTCATTAAGTTATTCACTGCCTCATCTGTTTAATATCTGAGATGTTTACTATTATATTTTATTTGATCCACTATGAGATATACGATAGGTTCTGTGATGTGCTATTTATTCACTTTACTAATGATCTTCCCACATCGAACGGGTGCCACTATAATGCACTATACATGTATATGGGGTACTGACGGTGTAAGGCGGTTGTCATATTTGGTATTGGAACCCAATAGCCTACGTGGTCTAAATTAGTCATGTTAGGGTTAACTAATTAAGCATATAACCTAATTAGTAAGGTGTCAATTGTCTAGAATTAGATTTGAGTAATCTATACTCTGCCCTATCTGGCTACTGACCAAGCCCGAAGATATATGTGAGCCTAAAGTAGTCCCTAATAGAAAATGCATAATTTGAATTGGGCCTTGGGTTATTTTTTAAAATTGTTTGGAAATTAAAGATATAAGATTTTAGATTTAAAAGTTAAACTTAAAATAAGATATGCATAGATTATAAAATGTTATAATATAATATATTTTTCAAAAAATTTGAAAAATAATATAAATTAATTTCACTTTTAAATTTATTAATAAGATCAATAAAATAAGTAAATTAATTAAATACTTTAACTAATGAAATATATATACATGTATTATATATTTTGATATATGTTATGATATTTTAAAATGTTTAAGATACCATAAGCATACATGTATGTATATAATATGATTTTTCAAAATTAATATAATTTAAATATATTTTTTAATTAAATTAATTAATTAAAGGTTAATTAATTAAATAAATTATTTAAAGGTTAATAAATTAAATTAATAAATTTAAAGGTTAATTAATTAAATAATATACACATATATATGGTATATGTGATATACTATATATACTATAAAGGTTATAGTATATAATAAATATTAAATATAAATGTTATGTTAATACAAAATTAATTAAAATGTTAGTTAATTAAGATTAATTAGATAATATTTAATTAATTGAATATAATGCTATACAAGATTGTTATATAAGTACTATAAAATATAAAAGTTATGTAATAATAAAAATTATATAGTATGAATGTGTAAACTAAAGGTGGAACATCAAAGAAATCTAAATAGACCTAAGAGTTAAATACATACGTACTGTATGCATATCGTGATTTCAGATGTTACCCTGCCTTTTGACCAAGCAAAATCCAAACAAACCGGACAAACAGAACTTAGAGTTTCAACGCAAAAAGTTCGAAGAGATAGCCCAGAAGTCAGGAAACCAGGCACAGACAGAGCTACGAAGTCAAAGCCAAAACCATAAAAGACAATAAGATAGGGTGTTCCCCAAGTTGGGGTTCGATTCCGACTCCCACTAGGGATCAGTACCGACTCCCAAATACAAATTGGGTAGACATCATCTTCTACCTACCTGCTCATCTCGGTGCCACATGCCTATTTCAAATTGGTTTATTGTTTAAGTGAATTTCTCCATCGAATTCCATGGACATTTGAAATTACAACTTTGTCCTCCTTCAACTCCATCATTTAAGCTTAGAAACAAGCTAAAATAAGTACAAAAAACTATGGAATTGAGAAGCTAACTACCAAACGATTCGAGGAGAGGGACTATGTGACGACCCAGAATTTTCGAGCATTCAAAATCGGAATATTTAATTGATTTTTAAATATTCAATATAATAATTTTAACTTGAATTCAAATATCACTATTTATTTGATAATTAAATTATTGAATTAAATAAATTGAAGTTGGGTAAATTGTTGAATCTAAAATTTTAAGCCTATTAAAAATAATGCGAAGGTTCGTAAAATTTATATTGATAACATTGAAGATAATAGAAGTGTTAAAATCAAATTTAACAGTGATTTGTTCAGTTTTGAAAATATATCGTTTAAATTGAATTTAAAAATAGCCTTCCGAGGCACAGTCTCGGAATTCAATGAAACAAGTTCCATTGGATCCGTAATATTGAATTATTATCGGATTTCAATTTTCGTGGCGTTTGGAGTTGTCTTGTGAGCGTACGATATATAAACGTGCTGGAGTTTATATCGGGAATTCAAAGTTTAGTGCTTCAAAAAGTTATCTCCTCCATACGATCGAGGTTTCGAATTGCGGAATTATGACAGTTTCAAATTTAAATTTGAGTTTAAAAAGATATGTAGATATATTTAATATAATACTATTGCCAAAAGATAAATTACATATTTTATTGGTTTCAACACTGGGCAGAGGGTTGTACTCGCATTCTTCCTTCTTCTGGAAGCCAAGCCGAGCCTTCTAATCAAAGCCTCGCCCCTTTTCTTCTCTTGTTTTCGAGCAAACAACAGATAAAAAAAAGTTGAATAATGGCTGAAGCCTTATCCTTCAAATCGAAGCCCTCAGTAAACGAAAGAAAATAAAACAAAATAAAAATGGCGGTCGAAAGGGGAGATCGCTCGTGCACGCATTGTTGTCGACGAATCGATCTAGGGTTTTGAGAAAAAAGGGTGGTCGGCGACTTCGATTTGTCGCACGCGCGTGTAGAATCGCCCGTGCAGCAACGCGATTGGGTAGGGGACATTCACAAGGGGTTCGTATGGTCGTTTAAGTGGTCGCGTGAGGCTGAGAGGCGGTGATGGGTTCTCTGGTGTCGGTTGCGGTTTTAAACAAGGAGGATGGGTCTGGTTTGGCGATCGATTGGTGATGGCTCTGGGGAAGTATTCGTGTGTGCTGTGGTGATTTTGGGGTATGGTTTCCTTTTTTCGTATCTGTATAAATTTACATATATAAACAGTAAGGTAGAAATTTATTCCAGTATTTTCTATAATGAAAATATACAGGTAAGGCAGATAACCTATGTAGATTATTGTGAGAATGAAATGAATATACACACATTTTAATTTACTAGCTTATCTTAAAATAAGTTATTTAAGTGATTTACTTGAAATGAATTTATTTTAGTTACAAAAGGTTTCAAAAGGAATTATTAGTTAGTAAAATTATTGGATTGAGTTAAGGCTTATTAAAGTGGTAATTATTTGATCGATTGGTTCAAAAGATAATAAATCATATAATGTTTATTTAAGGTTTGGAATCGTAAAGGAAAACAACTGGTTTGACACGGATTTACAAGACAAAATTTAAGGTGAGTTAATCTCACTCACTTGAATTTAAATTTAAATTTAAGTTTTCAAAGTTAAATAATTGGTTGAATGAATGAATTGATTGATGTGCTATAATTTGGTATATTTTGGAATTGGCATATTTTATTGTGCTAACATCTGTGGATGCAGGAAAAACAGGTTGGAGGGATCCAACTGGATCCCTCAACATTTATTCTTTAATATTCTCTGTTGCGATTACTTGATATTCTATGATAAAAATATTGGAATATTGAATGTTATGATTTGATTGGATATATTTGGGTATAATGAATTACCAAAATATATAAATTGGGTTTTGGAAAGAAAATAAAGTAAATTTGTAAACGAAATAATCTTAGAAAATTCAATAAATTAAGAATGAATTGAAAAAAAAAAGAAATGGAGGTATGTTAAATACTAATAGATAACTTTGAGTATGGAAATAAAAGGGTTTGAATAAACAGTAATTAATGAATTGTAAAATTATGTGATATTAATTTAAAGGAATAAAGAATTATTTTAAAACTTAAAGTTTTAAATTTATCTAAAGGAATAAGAAGTAAATTGAGAAATCTAAATTGGTATTTCAATTAAAAGTATTTTAAATCATAATTAAGGAATAAAATCTGAAATTAAAGGATTTTGGAATAAATGAAGTAAATTGGAAATAAAATTGGAGATTGATTTAAGTGTTTGAAATTGGATATTTGGAAGAATAAATTCAAGGTGGGAATTTATTAAAGGAATGAGAAAAATTGTTTAAAAACAAATAGTGATTTATTTTTAAAGGTTGTGAAGAGAAGTATATTTCTCTGGATAGCCAAATATGTTTTAAGTAAATTTTTAAATATAAGATAAAAGTTTAATGTTGTTTTAAAAAGCATGTTTTAGAAAATTTATTATTTCTGAATGTTTAAAATTCTAAAGTAAATATTTTTTTTCAAATCTATTATTGTAATAATTATTTAAAGGTGACTTAGTATTTTATTTTAAAAAGTGAAAACCTAGTTTTATATTTATAAAGTAACATTATTTTCAAATATTCATATAGTATGTATTTTTAGCAAATTATTGAAGTAGTTTTAACTTAAATATTTTAAAGTACATTTCAAAGTAAGTGTTTTAAATTATTTTAAAAAAAAATCTAAAGTTTTGTGCTTGGTGATTTCAGAAGAAATAGAAAATATTTGGGAAATTTATTCAGAAAAGGAGGATAGTTTTGAAAACTGCTTTCAAAAGGGTTTGAAAAGTGAAAATATATCTTGTGAAGATATTTTTGAGATTAATAAATAATTTGAGAAATTATTTATTTTTGGATGGTAGGTTGTGAATGTGAATTGATAGTTAAATAACCGACTATCAATATTGGACAAATGCGTTGATCGTTTCGAAGAGACCGGGATCGAGATTTATTTCTCGAAAACCACTTCGATCCGGTTTGTATGTTTTTGTGAAAAACGATTTTGGATTCGAAGTTGGAGCAATGAAGTGCAAGGGCTAGTCGCTACTAATCCTGAGGATATTTCCAAAATGGATGTAATAGGAATAGTGCCTTCGGTTCCGTTCGAACCCGGGACGGACTTGTATGGATGAATGCTTGCGAAACATTGTCAGGTGGACGATGGGCATCCTAAGGGATATGCAGCAAGGCTAGGTGGGTAGCCCCCAAGCAGGGTGAGGTCATCCCTGTCTAGATGTCCCTTTTTATTTCGGCTTAGTTGGCGGTTGCTGATCCCAACCGCGGGGTGATCTCACTCGGGATTATCCAGTAAGGGGTAGTCCCGGTCTTGTGTTGCAGGGGAGCGGGCGTACTCCTCGGTATTGTGATCTAGGCCACGTAATGTGACAGGTGGTACCCCATTGCCTAGTCATTAGTTGGAAATCAATTTTCCCTACGAGCCTTGTACGAGTTTTGTTTGTATTACCCACTCCGTGGCTAGTAGCTGGAATTTAATGAATGTAACAATTTCGGCTATTTTATAAGTATTTATATATAGACCCTATTATAATATCAGAGGATTTCTATAAAAAAAAATTTAGCTATCGTAAGGTAAAAACCCGACATGTTTATTTGTGGCGTGGTCTTACGAGATGCTTTTGTTTTCAAAGGATTTTTGAAAACTTTAATAATAAATTGGGTGTGATTTTCTCACGCTGGTATTCCAGACTGACTCGGGTGTTATTTAACTGTAATGCTCGGGTCAGACCGAGTATTATAGGATATACAGGATATGATGCTGTGGAACTCAGGAGACGAGCAAGATGACGATACGTACTCCCGTACTTGTTTATATATATATATATATATATATATACACACACCGTTGTGTTGAGTTGTTGTGTATCCATTTGTATGATATTGATGTCGAGCTGTGATTGATGTACTCTGATGATGTAATATATAAACAGAGATATTTGATTTTTGAGTAAAGATCATTTATTTTCTATTATATTTTATTCCGCTGCGATGGTTAGATTCTGTTGTTGTTTTCTATTTTCTTCTTCTACCTCTTCTTCTTTAACCCAAATGGTTCGTATTTCTGTACAACTTGAGTTGATTGTTGTAGAATAGTGTTAACTCAAGGGGTGCAGATTTGCGGGTCGTTACAGTGGTATCAAAGCTTAGGTTGGTGATAACCTTGGCTCTAGTGGGAATTACTTATTAAATAGAGTCCGTAGTACTCTATAATGAGTTTGAGCATATTAATAGATATGAGTGCGTATTTGTTAGTGAATATAAATTGTTTTAATATTGTGTTGATTAGTTTATTGAGTGGCATATGAACCTTCGTTGGCACAGTCTGTACAACTGTATCGAAGGGGTTTGTAAACACTTGAATAGAACAATTGATACTGTATTGTTTTAAATGTGGGTGAATGCCATAATTTTACCCAAAAATATATTTTGATATAAAGAAAAGTTTTTGTAGACTATTTTGGCTAATATATGGTTGTTTGGAGGTTAGAAATGACAATATTAAATTATTATCATCGTTGTGTAAAAATTTAACTAGAAATTGAAAATATAACTAAAGATTAAGGAAAATAATTTCATATAGAAAAAGAAATCTATAAATATAAATTAGTAACGTGATTTATAAATTGAAATATGATCAAATGGGAATTTATACAAATGAATTATAGTTAAAATTGATTTAAGCATGATTTAGAAATTTAAAATCCTGGAGATTTGAAAATGTTTATCGAAGTGTTTTGGAGATAAATAATAGCATTGTTGTTTTAGAGATATTTCTGAAAGGAAATTTGTTTTAAATGGATTTTGAAGGTGATATAGCATTGAAATCACTTGGATCATTGGGAAATAACTCTGATGATGACGGCCGCATCATCAGTATTCATTTTCGAATTTCTAAGTGACAGATTGCTGCCAAAAACTGATTTGTTCAGAAAAGCTAGTTGTTTTTGAAATTTCAAAGGAAATTTGTTGGAAATAAAGCCAGGATTAGTTTGACTCTTGAGAAGTGTGATTTGTGATGTTGAGATTTCAAAATAATTTGAAACTAAAAGTCGGGTGTTTAAAAATCCTGAAGAGAAAGGTGGTAAGCTTATAAATTGAGATGATTTTTAAATCAGGAAGGAAATATAAGCTTTGAATGTTGGAAATTAAAAATCGAAAGTGAGAAGTTAAAAATGGAAATTTAACTTGGATTAAGATTAAATTTTTGAAATTTAATCATGATGGAAGAAATAAAATAGCAAATTTTGTATGTAATTGAAATGAGAAAATGAAAATAAAAAAAGAAAAAAATATATAAATAAATATAAATGAATTAGTGAAGTAAATAAAATTAATAAAATGTGAATGAATTGGATTGAGAAGTTTAATAGAACTTTAAATGGGATTGGAATTAATTTAAGCTCAGAAAATGGAAGTAAGTAAAATTAAACTGAAAATATAAATCCAGTTGTATTGAATTAAGTTGAAATTTGAATTAATGGTGGAATTTCGAAATGAAGCCAAATTTTTAAATAGAAATTCAATTGAAATTGTAGTGAATCAAACATGAATTAAATTATTATGGAATTGGCTTAAAATAAAGGTAATTTGAAGTGCAAATAAAATCCAATTCAAGTATGGATGAAATTAAATTGGCCTTGGATATTATTTTAACAAATTGAGAATGGAGTTATGTGAATGGCTAAATTAGTTAAATGAAATTTGATTGAGACAAGAATCAAATAATAATGGAAATGAATTTAGGTATGAAATTAAAATAAGTAAATCAACTAAAGATACTTTATAGAAGTATAGCTTCGAGGAAAGTGAAAGTTTATTTAATAAAATCTTGAATAATTTAAGTTGAATGGTATCTGAAGTTAAATTTTATAATAACTAATCAAATGAAATTAACTTAGATTGGGAAATAAAATTTAACTGGATTGAAATTAATTGGATAGGCTGAAAATAATACCCAGTTGTATTCGAATTTAGTTGGAATCGAATTGAGTTAAATAAATCTGAGTTAAAATAAAGTTGAATTGGAATAAGAATTCAATTGAATTATTAAATGGAATTATATTCTTACCTGAATAAGTGGAAAATAAGTTGAATAAGGATTAAATTAAAATAAATAAATTAAAATAACTTGTAAAAGAATTAAAAATTTCTAAAATAAAATATCCTTGGTTTATAGATAAGCATAAGGCTTGAATTAAAAATAAAAGAAAATATATTCAAGCCTAGAATGAATGGAAATGCGTGAAAATAATAAGTGATGGTTTGAATTGCCAATAAAATCCAAATAAGTGGAAATAAATTGAAAATGGCCTTGTAATCAATTGAATGAATGGGAGAAGGAAACCTTGAGTTATAAATATGAAATTCATCTTGGATTGGTTAGCAAATAAAATGAAATTGGATTAAAATGAAATGGTTTGAAGTGCAAACAAAATCTAACTGAGTATAAATAAAGTGAAAATGGTCTTGTAATTAATTAAATAAGTTCGGGAATGAATCGAACATGGAAATTGAAATTTTAAAATGAATTGAATAAATTAATTAATTGAGCTAAGTAGTAAATGGAAGAGATTTGATTTAAATAGAATCAAATTAAATTGGAAGAGAATTTATGGGCAAATGAGAGTGAACTTAAGTTATGAAACTGGAATGATTTAAAGTAATTAACTTAAGTATAGAATTGAATGAAGCATGGCTTACATGAAATTGGGGAAATGATTATTAAATTTTAAGCATGGAGGTTGTTGAGATTATTAATGAAATGGTTTTGAATAAAACCAAAGTGAGTGTGAAATAAAATGCAAATATATAGTTTGGGAATGAATTGGAATGAAATTAAATATAAATTGAGTTGGAATCAATTTTAAAATGATTATAAAACTAAAGAAATTGTTTGTGTAAATGAATATCGTCGAATTGCTTAAATTTGCATATATTTTTAAAATATGGCTTTGTTGTTACTATAAGTTGATAAGTAACAAATACTAATTTTTGAAATCAATTAAATTGAAAATGGGTTAGTTTGGACATAAAAATGAACTGGAAATAAGTAAAGGGATTGTAAATCACCTAAGCTGAATATAAATGGTATATGAATCGACGAAAAACAAATTGAATTAGTTTGAAAACATCGCAAATGGCTTATGGAAGCATTTATATTGTATTTCATATGTTATTGATGTGTTGTACCTGTTAAATGAATGAAATGTTACAAATTTCATAAATATGTTGCTTATGTGTTTATATTGAGTAAGTACAGGTACCGGAAGACCGTTTAGCGAGATTTTGGACACGCAAATGCTTATACGCCGCTTGCTTAAAATGCTAAATAAGGTACGCCTACACAATACAAACCAGGAAATATGAACTATTTTTGGTTTTTCCGACCGTGTGGGTCGATGTATATATATTTATATCACTTGTCAAATTGCAAAAGCTCCTCCGTACAAAGGAGACTCTGCCAAAATTTTCCTAAAATTTTGGGAGTTAGAAATTTTTTGAAAATTTTTGGAAAATTTTGTTAACGACAAAACGGTTTCGAATTGGAAATTGAAATAAGTTAGTAAATGAAACTACTTTAAAATGATAATAGAATCAATATAAATGGAAAATAAAATCTAAATATTTGGAGTGGAGATAAACTGAATTCAAATGGAAATGAGAGAATCAATTTGAATAGAAATAGATATAAACTGAAGTGGTGAAGTGAAAATAAATAAAGAAGCATATAAAAGGCTTATACTAAACTTATGTAAGGAATGGTGAATTCTCAATTGGAAATTGATATTACAAATATAATCCATGTTAATATTTGGATGGATAAATATTGACATTGGTAAGGAAGTCAATAAAATGTTTTGAAAGTTGTGATTGGATATTATTGCTAAGTAAAATATGCAGGTAATATAAAGAGAAAAGAGAATTGATTTTTATTTCAGAAGAAAAACTTGAAATGCTCGACAAAAAGGTATGTGTTTAAGTTTCTATATGAAATTTGATTGGGATTTTGGATTGAGCCACCTGGCCTTTTGTTTTCTTTTGGATTTGGGAGGCCGTAGGGCCATTTTGTAGTTGTACCGAGCTAGCCGCGCAAAGGAGACGCTGGCGAATTTTTTTGAAAATTTAGAGAGTTAGAAATTTTTTTGAGAAATTTTGATAATTCAAATGTGATATCCCGGAATTCTAGCAATATAAATTTAATAATCTATGTTTAAAATTAAATTAACTTGATAATTTTTGTAATTAAATTTGAATTGACTTAATAATTTTCTTAAATAATTAATTAGTGAATTTATCTTTTAATAAGTTAATAAATTTGTTTCCTATTTATAATATATATATGTGTATATATTTATATATTTTAAATCTATTACTTTGAAATTGGGAAATTATGGTTTATTTTTGAATTAAGCTTTTCAAAGCTATTTAATGAAATAACTATACGATTTAAAACTTATAAGATAAATGTTTTATTTGTTTAAAATATATTTTGACTTAAGTTTGAATATTAAAATAAAGTTATAAAAATATTCATTTTATTTCTTTTAAAATTATTGATTAATAATTATGATTTGTAAATTAGATATGAAATTTAAAGACATGAAACATTTATTCTTTTAAATAACAAATAAGTTATAACCTATAATTAGAAAAGTATTTATAAATTAAGAAAACATATTAATTAATTAGGAAATTAAATTAAAAAGCTTTTAAAATTTCTTTTAGAATAAATATACATAAATATTTACAAGTGCAAACATTTATAATAGGCATTTGAGCACTTGTAAGCTAAAGATTACATGAAAGGGACAAGTGGCAGTTATCTCTTTATTTTGGAAAAATCTGTATTATGAATGTGCAAGAAAGAAAAATCAAAACCTGTAAAGAAAAGCAAACCTGAGAAAAACAGAATTTAGATAAACTAGTACCAAACGATTCAAAGTCCATCTCAGACCTTAATTTCCTGAGTTAGATCAAGGGCTTACTGAAGCAAAGCATGGATCAGCTTAACAAACCTCAATTAAGCTTCAGTTCATATCCATTAGTCTAGTTGCAGGTCACGGTAAAGTTCAAGTTCAGGTCTTCAAACTGTGTTCTCTGTTCACAGCAGGTGAGTAAAACAGAGCCTAAATATGTTTTCTTTAAAATTTATGTTGCATGCAGAAAGAAATAAAAGTGAAGTGAATTTGTGATAAAGGTTTGCATGTGGACAATGTGAGTAACAATTTATTTAAAAGACTTAACCCTGTTTTAAATCTTGAAACATGCAATATTTACTTTTAAGTGAAATATGTTATGAGTTTGCCTAAAGCTTTAAAAGCAGAAATGCAAGTATATACAAGTAAATGTAGTTATAGTTGGCTGGCAACAAAAGTTGCTTTGATCTTCAGGTTTATATTTTAAGTTCATTTCAGTTTTGTTCAAACCTCTGGTTTTTTGGCAACAGGTGAGTAAACTAAGATTTAAAGCTTGATCTGTTGATATTTAATTCATGGGGTCAATGCTTAAAGGAAATGGTTGCGTTAGTGCAAATATGTCTGCATATATCTGATTTGAAATTGTCAAGTATGTAAACATGTATGCACAGCTTTATTGTTTTACAGGATTCAAAACCCGGTATAAATTCAAGAAATCCCATCTAAATGATTTTAGATCTCGATTTCTTAATGAAAAAAAAAATTCAGGAAGATAGTAACAATTTCAAATGGTTTTCAAGTGTATTTAATTGAATAAATATTTTAAAACTTGAAATAACTGAAATAAACATTTTGGATCTGGAAAATCAGGTATTAAAAATTTGTAGTTTCGAATGTATGATTGTATTTGAACCTCGAAACCATGATTTTTGGTTTGAATTTCGAGATTTTTAGGTTTGTGAATCGAAAGGAAATTCAAGATGAACGGAATTGGGAAAATCCTCAATTCTGGGCGAACGGCGAAGGGTTATGGATCGAATCTCTGGTCAAAGCAAGTTTGCAGTTCATGGATTTTGGGAAAAATGGCAATGAGTTTTATAGATCACCGTAGGTGACGAACTCTGGTAAACTAGGGTTTAAGGTGTCTCTTTGGACGGTGTCTTACATGACACAATTTCGCAAACAAGAGCACACCGAAAGGGATCAGAGGAGGGGGAAATTGGAGTTTAGTCATGTGTCATGGTCAGGACGTGATGACGATGTCTTAGATGAACTGTGACGGCGAGGTTGGGAAGATATTGGTGGTTGACGTGTTTTTGAGTTCAAGTGAAATTGCTCGTTTTTGTTTGTGTGAACCATTGAGTTTCTGGATTGCTGATCAGGGTAAAGACAATGTCGGCGACGTGATGGTGGTTTCGGCATTGGTCAGTGATGGCCAGATTGTTTGTACATGTGCACCTGATTATCTGGTATCACTCGTGTTGATGTGCGTGTTGTGCTTTTGGGAAGAAAATGATGGCTTCGTGTTGAACTCGCGTTCTTTCGAGTTGGTGGAAACCCGGGTTGTAGCTCGTGTGAGTGTGGATTTGGCACGGGCTGCTTGATGAGTTTTCTGGTGGTTACTTGTGGAAGTAAAACAGTATTTATAAATGGAGTGATAGTACGAAGTTTAAATAATTAGAGTAGGGTTTCCAAGTTAAAGTATGATGTGAGTAAGTCATTCACAAAAATAAAATGGTTTAAATATGCAAATGGAAATTAAGCCATTATTAAAACAATGTTTTATCTTAAAGATAATTAAGGTTTAATGTCTTGATAATAATTAAGTTAATTAAGGAAAATTAGGAACGATTAATTAATTTAATTAATAATGATGTGGGATAAATTAAAGAATTGATCTATTAATGTGATTTATTAATTAAGGAAATTAATTAAAAGATGATTAATTTATTTAAGGCTAAATTACTAAATGTAATCAATTAATGATAATTACTTAATGTAAGTAATTTAAAGGATTAACTGTTGCGAATTAATTAATTTAATTAGTAATTAAAGGTTAATCACTTAATTAATCAATAATAATAATGAAGGTAATTACTTAATGCCATTAATTAAGATAGGTAATTAATGGGTGATTACTAAAGGTAATTTATTTAATAGTAATTACTTAACGGAAGAAATTAAGGGTTAATTACTTAGTTAAAAGATTGATTAATTTATGAAATTAATGAATGAGAATTAATTAATAAATGAATTGATGGATAATCAAATTGGGTAATTAAGTAAGATGATTAATTAATGTGAGGGGTTTGAGGATAATTAATTTGTGTAATTAATTAAGGGCAAATTACTCAATGTAATTAAAGAAAGACTAATCAAGAATTAGTAATCAAGATGAATAATTAAGGGATGACTAATTAATTGGATATAATTGATTAATGTTATATAAGTTAGATTTATAAGAATAAGTAATTAATTTAATTCTTTGGTAGTTAATTGAATTAATTAGAAATGGTATGACTAATTTATCTTGCTTATGGATGAATAAACGATATTAAATGCTTTGAATTAATTGTTATCCCTGGTATGTGATCGTGATGCTATGTGATATGAAATATTTTCTGTAATACGATATGTTGGGTGGAACAGTGATAATATGGTTAACTATGATGAAATACTATGTTAAGTGATATCCGGTGTTAAAGAGAAAATTGTATTCATTTGAATAACTTGGAATCAAATGACATTGGATTCGAAGAGACCGGAGTTGGGTATTATTTAATATCTGGAACCACTTCGATTCTTTATAATTTGATATGTGAAACTAATAGGCTGAAGTGGAGTGACTTAAGAAATTGGACCATTTAGATCTAAGTTTTGAAACTTACAAAAATTGATGTGTGATATAGATGATGTTTATAAAAGCTTGTTAAGTTGTAAATTGATAAGTTACCCCGGGTTTATATAAGTAGTATGCTTTGTATTCTGTGTTAAATGAGTTTACTCACGCTGGTTTCCAGCCTGACCCGGGTGTTGCTTTGATGTAATGCTCGGGTCAGACCGAGTATTATAGATTTTTAGGTAAGGACGTTCTGGAGCTCAGGAAGGCGAGCTGGATGGCAGGGACGTATGGAGAGTTTACACTATGATATTGTATGTATATGTCTGAGACATAATATAAAGTGTATCTGTCCAATGTTGTATAAAATCTATTATAACTCTGATATATATTATGCTGTAATTTGACAAGTACAGTTTTCTTTGTATAATTATTTATGTGATATTATATTTTATCCGCTGCGAATGTGAGACTTTGGGTCTGATTTTATTTTTCTTTTCTTCTATCTTTTCTTCTTTTCTCTAACTATCTGGAATTTTCGGTTTCGAAAATTCCGGGACGTTACATTTGGTATCAGAGCGGAAGGTTAAGCGAGAACCTTGGCTCTGTTGGGATTACTCATTAAGGATAGGGTAAGTGGTACCCTAGAATGGGTTGAGTGTGTATATATATGAGAGAGCGTACTTGTTATTTTCTTATATAAAGATTTTAAATGATTTTATAAAAGAATATATTTTGAAATATAAAGCAATATTTCTTTCTAATAAATATTAAGCTAATTGGTTGTTAAATTATTGAATAAAATTAAGAAGTAATAGAATTACAACCAAATTGAAATTAAATAAAGATAAGTTTGAAATAGATTCAAACTAAAATTGAAATCTTGAATTGGAGAAGTATTTCAAAATAAGATGAACTAAAATTGGTTTCAAAACCAAAGAAATAGACGGTTATTGTGTTTAATAAAGGAATGATTGTTCTTCAATAAACAATAAAATGTTTTAAGGAAATAACCATTTAAAAAGAGTAACTTGTAAGTTTGAAAGGATGTAAATTAAAGTGGGTTTCAGATTGTGCAGTTTTGAAATCTAAATTTAAACATTTGAATTGGTTTCAAAATGTTAAAGGAGATAATATTTTGAATATGATATCATTTTAAATAAGAAATGTTATTTAATATATTCGAATGAAAGAGGTCCTATTTCAAACAAAGGTTGTTTGAAATTTTAAAGGAATTTGTTTGAATTTAAAACCAAAGGTGGTTTAAAATTTAAAAGTAACCAGGTGTGTAAAGGAAATAAACTCTAAGGTCGAGTTTTAAATTTGGAATGAGATATGATGCCCAAAGTGATAAGTTTTTGAACTTAATAAGTGGGAAGATTATTTTTGTGAAGTTTAAATTTGAAATGGAAGTTCAAATTGGGTAAGGTTGACTGGATTAAGTGAACTGAGTTTAACTTGGGAATTTCAAGATGGAATTGGAATTTAACTTGGGAAGTTAAATGGTTAATTTGAATTGGGAGATGGTGTGATCTCAAAATGGGTTTGAGGTCTGGAATAGGAAATGGATGGATGTTTTAAAATAATTTGAATAATATCATCCCATTATTATTGGAAATATTTAAATTGTGAAATTTGATTTGTTCAAATGAATAAGAAGTGAAGTGTGGTGATGTATCCATTGTTGGGATAAAAAGGTAAATTGATTTAAAGGAATTAAATCAACATTTGAAGTATTAACTTGAATTTATTTAATTCGAGATGGTTTAAATTTGAAATTTAAATTAGTTCAAATTAAATTTATTTGAATTAATTGAAATGGTGATTGAAGATGTATGAGTATAAGATTCAAATGGAAAATTTGAATTGGATTGATTTGAAATAATTTGAAATTGAAGTAGGTTCAATTTGAAGTAAGTCCAAATTAATTTGAATAATTTGGAATTGTAATTAAAGATTGAATAATTTTAAATTCAAATAGAATTTGAATTTAATTTGGGAGGAAATCAAGAATAATTCAACTTGATTTGGAAATGAAATTTGAAATTGGGATTAATTCAAACTGTAGTTGAAATGGATTGGAATTGAAGTGGGTTCAATTGAATGGATATTAGTCCAAAGTGATTGGAATAACTTGGGATTGTAATTAAAGTTGAATATGTTTAAAATCAAATGGAATTTGATTTAAATTTGAAAAGTAATTGAGAATTAATTCAACTTGAATTGGGAATGAATCAATTTCAATGGAAATTTGTAACGATTGCGATTTTTCATTGCCGAAAAACCAAAATGTTAGGGTTTAAGGAGAAGAAAAAGGCAGAAGAAGAGAGAGAAGATAGGAAATAGAGAGAAAAGAAAATAGAAAATATAACGGAATAGAAAACAACACAACAATAACAGAATCTCACAATTCGCAGCGGAACAACATATAATACATAAATGAATAATCTTTAAACAAAGAACTATATCAGTTATTACATTACATCACATTACATTTCATCATCATCAGAGTGTACAAAAACAAACAACAACAAACAATGCAGCAGAAAAGAATATACTATATACTAATAATACGCCATGCCATCCAGCTTGCCTCCAGCAACTCCAGAAATATCCTGATAAACCTTAACTCTTGACTGCCCATGTGGAAATTGGTGGGCACCCAGAGTTTAGGAAGGAAAACAATAAACTCCGAGTCAGTCATGTGACTGGTGTGAGAACTCAAAACAGTTTATTTATCTTTGAAAACAAAATAGAGGAATATTTTTAAAGTCAATTCGAAATGCTTTTAAAAATGAGACTACCATAAGGCCTCCCGCACACACGCACAATGCAAACGCAGAATCAGAGGAGATTTCTCCTTATGATAGTCAAAGATGCTTGATACACATTTAAAAGAACATTTGATATTATAACTAGTGCGTAGTGTAGGAAAAATTTATTTCGAAAGTAGAATATAAATCTTAGCCAACATAGACATTTCGAACTATGCCTACTATAGCTACCATCTAAACAGTGGTGACCACCATAAGTAAATGGCAGGCTCTACAACTAATACCGTACAGGGTTTCGTATTGGGAATTGGATTTCCAACGAATGATCAGGCCAAGGAACTTCCCATTGCCACATGAGAATGCCTCTGGAAGGACATCCCCGAGAACCAAACCGGATCTCTACCAACACAAGGCCGGGTTACCCCTAACTGAGTAACAACTGACCGAGTATGCCATCCCCCGATCCATTGGGACCTTTAACCGAGCGCTCGTAATCAATTCACACAATCATAAAGTGTTTTCAACATGAGTAAGCATCTGGGCTCCATACCATGATACCACCCTTTTCCAGAAGGAAATGCACATACCCTAAAGGGCGCTACCCCTCATAACCTTGCTGCATCTTTCCTGTTTTGACCATTCCCGAGGTGTGAGGCTCGACGAAGTCACGTCCACAAAAACATACTTTATACAAAAGCCATGCTTTGGGTCAACAAATGATCATAGAAATGATCAACATGATAGACGATCAAATAAATGATCCTATCACAAATAATCAACACAATGATCATTTACAGCAACACTCAGCATGTCACATTACCAAATTGGGAATATATCGCTGATAACCTTCAACTACATAACCTCTGAGCTCGTACGTCTCAGAGAAGGGTGTTAAGCTAAAAGAATAAATTCTCCGCCACCAACAGAAATATATTTGAAAGAAATCGGCTTTACATCTCAATTTGTAACGTCAGACATACAATCCATACAAGTCTGTTCCGGGCTCGAATAGAACCGAAGGCACTTACAAAGAAGTCCTTGCAATCCGGATAATCTCTAATCACGTCCGGACTTCCCATCACATAGGGAGTCTCTATACCGTAGCTACTCGGTGCAAAGACAATCGACGAGTTGTCCTTTCGCTTTCAAAAATATCCGGTCTTCAACACCGGTCATCAATGCTATCCATTACGTCGTATCACTATTCGGAATGGGTAATCCGAATAACGAGCGCAATAAATTTAAAAATAAGTGTAGCATTCAAATTTAACAAATCACAACAAATACCTTTCAAAGGTAAATATTGATAGTCGGTTATTGAACTATCAATGGATATGCATAACATCACCAGATTCCAAATAATTTTCCAAATTATTTATTTCCCAAAAATATCTTTACCAGATATATAATTTCAATACCTCAAAAATAAATCAATATTTATTTTTAAACAAATTCCCCCTTTTATAAGTTCCTTAGTGAATTTATATTCCAAAATATCCATGCATATACAATTTCAATTATTCATTTTCAATTTATCTTCAAAAAGATAAATTCTCAAAATATTCACTTTATATTGGAAAAAACATTTCCATACTTATTTATTCATAAGTAATTCACAAATTTTATTTATTTTCAACCTTTGGAAAATATTCAATATACTTAAATCGAAATTAAGCACATATTTCATTCTTTAAGGGAATCATTCTCTTAAACATATTTATTTGGGCCAAAACGAATATTGCGTAAAACATCGTTACGACAACCCAAAATCACTAGTATAGGGATTCGAAATTAAAATAGATATATAAATCCCAATACTATACAAAACATTTCCTTTCGGAAATCATTTACTATAACAACAGTGTTATAGTCCACCATTTCCTTCTATTTCTCGAAAACGTCTATTTCAACAATGAATGTTGAAATCTATGATTTCGAACCATAACAAATTTAAAAACATCGTTAGATCGTTTAAATTCTATTTAAAATATCACATTCAAAACATTTTCTTTAACATATTATTCACTATTCAAAAACGTGAATATACTACGTTAACAAATTTCATCCTTCTATTCATTTTATTTCAAAGGATTATTCACAGTCAAAAACGTGAATATAACTCCATAAATAAGTTACAACAATTTACTTATCAAAATAAGTCGTTTGCGAATTTATAAAACAACGTTTATAAATTCCATTTCTATTTATTTTACCACAACCTCCTTTATAAATTCCTTTATTAACCTATCTCAATGATATACTAAAAGTTCATATTATAAGTGAAATACTTATAATTTATTTGTTTGCAAAAATCATTCCTTTGAACTTCATAATTATAAATCTTATAACTTATAAGATTCAATTATTTATCCAAAACCATTCTTTTAATAACTTTATAAATTTTATAAACCTACTGCTTATAAAATTCCATTTATAACTTCACCGTTTATAATTCTATAAATTTCATTCATTTTCGAATTTCATTCATAATTCATTCTAACACTTATAAAAACTCGTTTTATAACTCCAAATATTTTAATTTATAAATATCAATTTATAAATCTCTTATATAAATCAATTTATACTATTATTCTTTTAAAACATCTTTAAAGTCCTTTATAATTTCACCATTTTGATTTATAAAATAATCAAATTTTATAAATCCTATATTTCAACTTTTTATAATAAATTCAATAAATCCCGATTAACACTATTTTATAACATTAAAATTTATACGTTTATTTATTTAATATGAATCAATTCCAAAATATTTATAACGTATACTTTCAAAAATCACTTTAAAAATCATTTTAAAATTCCAAATTTGGTCCAATGATGCTACACACCAAATAGTCAATCACGACAACAACGATATCATATATCGATATGATAATCCATCAAATATCAAAATATCTGAAATCAAATAAATACTGTTGAGGAATCCAGTTGGATCCCTCCAACCTGTTTTCCTACATCCACAAACATTAGCACAATACCAATTTCGCTCCAGTACGGAATTATCGCGGTATATGGGATTTAAAATATTATCCGCTTAATAGACGGCGCAATAGGGACTCATCCGCTATACAATGCGGGAAATCAATAACTCCAATATATACATATGCCAATATATATATATTGCTATTATATATAATACCAATTTCACTGTTTATGAAATATTCGCGGTATATGTTTTAATAAATAACATCCGCTTACTAACGGCGCATAATGTCTATTTTAACAATCAATAGATAACAATCATCATTCAAACATGCATTCAAATATTTTAAGTCTAACTATTTAAAATAAAATCGAAACCGATTCGATTGAGTGAGAAGTTCTCACCTTGATTTCAATTTCGCTTTAGCGATTTATTTCGAATAAAATTAAACGGACGTTTAATTTTATCCGAAATTCTCACTAACTCCAAACGACTCCAATCTAACTCCATCGCATAGTGCTCGTCCATACGATTCCAACGCAACTGGTTTCGCGCGTTTTCGACCTCGTATGAAAAAGATATGCATTTAACAAGTTTACACGAATTTAATAAACTAATTACAACATAATTTAATTTTTAAACCTAGATCAATTATAGGCCATGAGATCCTGCAACTCCATCAAGACCGTGCGTCTCCCCCCTCCTTCTTCTCTTCGTTCTCTTCTCCAGTAAACTACACGCAACCAAAACCCATAGCTCAAATTTAGGTTTTGATTTTGCAACCACCTCGATGCATGAAAACACGATCAGGAAGCTCCATATTGTAGCCTACCTCTAGCACTATACTCGGCCATAGTAGGGTGGAGCTCGGCCTCCCCCTCTCCTCGAACTGCGCGCCTAAAGCGAAGGCGAACGCGGCTTCCTATCTCACGAAATACAGCTCCATTCTCGATCTCCGCCGTTGAACATGAAGATCTCGATGTGCTCTACGTTTTTGTAGTTGGAAGTTGTTGATAATAATCAATGGATTGGAAGATAATTGAGGGAGAAGAAAGGAGCATTTTCGGCCATTGGTTGTTAACTGGCGGCTAGCAATATCAGGGTTAGGGTTTTGTTTTGTTGAAGATAGTGAAGGGTTTGAGTTCCTTTTATAGATTTTCAAACGAAAACACTATTCATCCGGGTTTTTAGAACTCCGATTCACGCGCCGAAACTGACGTTCCTGGGGTTTATCCCGCGTTCCGGACACAATGGAAAAGGTTTCGAAAGCTAATTCGAATATCTGTGCGAGTTATGGCTATAAACGTTCAATTTAAATTAAACCGATTTAAACGATTTTCTAGGCGTTTTAATTTGTATCGGACAAACGGTAAATCCGATTGACACAAAATTTTAAACCATACAAAAATATCACATTACGGATCCAATAAAACTGGTTTCGTCGAAATCCGAGACTGTTTGAAAAATGACTATTTTAACTCGCCAAGTTAATATTAAAAACAATTCGATGCGTTTCGAGCTACCACGATCAAACGATAACTTCGATTGACACGAAAATTGAAATCCGGTAATAACTAACTATTACGGATCCAATGGAACTGGTCTCGTCCAATTCTGAGACTGTTCAAAAATTGACTAATTTCACTAGTCGATTAAATATTAAAATATTCATTTTTCACAAATTAACTTTAAATTTGATTTTAAAAGTTCTAAAATATCATTCTAACTCCAATATGATAAAATAAAATTTTACAAATCATTTTCAATCATATTTAACTCGATTTTCAATTATTTCTGGAATTTAACATATTAAATTATCGATTTAATTATTCAATTAAATCCAATTATTCGAAATAAAATTTATTCGACTTATAAATTCACTTATTAATATTTAAAATTAATTAGATATTCAAATTTTAATAAATTAAAATTCTGGGTCGTTACAATCTTCCCCCCTTAAAAGAATTTCGTCCTCGAAATTAACAAGTAAGAAAAATTACAGAATTTATTAACTTTCCAAAATCCATAGTTAAACTTCTTACAATAACTTTACTAAGTTTTCAAATCATACTTAGTTATCTTTTCAAAAACAACTACTATTGTTTAACTTTCAATTCTAAATCAAAGTTAAAGTTTTCAAAAATTTTCAGTTTTCTCAAATTTTTTCTAACGCCTTAAATTTTTGGAAAAATTCGGCATAGTCTCCTTTGCGCGGCTCGATCCAAAAAAAAAAATGACGGTATATATATCACAAATATACATCTCATCAAGTAATGAGGCATCCCGCAGGGAAAAAAGTATAAAAGTACGGTATGTAATCCGAGATATGTACCTTATATTTTATTAGCAAGCATATACGGCTAATATAGCGCGAAAGCGAGCTCCAAATGCGAAGCAAACGCGATCCGCACCTACTAATCACTCAACAAACAACATGAGAATCATGCATATAGACAATAACATCAATATACAACATATAGCAACATAATAACTATATATGCCAGCATAGCAAATGAAGTAAAAGCAACAAATGCAAACATCAACCAACTATCATCCAACTAACATCCATAACCAATAAATATTCATTTATATTCTCATTAATATTCCATGAATTGGTTTTCAAGTTAATCACATATGATTCATTAACAGTGGATGTTTTTACAAACATTCATTTTCACTTAGTTTATATTCACTAATTCATATTCAAGTTGGTTCACTTCCAATCAAATTCAAATCTACTTAAGATTCATTTAACTTCCAATTGAATTGCAATTACTTTAACTTCCAATTTCATTAATTCAATTTCATTAACACTTAATGAATTATATACAATCAACTAACAACCATATAACAACCAATGTATATTAATCACAACCAAATTCCTTTGCTTTCAATTGGTTTAATTAAAATTGATTTTCATTCAATTTTTCAACTTCTAATAACATTAAATTTTAATGAATTAACACCTACATTCATTATTCACATTTATCACTTAGTTTTATTTAACTTAAATTCCCACTTATAAATCAATTCTATTCAAGTGTTTATAAAACCCCTTCGGCATAGTTTTGAAGACCACGCTGACGAAAGTTCATATGCCACTCAATAAACCAATCATCACAATATAAAACAATTTTATATTCACTAACAAATACGCTCTCATAGCTATTATTACACTCAAACTCATTCTAGAGTACTACTGACTCTATCTCTAATGAGTAATACCCAACAGAACCATGGTTGTCGCTTAACCATATGCTCTGATACCAAATGTAACGATTGCGATTTTTCGTTGCCGAAAAACCGAAATGTTAGGGTTTAAGGAGAAGAAAAAGGCAGAAGAAGAGAGAGAAGATAGGAAATAGAGAGAAAAGAAAATAGAAAATATAACGGAATAGAAAACAACACAACAATAACAGAATCTCACAATTCGCAGCGGAACAACATATAATACATAAATGAATAATCTTTAAACAAAGAACTATATCAGTTATTACATTACATTTCATCATCATCAGAGTGTACAACAACAAACAACAACAAACAATGCAGCGGAAAAGAATATACTATATACTAATAATACGCCATGCCATCCAGCTTGCCTCCAGCAACTCCAGAAATATCCTGATAAACCTTAACTCTTGACTGCCCGTGTGGAAATTGGTGGGCACCCAGAGTTTAGGAAGGAAAACAATAAACTCCGAGTCAATCATGTGACTGGTGTGAGAACTCAAAACAGTTTATTTATCTTTGAAAACAAAATAGAGGAATATTTTTAAAGTCAATTCGAAATGCTTTTAAAAATGAGACTACCATAAGGCCTCCCGCACACACACACAATGCAAACGCAGAATCGGAGGAGATTTCTCCTTATGATAGTCAAAGATGCTTGATACGCATTTAAAAGAACATTTGATATTATTACTAGTGCGTAGTGTAGGAAAAATTTATTTCGAAAGTAGAATATAAATCTTAGCCAACATAGACATTTCAAACTATGCCTACTATAGCTACCATCTAAACAGTGGTGACCGCCATAAGTAAATGGCAGGTTCTACAACTAATACCGTACAGGGTTTCATATTGGGAATTGGATTTCCAACGAATGATCAGGCCAAGGAACTTCCCATTGCCACATGAGAATGCCTCTGGAAGGACATCCCTGAGAACCAAACCGGATCTCTACCAACACAAGGCCGGGTTACCCCTAACTGAGTAACAACTGACCGAGTATGCCATCCCCCGATCCATTGGGACCTTTAACCGAGGGCTTGTAATTAATTCACACAATCATAAAGTGTTTTCAACATGAGTAAGCATCTGGGCTCCATACCATGATACCACCCTTTTCCAGAAGGAAATGCACATACCCTAAAGGGCGCTACCCCTCATAACCTTGCTGCATCTTTCCTGTTTTGACCATTCCCGAGGTGTGAGGCTCAACGAAGTCACGTCCACAAAAACATACTTTATACAAAAGCCATGCTTTGGGTCAACAAATGATCATAGAAATGATCAACAGGATAGACGATCAAATAAATGATCCTATCACAAATAATCAACATAATGATCATTTACAGCAACACTCAGCATGTCACATTACCAAATTGGGAATATATCGCCGATAACCTTCAACTACATAACCTCTGAGCTCGTACGTCTCAGAGAAGGGTGTTAAGCTAAAAGAATAAATTCTCCACCACCAACAGAAATATATTTGAAAGAAATCGGCTTTACATCTCAATTTGTAACGTCAGACATACAATCCATACAAGTCTATTCCGGGCTCGAACAGAACCGAAGGCACTTACAAAGAAGTCCTTGCAATCCGGATAATCTCTAATCACGTCCGGACTTCCCATCACATAGGGAGTCTCTATACCGTAGCTACTCGGTGCAAAGACAATCGAAGAGTTGTCCTTTCGCTTTCAAAAATATCCGGTCTTCAACACCGGTCATCAATGCTATCCATTACGTCGTATCACTATTCGGAATGGGTAATCCGAATAACGAGCACAATAAATTTAAAAATAAGTGTAGCATTCAAATTCAACAAATCACAACAAATACCTTTCAAAGGTAAATATTGATAGTCGGTTATTGAACTATCAATGGATATGCACAACATCACCAGATTCCAAATAATTTTCCAAATTATTTATTTCCCAAAAATATCTTTACCAGATATATAATTTCAATACCTCAAAAATAAATCAATATTTATTTTTAAACAAATTCCCCTTTTTATAAGTACCTTAGTGAATTTATATTCCAAAATATCCATGCATATACGATTTCAATTATTCATTTTCAATTTATCTTCAAAAAGATAAATTCTCAAAATATTCACTTTATATTGGAAAAAACATTTCCATACTTATTTATTCATAAGTAATTCACAAATTTTATTTATTTTCAACCTTTGGAAAATATTCAATATACTTAAATCGAAATTAAGCACATATTTCATTCTTTAAGGGAATCATTCTCTTAAACATATTTATTTGGGCCAAAACGAATGTTGCGTAAAACATCGTTACGACAACCCAAAATCACTAGTATAGGGATTCGAAATTAAAATAGATATATAAATCCCAATACTATATAAAACATTTCCTTTCGGAAATCATTTACTATAACAACAGTGTTATAGTCCACCATTTCCTTCTATTTCTCGAAAACGTCTATTTCAACAATGAATGTTGAAATCTATGATTTCGAACCATAACAAATTTAAAAACATCGTTAGATCGTTTAAATTCTATTTAAAATATCACATTCAAAACATTTTCTTTAACATATTATTCACTATTCAAAAACGTGAATATACTACGTTAACAAATTTCATCCTTCTATTCATTTTATTTCAAAGGATTATTCACAGTCAAAAACGTGAATATAACTCCATAAATAAGTTACAACAATTTACTTATCAAAATAAGTCGTTTGCGAATTTATAAAACAACGTTTATAAATTCCATTTCTATTTATTTTACCACAACCTCCTTTATAAATTCCTTTATTAACCTATCTCAATGATATACTAAAAGTTCATATTATAAGTGAAATACTTATAATTTATTTGTTTGCAAAAATCATTCCTTTGAACTTCATAATTATAAATCTTATAACTTATAAGATTCAATTATTTATCCAAAACCATTCTTTTAATAACTTTATAAATTTTATAAACCTACTGCTTATAAAATTCCATTTATAACTTCACCGTTTATAATTCTATAAATTTCATTCATTTTCGAATTTCATTCATAATTCATTCTAACACTTATAAAAACTCGTTTTATAACTCCAAATATTTTAATTTATAAATATCAATTTATAAATCTCTTATATAAATCAATTTATACTATTATTCTATTAAAACATCTTTAAAGTCCTTTATAATTTCACCATTTTGATTTATAAAATAATCAAATTTTATAAATCCTATATTTCAACTTTTTGTAATAAATTCAATAAATCCCGATTAACACTATTTTATAACATTAAAATTTATACGTTTATTTATTTAATATGAATCAATTCCAAAATATTTATAACGTATACTTTCAAAAATCACTTTAAAAATCATTTTAAAATTCCAAATTTGGTCCAATGATGCTACACACCAAATAGTCAATCACGACAATAACGATATCATATATCGATATGATAATCCATCAAATATCAAAATATCTGAAATCAAATAAATACTGTTGAGGAATCCAGTTGGATCCCTCCAACCTGTTTTCCTGCATCCACAAACATTAGCACAATACCAATTTCGCTCCAGTACGGAATTATCGCGGTATATGGGATTTAGAATATTATCCACTTAATAGACGGCGCAATAGGGACTCATCCGCTATACAATGCGGGAAATCAATAACTCCAATATATACATATGCCAATATATATATATTGCTATTATATATAATACCAATTTCACTGTTTATGAAATATTCGCGGTATATGTTTTTAATAAATAACATCCGCTTACTAACGGCGCATAATGTCTATTTTAACAATCAATAGATAACAATCATCATTCAAACATGCATTCAAATATTTTAAATCTAACTATTTAAAATAAAATCGAAACCGATTCGATTGAGTGAGAAGTTCTCACCTTGATTTCAATTTCGCTTCAGCGATTTATTTCGAATAAAATTAAACGGACGTTTAATTTTACCCGAAATTCTCACTAACTCCAAACGACTCCAATCTAATTCCATCGCGTAGTGCTCGTCCATACGATTCCAACGCAACTGGTTTCGCGCGTTTTCGACCTCGTATGAAAAAGATATGCATTTAACAAGTTTACACGAATTTAATAAACTAATTACAACATAATTTAATTTTTAAATCTAGATCAATTATAGGCCGTGAGATCCTACAACTCCATCAAGACCGTGCGTCTCCCCTCTCCTTCTTCTTTTCGTTCTCTTCTCCAGTAAACTACACGCAACCAAAACCCATAGCTCAAATTTAGGTTTTGATTTTGCAACCACCTCGATGCATGAAAACACGATCAGGAAGCTCCATATTGTAGCCTACCTCTAGCACTATACTCGGCCATAGCAGGGTGGAGCTCGGCCTCCCCCTCTCCTCGAACTGCGCGCCTAAAGCGAAGGCGAACGCGGCTTCCTATCTCACGAAATACAGCTCCATTCTCGATCTCCACCGTTGAACATGAAGATCTCGATGTGCTCTATGTTTTTGTAGTTGGAAGTTGTTGATAATAATCAATGGATTGGAAGATAATTGAGGGAGAAGAAAGGAGCATTTTCGGCCATTGGTTGTTAACTGGCGGCTAGCAATATTAGGGTTAGGGTTTTGTTTTGTTGAAGATAGTGAAGGGTTTGAGTTCCTTTTATAGATTTTCAAACGAAAACACTATTCATCCGGGTTTTTAAAACTCCGATTCACGCGCCGAAACTGATGTTCTTGGGGTTTATCCCGCATTCCGGACACAATGGAACAGGTTTCGAAAGCTAATTCGGACATCTGTACGAGTTATGGCTATAAACGTTCAATTTAAATTAAACCGATTTAAACTATTTTCTAGGCGTTTTAATTTGTACCGGACAAACGGTAAATCCGATTGACACGAAATTTTAAACCATACAATAATATCACATTACGGATCCGATGAAACTGGTTTCGTCGAAATCCGAGACTGTTTGAAAAATGACTATTTTAACTCGCCAAATTAATATTAAAAACAATTCGATGCGTTTCGAGCTGCCACGATCAAAGGATAACTCCGATTGACACGAAAATTGAAATCCGGTAATAACTAACTATTACGGATCCAATGAAACTGGTCTCGTCCAATTCTGAGACTATTCAAAAATTGACTAATTTCACTAGTCGATTAAATTTTAAAATATTCAATTTTCACAAATTAACTTTAAATTCGATTTTAAAAGTTCTAAAATATCATTCTAAATCCAATATGATAAAATAAAATTTTACAAATCATTTTCAATTCGATTTTCAATTATTTCTGGAATTTAACATATTAAATTATCGATTTAATTATTCAATTAAATCCAATTATTCGAAATAAAATTTATTCGACTTATAAATTCACTTATTAATATTTAAAATTAATTAGATATTCAAATTTTAATAAATTAAAATTCTGGGTCGTTACAAAATTGGTGATTATTTAAATTGGAATTGGGTCAATTTAAATGGAAATGTAAATTTAAATTGAATAAATGAGAATGGAGATTGGGAAGTGAACATTTTTGACTCTGGACTGTTTTTAATATAAATTGTTTTAATATAAACCTATTTTCTAAGCTATTAATTATATATACAACCTTTCTTTTAAAAGCCAAACTATCTTATATTTGATTTACAATTATTTTTGAAACTGTTTAACAATTTTCCAACTGTTTTATAAACTAATTACTATTTTACAAAACCAATTACTATCTTACTATTATTTTGCAATTATCTAAAATTTCTATAATTATTTAACTATTTTCTAACTATTTTACACCTATTTTACAAACTAGTAATTATTTTCCAACTACTTATTTATTTTTAACTTTTCAAGCTACTTTCTAAATTTAAACTGGACAGAGTTTAAACTGTTATTGGTTAAATACCCAATCGAGATAAGAATGCAGGTAATAAACCAAATGGATTAAAGCAATTGTGAGTAAGTAAATGAAAATCAAAATGAATGTGAATATAAATGGAGTTAATTTGGCTAATAACCAATAAAGATAAATACGTAGGGTGTACGTATGTTATTCTATTCGCATAGTGATTTGATCCAGATTCGAGCACAGAATTTCGAGATAGTTATATCGACCCGAGTGGGATTTTTCACTCGATTTTCGACGGCGAACCTGGATATGGATTGTTGATTGGTTCTGGATATTCTCTATCATAGTTATGACTATGCAAGGAGAATGACGGTTTCTGATCAAGAAACCAGATCTGAGTCTGCACTAGAAAGTCGGGTGGACGATACTAGTTCGGAAATGAAATTGTGTGATCGAGTGAGCGATCAGATTGGTATAGCGTGCGAATGATATGTGTACATCGTATGGATTTGAATGAAATTGATATTGAAAAGAGTAATCAAATTTGAATATTTGATTTTGAGTAAACAGAGTTAAATATCTTTGTTTTATAAAATGATACCCCCCTTGTTGAATCTTTTGCCAGAAGAAAAGGGCTTTTGGAAATGTTTGAAGTATAAAAGGAGTTTATACAAGTTTGAAATGATCCAAAGTTTTAAAAGATTTTATATATCTGAATATATATATATATATATATATATATATATATATATATATAAAGGATCATATGAGAATTTTGGAAAAAGGTTTTGGGAACCTATGGATTTGGAAAGGCTTTTGATTTTTGGGTAAAATCAATATTGAATTTGAAAAGCCTAGTTCGAGAATTATCGATTTTAGGATAATTGATTTTGTATAAAGGAGCTTTGAATGAGATCATACTAGGTGTATGATTTAAAGATACTATATGTATAGTATAAAATGTTTTGATGATGCTCTGGGGAAAAAGGCGCTCCCTTGGAATGAACTTCTCAGGAGTACCACTGGGTGGTGCTGCCTTGAGCCCCACGGGGGGGTTCTAAAGTTGATCCTGTGAGGAGTCCGGACAAACTAGTTCCTGAGGATTAATGGGTGGCGAAAGTCGATGGCGCTGATGCCTACAGGGGCATTTGGGTTATGCTATGACGACAGTGTAACTCGATGTCGCTGCGATCTACTATGGGGACCATAGCGAAAATCGTGTGGAGGATGAGTGTCAACGGTCTACACTTGATTTTGCCGGGAAGGCAACGCAACATCGGTAGACTGCGATCTATGGTCAAGTGGAGTGGAGAAGTTTCATTTTTGGCAGCGAAATTCGAGGGCGCTGATGCCTACAGTTATATGGGTTTTAGCTGTGATAGCTACGTAACCCCAGTTGTAGTTGCGATCTGTAGTGGGTTCCATGGTGTAATCGTGTGGCGCGGAGGCCTACAGTTATCTATGGATTTTGTCGGGATGGCAACGTAACCATCGGGTTAACTGCGACCATGGATGGGGGTGATGATTTTCAGAGCATTCTCACCAAAAATATATCCTCTATTTTCAAAAACTGTTTTCAATATTTTCAATAAAATTATTTTCAAAAGTATTTTCACTGGATGTTGAAAACGGGTCTGCCAAGCACTTGTAGATTTTCAGTCTTACGCCTGATCAACGTATGACCGAATTTCTATGAGAACGAGGATGGACTTATTGAAACATCGAGTTATAAAAGTATTTTTATAAAACTATTTTGGCAATATTATATAGATTTTAAAAGTGTTTTAAAAAAAAATCAAAGAAAATCTATATGATTTTAAGCATTTTAATAAATTCTGGCTTCATTCCTTTTCGAGGACGAAAAGATTCTAAGGGGGGAGGAATGTGATATCCCGGAATTCTAGCAATATAAATTTAATAATCTATGTTTAAAATTAAATTAATTTGATAATTTTTGTAATTAAATTTGAATTGACTTAATAATTTTCTTAAATAATTAATTAGTGAATTTATCTTTTAATAAGTTAATAAATTTGTTTCTTATTTATAATATATATATATGTATATATTTATATATTTTAAATCTAATACTTTGAAATTGGGAAATTATGGTTTATTTTTGAATTAAGCTTTTCAAAGCTATTTAATGAAATAACTATACGATTTAAAACTTATAAGATAAATGTTTTATTTGTTTAAAATATATTTTGGCTTAAGTTTGAATATTAAAATAAAGTTATAAAAATATTCATTTTATTTCTTTTAAAATTATTGATTAATAATTATGATTTGTAAATTAGATATGAAATTTAAAGACATGAAACATTTATTCGTTTAAATAACAAATAAGTTATAACCTATAATTAGAAAAGTATTTATAATTTAAGAAAACATATTAATTAATTAGGAAATTAAATTAAAAAGCTTTTAAAATTTCTTTTAGAATAAATATACATAAATATTTACAAGTGCAAACATTTATAATAGGCATTTGAGCACTTGTAAGCTAAAGATTACATGAAAGGGACAAGTGGCAGTTATCTCTTTATTTTGGAAAAATCTGTATTATGAATGTGCAAGAAAGAAAAATCAAAACCTGTAAAGAAAAGCAAACCTGAGAAAAACAGAATTTAGATAAACTAGTACCAAACGATTCAAAGTCCATCTCAGACCTTAATTTCCTGAGTTAGATCAAGGGCTTACTGAAGCAAAGCATGGATCAGCTTAACAAACCTCAATTAAGCTTCAGTTTATATCCATTAGTCTAGTTGCAGGTCACGGTAAAGATCAAGTTCAGGTCTTCAAACTGTGTTCTCTGTTCACATCAGGTGAGTAAAACAGAGCCTAAATATGTTTTCTTTAAAATTTCTGTTGCATGCAGAAAGAAATAAAAGTGAAGTGAATTTGTGATAAAGGTTTGCAAGTGGACAATGTGAGTAACAATTTATTTAAAAGACTTAACCCTGTTTTAAATCTTGAAACATGCAATATTTACTTTTAAGTGAAATATGTTATGAGTTTGCCTGAAGCTTTAAAAGCAGAAATGCAAGTATATACAAGTAAATGTAGTTATAGTTGGCTGGCAACAAAAGTTGCTTTGATCTTCAGGTTTATATTTTAAGTTCATTTCAGTTTTTTTCAAACCTCTGGTTTTTTGGCAACAGGTGAGTAAACTAAGATTTAAAGCTTGATCTGTTGATATTTAATTCATGGGGTCAATGCTTAAAGGAAATGGTTGCGTTAGTGCAAATATGTCTGCATATATCTGATTTGAAATTGTCAAGTATGTAAACATGTATGCACAACTTTATTGTTTTACAGGATTCAAAACCCGGTATAAATTCAAGAAATCCCATCTAAATGATTTTAGATCTTGATTTCTTAATGAAAAAAAAATTTACAGGAAGATTGTAACAATTTCAAATGGTTTTCAAGTGTATTTAATTGAATAAATATTTTAAAACTTGAAATAACTGAAATAAACATTTTGGATCTGGAAAATCAGGTATTAAAAATTTGTAGTTTCGAATGTATGATTGTATTTGAACCTCGAAACCATGATTTTTGGTTTGAATTTCGAGATTTTTAGGTTTGTGAATCGAAAGGAAATTCAAGATGAACGGAATTGGGAAAATCCTCAATTCTGGGCGAACGACGAAGGGTTATGGATCGAATCTCTGGTCAAAGCAAGTTTGCAGTTCATGGATTTTGGGAAAAATGGTAATGAGTTTTATAGATCACCGTAGGTGACGAACTCTGGTAAACTAGGGTTTAAGGTGTCTCTTTGGACAGTGTCTTACATGACACAATTTCACAAACAAGAGCACACCGGAAGGGATCGGAGGAGGGGGAAATTGGAGTTTAGTCATGGGTCGTGGTCAGGATGTGATGACGATGTCTCAGATGAACTGTGACGGCGAGGTTGGGAAGATATTGGTGGTTGACGTGTTTTTGAGTTCAAGTGAAATTGCTCGTTTTTGTTTGTGTGAACCATTGAGTTGCTGGATTGCTGATCAGGGTGAAGACAACGTCGGCGACGTGATGGTTGTTTCGGCATTGGTCAGTGATGGCCAGATTGTTTGTGCATGTGCACCTGATTATCTGGTATCACTCGTGTTGATGTGCGTGTTGTGCTTTTGGGAAGAAATTGATGGCTTCGTGTTGAACTCGCGTTCTTTCGAGTTGGTGGAAACCCGGGTTGTAGCTCGTGTGAGTGTGGATTTGGCACGGGCTGCTTGATGAGTTTTCTGGTGGTTACTTGTGGAAGTAAAACAGTATTTATAAATGGAGTGATAGTACGAAGTTTAAATAATTAGAGTAGGGTTTCCAAGTTAAAGTATGATGTGAGTAAGTCATTCACAAAAATAAAATGGTTTAAATATGCAAATGGAAATTAAGCCATTATTGAAACAATGTTTTATCTTAAAGATAATTAAGGTTTAATGTCTTGATATTAATTAAGTTAATTAAGGAAAATTAGGAACGATTAATTAATTTAATTAATAATGATGTGGGATAAATTAAAGAATTGATCTATTAATGTGATTTATTAATTAAGGAAATTAATTAAAAGATGATTAATTTATTTAAGGCTAAATTACTAAATGTAATCAATTAATGATAATTACTTAATGTAAGTAATTTAAAGGATTAACTGTTGCGAATTAATTAATTTAATTAGTAATTAAAGGTTAATCACTTAATTAATCAATAATAATAATGAAGGTAATTACTTAATGCCATTAATTAAGATAGGTAATTAATGGGTGATTACTAAAGGTAATTTATTTAATAGTAATTACTTAACGGAAGAAATTAAGGGTTAATTACTTAGTTAAAAGATTGATTAATTTATGAAATTAATGAGTGAGAATTAATTAATAAATGAATTGATGGATAATCAAATTGGGTAATTAAGTAAGATGATTAATTAATGTGAGGGGTTTGAGGATAATTAATTTGTGTAATTAATTAAGGGCAAATTACTCAATGTAATTAAAGAAAGACTAATCAAGAATTAGTAATCAAGATGAATAATTAAGGGATGACTAATTAATTGGATATAATTGATTAATGTTATATAAGTTAGATTTATAAGAATAAGTAATTAATTTAATTCTTTGGTAGTTAATTGAATTAATTAGAAATGGTATGACTAATTTATCTTGCTTATGGATGAATAAACGATATTGAATGCTTTGAATTAATTGTTATCTCTGGTATGTGATCGTGATGCTATGTGATATGAAATATTTTCTGTAATACGATATGTTGGGTGGAACAGTGATAATATGGTTAACTATGATGAAATACTATGTTAAGTGATATCCGGTGTTAAAGAGAAAATTGTATTCATTTGAATAACTTGGAATCAAATGACATTGGATTCGAAGAGACCGGAGTTGGGTATTATTTAATATCCGGAACCACTTCGATTCTTTATAATTTGATATGTGAAACTAATAGGCTGAAGTGGAGTGACTTAAGAAAATTGGACCATTTAGATCTAAGTTTTGACACTTACAAATTGATGTGTGATATAGATGATGTTTATAACAGCTTGTTAAGTTGTAAATTGATAAGTTACCCCGGGTTTATATAAGTAGTATGCTTTGTATTCTGTGTTAGATGAGTTTACTCACGCTGGTTTCCAGCCTGACCCGGGTGTTACTTTGATGTAATGCTCGGGTCAGACCGAGTATTACAGATTTTCAGGTAAGGACGTTCTGGAGCTCAGAAAGGCGAGCTGGATGGCAGGGACGTATGGAGAGTTTACACTATGATATTGTATGTATATGTCTGAGACATAATATAAAGTGTATCTGTCCAATGTTGTATAAAATCTATTATAACTCTGATATATATTATGCTGTAGTTTGAGAAGTACCGTTTTCTTTGTATAATTATTTATGTGATATTATATTTTATCCGCTGCGAATGTGAGACTTTGGGTCTGGTTTTCTATTTCTTTTCTTCTATCTTTTCTTCTTTTCTCTAACTATCTCGAATTTTTGGGTTCGAAAATTCCGGGACGTTACATCAAAATTGGTTTTAAAATTAAAACTTGAATGATTGGGCAAATAGGATTGTTTGCAAATTGTGGGAGAGTTTGGGAAGTTAGTAAGAATAATAATGAGTCTTTTATAAAAAGATAGTTGGTAAGATGTTGAATTGTTAGAAACTGTTTGGATTTGGGGAAGAAAATAAATGGGCATTGGACTATTCTTCCTAATTAGTAATTTCGGGGACGAAATTCTTTTTAGGGGGAGGAATGTGACGACCCGGAATTTTCGAGCATTCAAAATCGGAATATTTAATTGATTTTTAAATATTCAATATAATAATTTTAACTTGAATTCAAATATCACTATTTATTTGATAATTAAATTATTGAGTTAAATAATTTGAAGTTGGGTAAATTGTTGAATCTAAAATTTTAAGCCTATTAAAAATAATTTGAAGGTTCATAAAATTTATATTGATAACATTGAAGATAATAGAAGTGTTAAAATCAACTTTAACAGTGATTTGTTCAGTTTTGAAAATATATCGTTTAAATTGAATTTAAAAATAGCCTTCCGAGGCACAGTCTCGGAATTCAATGAAACAAGTTCCATTGGATCCGTAATATTGAATTATTATCGGATTTCAATTTTTGTGGCGTTTGGAGTTGTCGCGTGAGCGTACGATATATAAACGTGCTAGAGTTTATATCGGGAATTCAAAGTTTAGTTCTTCAAAATGTTATCTCCTCCATACGATCGAGGTTTCGAATTGCGGAATTGTGACAGTTTCAAATTTAAATTTGAGTTTAAAAAGATATGTAGATATATTTAATATAATACTATTGTCAAAAGATAAATTACATATTTTATTGGTTTCAACACTGGGAAGAGGGTTGTACTCGTGTTTTTCCTTCTTCTGGAAGCCAAGCCGAGCCTCAGTAAACGAAAGAAAATACAACAAAATAAAAATGGCGGTCGAAAGGGGAGATCGCTCGCGCACGCATCGTTGTCGACGAATCGTTCTAGGGTTTTGAGAAAAAGGGGGGTCGGCGACTTGGATTTGCCGTGCGCGCGTGTAGAATCTTCTGTGCGGCAACGCGATTGGGTAGGGGACATTCGCGAGGGGTTCGTATGGTCATTTACGTGGTCGCGTAAGGCTGAGAGGCGGTGATGGGTTCTCTTGTGTTGGTCGCGGTTTTGAAGAAGGAGGAGGGGTCTGGTTTGGCGATCGATTGGTGATGGCTCTGGGGAAGTTTTCGTGTGCGCTGCGGTGATTTTGGGGTATGGTTTCCTTTTTTCGTATCTGTATAAATTTACATATATAAACAGTAAGGTAGAAATTTATTCCAGTATTTTCTATAATGAAAATATACAGGTAAGGCAGATAACCTATGTAGATTATTGTGAGAATGAAATGAATATACACACATTTTAATTTACTAGCTTATCTTAAAATAAGTTATTTAAGTGATTTACTTGAAATGAATTTATTTTAGTTACAAAAGGTTTCAAAAGGAATTATTAGTTTAAGTAAAATTATTAGATTGAGTTAAGACTTATTAAAGTGGTAATTATTTAATCGATTGGTTCAAAAGATAATAAATCATATAATGTTTATTTAAGGTTTGGAATCGTAAAGGAAAACAACTGGTTTGACACGGATTTGGAAGACAAAATCAAAGGTAAGTTAATCTCACTCAGTTGAATTTAAATTTAAATTTAAGTTTTCAAAGTTAAATAATTGGTTGAATGAATGAATTGATTGATGTGCTATAATTTGGTATATTTTGGAATTGGCATATTATATTGTGCTAACATCTGTGGATGCAGGGAAAACAGGTTGGAGGGATCCAACCGGACCCCTCAACATTTATTCTTTAATATTCTCTGTTGCGATTACTTGATATTCTATGATAAAAATATTGGAATATTGAATGTTATGATTTGATTGGATATATTTGGGTATAATGAATTACCAAAATATATAAATTGGGTTTTGGAAAGAAAATAAAGTAAATTTGTAAACAAAATAATCTTAGAAAATTTAATAAATTAAGAATGAACTGAAAAAAAAGAAATGGAGGTATGTTAAATACTAATAAATAACTTTGAGTATGCAAAGAAAAGGGTTTGAATAAACAGTTTTAATGAATCGTAAAATTATGTGATATTAATTTAAAGGAATAAAGAATTATTTTAAAACTTAAAGTTTTAAATTTATCTAAAGGAATAAGAAGTAAATTGAGAAATGTAAATTGGTATTTCAATTAAAAGTATTTTAAATCATAATTAAGGAATAAAATTTGAAATTAAAGGATTTTGGAATAAATGAAGTAAATTGGAAATCAATTTGGAGAATGATTTAAGTGTTTGAAATTGGATATTTGTAAGAATAAATTCATGGTGGGAATTTATTAAAGGAAATTGAAAAATTGTTTAAAAACAAATAGTGATTTATTTGTAAAGGTTGTGAAGAGAAGTATATTTCTCTAGATAGCCAAGTATGTTTTATGTAAATTTTTAAATATAAGATAAAAGTTTAATGTTGTTTTAAAAAGCATGTTTTAGAAAATTTATTATTTCTGAATGTTTAAAATTCTAAAGCAAATATTTTTTTCAAATCTATTATTGTAATAATTATTTAAAGGTGACTTAGTATTTTATTTTAAAAAGTGAAAACCTAGTTTTATATTTATAAAGTAACATTATTTTCAAATATTCATATAGTATGTTTTTTTAGCAAATTATTGAAGTAGTTTTAACTTAAATATTTTAAAGTACATTTCAAAGTAAGTGTTTTAAATTATTTTAAAAAAAAATCTAAAGTTTTGTGCTTGGTGATTTCAGAAGAAATAGAAAATATTTGGGAAATTTATTCAGAAAAGGAGGATAGTTTTGAAAACTGCTTTCAAAAGGGTTTGAAAAGTGAAAATATATCTTGTGAAGATATTTTTGAGATTAATAAATAATTTGAGAAATTATTTATTTTTGGATGGTTGGTTGTGAATGTGAATTGATAGTTAAATAACCGACTATCAATATTGGACAAATGCGTTGATCGTTTCGAAGAGACCGGGATCGAGATTTATTTCTCGAAAACCACTTCGATCCGGTTTGTATGTTTTCGTGAAAAACGATTTTGGATTCGAAGTTGGAGCAATGAAGTGCAAGGGCTAGTCGCTACTAATCCTGAGGATATTTCCAAAATGGATGTAATAGGAATAGTGCCTTCGGTTCCGTTCGAACCCGGGACAGACTTGTATGGATGAATGCTTGCGAAACATTGTCAGGTGGACGATGGGCATCCTAAGGGATATGTTCTAAAAGGTAACGCTTAGCCTCAATCCTCATAAAATGGGAATGACTGAAAATCAGGGGTTATGCAGCAAGGCTAGGTGGGTAGCATCCAAGCAGGGTGAGGTCATCCCTGTCTAGATGTCCCTTTTTATTTCGGATTAGTGGGCGGTTGCTGATCCCAACTGCGGGGTGATGTCACTTGGGATTATCCAGTAAGGGGTAGTCCCGGTCTTGTGTTGCAGGGGAGCGGGCGTACTCCTCGGTATTGTGATCTAGGCCACGTACTATGACAGGTGGTACCCCAGTGCCTAGTCATTAGTTGGAAATCCATTTTCCCTACGAGCCTTGTACGAGTTTTGTTTGTATTACCCACTCCATGGCTATTAGCTGGAATTTAATGAATGTAACAATTTCGGCTATTTTATAAGTATTTGTATATAGACCCTATTATAATATCAGAGGATTTCTATAAAAAAAATTTAGCTATCGTAAGGTAAAAACCTGACATGTTTATTTGTGGCGTGGTCTTACGAGATGCTTTTGTTTTCAAAGGATTTTTGAAAACTTTAATAACAAATGGGGTGTGATTTTCTCACGCTGGTATTCCAGACTGACTCGGGTGTTATTTAACTGTAATGCTCGGGTCAGACCGAGTATTATAAGATATACAGGATATGATGCTGTGGAGCTCAGGAGACGAGCAAGATGACGATACGTACTCCCGTACTTGTTTTTATATATATATATTCCGCTGTGTTGAGTTGTTGTATATCCATTTGTATGATATTGATGTCGAGCTGTGATTGATGTACTCTGATGATGTAATATATAAACAGAGATATTTGATTTTTGAGTAAATATCATTTATTTTCTATTATATTTTATTCCACTGCGATGGTTAGATTCTGTTGTTGTTTTCTATTTTCTTCTTCCACCTCTTCTTCTTTAACCCAAATGGTTCGTATTTCTGTACAACTTGAGTTGATTGTTGTAGAATAGTGTTAACTCAAGGGGTACGGATTTGCGGGTCGTTACAGAATAAAGACACCAAACATGGAAATCTTATGGATTGATACCGACTCCCACCTAGGGATCAGTACCGACTCCTAGTTTCTACCGAGGCGACACTTATTATTTTAGAAGAATTGGTCAAATTTCTACACAACGGTTTGTAGATATTTTAAAAGAAATTTTTGGCTCCCTCCCTTTATAAATAGGAAGATATGGCTCATTTTTAGGATCTTTTGGGCTGGAGTTCCATTATTTCTCATATTCTTGTAACTCTAAAATTCTAAATATTGGAGTTGTACCAACCCTTATGAACTTCTGCCTCCAAATTAGAAATAAGCAATAGAAGTTCAAAGTGAACATAGGCCTTACTTTTCCAAACCAAAATGATTGTCTTATTTATCTCCTCATTTTTCATGTACTTTTCTTCATTTAGTCTCTATTACATACACTTATGGATGTTAGTGCCATTTTTGGTTCAAACATTTGGTGCCTTCACTGAGAAGGGATATTTTCAGGCCATTTGGATCCATCATCTACTATTGGATTTTCTATACCCAAGAGATGGACCCAATTTCTCTATCTTTAAATTCTGCAGCTTAGATTTTCAAAAAATCTACTAAAAGCTTTCTACCATGTCCTCATCAAGAAGAGAGCATTCTATTAATTCCAGAGCTACTACGGAAGTTAAGAATTAGAATCTCATCAAGGAGACGGAGTTGTCCAACCAAATCAACCCGAGATCCAGGCTCGAACTGATGTCATTACCAGAATGGGGATGGATATGATGATGAAGCAGATGGAAGATAGATTCTAGGCTAGCCTATAGGAGATTAACAATACATGCAATAGAGCTTGAAGCCGCTAAATGAGCTGACTCAAAATAGTCATAGATGGAGTAGAAGAGATCCATCTTAAAATTAGAGAGTTCTTCTTCATTCGAGTGAAGACGGAGGGAAGGAAGGTAGAACAAAACCCAATACACTGCTGGAACATCTGCACAAGGAAGAGGACGAACCCCAAGCTCCAATTCAGGGATCGGTACCGACCCCCACTTGAGACTTGGTACCGAGGCCCAAAATGGTGGGCCCAGAGTCCATTCTCTAGAAGGTGGCGTGGATGTCAACCCTGGATTTGTCATCGAATCTCTGAATATGGAAAATCATAATATTGCTGATGATGCTGCTCGTGGGAATCGAACAGAAGTAATGTTGGATGAGTCGGTTCCTTGGAGTTTAAGGAGCTTAGGTATTCAGCACCTTCCCAAAAGCGTTCGCCGGGCCAAACACTTGGGGCAGGATCCAATCACCATCATTTAGTCAAACCTGTGGACTTAGATTATTTGGAAGATAGGGTTAGGAGATTGGTTAGTGAAAACAGGCCTAGAACTAATGGTGATTAGGGAACTTATGCTAGTCGGAACCTGTTTATAGCGGACATCCTTCATGCAAGATACCCCCGAAGATTCAACATTCCAACGATGTCATTGTACGGAGGAATGACAGATCCTAGGCAACACCTATTAAGATATGAATGGCCCATGGATTCAGCCAGGGCTTTGGATGCTCTGAAGTGCCCCTGTTTCCTAGTTTTCTTAGAAGGGGTGGCTAAGATATGGTTCAGTCGGCTTCCTTCGAGGTCCATATCATCTTTTGCGAAATTTTCATGAAAATTCATGGAGCAATTCCGTTTGTACAACTCACGTACAAAACACGTATTTTATCATTGTCTAATGTATATCAAGCTGAAGGAGAGTCACTTCGGGGCTATTTAAATTGATTTCACATGGCTGTAGCAGAAATAACGGATCCTAAGGAAGATATGGTGTTGATGGCGCTTTGTAGAGGAGTTCATCTTGACTCGAATTGTCGGGATTGGATAGAAATAAAGCAACATCAAGAGTGGAAGCTTTCTAAAGGAAATCTAATGGGTATTTGCGTCGAGGAGATGTGCGTAAGCTCCATGGAGGACTGCTGCTGGAAGTTCAAATGAGCTGATTCAGAGTAATATTGCCGTAAAGCAATTTGGAGGAAGCTCTAGGAATATTAATGTGAAAGTTGGTAATCAGAACAAAGGAGGAAAACAAGACGATGATGTGGCAAAGAAAGGAAAGCCAAATATTGGGAGTTATTTCAAAGGTCCCAAGTATGACAATTGCAATGAATTGGACAACTCGATAGAAAACATCTATCAGGCTACTCAAAGCGATCATCGATCCATAGTGTTTAACTATGAAATTCCCTACGGAGAATGGAGTGGGGATCGTGCATGGAGATCAAGTAGCTGGCCATGAGTGCTATGTCGCTAAACTGAAGGAAGCAAGGCATAAGGAGAAATGAAAGAGTGTAGAGGGGTTCCTTTGCGTAAAGTCTTTAGGTGCATAACAACTACCGCCTAAGCCCCGGCCTTGGAAAACTAGTCGGCTCTATGATGATATGGACCGACGAAAAGTGCCGGAGGGCAGATGAGCTGCTCCCATCGAGTAGACAATCATTCCAGTCAGCAGGGATGACCTGAGTAAAGTCCTGAAGGTTGGATCTTAGCTTAGTACTAGTGTGATGAGGGAGTTGATCGGTTTTCTCCGAGCAAACTTGGATGTGTTTGCTTGGACACAATCGGATATGTGTGGGACCTCACCCGGGATAGTGAGCCTTTCATTAAACATAATTCCAAATGCATTTCTATGAGATAGACAGCCTGGGTTTAGAGAGATCTGCTGCACTCAAGGAGGAAGTGGATAAGCCGAAGGACAATGGCTTTATCCGCAATGCTCTATACCCAAATTGGGTATCTCACCCTGATTTAGTGAAAAAAATGAATGGGAAGTGGAGGACATGCATTGACTATTCCGACTTGAATAAAGCATGCCTGAAGGATAGCTTCTCGCTTCAAAGAATAGATCGGTTGGTGGACTCTACTGTTGGACATGAGTTACTTTCATTCATGGACGTATACTCCGAATACAATCAAATCCTAAGACACATCCCAGATCAAGAGCACTCTAGTTTCATCACCGACCTTGGACTATATTGCTATCTGGTCATTCCTTTCAAATTAAAGAATGCAGGAGTAACTTACCAAAGATTTCTGAACTGGATGTTTAAGAACCAAATCGGACGATCAATGGAGGTTTATGTGGACGATATGCTTCCGAAGTCACGACATTCGAGAAATCAGGTTGATGATCTGGTGGACATGTTTGATATCCTCCGAAAGTACTGGATGAAGCTCAATCCTTTAAAATGCTCTTTCGGTATTGTATCGGTGAAGTTCTTGGAATTCACTATGAACTCTCATGGAATTGAAGCCAATCCAGATAAGATCAAGGCATTGAGAGAGAATGAAGTCTCAAAGATGATGAAGGAGTCTAAAGCTTGAATAGGAAAGTCGCCGCCCTTAGTTGATTCATTTCCATGGCTATCGACAAATGCATCCCTTTCTTCGAGGTGATCAAGAAGGGAAAGAGAAACTTTATGTGGGATCAAGATTGCAAAGACGCATTCCAGGCTCTAATGGATCACTTAGAGAGACATCCTATTCTCTTGACGCCGATGGATGATAAGGATTTGTTCTTATATTTGGCAGTGTCGGTGCATGCTTTGAGCGCCGCACTTGTACATAAGGAATCTCGCATCCAACGGTCGGTCTACTACATTAGCAAGTAGTTGACAAGAGTAGGAAGAAACTACCCAAGACTGGAAAAACTTTCATACTGTCCGTTGATCGCTTTGAGAAAGCTCCACCCCTACTTCCAAGATCATCTAATCAATGTCCTTACTGACCAGCCTTTATGACAACTCTTACAATGACCTAAGACTTTTGGAAGGTTGATAAAATGGAACATTGATTGAGACAATATGATATCACTTATCACCCTCGGAGAGAAATCCATGGTCAGACTTTGGCCGCTTTCATAGCTGAATTCACTACATGAGATGATACTCTAAAGAGCAGTGGAGGAAAGGAAGTTGGATGGAAGATGCATATAGGTGGTGCATCCCCGGTATTCAAGTGCTAGGGTTATGCTTGTCACTCTCGATCGACTATGCCTTGAAACTTGATTTTCCAAACAATGCAGTCGAAAATGAGGCCTTAACTGTAGGACTCAGGATCACCAAAGAATTAGGAATAAAGACCTTACACATTTTCTATGACTCCCAACTAGCGGTATGCCAAGTTTGAAAAGAGTGTCAGGCGAAAGGAGCAAGGCTATCTCTCTATCTAAACCAGATTCTTGAGTTGCTTGACGACGTTGAATATTACACGATCACTCATATTCTCAGAGAGGAAAATAAGAAAACCTACTCGCTTGCAAAGTTGGCTAGTTCTGAAGATGCTCAGCTTATAGGCCTAATTTCAATGGAAGTACTTTTAGCTTCGAGCAATGATCAGATGGATGTCGATTAGACCTTGGAGACTAAGCCTGAGCAGAAATCATGGATGACTTCGATTTAGGATTATTTGCAAAGAGGGATCCTTACAAGAGAAGGACCAAATGACTAAAAATCCTTCGCTAAGCTTTAAGGTACATCATGCAAGAAGCATTACTCTATAGGAAGGGTTCTCTATCCCCATTTTTCGGTGTGTCGCTCACGAAGAGGCCAAACAAGTTCTGAGAGAGGTCTATGAAGGGGCTTATGGCGATCATAATAGGAGGCAAACTTTAGTGAAGAAGATTCTTCGATACAGATATTTCTGACCGAGAGTAAATCGAGACGTAGCTAACTACACCAAAAAATAGGACAAATGCCAGATATTTGCTAAATTCCGATTGCCTTGCAGACAGAATTACTCAAATGGTTAGTCCTGGGCCATTTGTAGTTTGGGGTATTGATATTATCATTGTATTGCCGATATCTAAAGATGGTGTGAAGTATGTTATCATGGTGGTTGATTACTTTACTAAATAGGCTGAGATATAGCCTTTAGCCATGATAACTATGAAGAAAGTAATCAACTTTGTTGTTCGAAATATTGTCTGTCGTTTTAGAGTCCCACAGGTGATCGTTACCGACAATGGGACCCAATTCAATGGTACGGAGTTTAAAGATTTCTGTCACCAGCATTGCATAGAGAAGAGATTCGCAGCAGTAGTACACCCTTGGATGAGTGGATAGGCCGAATTTGTGAACAAAATTATCAAGTCCAATCTTAAGAAGTGATTAGAGAAGGCCAAATGAAAGTGGGTTGAAGAACTTCCGTTAACGCTTTAGGCTTATCGAACCACCCACAAATCAATGACTGGCTATTCTCCATTCGCCTTGGCATACATATTGGAGGCTCTGATTTCGATCGAACTGGAAGCACCTTCTCATCTAGTTACCCACTATGATCAACAGACAAATGAGCAACTCCTTCTAGAGTCTCTTGATATGATTGATAAGAAGCGGACTGAAGCTGAGTTGAGATCAGCCATGCACATGCACCAAGTCACTTGATATTATAAAACTAAAGTCAAGAGTGAACCTTTGAAGTCGACAACTTGGTCCTCAAACAAATCTTCCTTGGCCCTAAGAACTTGGGCCCTGTTTGGGAAGGCCCATAACAATAGAGGAACAACTTAGAGGCGACACTTTCAAGCTGGCAACTACGAATTGGATCTCAATCCCAAGGGTGTGGAATGGCAGCACCTACGATGCTATTTCACTTAGAATAAACTCGTAAATAATGGGCTAGAACCATGCATTAAGACAGATTCTATCGTTTTTCATCTTTTGTGAAATAAACGGCCTTTTCAGCCCAAACTTATGTTTTCGCTTTTCTTAAGAGACTTGACTTGATCAATTCGAATGAATATGCATATGATTAATGTGGATGCACAGGCACCTAGGTGTCAGTCTAACTTCTATGGTCCATAATCGAGCCCATGAAGTTCCTTTTGATGTCTAAAGATGACATCAGCTAATTCTTGCCTTCAGATTGGAGGCAGGAGTATAAACATAAGCCGAACATGGTATGATCGTCCGAACCCCAAGTCTCACTCTCGGAATAAGAGCAAAAGTAATCCATCGTTAGGTTTGGTCGAAATATCTGTATAACAGTGAAAGGTAAATTAAGCATGCAGATTATAAGGCAAATGCACAAATGGCATTTGAAATAAAACATTCGTCCAGATATCCATCCACGAGTGAACCCGGGTGGACAAAGTATATAGAACTATTCAGCCTTGAAATAATCGGCTTGTTCCAATCCTTAAAAACGATTTCGCAACCACTCATTAGCTCCAAGTAAATAAGAGACAGGTTTTTTATGGCTTTTAAAGCTATAATGCATTAGATTTCTTCATCATTGGGCACTCAATTCAAATACTCAGAGAAAACAAGATAAATGCTAAGAAGAAAAGCGTAGCTGTTTGGATGCATCTGTATAGGAGCTAGTCTCATAAAGTTCAGGACTCGACGAATGAATTGATTAAATGGCGGGATGCAGCTAGCCAGCACATATTTCTATTTCAAGCCGGATACCCTTCTAGAGGATCACGAGCTCTTTAGTAGTGAGATAGTGCCAGAACATCGTCAAATGGAATTCCATGCTTACTGCATATCCTTTGAAGAAATCCTTTATTGGTTTTGGAGGGAATGGACCGAATTATTCAGTATTACAACATCCTCAAGAGTATTGGGTGTTGGATCTGTTTGAGGCCTGTCTACCGGTTTAACCAAATTTTCAGGAATCTATTGCTCTACTTCAGGATTCTCAAGGATTTTTGTTCAATGCATGGAATTTTTGGTTACTGCTCTTGTTGGATAGGATTTTTCTGCGCCTATGAAGTTGTGACTAGACTCGATATATTTTAAAGGTGAAGTACATGTAGTCTGAGAAGCCAGACGTTTGGAACGTCTTTGGTCCATTTCTACAAAAACTTGACAAATAATCCACATTATAAGATTAATTACAAACTGTACCCCCCATGTTAAAGTGGTTCCTATTATGGCATCGTGCAATGTTATGCAGTTTAGATTTCCGTTATTAGCCATTTGTAGTTTGAGTAGTTCATTTTTAAGTACGAACATCACTCAATGTGACCGTCATCATCGACAGTCCCGACAAGCTTTATGTTATTAGCCACACTTTGGAGATGTCAATAGATGGAGGAGGAATTTGACATGGATCAGCAAGGTGACATTTGATTACAGACTTGGAATAAGTGAAAATTCATAAAAATATGGGAGTCACACCGACCCCCAAAATCAAAAGGATTATCCTTTCTTCTTCTCCAACTTTGTTGATCCCAAAACTACAGCCATCATCGTTTGTTCATACATTTCCAAGGTCCATCTTGCCTATGTCCAAGGTCCCTATTTGTGTTCATGACCATGACCAAGCGCTTACCTAAATCTGTATGAATCGAGGATTAGGATGTTAGGACATGAGTTGGTAGGCTTTAGATTGAGGTGAAGTGGAGGTTAGTTATAATGTTTGTGGCGTTGGCAAAGGTAATGAGAGTAGTGGTTTTGATTGGTGATGAGAAAAGGAGCAAAGAAAGTTTGGGTCGTGGTTAATCATTAGTGGCAAGCACAAGATTTTCAGATAGGGGGCATGAAGACAAGTGAGAAGGTGAAGAATGAAGGAAATGGGGTTATATAACGTCCTAATCCTGAAATTCTCAAAGCCAAAAACTTAGAAAATATTCCAAATAAGGAATCGGTACCGACTCCCAAATCAAGGACATGTACCAAGTCCCATATATTTAAAAAAACATATATGTACATGCATACATATGGTATATGTGTATGCGTGTGAATGCATATACACACGTGACAAGCCATGTGTGTATATGCCTAATACTTGACAACTAAAGTTGAAGGAAAATAAAATTCATACTTAAGGAACTCATAGATAGGATCAGTTTAAAACCATCTGACTTGGAATAGTAGACCATAGGATCACGTTTTAGATTTATAGTCATAGATGTTGGAAGAACATTGCAATGGGCCATTATAGACATGACAATCCACGAAATTGATCCGTGAAAGGATAGCGACCATTCAAAGCATAGAGTGGAGTCCTTCAAGAGAATTCGAACTTGTCTCGATTCAAAGCACATCACGTCAGAAATGAGATGTACTTTGTGGGGGCAAGCGTTACCCTGCCTTTTGACTAGGAAGAATCTGGACAAACTAGACAAATAGAATTCGAAGTTATCAAGGCAAAAAGCCGAAGAGATAGCCTAGGAGTCCAGATACCAAGCACAGATAGGGCCACGAAGTCAAAACCAAAACCGTAAAAGACAACATGATAGTGGGATCCCACATGTTGGGGATCAGTGTCGATTCCCACTGGGGATTGCTACCGACTCCCAAATACAACTTAGACGGACCCCATCTTCTGCCTACATGCTTATCTCGATATCACAAGCCTATTTTCAAAGTTGGTTTGTTGTTTAAGTGCATTTCTCCATCTAACTCCATGAATACCTAAAGCTACAACTTTGTTCCCCTTTAACTCCATCATTTGGGATTAGAAACAAGCTAAAACAAATAGCAAACGCGGAAGTAAGAAGCTAACTATAAGATAATTCAAGTTGAGGGATCGAAGATGCCAAATATGGAAATCTTAGGGATCAGTGTCGACTCATAGTTTCTGTTGAGGTGGCTCCTATTATTTTTGGAGAATAGGTCAAATTCATACACAAGGGTTTGGAGATATTTTAAATGATATTTTAGGCTTCTTGCCTCTACAAATAGGAAGGTAGGGATCATCGTTCAGGATCCTTTAGGATGGAGTTCCAATATTTTTCATATTCTTATACCTCTGAAATTCTAAGTGTTGGAGTTGTACTGACCCCAAGAACTTCTGCCTCCAAATTAGAAATAAGCAATAAAACTTCAAAGTGGACATAGACCTTGCTTTGACGAACCACTATAAACGATCGTGTCTTGTTTATTTACTTAAATTTTATTTACTTTTCTTTATTTAACCTCTAATACATAAACTTTTGGGTGTTTATGCCATTTTTGGTTCAAACATCGAATATGTTCGTGTGACGACCCGGATTTTTCAATGTTTAATTTGGAATATTTAAATGGGTTTGAATATTTAATTTGGATTATAAATTAATTTTGAATATGGAAATTTTGGTTTTATTCAATAAAATAGATTTAGAATTTAATATAGCTGTTTGTTGGATGATATAACTATTTAATTCAATAATTGGGAATTGGGTAAGATATAAAATCTAGAGTTTTAAGCTTGTTAAAAATATTTTAAAGGCTTGTAAAATTTATATTGATAGTACTGAAGATAGTAAAAGCGTTAAACTTGAATTTGGAAATGTTTTGTTAAGTTTTGAAATTTTATCGTTTAAATCGATATTTAAAAACAGCCTTCCGAGGCATAGTCTCGGAATTCGACGAAACAAGTTCCATTGGATCCGTAATAGTGTATTATTATAGGATTTCAATTTTTGTAGTGATTAGAGTTGTTGTGTGAGCGTACGATATATAAATGCGCTGAAATTTATATCGAATTCAATATAATAACTGGATCCAAAATGATATCTTCTCCATACGATCGAATTAGGACTCTAAACCTTTTCCATTGCATTTGCAATAGGGATATAACATTATAAATGCTTAGCGGCATGCCTCGATAGGAGTTCACAGTTTTAAGCTACGTAAATCGAGACAATTTGAATTTGATTAATATACATACATACATACATACATACATACATACATACATACATACATACATACATATATATATATATATATATTTATATATACCACAGTCAACCTCAGCAGAAAATTCCTTCACATCGATACTTTTTCCTTTCACTTTCAAAACACTGTAGCAAAGCGTCTTCATCACATAAGGTATCTTACACCATCTTTTTATTAGTAGCAGAGCTCTTCTTCTTGAAATAAACCCGTTAGTTCCACTTAAAAAAAAATATGGCTTCCTTCCGAAAAACAGTTCGAACCAAATCCCTAAAACCTCGTTCCGTATTCAAAAAAAGGGGGTCGCCTGTTACTTCTTCATTCGAATCGAAACTCGTCTCCTCTCCTTCAATTTTTAATTCCACTATAAAACAAAAAGGAGACCGAGGCGTCACCGCGAGACTCGGTTCGAGCACGATGACATCGAAGGAAATCGCAAGGCTCAGCGATGGGGTCATCGATCGATTGTAGGGTCAAGCGAAGTGGTGGCAGTCGCGTGTTTCGAAGGGGGCGACTGCACTAGCGATTGGTGGTACGTTCGATTTGGGATTCTTGGATGGCCGTGTCAATTGATATCTGGTGGTCGAGCAGGGTTCGCGTGGAGGCATTGCGGTATTATTATATTTTCCTAAATTTATATATCTGTGAATATTTATACGCGGAAAAAAAATCAACTCTAATAAGTTATATATATATATATACACACAGACTCTTCAATTTGAACATGTATATACAAGAAAATAATAATAATATGTTTACAGTAAGATATAAACAATTCTATTTTTATGTATATATATAGGTAGGTTTAAACAGTAAGATAAAGTTGTTTTTTTATATTTTTTAGATAAACAGCTGCAAAAAAATAGGAAGCAATTCTGTTTTAATTTAGTATACGCATATAGGTTTGGAAGGAATTTAATTTAGGATTTAATGTATATGTGTGTGTGTATATATATAGATAAATAACCAAAAAAATAAAGAAAAATAAATATACACAGTAAACCTGCTATTAAAATTTTAAAGAGGCATATTAAGGTGATTAACTAATAATTAGCTTATTTAATTTATTTTAATTACTAGAAATAATTTATAAAAAGGAAATTTTGTTTAAAATCAAATTTATTAGTTTAAACCCAAATTCTTAGTTAATTAAATTAATAAATGGAAATTTAATTGTTTGATTTTATTTCGAATATTAATAAATCATATAAATTGTTTATTCAAGGTCGAAAATCGAGAAATCAAGGCAATATTGAAGTGGATTGCAAATAAAATCAAAGGTGAGTTAATCTCACTCTTCTGGATTGCTATTTGAATTTAAACGGTTAAATATTTGGTTGAATGATTGAATTGATTGGATGTGGTATATTATATAGTAGTATATAGTATATATTGGAGTGATTGATTTCCCGCATTATAATAACGAATGAGACCCTATGCGCCGTATAATAGCGGATGATATTATATATAAATCCCATATACCGTGATATTCCACCTCGAAGTGGAATTGATATTTTATATTGTGCTAACATTTGCGGATGTAGGGAAACAGGTTGGAGGGATCCAACTGGGTTCCACAAAATTATTTAGATTATTTAATATTCTGTGTTATGAATATTTGATATTTTGTGATGAATATTATTGATAATTAGAATATTGAATGCTATGGTTTGCTTGAATATATTTCGGTACTGAGCTACCAAAATATATAGAATTGGATTTTTGAAAAGAAAACAAAAGAGTGAATTTTTAGGTAAAATAATTATAGAGAATTTGAATAAAAATAAGAATTAATTAGAAAGGAATAAAAGTGATTTTTAAATCCTAATAAATTCCGAGTAGGAAAGGAAGATTTGAATAAACGGAGAAATAATGAATTTTAACCTTAAGTGATATTATTTCAAGGAATAAAGAATTTATTTTGAAATTCAAGGTTTGAATTTATTTGAAAGGATAAATAAGAAAAGTTGGGAAATATGAAATTGGTATTTTCAGTTAAAAGATCTTAAATCATAATGAAGAAATAAAATATGAAGTTAATGGATTTTGGAATAAATGGAGTAAGTAAGGAAACTTATTTAAAAGTGAAGTAAATTGGAAATCAATTTGGGATTTGATTTAAGTGTGTAAAACCGGGATTTTTAAAAGAGAAGTGTGACTTTGGAATTTATAAACTGGGTTTATAAAGGTAAAGTAATATATCAGTGGATATTTGATGAATAAATTCACGATGGGAATTCATTAAAGAAATGGGAAAATTTGTTTAAAAATAAATAGTGATTTATTTTTAAAGGATGTGAAGAGAAGTATTTTCCCTGGATAGCCAAGTACGTTTTCAAAGTAAATTTTTAAATATAAGTTAAAGGCTTTAATGTTGTTTAAAAAAGCATGTTTCATAAATTTATAATTTTTAAATGTTTAAATTCAAAAGTAAGTATTTTTTAAATCTATTATCATAGTAATTATTTAAAGATGACTTGGTATTTTGTTGAGAAAATCTAGTTTTATATTTTATTAAGTAACCTCATTTCAAATATTCCTAAAGTATATATTTTTAATAAAGTATTGAAGTAGTTTTCAATTTAAATGTTAAAGTATATTTTATAATAAAGATTTTTAAATTATTTTAAAAAGCTAAAGTTTTTGTGCTTGGTGTTTTCAGTGGAAATAAATATTTGAAAATTTACTCCATGAGAAAAGTATGGTTTGAAACTATTTTCAAAAGGGTTGAAAATGTAAATATATCTTGCGAAGATATTTTGAGGTTAATAAATAATTCAGGAGAAGTTATTTATATTTGATGGATGTTGTGAATGTTAATTGATAGTTAAATAACCGACTATCAATATTGGCCAATGCGCTGATCAGTTTGAAGAGACCTGGATCGAGTTTGCTACATTACAGCATGATAGGGGGTTCTCAGTTTGCGTTAGGCGGCGTATGGGAGACTCTTACGCCTACATGTCCCCGGAGGTAGTATAAGGCCTTTTGGGGTTGGCTGCGAGTCGAGAGGCTAGTTGTAAAAGCAAATAAGAGGTACCATTGTCAGCTACGGCGGGGTTGGGATGGTTGAAAAGCCTACCAGTTATGGCCGCTGTCGATGGTTGAAAAGCCTAGACCATGACATTGTGGTATCAGAGCATAAGTTGGTGATAACCTTGGCTTTGGTGGAGATTACTCATTAAAAATAGAGTCTGTAGTACTCTAGAATGAGTATGAGCGTATTAATAGATATGAGCGCGTATTTGTTAGTGAATATAAATTATTTTAATATTGTGTTGACTTATTGGTTGAGTGGAATATGAATTCTGATCGTAAGTTGGCCGCTATTCGAGAAGAGTTTATAAACACCTGGCACGATAAATTGACACAGTATTGTTTTAAAAGTGGGTGAATGAAATAATTTTACCCAAAAATATATTTTTGATATAAAAGAAATATTTTCTTAAATTGTTATATAACTTGGATGTTTGGATGATAATATTTTAAACAAATAAGATTATAAAAATTGGAATGACTTGGATAATCGAATAGGAATTTGTATGAGCATAAATTATACAAATGAATTATAGTTAAAATTTGATTTAAGTCAAAATTTGAAAATTTAAAACGCCAGAGATTTTGGAAGCTTTTTTTAAGTGTTTTGAAGACAAATAATAGTTTATTATTTTGAAAAGTATTTCTGAAAGGAAATTGTTTCAAATAAATTTTGGGAAGGGAAATAGCATTAAACTCACTTCAGTCACTGGAAAATAACTTCGGTGATGACTGCAACAATCGATGTTCATTTTCGAGTTTCTAAGTGACGGGCTGCTGCCAAATTGATTTATTCAGAAAAACTAGTTTGTTTTTGAAATTTCAAAGGAAATTTGTTGGGGATAAAAACCATGATTGGTTTAAAAATTTGAAAAATATGATTTTGGGATGATTTGAACCAAAAGCCGGGTGTTTAAAATCCTGAATCCTTAGTTGAATTGAAAATCCTGATTAGATAAGTTATAAACTTGTAAAGTTGAGATGATTTTAAAATAAGGAAGGAAAATATGAGCTTTGAATGTTGGAATTAAAATTTAAAGTGAAAAGTTAAAAATGAAATTAACTTGGATTGAGAAATAAAATTAGTTAGAATTAAATTAACTTAAGAAAAGTTAACAATGATGGGTTGGATTTGAAGTAATTTAAAAATAATTGAAATGAAATAAAAGTGAATTGCGTGGGATGATATTAAATGGAATTAAGTCCTTGCTTAGTAAAATTCAAAAGAATGATGCTAGATTTAACTGAAGTTAAGTTGAATAAAATTGAATTGAGATAAATAAGCTTTGGAAGCTTATAAAAGAATTGAAAAGCATTGAAATAAAAATATAATCCCTAGTTAAAAGTAAAGTGAAAATGTTATTGACTGTAAATGGATGGGGAAGTATGAATATTAATAAGTGAGTAGCTTGTAAAAATGTAAAAAGGGAATAAATAAGCCGAAACAAAAGTGTTGGAATTGTGGAAAATGAAACAAAAATCCAAACTTGAATTATGAAATAAATTGAACTTAAGAAAATTAAGTGAAGTGATTTTTGAGATTAAAAATCAAGTATTGAATTATAAATAGATGGAGGAGAGTTGAATTGAAGTCAACTTAAACTAAGTTTAATGATATCGGGTTGGGTTTAATCAAATGAAAATAAAATTCAATTTGGAATAAAGTGAAGAAATTAAATTTTTGAAACTTAAATGGATTGTGATTGAATGGGAAAAAAATAAAAATAAATTGGAATTGAGTTGGATGGAAAAATTAAATTGTGGAAAATTTAGTTGATGGTGATTTGAAAGAAATAAAATTTAATTGACTTAAGCTAAATAAATTATTTGATAGAGTATGCTAATAAAATTTAACTCTGTTAAATGAAATGGATTGTACGTTAACAATGAAGTTTGGAAATAAACCCGAATTATAAATAGAATTCGACCTGGATTGACAATGAATTAAAATAAGTGGAGATGTTGTAAAAATAAAATGAAATTGGGCTATAATAGGAATGATTTGAGTTACAACTAAAATCCAATTCGAGTATAAGTGAGTTAAGTATGTGCTTGGGTATTATTTTGATAAATTGAGAAGGTGAATTAAAATAAAATGGATAGGCTAACTGAATTAAATGGAATTTGATTAGATGAGAATCAAATTAAATAGAAGTGAACTTAAGTTCGAAGTTGGAATAAATTGAAGTAAATTAACTTAAAGTTAAGAATAATGAGAAGCTCGACTTAGATCAGGAAGGGATGTCCATTAAATAAAAGATTGGGTTAAATCAATTTGGGAAATGGTTATTAACTTATAAGTAATGAATGCGCCAAGCTTAATAAAATGTCTTTGAATGAAACAATTGCGGAAATGGAATGAAATGCAGGTGTATGGCTTGTAAATAAGTTAATATGTGAAGAGACTTTAATAAAAATTGATTTTGGAATCAATGGAAGTGAATTGGGTTCGTTTGGATTAAAAAGGAATTGAATATAAGCGATTGAATAATAAACCATTTTAACTAAATAAAAATTCGGTTGGAAGCTATTCGAATTAGTGTTGAAATCTTAAAATTTGTTTATAAGAAATGTTTAGTATGCATTGCTTATTCCATGTGTTAGCTATTGAAAATGAGTGAAATGTAAATAAACTCCCTTTATTTTATACTTACATGTTTGAATTAAGTAAGTACAGGTGCCGGGAAGCCGTCGGCTGGATTCTGGATGCGCTAATTGCTAAATAAATAAGCCGCTTGCTTAAAAATGCTAAATAAAGGTACGCCTACGCAATAAAAATTAGGAAATATGAACTATTGTTTGTTTTATTTGTTTTTCCGACCATGTGGGTCGATGTATATATATTTATATATATCTCTTGTCAAATTGCAAAAGCTCCTCCGTACAAAGGAGACTCTGCCAAAATTTTTGGGAGTTAGAATTTTTTTTTTGGAAAATTTTCATTAGCGATAAAACGATTCAAATTGGAATTGAAATAAGGGATTTTGGAAATGGAAATTGAAACTAATTGTTTAGTTGGAACTAAAGGATTAGGAAAGTGAATTTGGGATTTTTGATTTCAGAGGATAAATTGAAATTTTCTTTGCAAAGTTATTTATCTAAATTTCTGTATGAAATTTGATGATTTTCTAGTCTAGCCACTTGGCTTTTGTTTTCTTTTGAAATCTGGGGGCCCATAGAGGCATTTTGTAGTTGTACCGGGCTAGCCGCGCAAGGGAGATGCTGGCGAATTTTTTCGAAAATTAAGAGAGTTAGAAATTTTTTGAGAAATTTTGATAATTTAAATTTGGATTTAAATTTAAATTTGAATAAGTGGAGTAAATAATATTGTAGGAAACTATGGAAGGTTTTGGGAAGTTCGTTGAAGTAATAATGGGTTTTCAATAAAAGATATGTTATGGCAAGTTGATAAAACTGTCTGGTTTTGGAAAATAGTAATGGGTATTGGATCATTCTTCTTAACTAGTAATTTCGAGGACGAAATTCTTTTAAGGGAGAGGAATGTGACGACCCGGATTTTTTAATGTTTAATTTGGAATATTAAAGTGGGTTTAAATATTTAATTTGGATTATAAATTGATTTTGAATATGGAAAGTTTGGTTTTATTCAATAAAATAGATTCAGAATTTAATATAGCGGTTTGTTGGATGATATAACTATTTAATTCAATAATTGGGAATTGGGTAAGATATAAAATCTGGAGTTTCAAGCTTGTTAAAAATATTTTAAAGGCTTGTAAAATTTATATTGATAGTACTGAAGATAGTAAAAGCGTTAAACTTGAATTTGGAAATGTTTTGTTAAGTTTTGAAATTTTATCGTTTAAATCGATATTTAAAAATATCCTTCCGAGGCATAGTCTCGAAATTCGACGAAACAAGCTCCATTGGATCCGTAATAGTGTATTATTATCGGATTTCAATTTTTGTAGTGATCGGAGTTGTTGTGTGAGCGTACGATATATAAACGCGCTGAAATTTATATCGAATTCAATATAATAACTGGATCCAAAATGCTATCTTCTCCATACAATCAAATTAGGACTCAAAACCTTTTCCATTGCATTTGGAATAGGGATATTACATTATAAATGCTTAGCGGCACGCCCCGATAGGAGTTCACAATTTTAAGCTACATAAATCGAGACAATTTGAATTTGATTAATATATATATATTTATATATATATACCCCAGTCAACCTCAGCTAAAATTCCTTCACATTGATACCTTTTCCTTTCACCTTCAAAACACTGTAGCAAAGCGTCTTCATCATGTAAGGTATCTTCCACCATCTTTTTATTTGTAGCCGAGTTCTTCTTCTTGAAATAAACTCGTTCGTTCCTCTTTAAAAAAAATTGGCTTCCTTTAGAAAAACAGTTCGAACCAATTCCCTAAAACCTCGTTCTGTATTCAAAAAAGGGGGGTCGCCTGTTACTTCTTCATTCGAATCGAAACTCCTCTCCTCTCCTTTAATTTTTAATTCCACTATAAAACAAAAAGGAGACCGAGACGTCGCCACGAGACTCGGTTCGAGCACGATGACGTCGAAGGAAATCGCGAGGCTAGGCGATGGGTCGTCGATCGATTGTAGGGTCAAGCAAAGTGGTAGCAGTCACGTGTTTCGATGGGGCGACTGCGCTAGCGATTAGTGGTACGTTCGATTTGGGATTCTTGGATGGCCGTGTCAATCGATATCTGGTGGTCGAGCAGGGTTCACGTGGAGGCAGTGAGGTATTATTATATTTTCTTAAATTTATATATCTGATGAATATTTATACGCAGAAGAAAAATCAATTCCAGTAAGTTTTATATATATACAGACTCTTTAATTTAAACATATATATATATACACACACAAGAAAATAATAATAATATGTTTACAGTAAGGTATAAACAATTCTATTTTTCTGTATATATAGGTAGGTTTAAACAGTAAGATAAAGTTTTTTTTATAAATTTTTAGACAAGCAGCTGCAAAAAATAGGAAGCAATTCTGTTTTAATTTAGTATACATATATAGGTTTGGAAGGAATTTTATTTTAGGATTTAATGTATATGTATATATGTAGATAGATAACCAGAAAAAAAAATATACACTATAAACCTGCTGTTAAAATTTTAAAGAGGCATATTAAGGTGATTAACTTATAATTAGCTTATTTAATTTAGTTTAATTACTAGAAATAATTTATAAAAAGGAAAATTTGTTTAAAATCAAATTTATTAGTTTAAACCCAAATTCTTAGTTAATTAAAATAATAAATGGAAATTTAATTGTTCGATTTCATTTCGAATATTAATAAATCATATAGATTGTTTATTCAAGGTCGAAAATCGAGAAACCAAGGCAATATTGAAGTGGATTGCAAATAAAATCAAAGGTGAGTTAATCTCACTCTTCTGGATTGCTATTTGAATTTAAACGGTTAAGGTTAAATATTTGGTTGAATGATTGAATTGATTGGATGTGGTATATTATATAGTAGTATATAGTATATATTGGAGTGATTGATTTCCCGCATTATAATAGCGGATGAGACCCTATGTGCAGCATAATAGCAGATGATATTATATATAAATCCCATATATCACGGTATTCCACATCGAAGTGGAATTGATATTTTATATTGTGCTAACATCCGTGGATGCAGGGAAACAGGTTGGAGGGATCCAACTGGATTCCTCAAAATTATTCAGATTATTTAATATTCTGTGTTATGAATATTTGATATTCTGTGATGAATATTATTGATAATTGGAATATTAAATGCTATGGTTTGCTTGAATATATTTCGGTACCGAGTTATCAAAATATATAGAATTGGATTTTTGAAAAGAAAATAAAAGAGTGAATTTTTAAGTAAAATAATTATAGAGAATTTGAATAAAAATAAGAATTAATTGGAAAGGAATAAAAGTGATTTTTAAATCCTAATAAATTCCGAGTAGGAAAGGAAGATTTGAATAAACAGAGAATAATGAATTTTAACCTTAAGTGATATTATTTCAAGGAATAAAGAATTTATTTTGAAATTCAGGGTTTGAATTTATTTGAAAGGATAAATAAGAAAATTTGGGAAATATGAAATTGGTATTTTCTGTTAAAAGATTTTAAATCATAATGAAGAAATAAAATATGAAGTTAATGGATTTTGGAATAAATGGAGTAAGTAAGGAAACTTATTTAAAAGTGAAGTAAATTGGAAATCAATTTGGGATTTGATTTAAGTGTGTAAAACCAGGATTTTTAAAAGAGAAGTGAGATTTTGGAATTTATAAACTGGGTTTATAAAGGAGAAGTAATATATCAGTGGATATTTGAAGAATAAATTCACGATGGGAATTCATTAAAGAAATGGAAAATTTTGTTTAAAAATAAGTAGCGATTTATTTTTAAAGGATGTGAAGAGAAGTATATTTCCCTGGATAGCCAAGTACGTTTTCGAAGTAAATTTTTAAATATAAGTTAAAGGCTTTGATGTTGTTTTAAAAAGCATGTTTTAGAAATTTATTATTTTTAAATGTTTAAATTATAAAGTAAGTATTTTTCAAATCTATTCTCGTAGTAATTATTTAAAGATGACTTGGTATTTTGTTGAGAAAATCTAGTTTTATATTTTATTAAGTAACCTCATTTCAAATATTCCTAAAGTATATATTTTTAATAAAGTATTGAAGTAGTTTTCAATTTTAATGTTAAAGTATATTTTATAATAAAGAGTTTTAAATTATTTTAAAAAGCTAAAGTTTTTGTGCTTGATGTTTTCAGTGGAAATAAATATTTGGAAATTTACTCCATTAGAAAAGTATGGTTTGTAACTGTTTTCAAAAGGGTTGAAATTGGAGATATATCTTGCGAAGATATTTTGAGGTTAATAAATAATTCAGGAGAAATTATTTATATTTGATGGATGTTGTGAATGTTAATTGATAGTTAAATAACCGACTATCAATATTGGCCAATGCGCTATCGGTTCGAAGAGACCGGGATCAGGATTAATTTCCCGAAAACCACTTCGATCCGTTTTATACATTTTCGTGAGGAAAACGAGTTCGAAGTCGAAGATGGAGCAGTGAAGTGCAAGGGCTAGTCCCTACTAATCCTGAGGATGACTCCAAAATGGATGTAGTAGGAGTAGTGCCTTCGGTTACATTCGAACCCGGGACAGACTTGTATGTATGAATGCTTTCGGTACATCGTCAGGTGGACGATGGGCATTCTATGTGATATGTTCCAAAAAGGTAACGCTTAGCCTTGAGCCTCATTAACTGGGAATGACTAAAAATCAGGGGTTATGCAATAAGGCTAGGTAGGTAGCACCCATTATGGTGAGGTCATCCCTGTCTAGATGTCCCTTTTTTTGGCTTAGTGGTGCGGTTGCTGATCCCAACCGTGGGGTGATCTTACTCGGGATTATCCAGTAAGGGGTAGTCCCGGTCTTGTGTTGCAGGAGGTCGGGAGTGATCCTCGGTATGCTTATCTAGACCAGGTACCGTGACAGGTGGTACCCCGGTGCCTAGTCATTAGTTGAAAATCCATTCTCCCTATGCGCCTGTATGGTTTGATTATGCCCAACTATTGCGGAAACGTGAGATGCAAGCATTTCAGCTAGATTCTATTTTACTTTCTATAGACACTATTATAATATCAGAGGATTTTGATAAAAAGTGTTTTGGCTATTGTAAGGTAAAACCCGACATATTTATTTGTGGCTTGGTCTTACGAGATGCTTTTGTTTTCAAAGGGTTTTGAAACTTTAATAATCCAATTGAGTGTGGTTTTCTCACGTTGGTATTCCAGACTGACTCGGGTGTTATTTAACTATAATGCTTGGGTCAGACCGAGTATTATAGAATACAGGAAAGGATGCTGTGGAGCAGGAGACGAGCTGGATGGCTATACGTATTCTCGTATTTGTTTTAAATATTCTGCTGTATCGATTAGCCGTGTATTCAGATTGTGAGGATAGGTTATGATTACTATCCAGTTGTGTGTTATGTATACTCTGATGATGTTATGTATAAATAGATTTGTTTTTGTGTAAAGATCATTTATTATCTATTATATTTCTTTTTGTTGTGATGGCTAGATTCTGATGTTGGTTTCTATTTTCTTCTTCTATCTCTTCTTCTTTAACCCAAATGGTTCGTATTTCTATTCATCTTGAGTTGATTAATGTAGAATAGTGTTGACTCAAGGGGTATGGAACTGCAGGTCGTGACAGTTCGACACTTGAATCACGAGGTTATTTCATAAGAAATACATTATTCCATAAGTCGATATCACTCAATATAATATATTGAAGCCTTTTGAAATTTAAATATAATGTTGTCCTCTGCCATATATATATATATTAATAAATTACGTGCACATTCCTTAGTTGTTAAGCAAACTCATGCTAGGTATGTTATGTATAGCATTATTAATATATTGAATAGACGAGGAAAGATAACCATTTGTATTTGTTGAGCAAACTCAAGGTACATATACTATACTTAGGTTGTCACAATATGATAGGCACCAGTGAATAATTTCATTTCCCTTTGTTGAGAAACTCTAGGTCGAAGTGAAATTAGGACAAGGTACCAAGGGTTAGGAGTTGTATATGATACAACCGATAAGGGGTTATCCATCATCCGCATCGCTATAACTTGTTATTCAAACTCAAGGTCAGAATTTCAAGACGGATGAGTCCTAACACTCACTAATAAAGCTGAAAGACTTTCATGTTTCAACTTAGGGTTTGGTGAGACAAAAAAGACTAATGGGACCCCTATTTTAAAAATAAAATGATAACATTTGTTATTGTAAGAATATATGCTATATAATATTGTAATAATCTACAATGGTAAATTTGTGCATTTTATATGATTGATTTAACATTTATTGATTAAGATATACAAATGAATTGAAAATTGACAAATTGAAATATAACATATACTTACTAATAAATGCTTATTACATGTTAGCGTTTCAACACCCATGCAAGCACCTGATTCTACAACTACATAGTATGTTTGTAATTTGGTCGCTTACATGTTTATTTAGTCAAGACAGTGTATTTATTTCTTGAGTTACAAACTCAAAAGTAATACATTATTATGGATATTTGATCCATATACAATCACATACAAATGTTATATGGTGAGCAGTCACTGTTTGTAATGTACAATATTTCAATAAAATTAATTCATTTGAAATAGGCAAATAAACCATAGTGTAAGATCGAGTATTCAATTTGATTGATTACAATAAAAGAGCATATTGTGTTAAATGTAACACAAGACCAAATTAAAATATAAATCTAAATGTCCGTTTGATCAGTTTGCATAATATGCACCATATTTGATGTCCTTAAATGTCAAGGATAATCAAGTGTCTTTTTGTTTGTTAATATATTGTAATAAGGGGATTTCTTTTGAATGGTTTGATCATTTAGAAAAGAAAATGAATGTACAAAAGTAGCCGTGTTTTAAGGTACAGTTGGGATGAGGAGAGTGAATAATCACTTCTTCTTCATTAAGAAACATCGAAAATGAGAATTGCGATAATAATAATTGATACTTAATATTGGAATAAGAAATACGATTCTTATTCCGAATTGTATTTTCATATAGAAAATTATTTTCTATGAAATTTATTTCTTTAAGTCCAAGATATTTGTCTAAAGAACTCAACACTATAAACTAATTCTAGTATATGAAATAAATAATCTATATTAAGTGAATAATGGACCTCTAAATTCAGTACGTTATTATAGTAATGGTGGAAATAGTAGGAGCATGCCATATAACACTTATTGCTTACATCGAGTGTTAAAATTATTTTTGTAAAACGTACTGTACATTATTTATGAAATAATGACTAATTTTCAGTGTCGACTGGTAGTTATATTTCAATGTGAATAGTATGAATATTCTTATGAAATAAAATTATAATGTAGTACTTATTTACATAAAAAATGCATTAAAAAATATCGAAGTATCTAAAGTTATTTACAATTACTTTGGAGTTATTGACTAAGCTATAGTTTTGAGAAATAATTTTATTATATGACCATGAATCTTGCGATATTGTTAATTATATCTCAAACAATTAAGGGCTATGCACTCATTTAAAGGGAGCATCATATTAATGAACACCTCAGATTGATATATATATATATATATATAGATGTATGCAATCATAAGTCTATTAATACCAAAATGGTTTCACATACTTTGTCATATTCACCGATGAGTTATCACAGACATGGATAAGTGTATTTGATACGCATGTGTAAGTCTATGATAAGCTCATAGAATATAAACAAAAGTAAATAATATAACATGCAACATAAATGAATCGATTTGATCAAATGGATAAATATATTATATAGAGTTCCATATGCACCTAATTTGAATAAAGATTCAGTCTCAAAGGTCACTCATTCCTATAATGCATAATGATGTATTGATAATGAGTAAATTGAACTTTGTTAGACAAAGCAAGATTAATGATGAGTGAAGTTGAGTTAAAATTCTTTCCTATATGGTATGTACTTAAGAGTAGTACATAAGATTAAAATTAATATCATCCAAAGATTAGTTTATAAAACTATATGAGTCAAGGGTTTATAAGAAATCCCTACATATCCTAGGCCAGGAAACGACATGTGTGAGTTCAAAGATTGCACGTAATAATTGTTTATAAGGAAACTTGTATGAATCGTCCTAAGAGAATTTTGGAAATGATAATCATTAGACGACTAATTTATGTTGTGAGCATAAATATATTATGAACTAATGCAAAATTAGTTTTATATAAGGCAATTCAAAAAATGCTTATGAATGCTTGTTTCGTTGCCTTGAGAAACAAATGTTGTTTTAAGAAATACTAACTTCATAGTGAAGGAATTTCTTTGAGAAATTTTTGGTATAAAATGAATTGGGATACGATCTAATGGTAAAACTAATTACAAGGGATGGAATGAAATTGACATAACCTAAATGAACACAAATACATTAGAATGTCTAATGAGTATTCTTGTACATTAGAGAGAAACTGTGAGTCTTTTGTCAATGTCAAGTATAAATAATCCTCGATTATTTAATTAAACCATTACGAGTATTGACTTTATGATATGTTATGATGCACAAATCTGAAATAAATTTACAAGTACATTCAAAATATGATTTTGGTAGTTGTACTCGAAGAGATATGATCCATTGGCCACAGATGTAGTTAGAATTGAAAAGAATAATACATGAATTTCGATTGCTAAAATTAATGTGCCTGACTCACCATTTGATATGCTTAAGTTTGTTTGGATCTTACACACAAAGTCACCGCCTAGTATAACTTTATGTTTTGGTATATATGTGTTGAAGCAGAAGGTTCTAAATATAGATTTAGACTAAACTTTAAACATAATAACCAAAGTGTCTCGAAGTTAGTTGGAATGATACTATGACACCCCATCTCAATACTCATACTATCCAAGAGTATTACATAGTAATACTATTAAATAATACGGATAATGAGGCTATATAGGGTATACACATGGATATTCTCTTAGACTAATACCGGTATGTATTATAATGTCCAATAAATGACTTATCAATACGTATCATATTATATTTTGTATAACAGTACAATACATAATATACAATAGATAAAAAAATGCAAAGTCAGAATTACAGTGATAACATATAGCATATGAAACAATAATGTTATAAGAGTACAATACAACTCAAATGTCAACTATCTTAGTATAATGTGAAAAATAATTCTATATACAATCCTATATAAAATATATATACAATAAATCCATGGCACATAAATATCATATAACGGTCCTTAATACAAACTCCTCTAAGCCCAATAAAATAGATGTTGATCATGTTGTCCCTGTACCTAAAATGTCTCGGATTGACTCGAGTATTATAAAATAACACAAGGGACAGATTATGTCTAACCAAGGACCATAAATAAGGTGATATAGTATAAACAAGGGAGAATAATAAAATATAACAACCAAAGATACTCAAAACATCAGACAACATATCAAAGTATGTGTTTATATATATATATATATGTATGTACATATATATGTGTGTGTGTATACGTATACATATACGTATACGTATATGTGTGTATTTATGGAGTAATCCTTAAGGCATCACATCACTTAAATAACTCAAATCCATATGAAACAATCAACATTGATATCAAAAGATGTCCGTTGACCTAGAAAATGGATCAACACCCTGGATTGAGTGTGAAAGCACCAGCCCTTCGAGAGCAGTGAGCCAGATTAGATACGTGCAACCCAAATGCAAACGGAGCAGCACACTAGGTTCTCTAAAATACACCTTGACACTAGACCGAATTGGAGATACATCCGCCCCACCATGAAAAACACCAATGTTGGGACCCAAAGGCAAAGGCAAAAATTCATTAAGCGTGTCTAGCTTATGAAGAACAGCTATAAGCGCCAGTAGATGACAGTTACTTAGAGATAACACTTTAACCTAAAATCCATGGCAAGTGGAAGTCTTGAGCAGAACTTTTTTCTATGCACGAAATTTGATTTTGATTTGCATATACATTTTGCCACTCAATGTATATCCTTAGAGGAATCATTTGATGTAGAACCCTTGTTTGACTAGGAGATTCGACACGTTCACTGTTGCTAGATACGTTACTTGGTAAAAAGAATGAAAACTTAGACAAATTAGGCTTGAAATGGAGCCTATGTACCTTGGAGATGCAGTAGGTGTGTCATTGCCTCCTCCACTATCTAAATTTTGCTCCAAGTAAGCAAGTATGTCAGCTATAGTCATTCTAGATGTTTCATCATGCTTCCTCAAAATCTATTGATGGAGTTTTTCCAAAGCATGGCACTTACTAGGTTGGATGCAGTTTTTTCTATTTGTTAGCCTCTGTATAGATCTACTATAAGGAATTTGCAATGCTGTTGAAAATTGAATGCAAGCATCCTTCCATTTCATCCAACCTATTTGAATCATATTTTCTCTTCTTTGCCATTAAAAATTAACTTAATTATAAGAAAAAATATAAAGTACTTGAACAAGATCTACTTTTCCACATCATCCACAATCTTATTTGCATCCGATTTTTTGGGTTAACATTTTGGTGCTTTCACTGAGAACCTTGAACAAGATCTGAAGAATTGAAGTTTGAATCTAAAATTTAGAAAAGGTGAATATGCCTAATACACAATTAATATATTGGCTTTTAGTCCTACCTTTTAAAGAATTTCGGCTTGGCCCAACGCTAGATCTAGAGCTCTAGCAAGTCAACCAAAGCCTGAGTGTAGCCAGGAGAGTCCTCAGTTTCTCACCAACCCATCTATGTGATTAGAGATGAAATGGAAAGGATTATGAAGGAGATTCAAGATGGGATCTTGTTAATGCAATAAGAGATGATGGATAGCTTCTTTCAAATGATGGAGCGGCAAGGGATAGCTAGATTTGTAGGGAATATGAATCAAACTTCAAGAAACAACAAGAGTCGTTGGAGCTAGATTGGAACAGGCTGGAATACTGCCTCCACACCGATACTTGGGGGCAACGCTGAAATCAATAATAGAATCGAATGCAGAAGCATTTGGTGCTTGAGCAAAACAAACCGAAACAATGTCCACATGACTTTAGGGCACGATTGATTTGATTCTAAGATGAGCTTTAATGCCTGGAACGGGTGATGTAGGAGCTAGAATAACAAATCAGAGTACGAATACATTACTGCATGAGCCAAAACCAGAAGCCCACAGTTAGAACAGGCGGTAGGTTCGTTCCTTACTCTCCACCTTCTGCTTTTTATGCCTTCAATAATCTCAGACCGCTTACACGTCTACGGGATCCTGAACGGTCCCTAGGCACACACTATTTCGAATGCCTAAGATGACTATTTAGGACAATAATAATCTCAGGCCGCTTATATGTGTACGGGATATCGAATGGTCCCTAGGCACACTTTGAGTCAGATGCCTGAGATGACTATTTAGGACAATAATAATCTCAACCCGCTTACACGTGTATAGGGACTCGAACGTTCCTTAGGAACGCTCTGAGTCTGATGCTTGAGATGACTATTTAAGACAATAATGACTCCAAACCGATTAGACATGTGCTAAACCTAGATTGGTTCCTAGTCACGCTCTGAGTCGGATATCTGGGATGACTATTTAGGATAATAATCTCGAACGGCTTGGACGTGCACAAAACCTAAATTGGTCCCTTGCCATGCTCTGAGTCGGATGTATGGATAAACATTTAGGATTTCTATTTATTTAATTTTTGCTTGTTTGCTTTGATTTGAAATTTAAATTTGGTAAAATCCATATTTAATGCGATGACTGATTTTGAATGTCATAGAGTCTCGACCAAAGAGACGGGACTGGAGTGCAAGGTGCAAGTCCCCTTGCCGGAGAGTTGATGAACTTGTATGATATCAAATGCCATTAATGTTAGTCCCTGAGAAGATGGTTTTGATGATGAAAACCTTAGAATAATATTATAAAATATAACCATGTAGGTACCAAGAATGAAGACTGTATAGTATAGAGATTCAAGATATCAAGATCGAAGACTCATGAGTATCAAGATTATCAAGGGTTCAAGATTTCAATAATAAGTAATTTAATTAGGAATTTTGTTAAAACTCCTAGAAAAGCACCGGCATCATAAAATCCAATTTATTCGTGGAATGGAATCCACTTCGAGCCTGTTAAAGGGATGGAACCCTAAGTAGGATTGAACCTACGAAAAATCTAGTGGAACATTTTTTGTATCCACTAACTTTTATTCAAATGTTTTTTTACAAAATTATATCTTGTTTTCAAAGTGATTTCAAAATCTTCCTTTTAAAATAATCAAAAACATCTATCCTGGTTTTAAATATTTTTAGCCTCAAAATAAAATTTGTTGAGTCACAGACTCTATGAAGTTTTTTGATTTCTGACAAAGAAAGAAAGGCAATCGACAAAACGAAGACATCATGGCTATAAAGAGGCACAAAAGAGCTACATATAGTATTCTAAATTATAGGTTGATTATTTGATGTTATAATAGTGATAAACTTGTTAAAATCTATCCTCAAATAATCATGCATCTCAAGGGAATCAATATATACAACTAAATTGCAGTTGCACATTCTGTGTGCAACTTTACAGGGACCGGTCGACCGGTCATAATCTAGGCGGTCGACCGTTCCAGTATAAGTTGCACACTGTAACGTGCACACATGCACATAACGACTATATATTTGAATTCCTGTCTACTGGTCATTTTTTGACCTATCGACCGTTTTTAAACAGAGAGCAACTTTTCCAAAAGACACTTCTTTCTCCAAAGGTTGCATCTCTTACCTTTCATCAATGATCATATCTCTTAATGGAAACTGCTCACAAAGAGTTACAACCATTCTTCTCTATATAAACTCATCTAAATCATTGATTCAAAAAACATGATTATATATGCTTTTTACTCTAATCTCTGATCTTACTTTCTACATACTCCTGCATTCTAAAAGCTCTCAATTATTTTAATTGCTTATTGAATCATTGAAATTATTTCATATCTTTTGATTCAATAAGTAATATACTTCCCTTAATCTTCACAAAACATCATTCACATACTTTGAGGATAAGATTATAGGAAGGGTGTACTACAAGTGACAAATCCGTGTTTTCCAGAGCACAAGTTGTCAACAACAATTGTATTTGTTCTTTTGTTGAAGTCCTCAGGTGTTGTAAGAGGTAAGTGTTGAAGTCCTCCGTGTTGTAAGAGGCAAGTGTTGAAGTCCTCAGTGTATTAGAGGCGTGAAATCCCGTTCGTCTGCTCGGGTGTTGTAAACCTGTTCCTCCAGGTAAATCGAGGTAGTTGATAGTGAAAATCCAGATAGAAGTCTGGGACTGGACGTAGGACGGTGTTCCGAACCAGTATAAAAATCTCTGGTGTGATTTTTCTAACTTTTATTTTATAATCTCTGGTGTGATTTTTCTAACTTTTATTTTACTTTGCTACTATCATCTATTTCCGCATTTATATTATATTCCATATTACACGATCCGTGTGTACTATATTAGCACGTACACTGCCACTTTCATTTGGTATCAGAGCAAGGTCATCACATAACCGTAACACAGTTATATGATATATTCTTGTAATATGGCAAATAACGCAAGTACTAGCACTCAGAACACCACATACATGGAAGGTCAATCGACACAAAGACCTCCATTTTTCAATGGTCTTAACTATAGTTATTGGGCAACACGTATGTCATTCTTTATGCAATCAAATAGCTATGATACTTGGAATGCCACTCAAAGAGAAATAGTGAATCCAACAACTGATTATTCAGAATGGACTGCGGCTGAGAAAACGGCAGCAGCCATAAATGCAAGAGCAATAAATATGTTGTTCTGTGCATTAGACCAAAATGAATATAACCGTGTTAGTATCTGCACTACTGCATATCAAATTTGGCAAACGCTAAAAACCACTCATGAAGGTACCAACAAGGTTAAACAAGCCAAAATAGCCATGCTGAAAAGTCAATTTCAAAATTTCAAAGTGAAACCAAATGAGACAATCAATGATATGTATTCACGGTTTCAAACTATCCACCATGCACTTATTGGCTTAGGACAAAAATATTCTGATTTTGATGTTGTTTCAACAGTCCTACATTCTCTGACTAGTGAATGGGAAGGAAAAGTATTAGCAATTGAAGAAGCTAATGACCTTTCCGTCATGAAGCCAGATGAATTGATAGGAAATTTAATGTCCTATGAAGCGAATTTGCAGGCTAGAAAAGAACAGAAAGAAGAAAAGAAAAATGTAGCATTTCATGTTGAGAAAGATGAAAATGAATCAGACTCTAAAGACGAAGATTTGGCATTCATTGCGAAAGGATTCAAAAAATTCCTAAAATATCGAAAAGCCAGTCGTTACAATAAAAGGAAATCTGGATCAAATAAACCATCTTCATCTGCTATAGAATGTTTCAACTTCCACAAAAAGGGACACATGCAGAAGGATTGTCCAGAACAAAAGAAGAAGTCAGAAAATGACAAATTCAAATATAAGAAGGACAAATCAAAGAAACGAGCCTTCTCAGTAACATGGGATGATTCAGAGTCATCTTCATCAGAAAGTGAAAGTGATTCGGAAAATGAACAAGCTAATGTTTGTTTTATGGCAACAGAAGATGAGGTACAAATTCCTACATTTGATAATTACTTGATATTAATGCTGAATTGATAGTCAAATATAAAGACATAAAACGCCAATTAAAAGTAGTAAAAGCAGATTTAAGTAGAGCAGAGTTTGAACGAGATATGTTAAAAGATGAGAAGAAAATATTAGAAGAGGAACTTGAAAAAATTCAAGAATCATCATCTAATGTTGACTCTCAACTATCTCTTTTGAGTCAAGAAATAGAAGCTCAAAAAGAGAAAAATAATGCTCTCACTACTGAAAATCATGAGCTTAAGGCAAAAGTCAAAATTCTAGACCTAGAAAAAGCTAGTTTACAAACAAAGTTTGATGACATTACTCAAAATGTTTCTAACTTTAACAAAGGTCGAGAAAATTTGACAAAAATCATTGAAAACTCACAATCTGCATCAAATAAACAAGGTCTGGGATATAAGAAACAAGAAATCAAGGGTAATAAAAGAAAGAAGAAAGTACAAAAGATTAAAGTTAAGAAAAATCTTAGTTTATTATGTTCCAAACCAAAACCAGTTGTGAAATTTCAAAAGAAAAATACAAAGACTATCAAAATATGGGTTCCTAAAACAAATAACAATTTGATTAGGAACAAATACATTCAGCAATTCATGAATACTATGTATCTTAATAATAATTATATATATAAAGGGGATACCGGACCCATATGGGTTTGGACTCCTAAGACCTAACCCTTAGGACCCTATAAAAAGTGGGTACCATAGACTTAATTCTATTTTTTGCAGGTCCCACTTAAGAAAAGAGGAAAGTGGATATTGGACAGTGGTTGCTCGAAGCACATGACGGGAGACAAGAGCTTATTAACAAATATTACATACTCAGATGGTGGCTCCGTCACTTTTGGAGACAATTCAAAAGGCTATATCATCGGCAAAGGCGATGTGAGCAATTGCTGTACATCTAACTTACCTCTTATTACAAATGTCACGCTAGTTAAAAATTTAAAACACAATTTACTTAGTATTAGTCAGTTATGTGACAAAGGTTTTACAATCTCCTTTTCGAATAATAAGTGTAGTATCTTAGATAAAGACCACAATTTAGTTTTCGAAGGTTATAGAGACAGAAATATATATATTCTGAATATGAATATTAATCATAATTCAGATATGTGTCTTGTGGCTAATGATAATGATCCATGGCTATGGCACAAACGCTTCTGTCATATAAACTTCAAAACTATTAACAAGCTAGCCAAAAACAATCTAGTTAGAGGTCTACCCAGGATTAGTTATAAAAACGATAATTTTTGTGATGCCTGTCAGATAGGAAAATTGACCAGATCATCATTCAAGTCAAAAAGGGTCATATCAACATTACAACCACTTGAACTACTACATATGGATTTATTCGGACCAACACAGGTTCAGTCAATAAAACATAATAGATATGTATTTGTAATAGTTGATGACTATTCTCGTTATACATGGACTATTTTTCTGAAAAACAAGAGTGACACTTTTGACCATTTCAAATCTTTCGTCAAAAGAATTCAAAAATCAAAAGGGCTAAAAGTTAAAAACATAAGAAGTGATCATGGTAGTGAGTTTGAAAATAACAAATTTGAACATTTTTGTACAAAAAAAGGTATTAAACATAATTTTTCGTTTCCTAGAACTCCAGAACAAAACGGAGTTGTAGAACGGAAAAATCGAACATTACAAGAATGTGCAAGAACGTTATTAAATGGATCCACTTTACCAAAACATTTCTGGGCAGAAGCCGTCGCTACTGCGTGTTATGTTTTGAATCGTGTATCCATTCGACCACTCACCAAAAACACGTCTTATGAATTATTTAACGAAAGGAAGCCAAATATATTTTATTTCAAAGTATTTGGTTCAAAATGTTTTATTTTAAATACAAAAGACCATCTTGGAAAGTTTGATCCGAAAGCTGATGAAGGTATATTTGTCGGTTATTCGGAAAGAAGCAAAGCGTATCGTATTTTCAATAAACGAACCAAAACTATTGAAGAATCTCTTCATGTTTCTTTCGATGAATTCTTTAAACCTTCTCAATCAAAACCAGATAATGATGAAACTATATTTACTGACACTCCTCTCTTCACAAATTATGACTCTGACTCTGAAAATCTTATTGACAATATTTCCCAACAACAACCAGTTTGTGAGATACGTTCCCCTCCAAGATTATTGAGACACCATCCGGTTCAAAATGTAATTGGCGAGGTTAACTCACAAGTAAGAACTAGGAATCAATTACATCAAATGGGTCATGTTGCGTTTCTATCAAATATCGAACCTAAGAATCCAAAAGAAGCTGCTACAAATGATTACTGGATCATTGCCATGCAGGAAGAACTAAATCAGTTCGAGCGCAATGATGTTTGGGAACTTGTTCCAAGGCCAACTGATCAGTCAGTTATTGGTACTAAATGGGTTTATAAAAATAAGGCCAACGAACAAGGAAATATAACCAAAAACAAAGCAAGATTAGTAGCACAAGGGTATAATCAGGAAGAAGGTATCGATTATGAAGAAACTTTTGCACCAGTTGCTCGACTAGAAGCTATTAGAATTCTATTATCTTTTGCTTGTCACCATAACTTCAAACTTTATCAGATGGATGTCAAAAGTGCATTTATAAATGGATTTATCAAAGAGAATGTATATGTCGAACAACCTCCCTTGTTCGTACATGAAAAATATCCTGACCATGTATTCAAACTTAAGAAAGCTCTGTATGGTTTAAAACAGGCACCTCATGCTTGGTATGAACGATTACGTAGCTATCTTATTAACTCAGGATTTCAAATAGGCAAAGTCGATCAAACTTTGTTTATTAAACATTCTCAAAAGGATATTCTAGTTATCCAGATATATGTAGACGACATCATCTTTGGTTCAACAAACGATAAACTCTGCAAAGAATTTGCAAGTATTATGACCAAAGAGTTCGAAATGTCTCATATGGGAGAACTATCATATTTTCTTGGACTTCAAATCAAGCAACTTCCGAATGGTATCTTTATCAATCAAGAAAAATATTGTGGAAATCTTATCCAATGCTTCGGATTAGAAAATACATCTGGTAAACCAACTCCTATGAGTACAACTACACATCTTGAAAAAGATGAAAATGGTAAGAGTGTTGACCAGAAATTATATCGAAGCATGATTGGTTCTCTTCTTTATCTTACAGCAAGTCGTCCAGATATATTGATGAGTGTTTGTCTATGTGCACGCTTTCAAGCAGATCCAAAGGAATCACATCTACGAGCAGTAAAACGCATAATTCGTTATCTTAATAATACCAAAGATTTCGGTCTTTTTTATCCAAAAGAATGTCCATTTGAATTAGTATCATATAGTGATGCTGATTTTGGCGGATCACAAACGGATAGAAAAAGTACAAGTGGTACGTGCCATTTTATTGGAAAATCACTTGTCTCTTGGTTTAGTAAGAAACAGAATTGTGTTTCACTATCAACATGTGAAGCTGAATATATATCAGCGGCTCTCGCTTGTACTCAAGTACTATACATGCAACAAACACTTCAAGATTTTGATATTCATTTATCAAATTCAATTATATACTGTGATAACACAAGTGCTATAAATCTCTCTAAGAATCCAGTGAATTATTCTAGAACCAAACACATTGATATCCGTCATCATTTCCTTCGAGATAATATTGAAAAAGGAAATATATGTCTTGAATATGTCCAAACTGACAATCAATTAGCGGACATTTTTACTAAGCCTCTGCTCGAATCTAGTTTTATTAGATTACGAAGAGAGCTTGGTTTAATTTCAAAAAAAGATCTTGACTAGTAATTACTAATGATCGTCTTGTCTTTTGGTTATATTTTAACTATAGCTTTTGCTTAAGCTATTTTTAACACTGAATATGAGCCTCTGCTTGCTTTAATGGTTAATTTTCTTTATTCATTTTCATCCACAGACTTATTTACAAGGAAACTCTTTATAAGCCTGTAATTTTTTTTTCCTTTATTCATTTTCCTACGAATAAGACTCTATACATAATTCTCTATGGCTCACATTTGTGATAAATGTGCTCAAGAATCACACATTTCCATTACAAGTTCTGAGTCAGAGGAGTATTATTCTCCCAAAACACCAAAACAAAAACCAAGTTATCATCATCAATGCTCTCGTATTCCTGGTAGTACACCAACCTCAAAACGAGTAAAGAAGACGCTGTTTTGTTCTCCTCGTACCAAAGCACAGATCGACGAGATTCACCACTATCAGAAACATCAAATAGATCTTCAGCGACAGCTTCATTATGGGCAAAGCCAACTTTACCATGAGCAACAAAAAACATCGGCACGTTTATCTGTTTTAGAAAAGGTGGCATCATTCTTTTGTAGTTCCAACAAGCATGACATGCATGAACCAATGTCGTCTAGGCCATCAACATCTAGGAGTCCTAACTCTTGGGATCGGAATTATGACAGGAATGAAGGTACTCAGAAAAACTGGAGTCCATGGGCAAAACGTATTGAAGAAAACAAAGATAATTCTAATGACGAACCTTTCACTTCTCATTAGATTTATATATACTCATTGTATTCTATTTTTTCTTTCCGTCACTCATGTAATAATACTTGTATTCTACAATAAGAGTGAAAATGTAGCACGATATATTCAAAAAAAAAATTGCACAACAGGGTATTATTCGGCATATTGTCAAACCGGTCGACCCCCCATATTGTAACCGGTCGACCATTTACCCTCTGGTTGAAAACGGTCGACCGGCCATAATCCATAGGTCGACCGGTTTACGAAGTTTCAGTTTTTTCTTGCTTCCTTTTATTCCTCTATCTTCCTCATTTTCTTACTTTCTGTACCTTTTCACCAAAACCCTAAAACCACTCCCCAAAATTTCAAAATTCCTATTCTCCAAATTCTCTAAAAATGGCTCCTCCACAAAAGAAATCCAAGAGAGGATCATCCTCCGGAACTTCATCAATCAATATCTCAGCAAAGAAATGGCTTGAAAACCCAGTGGCTATCTTAAGATGGAATCAAATGACTAACTACAAATTTCATCCGGGTTCTTTCATCAAGTTTGATGATTTCACGTCTTATGGAATTCGTAGGTTAGCCGATAACTCCAACATTTCTCCATTGATAGATTTTTCAGAAAACAATGTGGAAATAAATCATTTGATGATAAAATTGTTCTATGCCAACATGAACCTCGACGAGTATCAACCTGATAATCCGAACGGAGTCATTTGGTCTGTCGTCTGTGGCAAACAAATTTTTATCACTCATGATAGGATTGCCTCTATATTTGGTATACCAAATCAAGGCGATGAGTTTTCATCTAATTTCTGTGAAGTCTTCACTCGCAATAGAATCAGCCATCAGTTCATAGAGGACAACAGTGATGGCACAAAGTCTATTGGACTTCGACCCACCGCCAAACTACTACATCGCGTCTTGATGCATTCTCTGTTTCCTAGACTAGGAAATTACGATGCTATATATAAAGAAAACTTCAAGGCTCTCTATGCTATTTATGGGGATATCCAAATTAATTGGGTTCATATGCTTTTTGACGAAATTCTCAAGGTAAATAACTCTACGCGACCTCATTTTTTCTACAATGAATATATCATGCGTATTTTACTAGCTTGTGGGGGTAAAGCCTCCTGACTCCGCCACCTCGAAACCAAAATGTATTGATTCCGTAACCATCAAACGCATGAAGCTTCCTCCTCCTTACCTTGAGATTATGCCGTTTGAACTATGGCAACAAAGAGGTCCAACAAAACAAAAAGCTACACTCTCGACCTCGTTCCGATGAAGTTAAACTGTTAAAATCAAAATCATCCACAAAAGAATCACTTGAAACTATTGCGCGTAACCAATTCTTGCTTGAATCACGTCTCAAGCGCATGGACACAAAAATTGATAAACGCTTCAATAAGGTCAAGTCATTCTTTGGTATGTTATGGGATGCTATATCATGTACCACATCCACCTCTGTTCAAGCACAAGACCCAGGAAAACGTCCTGCTCCTCCTGTTTTCAACTGGACATCATCTGAGGAGTCTACTGGTATGAGTGGACATGGACATGGAGAATCATCTAGAGGGAACAATGATGAAGAAGAAGAAGATGATGACGATGATGATGATGAAGAGGAGATAGGATCTGCCTCATCTTAGATTCTATTGTCTATTATGGTTTAGTACTTTAAAAACATCAATCGACACTTGTACTAAATAGTGTCGTTATTTTTATTTTTTGTTTGACATTATGGTCTGTATTATACTCTGGTATGTTTTGGATGTGTTAAGTTTTATTTTGCTATGCATATTATGGTAATTACACTCCTATATTATTCCAGTATCTGTTACTCCTTTTTGTCGATGACAAAGGGGGAGAAAGGGCTAACAATTGTTTGCAGGAATATACATATATATACAGAATTCTCAGAGGGAGATCACATACTCAGGGGGAGATTCAGATTTTCAGATATATATTGTCATCAATCAAAAGGGGGGAGAATGTTTAGTCACAGACTCTATGAAGTTTTTTGATTTCTGACAAAGAAATAAAGGCAATCGACAAAACGAAAACATCATGGCTATAAAGAGGCACAAAAGAGCTACATATAGTACTCTAAATTATAGGTTGATTATTTGATGTTATAATAGTGATAAACTTGTTAAAATCTATCCTCAAATAATCATGCATCTCAAGGGAATCAATATATACAACTAAATTGCAGTTGCACATTCTGTGTGCAACTTTACAGGGACCGGTCGACCAGTCATAATCTAGGCGGTCGACCGTTCCAGTATAAGTTGCACACTGAAACGTGCACACATGCACATAACGACTATATATTTGAATTCCTGTCTACTGGTCTTTTTTTAACCTATCAATCGTTTTTAAACAGAGAGCAACTTTTCCAAAAGACACTTCTTTCTCCAAAGGTTGCATCTCTTACCTTTCATCAATGATCATATCTCTTAATGGCAACTGCTCACAAAGAGTTACAACCATTCTTCTCTATATAAACTCATCTAAATCATTGATTCAAAAAACATGATTATATATGCTTTTTACTCTAATCTCTGATCTTACTTTCTACATACTCCTGCATTCTAAAAGCTCTCAATTATTTTAATTGCTTATTGAATCATTGAAATTATTTCATATCTTTTGATTCAATAAGTAATATACTTCCCTTAATCTTCACAAAACATCATTCACATACTTTGAGGATAAGATTATAGGAAGGGTGTACTACAAGTGACAAATCCGTGTTTTCAAGAGCACAAGTTGTCAACAACAATTGTATTTGTTCTTTTGTTGAAGTCCTCAGGTGTTGTAAGAGGCAAGTGTTGAAGTCCTCCGTGTTGTAAGAGGCAAGTGTTGAAGTCCTCAGTGTATTAGAGGCGTGAAATCCCGTTCGTCTGCTCGGGTGTTGTAAACCTGTTCCTCCAGGTAAATCGAGGTAGTTGATAGTGAAAATCCAGATAGAAGTCCGGGACTGGACGTAGGACGGTGTTCCGAACCAGTATAAAAATCTCTGGTGTGATTTTTCTAACTTTTATTTTATAATCTCTGGTGTGATTTTTCTAACTTTTATTTTACTTTGCTACTATCATCTATTTCCGCATTTATAGTATATTCCATATTACACGATCCGTGTGTACTATATTAGCACGTACACTGCCACTTTCAAAATTTATTTTCAAAATCAAATTATCCTTGGTTTTAAACTATCTTTTAATAATAATAATATACTTAACTTTTAATATTTATACTTAGATTTAAACATAAAATTATAGTAAAATTTTGTAAAAATATTATTCTCTATATTTATTTATGTATTTTAACTATAGTTATTTATATTTATAAAGTTTAAAAAATAGTTTTAATACAAGATAGAAGTTATTTTCAAAAGTAAAAAAAATCACCAAAAATACCACAGGCTTGCCAACAACCCCTAGGACCCCTTGTCGACAAGGTGGCAGTTGATTTCAAAAATTTGAATTTCAAAAGAAGTATCTATTCGTCATATCCTTTCATGAATGGAAATGGCTGTTGTTCTACTATAAATAAGGGCAGTTTTAAACAAATTTAAATTTAAATTTTTTCTGATTTCACTCCTCTTCTTCTTCCACATTTCCTTATATACATTTTTACCATTATTCTGCCAAAATCAACATTGAATCTAACTAGATCATTTCTGTTTTGATTCCCTATCACTATCTCGACAAGATCTCAGTGCTATTTAGAGTTATAGGCTTCTTTGTAATAAATTAAGTGAGAAAAGGTGTGATTGTAGCCTGTGAAATCAATCGAGTGAGAAAGTGTGTGATTGTAGCCTATGAAATCAATTGGGTGAACTTGTTGCTTGTAAAATCAAGTATCCCTACCCGGAGGATTGTGAATCTGGAGTGGTGTACCTCGTGGCCTTGAAATCGATGGTGTAATTGTACAATTTCTTTTGAAAGGAAATCCGTACTTGTGTGCGGGACTGGACGTAGGGTAACTTCGAACCAGTATAAAATCCGGTGTGTTCTTTCCTTTATTGCTTTTTACTTTATTTCTGCATCTGTGTTTGATTATGTGATCATATCTGTGTCTGAATATTGCATACATTTGTGTTCAAATTAACATAAACTCAAAAAGATTTTGTAATTCCTTTAAACACTATTCGCCCCCCTCTAGTGTTAATTTTAGCCTTAAGATCCATAATCCGCATTTCTCACATTTGGTATCAGAGGAAGGTTTTCAAAGTTTCATAATTTGAATTTTGAAATTTTTTCAAAGTGACTACCAACACTGGTACTGTTAACACTACCAACACTGGTTCTATTATCCCTGTCACTAGTTCATTTGTAGAAGGTCAGTCTACTGTCAGACCACCACTTTATAATGGTAGTAACTATGCATATTGGGCATGTAGGATGAAAATATATTTACAATCTATAGGACTAGACACTTGGAATGTCACATAGACTGAATATTCTGAACCCACAACTGATTTTGCACAGTGGACTGCTGAGAAAAAGACTGTTGCACAAAATAACTCTAAAGCAATGAATATTCTATTTTGTTCACTTGATAGAAATGAATTTAATAGAGTGTCAGTTTGTAAGTCTGCATATGAAATCTGGAAAACTTTGCAAGTTACTCACGAAGGAACAAGCAAAGTTAAACAGACCAAACTTTCCATGCACACAAACCAGTTTCAATTATTTAAAATGAATTCTAATGAGTCCATTTCAGATATGTGTAGCAGATTCCAGAATATTGTGCGTTCTCTAATATCCTTGGGAAAGGAATTTTCGCAAGAAGATCAAGTCAGAAAAATCTTAAATTCTCTTACTCCAGAATGGGATCAAAAGACACTTGTGATCGAAGAGGAAAATGACATCAGTACCTTAAAGATAGAAGAATTAACTTGAAATCTAATGTCGTTTGAAGTCCAAATGATTGAGAGAAGAGAAAGCAAAGCATCTGAAAAGAAATCAATGGCGTTCAATGCATTTACCGATGGATCAGACTCAAACAACGATAATCATGAAGAGATGGCCCTTATGGCCAAGAATTTTCGGAAATTCCTGAAATACAGAAAGATAAATAATCTCAAGAGAAACAACTATAAGAATCTGAAAATTAGAATGTAGTGCCAAACAATATCAAATGTTTCAAATGTGACGAAGCAGGCCATATCAAAAGAGATTGTCCGTATCCAAATAGGCAAAATCTTCCTATAAACAATGATTTCATAAAGAAACGAAAACGTGCATTTACTGCTACTCTAGATGACTCAGACTCGTCTTCAAGCGATGATGATCAGAAGATAGATAATTCAAATATGTGTTTCACGGCAGTTCACGACTTCGATGAATTCAGAGAAACAGATTCAGAAAAAGGTACATGTTTACAATACATTGGTTGAAATTGCATGCTTAGAATTAGATGCTTGATTGATTGATTTTGAATTGGTGTGTTGTTTGAATTTTAAAATTTTTATTTTTATTTTTACTATTATTTTTTTACTATTATTTTATTATTATTTTTTATTTTTTATTTTTAATAGTATCATAATATTTTATGGAATATACTATAATTCTAGTAATATTCCAGATATATATATACATTAAAAATAATGAATATATATATATATATTTATATATGTATATATTAGAATACATTAAAAAATAATCATGGAAATTCAAAGACACCTGTCGACAAGGCCCCCACCATGTTGTCGACAAGGGTACAGAAATTTGAAACTCAAAATTTGAATTCAAAATGTTGAATTTCCCTCCATCTTTTCACTTCATTCAATTCTCTGAAAAGTCACCTTTTGACAAGAGAACATGTCATTTGAGAATCTATTTATTCACTATCTGTTATTACAACTTTTCACTCTCATTTTCAAATTCAAACTCTTATCTCAAAATTTCAAGCTCTCTACTCTCTACTCTAATGGCTTCTTCAAGCAACCCTTCCACAATGAGAATTTCCAAAAAGATAAAAGTGCAACTCTACAATGATCCGGAAGCTATAAAAGCATATATCAACTATGCTAACTATGGAAAAGTCCATCCCGAGAAGTTTGCTTTATTTCAAGATTTCTCTACTTATGAAATCGACTCTCATTTTGCAAACAATCAAGTTTTTAGTCTTGTTAATGCTTCTCGAAATGATTTTGTTTGATATCCAAATCTTGTTAAAATTTTCTATGCAAATCTCAACCGTGGATTTTATAATGGAAATGATGATGAAATTTGAAGTAGTGTCAAAGGCACTAGAATCGTTTTAAATTGTGATCTTTTGGGTACCATTCTCAATTGCAAGAGCACGAGAATGGATCTTTCTAGTTTTAATATCGATGGAAATGATCGTGAGACATTTCATCACATTTTTGAAGGAAAGAATTACTTTGAATTCAAAAATCGAAACTTTCGACCAAAAGCTAGAATTGTTAATCTTCTTTTACAACATACTTTGACCCCAAGATCGGGGAGTTTTAACAATCCAACTTCAAAAGTTTGCAAAGCACTTTTTGCTATTTTTGAAAATTATGATATTAATTGGGCACAAGTTATTTTGGATGAATTTCGTCCCAAAAATCTTGAAATGAGTGAAAACACTTTGTATCATGGAATCTATCTCACTCGGATTTTTAACTATTTTGGAGTAGATTTCAAAAGAGAAGAATTTGTTTCAAGAAAGGTTTTTAATCACTCAAACATTTCTATTATGAAAATTCCATTTGTTTTTCAACCTTATGAGACTCTTGCAGAAAAGGAAGAGCGTTTGGCTCATGAGGAGATGGAAGAGGAGGAAGAAGAAGAAGGGGATGAAATGGAAATTGAAGAAGAAGAAGAAGAAGGAGAAACCTATTTGGAAAGCATTGACTATCCTCTTAATCCAAACAACAAAACCTTACTAAAAAATCAAAAGACCATTGTCGAGAATCAACGGATTCTTAAACGATCCGTTAGTAAGAAATTGGATAAAATGTCATCCAAGATGAACAAGTTTTTCTCCAAAGGCAGCAAGAAGCTTGGATTATCTTCATCTTCGTCATCCTCTAACTAGTTCTACCTATCTTGTTGTATTATTTTTATGATTTGAATGTTCGTGTAGTTCTTAATGTTTAATCATTGTATCGTTCTATTATGAAATGAAATTGAATTACTTTTCTGTTCTCTCGCTTATCCTATCTCCAGAAAAAATGTTAGTATATTATATAAATATATATACATATACACAATTATTCACAAAATCAAAATAAGTCATCAAAACCCCTGTCGACAACCTACCCTTGACCATGTCGACATGTACTGGTCAAAAATAACTTTTCATTTTAAATTTGAAATTTGAATAACTACCTTATGTCTATTCATTTCAAACGAATTTCTACACCTATAAATACCTATTTCTTCCAGAATTCATCACTCAGAATTATTTCTTATCTACTTTATCTAATTCTTCTCACAAACTCAAATATGGCTAATCCAATTCATAATTTGACCGAGAATCTTGAAGAAACCCTTAATTCTTTCAAGAATATTCTTTCTTTCATTCTTCGTAACCAGCGACACTTAGAATTGAATCAAATGCAGATAATCAAGGAGCAAGAAAAGCATTTCGATGCGATATGATGGATGATTTCCTCCCTGCACAAAGATAATAATGAAGCACATCCTCCTGTCTCTCTCACCAATGATAATGAAAATGGGGATGCCATTAAAGCAGACCCTATATTTGGAGAACAAGGATGGGTGGAAGTTCCTCGTAATGTTTGATTTTATTTGATTGCTTTGCTTGATTATAATTGATTGCTTAATTTGATTTGATTTGGTTTGGTGTGGATTGATATTTGGTGTGCAAAACATGTATAAAAACACATTGATATTTATATGATCTTTGATTAGTCATCATGTCTATCAGTAGAATTATCTCTTAATCTATCTATTATATTCTCCATTGAATATTGTATTAATGCAAGTATTTTAGTACAAGAATAAGGGGGAGTTATGTAGTTTGGATTTAGTTTTTGTTGATGACAAAGGGGGAGAAGTATAAAATAGGATAGTTAGGCATAGATTAAGGAGGAGTTATTTGCTTTAGGGGGAGTTATTAGGATAGAAGTAATATTTTATAAACAAAGGTTGTCATCATCAAAAAGGGGGAGATTGTTAGTCCCTGAGAAGATGGTTTTGATGACAACAACCTTAGAATAAGATTGTAAAATATAAATATTAACACTATAGTTTAGATATATACGTATATACAGGATTTAACCATGCAGGTACCAAGAATGAAGACTGTACAGTATAGCGATTCAAGATATCAAGATTGATCACTCATAAGTATCAAGATTACCAAGAGTTCAAGATTTCAATAATAAGTAATTTAATTAGGAATTTTGTTAAAACTCCTAGAAAAGCACTGGCATCTTAAAATCCAATTTATTCGTGGAATAGAATCCACTTCGAGCCTGTTAAAGGGATGTAACCCTAAGTAGGATGGAACCTACGAAAAATCTAGTGGAACATTGTTTTGTATCCACTAACTTTTATTCGAATGTTTTTTTTAAAAATTATATCTTGTTTTCAAAATGATTTCAAAATCTTCCTTTTAAAAAAATCAAAAACATCTATCCTGGTTTTAAATATTTTTAGCCTTAAAATAATCTTTATTTTCAAAAATCAAATTATCCTTGGTTTTGAACTTTTTTTAATAGTAATATATTTAACTTTTAATGTTTATATTTAGATTTAGATATAAAATTATAGTAAAATTTTATAAAAATATTATTCTCTATATTTATTTATGTATTTTAACTATAGTTAGGTATATTTATAAAGTTTAAAAAATAGTTTTAATACAAGATAGAAGTTATTTTTAAAAGTAAAACAAATCACCAAAAATGCCATAGTGTGACGCCCCACCTCTATACCCACGCTAGCCAAGAACACTACGGTGTAGTGCTGTCGACTAGCACGGAGAATAAGGCTGTTGAGGAGCGACCATCCGTGTAATTGCTTTGTGCGAGCACCGATATGTCAGATAGTAAAAGCGTGCATTTCATTTCAGGAGGAAATCCGACATGCCGATGCAAACTCAAAGCTACTACACAGTGGCTATAATAGTCTAGGACAAAATATAAACTAATAACACAGATAATATGAATGCGGAACACAGATGAAACAAAAAAATATCATATACATATATAATAACTGATGTCAGTTACAATACATTTACACGGTACATGTGATACAACTACAACAGTCGACTCAGGAAGTTACATATACAAGTACATTAACGATTAATATACATGAATACATATATTCCTATACAATTTTACAGACTACTACAAATGACGACGACTACTCCAAAAGATATGAAAGAACTTCATAGCTTTAGCAGCAACCCAAAGCAGAATATCTACAACCTGAAATACTCGGTCTGACCTGAGTATTAAATTCAAAAGAAAATAATACTCGGGTCAGTCTAATTCAAACTCAGTTATTAGTGCACAGAAGCAATAATAATTAAATAATGAATAGACGACAGTCACAAAAATCTCACATATCCAATCCTTTTTATAAGAAATTGGATAATGATAAATATAACACATATCAATGTTAAACAGCGAATCAGCAGATTAAAGCAAATCATAATACAATTCAAATTATTGAATTGGAAATACGAAACAAATCCAGCAATTGAAAACATCAATTAAAATGTCAACTCAGGTAGGGCTGCAGTACACGCACGCGTGTACTGCCTCGCCACTACAACATATGGAAATACGCAAAAGATCCATAAATCAAAAGCAATTAGAATATCAACAAAAGCAATACCGGGTGGCTGCAGTTCACGCTTGCGTGCACTGCCTTGCCACCACAGTGATGATGTACCCAATGAATACCGTGTGGCAGCAGTTCACGCTTGCGTGCACTGCCGTGCCACTATAGTGATGAGGTACCAAATAAAGATTCACAAGCATCGCCGTGAATTTCATAAGGCCGAGTGTCGATTAAATTACAGAGAGAAATGCGAGGTCAAGCCCAATGAATTTTAGGCTCAACACAAGGCAATGAGCAAAGTAGCAAGTCATGTACACCAAAACAAAATCAAGAAACATATAAATGCACATGAACAAGTACTGTGCATGTACAATTGCACAGTTCAAAGTTAAAGTGAATACTACGAGATGGAACACCGGACCAATACACATGAATGCACAGTGCAAACAAATGCACTAAGTAAGTGCCACAGCGATCGTGACAACAAGCAACAGTGCAGCGTCAGATCGAGCACGATGCAAATACAATAAGACAACACATAACTCGAACAATCCCACTTAAATAAGTAGATCATAAATGCTCAAAGATAAGGAAATGCAGCAGTGACAGAGCTCACAACAGTGGTGAGTCAGGTACAACCACATGAAGGGACCAGGCCATAAAGAAAAAATCAAAATGGTCAAGCAATCCAAAATACAAGATAGCTCGGTGCACAGTATAAAATGAATCACGTTCATATATACTGTGCCACCTCTAAAACAATAAAAGCTGCTGTATGACGGCAGCAAAGCCAAACTATTAACAATAATGCAATGATCAAGCTACTGACCAGACACACAAGTGCACATAGGCACTGTTACTACATAAAGTCATCAAAAATGAAGGTGGGGGCACCATAAACATGGCACCACAACACAACATAAAAGAACATAGAGAGTCAGTACCCAACAGAGGCAAGTCCAAGTAAAACACATAGGAAAATTGAAATCAACAAGGTTGCATGCATGCATATGTATGAATACACATACATATTACACCAATTGAAACAGCACTTAGCATAGGCAATTGCCAAAGATAGTTCGATCAGAACCATTAAAACTGGGTCGAACCCAAAGTTAAAATGCAGCAAGCACAAATAAAGGCAAGGCAAAAATTGAATAGCAAGAACAAGTCAGAAATCAGGTCAGAGAAACAAACATGTGGAACAACAGCAAGTGATGTACACATGAATGCAACAATGAAACTTCTACACCAAAATGCATCAAGCAACCAGAATAGTCACTTGAGAATATGATCTGTCTCAAAATATAACAAATACAACATGTATGCATGTAGTGACACTATAAAATCACGCTGCAACATGTACGCAATGACGACCAGGTAGCAACAGAGAATCAAGAAAGACTCGAGTGCTACAAAACTCAAAATCAATGTGTGAACATGAAAATTAAAACCAATGTATAGTTCGAATAAATTTGCATCAGCAAGGAATTGTTTTTAAAAGACTGCCAATGAACATCAACTAATCTGTTTAGTCAGACAAGGCAACCTAAACAAAGAATTTAAGGTAACAATTAAATGAACAAGCAGTAGCAATTTATACGAATTTTGCTTAGTGACTGGAATCAAATACATGTATCCACTTTGAAAAAACAGAGAACCAGCAAACCTAAATCAGTGCCATGGTGGTGGGTTCGAACAAAACTCAATAGTACGAGGTCGAGCATTGTTGAAGACAACATAAAAAATCGAACACGGCAAAAGTCGAACAAGCCAAATTCCAAAACAGTTAGAGCCATGATATTCACGAATTCATTTCAACAAGAGTCAGGAAATCAAAGCAACAAAGGAAAAAGAAATCGACTTGAATTAGATGTGAGTGTAAGGCCACTCACCTTGTCGACGAATTGAAGCAGAAATGGTTACGAATCTAGCGGCCGCGAGCACCACGAGAGACGAGCAACCATCAGAATCGAAACCCCCAAATTGGAGCGAAGAAACGAAGCCCTAAATGTTAGAAGAGGGGGAACGAACGAGACCGCCATTTTCTTCCTTCGTTCGTTTTAGAGCTAGTGAATGGGAAAAATGAAAGAAAGGGGGACGGGTTTTAAAAATAAAAAGAGAACGACAATTAGCCCTGTAAATTTTCACGGCCCAATAATAAATGGACCACCATTTAATTTCTCAAAGCCCATCAATCTCACTAAAAATTTGTAAAGGAATTTTAATTCAAATTTAAAAACTTCATTAGGCAAATTTTGAACCATCTTAATCGTTTAAGTGTCGATTATAAATAGTTGCGAAGTACCGGGTTGTTACAGACTCCCCTCCTTAAAGAAATTGTGTCCTCCAATCATAAGGAATAAATAGACAAAAGGTAACAACCATAAGAGCATACCATCACAAGATGAAGAAATTCGAAATAGGAAGTTCACCATAAAGAACATGAAAGAGTAAGCTTGAACGTGTTTGCTCGATGAACTCTCAAGATTCATAATCAGGGTAGAGAACAAATTTCTCACCCAAAAATAATGATGCCAAATTTTTAAGAGCGAAATCAATAGCCACGAGCACTAGATCAAGAGTGACGTATCTAGTCTCAATAGGCATTAATGATTTAGAAACACAAGAGACAGCACGTTCTCTTTTGCAAGAGAATGGCATGCAAACTAACACGATTAGCATTGGTACAAACGATAGAGTCTTGGTTCCCACGGGAATCACCAGAATAGAAGTGTCGGAAAAGAGTTGTTTTAAATAATATTCTTTCCCGAAAAGCTAAATCTTTCGAAATTTACAATTTACTTTATGTAATTATCTTTTCAGAAAATTTTAAAATTCAATTTATTGTGTCTGATTGTCTCATCAAAGCGTCTAGGAGATTCCTATCGATAACGTTGATCAAGCGCATCGACCAGAATTCTTAAAGCACTCAATGGGCAATACAATCACAAAATATTCTCTTAATTTCATAAAAGGAATTTACAAATTTTCACCCTCAAACGGACAAGTCCGGAATTAAACGAATCAGTAAAAGAAAGGGGTCATAGTCCTCGATTTTGCTGAAACGTTTAAATCGCTTCCTCATTCTTTTGAAAGCGTAAACTATAAAAATTTTGAAAACGATTTTTATTTTGAAACAATTTTTAAAACACTTGATATCAGTAGCAACTTCGATAAGTGGATTTTCATTCATCAAAAGTGTCACAAGAATCTTCTCAAAGATAGAAAGGGATATCATACCCTAAACTTGTACTCATAACAAGTCAATGTCACACGAATTCACCAATGCACAAGAATTGATAAAACTTATCAATAGAAATCACGAAAATTGGTGAAGCACAAATTCTAGAAATCTACACAAGAAATCCAGAAATCACAAGATAAGAGTATGAAAACTCGAACGGGAGTATGAAAACTCGAATGAGAGTATGAAAACTCGAACGGAGTATGAAAACTCGAAGGAGAGTATGAAAACTCAAACGGAGTACGAAAACTCGAACGGAGTATGAAAACTCGAACAGAGTATGAAAACTCGAACGGAGTATGAAAACTCGAAGTAGAGTATGAAAACTCAAACGGAGTATGAAAACTCGAAGGAGAGTATGAAAACTCGAACGGAGTATGAAAACTCGAACGGAGTATGAAAACTCGAACGGAGTATGAAAACTCGAACGGAGTATGAAAACTCGAACGGAGTATGAAAACTCGAACGGAGTATGAAAAATCGAACGGAGTATGAAAACTCGAACGGAGTATGAAAACTCAAACGGAGTATGAAAACTCGAACGGAGTATGAAAACTCGAACGGAGTATGAAAACTCGAAGTAGAGTATGAAAACTCAAACGGAGTATGAAAACTCGAAGGAGAGTATGAAAACTCACCTACACGCGAGCATGAAAATTCATCAAAACATGTAACGCATAACGAGAACGGGAGCACGAAAACTCACCTACACGCGAGCATGAAAACTCATCAGCACATGTAACGCAAAGCGAGAACGGGAGCACGAAAACTCACCTACATGCGAGCATGAAAATTCATCAGCACGTGCAACGCATAACGAGATCGGGAGCACGAAAACTCACCTACATACGAGCATGAAAACTCACCAAACGTGCAATGCAAAGAGAGAACGGGAGCACGGAATCTCACCTACACGTGAGCATGAAAATCACCAACACGTGCAACGCAAAGCGAGAACGGGAGCATGGAATCTCACCTACACGCGAGCATGAAAAATCATCAACACGTGCAACGCAAAGCGAGAACGGGAGCACGGAATCTCACCTACACATGAGCATGAAAATCACCAACACGTGCAACGCATAACGAGACGCTATCTCATGGTTGCAAGCCAATAATTTTGACACACGAATGGTTCGAAGACCGTGGGGCACTACCCCACATGTGTGAGTCGAAATCACACAGATTGAGGTCTAGACTAACCAAAATTCAAAAAGGTATGTGTGAGTGGAATCACACAAGTGGTGTCTAGTCTAACCTCGCAAACAAAAGGAAAGTATGTGTGAATGAAATCACACAAATGGTGTCTAGACAATCCTCAAAGCCCAAAAGATATGTGTGAGACGAAATCACACCGATGAGGCCTAGTCTAACCGTAAAAATGATCGTCATGATCAACGAGAAGTGTCAATTACACTAAGTTAGTAAATGTAAAAGTTTAGCTTCATGTCCCATAACCACTTGCTTAACTTAAATATTTACGAACAAACTGTAAATCTTCACTAGAAAATTGTCACATGAGGTTCAATCGAACAAGTCCAAGAATTAACCGACGAAGTGAACGCAAGCGTTTCATACCACTTGTTTTACTAGGCCGTTTAATTAGATTTCTCATCCAAGTGAGGTAAAGGCTTGTATATACTAGCAGATTGAAAAACGGTTTAGGAAAAGAGTTTGATATTGAAAATAGAGTTAAAAACATTTTGATAAAAGAGTTTTGATATTTACTACTAGTATAGAAAACCTTTATATTTTTAAAGTGACAAATCACAAAAATGATTGTAGAAACAATCAATCACAAGAATTTCACATACGAAGACGTGAATAGAATCCAAAGAAATTGATACTGAACTCATCGAAAGGTATGTTCACAAAAATCCCGAAGAAAAGGTCATCAAAGTTGCTAATAAATGATAGCAACAAATCGGGAAATAATAAAGAATCGATTAAATTCGAAAACCAAATCAATTCACTAAGATTCACATTCGAAGACGTGAATAAAATCCGAAGAATTCGATTCCAATCCATCAAAGTAGGAATACCCAAAAATTCCTGAAATAGAAGTTATCAAAGTCGACAAAGGTGATAACAACTAATCGAAAAAGAAGAATCGATCGACAATTGGAAAAACGAAGCAAAACGAGCATAAATGCATGAATGACTTTAACAAAAGTAAAAGTCAAGTCAACGTCGATATCGACAAGGCAAAGTCCAAGACAATTTCTTTTATACCAAAGAAATTTTAAAACTATCAGAGAGAGGCACATGAAAACCAAAAACCATGGATAAGCAGACAGAGTCGACAATTGAAATGCAATTTGTCTCAAAGATTGATACCCAAAAACCCAATTGTATGGAGACTGCATTAAGTACACGAATCAGAGACAAGAATGCATATATACAGTAGTTCGAATAAACAATGCGAGTTCAAATTGAAGTGGTACGAGTTGCAGCAATATGCAACTTGGTAAAGCATATACACAATGATACTTAGCAGTGCATACAGAAATGAGCAAGTGCAATAGAGAATAGCAGCAATGCTCATGAATAAGAGTTAGGAATTCATACCTAACAAATCAAAGATGATCTTAAGCAAAGATGAGAGAGAAAACATCGACAAATAGTTGTAACACATGTACTATCTAAGTTATGTTTTATATTTGTTCTAAACCCCAGGCTCTGATACCAAGCTGTGACACCCCACCTCTATACCCACGCTAGCCAAGAACACTACGGTGTAGTGCTGTCGACTAGCACGGAGAATAAGGCTGTTGAGGAGCGACCATCCGTGTAATTGCTTTGTGCGAGCACCGATATGTCAGATAGTAAAAGCGTGCATTTCATTTCAGGAGGAAATCCGACATGCCGATGCAAACTCAAAGCTACTACACAGTGGCTATAATAGTCTAGGACAAAATATAAACTAATAACACAGATAATATGAATGCGGAACACAGATGAAACAAAAAATCTCATATACATATATAATAACTGATGTCAGTTACAATACATTTACATGGTACATGTGATACAACTACAACAGTCGACTCAGGAAGTTACATATACAAGTACATTAACGATTAATATACATGAATACATATCTTCCTATACAATTTTGCAGACTACTACAAATGACGACGACTACTCCAAAAGATATGAAAGAACTTCATAGCTCTAGCAGCAACCCAAAGCAGAATATCTACAACCTGAAATACTCGGTCTGACCTGAGTATTAAATTCAAAAGAAAATAATACTCGGGTCAGTCTAATTCAAACTCAGTTATTAGTGCACAGAAGCAATAATAATTAAATAATGAATAGATGACAGTTACAAAAATCTCACATATCCAATCCCTTTTATAATAAATTGGATAATGATAAATATAACACGTATCAATGTTAAACAGCGAATCAGCAGATTAAAGCAAATCATAATACGATTCAAATTATTGAATTGGCAATACGAAACAAATCCAGCAATTGAAAACATCAATTAAAATGTCAACTCAGGTAGGGCTGCAGTACACACACGCGTGTACTGCCTCGCCACTACAACACATGGAAATACGTAAAAGATCCATAAATCAAAAGCAATTAGAATATCAACAAAAGCAATACCGGGTGGCTGCAGTTCACGCTTGCGTGCACTGCCTTGCCACCACAGTGATGATGTACCCAATGAATACCGTGTGGCAGCAGTTCACGCTTGCGTGCACTGCCGTGCCACTATAGTGATGAGGTACCCAATAAAGATTCACAAGCATCACCGTGAATTTCATAAGGCCGAGTGTCGATTAAATTGCAGAGAGAAATGCGAGGTCAAGCCCAATGAATTTTAGGCTCAACACAAGGCAATGAGCAAAGTAGCAAGTCATGTACACCAAAACAAAATCAAGAAACATATAAATGCACATGAACAAGTACTGCGCATGTACAATTGCACAGTTCAAAGTTAAAGTGAATACTACGAGATGGAACACCGGACCAATACACATGAATGCACAGTGCAAACAAATGCACTAAGTAAGTGCCACAGCGATCGTGACAACAAGCAACAGTGCAACATCAGATCGAGCACGATGCAAATACAATAAGACAACACATAACTCGAACAATCTCACTTAAATAAGTAGATCATAAATGCTCAAAGATAAGGAAATGCAGCAGCGACAGAGCTCACAACAGTGGTGAGTCAGGTACAACCACATGAAGGGACCAGGCCACAAAGAAAAAATCAAAATGGTCAAGCAATCCAAAATACAAGATAGCTCGGTGCACAGTATAAAATGAATCACGTTCATATATACTGTGCCACCACTAAAACAATAAAAGCTGCTGTATGACGGCAGCAAAGCCAAACTATTAACAATAATGCAATGATCAAGCTACTGACCAGACACACAAGTGCACATAGGCACTGTTACTACATAAAGTCATCAAAAATGAAGGTGGGGGCACCATAAACATGGCACCACAACACAACATAAAAGAACATAGAGAGTCAGTACCCAACAGAGGCAAGTCCAAGTAAAACACATAGGAAAATTGAAATCAACAAGGTTGCATGCATGCATATGTATGAATACACATACATATTACACCAATTGAAACATCACTTAGCATAGGCAATTGCCAAAGATTGTTCGATCAGAACCATTAAAACTGGGTGGAACCCAAAGTTAAAATGCAGCAAGCACAAATAAAGGCAAGGCAAAAATTGAACAACAAGAACAAGTCAGAAATCAGGTCAGAGAAACAAACATGTGGAACAACAGAAAGTGATGTACACATGAATGCAACAATGAAACTTCTACACCAAAATGCATCAAGAAACCAGAATAGTCACTTGAGAATATGATCTGTCTCAAAATATAACAAATACAACATGTATGCATGTAGTGACACTATAAAATCACGCTGCAACATGTACGCAATGACGACCGGGTAGCAACAGAGAATCAAGAAAGACTCGAGTGCTACAAAACTCAAAATCAATGTGTGAACATGAAAATTAAAACCAATGTATAGTTCGAATAAATTTGCATCAGCAAGGAATTGTTTTTAAAAGACTGCCAATGAACATCAACTAATCTGTTTAGTCAGACAAGGCAACCTAAACAAAGAATTTAAGGTAACAATTAAATGAACAAGCAGTAGCAATTTATACGAATTTTGCTTAGTGATTGGAATCAAATACATGTATCCACTTTGAACAAAACAGAGAACCAGCAAACCTAAATCAGTGCCATGGTGGTGGGTTCGAACAAAACTCAACAGTACGAGGTCGAGCATTGTTGAAGACAACATAAAAAATCGAACACGGCAAAAGTCGAACAAGCCAAATTCCAAAACAGTTAGAGCCATGATATTCATGAATTCATTTCAACAAGAGTCAGGAAATCAAAGCAACAAAGGAAAAAGAAATCGACTTGAATTAGATGTGAGTGTAAGGCCACTCACCTTGTCGACGAATTGAAGCAGAAATGGTTACGAATCTAGCGGCCGTGAGCACCACGAGAGACGAGCAACCATCGGAATCGAAACCCCCAAATTGGAGCGAAGAAACGAAGCCCTAAATGTTAGAAGAGGGGGAACGAACGAGACCGCCATTTTCTTCCTTCGTTCGTTTTAGGGCTAGTGAATGGGAAAAATGAAAGAAAGGGGGACGGGTTTTAAAAATAAAAAGAGAACGACAATTAGCCCTGTAAATTTTCACGGCCCAATAATAAATGGACCACCATTTAATTTCTCAAATCCCATCAATCTCACTAAAAATTTGTAAAGGAATTTTAATTCAAATTTAAAAACTTCATTAGGCAAATTTGGAACCATCTTAATCGTTTAAGTGTCGATTATAAATAGTTGCGAAGTACCGGGTTGTTACACATAGGCTTGTTGACAACCCCTAGGACCCTTTGTCGACAAGGTGGTAGTTGATTTCAAAAATTTGAATTTCAAAAGAAGTATCTATTCATCATATCTTTTCAGAATGGACATAGTTGTTGTTCTACTATAAATAGGGGCAGTTTTAAACGAATTTAAATTCAATTTTTATATGATTTCACTCCTCTTCTTCTTCTACATTTTTTATATACATTTTTGCCATTATTCTGCCGAAATCAATATTGAATCTAACTAGATTATTTCTGGTTTGATTCTCTATCACTATCTCAATAAGATCTCAGTGCTATTCAGAGTTATAGGCTTCTTTGTAATAAATTAAGTGAGAAAAGGTGTAATTGTAGCCTGTGAAATCAATCAAGTGAAAAAAGGTGTGATTGTAGCCTGCGAAATCAATTGGGTGAACTTGTTTCCCGTAAAATCAAGTATCTCTACTCCTGTGCAGTTAAAGCGCTCTGCTGCTCCGTAGCGTTTGAGGTGAGAAAAGTTGTAGCGGAGATATATTGGGATTATAGCAGGATATAGCGGATGACTTAAAAGCAAGGAATGTTGAGCATTCTACATTAAAAAGAGGAACAAGTATTACTTATTATTTCACTAAGCCAAACAAGTTATAAGAAAGTAAAGATAAACAAAGTTGACACTTAAAACGTTAGAACTAGTTATAATAACTAATAGCGTATATCATTGTTACATCAACTTTGAAGTTACCATAAAACTTAAAAGCAAGACATCAAGCAAAATGTTTATTTGTAGGAAAGGGGGATATAGCAGGGCAACAAAATCAGGGATATAGCGGATTATTGCTGCAATATCGAGGATAATAGCGGATCCGCTATATTGGGCCGCTTTATTGGAATATCGTTGCCCCAAAAGTCCGCTATGGGATATATCAGGGATATATCGGGGCAATATCGGGGAATTGAATGCACAGCTCTACCCAGAGGATTGTGAATCTAGAGTAGTGTACCTCGTGGCCTTGAAATCGAGGGTGTAATTATACAATTGCTTTTGAAAGAAAATCTGTACTTGTGTGCGGGACTGGATGTAGGGTAACTCCGAACCAGTATAAAATCCAGTGTGTTCTTTCCTTTATTGCGTTTTACTTTATTTCTACATCTACGTTTGATTCTGTGATCATATCTGTGTCTGAATATTGCATACATTTGTGTTCAAATTAACATAAACTCAAAAATATTTAGTAATTCCTTAAAACACTATTCAACCCCCTCTAGTGTTAATTCTAGCCTTAAGATCCATAATCTGCGTTTCTCACAATAAAGTCCCGACCAAAGAGATGGGCTAGAGTGCAAGAAGTAAGTCCCCTCACCGGAAAGTGAGCGGATGGGCTTACCTAATCCCCCTTAATTTAATGAACAAATGATTCAGATAGATCATCCCCCTGAATTGAAGCAACAAACGATCTGAAGAGACCGTCCCTTAAAATAAACATTAAACGATTTGAGAGATCGCGCATTAAACTTAAACGGTCTAGAGAGATCGAACTTTAAAATAGATTTGACTTTGCAAAAAGGATTTGAATGCCTTATCAATAGTGATAAATCCTGGATGAACGCAGGATGATTTTGATTTATAATGTACTTTGATATAGGATGTGACAACTCTTATGAGAAGGAAAATGTGATTTTGATATATGATGTGACAACTCTGGATGAGAAGCAAAATGATATTGATGCAAATCCTAAATGAACACGGGACAATTAGAAATATGTGATGTAATTAAAGATGTGTGATGTAATAGCTCGATTGATTGTGATGTATAGATTACACTTCGGTAGAGTCTAGAATTTTAAGGCTATAACAGGTTTGGAATGACTTATAATTGGCAAGAGAATCCAAAGGTACCAAACAATTCATCAAGGCTGAAGCGGTTGGAAAGCCAAACTATGGAAGAACCCGGAGGTAGGAACTTGTTCTTAAGCAAAGCACACCTTTCATCCAAAAGTCGTACTTTGGGGGGCCAATGTTTACCCGCTTTTTGATTAAACAGCTAACTTAAAACGGACTTAGAGAATTCATATAGAGCTAGATTGACTTGAAATTTAGGGAGAACACTTAGAAGACATAATAAAAGGCTCACAAAAGAAGGGCATTGATTGGAGTTAGTATGATGAATCATTGGCAATCTATCTTGATGGGTCACTAGCGACACATGTAGATTGGGCCCCACTACCTCAAATTTATAGGGTAGGCCCTAAAAACCCTCTAGGGTGTACCTACAATGTTTCATCTAATTTCGTCTAGTTTTGAGCAAGTTATGGATGATTCTTATGGACCAGATGGCCCATAAAGATGGATGATCAAACTAACTCCAAACAACTTGATACTTGGACAACACACTCAAAAGAACAAGTGAATAGCACTCAAGGAAAATTAGCCAGAAATAATCTAAGGATATGGATCGTTAGCGATTGAATACCTATGGACCGCTAGCGATCCTTAGGGATGCTTCATGAATCATCACGATCACTTGCATCTTGATTCATTGTCTCTTCTAAATATGTTTGCCAAGTTCCATAGCCTTCCATGCAACCTAGTTTGAGAAGCAAATATCCATCTGATTCTAGTCATAGATCAATCTAAATCACGTATGAATCATCGTTAAAACAAGGCAACTAGCTATGAAATCACATGAAGAGCATCTACAGAAGGCAAGGAACGCATCCCAAGTGAAACGATCCAATAATATTCTAATTACATTGATCGCTAGCGATCCATCAATTCAGGTCAGGTCGCTATGCAATTTTTGAAGCACCTTCATATCCTTAAGTTTAGCTCTCTAGCAAAGCGGCTCAGCCCAATAGCTCTCTAATCCATATAAATACTCATATATCTGTAACATAAAGGGGATACTTGGGACTGGCTGCTGGAGCGCTGTTAAGATTATTCTTCACTCTTCTCCTCCTTCCATACAATAGTCTTTTAGGGGTTCACTGTGATTCTCTAGTGAACTCTTGCACTTATGACTTGATCTAACATGGATGATTCAATCAAATTGTAATCAGATTCGACTTGTAACAATAGTTAGTCAATAACAAAAGTTATAAAATGGATGTAGGTTTCATTAACAGCCGAACCACTATAAAAATCTCTTGTCTCTTTACTTTATTTGCAAGTTACTATTTCTTTTTTCTATTTCGTTTGCCTTGATAAATTGGCTGGTGCTTTCACACTCAACCCAGGGTACTGATCCATTTTTTGGGTCGAAAGTGTCATCACCCATATAGAAACACATCAAATCAGAAATCACCGAATAAATATAAATGGCTGAATCATATATATCCATAATTATCACCAAATCAAGAAATATCAATAGATAAGATAGCAACAAGTATAGTCAAGCTAGAATGAAGCATTGCTTAAATATATCCCTCAATCTCATATTCGAAAAAATACCATCAACAATCACCAAAATCAGTAAGGAAGATTAAGCCAGCCCATGACAATATACAAATATAATCAACAATAAGCAGGTAGTTTGCCTAAGATGGATACGGGGATGACCATACTAGAGGCACAATCTTAGGTATAATCACATCAATACATAATATATGTCTCTCTACCACCTACATAAGTAAATATACACCAGAACTAGACGGGAGTCTGACAGCACATTTGCTTGCTCCAGGAGCCACACATGGTCCATATGGAATGACTTCTATAGTCATCGGTTACTATTACGTCCCCCTCTCGGTATCATGACAATGATCCACCATAGGCTTGACAAAGAATAGCCTCTTTGACCATGACTACCGACATGTGCCTCTATGCTAATTGGCTGCTAGCCTATGCGACATAAGGGGTAACCAACTACCAATCCTGTGACGTGCATTGAATACATAAATGACAACAATGTCGAAGATCTGAGATTTGACCCTACGATCAGGCCGCCATGGTGGATATTGGAAAATCTGGTTCACTTTCAAAATATAAACAGAGCCGGATAAAGGTAGATAGACAAATATACAATCAAAGGCTACTTTTAGCCTCTACATATGCTCTGCGCAATGAATCGCACAACATACCATCGTACGAGTGTCATAAACGAGAAAAGAATAACAGAATAAATAACACACAGCGTTCCATACCATCACGTATTACTAGTTCATTTATTCAGTGCTCACACATCATACTCGCTCCTTCAATATTCTATATTACAAGTCCAAAGAATAACCAAAGAAATAACACTGAACGCCACATTGCAAATGATATTATTACTCAGTTTATTTAGATTTCTCGCTACATAGGACATAAATCATCATAAAAATCACATAAAAGGATGTTATCACCATATCATACCAAATCACCAAACAACTCGACATCAATGGTGAGTCACTCATATAATCTAATTCAATATACAAGAGAGGAATGATCAAGAAAGTATTATAAATTAAATTATTTAAATAAATAAGCATAATGACTAACAACTCATTACTTAATAATGAATCATTTATAACTAAAATAAGCACTTTAAAGTAAATTTATAAATCACAAAATAAACTATAGAATATAATTCAAATTATTCACTTTAAACTCTAATAGTTGGAAATGAAATATTTTTTATTTTCGAAAAAAAATTGATATCCAAAATAATTTCCAAGAAAATCTTTTTATTTACCAACCAATTTTATCTATTTATAAATACACTTCAATTTAATCTTAAAATACCAAAATAATTTATCGATGCTTTTTAAAATATTTTAAAATCAGAAAATCAATCAAACGTCTAAAAATATGAATTAAGGAGAAAAATACTTCAAAATCATCAACAATCGTCAATATAAATTTCTATTGTGTGGTCGAATCGGATTACAAAAAATCGGCTATTGACCCATTATATATAATATAAATAAATTACATAAATTAAAATGCAAATGGACAACATCTCGTTTGCATTTTAGACATCCAACAAACACAAAACTCCATTATCAATTACCAAAATAACATCCAAACAATTTAGTTTCATTTAATATCACAATAAGTAATTAATATCAACCAATAATCCATCCAACCAAGCTAAACGGGTTGATATATGGGTGATTACGCATAAATAAGATGATGTAGACATAGTAGTGAGTGAGGACACTTATTGAAATTCCAAGCGATAAAGTCCGAAACCACCACATTACCCTACATCGTTATGCACCACTATCACCATCATCTCGACTACACCCTTGATTCCACCAGGACAGAGTTGCAGCCTCGATCGCAGCAGCTAGCGTCAAGCCTCCCCACTACCAACCAGACACCACAGCTTTCTCCACATCGCATACATAGCCTAGCATTCCTCCACTCAGTTGCCTTACGGTAACTTCAACATCACCAATGACCACAGCTCTAAATTTGCAACCACCGGCCACCGCTGCATCACCAGGTCAAGTTCCTCCCATTGCTCCTCCATCCATGCTAGCAATATACTAGGTCGTGACACTCACATCAGTCGTCATAAAACCGCTGCAACCTCCCCCCAATAGCTTGATAAGTCACGGTCCTCGCCTCCTCCTTCACGTCGCTGCCCATTGCCGAAATCCTCTCCCAGCAAGCACAACCTAGCTGTCACTACCATATTCATGACCGCCTCTTCCTATTTTCCCAGGTCGCGTGTAATCCATAAAATATAGTTTTTCTGATTTAGAATGCGATAATTCTGGAGAGGTCAAGGTGTAAGGTACGGTTTTAGTTTTTTTATTTAAATAAGTGTGAATATGGTTTTGTGTTGGAATTTTATTAAAGAAGGAAGGATGAATTATATTGTGCTTCATTAGATAATATATTATTATTTTCCTTTTCCTTTCTTTTTATATAATCATTTCTATTAATTTGTAAACAAATTTCAATTTAATTTAAATTGATTCATACTTCATTTTACACAATCTATTTCGATAACCACATAATTTCTTTTAATTCAACACCTCTTCATTTTTGTTTAATTATTCATTTTATTATCGTAAAAGAAATTTATTTTCATGTTATTTCAATTATTTAAAAATTATTTAATACATAAAATATTTCTATTTATTAAAATAGTTTATTTAATTTCAATATATGGACTTAAAAGCATTTATTTTTTTATTTAATTTATTAAAACAAAATGTTTTACTAAATAGAATTTAATTAAGTAAAAGTTTATTTTTTTAGGAATAATGGTTATTAAAAATCAAATCCGAATTTTTATTATAATTAAATTTATTTATTATAACAGTGTAGAAAGTAGGGTTGTTACAGGATCCCCTCCTTAAATGAATTACGTCCTCTCAATTCCTATATAAGGAGAATCTCTAACAATTCCTACAATAAAAGATGAATCATCACTTCATTAGCTAACACGATGTATGAATAACATCTTCATATAAAGATTTATATAATGTATAAACGTAATCATCATGCTACATGTATCCATGGCAATAAAATAAATTCTCACTATTAAATATATAATTTACATTACATCCATATGCAATTTTTTAATCATATTTTATTTTAAGGATTTGTATTTTCACTAATACATGATTAAATTCTTAAATATTTTCTAAGTGCTGAGATTGCAATTTTTTTGGGTAGAATCTCTCTTGTGCGGCTCGCTTTTTTTGGGTAGAATCTCTCTTGTGCGGCTCGCTTTAAATTAAAATTAAAATAGATATTATAAACCTCAAATGAAGTCTTCCCTGTCTAGGACTTCCCGCAGGAGATATAAATGAAACACCCTACACCATATGGTATATCCAAAAGGACACACTAAAAGATATGATTAAATTCTAATAATTTAATACCTAAAAGGATACACTAATTCCCATGGCTCAATTCTAATAATTTTACAAAGTTATTTTATTATTTCATTAATTAATGAAATAATTATTATGGGTGAAATTTTGGGTTGCTACTTTCTCCCCTCCTTAAGGAATTTCGTCCCCAAAATCTCTAAAGATAAAAGAATGAACTAAATGTTTTCATCCAAGTTCTACAACCAACTGCTCAAACATCAACCATTCATCCATTGTCCTTAAGTTTTTTTTCAAATGCAATTTATGATACTTATGCAACTAATGTAGTGTTAATGTCCCTAACTAATCAAAAGACTCGATGGTCCACTGATTCAATTGACCTCCTTTTATGTAATCATGTCCGTGCCATGTATCCAAATGAATGAAAAAAATTCCTAATGATAACTGATAGTTATATATGTGTGCTACAAGCATCACCCAAATGCAAAATCATGTGAAAATCATCCATTTATAGCAATCACGGAAAATAGAATTAAATGCACACATATCCAGATGCATATGCTCTAGTGTACTAGTTAGGAAAACCCCTAAGAGATAATGGTTGTTACAACCCGCATATTTTACGATTGAATATCTAAATATTTTATTTAAATATTTTATCGTTAGTCGGATTTTAGTTCGAAAAGTTACTTTTTGCATACGGTCGAATTAGGACTCGTGACCACTTCCATTGAGTTCAAAACACCATTTGCGATCTTTTTTAGTATAAACTTTGATATGTTTGGAGTTAGTGGAATTTTTCCACCTTTTCACTTTGGACTTTGGGTTTGGATTAGCCCATTAGCCTAAACTATTAACGCTAGCTCAACCCCTTCTGTGATGACCCGTAAATCCGTACTCCTTGAATATACACTACTCTCCATAGATTAACTCAAGATGAATAGAAATACGAATTATCAATGTTTTAAGAAAAAGAATGAGCTAGAAGAAGAGATAAGAAGATAGAAAATGGAGGGGAAAAAAAGAGAATAGAAAATAGAACGGAAAGAAAACAGCAGAACAATAACAGAATCTCACAATTCGCAGCGGAACAACATATAATACATAAATGAATAATCTTTAAACAAAGAACTATATCAGTTATTACATTACATCACATTACATTTCATTTCATCAGAGTGTACAACAACAAACAACAACAAACAGCGGAAAAGAATATACTATATACTAATAATACGCCATACCATCCAGCTTGCCTCCAGCAATTCCAGAATATCCTGATAAACCTTAACTCTTGACTGCCCGTGTGGAAATTGGTGGGCACCCAGAGTTTAGGAAGGAAAACAATAAACTCTGAGTCAGTCATGTGACTGGTGTGAGAACTCAAAACAGTTTATTTATCTTTAAAAACAAAATAGAGGAATATTTTTAAAGTCAATTCGCAATGCTTTTTAAAAAATGAGACTACCATAAGGCCTCCCGCACACACACACAATGCAAACGCAGAATCGGAGGAGATTTCTCCTTATGATAGTCAAAGATGCTTGATACGCATTAAAAAGAACATTTGATATTATTACTAGTGCATAGTGTAGGAAAAATTCATTTCTAAAATAAAGATATAAATCTTAGCCAGCATAGACATTTCGAACTATGCCTACTATAGCTACCATCTAAACAGTGGTGACCACCATAAGTAAATGGCAGGTTCTACAACTAATACCGTACAAGGTTTCGTATTGGGAATTGGATTTCCAACGAATGATCAGGCCAAGGAACTTCCCATTGCCACATGAGAATGCCTCTGGAAGGACATCCCCGAGAACCAAACCGAATCTCTGCCAACACAAGGCCGGGTTACCCCTAACTGAGTAACAACTGACCGAGTTTGGAATCCCCTGGTCCTTTGGGACCTTTAACCGAGCGCTCGTAATCAATTCACACAATCATAAAGTGTTTTCAACATGAGTAAGTATCTGGGCTCCATACCATGATACCACCCTTTTCCAGAAGGAAATGCACATACCCTAAAGGGCGCTACCCCTCATAACCTTGCTGCATCTTTCCTGTTTTGACCATTCCCGGGGTGTGAGGCTCGACGAAGTCACGTCCACAAAAACATACTTTATTCAAAAGACATGCTTTGGGTCAACAAATGATCATAGAGATGATCACAAAGATAAACGATCAAACAAATGATCCTATCACAAATAATCAACACAATGATCATTTCACAGCAACACTCAGCATGTCACATTACCAAATTGGGAATATATCGCTGATAACCTTCAACTACATAACCTCTGAGCTCGTACGTCTCAGAGAAGGGTGTTAAGCTAAAAGAATAAATTCTCCGCCACCAACAGAAATATATTTGAAAGAAATCTGCTTTATATCTCAATTTGTAATGTCAGACATACAATCCATACAAGTCTGTTCCGGGCTCGAACAGAACCGAAGGCACTTACAAAGAAGTCCTTGCAATCCGGATATCCACAATCCTGATCGGATTTCCCATCACATATGGAGAACTCAATACCGGAGCAACTCGGTGCAGAGTCAATCGACAGGTCATCCTATCGCTCTCGCAAATACCGGGTCTTCAACACCGATCTTCAATGCTATCCATTACGTCGTATCACTATTCGGAATGGGTAATCCGAATAACGAGCGCAATAATTTAAAAATAAGTGTAGCATTCAAATTCAAGCAAATCACAACAAATACCTTTCAAAGGTAAATATTGATAGTCGGTTATTGAACTATCAATGGATATGCACAACATCACCAGATTCCAAATAATTTTCCAAATTATTTATTTTCCAAAAATATCTTTACAAGATATATAATTTTCACACTTCAAAAATAAATCAATATTTATTTTTAAACAAATTTCCCCATTCTTTTATAAATTCCATAATGAATTTTCATTCCAAAATATCCATGCATATATGATTTCAATTATTCATTTCAATTTATCTTCAAAAAGATAAATTCTCATAATATTCAATGAAATATTGGAAAACATTTCCATACTTATTTATTCATAAGTAATTCACAAATTTTATTTATTTTCAACACTTGGAAAATATTCAATATACTTAAATCGAAATTAAGTATATATTTCATTCTTTAAGGAAATCAATCTCTTAAACATATTTATTTGGGCCAAAACAAATGTTGCGTAAAACATCGTTACGACAACCCAAAATCACTAGTATAGGGATTCGAAATTAAAATAGATATATAAATCCCAATACTATACAAAACATTTCCTTTCGGAAATCATTTACTATAACAACAGTGTTATAGTCAATTATTCCCTTTTATTTCTCGAAAACGTCTATTTCAATAGTAAATGTTGAAATCTATGGTTTCGAATCTTAACACATTTTAAAACATCGTTGACTTGTTTTAAATTCTATTTAAAATATCACATTATAAACATTTTCTTTAACATACTATTCACTATTCAAAAACGTGAATATACTACATTAACAATTTCATCATTTCTATTCATTTTATTTCAAAGGATTATTCACAGTCAAAAACGTGAATATAACTCCATTAATAGGTTTCAACAATTTACTTATCAAAATAAGTTGTTTGCGGATTTATAAAACAACGTTTATAAATTCCATTTCTATTTATTTTATAACAACTTCCTTTTATAAATTCCTTTATTAACCTATTCAATTTATAACTCAATTATAAAACAAAAGTTCATGTTATAAGTGAAATACTTATAATTTATTCGTTTACAAAAATCGTTCTTTTAAACTTCCCAATTTATAAATCTTATAACTTATAAGATTCATTTATTTATCAAAAATCCATTCTTTAATAACCTTTACAAATTTTATAAACCTACTGCTTATAAAATTCCATTTATAACTTCACTGTTTATAATTCTATAAATTTCATTCATTTATGAAATTCATTCACAATTCATTCTAACACTTATAAAAAACTCGTTTTATAATTCAAATAATCTAATTTATAAATATCAATTTGTAAAACTTTTAATATAAATCAATTTATATTATTCTTTTAAAACATCTTTAATCTCCTTTATAACTTCACCATTTTGATTTATAAAATAATCAAATTTCATAAATCCTAATTTTAAGCTTTTCACAATAAATTCAGAAATCCCGTTTTAACTATTTTATAAAATCATTAACCCCATATTTTCAAAAATCAACTTTTAGCTATATTTCTCAAAAATATAATTTTTATAACATTAAAATTATAATGTTTATTTATTTAAAATGAATCAATTTCAAAAATATTTTATAAACGTATACTTTCAAAAAAATCACTTTGAAATCATTTTAAAATTCCAAAACTTGGTCCAATGATGCTACATACCAAATAGTCAATCACGACTACAACGATATCATATATCGATATGATAATCCATCAAATATTAAAATATCTGAAATCAAATAAATACTGTTGAGGAATCCAGTTGGATCCCTCCAACCTGTTTTCCTGCATCCACAAACATTAGCACAATACCAATTCCGCTCCAGTACGGAATTATCGCGGTATATGGGATTTAAAATATTATCCGCTTAATAGACGGTGCAATAGGGTCTCATCCGCTATACAAATGCGGGAAATCAATAACTCCAATATATACATATGCCAATATATATATATTGCTATTATATATAATACCAATTTCACTGTTTATGAAATATTCGCGGTATATGTTTTTAATAAATAACATCCGCTTACTAACGGCGCATAATGTCTATTTTAACAATCAATAGATAACAATCATCATTCAAACATGCATTCAAGTATTTTAAATCTAACTATTTAAAATTAAAATCGAAACTGATTCGATTGAGTGAGAAGTTCTCACCTTGATTTTAATTTCGTTTTAGCGATTTATTTCGAATAAAATTAAACGGACGTTTAATTTTACAAGAAATTCTCACTAACTTCAAACAACTCCAATCCAATTCCATAGCGTAGTGCTCGTCCATACGATTCCAACGCAACTGGTTTCGCGCGTTTTCGACCTCGTATGAAAAAGTTATGATTTTACAAAGTTTTCACTATTTTATATAAACAAATTTACAACAAAATTTATAATTTATTTAACCTATATTATTTACAGCCACATGATCCCTGCACCTTTCATCCAGACCGCACACGCACAAACCCCATCCTCTTCGTTCCCAAACTCACGCACGCCTACAGGTTTCAATGTGAAACCGAACCCATTTCATCCTTTCTAGGGTTTAATTTTCGCAACCAAATCACTAGCTTCTACCCCGATCAAGATACTCCATCTCGAAGAGCATGACAAGTACAATACTCGGCCAAGACAGCATGAAGCTCGGCCCCCTGTAGCTTCCAGAAAGTCGCGCGCAACTGCAGGTCTTTGAGCTCCAACTGCCATCAATCCAAAGCACTAGAACGAAAACCCACCGTTGGATTCGTAGCTCTCATTACGCTCTATAACTTCGTAGTTGAAGATTTCTTCTAATTGTTAGTGGATTTGAAGAAAACGAAGGGGGAAAAGGAGAAGATATCGGCCATTAATCGTTTAGAACGGCGGCTGTATATTAGGTTTAGGGTTTTGTTTTATTTTTTTGTGAATATGAGTCTATTTATAGGAAAAATCGAACACTATTCATTCCGGAATTCCAAACTCCGATTTACGCGCGGTGACTGGCGTTTCTGGGGTTTATCCCGCGTTCCGGACACAATGGAACAGGTTTCGAAAGCTAATTCGGTCATCTGTGCAAGTTATAGCAATAAACGTTCGATTTAAATTAAACCGATTTAAACGATTTTCTAGGCGTTTTAATTTGTACCGGACAAACGGTAAATCCAATTGACACGAAATTTGAAACCTTACAATAATATCACATTACAGATCCGATGAAACTGATTTCGTCGAAATCTGAGACTTTTTGAAAAATGGCTATTTTAATTCGCCAAATTAATATTAAAACAATTTCGATGCGTTTTGAGCTGCCACGATCAAACGATAACTCCAATTGCTACGAAAATTGAAACCCGGTAATAACTAACTATTATGGATCCAATGGAACTAGTTTCGTCCAATTATGAGACTGTTCGAAAATTGGCTATTTTCACTAGTCGATTAAATATTAAAATATTCAATTTTCACAAATTAACTCCTAATTCGATTTTAAAAGTTCTATAACATCATTCTAACTCCAATATGATAAAATAAAATTTTACAAATCATTTTCAATCATATTTAACTCGATTTTCAATTATTTCCATAATTTCACATATTAAATTATCGATTTAATTATTCAATTAAATCCAATTATTCGAATTAAAATTTATTCGACTTATAAATTCACTTATTAATTTTTTTAAAATTAATTAAATATTCAAATTTTAATTACTAAAAATCCTGGGTCGTTACAATCTTCCCCCCTTAAAAGAATTTCGTCCTCGAAATTAACAAGTAAGAAAAGTTATAGAATCTATTAACTTTCCCAAAATTCATGGTTAAATTTCTTACAATAACTTTACTAAGTTTTCAAATCATACTTAGTTATCTTTTCAAAAACAACTACTATTGTTTAACTTTCAATTCCAAATCAAAGTCTAAGTTTTCACAATTTTCCAATTTTCTCAAATTTTTTCTAACGCCTTAAATTTTTGGAAAAATTCGCCATAGTCTCTTTTGCGCGGCTCGATCCGAAAAATAATGACAGTATATATATCACAAATATACATCTCATCAAGTAATGAGGCATCCCGCAGGGAAAAAAAGTATAAAAGTACGATATTTAATCCGAGATATGTACCTTATTTTTTATTAGCGAGCATATACGGCTAATATAGCGCGAAAACGAGCTCCAAATGCGAAGCAAACGCGATCCGCACCTACTAAACACTCAACAAACAACATGAGAACCATGTATATAGACAATAGTATCAATATACAACATATAGCAACATAATAACTATATATGCCAATATAGCAAATGTAGTAAAAGCAATAAATTCAACCATCAACCAACTAACATCCATAACCAATAAATATTCATTCATATTCTCATTGATATTCAATGAAATGGTTTTCAATTTAATCACATTTGATTCATTAACAGTGGATGTTTTTACAAACATTCATTTTCACTTAGTTTATATTCACTAATTCATATTCAAGTTGGTTCACTTCCAATCAAATTCAAATCTACTTAAGATTCATTTAACTTCCAATTGGATTTCAATTACTTTAGCTTCCAATTTCATTAATACTTAATGAATTATATACAATCAACTAACAACCATATAACAACCAATGTATATTAATCACAACCAAATTCCTTTGCTTTCAATTGGTTTAATTAAAATTGATTTTCATTCAATTTTTCAACTTCTAATAACATTAAATTTTAATGAATTAACACCTACATTCATTATTCACATTTATCACTTGGTTTTATTTAACTTAAATTCCCACTTATAAATCAATTCAGCTTCCAATTATAAGTAAATTTCCATTTAACTTTAAATTCATTTTTATTTACTACTCATATTCATAAATATATTCATATAGTTTCACTTCTTATATATATAAGTTTATTTCTCAATTGTAAATCACTTTAATTATACTTCCATTCTTATAATTCTTTTGCTTATACAATTATTCTCTTATTTAGATTATTCAAACAACTAAACAATCAACTTATATACACTTTAATAATTCTGAAAAATTATTCCTTTATATATAAAATATAATCAAGGTAAAATTATTTCATTTACCCAATTTAAAACAATACTGTGTCGAATTGTTCTATTCAAGTGTTTATAAAACCCCTTCGGCATAGTTTTGCAGACCACGCTGACGAAAGTTCATATGCCACTCAATAAACCAATCATCACAATATAAAACAATTTTATATTCACTAACAAATACGCTCTCATAGCTATTATTACACTCAAACTCATTCTAGAGTACTACTGACTCTATCTCTAATGAGTAATACCCAACAGAACCATGGTTGTCTCTTAACCATAAGCTCTGATACCAGATGTAAAGACCCGATTCTTCAACTTTCGAAAACTTACATCAATACGTCCACTGTATCAACTGCTGAGAAATCGAATGCCGAAAAACCGAACACTTAGGGTTTTAAGAAAAAGAAAAAGAAAGAGAAGAAGAGAGAAAGGATAGAAAATAGGGAGAAAAGAAAATAGAAAATAGAACGGAATAGAAAACAACAGAACAATATCAGAATCTCACAATTCGCAGCGGAACAACATATAATACATAAATGAATAATCTTTAAACAAAGAACTATATCAGTTATTACATTACATCACATTACATTTCATTTCATCAGAGTGTACAACAACAAACAACGGAAAAGAATATACTTTATACTAATGATACGCCATACCATCCAGCTTGCCTCCAGCAATTCCAGAATATCCTGATAAACCTTAACTCTTGACTGCCCGTGTGGAAATTGGTGGACACCCAGAGTTTAGGAAGGAAAACAATAAACTCTGAGTCAGTCATGTGACTGGTGTGAGAAATCAAAACAGTTTATTTATCTTTAAAAACAAAATAGAGGAATATTTTTAAAGTCAATTCGCAATGCTTTTTAAAAAATGAGACTACCATAAGGCCTCCCGCACACACACACACACACAATGCAAACGCAGAATCGGAGGAGATTTCTCCTTATGATAGTCAAAGATGCTTGATACGCATTAAAAAGAACATTTGATATTATTACTAGTGTATAGTGTAGGAAAAATTCATTTCGAAAATAAAGATATAAATCTTAGCCAGCATAGACATTTCGAACTATGCCTACTATAGCTACCATCTAAACAGTGGTGACCACCATAAGTAAATGGCAGGTTCTACAACTAATACCGTACAAGGTTTCGTATTGGGAATTGGATTTCCAACGAATGATCAGGCCAAGGAACTTCCCATTGCCACATGAGAATGCCTCTGGAAGGACATCCCCGAGAACCAAACCGGATCTCAGCCAACACAAGGCCGGGTTACCCCTAACTGAGTAACAACTGACCGAGTATGCCATCCCCCGGTCCTTTGGGACCTTTAACCGAGCGCTCGTAATCAATTCACACAATCATAAAGTGTTTTCAACATGAGTAAGTATCTGGGCTCCATACCATGATACCACCCTTTTCCAGAAGGAAATGCACATACCCTAAAGGGAGCTACCCCTCATAACCTTGCTGCATCTTTCCTGTTTTGACCATTCCCGGGGTGTGAGGCTCGACGAAGTCACGTCCACAAAAACATACTTTATTCAAAAGACATGCTTTGGGTCAACAAATGATAATAGAGATGTTCACAAAGATAAACGATCAAACAAATGATCCTATCACAAATAATCAACACAATGATCATTTCACAGCAACACTCAGCATGTCACATTACCAAATTGGGAATATATCGCTGATAACCTTCAACTACATAACCTCTGAGCTCGTACGTCTCAGAGAAGGGTGTTAAGCTAAAAGAATAAATTCTCCGCCACCAACAGAAATATATTTGAAAGAAATCTGCTTTATATCTCAATTTGTAATGTCAGACATACAATCCATACAAGTCTGTTCCGGGCTCGAACAGAACCGAAGGCACTTACAAAGAAGTCCTTGCAATCCGGATATCCACAATCCTGATCGGATTTCCCATCACATATGGAGAACTCAATACCGGAGCAACTCGGTGCAGAGTCAATCGACATGTCATCCTATCGCTCTCGCAAATACCGGGTCTTCAACACCGATCTTCAATGCTATCCATTACGTCGTATCACTATTCGGAATGGGTAATCCGAATAACGAGCCCAATAATTTAAAAATAAGTGTAGCATTCAAATTCAAGCAAATCACAACAAATACCTTTCAAAGGTAAATATTGATAGTCGGTTATTGAACTATCAATGGATATGCACAACATCACCAGATTCCAAATAATTTTCCAAATTATTTATTTTCCAAAAATATCTTTACAAGATATATAATTTTCACACTTCAAAAATAAATCAATATTTATTTTTAAACAAATTTCCCCATTCTTTTATAAATTCCATAGTGAATTTTCATTCCAAAATATCCATGCATATATGATTTCAATTATTCATTTCAATTTATCTTCAAAAAGATAAATTCTCATAATATTCAATGAAATATTGTAAAACATTTCCATACTTATTTATTCATAAGTAATTCACAAATTTTATTTATTTTCAACACTTGGAAAATATTCAATATACTTAAATCGAAATTAAGTATATATTTCATTCTTTAAGGAAATCAATCTCTTAAACATATTTATTTGGGCCAAAACAAATGTTGCGTAAAACATCGTTACGACAACCCAAAATCACTAGTATAGGGATTCGAAATTAAAATAGATATATAAATCCCAATACTATACAAAACATTTCCTTTCGGAAATCATTTACTATAACAACAGTGTTATAGTCAATTATTCCCTTTTATTTCTCGAAAACGTCTATTTCAACAGTAAATATTGAAATCTATGGTTTCGAATCTTAACACATTTTAAAACATCGTTGACTTGTTTTAAATTCTATTTAAAATATCACATTCTAAACATTTTCTTTAACATACTATTCACTATTCAAAAACGTGAATATACTACATTAACAATTTCATCATTTCTATTCATTTTATTTCAAAGGATTATTCACAGTCAAAAACGTGAATATAACTCCATTAATAGGTTTCAACAATTTACTTATCAAAATAAGTTGTTTGCGGATTTATAAAACAACGTTTATAAATTCCATTTCTATTTATTTTATAACAACTTCCTTTTATAAATTCCTTTATTAACCTATTCAATTTATAACTCAATTATAAAACAAAAGTTCATGTTATAAGTGAAATACTTATAATTTATTCGTTTACAAAAATCGTTCTTTTAAACTTCCCAAATTTATAAATCTTATAACTTATAAGATTCATTTATTTATCAAAAATCCATTCTTTAATAACCTTTACAAATTTTATAAACCTACTGCTTATAAAATTCCATTTATAACTTCACTGTTTATAATTCTATAAATTTCATTCATTTATGAAATTCATTCACAATTCATTCTAACACTTATAAAAAACTCGTTTTATAATTCAAATATTCTAATTTATAAATATCAATTTGTAAAACTTTTAATATAAATCAATTTATATTATTCTTTTAAAACATCTTTAATCTCCTTTATAACTTCACCATTTTGATTTATAAAATAATCAAATTTCATAAATCCTAATTTTAAGCTTTTCACAATAAATTCAGAAATCCCGTTTTAACTATTTTATATAATCATTAACCCCATATTTTCAAAAATCAACTTTTAACTATATTTCTCAAAAATATAATTTTTAGAACATTAAAATTATAATGTTTATTTATTTAAAATGAATCAATTTCAAAAATATTTTATAAACGTATACTTTCAAAAAAATCACTTTGAAATCATTTTAAAATTCCAAAACTTGGTCCAATGATGCTACATACCAAATAGTCAATCACGACTACAACGATATCATATATCGCTATGATAATCCATCAAATATTAAAATATCTGAAATCAAATAAATACTGTTGAGGAATCCAGTTGGATCCCTCCAACCTGTTTTCCTGCATCCACAAACATTAGCACAATACCAATTCCGCTCCAGTACGGAATTATCGCGGTATATGGGATTTAAAATATTATCCGCTTAATAGACGGCGCAATAGGGTCTCATCCGCTATACAAATGCGGGAAATCAATAACTCCAATATATACATATGCCAATATATATATATTGCTATTATATATAATACCAATTTCACTGTTTATGAAATATTCGCGGTATATGTTTTTAATAAATAACATCCGCTTACTAACGGCGCATAATGTCTATTTTAACAATCAATAGATAACAATCATCATTCAAACATGCATTCAAGTATTTTAAATCTAACTATTTAAAATTAAAATCGAAACTGATTCGATTGAGTGAGAAGTTCTCACCTTGATTTTAATTTCGTTTTAGCGATTTATTTCGAATAAAATTAAACGGACGTTTAATTTTACACGAAATTCTCACTAACTTCAAACAACTCCAATCCAATTCCATAGCGTAGTGCTCGTCCATACGATTCCAACGCAACTGGTTTCGCGCGTTTTCGACCTCGTATGAAAAAGTTATGATTTTACAAAGTTTTCACTATTTTATATAAACAAATTTACAACAAAATTTATAATTTATTTAACCTATATTATTAACAGCCGCATGATCCCTGCACCTTTCATCCAGACCGCACGCACACAAACCCCATCCTCTTCGTTCCCAAACTCACGCACGCCTACAGGTTTCAACGTGAAACCGAACCCATTTCATCCTTTCTAGGGTTTAATTTTCGCAACCAAATCACTAGCTTCTACCCCGATCAAGATACTCCATCTCGAAGAGCATGACAAGTACAATACTCGGCCAAGACAGCATGAAGCTCGGCCCCCTGTAGCTTCCAGAAAGTCGCGCGCAACTGCAGGTCTTTGAGCTCCAACTGCCATCAATCCAAAGCACTAGAACGAAAACCCACCGTTGGATTCGTAGCTCTCATTACGCTCTCTAACTTCGTAGTTGAAGATTTCTTCTAATTGTTAGTGGATTTGAAGAAAACGAAGGGGGAAAAGGAGAAGATATCGGCCATTAATCGTTTAGAACGGCGGCTGTATATTAGGTTTAGGGTTTTGTTTTATTTTTTTGTGAATATGAGTCTATTTATAGGAAAAATCGAACACTATTCATTCCGGAATTCCAAACTCCGATTTACGCGCGGTGACTGGCGTTTCTAGGGTTTATCCCGCGTTCCGGACACAATGGAACAGGTTTCGAAAGCTAATTCGGTCATCTGTGCAAGTTATAGCAATAAACGTTCAATTTAAATTAAACCGATTTAAACGATTTTCTAGGCGTTTTAATTTGTACCGGACAAACGGTAAATCCAATTGACACGAAATTTGAAACCTTACAATATTATCACATTACGGATCCGATGAAACTGGTTTCGTCGAAATCCGTGACTTTTTGAAAAATGGCTATTTTAATTCGCCAAATTAATATTAAAACAATTTCGATGCTTTTGAGCTGCCACGATCAAACGATAACTCCAATTGCTACGAAAATTGAAACCCGATAATAACTAACTATTACGGATCCAATGGAACTAGTTTCGTCCAATTATGAGACTGTTCGAAAATTGGCTATTTTCACTAGTCGATTAAATATTAAAATATTCAATTTTCACAAATTAACTCCTAATTCGATTTTAAAAGTTCTATAACATCATTCTAACTCCAATATGATAAAATAAAATTTTACAAATCATTTTCAATCATATTTAACTCGATTTTCAATTATTTCCATAATTTCACATATTAAATTATCGATTTAATTATTCAATTAAATCCAATTATTCGAATTAAAATTTATTCGACTTATAAATTCACTTATTAATTTTTTTAAAATTAATTAAATATTCAAATTTTAATTACTAAAAATCCTGGGTCGTTACACCTTCTTTCCTTCATTACTTCACTTTCATTTCCTAACACTCAAGCTTTATCAAAAATGGAGAGAGGAATGGGAAATTAGAACTACAAGCCCTAGTTCATTTGAAAATCCAACATCTAACTCCAAATCCAAAGAGAAGCCATTGATTCAAGCTTCTTGTGTTGAGATAGAAGTGTGGTTGATTCTTCCTTTGCTTTCAAGCTTCTCCTTCATTGATTTTGTGAAAAGGTGAGACTTTTATCTCACATCTTTGTCTATAACTATCTTTGATTGTTGGGTATGAATTCCTAACACTTATTCATGTGCATTTGATTTTGGTTTCGATTGAATTGGTGAAAATCCCAATTTTTAGTGTTTTGGGTTCAAATCTTTAAAAATCTTAACTTTGATGTTTGAACACGTTTTTGGTGATGCATCGAGGAGCCAATAGGACCGGGTAGCCGATGGGCGTAATCCCCTAGCGTCCGTGCTCGACCGGTTGCAAATTGAGAGAGGTTTTTGCACCTCTGTCCCTTAGGTCGTTCGGCCTGCATACGTGACTCTCGGCCTGCAGTTAGGTCGCAACCACTTAGGTCGCTCGCCTTGCTATGAGTCGGCCTGCCTTAGGCCCCTGACCCCTTAGGTCGCTCGCCTTGCCATGAGTCGGTCTGCATATAGGTCGCACCAACTTAGGTCGCGCCATGCTTAGGTCGTGCCATGTGTTAGGTCGTTCCATTACTTAGGTCGCTCGGCTTGCTCACACTCCTTAGGTCGCTTGCATCTTATGTCGCCTATTTCTTAGGTCGCTCGCCTCGCTAATGAGTCGGCCTGTTTGGTCTCACCTCCTTAAGTCGCTCGGCTAGCTTTAAGTCGCAACCAGTTAGGTCGCTCGTTCCTTAAGTCACTCGGCCTGCCGCTATAGGTCGTACCAACTTAGGTCGCTCACTTATGCCGCTAGCTCCTTAAGTCGTTGCTGCCGTCTTCTTAAGTCGCTCAGTTAGGCCGCATGCTATTCCTTAACTCGCTGATCCCTTAGGTCGTATGCCGTGGAGTCGCATGAGTTGAGTCGCTGATTTCTTGTGTTGCATTGTTGTTAAGCCGTAAGTCGTGGCTGTTGAGTCGCAAGGGTATTTCCACCTGGATGGATTTGGAATCGAATTCTTTGGATTTTATTCACGTCTTCGAATTTGAATTTTTGAGATTTATTGTTTCTACAATCATTTTTGTGATTTGTCACTTTAAAAATATAAAGGTTTCAATACTAGTAGTAAAGCTCGTTTCTTAAACTGTTTTCTAATCTACTAGTATATACAAACCTTTACCTCGCTCGTATGAGAAAACTAATTAAACGGCTTAGTAAAACAAGTGGTAAGAAACGCTTGCGTTTACTTCGCCGGTTAATTCTTAGACTTGTTCGATTGAATCTCTTGTGACAATTTTCGAGTGGAGATCTACAATTTGTTCGTAAATATTTAAGTTAAGCTAGTGGTTATGGGACATGAAGCTAAGCTTATATATTTACTAGCTTACTGTAATTGACACTTCTTGATGATCGTTGATGATCATTTTTGTGACTTAGACTAGCAAATGTGCGATGTCTCTTTGTCTACGAGGGAGACTAAACCCCATTTCTTTGGAGCTTCGGCTCAATTTGGTGGGGTAGCGACCCATGGTCTTCGGGCCATTTTGTGGAGCTTCGGCTCAAAATCAACGGTTAGCAACCATGGAATAGCGTTCCATTTTGTGATGCACGTGTTGGTGAGTTTTCATGCTCCAGTTTTGTGATAGGCCTCCCCCTTTTTGTGATTTCTAGATTTCCATTGATGATTTCTAGAACTTGTGTTTCACCAATTATTGTGATTTACATTGATATGTTTTATCAATGCTTGTGCATTGGTGAATTTGTGTGTCATTAACTTTTGTGATTGACATTGATATAATTGTCAATATTTATGGTTTGGTGAATAAAAATAAAGAGTATGACATTCTTTTTGATCTTTGAGAAGATTCTTGTGATATTGATTAATCTCTTGTTGATTCTCAATTACATACTTATCACAGTATGGTTTTATGGTTATCATACGTGTTTGTCATATCTCTTATTCTATATCATTTCATCTGATATTTATAGCTAGACTGATCCGTTTATTATTTTCTTATTAAATAATACTCGGGTCAGACCGAGTTGTTACAGGTGCTTCTACTTGACTCCTCATCGGGGATTATTATCCAGACTTTTGGCTAACTACTTAGATTGGTAGTTTATTTTGTTGTATACCTTTGAGATATAGACTCCTTGATGTATACATATTCTTTTGTCTAGCACTTGTAACTATTCTTTTGAGATATTGTGGATCTTGTCTAACCACTACTCTGATGAACACTTTTATGTGTTATATATTCATATCTATTTCCGCCTTTGTGATATGGATGTCTGTGACTGATTTGTGTTATGTTTATTTCTATATTTGTTTCCGAAGAATATATATAGCTACTAGGTAGTCGCTTTGAGTTTGTATCGGTATGTCGGATTTCCTCCTAAAACCAAATGCATGTTCTACTATCTGACATATCGGTGCTCGCACAAAGCAATTACACGGATGGTCGCTCCTCAACAGCCTTATTCTCCGTGCTAGTTGACGGCATTACCCCGTAGTGTCCTTGGCTAGAGTGGATATAGAGGTGGGGCGTCACAATGGTGCCTAGTGTAAGTATATGCGTCCATATTATTCACTAGCAAACACTTGCAATCACTAGCATACATCATACATAACATGTTCTAACAACATGGTTACATCAAATCCTACCATCCATAGGTTAAATCCTAAGTTCTACCCTCCCAATGGATAATAAAAGAAAGAACCTATTCAAAACTAAAGATGGAAATAGGAAATTATAAAACTTATTGTCGAAAAGATGAGGATATGAGATAGGAATTTTCTCCTAATCAAACCAATCTTCTCTAAAGTCTTTCTAACCATGTCGGGACCAAGTAGCAATCTTTCTATAGACTCTAAGCAACACGAAGGTGACTTGTGCGGTCATCCATAAAGAGTTGCGAAAGGTGCCACTCCAATGCTAGCTTGAAAACTACTATCATATGGGAATTCCACTAAAGAAAGATGCTTTTTCCAAGTTCTTCCAGAATCAGGAATATCCATTCTCAACCATGCATGTCTTACAATTTTACTAACTCCATTTTACTGTTCTTTTTTAGTCCGCTCACATGAATCAACATTCCTAGGTTCTCACTAGGGTCCTAAACACTCTACGGAAACTCTATTATTACTTCCAAATGTAATTACCGCTGTCTCCTTTGTAGCCTTACACATTTTCCGTTACACCTAGGAAATGATACCTATCTACTTCACATTTAAGAGCTTGGTTTGGTATTTATCACTTTACTTTAAAAAAAACCGAGGTTTCTAAATTTCTAAAACATCAAATCCCAAAATCTTTGTCTTTAAAAGTGTTATCTTTAAGTTCCTATTAAATTCAAAAACACCAGGTTACTTAAAATCTTATCTTTCCAGACTTGCATCTTCACAGCTTTTTGAATTTACATTATTTCCCAAACCTAGAGGGAAAAACTTTTAAGTCCAAAACTTATTCTTCATTTTCTTTTAAAGACCTTTACAGCTTTCTACAAAAAATTGGATCTCAAATTTTACTTTTACTAAATTTTTCATTTCCAAATCTTGTTTACTTTTTCACCAAACCGTTATCCTTTAAAATATCTTTAAAAGATCCTTATGTGTCTTTTTTTTAACAACTTCTTATTACACCTAACAGTTTTATATCTTAATGCGTTGGAACTACTTTCTCTTATGAGAAACTAATAATGGTAAAACCTTCTATGATTCCTTTAAAGAGGATTTTATGTTTATGTGAAATGATAAGGAACTTATTTTAAATTTTTCGAAATAGGCTATACAAAATTTGGCGCTTCCCATACCTTGTACATCTCCTTCATGCATTCCTTATAACTTGCACAAAACATTTTTATTTATAATCTGGTTTCATAGAAAATTTGATCATTATTCATTTCATTCCAATAAATCAAAGTATTTTTAATTTATATTCTCTTACCATAGATAATTTCCATGAAATTTACTAATTTCCTAATATTTAACTTACACTTTTCTTTTCAGAAAAACTCATTTTCAAAACTGTTTTTAATATATCCATATCTAGAAAACATTTCCTCATACTTATTTAAATATTTAGTGTACTTACAAACCACTTTATTTCTATACTTGAAAATTTCTTCAAAACACATTTTTATATGGGTTAAAAAAGATGTTGCGTAAAACACTGTTACTACAACCCAAAAATACTAGTATATGGATTCAATTAAAATAAATACCAATAAACCTCATATACTATGTAAAAACATTTCCTTTGGAAATCACCTACTATAGCAATAAGGCTACAGTCTATGCTTCCTTTACTTTTCACGAAAACATCTATTACAACAATAAATGTTGTAACCTACGTTTTCGATACTTAATAATCTCTAGGTTTTTATATTTAAAACCTTTGTTTATCTACAAAGAAACTAGCGAGCTATAATTCTTCAAAAAGATTCTTTATTTCATTCCATTTTTCAAAAATCCAATATTTATTTCCTAAAAGAAAATATTAACAATGAAAATTTTCAATTCTAACAATTATATTCTATTGAGCTAAACATAAGGTGGATTTTCTTCTCACTATCCTAGGAGTACTCTTCCTAAATTTTGGTAATCCCATTACCTTACTAAAGTCTTTTAGTACTACCGTTAAATCCACTTATCTGAAACAATTGTAATTTCCACAATTATCTACACATGGGCTTTCTTCTTTTCATATCAACTGAATCTATTATACATCTCTAATCTTTACGCACCTCTCTTTGGTTTTCCATAATTCGAACCTAAATGTACAAAACCATTTCTTAAACTCCTACCATGTGTAGACCTTTGCTATACCCCGAGAAACGCACTTCCCTACGCCAAAAGTGTCACTATAAGAATTTTGCCTTCCACCGATGAAATCGAAGCATACGAAGAACCTCCTCAAGATGAATAGCATGCTTTTCCATACTTTCGAAAAACACCAAAATGTCGTTCATGAATACCCTCCCGAATTTATTTAGGAAATCTCTAAAAACATGACTCATCAATTCTACGAAATTGGCTAGGGCATTGGTTAGCCCAAAAGGCATAACCAACTACTCAAAGAATCCATCGGGTGTCCTAAATGAGCGCAATGCTGATATCAGCGTCCCTAAGCCGATGAAATCAGTGGTTAAATCAAGCTGAGAGAATACTGCAGAGCCAACTAACTGGTCGAAAGGTCATCTATCCTAGGGAGTGGATACCGGTTCTTCTTTGTGAGCTTATTCGATTCCCTATAATCCATGCAAAGTCGAAGGGAACCATACACCTTAGTAGCAAAGAAGACCGACGCTCTCCACTCCGATATGCTCCTTCTTATAAATTCTTTCTCCAAAAGCTCATGGATATGCTTGCTCAATTTCTTCCTCTCCCTAGGTGCCATTTACCTCACGGGTAATGCTACTAGCTTAGCATTATCAGTCAAAAAAATCTTGAAGTCAATCTCTTTCTTAGGGGGTAGTCCACTAGCCTCCTCAAAGATGTTTGGAAAATATCTGATGAAAGGAAATGAATCTAACTCTGATGATGATGAATCAAGGAAATAAAGGAAGCTCAACATATCTGACCATTGCGGGTCGCAAGAAACCTCGAGAGTTCTACCGCTGCATGTCTCTAGTCTAATTACTCTCCTCCCGCAGTCTAATATAGCTACATATGTGGATAGCCAATCCATTCCCAGAATCATCCCATACCCTGAAAATCTCAATACATAGACATCACAATCAAATTCCATGCCTAGGATGAAAATTTTCATACCCCTACAAACCATAGACAAGTGTGCCAATCCTTATATACGGTTTGAAACAACAATGGGGTCTACTACTAAGGAGATATCTAAGTGCAAACAATCTACCAAAGAACTCGTAATGAAAGTGTGATATTCCAAAATCGAAAAGAGTCTGAATGGGAAAATTAGAAAGAGAGATTAATCCTTCTAAAGAAATTTTCCTACCTCTATCTGAATCACTGCTAGAAAGTGCTACATCCAAAGCTTGCACCTGCGCCGTAGGTGCGCTTACTCTCTTCTCTATTCTCTAAGTACAAGCTCTACTAAGATGACCGGGCTGCCCATAGTTGAAACACCTCTCCTTCATCGTTTTATTCTTATAGTCCCTTATGTAAGGACCAACCCGTCCATAGTTATTGCATTTCCTGCTTCTCTTGATCCGCTTCTGAGGTCCTCCAAATCTAACATCCTAAAATTTGCTCCATAACCTCCAACCTAGCGCATGCCTCCTCGAAATCTTCTATGCTAGAAATCGTTCTGCCTCATAGACTGGCAAAGTTCTTGCATATCTTAGAAAATTGGCTGCTGTAGATGGATTAAAGGGACCTCCACTTACCGTTGTTGGGTGTTTTCCCTTGCACCTCTGGTACCATAGCTCTGTGGAACCAGTTAGCCATATTATGAAAAGAAAAGGAAACTTAGGCTCGAAAGAATCGAAAGAAGGTTGAACTGGACTTTTGAGAGGGTTTTCATGAAAACCCTTTTATACTTGAAAAGTACTTCTATAATAAGAGCTTCTTTCTAAAATATACTTCTAATTTGGAGATATGCAACTTAAAAGTAGGTTGCTTTTGGAAAAATACTTTATTTCTAAAACAAGTTTTTAGGAATTCTGTAACCTTAGGCTCAAATACCAAATGAAACACCCTACACCCCTTAGTATATCCAAAAGGACGCACTAAAAGATGTGGTGCATTGCAGGTGTAACTAAAACTAGCAGAGTCTAAGATTCATAAGACAAAACAGAAATAAACAGCGAAAACAATTAAAATAATAATTTGCTAAAAGCAAACTTCGTAATATTGAATTGTAAAACCAAATACATCATATGTCTCAAAATACCAGTATATGTCTCATGAAATCAAAAACCCAGTCTCATAAATATCAGAGTACAAAGTATCCCTCACAAAGTGCCAGTACATGGAATAAGCTAAAAAACTAAATAAAGAAGAGAAATACATAAGAAATCTCTGCCAAAGAAGTCTCCAAGTGTCTGCAAACTATCATCCTTGCTCTTGCTAGCCTATGGGAAAAAAATGGGAAAATGGAGGAGTGAGTCAGGCTAAAAGTCTAGTGAATGATAGTAATTATTAGAATCTTTAAGCAAAGTAAAATTAATAGGCTTTATAATAGTTCTAGTATATAAAAGGAAAGAAAGGAAATAGAGAGAAGGAATAAGCTCGAAATAAATACGAATTAACTAAATTGAAAAAATTGATTAATTTTGATTGTTTGCACTTATCTTTGATAGCTGCTTTGATTAGGATGAATTGCTAATCCTATATTAAACTGAAATCCTAATTCTACCCTTTGATCGGCCTGCTACTCCATAGACCTACTGCGAACTAGATGCTATATAACTCCTTACACATAAGGTAATGGCATCTATGAAAGGCGCACAAAGTACAGTGGTGTCTATGAAAGACGCACAAAGTACAGTGGTGTCTATGAAAGACGCACAAAGTATATACTGTGGACTAGACGTTATATAGCTCCATACACATAATGCAATGGTGTCTACGAAAGACATACATACTTAAGCACTTGGAACTCATAACGATGTATGAGCCATCACTGGAAGTCACACATGTGACCACCACTAAGCTCGCGTTATCAGTTGTTCCACCTACTTATCACCTCAAGCTCCAGCATAAGCGTGCCCCTCGTCTCACTTCAGGATTATATGAATCCGTGTCCATAGAAAAATAGGGGAAATGCTGTTGGTACTAGCTCTCCATCTAAACAATATCTAGTTGTGCCCCTTGTCCAAATCCCCATGATTTGGACTTCTACGTATCGATCAATTACTACCATTATTAGCATAAGCGTGCCCCTCGTCTCGCTTTAGGTTGTGAAACACCGTGTTTATAGAAATAATTGGGGAATGCTATTTGGTACAGGTCTTACATTACTTCTTTGCTTATTAACTTAGATAAATTATTCAAATAAGCCTTTATTATTTTTCTTACTATCTTTGCTTATTAATTTATCCTAAGTCTTAAAATAAGCCTCATTCTGTTCTATTTCTTATTATAACCTACATTATAATCATGCTTATTACTTAACCCAAGGTCTAAGTGTAAAAATAAGCTTCTTTCATCTTATACTCTTTTTAGTTATAATTCTAAGTTATAACTAGGCCAATTATCTTTGATTAGTCAAATTCAAACATTAATATCATAATTAGGCTCAGTTTTAGTCTTAATTCCATTTTTATTATAGTCTTTACAATTTATATCTTATCTTCTGTTACTTTAGTATCTTTGTAATTTTAATCCATATCCGCGTTTAATCTATTCTAATCCATGCATGAAGAAGAAGGAGAAATAAAAGAAAACTGAAAATAGAAGAAAATCCAAAGCGTAGGAAAATGATGTATATAATGCATAAATAACGGTAAATAAATTAAAGTACTGTAAATAAATAGTAATTAAATGGAAAAACTATAATTAACAAAAATAAACTAAAATCAACTGAAAAGAATAGCTAAAAGAAATAGACTAAAAATAATTCTAAAAACTGTAAATAAACTACTAAAAAAGTTATTCCAAAAATCGTAGTAAAACTACAACTATTGGGAACCCTATTATTTTAAATTACTTAAAAATCTAAATAATCACATAACTCACCTGTGGTCCTAAGCTCTTCTCTTTTGGTCTTTTCGGATCTACTTGAGGGTATTAAAATATTTTTATTAAAAAGATTCTCTCCTTGGAAAATTATTCCTTTTAGGGTCCTACCTGAAAAGGTGAACCCAAGCGGAGAAATCTGGAATGAGAAAAAGTGTTAGGCCTAGGGTCTTATTTATAGGGGTAGAAGTGGATCTCAGACCATTGGATTTGGAGATTGAATAGGATGCAACTATGTCATACACTGAATAGGAGCTGTCAGATGGAAGCACGAATGGACCAGATGAGAGAAAATAATGCATTTGAGGTGTTCAAATCGTATGGAATGAAAGAATTAAATTCTTTCACTCAGTAATGTAGGCGGGTCGACATTACTGTCGACTGCCCCCTTGCTAGGTCGACCGGTCGGTTGACCTAAGCAGTGGGATGGTCAACCTAGGTGTCGACCTCCCTATGTATATATAGTTGTGTTTTGTTTTATTGTTTAATTCTTAACTCTCTCATATTAACTCGGATTCTGACGTTCTATATATGGAAATTGACCAAAAAAATTACCACAGGCACAATAGTGCTACTCTTATGGCTCAATTCTAATAATTTCACAATGTTATTTTATTATTTCATTAATTAATGAATTAATTATTATGGGTTAAATTTTGGGTTGTTGCAATAAAATCAATATACACACATTTATATACTCTACAGTATTATATGCATAAATATACCTTTTTTTTGCAATTTTCTTATCAGCAAGCAAAATATTCTTTTCGCGATATATTCAAATCGAGTAATCTTTTGCAATCCATTAGTACCTTTCCGGTACCAATAAGGAGTTTAAATATTAAATACAAATCGAGTTATAACATTTCTATTGACGTTTTCTATGTTGTGTTGTGTTCATGCTAACTTTAAAAGCTCAAAACTTCAAAATTTAAGGCAACAAACAAAAGTAAAGTTGTGGTGCATCGAATGAAGTTTCCAAAATATATTAAGGATCTTGAATACACTAAGTATGTTTTAAGTTACGACATTTTTAATAAGGGAAGCTAAAATCGAATAACAAATCTTCCTCAGGCCAACGAGATACATTCATGGTTTTTTCCTAGTAAATGGCAAAATTTCACATAGGGTTCTTAAGAGAAATTAATCTTTACTTCTATATCTTTCTAACTAGTCTAAAAACATCTAAATCTGATCAGCGGTGGGTTATGAGTAATACAATACATTACAAAAACCGAAAGTACCAACTCCCATTCAGAGACTAAATTTTTAAATTTTCGCATAGTTACCATTAAAATTTCTTCAAGTGACCAACAACCATTCCTCATCTCCTCCTCTTTCCAACAAGTGCTTGCTTATCAAAAACAGATCATTAGAGCGAGATTATGACCAAAACGGTATAGGAAATAGGTTCCGATTTTGTTTCTTAATGCAGGTCAGATTTTTAAACTTGATTTCAATTGGATTTTAATCATAACAAAATTTAAAATTTTGAAAAGTTTTCATATCCAAAGTTGTTTGTTATCAAATTGTCTTTATAATGAATCCAAAATCGTCAAAATCGAATGTCTTGATTAAAAGTTATGACCTTAAATGTTTAAAGGTATTAAAGTTTGAAATTATATTATCACTATTTAATGGTTTATTTAACTTCATCTATTTTTAAAATAGTGCACTTCAAAAATTAAAACTTTCTGCTTTAATTTTAAAAAAAGAATCTTAAATGCGATTAATGAAGAGATAATAGGAGTTCATAGAGAACACAGTAAGCATGGCTATGAGAAAAACAAGCTTCAGTGTGCACACCAGCAAGCAAATATTGCAGGTATGTGAACTTTCTTAAATGATTGTGCACAAGCATAATTTCCTCAATAGCTAACGGAGACCGGTCACTAATGAAATTTCACATGAATGGAACTTAAAATTAAGGTGTTATATGTGCCAATGTGAAACATGTAAACATCAAATCGGGAAACTGTATTACGTAAAGGATTCCTAAAATAGTAATATCACGTTTAAGTAATTTTTCAGTGAATTCAAACATAAATCAATGTAGAAAAGCTAATGTCAATGTGAATTATATGGATCCGTAAAATACTACAAATTGATCAAATTTAAATCAATAAAAGCACCCCTAATCTGCTATGCTAATCATCATATTTATAACTACAGCGCTATTGTTTAGAAAGCTTCAGCCTTGCACCCATTAATACTTTGGTTTGAAAATTTTGCATCACTTCTACACATCACTGAATCCAAAACAACCATAAAATATAAATATTGCCAATCTCTATAATTTCTGGTCAACTTGACTGACTTGAAAAACTCATTCTCCACTAACACAAAATGCTTCTTGCAATACATAATTCAAACGATCTTACTCCATTTCTATCACACTAAGAGGACTGCATTACAAATGTTGACACACATAAGATGAGTTATTTCATATGTTATAACTACAACATTGAAAAATCTATATAGGGCCTTACAAGCTTCAATCAGTTGAAATGATTTTCTTTTCCTTACAGCCACAAACCTTACAAACTTATATTTATTTATTTACTTACCTTACAAACTTATATATATTTATTCATTTTTTGATCGATATTATAATCACTGTTTTTATTAAACCAATCACTACAAATAGGTTTCAATCCTTTGTCACATCATAGAAAGCAAGAAAGCATCGAACATTTAACATATATTAAGTAGAAAGAAGTTTACTCATGATACATCTTTATGTATTAATTTTTTGAATAGAACTTTAAGCTTGTAAATAAAATACTCCATTTTGAATTATCAACATGACACACATTTTTTTCATCTCAAAATAACCATTTGTATATATTTTTTCCAAAATAGTAATTCTTTATTTTTTCCCAAACATTGCATATATTTTTCAAAATATTGTTTGTGGGTTGCGAAAGTAAGAATCTTAAGGCTAAACAACACTAGAGGAGGGTGAATAGTATTTTCTAACTTTTGTAATTTTTTCAAATTTCTTTCAAGTTTAATATTGAATCACAGATTCAACAGAGAACTGTATCAACAATCAATCACAGATGCATATATGGGTAACTTAAAAGCAGAGAAGTAAAGTAGAGAACTAGAGAGATCACACCAGAGATTTTTATACTGGTTCGTAGTAACGCTACATCTACTCCCATCCAATTTCCTTTATATATATCTTTTCAAAATGCCAATCTTTCAACAGGCAGAAGGCAAACCTAATAGAATCTTAATTCAAGGCCACCAGACACACCCTCCTGATTTTCCAAGCTCAGGGTACACCCACTTTATTTGGACGGGCTACAAGCACACCCAATTGATTTGGACAGGATACAATCACACCTAAGCAATTTCAACTAGAGTTTGATAGTTTCTTCAAAGACAATTTCTTGATCTTTGGCTATAATGAATCCTATAGCCTCTTGAGTAGCACTTTGATCTTGAATTGTGAGAAAGATGATTGAAACCAAATAGTAAATAGTAGAGAATCAGCACAATGAAGATTGAATTGATCGTATTAAATTTGAAGACATTTGAATAAATTTTTAAAAAGAAATTTTGACAAAGTCAAAGTGGAGAAGAAATAAGAAATTAGTTATTAAAAAATTTATTTGAAACCTCTTGTTTATAGAGAATAAACAAATACGTCCCTTCACGTAGAGTTACAATGAATAGACACTTCGTTTGAAAATTGAAACTTTAAATTAGTGGCACGTATGTCAACATACTCATAGGGTATATGTCGACATATCCCTTTGAAAATTGAGAACTCTTTTGTTTTTAAATATTTTGAAAAACCTTACGCTTTGTATAATATTTGATACTTTATAAAATAATTTAAACATAGTTTATAAACATTCTATGAAAAGAGAGTGAAGATTCATGTTCTCCAGTCAAAAATGTGCATTTTCAAAACATGGGAGCAAGTGCAAAAAGAGAAGGAGGTTTGAAATTTGAATTTTGATCTCAAATTTCAACTTTTAATTTTTTGGCATGTATGTCGACGTATGACATGGGGTATGTTGATATATAGTCCAAAATTTTCCAAAATAAAACTAAGCTGATATATTCCTATACTTATATACTGATATTCGTCCAATATTATTATTAATCTATATGTTATTCCTAAAAACCAAAATAAACCAAAAATAAAAAGAAAAATTATTAAATGAAAAGTACCTTTTTTGCAAGTTTTAGTTAATCAGTTCAGATTAGTCTATTATAGTAGTGAAACATATGTTCGCATTCTCAATGTATGATTCAATATCGCTTAGGGAAGTTTCTGAATCATCCAAAGTTGCTATATAAGCTCTTTTTCTTTTTCTGGATGATTCGTTTTTTGGTGTGACCTTTGATTTATTCGGTTGCGGACATTCACTTTGAAAATGATTAGGTTCATCACAGTTGAAGCATCTAGTTGCAGTTCCAGTTTTGAACATCTTCTTTTTAAGATACCGAAAGTTGTTCATCTTTCTATACTTTAGGAATTTTCTGAAATTTCTGATCATGAAAGCAATTTCTTTGTCATTATCATCTTCTGAATCATGATCGTCGGTTATTGCAGTGTAAGCGATGGATTTCTTTTCTGTTTCCTTGATTTCTCTTCTGCCCTACAGTCGTGCTTCGTAGTATATAAAATTGCCTATTAATTCTATGGTTTTCAGAGTACTAATATCATTAGCCTCATCGATTGCTAGTGTCTTTTGGTCCAATTCTAAGGAGAGTGAATTGATGATTTTTCTAACTTGATCCTCCTAAATAATATTTTACCTAATGCATCTAATGAATGCACTATATCTTAAACTCTATAATACAAGTCAAAAATAGACTCATTCGGATTCGTCTTAAACAATTGAAACCGATTAGTTGATATGGAAATTTTAGTTAGTTCCACTTTACTAGTTCCCTCATGTGTAACTTGCAGTGTTCTCCAATTTTCATATGCAGACTTATAAATAAAGACCATATTAAATTCATTTTTATCTAGTGAAAAAAACAAAATAATCATGGCTTTAGAATTTTTTTGTGTAAGTGCTTTTTGTTCAGCAGTCCGCTGTGCAAAATTAATCCCAGGTTCAGTGTACTCGTTTTGTGTGACATTCCAAGCTATTAGACTGTAAGTAAATCTTCATCCTACATGAGCAATCAGTGTAATTACTATTATTAAAAATTGGGGGTCTAGCGGTAGATTTTCCTTTAACAAATGTGTTAAAAAGTGTACTTACAATGTTGTTAGCCACTAAATTTTCAAAAATCAAATTACGAGTTTTTGAAAACCTAGTGCTCTGTGGGTTGCGGAAATAAGAATCTTAAGGCTAAATAAACACTAAAAGGGGGTGAATATTGTTTTCTAACCTTTGTAAATCTTTTTAAATTTCTTTCAAGTTTAATACTAACTTATATATTTTCAACACAGTATTCTATCAACAATCAATTACAGATGCAAACACAGATAAAGTAAAAGCAGAAGAGTAAAGTAGAGAATTCGAGAGATTATATCAGGGATTCTTATACTGATTTGTAGATACCCTACGTCCAGTCCCATAAAATTGCTTGTACATATTTATTTTCAAAATGCCAATCTTTAAAAGGGCAAAAAGTAAACCCAATATAATCTCGATTTTAAGGCTGCGAGACACATCCTTCTGATTTTCCAGGATTTGGGTACACCCACTTGATTTGGACGAGCTACAAGCACACCCACTCGGATTTTCGGGCTACCAAGCACAACCAATTGATTTGAATAGGCTACAATCACACCCAAGCAATTATAACTAGAGTTTGATGGTTTTTCCAAAAACAAATTCTTCATCTTTGGTTATAATGAATCCTATAGCATCTTAAGTAGCACTTTGATCTTGAATTTAAGAGAAAGAGATGATTGAAATTAGATAGTAAATAGTAGAGAATCAATATAATGAAGATTGAATTGATTTTGATTGAATTTGAAGAAATTTGAATAAAAAAATTGCTAGAAATTTTGGAAGAGTAAGAGGAGAGAAGAAACAAGAAATTAATTATTATAAAATTCATTTGAAACCCCTATTTATAGAGATTAAACAGCCTGTCCATTAATGAAGAGTTACGACGAATAAACATTCATTTTGAAATTTGAATTTCAAATTAACAGCATGTATGTCGACATACATATAGGGTATATGTCAACATATCTCTTTGAAAATTAAAAACTCTTTTGTTTTTAAATAGTTTGAAGATCTTATGCTTCTTAAAATATTTGGACACTTCGTAAAATAATTTAAACATAGTTTATAAACATTTTATACTTTGAGAAAATTTTATAAAATATTTTTAAATTATATATTTTTTAAAAATTAAAGAATTAGAAAATGAGAAATAGAGATCAAAGATTATTACTAGGGACCTTAACAATGTTCTATGACTCTATATATTATACTATAGTCTTGAGTCTTCATATCTTGGTCTTTATATTTATGAGTATTAATGTCCATTCTTTGATTCTTTATACTGTACAATCTTCGATTCAACACCTGTATAGTATCCTGCATTATATACTAAATAACTTGGCAAACATTAGTATACATATTTTATATAGATGTATTTTGTTCTCAAGGATGTTATCATCAAAATCAAAAATTAAGGTATTAAAATTGTTTTCTCTTTTCAAAACATATTATCCTCTTCTCAAATTATTGTGTTGAAATGCCTCATCTTTGTATTTAGGAATCCTTATCGATAATGTTGGCCAGTGGTATCGATCAAAATTCTTAAAGCATTCGACGAACAAGTTAACATTAGAATAAAATGCTAAATTACTTTCAATCACTTAATATAAAATCATTTTCATATTTTATCAAATGATTATCTTGTTTGTGTAAAAATATTTGTTTCCAAGACTCGTATATACATCCAATTCATTGATCATGTAACAACCCAAAATTTAACCCATAATAATTAATTCGTTTTTAATGAAATTATAAAATAACTTTACGAAATTATCAGAATCGAGCTATGGGAGTTGCACTATTGTGTCCATGGTAATTTTTTGATCAATTTCCATATATAGAACGTTAGAATCCAAGTCAATATGAATAAGATGCGCACAAAACAAGAATTAGAAAAAAAATATAGGAAGGTCTACCATCCCAAGGCCTAGGTAGACCGGTCGGTTGACCTAGCCTTAAGGGCGGTCGACCCGCCTATGGGTAAGAAGCAAAGAAGCTTCTCCTTCATATCGTGTTATTTTAATACGTCATTTTTGATTCTTGGCTCTATCTGGTCCTTCCGTGCTCCCATCTGATGGCTTCTATTCGGCCTATGCCGTTGTTGCATCCTATTCAAACCCTAAATCTAATGGTTTGAGATCCACTGCTACCCCTATAAATATGACCCTAGGCCTAACAATTTTTCTCATTCTAGGATTTCTCCGTTTGGGTTCACCTTTTTAGGAAGGACCCTAAAAGGAATAGATTTCCAAGGAGAGAATCTATTTAATAAAAATATTTTAATACTCTTAAGTGGATCCACGAAGACCTAAGGGGAAGAGCTTAGGACCATAGATGAGTGATTGTAATTATTTTAGATTTCTTTAAGTAATTTAAAATAATAGGGTTACCAATAGTTTTAGATTCACTACGATTTTTGAAATAACCTTTTTAATTAGTTTATTTATAGTTTTTAGAATTAATTTCAGTCTATTTCTTTTAGCTATTATTTTCAGTTAATTTTAGTTTATTTATGCTAATTATAGCTTTTCCATTTATTTACAGTTTATTTACAGTATTTTAATTTATTTACTGTTATTTATGTGTTATTTACATCCTTTTCCTATGCTTTTGGATATTCTTCTATTTTCAGTTTTCTTTTATTTCTCCTTCTTCTTCGTGTATGGATTAGAATAGATTAAACTTAAATTTGGATTAAATTATAAGAATACTGAAACAATGGAAGATAAGACGTAAATTGTAAGGACTGTAATAAAAATGGAATTGGACTGAAATTGTGATGTAAATATTAGAATTAGACTAAATTAAAGAGATTGGCCTAGATATAACTTAGAATTATAAGTAAAATGAGTAAAAGATGAAATAAAATTATTTTCACACTTATACCTTGGGTTAAGTAATAAGCATGATTATAACGTAGGTTATAATAAGAAAACAGAACATAACGAGGCTTATATTAAGACTTAGGATACATTAGTAAGCATAGATAGTAAGAATAATAACAAAGGCTTATTTAAAATAATTTATCTAAGTTAATAAGTAAAGATGAAATTATGATATGTACTGACAGCATTTCTCTTATGCTGTTTTGGGTAGATAAGTGGTCAATTGTTAAAAGAAAAGATCCGTACAAGCATTTTCCTTATGCTGTTTAGGGTACATAAGTGGTCAATAGTTAAAAGAAAAGATCCGTACTGGCAGCATTTCCCTTCTGCTGTTTAAGGTAGATAAGTGGTCAATAGTTAAAAGAAAAGATCCGTACCAATAGCATTTCCCTTGGGACACGCTTTTGCCGTTTAGGTTAGATAAGAGGTCAATAATTAAAGACTATATCATAGGGATTTGGACAAGGGCACAACTAGATTTTGTTTAACAGGACCAGTACCAACAACATTCCCTATTTTCTATGGACATGGTGTCTCACAATAGTGTGAAGTGAGACGAGGGCACATTTATGCTGTCTAGGGTAAGTAAAAGGTCAAAAGAGGGAGTAATAGATAGTGCGAACAGGTGGTGACCGAGCATGCGACATCGATTAGGGGAGATAAGTCGCTATTGAGTTCCAAGCGCTTAGTATGTGTGTCTTTCATAGACACCATTGCCTTTTGTGTAGGAAGCTATATAATTCTAGTCAATAGTAGATACTTTGAGTGTCATTTGCAGACACCATTTCTGTGTAGGGAGCAATATAGAGTCTAGTCCGTAGTAAGGTCTATGGAGTAGCATGCCGAACAAAGGGTAGAATTAGGATTTCAACCTAATTATAGGATTAGAAATTCAGCCTAATCAAAGCAGCTATAAAAGACAAGTGCAAACAATCAAAGTTAACCAATTGTGTTAATTTAGTTAAATCGTATTTATTTCCAGCTTCTTCCTTCTTCATATTTCCATTGTTTCCTTTTATATTCTAGAACTGATGTAAGGTATATTACTTTTACTTTGCTTAAAGATTCTAGTAATTACTATCATTCACCAGACTTTTAGTTTGACATACTCCTCTATTTTCCCCTTCCCTCCATAGGCAATCGGGGGCAAGGAAAGTAGACCATAGCTTCTTGGAGACTTGTTGGAGATTCTATCATGTATTTCTTTCCTTCAGTTCTAGTTTTTAGTTCTTTTGTTGAGTGGTATTTGAGAGGGATGTATTGTACTCTGATATTATTTGAGATTTTGGGTTTTTTGATTTCACGAGACTTGTATGGGTATTTTGTCATATGATGTACTGGGTATTTAGTGACTTATTTTTATCATCTTATATTATGGAATTTGATTTTTAGCAAAATACTATAATTGTTTCTGTTGCGTTGTTATTATTGTTATCATTATTTAATTTTTGTCTTGTGAATCTTAGTCTCTGCTAGTTTTAGTTATACCTACAACGCACCATGCCTTTTAGCGTGTCCTTTTGGGTATGCTAAGGGGTGTGGGGTGTTACAAAACATTAATAACAACACAAACCATCACACGCCCACAATATCAACCAATCATTTTATTAATTTATTTTAACTTTCTTTCAGTCACATCTTTAATTATATTTTATTATTATTAATTTCTTAAACAGTTTTATTGTTCTTTAGTAGTTTAGATTTGAATAAACTGCCAGCCTTTATTAATTTTTGGCTCCATTTAGATTCAAGGGGGTTAGTAAATTTTGAGTGATAACTCCTACTCATTCCCTACATTTTAAACTATGCCTAAATGAAAACAAAAATTAATGCAACCTTACATAAAAAAACAAACAAATAACCGAATGCCTACAATTGAAAGCTATTCATCAGCATCCACTATGCACTTTGGTCACTACTAGATCCTTCTACTCAACTTGCCACATAGAGGTATATTGAACCTTTTCAGTACCGACACTACCCGTCGGACTAACTACTCCTTCTTTACTATCTCCCTCAACAACTTTTACTTCACACGAAAACAAATACATACAGAAGAGGTAGGGATATATATATATATATATGTATATGTATACATACATATACATATACATATGCATATACATATACATATGCATATACATATACATATACATATACATATACATATACATGTACATATACATATACATATACATATACATATAGTAGGAAAGATAACAAGTACTTTCCTAGATGATTACCCCGGTGATCATCGTATACTCCTATCATCCTTTTAATATAGGGTAACTACCTAACACACCCGAGGGGACAGGAACTCTAAGTCTGATCTAAGGTCAAGATTCATGTCACTTATATATAATGTATTATTCCAAACCTGCTCTAATACCATTTTGTGACACCCCATCTCTATACCCATACTATCCAGGAGTATTACAAAGTAATACTGTTAGATAACACAAAGAATGAGGCTATATGAGGTACATACGGGAATATTCTCTTGGACTAATAGTGGTACGAGTTAAAATATCAAATAAAATACCTCATCTATATGTACATAGTATCAATACAATAAATAAAAAATGTGCCTCTAGAATAGAACAATACATAATATACAACAGGTAACAGTGAACATAGAGTCGGAATCGCAGCGATAACATATAATATATAATACAATAATGTTATAAGGGTACAATACAACTCAAATGATAAATATCCCAATATAATGTGAAAAATAATGCCATATACAATCTTGTATCAAATATGTATAATAAATCCATAACCCATAAATATCATATAACAATCCCTAATATAAACTCCTCTAATCCTAATAAAATAGATGATGGTCATGTTGTCCATGTACCTAAAGTTTCTTAGACTGACCTGAGCATTATAAAATAACACACGGGCCAGATCGTGTTTAATTAAGGATCATAAATAAGGTGATACAGTAAAAACAAGGTAGAACAATATAATATAACCACCAAAATGTACTCAAAACATAAGATGCCATATCAAAGTATGTGTATGTGTGTATGGAGTAATCATCATGGCATACATCACTCAAATAACTCAAATCCATATGAGACAATCAACACTGATATCAAAAGATGTCTTCACTTATATAGAAACATATCAAATCAGAAATCACAGAATAAACATCAATAGGTGAATCATACATATCAATAATCATCACCATATCTAGAAATATCAATAGATGAGATATCATTAAGTATAATTAGGCTAGCACGAAGCATTGCATAAATATATCCCTCAATCTCGTATTGTAAAAACACCATCATCAATCACCAAAATCAATAAGAAAGATTGAGCCAGCTTATAACAATATCCAAATATAATTAATAATAAGTAGGACGTCTGCCTAAGAAGGATACGGGGTTTACCATACTCTTGACACGGTCTCAGGTATATAATCTCATCTAAACATAGTATATGTCTATCTAACACCAATACACACACATACACACCAGAACCAGATGTGAGACTAACATCACGTCTACTTACTCTTGGAGCAATACACGGTCGATATGACATGACTCCTACAATCATCTGTTACCATTACCTCTCCCTTCTAGGTATCATGATAATGATCCACTGTAGGCTCCTCAACGCGTAGCCTCTTCAGCCACGATTATCGAAATGTACCCCTATAGTAATTGACTACTGGCCTATGCAACACAAGGGGAAACTAACTACCAGTCACGTGATGTGCGTCCAATACTATAAACAACAATGACGTTATGGATCTATGATGTAACCCCACGATCAGGCCTTCAGGGTGGCCACTGGCCAATCTGGTTCACTTCGAAATATAAAGGGAGCTAAACAATAGGTAGACAGGCACGTATATAATCTAAGGCTACAATTAGCCTCCATATATGCTCACCGCAATGAGTCATACAACGTAGCTCTATACGAGTTCCATCCATGAGCAAAGAATAACTACATAACACAACAATATCCCATACCACCGCATGTAACCTGTCCATTTATTTAGCGCCCACACATCGCACTTGCTCCTTTGATATTATATATAATAAATGCAAAAAATAACCAAATAAATATTACTGAATGCCCTATCCCAAATGGTATTATAACTCCATTTATTCAGATCTCTCGCTATACATAATTGAAATCATTAGAAAATCACATAAAAGTATATCATTCCCATATCATACCAAATCACTAAACAACTCAACTTCAATGGTAAATCACTCATATAATCCAATTCAATATATGAAAAGGAATGATCAGAAAAGTAATATAAATTAAGTTATTCAAATAAATAAACATAATAAATAACAACTCATTACTTAATAATGAATCACTTATAACAAAAATAAATACTTTAACATATAAATCAAAAAATAAATCATAGTTATTTCAAACTAGAACATAATTCAAATTCTTCACTTTATACTCTAACATTTAGAAATGAATATTTTCTATTTTCAAAATAACTTGGGATGTCCAAAATAATTTCCAAGAATATCATTTTATTAATCAAACAATTTTATTTACTTATAAATACATTTTAGTTTAATTTAAAAATACAAAAAATATTTATCGAAGCTTTTAAAAATATTTTACTACTAGAAAATCAATCAAACTTCTAAAAATATGAACTAAGGAGTCAAATCCTTCAAATTCATCAAAAATCATCATTATAAATTTCTATCGTGTGGTCAAGTTGAATTACATTGAATTTCAATCATCGATACATTGTATACAATATGAATAAATTACATAAATTAAAATGCAAATGGATAGCATCTTATTTGCATTTTAAACATCCAACAAATACAAAACTCCACTACTAATTACAAAAATAACATCCAAACTATTCAATTTCATCCAATATCATAGCAAGCAATCAATATCAACCAATAATCCATCCAACAAACTAAAGAGGTAAATATATGGGTGATTACACATAAATAAAATGATATAGACATAGTAGTGAGTGAGGAAACTTATTGAAATTCCAAGTGAGAAAGACCAAAACCACCATGCTACCCTACAACATTATGCACTACTATCACCATCGTCTCGACTACACCTTCGATTCCATTAGGACAGTATTACACCCTTCATCGCAGTAGCTAGCATCATGCCCCTTTGCCACTAACCAAACACTACCACTTTCTCCATGTCGTGCACACCCTCAGCACTCCCCCACTCAATCACCTCATGAAAACCCCAACATCACCAATGACTTCTGCTCTAAATATGCCACCACCAACCACTACAACATCACCAGGTCGAGCTCCTATCATCGCTCCTCCACCCATGTTAGCAATGTACTAGGTCGTGACACTCACATTGATCGCCACAAAACCACTGCAACCTTCCCCCAATCGCTTGACAAGTCGCGGTTGCTACCTCCCTCTCATGTCATCGTCCATCGCTAAAAAAACCTCTCCCCGCAAGCATAACCCACGAGTCACTATTAGATTCATGACTGCCTCTTCCTTTGTTCCCAGGTTGCATCCGACCCATAATTTTTTTTTCGCTTTGGGATGCGATAATTCTGGATTTAATTAAATGGGTGCCAATAAGGTTTTGGGTTGGGATTTTATTTAAAAAAAGGATAAACTATAATAGGCTTTAATATTGGGCTTCATTAGATAATATAATATTATTCCCCTTTTCCATTCTTTTTATATAACCATTACTATTAATTTGTAAATAAATTCCAATTTAATTTAAATTAATTTATACTACATTTTACATAATCTATTTCGATAACCACATAATTTCTTTCAATTCACTACAATCTTCATTTGATTACCATGAAAGAAATTTATTTTCAAACTATTTTGCTTATTTTGAAATTATTCTATGTATAAAATATTTCATATTTATTAAAATAGTTTATTCAGTTTCAATATATGGACTGAAAAGTATTTATTAATGTTATTTAATCTTTTAAAACAGAATCTTTTATTAAATAGAATTTTGATTAAGTAAAAGTTTATTTTTTAGAAATAATGATTATTAAAAATAAAATCCGAACATTTTTATTATAACTAAATTCATTTATTATAACGGGTGTAGAAAGCAGGGTTGTTATAGATATTGAGTTATGGGTTTCTCGAATACGACCTGAGAAAAGATATGAAGGTATCATTCAGAAAGTATCAAAATAAAACAAGTGCTTTGATAGAAATGTCAAATATCTTGATTATTAATCAAAATGCAGAGGAAGCATGTATTCATAAGAAAAAACACTAAAAGATATATAGACGTTTCTAAACCATAAGTAAACACACACCATCGATTGATAAAGATGCACTCATGGAAAATTAACTTTTAGTTGTTTTAATACTCGACGTGTAACAACCTGCCTTTTCGATTCTTGGAAGTCAACACAAATGCATCCAGGGTATTCATGCGCCGAACATCCAAGTGACGAAACGATAGATTATCAGGGTGAAAGAAAGAAAAGACAGAACACAATCTCACAATGTGAAAAGTAATATATAATATACAATAGATTTTTACAAAAAGAATAAAGAATCTTAATGCACATACTATCATCAGGGCAAAACTAACCTATAACTGCCCGAACAGTTATAACAACCCATCCTTATAATTTCTAACAAATACAGAAAAAAACAAATAGCTGAAGATAAAATACGAGAATACGTGTTGAAGGATCCAGCTTATCTCCTGAAGCTTCCAAGTTTCCAATTAAATCTTGGAAATATGCTTGGGCTGACCCGAACATTATAAAAAAAACGCCCGAATCAGTCTGATAAACCAACATGAGAAACACGGATCAATTGGATTATTAACATTATAAAACCTTTCAAAATAAAGGTATCTCGTTAGACCATGACACATATAAACAATGATAGGTTTTTACCTTACGATAACCAAACCAATTTTTGGGAAATCTTATGATATTAAAATAATATCTAGAGTTTAAAATAAATATTAACCATAGCCGAAATGGTTACATTAATTACATTCCAACATAATAGGTATATAGCTAAATCTGCATGAGCATGTATTGGAGATTGGATTTCCATTAATGATGGGGCTACTGGGGTATCACCTATCATAGTTATCTCTAGAAAAATAAACAGAGTACCTTATAAGGACCCCTTGAGAATCAGAGTCGGTTGCCTCTTTAACATGGCATATCAGATTATATCATTCCGTAGCACCAAGGCTACAAATCATGTGCACCAGCCATGGCCCCACTCTTCCCATGCGCATGCATACCCAATCCATAAATATCAATTCTAGATCGAGGAATGAACGTTCTTTATGGTAGCGAACCACATAACTTTGAAGCATATCCCCTGTTTTAGTCATTACTGGGTTATGAGGCTTATAAGGTTCACGGTTACCTTTTTCCTCTCTTAGCAAATCCCACTTGGAATGCTGACACTACCTTCTAGACAACAATGGAATGCCATCATTCATCCATACAAGTTGTTCAGGATATGAAAGAACCGAAGGCATTACTTCTACCACATCCCTTTTGGAATCGCTCTCAGGATTAGTAGCAAGTAGCCCTTGCACTTCAAAGAACTCCATATTCGATTCCACTATCTTTTAGATGTCTTCCAAGCATCGAATACGTGTATGGTTTTGAAGTGGTTACAGTTTCAGTCATCTCATATAAGCACACTCTTATTTATCGGTCGCTCCGAAACTAATCGATACTTCCGATAAATCCAAATTCGGTTCTTTTGAAAATAATCAGACACTATATAAGAGCGGAGATCACCTCCTAACTGTTTATATGGACGGATTTCCTTATCATTTATCCTGAGAGAACAAAACGAGATTTATGTGTGCAATATATCTTTATAGAAGATAATTATACCATATAATATGAAAGTGACTATGCCATGGGATCGAAATGGCCAACAGTTGTAAATAATGTAAATGAAGTGGTAGTGTGATATAAACTAAGTTATCTGCTGATGCGGAATATGAGTACAAAATTAAATATTAAATTAAATGACACCGGGGATTTTTGTACTGGTTCGAACTCCCGTTCTACGTCCAGTCTTAGACTCATTCTAGAATTTAACTATCAACCCTCCCTTCACCCGAAGGAACAGGTATTACACCGCCTGAGAAACCGAACAGTACTTCTACCGCCTAGACAACTGAATAGAACTTCTATCGCCTGAGCAACCGAACAGGACTTCCAATACAAATAGTAAAGTTATTTCTGACTGAGTGTGCTCGTGAATAACATTGATAAGTCAATAATGTACACCCTTCCTATAATCTTTTCCTCAAATATGATGTGTATGATTGTGTGTATATGAAGAATAGGAAGTTTTAGATTGCTTGTAAGGTATGAAATTGTGATCGTAAGCAATGAATATATGAATTCAAGAGAGCAGTTAATTCAGAAAATATGATTCAAGTAAAAGCAAGTAAGTGAAGTTATTTGTTCTTGAAATTCATGCATATATATAGTAGATAGAAAGTTACAACTTCTGGTGAAAAGATGATATCAAACAGCAATGGTCCTAACCTTCCATGAAGAAGAAAACCGTTCATGAAAGGAAGTGTCTATTCAGAAAATAGCAGTTGGAACCAGATCAGTCGATTTGTGTATGAACTTCTGTCGACAGAATTTGAAAATAAAAACATGCATACATACGTGCACAAGTTCAATAGGCTGCCTATAGCTATTCAATCGACTGAATGACCTTGTTCAGTCGACTAAATTCTATTGATAAATAAAAATTACCATAACATATTTGGTTGGAGAACTTGTCTTCTAAACTAGTGACCCGAGTTCGAGCCCTGATCCGTGCATATTTTGAAAACTTGATTTTGATTAAAATATTCATGCAAGTTTATCTGAATGTGAATGATGATTCTTGAGGAAAGATTTTAATAAATCACTAAACTAGACACTATATGCACATTTGATGACTCTTGTTCAAATATATAACTATACGAACCATATTTTGAGTCGATGAGTCTAGATGTTATCATATGCGTAGATTCGTGAATTGTTGTGTCTTGTCAGCAATCAAAACCTATGATTCAACATAACCCTTATGTTTCTCCTAGATATTTTGACTAAAATTTTGATAGTCGGTTATGTAACTGTCAAATAACAAATAATCAAAATAGATTAAATTCTATGTGGGATCCGTTAAGCCTCTATTAATTAATATTTCATTAATTATTTCTTTTTAAAATTATTTGAATCAAAATACCTTTACAAAGGAAATATTCACAAACCCCTTATGCTCCTTTCAATGCTTGGAAAAGCATTCATATACTTCTCTCATCCGTATAAGCATATTCACAAACCATTATACTTTCAATCGTTAGGAAATATATCAATATATTTATCATAACGATATAATATATTAACAAAAATTAAGGAAGATTTTCTCTTTTCCAAATTCATATTTAAATGGACAAAAAATATATCATTTAAATCATTTCTTACCAGAAACTAAACAACCAATCCTTCAATGTTAAGTATGAAAACATGTTTCCACACCACCATAATTAAGAACGATTAATTATTAAAATCAAATCTCATTCCTTCTATAAAATTCCCTTTTCATAAGCCAATTTCATAATTACCAATCCTTTTGTAAATTTCCAAAATCAATTTATAAACTTCTTTATTAATCTTTTAAATTTTTATAAAACATGTTTTATAAATCTCTAAAATCATTTATTAACTCCTTGTAAAACTTAGTTACCAAATATTGTTTATAATCTCCTTTACAAAATATCATTTCTAAATCTCCTTTAAGAAAATCCTTTTTATTAAACGCAATTCCCAAAATAATTTATTATTTACAAACATCTTTATTAATTTAATTAATTACCTTTAAACATCATAAATAAATAATTGACTAACTTAAAAACATCACTAGTAAAATAAATAATTAGCTTTAAACATCATTAATAAAATAATTAATTATCTTTAAACAAAATTAAACCAATTTACTAACTTGAAAGAACATTAATAATATAATTAAATAACTGAAAATAATATAATTAAATATTTTAAAGAACATTAGTAATATAATTAAATGACTTAAACCACATTAGTACAATAATTAATTAACTTAAAAATTATTAATAAAATAATTAATTAAATCATATATCCTTGATAAAATAATAAAAATCATTTGCAATTAAATAAAAACTTAACACCAAATTGTTATAAAATTGAAGTTAATTTAAATCCATAACCCTTTAAATTTGGAAAGAGTAGGGACCTAGTGGTACTTAATCAAGCCATCGTTTATTCTAATTTGACTTTTCAGGTCATATCATATTTACGTAAGCAAGCATACATGTAAATAAAATCAACAATTTACAATCACTAGCTAACCCATCACTTAGCCTATATTAATTAATACACATATTAATTAACCGGCATATGAATAAATGCCCAAATTAATATGCTAGCAGAACGAGGATTTTTTTTGCTAAATAGATGTTCAAAATAATCAAGTCAAATTTAAATGTAGCAGAACAGTGTTTTATTCTGCTTAATAGATGTCGAAATTAGTCTATTCAATTTAATTGTAGCAGAATGGTGTTTTATTTGGCCAAATAGTTATCACCAATAAAGTATACTTAATTTAACCACTTTATTGTTAAAATAATGTGACTAAATTCAACTCTTATTATTTAGTCAAAATTCCATACACGAGCCTAAGCCGACTACCCAAAACTTAAAACAAAGTTACGCCTTCTCCTCTCATCAGGATCCAAAATTGATTTACCCTCCCTATCTAAATTTCCAAATCGACCCTTGCTTGAAGCCAAGATGTGCACCACCATGCACGTGCTCATCTCCCAGGCACCACCGCCCAATGAATCCCAACCATTAGTAGACTCCCCTTAACCACCTCATCACTATGGTACTCATGCCACCTACTTCGTCGAACCCAGTCAAAATTCAAAATTTCCATCCCTATTTTGAAAAACCCAAGACTAAGAAAAGCACGCAAATAGTGCTATCTCCGCCGCCTCGACCCACTCTGGCCACCAACACCTAAACCATTATGACAGGCATCCACCCACACCTATTTTGCCACCACCGTAGCCTGTCTGGTCCTCCCCTACGCTTCTGCCAGCCCAAAAGATGCGAACCAAACATAAAAACCCTAAACTTAGCTCGTTTGAGCAACACCGTCAATTGGAAGTCCTGCGATCACCACCATAACTCTGTCATTATCGAAGGCTGCCTCCAGCGCCACTGCTCTGTCCTTAGCTTTCCACGATGTCAGAGTTTTTAAGTTTGAATGAAATCAGTTCATCTCATCTCCATGACCCATCCCGACCATATAAAATCAAGGAACTTGCGTTAAAAATCTCAATTTATAGATACGAACTTGACTCTGTACTCTGTTTGTCAATTCAAGCACGTTAGAAAGCTGCCATTGTTCGACCATCAATGAAATCAAAAGATACTAACACCCGAATAAAAAAAAGACCGCGACTAGTTTTAAAAATAACTGGAGACTAAGATGAACAACTTTATAGTTGGTTACATTTGATAACTCCCTACGGTTTGAGAGATAATGATTTTCAAACAAGGGATGGGTGTGTTTTATTTCTTTAAACAAAGAGTAGGCAGAGAAAAACTGTATTATCTTTGTGCATATATCATAGTGCATGTTTCTTTTGCAGTAAGCGTAAGCATATCCATCATTTTTCAATGCAAATTATCAACAAAACATGATTTTAACCAATTACATAAGCATGAGTATCATTCTTAAATAAAGTTACTAATGTAATATTCAACATTCATTTCAAAAAAAGATAGAGATCTCACAAATTTATATTTCCAAGAGTATGTAACAAGAGTTTTAGTGTTCTCAGCTTCCACAATTTGATGAAAATGCAAAATCCAAGCTCAATTCTATTGTCAACAAAATTTCAGACTTTTTAAACAAATAGGAGATGATTTTTACAAACTAAGGAAGGTAGAAAAGGTGGAAAAAAGAAAAGTTAAGAAGTATAAAGATGGAAATTGACATGTAAATTGAGAAATGTATACAAGATGAAAAAAACAAAAAAAATAGAATAAGCAAAAGACTGAAATGTCCTTCAATTCAATTTTTACTATCCCATCTTTTTCAAGCCTCCAAAGTACCAAGTCATTTGAAAATATGGTTGATATTTAAATGTTCCATGCATATTAGTTGAATTTTACACTTAATGAAACTTTTAATTTCGATTCAAACTTCATATCCATCACTTCATTTTCAAATTCAAATATATTTTGTAACTATTAATTTGTATTATTATTATAGTAATTATTTTCTCATTATAAAATAAAATGTTTTCTTAACCTAACCAAGCATTAAAATGTTACTTAAAATGTACATGAAGGTTCAACAACTTTTTACAACTTGTCCTTTGATAAAAGTCAAAAATCCAAAAAAGGTGTTTTGGTCACATTTTTTGTTTTTCTTCGAACTACCTATTTTTGTAAATAAAATTCAACTTTTTTTATACCATTAATTATTAATCAAAAGAGGGTTATTTGGTTATTAAAACCATCAATTGAATATTTAAAATAACCTAAATATTCACAAATCAGTCGATAAAATTTCGGGTCATTACATGACATTGTATTTGTAAATGATATCTTTTATTGTAACGACCCCGGATTTTTATGAATTTAAATTGATAATTTAAATGAATTTTTTTGAATTAAAATTGATTATAAATGGCAGCGGGTTTCCCCGATTTAAGTAGAAAATATATTAAGTCATATGAATTTGAAAATTTGTATATATGTGAATATATATGTATATATTGGATTAGAAATAAAATCTTAAATAAATGGTTTTAAAAATAAATAGAAATAAAAATAAGTATTTATGTAAGAATATAAATAAATATATAAGCTAATATAATAAAAATAAATATAATAACTTTTATAATATGTACATAAAGTAAAATAAATATCTATCAGACATAAACTAAGCAAACAAATGAAAATGTAAATACATAAGAATATAAAACAAGAAGCAACCTGGGAAAGCAAGCTACATCATCTCAACCTATAAACAAATAAAAGCAAGTATAAAATACAACATCTCAGCTGAAATCAAATTTAGCATAGTGGAAATAAAAAAAAGTGAGTATGGCAAAAGATCAATGTACACATGCATTAAATGCAAATACCTCTAGCATACAAAAGAAATCATCAGCCGAGTAAAAAAAGAAATGAAAGCATCTTCAACCATGCTTATAGTACAAAGAGAAGGTAACACCACCTTGTATAAAATAATAATCAACCTGTACAACTCCTCTTTTATATATATCAACCTATAAACTTGCTTTCCTATATATTTTCATCAGTTCGTTCCTTGAAGCTAAAATCTGAAGTAAATACTACTTCATACTTAAACAAAGATTCAAAAATTAGATAACAATACAATCAACTTCAAACTAGAGGATCAAATTAAAAGCTTTAGCTTGAAAATGCAAGTCTGTTTCCAAATTGAAGAAACCTGTTCATTTCTTAATTCAGGTGAGCAACATCACAAATCTAAAAATAGTTAAGTGTATTTGTTCTGTTAAATGCTTCTTTCTGGAATTCATTTTGTTTTGGGTATACTTTTGTTTAGTATAACTCTGTGTATGTTTGAATATAGTGATAAGCACCTCTGTATATCTCGTTGACCTTAGTCCCAGGCTTAAGTACACATCAGAATTTATCTGCTATTAATCCAAGCTTTGATTAGACTTAAGTTACGAACATAAAATGTTTGATATAAGCTTCGGCGACTCGGATTTGAACGGTCGAATCTACGGCATTCGAGTACGATGTAAAGTATGGATGTCGATTTTCGAGCGCGAAAAATCCTTCTCGTTACATTTATAGTATGTATAAACGGTATAGGAATATCCCAAACGATATTCAATGACATCTAATTAAAATGTCTAATATGTAATATGTAAGATGGATTCCTTATGTGTTAGCAGTAGGAATTATTGTACATGTAATGTTGTCTATGATATCGTGATCTGTTTGTATTTGATAAATAAAGCAAATATCAGATCCAAATTGATATCACCAAATGGTTGTTTGAGATGTTCTCGTGTATTTATGAAATACTATAGAATTGTTTATAAAAAACGAACTCCTTATGTAGGAATGTTCGGACTCAAACTTTATAAGTGATATTAAGTATAATATATCAATAATAAATTTAAGTTAAGAATCTTTAATTTGGAAATGTTCCAATTAGAAGGGATTATTGATGATCCGATGAAAAGGCTAAGTACATTAACATGTATAACACCACAATAAAAGTAATGCATCAATATAATAAATGCACAAATTTATAATAGAATCAAGGGTGATTCCAAATGTTGAGAATCCCATAACATTATCAAATGATAACAATGTCGTGATATAGTTTGTAACGGAATTTAGAGCTCACTGGAAGTCAAGATACGTACTTCAAATTGTTCCACATTATCAAATAGTTTATCAGCGCTAGAGAAATTTAATTGACATAGTAGACAATTGAAGCATAATAACATATCTATCACTAAAGGACTAACCTAATTAGTTTTGAGAAAACCAATTGGAGAAGTTGGAATATGATTCCATAATTGATCCTAAGTGCAAGTAGGAGACTGATAGAGTTATGGGCACGCCCTATAGGCAAAAATTACACATTTCTAACTCAATAACCAACCTTGTTCAAAATAAAAGGTGTTTTCTTTCTATTATATACTTGATATAACATGTTATATTAATTAATTAATTAAACCAAAAGTATATTTAATGGAAAATTCACTTTTGTGATAGTAATTACAAAGTTTTATAATAGTGAGTAATTTATCATAATAAAAACAAATATACCATCTTAACTACTCCCAGACAAGATGCATTGAGACTTGATATCGATACTTCCATTAAGATTAGAGTGTGCAACGTTCTTCATATGCCGGGCAGTGTATTACTCATGGCTGCTAGATGCACCATAGGGTTACGTACGAATAGTTATTGGATAACTATGGAATAGATCACCTGATAGTTTTCAATGGTTAATATAACAAAGGTCAAATAGAAAATACTAATGGGACATTTTTACATAGTTCTTTTGACTTGAGAATACCATCAATCTTCAATATGAAAGCTCCACTTTGATTATAGTGAAATCACGATAGGATGTCCGTTGAGTGACTATAGTTGGGTCGAGTGGAAGTATTGGAAGTGAAACACCATTCAAGAGAAGATTCGTCTCCTCGGTTGTATAGGATTAGTATCAGGGTCAACTCAAGCCAACCCAAAGTCAAAGTCTCTAGGAAAAGTAGCTCGATTAATAATAATTGTTATCTACTAACCTAGGAATTTGTGTTTGGACTATAGAGTTAAATATGGATGATGTTGAAATTTGACCATTACCAAATTCCATAAGTCCAAAGTGATATAGTTTCGTCAAAGGGAATTGGTGTAAATAATAGTCACAACCGGGTAATACTTAATGAAGTAAAATTGGATTATACTGAAACCAAGTATGCGATAAATTTAGCCAAAATATCACACCATCTGCTAAGTGACGAGTGACTGTTAATATTAAAATAGTTTGATATTAATCGTTGACCAAATTTACATCCAATGAGTCACACAACCGAAACGATGAATTCTACTATAACCAAACGTTTTGATTAGGTTGGCATAAATTAATTAAATTAATTAATATTTATGAAATATTAATTATAAAATTTAATTTTTATTTGATGATAGATATTTTAAATATATTTATAATAGTTATAAATATATTAATCGAAATACAGTATTGATACGCATTTGAATTAGAGTTAAACACAAAATATTTATTCAAGCTTTAAAATGGTTTAAAGCCCATGATAAGGGCTGAATATTTCAGTTGAAAAAAAAGGCTATGGGTGGCTAGAATACAGATTAGAGGGGCTTGATGATGCATGGCCAAGATTAAAGAAGATTGAGTAAAAGATGAAATCCTTAACTCTCTTTTCCTTCCTCTATTTAAGCATCTCTTCTTACATTTGATATTGATCTTTTGGTACCTCCATCCCTTGACATTGCTAACCGAACTCCCCATCCGATCTCCCCATTTTCATAGGCTCAAATCAAGTAAATATAATTGTTATACGATAGCTGGTGGTCAATGTTTCAAGGACATGCACCCTTTTGGACTGGAAATTGTTTCAAAGGACATTTCAAAGTGTACTTAAAGGCATTAGAAGTGAGGTATATTTCTGATCAAAATACAAATATGAATGCTTAATTGTAATGTTTTATTATATACATTTATTTTATATTGTTAGGTAATGATTCTAATATGAAAATGATATTGTCACAAAATTATTTTGGTTGTATCTATGTATATATTTAAATTTTTAATTCTTTTATCAGTTACATCTTAGGTCAATACAGATCTATAACTAAAAATACATTATTAGTATTTTATTGAATTAATATACAATATTCAAATACATATTTATAGTTTATAATCAATTACAACATCATACTTTAATCATACTTGGTCATATAGTTTTATATGTAAAGTATTAAGGCCATAATAGTTTTCGGTAATGATAATTTTTTTAAATATTTTACTAATGTTTAAATATTATGTAAGTTAATGTAAAATGCATTATATTAATTCAAATATATCATGAAAAATATGTTTATATTTTATAAAATAATATTAGCACAAAATAAACTTTGGGCAAAGGTAAAAAACATTTTTCTTTACTTTAAATTAATTTTAAATAGTAGCCTAAAATAGGAAAAAATCAATTTTAAATAAAAATTATGCAAAAAAAATTCAAAACATAAAATATCATTTAGGATTTACTGAAAATTCAAAATAAAATTTTGAAATGGATTTTTTATTAATATTTTTCAAACAGATTTTTAAGTAAAATATATTTTAAAATTTTAAAAAATAAAAGAATAAGCTACATATATAGGGACGTGCGTAAGACCTTGTCCATTATATTTATCAAAATATTTTTGTGCATTTTTTAACATTAATATATATATATAATATTTACATACATATTTCTTTTAGCTTTATAAAAATATTGTTTACGAATATTTTATAAATGATTTCGTAATATTTAAATAAATCAATTATATAATATGTATATACAATGTTAATAATTTATTCATATGATTATATATATGTACTTACATACTTATTTAAAATTATTTAAATATACTATAATATATATATATATATATATATATTTGTAATATTTATATATAAATAAAAGTGTATTCATACATATGTTTAGATAGTATATTTGCATACTGGATGAGCTAATATGTCCATTACGATGTAAATCCCAACCTCTATACACAAGTATGCTATAGCTTGCACGGATTGATATAATACTCATGCACACGCATATATATATATATATATATATATATATATGTGTGTGTGTGTGTGTGTGTATGTGTGTATATATGTATATATATGTGTGTATATATATGATATACGTGTGTGTATAACATAACATAAACTAAAAATATATATCAATTTATACATTTAAATAAAATAGAAGGTTTTATTTAAATAAAATTTAGAAATGTTCTAAATAAACTAAACTTCATGGACACAATAAACATCCAATAAGGTAGCTTTTTTTGAAATTCACCCATAACTTCTGTTATGGGCTGGCTTAGCCTCCAAAAACATTATCATAAGATAAGAGGGGAGAGTAGAGGTGAAGGGTAGCTTCTTGTATTTCTTGATGCTGAGGTAAGAGCGACTGCTTCGCTGGATGTGGGTTGAACATCGTTTAGGCCATAAAAGAGACCATTGTCAGGATTATCATTAAATGATTTTGGTCTAATCTTGGGTTTCCTGCCTTTTTCTTGGAAGGAGGTTGAGCGGTTTGAGGTGCAGATTTTGAAGTAGAAGGTGGTGGGGTAGAGTAAGGTGAGCAGGAGGAGTTAAGTTCAAGTATGGTGAAGGACGCCTATTAGGTGACAGGGTTTGTCATGCATCACGTGAGTAGCTGATTCGAGAAGGAGATGCCTAAGTGGGTTGGGATAAGGTTAAATTGGAAGTATTTCCAGTAGCATAAATTTCCAAAGGGTGATGGGGGATGCAAGGGATTGAGATAAGGTTAGGGGATTAGGAAGCACGGGCTTGGGATGCAAAGGGAAAGTTCAATTTAAATGAGTAGATTGTGCTTTAGAGGTTGAGTAAATATCATCTAAGATATTGGAAAGAACGGAGAAGGAATTGGTGATGTTTAAATATCCATTGCTGTCCTTAGAAGATGTAGAAGATGATGTATTATCTAAGGGAGAGTGTTGTCCATTGTTTTGACTGTTAGGAGGGTGTTGAGCAAAGGGTTAATGCGGTGGAATAACATGGTTGTATTGCATGGGATTGGAGATATTTTGCATGGAGGGTATAATATTAAGGGGGAGATTGCATGCAGCAAAATGTGGAGGAATTTGAGTGGATGGGTTGTTTTGGTTGTGACTGAATGGTGGCACAATGCAAATTGAGGAAACAGTGCTTTGGTGATGTATATGCATGGGAGTTAGTGCACACGTAGGGATGTTTGTTAGAGAGCTGACACATGTGACATCATGTAAGGCAGTTGCTAGATTGGTTGTAACAAACTAGATTTTCGACCCTAAAAAATTGACACTAATACATCATTATTATTCATGTGCCACAAATCCAAGAGCCAGAAAGACCGATCATTAGGTGAAAAAGAAAACAAAGGTAGAATAGAATGGAAAAAAATCTCACATAAATGGAATAACATATATTATTTTAATATAAAACCTCTGTAGCAAAAAAATTTGAATAAAATATTAGAGTCTAACCTAGATTCATCCTGGACAGTTATATACCCTTTGTCCTTATGATGCTGAAAAGAATGCAATAGATGCGGCGGATAATAGAAAATGCCCATACATAGATGAAGATCTCCAACTCTCCTCTGGAAATTCAAAGCGTGTTCAACTAAACCTAAAATTACTCGGATCTAACCAGAGTATTGAAAATACCCGGATTAGGCTCGATGAGCTAGTGTGAGATATCCGATTTATAAATTGACAGTAATTCAAAACCTTTGAAAAGCAGGGCATCTCATAAGACCATGCCCATACATAAATATGGACGGGCTTTTACCTTATGATAACCAAACACTTTTTTACTAAAATATTTCATATTATCTCTAATGATATTCCTTTGCAAAAACACTTTTCAAATAACTTATCAAATATAGCCAAAGTCGTTACGTTGATTAAATTTGATGACTTACTAGCTACTTTTTAAAAGTAGGTTCTACAATCAAAACTGTAAAGGCAACGTATTGGAATTTTCAGCATGATAGGGAACTAATAATCATTCAGACCTAAAAATTCATGTATAACGCATAGTTTCTGCATGGCTTTACATGATCTCCTTCAGCCTCCGAACTACGCTATTATACTACTATGGAACGGAGTATTACTCGACGAGGCTTTACACGGCCTCCGTCAGCCTCCAATATCTGTCCATTCATACAATAAGACAACAAGTGCATACATTAATATCTTCCCTCTATAATATCCCGAAAATATGTCGTTCAGATCACATAGTATCCTATAGCATTCCTGGGATGTGGGGCTCATGAGGCTACGCTCCAAAAATCCAAGCTCTGCCTTTTGCAAATCCCCGCTTTGATCGTCACAGGTTCCACTTTGAATACCATATTTCCATTCCTTCGATCACTATAGACTTTCATGAACATACAACCTCTGAGCTCGAATGTCTTAGAGAAGGGTGTTAAGATAAGATAATTGCCTTCTCAACCTCCAAACAAATGTACGTTTGTAAAAGTCAATGTTGTGATCTTAGGAATGCAATGTCAGACATTCGTCTATACAAGTTCGTTGTAGGACTGAACGAAACCAAAGGCACTCCTCCTATCACATCCTATCGAGAATTATATCTATGATTAGTAGTGGTTAGTTGTTGTAATCGAAGAATTTCATAACAGAGCACCACCATAAATATATGATATGGTAAATTTCACCCTGAAGGACTGGTGGAAAGCATCCCTTCATCATGAAGATCCCCATTTTCAAAAATCATCATCTTCATCATATCTTCACTTCTGAACGTATACATTGGGTCAAAGTGGCTTCCAAATAGGAGTTACTCAAATCCAACCCCGGTACTTCCGAACTAATCATTAATTAAAAAAGATGTTAAATTCACATGTGATTATCAGTCATCATTAAATTTATTTCGTCTTTTTATTCATTCACAAAAATATCAGAGAGACATATTATTTTAAATTATTCCATTTATCTTCTTAGCAGTATTTGGAACCATTAAGCCTCATTTTTCAAATCCGTTGATTATTTTAAACCTTTTTGAATCTTGGAATAATTCCAAATTATCTCACCCTTTACTTAGGAAAATATTTCGAAATCATTTACTTAAATCTTTACAAAGATTTCCAAATCATAACTTTTAAAACGGGTTAAAAACAATGTTATTTAAAACATATTTACTGTAAACCCAAAGGAATTAATTTTAAGTATAGGAATTAAATTAATTCCAAATCATTTATTTACAACTCATATTGGAAAACAATATTGAGTAAAAGGGATCACGGAGATTATAATAATTCTACTCAATATCAATTTATGTATTCAACCTTTACTATGCATCAAATAGCGGTGAAATCACCTTTTAGGTTCATATGGATAGTGTGGGTCCCCCGCTCAGAATTTAACTCTAGGTGTAAGAAGATTATCTCCATGCAATCCAACTTGTTTAAATTTGGAAAATTTTATCTTTTATACTTAACTCGTTTTCGATATTTCGACCTTATCCATGCCTTGTCCAGGAGAGGCCAGGTGAGCCAGGGCACTAGTTGCTCCTAAACATCTTCTTAGTTTAAGCACCTTACCTGAATATCATGAATAGAAAAATCCAATCTACTTATCGGCTTTTAGAGCAAAGATTAAACCACTTGATTTCGGCAGCTTTTCTTTATTATTTAAATTCTTTAGAATAATTTAAAAAAAATCCTTAAATCATCTTTAAGACACTTAATTATTTATTTGAAAATATTTGTAAAAGAATTGGGAAAGAATACTTAAGTTTAAGTTCATATTTCGAATTTACTGAAGTGCTGCAAAAGTGTTGCAATAGTGCTGCAAATAGTGTTTTCAAAGTTTATTTAATTAAAACAACTTTTCGATCATTTAGAAATCCATTTTTATAACTCAAATCTCTTTTAAAACATTTTAAAGAATTTATAGAATTTATTCCATAGTTTTAAACATTTAAAAAAAAATATTTAGGACATACGCTGCTTTCGATCATTTTCTTTTGTTTGAAAACTATAGTCATAAGAGTTCGGAAAATTCTTATTGCACAGAAATCCGACTTCGATTCCATCCTATAGAAGGATTTAACTTTTACGGCATGAAATCGTGAATTACCGTTACGTGACACGCCTATTTTTGACTCAAAATTCCTTATTTGTCAAAACTTCTCCAAATTGAATTTTAATGTTTATAAAACATTTAAAGCAATATTTTCCATATTAAATCTCTTTTTCACTTTTATATCATTTTATAATATTATATTATTAGAATATTCATTTTTAACCTTCTTATATTCTTAAAACCATTAAGAGGCTCAATGAACTCCATAGACATATTATATGAATTCATTTTCTATTAATTAACTATTTCTATTATGATTTCTCATAAATCACAACTAAGTTACCAACCATACCAGCATCCATTTAATCAACCATATAATAAACTAAATTATCAAACATTCATACAAATCATTAAGAGATTTACATTATCGTATTTAAAAATAGTTGTAGAGATTATTTATTATTTAATAAACATTGTGTTCTTGCTATTTTAACCCACCGCATCCAAATTTTCCGTTGCTTCCCGAATCGATTCCGGTAGCACTTCAGTAGTAGTTCCACCTCTTTTGCTTACTCTAGAGCTCCCCGACATGCTTCCTTCTCCTTTGGTGCTCTCGTCCTAGAACTTGGATGAGTGGTGCTTGGGTTAGCTTGGGATATAAGGGTGGCATGAGATGTAGAGTGGATATGGAGGTGTTTGCATTGGCTATTGAGGTTGAATGATAACACACAAACACACACACATATATATATATTGTATGTATGTATGTATCTATGTGTATGTGCATGTGCGTGTGCGTGTGCATATGCGTGTGCATGTGTATTTATATAATTTTTTCATAATTTTCCTATGGTGGAAGCCATTAAAAAGCTAAAGAAAGAAAAGGAAGGAGATAAAGAAATGAGCGAATGAACGAGTGGATGGATGCTTGTATTTATAGGCAAAAAGAAGTGAAACAATATCCAAAATATCATCATTATCCGCATGATCAGGGATCCTCATTCAATCAACGTCATAGGAAATGAGTGAATGCGGGATCCCTATGCTTCATATCCAGTTGAATGAGGGATAATCCGCATGTTTATCCGAACCCTATTCCAAAATGAGTGAATAAGGGATCCCTATGTTTCATATCCTATTGATTGGATAAGGACTTTTGATCCAGTTGATTGAATGAGGAGATGGATTTGGGCGATAATTACATACTGCATGATCGATACACCTTCGAGGAATATAGGAAAGCATTTGCATTCGATGGCACATATCGCTTTGGCAGATTTCACATGCCACTTGAGTTTCATGAGATGTAGTCTAGGGTCGGTTTTCCCTGAGTAAACTGATATGATTGGCACATTAAATCTTCTTGGATATTCTGCACACCGAACAGCTTCAGTGAATAGACTTCGACTGGGGAAGATGTTTCAGTCATCGGCAATCCGATTCGTCTTTAAGTTACAACTACTTGTTATACTTACGAATGATATATGCATGCCTGAAATACGAGCAAAGTAAGTTGGACCGGTACTAATTGACCAATGGTAGGTTACTTGGAGTCGCACCCGAAAAAATCTGCTATTTTCTTAGAGCTAGCAATTGGTTTGTTTGGAGTCAACAATTGGTTTGCTTAGAGTCTCAGAATTTGAAGTGTTAGGTCAATGAAGAACAATGCTAGGAGTCATCTTGGCATTTTCTTGGAGAAAATCTTAGTTTTACCCTAGTTTGGCTTTAGGCCAAAGTTTTTTGGGTTTGCTTAGAGTCACATCACCTATGTTCTCCAACCTTTAGGAGTACCGTATGAGTAGTTGTTGCTTGTCCATTCCTCTATTGCAATTTAGAAGCTGTCGCTTGATCCTCTATACCCCAATCAGTCACAAGACATATGGGAAGTGGATAGAATGCACTGTCTTTATGTTGAGCTTTAAAGCATTTTTCTTAAAATTGGGATCGTACCCGATTGTTTTTTAAAATGGATCGTCCTCGATCCATATTTTCTTTTTGGAATAAGGTTCGGTTAAACAAGGGTTTGATTCTAGACGAATGCAACATATAGATCGACTGAACTGCCATAGTGAGGGATCAATAGTTTGCTATATGAGAGGGATCAGCTATGGGGATGTGAACGAGAGATCAGCTAGACTGATCAGTTAAACAGAGTTGGAGGGATCAGTAACATAAAATGATCATGGAATAGGGATCGACATATGTTACTCTGTGCCTCAGCTTGGCTACACAAAGGTAATTACAGAGATCAAAATTAACTATTGATGGAAGAATGGCCACGAGACGACATCTACGTCACCAGAGTCTGGTTTCCAAGCAGCCATGTCTAGCCCTGGGTTAACAAAGTCACCAAGTGGATGAAACAGGATGTTAAGATTACTATGATTAGGACGGATTGGCCTTCGTGGTTGATGAGTTGAGAAATATATGGTATCTATGGGGTCGACATTCCATGTAATAGAGATTAGGTCGGCATAGCATGAAGGGGTCAGCAAAAGTATGGAGAATATTTAGGGCTCAGATCGGTAAAGAATGAAACACAGTATAGCTTGGGTCAGCATTGCGTAAGATGGAGTCCGGGTCGGCATTGTATATGATAGGGATCAGGTTGGCATAGTGTTTGTGATTTCGTCGGGTCGGCATGGTATGTACAAAGGAGCTCGGGTCGACATACTTGGAGGGATCGGCAAAAACATGTGGTAAGGTGTTGAATTGGAAGTGGTTAGCATTATGGGGTCGACACTTTTGGTTCAGCGTCATTGGCATAGCAGGGTTGGGCCGAGTTGTCCTTGTGATAGGCCCAAGTGACCAAAGGGGAGTCCAAGTTTTGAGATGTCAAGTTACCTCCATCTATTACAGGGGGCCATTCTAGAGGATTTTTGGGACAATCAAGGGAATACTCTGCCATCTTTCGTACTCAGTTTCTCTTTGTTCTAACTTGTATTCAAGCTATTCCTTGTGAATTGTATTTGTAATCAAGTAATTGATAAAGTACTAAAGAGAGCATTCAGAGTGGACGTAGGCAATCAACGCCAAACCACTATAAATCCTGTTGTTTTTACTTTTTGTTGTTCCTACTTGCAATACATAGTGTTATTCCTCATTTTCCAATTGATTCCTTCATTTATTTCACTACTCAAACCTATTCCTGGGTGTTTGTGACCGATTTGGTTGCAAACATTTTGGTGCTTTCACCGAGAAATTTCTATTCTCAGGCTATTAGGAGCACCTTTGTTTCTACTGGTTTAAAGAAATCCCCCAAAGGAGATTCGAGTTCGTTCTCAAAAGTTTGCAGTTTCTATTCATATTTTTCATGGTCTAAGCAAAAGACTCTAAGATGGTAAGGCGCACTAGATCTACCTCTCACAATGTCAATGCCAACGAAATTGCTAGTGTCCAACAAGGAGGGTCGAGCAACCAACAAGCTGATGCGAATGTGGAACCCATTGCTGCCCAGAATCTTGTTGATTCATTTGTCAAGGACGAGTTCAATGACCTGATGAGGGAGTTAATGGAAAGCCAGAGACAACTAAATGAGCAAATCTAGGAAAATGTCAATCTGATGAACCAGATTGCTCAACAGCAGCATTAAAATGTCGGAGGAAGTCCTGCTTCATACTCGGAGTCTGATAGCTTAACTTTATCAGACGGGCACCATAGGAGAAGGCGCCGTAGAATTTAAACGACATGTGCTGGATTAATGGAGCAACATAAGGCAGACAACCACGGGCAACAAGATCGGGTCGGTGCCGAACCCTCCCTAAGGGCCGGTATAAATCCCTCAAAAATGAGGATGGCTCCTCAACTGCGCTTGGGGGGTCATACTCGCCCTAGAATCATGAAATTAGGTACTGGAGTACACTTGAATGCCTACCAATACCTCCCAAGAATGATAATGAAGTGAATCCTCATGACACACGCCTAGAGGATAATAGGCCAGGATGGCATGAGATGCCCCGGAGACATCGGCCTAAACATTTACACATGATGGAACCCGACCTGGCACCCACTATCTAGACTCTGGACTTATCTGCCATGGTTAGGCAGTTGATGAGGGAAAACCAGGGTTTGACAACGATGATTAGGGAGTCTCTAGGAGTCTTACTTCATTCACCAATAACATTTTACAGGCTGAATAACCCCAGAGGTTTAGCTTGTCTACAATGCCGGCTTACGAAGGGAAGACTGACCCCCAACAACACGTTATGAGGTATGAATGGTTGATGGACTCAGCTAGAGCGAATGATGCAACCAAATGCAGATGCTTCCCTACAACTCTTTTTGGGATTGGTATAATATGGTTTGCAAGGTTACCTCCACGGTTAATCTCAAGATTTGATGAACTGGCTACGAGGTTCGTGGAGCAATTCCTGATTCACGCTACTCACTCCAAAGATGTGATGTCACTATCTAGCATAATCTAGGCTCTAGATGAATCACTAAAATATTATTTATAGAGGTTTCATGTTTCTGCTACTAAGGTTAGTAATCTGAATGATTATGCCATACTTATGGCTGTGACAAGGGGGTTGACCCCGAATCCGAATTCGGTGATTAGCTAGCTGGAAAACAACTAGCCATGGTGGAGAGTTTCTATGCAAAGGCACACCAGTTCATGAGAAAGGAGGTGGCCAAATCGTCCAAAAGGAGCACTACTATAGGACCGAGTGGGGAAGTGGTACAAAGCAACGTTGCAGCAAAGCAGTCCAGTAAGAGCTCTAGAAAGGTTTAGGTCAACGTCTAAAACAAGCCGGGTCAGCAGAAGAGGGGTGGAGAAGGAAATTCTGATCGGAAGAGGGTGTCCGGAAAGTGGAAGCCACAAATTCCAACTTACAACAACTATATGCCCTTGAATGCCTCTTTAGAGAACATCTACCTATCCACCTGTAACATTTTCTAGTATAAGAAGCTGCGTCTGAAGAAATCGACCGAAGAACAGAAGCAAATCAAAAAGTATTGTCGGTTTCACGAGTCCTACAGACACAACACCAATGAGTGTAGGCACCTACATGACGCCATTAGGAAATTAATTGGCCATAAAAAATTGCAGCAGTTTGTCAGGGATCCGTAGGATGGCGGACAAGGAACGTCTAATCCCAACCAAGGACAAGCTTCGCGCTGACCCGAGGAACCTACTCAGGCTGGTGGAAGGATAAGGATAAACATAATAATTGGTGGACCGCATTCCGCAGACAGAAGTTGGTAGGAAGTGGTGCGTTATGCTAGCTTGATGAGACATGTGGACTTTGAATGTTGTTAGAACACGAAGAATGGAACTCCGACTAGCAGTAGCGTATGATGACAGATGATATAGTGTTTAGAAGTAGAGATGCCGATAGAGTGGAGGCCCCTACTATTGATCCGATGGTTATCTCTGCCATGATTGGACCCGCGCTAGTGAGAAGGATATTGATTGATTGTGGAAGTTCTGTGAACATCATCTTTAGGAAAGCTTATGATCAAATGAGAATGGAGGCTAAGGATTTGAAACCATCCAAAGCTCATATACGTGGATTTAACGATGTGGCTATTAAAGCGGTAGGCTTTATTGAGTTACCAGTTGAATTGGGTAAAGGTGAACGTAGGAGGGTGTGGATCCTACCGTTCAATTTTTTGGATATTGATTCACCGATGTTTTCCTAGGTCATCAAGCCCTGGCCGAGTTTAAGGCAGCTCTTTCCCCATGGTGCATGACTTTGATGTTTCGTACAGATAATGGAGTTGGTATTGTGCATGGCGATCAGGCAACTGGTCGTGCTTATTATGTGATTGAGTTGAGAGAAGCCCAACGGAAGGAAAAGGGAAAGGATGTGGACAAATCTGTCCGCATCCTAGTTACTGAAGATCGACAAATAGCGCTTAAGCCTTGGCTTAGGCACCACAATCGGTTCTACGGAGATATCATCCGAGAGACAATAAGTAGGAACCTAAGGAAGCCAAGGTAGCACTGGCTGAACAAACGATCGATTTCACAGTCAGCCACGACGATCAGTCACGGGTGTTGAAAATTGAATCACAACTTAGTCTTCGATAATGAAGGAACTTACATATTTTCCCAAGAAAATCTTGATGTATTCACTTGGATTCATTCTGACATATGTGGAATCTTACCTTCCATCGCAAGCCACATGTTGAATATCGATCCAAAGTATGTCCCCGTAAAATAAAAGAGACGAGGGATGGACCTAGAGAGATCTGTTGCTCTTAAGGAGGAGGTGTATAACTCAAAGCCAATAGGTTTATACGCGATGCCTTCTACCTTGAATAAATATCTAACCCTGTACTGGTAATGAAGGCAAATAGGAAGTGAAGAACATGTGTTGACTATTCAAACTTGAGCAAGGCATGCCCTAAGGACATCCCTTGCTTAGAATCGATCAGCTAGTCGACTTGACTACAGGATATTAATTGTTGTCATTTATGGATGCATATTCGTGGTACAATCAAATCCCAATGCACATCCCAAATCAGGAGCACACCAGTTTTATCATAGATGTTGGATTATACTGTTATGTAGTGATGCCATTTGGATTAAAGAATGCAGGAGCAACCTATCCGCATTTGGTTAACTAAATGTTCAAAGATCAGATCAGCAGGATGATGGAAGTCTATGTGGATGATACGCTCGTGAAGTCACGACAATTAAATGAACACATTCGAGACTTAATGGAGATGTTTGATATCCTTCGGTTTTATAGCATGAAAATCAACCAGTTGAATTGCTCATTTGGTGTTGCATCAGGAAAGTTTCTAGGCTTCATTGTCAACGCATGAGGAATTGAAGTGAATCCAGAAAAGATTCAAGCCGTTCGGGATATACAAGCACCCAAAACTATTAAGCAAGTACAAAGCTTAAACGAGAAGGTCGCTGTTTTGAGTTGATTTATCTCCAGGGAAACTGATAATTGCTTTCCTTTCTTCGATTTGATAAGGAAAGGGAAGAGGAACTTCGAATGGCTACAGGACTGTGAAGGCGCGTTCCGAGCTTTGGTGAATCATTTGGATAGGCCCCCTATTTTGTTGAAGCCCATAGACTATGAGGAGCTGTATATTTACCTAGCTGTGTCACCACATGCCATAAGTGCCGCTCTGATTCATGAGGAAGACTGGATCTAGAGACTGGTGTATTACATCAGTAAATGATTGATATGGACGGAAAGAAATTATCTGAAGATATAAAAGTTGGCATACTGCTTGTGATCGCATCGTGCAAACTTTTCCCATACTTTCAGGCACATCCAATCAACATCTACACCGACCAACCTTTACGACAGGTCCTACAACGGCCCGAGACATCAGGAAGGTTACTTAAATGGAACATCAAGCTCAACCAATTTGAAATCACCTATCTGCCTCGAAGAGCTATCCAAGGACAAGCATTGGTAGATTATATAGCAGAGTTCACTATGTAGGATGAGATGAGTGGAAGTGATGTGGTTCCTAATGTATGATGGAAACAATTTACTGATGGAGCATCCAATGATTATTGTTCTAGAGCTGGCGTCGTTCTTGTAACCCCCGAGAACCGATCGATCTGCTATGCTTTGAAGCTCGATTTCCCCGCTATGAACAATAAAGCTGAATTTGAGGCGTTGATTGCTGGATTGAAGCCAGTTAAAGAGCTCAGGGTGAAATCGATTGAAATCTTTTGTTACTCGCAGCTGGTGGTATACCAAGTTAGAGAGGACTACCAAGCGAAGGGACAATTGCTTGCTCCCTACCTTACTTGGGTTTAGGAATTGTCGCCAGACCTCGAATACTATGACATTTCGCATATCCCACACGAGCAGAATGGAAAAGCCGACTCATTGGAAAAGTTCGCAAGCATTGGCAATGCACAACAGATGGGCCTGGTTCCGGTCGAGACCCTACATACCCCAAGTATAAATGAATCATGGATGCCCCCATTTGAAGAATACTTGCTGCATGGAACCTTGCTTGAGAAAAGGAGCGAAAAGCGGCAAGTCCTTTGCAAAATCTCACGGTATATTATGCGAGATGGAATTATGTATCGAAAGGGATTCTCTATTCCTTTACTTAGGTTCATCGCCCATGACGAGGAAAAGAGGGTCTTGAAAGAAGTCCATGAAGGAGAATGTGGAGACCACATTAGGAGGCATATGTTAGCTTAAAAGATACTCTGTTATGGGTACTACTGGACAACCATGAATCGAGATGCGATAGATTATGTGAGGCGATTTGACAAATGGCAGATATATGTGAAAGTCCCAAGAACACCGCCAATAGAAATCATGCAAATGGTTAGCCCATGGCCGTTTGTGATATGGAAAATTTATATTGTCGGCTCATTACCGATTTCCAAAGGTGGTGCGAGATATGTAATTGTTGCGGCTGTCTACTTCACCAAGTGGGCTGAAGCAGAGCCATTAACTACGATCACAATAAAAAAGGTCATTAATTTTGTTGTGTGAAACATTGTATGTCATTTCGGACTCCCACGAACTATTGTGACTGATAATGGAAATCAATTTGACAGTGCTAAGTTCAAGGAGTTTTGTCAAAGGTATCGTATTGAGAAAAGGTTTGTAGCGGTCGCTCACCCTCGGGCGAATGGGCTGATTGAAGCTGTAAACAAGAACATAAAGTCCATCTTGAAAAAACATTTGGAAAAGGCTAGAGGCAAGTGGGTGGACGAACTTCTTATGACACTTTGGGCATACAGGACCACTCATAAGTCAGCAGCTGGCCATACCCCATTCTCTCACGCTTACGGAGCCGAAGCAATTATACCCATGGAACTTGAAGTCCCTTCCTATCGGGGAACCTACTACGATCCAAGAACAAATCAAGATCACTTATTGGAGTCGTTGGACTTTATTGACGAAAAGCACGAGGAGGCTGATTTGAGAGCGGCTACACACCGGCATCGAGTCGCCCAATACTATAATAATAAAGTCCGACTAAGAACTTTTGATGTTGGCGACCTTATCTTGAAGCGAATCTTTTCGGTCCCATCGCACATGAACCCTACATGGGAAGGGCCGTACGTTGTCGAACAAAGGCTTGGAGAAGGAATTTTCAAGCTAGTGACTGTTGATGATGTAACACTTTTGAAAATATGGAATAGCGAACATTTGCGTCCCTATTTCACCTAGAATATTTCTTTTGCATTTCAATAATAGTTGTTTTCAGTATTTGCTATGTGTCGATTTTGTCTTTGATATGTAATAAGACAAATTATTCCATCCCTATTTTATAAGATGAATAAAAGCTTGAAGCTACTTTTCTGCGGATTATTGTTGTTTCATATTATGATGATTATGTCTTAGGATTGATTAATACTAATATCTTAGTGTATGAATGCACACATAGATCTAAAAATCAATAAGTTATATTAAAAAAATCTCCAAGTCCTCAGAGGGTAGATTAGAGTACTCCGAGTCCCAGAAGCGTGGACTAGAGTATAAACGATTTAAAAAAATCTCTAAACCTCCAGAGTGCGGATTAGAGTACTTTGAGTCCCCGAAGCGTGGACTAGACTATAAGCAATTTGAAAAAAATCTCTAGGTCCCCGGAGTGCGGATTAGAGTGGTCTGAGTTCCTGGAGCACGGAATAGAGTATAAACGATTAAAAAAAATCTTTAAGTCACCAAAGTGCGAATTAGAGTATTCTGAGTCCCCAGAGCATTGACTAGAGTGTAAACGACTAGAAAAATTCTCTAAGTCCCCGACGTGCAGATAGAGTGCTTTGAGTCCCGGGAGCGCGGACTAGAGCATAAACGACTTTAAAAAAATCTCTAAGTCTTTGGAGTGTGGATTAGAGTACTCTGAGTCCCAAGAGCCTAAGCTAAAGTATAAATGATTTGGAAAAACTCTAAGTCCCCGATTGTGGACTAAATTATAAGCGATGTGATAAAAAGTTTCTAAGTCCACGTGGCGGAATAAAAAATGCCAAGTGTCAAAACCAGCGGATGGGTAATTGAACTTTCAACCATCCGCTATCCTAAAGACTCCGATTTAAGATTGACGGGAGATGCTCAAACTGTCAATAAAGAAATACGATCATTGGTTACGATTTCGACCTGATACCAATGGCGACTTCCGATGAAGTCTACAGAGTAGCTCTGAGATTAAGATAATAAATTATCAGCACAACTAGGAAAAATCCTCACAAACACTTGGAGTGGAAAAAGTTACTCTACTATTGGCATTGTAATTTATTCGATGATCGGCCAAGGAATAATTTTTTTATTTACAACTCCAAAAATTCCTTACAACCCCTCCAATGGTTCAGAGGCCAAATCCATACATATGATGCTAAGAAGAAAAAGAAAAAGAGAAAGGGAAAAACAACTACATGAGTCTAACTTATTTTGGCTAAGACAAATATTACAAGAACCACACTATTTCTTCATCTTCTTCTCATTCTTCGGCTTTTCATGGGTCATTTTGATCAAACATCTTTTTCGAGACCACTTGTTGCCTAGGGAAGAGGTACCTGAGGAAGGGGGAGGAACCGCGATGGGGATAGACCCGCTAGGAGGGATGAATTGTAAAGGTCTGTTAAGGGTATCACCCAAATCCACCACGTCGGGCTCACCCTTAACTTCGAGCTTTGACTCCTCTTCTTTTTCAATCCGCTCCTTCAGGTTAAACGTAGCGGTGTGCTCGAAAGAGCCCATAACTATAACATCATCGTGCTCCTCTATGAGTGAAGGGACTTCGGGTTTATCCTCATCTAATGCCCCAATCACTTGAACATCGAGCCCAGGAATATCTCCAACAGTTGGAGCCTCAGCATCTTTTTCCTCCTGCTCTGTAGTGACGTCGCTCCTTGGGGTTGACTCAGGACCAGGATAAACTACAAGGTTTCATGAAAAACATACGTTAGATTATGACCGTCATTCACCAAGAGCAATAACTTTTTAGATTAGAAAGGGCTCAAGGCAGTACCAACATCCGGTTCCCTTTTGGTAGTCATAGGAGTACTCCCTTCAATGGTTGCAGATAACTTATGTATGTCGAGTCCAAGCTTCTTCAGATCATAACCCATATGTTGCTCAAGAGGTTGAGAAGATGAAGTCTCAGCCGGTTGAACAGGAGAGGGACCCTTGGGCTCAGTGCCAGATGATCCAACGATATCTTCTTTTTCTTTAGGTGGTATTGGAGCTCTGCCAAATTGAAGCTTTGCGGCAGCGAAGTCGGATGGCTCATTTCTTCGGAGCACTTCCTGTGCAAGTGCCCCTTCATCAAGCTCTGCCACTCCCAGCTCCACTTTCTTGATCTTGATGAGAGTATCCCAAGATTCAGCAAGTGACTTAAGATAGCCTTCGCCCAAGAAATTTAATCCACGGTCGAGGAGGACTCTTGTGTTATATTTAGCGATGAGTAGATTAAATAAGCACTTTATCTCCTCCTTACCAGACTCAGTCATGGCCTTGATTCGGAAGTCAACTTTCACAAGTACTACTTTCTTGCTCTCATCATGAGCGGCTTCTTTCATTACTTCAATCTAGGAGAGTTGTTCGCCGAGCTTCGCCTTCAAATTTCTCATTTCCACGATCTCTTCACAATATTTATGTTATTTCGCTTGCACCTCGACTTTCTCCTCCCTCTCCTTGGATAGCAGCTTTTCCAATTCCTTCATGCGGCGTGCTAAAATATCTTTCTTCTTTTGTAAGGAGTCCTTTTCCAGAGCCAGGGTGCCGCTGTGTTGAAGTGCATCATTTAGTTCCTTTTTGTGGGAAGCCTCTAAGCGACTAACTGCCTCCATTGTCTCTCTCGCATTCTTCTTAACTTTGTCAAGTTAGGTTTTGAATGCAAGCAACTCAATATCCTGGAACTCGATAATTTCTTTGTCGTGGATGGCCTCCATCTTGTGGCGGTCAATCTCGTGTTGACGTTCGATAGAAACTTCAGAGACTTTTTTGACTAAATGGATGAATTCTTCATGCTATACATACATGTTATTCACATAATCCAATGAGTCTTTTTTGCAGTTCCAAGGATAGGATGTATAGCTGGGAGGAATTTGAGCCCGTCGAAGCAAATCTTTGGAAACGTAATTTTAAGCTCGATAAGTTTCTCCACCGTAGTCGAGTCTTGAGCAGGAACTGGGGGAATCTGTTCAGGTGAAATCAACATTTTTTTGCAGTGCTCATTGGACTATCTAGTGCTTGAGGATCCAGAATGCTGATTGCGGGGAACGTCATATTGAGAGCCTTGTGTTATGGGCTTATCTCCACCGTGCCTAGGAGGATCAGTGGGATCGCTTTGACGCGAAATGTGGCCTTGAGATTTCCTTTTGGACGATGAGGATGATTCTTGAGAATGATAATCTCTCTCCCATCCTTCATCTCTCTCTCGTCACCTTTCGGACTCGGAATCCCAACTTGAATAATGGAAGATAGAAGCGCCACAAAGGCAATCGAGACCATGTGAGTAAGACATTGCACTTGTAGAAGAATCAAACGAGAACATATCAGTGGTTGCTATGTCAAAAATAAAATGCAAGTGAATGGTAGGGTGTAAGCGCTTGTGTGTCCTAGTGCGTCCCCCCAACGGACCAGTGACGTTTTCTTTACTCATAGTAGCTCTTTCTCTTTAATTGGGAGGCTACCGGCCTTCGCTATTTCTTGTGGGAGAGTTAAGCCCTTCGACGCCAAAGTTAGTGAAGTCATAATTCAATAAATCGCTTGGAATAGAAATGTCAGAAAGTACCTTCAACAAGCTCTCTATTTGTTGAGAAGATGAAACCTTTTCAATCGGAGTTATGATGAATTTTTGGGTCTCTCAAGTCTCCTTTTTATTGATTCTACATGCCAAACTTTTTCCCTTTTTTGGGAAAGGCTATGATTGGCTTGTATGTGGCTCATCAGCTGCTGGCCCTTGTCCAAGGCCAACATCTTCATTTTTTTAGCCCTATGTCTTCAATCTCTTTTATCTCCCCTTCTTTGGTGCCTTCTTAGATTCCCTCGGCAGTGGGCATCATAGGGTCGTCACGTTCTCTCTTCCTCTCAACGATAATCTTTGGGATCGCTCTACTCCTTGGAAGACCGATTCTGCGATCGTCCCCTAAAAGCCTGAATAGTGAAAGCAGCTCGTCGGTGACGAGAAGTTCGATCTCTCTATCCTCCACTGGATTAGCACGAATAGCCGCGACCGCTTCGAAATATCTAATACCTTCGGCCCGAGAGCGAGCACCTTAAAGAGTTGAAAGAATTCATACGATTAGGGAAAATGATGTGATCTGATTCCCTGAATTATGGGCAGAGATGGGGATAGTACTTACGTCCTACCAACCACTTTCTTGCAAAGCCAGGAGGACATCGCGCATAGAACCATTCTTGCTTAAACAGTCAGACTTTATTCCATGCACTCATTAGGACTTAACATTTGGGCGATGTCTCAAGAAAGACGTACGATGGACTATCAACTCGTCTTTTAAAGTTCTAAATATACCCGATGTCCTCGAGAGTTGGTGGATGGAATAGAAAAGTCATGAAAAGCAGCAAAGTGTTGTGGATAAGGGCGTAGCTATTGGGGTGCAATTGCATGGGAGCAATTCCCATATACTTCAACACTTCATGTATAAAGGGGTTGAAAGGTGGCACACACCCGACCCAACACATGAACTTATTACATGTGATGTACCTGGCTGGACGAAAATGAGGCTTGTCTTGCCTTGACGGAACCAGGACATTTTCAAAGGGAATCCCATGAATAGAGCACAATCGACGAAGAGCAGTTTGGATGATCTTGAAGCTTGTGAATTAGCCGGGTTATCCAAGACAATGGCATCATCCATAGAGTCATGGGCTGGGTCTATAACTTCTACAGAAAGAATTGGGATATCGAAAAAAGGGTTGACGATGGGTTGGATGTCTCTATTACATCTCTTTGTTGGCTCGGCTAGGGCTTGTCGAACAAGGTGGCGGAGCTCGACTTCCTATTTCATCTGGAAGACATTGCGAGAGAGCACTTTGTACGATTCAATATATGTATTAGCTATACTCAATAGACAAGCAATATTAGAAATAATAATAATCTATCCCCCCGTACTGTGTGTGAACTAGTGTAATAAATTTGAAATAAATGCAAATAGTTTAAGACCGGAAAAGCAAGAGTAAAATGTCAAAGTTATGAGGCTTCATCCGAAGGGACCGTCATTGTTGACCGTCTCGAACAACGTAGAAGGTGATTGGTGACAAAAGCTTTAAGATTGGATGTTGACATTCAAAATTATGAGGTTCTGTTGTTTGAACATATTGGGCTAGCTTTTTACTTTAAACTCATGTTAGGTGGAGTGGGATCTGTTCGCTCAAGTCTGAGTCCATCAGTTTATATGTGCTAATTATGATATTTTAGGTCACATAATGCTGGGACAGTGAAGTATGCAGTCAGATGCTTGAATAACTCAGGTTAAAGTGGTTTAAATATGTCAACACCGATCCCAGCCACCTATGCCGACCTCTTCATCCAACCTATATGTCGATCCCACCATCCCTAGATAAATGCCGATCTCTCTCTCCAAACACTATATCGAGCTCTTCGCTACTGGACTATACCGAACCCTATACCCAGCATAAAATGCTAAACTCATCTTTTCTAATCCCAATGCCTAAAAATAGAGTACCGAACCCATGTTCGAAACGACTCTACCGGACCCATCCTCATTTCCTTCAACTCCCTCCTCACTCTCCTAATCCTTCTTCCTCTCCACCTCTCGCCTACCTCTCGCTGAAACCCAACTACCTATGTACCTAAACGCCACACAAATCCTCGAGGCTACAACATGGATTAAGGGGAGATTCATACCTATATGTGTTTGGATTGTATGGCTATTGTTAGAAATCTCGGATTGTAATGTGGCGATGAGAGATAATGGGGGATTTCTTGGATATGTATTAATTCAAAGTTGGAAGCTGAAAGATTTAGGTTAGAGGGGAGAAGAAGTTGCATCGTGTTGAAAAGTTCGGTTAAAAAGAACTCGGGGAAGATGCTGGCTTAGTGAAGTGAAGGTGAAGAGGAGAGAGGTATGGGTTCGGGCTTTTATATGGAAGAGGGAATATGAACCATTCTCTTCCAAGAGACTCAATCATCATGTTTTAAGGGGTCGGCCATTGTGCATGCCGACCCCAAGTTATATGGAATAATTGAGGGACCGACATTCCCATGTCGACCCCTGTTTTTAAATATATATATATATATATTTATGTATATATATATATATAAATGTAAAAATAATAAATAACAAAATAAAATAAAATAGTAGGATGATGATGTATGTTTAAACAATAAAATGGGAAAAGGGGGATATGCTTGAATGAAGGGTGATCGTGAGATTGAAAAAGTTCTTATGAATTCAACCTTTAGAAGGTTAAACCAGGAAAGCCCGAGGGCTTCACACGACTAGACTTGCACGTTCAATGGGATGAGACTTCATCAAAGGTTGTAGAAGAACAGCGATCCGCTAATGACTTGAACAAGTTCCTTTGGGGACTTGAACAAGTTCCTTTGGGAACTTGGATGTTTCACTAATTTAAAGCGCGTCGTGGTACTCATAAGATGCATTTTGGAGGGAAAATGTTACCCGGTGCCTTGGCCTAGCTACACAAAGATAATTACAGAGATCAGAATTAACTATTGATGGATGAATGGCCACAAGATGACGTCTACATCACCAAAGTCTGGTTTTCAAGCAGCTATGTCTAGCCCTGGGTTAATAAAGTTGCCAAGTGGATGAAACAGGATGCCAAGATTACGATGATTAGGAGGGGTCAGCCTTCGTGGTTGATGAGTTGAGAAATACATGGTATCCATGGGATCGACATTCCATGTAAAGAGATCGGGTCGGCATGGCATGAAGGGGTCGGCAAAAACAAGGATCATATTATAGTGCTCGGACCGGCAAAGGATGAAACACAATACAGCTAGGGTCAACATTGCATAAGATGGAGTCTGGGTCGGCATTGCATATGATCGAGTCTGGGTTGGCATTGCATGTGATAGGGATCAGGTCAGCATAGTGCTTGTGATTCCATCAGGTCGGCATTGCATGTGTTAGGGATCGGGTCGGCATGGGATGTACAGAGGAGCTCGGGCTGACATACTTGGAGGGATCGACAAATGCGTGTGGTAAGGTGTTAAATTAGAAGCGGTCGGCACTTTTGGGTCGGCATTATTGGCATAGCCGGGTCAGGCCGAGTTGTCCTTGTGATAGGCCCAAGTGACCAAAGGGGAGCCCAAGCTTTGAGATGTCAGGTTACCTCTATCTATAAATATAGGGGCATGAGCCATTCTAGAGGATCTTTTGAGACAGCCAAGGGAACACTCTACCATTTTTTGTATTTAGTTTCTCTTTGTTCTAACTTATTTTCAAGCTATTCCGTGTGAATTCTATTTGTAATCAAGTGATTGATAAAGCAATAAAGGGAGCATTTAGAGTGGACGTAGGCAATCAACGCTGAACCACTATAAATCCTATTTTTCCAGCTTTTACTGTTCCTACTTGCAATATATAGTGTTATTCCTCATTTTTCAATTGATTTCTTCATTTTTTTAGTATTCAAATCTATTCTTGGGTGTTTGTGATGGATTTGGTTGCAAACAACATACTTGCAGAGGAATCGGTATATTTGCCTTAAAGAGGGATCGACATATATACATAGCAGAGGGGTCAATATGCATACGTTGGAGAGGGATCGGTATATACCCTCTGAAGAGGGATCGGTATACTTAGGGAGGGGTCAATATAGATGTATTTGGAGCGATTGATACATATACTTTTGGGAGCGATCGGTACATATAGTTTTTTGAGCGATCTGTACATATGGTTTTTGAAGCGATCGGTTCCATATAGAGGGATCGGTAGTGCATGTAGTACTTCAACAGAGGGGTCGACATTTACTCAATATATATGCTAGAGGGATTGGTGTACATATATTTTCGTAGGCGAGGGTTTGGTCATTTAGGCTAAGGGATCGATTGAGTTGAGATTGGAGGGAAAGTAGCCATTATGGCCTTGTGAGAGGGATCAGCCCTTTGCTAACTTGAGTGCAAACTTCAACATCTAATCCCAAGGACTTTCATACATGAGTGATTCCAATTCCTTCCAAATGGACATGAACACATAAAAGATTCCAAATAAGAACACTAACATAATGAGATTGTAAGGACCCAAAATTTTCGATTCCGAAAATTCCAGATAGTTTGGAAAAAGAAGAAAGAGATAGAAGAATAAGAACAGAAACACCCACATCTCACATTCACAGCGGATAAAATATAATAACAGTTATACAAAGGAAAACTGTACTTGTCAAATTTCACTTTAATACATCAGAGTTACAACATATATACATGTACAATCAACATGACTCAGATATATACAACAATATAATACAGCGGAAACATTCCATACGTTCTTGCCATCCAGCTCGCCTCCTGAGCTCCGGAACGTCCTTACCTGAAAATCTGTAATACTCGGTCTGACCCGAGCATTACATCAAAGTAACACCCGGGTCAGGCTAGAAACTAACATGAGTAACCCATCTAACATGGAATACAAAAGCATACAACTTAAATAAACCCGGGGTAACTTATATCAATTTACAACTTCACAAGTTGCTATAGATAACTTATTTCACACATAAATTCTAAGTGCCAAACCTAGATTAAATGGTCCAATTCACTTAAATCATTCCATACTAGCCTATTATTTCACGTATCAATCTATAAAGAATCGAAGTGGTTTCGGGCATTCACTAATACCAGACTTTAGTCTCTTCGAATCCAATGTCATCTTACCCAAGTTATCCAAGTGAATTGCAAATAAATTTTAAATAAAAGATGTCACTCTTTACACAACAATTCACCATCGGTAGGTAACACATTATCACTGTCCACCCCAAACATATCATATCATAAAACATTTCATATCAGAGATATCAACTCATTCATGGCATTTAACATCATTCAATTATCCATAAGCAAGATTGATCACCCATACTATCTCTAATCAAATTAACCACTAACTTTAACCACTTGAATTACCTTTATTTAACGTTAATTAATCACATATCAATTAACTAATTTTCTTTTAATTACCCATCTTAATTACAATAAGTAACTAATTCTTAATTAGTCACCCAAATAAATTAGCCTTCTCTGATCACATTTAAATAATCTCTTAATTACTCTTATAAAGTAATTAACAATGACTTATTACATTTAACCTTAATTAATTACTCAGTTTAATTGTCCTATAACTACTTACATTTTTTTTAATGATCTCTTAATAAATCATACTCATTAATTGACTATCCCTTAATCAATTCTTTAATTGATTACACTAAGTAACTAGTCCTTAATCACTTTCCTTAAGTGATTTACCGTTAATTACTTCCATCAAGTGATTATCCCACTGGACAATTCCTCAATTAATTAATCTTAATCATTAATTAATCTAGTCTTTAGTTACTAATTTATTTTAATTAACCCTCAATAGATTAATCCTTTAAATTACTTACATTAAGTATGTAATCCTCTCTTAATCATTTCCACCCAGTAATTATCCAAATCACTCAAGATAAATAAACAAATCCCTTATTTATTTTTAATAGTTTATTATCTTTAACCTTTTTTCATTTATTTATTTTAAATTATCACATTAAGTAATTAACTACCCTTTAATGAATTTCATTCAATAATTATTCTTTAATTACTTACTAAGTAATTAACTACCTATTAATTTATATTAGTAGACTATATTTCAATTTGTAAAATCTTAAATAATTAAGATAATCCACATACTTAAATTAAATACTTAGTTCATTAATAAACTTATTTGAAATCCAAAAGTTTTGAAATTAATTTAGTCAAAACACTTCTTATTAAAGTTTAGTATGCTATGTTTGAAACCTGTTTGGTATAGGCTCTGAGAACCTGTTCACCTAACTTGTTTGAAAACTGGCTTAAATTTCTTTATTTTAAAACCTTAAAATTTAAGCTTACCTGATTTCCTAAAGAAAATACCCAAGCCACAAATCAAAACACTCAGGTCAAATCTCAAGTAAATCCCCCATTTCCCCGAGATAAACATAACTACCCCCTGCTCTCACTCCTCCTTCCTCTTCTCCTTCTTGTTTTTCCATCCACCTTCACAGCATACTACGGTGTAAAGGCACACCCCCTTTGGACGTCGATCATGCCTCCGACCATCCATATTCATCCACTCCGAGCCCAGCAAGAGCTTAGACCACTCAAAAAACCGATCGAACAACCTATCAAGAATTTGATTTCCCAGGCAAATACACGAAACCCATCACTCCGACGAAACAATCATCCACCGATGGTTTCGTCCCCGAGTACCATCGTCGATCATACTGGAGCATCGCCTTGACCTGATAAATCAATTCCTCAGGTCGCGATTCCTTCCAGCCTTCTCACTGCGTCGCGAATGCCTCAATCATATCGATTTCACAACCCAAACTTCGAAACCCTACTACGACTCTTTTCGATCATTACAGCCACCAGAAAAATCATTCCCTATTTTTCTCGAATGCGTCTATCCTTCAGCTAGCTTCGACGAAAAGCACGACATCCAAAGTCCACCCAGTCGCCGTAATTAGCTTGATTTCCCTTTTCTGATCATCACAGAAATGCGACCCTAAATCCAAACAAAAATTCACGAATTTTGTTCTAAAAATCAAGTTCTTCAAAGTCGATTCAAGCTGCATGCTTGATTCTACAAAATATATAGTTTGATTTTTTAACATTTTTAAACATTTCACTGCCTTAGCTTAAGTCCAGAGGATTTTCCAACTTATTTTGTCGAATATAAATTTTAAATTTTAATATGTATTTGAACAATCATGTTTTATTCGAATCTCAAAGCCTAAACATGATTAGATAAAAAGTTTTGAATTTTAGAATTGTTTTAAGCTCTGTACCTGAATTAACAGAGAAGAACAAATACATCAACAGGCTCAGATTAGATATACACATATTTCCGGAGATACACACAAACACAGAGGTAAAGTACAAATCTAATTCAAGTATTCATATGCCCAGATTCAGCCCTACTTAAGATTTTAAATATATATTTAATCACCTGTTTAGAAAGGATGATCAGGGCTTAATTTCTGAAGTTTGGAAATGATTTTGATCTAAACTTTATTGATTGCTTGATCCTAAGCCCCTTTGAAATGATCTGGTCTTTTTTAGTTTAGCTGAACTAGCTTACTTTTGCTTTGATTACTTTAGTTTGAATTTGTTTCAGATCATGTTGGAGACTTTGCTCAGGATGAAATTGAAACAGTTGCTGTTTGAAAATTTTAAAGCTGCTATTTGATTTGGTTTTCACCATATTTTTTTTTCCGGTTTCGAATTCAGATTTTAGCTTGCTTTGAACCTTTTCTCTTCAAGTGAACATGTGAACAAATTGGCACCAGGATGGTTGTATATGTAGATGAAAGGGAAGTGTACAGGGTAAGCTAGGCTGAGGTATTGTACAGATCTTTTTTTTGATTTGAAGATATATGACTTGATTTTATGTTTTGTATGCTCTGATTTGATGTGCATTTATTCACGGTTTCCTTCTGCTAATACATATCTTTTCATATATATGTACATAGAACTTTCATCTCCTACATGTTTTCTATACTTATATGTATATATATAAATATATTCACATTTAAACAAACTTTCCATGTATATCATCTCATATGAGTATACACACACCTACATACACATATATATTTATGTGCTTAAAAATATACTATCAAATGCCATAAAGCTTGTATAGATCTATTTATATAATTATGGATGTTTTATCTTAGTTAAATAGTGGAGTTTACATATATATATATATATATATAATTTATTTTCTAAAAGATACATCATATTTTCTTTCCAAAACTTTATAATTCAATATTTATCATAGTGTTTAAATCAATTTATATATAAAATTTGACTTTTTAGCTATCAGAATTTTATTTGTTCGACTAATCAAAACTATATTTCGATGATTAGTTAAATTAATTACCAATTAACAACTGTTAAAAATCCGGGTCGTCACATTCCTTCCCCCTTTAGAACTTTTCGTCCTCGAAAAGGATGAAGCCAGAATTTATGAAAATGCTTAAAATAGGATAAATATTCTTTGATCATTTTTAAAACACTTTTTAATATCTATATAATATTATTCCAAAATAATTTTTTTTTATAAAAATACTTTTATAACTCGATGTCTCAACCAGTACATCCTTGTTCTCAAAGAAATTCGGTCATACGTTGATCAGGCGTAGGACTAAAAATTTATAAGTACTTGGTAGACCCGTTTTCAAAACCCAGTGAAAATACCTGGGAAAATAATTTTATTGAAAATATAGAAAACAGTTAGAGGAAATATCTTTGGTGAGAATGCTCTGGAAATCATCACCCCCATCCATGGTCGTAGTTACATCCTGGTTTACGTTGCCATCGCAGCAAAAGTCCATGTAACTGTAGGCACTCCACGCCCCTTGATTACGCTATGGAACCCACAACAGATCGCAGTTACATTCCAGGGCTATGTTGCCATCACAATAAAAGTCCATGTAACTGTAGGCATCAGCGCCCTCAGCAGCACATAGATCGCAGTGTACCGATGTAAAATCAAACGCAGACTGTTGGTTCTCAGCAGCACAAACGACTTTCGCTATGTTACCATAGGTCGCAGCCTACCAATGTAAAATCAAACATAGACTGTTGGCTCCCATCGGCACACACGACTTTCGCTATGGTCTGCAGTAAATCGCAGTGATATCGAGTTACACTGTCGTCACAGCATACCTAAATGCCTCTGTAGGCCTCAATGCCCTCGACTTTCGCTACACATTACACAAAATTCTCAGGAACTAGTTTTGTCCGGACTCCTCGCTGGATCAACTTTAGAACCCCCCTAGGGTTCAAGGCAGTACTGTAACAACCCGGTATTTGGCATCAATTAATAATCGACATTAAAAACGATTAATTGATTTTTAATTGCTGTTGAGTATTTTATTCAGCTGAAATTATTTTGAAAATTGGTTAAGTATCGTTGAGCTTTGCAAATTTAAAATTCGGCCCATCCATTTTGATGCCGTATGGTTTGAGTATAACCCGTTCTTTCTCCCCCCTTTTTCATTTTTATTCGTAACCCTAAAACTAAACAAGCGAACGAGAGTAAAAATGGTGGTCGTTCCTTTTCTTCTTCTTCGTCCAAATTAGGGCTACGATTTCGATTTTTGCTCGTCTCTGTGATGCTCGACCGCTTCTATTAGGTCGAGTTCGTCGCCGCTTCGTAGCAAGGTGAGACTTTCTCACATCTAATTCACTCAAAATATGAGATTTCGTTCGTTTTTGTTTTCGTGGTCATCTTTGTTTCGATATTGGGTTATTGACTGTGTAAATTCGTATATGTGGTGACTTTGGCTTCACTTGATTTGGTAGGTTCGATTTCTTTGTTGGCTTCGACTTCGACTTCGTCGATTTTTATCTGATGGTTTGTGGGTTCGATTTCGTTGTTCGAAGTTCTATCTCGTTCCGATTTTGTTTAGTTGGGCGGTGTTCGAATTCATATATTTCGTGATTTTTTTTGGGTTCCACAGTTTGGGTTGTGAATTTCTGGTGACTTTGGTCACTAGATGTTTTTGCTTTGGTCACGTTGCAGTGTCATTGCTTATGTATTCATGTATGTATATACATTATTTGATATGTATATATGTGCATTCGAATTTGCACCGCTTGCTCCTGAATTTATTGAGCTCGGTTGTTTTTCCTTGTGGCATTGTATAAGGCTGGAAGTTCACTTTCGTTTTTCTTGTTCACTGAACTGTTAGCCTATGAACTGATATTTGGTGGTTCCACCGATCCATTTTTGTTGAACTCTTTTGCACTATGCTTGATGGAATTTGGTCCGATTACTTCTCTGTGCTCAGTATCACAGGATGTTGATTTCTTTTGTGATTTCAATCACTGTCTTGCGATGTTGTTTCATTTTTTTTATTGTATATACATATGTGTATTTTCCAGATTTTTAATAACTCCGAGCTGCCTTTTGCTCAGGTGTTCATGTATATATGCGGTCACGTATGTATATACATCATCTGATATGTATATACGTTGTTGGGATCATTTTATTGATAGGCTTGTTCTTATTTTTGTGCGTCTTCATATATGTGCATACATACTATGGTATGTGTGCATGCGTATGTTCTTGAGTCTACTCTTGTGGTTTCACTGCGCTTGACTTTGAGTGTTTTTATTCTTTATTTAATGGGTGCGATGCACTTTGGTTTCATGATGTACCCTTGCAATTGTTTTCAATTTCTTCGAGAACAGTTTTAACTGCAAGTGTAATTGCAGTCTTGTTTTGTTGGGCCTTTGGCTCTGCTTTGAAGTATCTCTTTGGTGCACTATGCCTTAGCCTTGCTTGTGCATTGTGCCATACATCTGTTACACCCAAATGTCACTGTATCACTTTTGATATAGTTGGCATTTCAGTTGTACATGCTGTTTTCATTTGGTTGTATATGCAGTCTTTAGTGACGTGCCACTATTGTGTACCGTGCCTTGGTTTTTGGGTATTGCTGTGTTTGATTCTGTTTAATGCAGCATACGGTTGCTGTTTTGTTCTCTGGTTCTGGTTCCTGTAGTCTTGACTTGGAGTACTTACGTGTGCGTGCACATATATCTGGTATATGTGCTTTGTGCATTTCTATTGTACTTCTTTTACTTGTTTGGGCTGGATTGAGTTCTGGTTCATATATAATCTAATTTCATTTGGGTTGTTATCACACTTGAGTTGAACCCGATTTCGGGGTTTGACCTTGTGTTCATTTGTGACTTTCACTGAGCTTTTGTGTATTTCGTGCGATAGTGGCGAGGCAATACACGCGTGCGTGTACTGCAGCCCTATCAGATTTGACAGGTTTTAATTGAAGTTTCGATGTTGAATTGTTTCGTGGGTTCAATTCCATATTTTGAAGTGGTATCGATTTGGATTTACTGTTTTGTAGATTAACACTGTTTAGTGTTATATCTGCCGTTATCCGGTTCTCTTATCGAGAAGTTGGGTATACGAGATTTCTGTGATTGTCGTCTATTTGATATTTGATTATTATTGCTTCTGTGCATTAATAACTGAGTTTGAATTAGATTGACCCGTGTATTATTTTCTTTTGAATTTAATACTCGGGTCAGACCCGAGTTATTTCAGGTTGTAGATTTCCTGCTTTGAGATGCTGTTAGAGCTACGAAGACTTTTCATATCTTTTGAAGTGGATTTCATCTATTTTTGTAGTAGTCAATGTAGTCGTTGTAGGATGATATGTACTCATGTATATTAGTCGATAATGTACTTGTTTATATAACTTCCAGAGTCGACTGTTGTAGTTGTATCATATGTATTGTGTCAAATGTATTGTAACTGACATCAGTTATTATATATATGAGACTCTTTGTTCTATCTGTGTTCCGCACTTATATTATCTGTGTTATTTTTTATATTTATTGTCCTAAACTATTATAGCCACTGTGTAGTAGCTTTGAGTTTGTATCGGTATGTCGGATTTCCTCCTTAAAATAGAAATGCATATTATACTATCTGACATATCGGTGCTCGCACAATGCAATTAAACGGATGGTCGCTCCTCAACAGCCTTATTCTCCGTGCTAGTTGACAACATTACGTCGTAGTGTTCTTGTCTAGCGTGGGTATAGAGGTGGGGCGTCACAGCTTGGTATCAGAGCCTGGGGTTTAGGACGAATATAAAACATAACTTAGATGGAACATGTGTTACAACTATTTGTCGATGTTTTATCTCTCATCTTTGCCTAAGATCATCTTTGATTTGTTAGGTATGAATTCTTAACTCTTATTCATGAGCATTGCTGCTATTCTCTGTTGCACTTGCTCATTTGAGTATGCACTGCTAAGTATCATTGTGAATATGCTCTACCAAGTTGCATATTGCTGCAACTCGTACCCACTTCGATTTGAGCTCGCGTTGTTTATTCGAACTGCTGTATATATGCATTCTTATCTCTGATTCGTGTACTTAATGCAGTCTCCATGCAATTGAGTTATGGGTATCAATCTTTGAGACAAATTGCATTCCAATTGTCGACTCTGTCTGTTTATCCATGGTTTGTTGGCTTTCATGTGCCTCTCTCTGATAGTTTTAAAATTTCTTTGGTATAAAAGAAATTGTCTTGGACTTTGCCTTGTCGATATTGACATTGACTTGACTTTTACTTTTGTTAAAGTCATTCATGCATTTATGCTCGTTTTGCTTCGTTTTTCCAATTGTTGATCGATTCTTCTTTTCCGATTAGTTGTTATCACCTTTGTCGACTTTGATAACTTCTATTTCAGGAATTTTTGGGTATTCCTACTTTGATGGATTGGAATCGAATTCTTCGGATTTTATTCACGTCTTCGAATATGAATCTTAGTGAATTGATTTGGTTTTCGAATTTAATCGATTCTTGATTATTTCCCGATTTGTTGCTATCATTTATTAGCAACTTTGATGACCTTTTCTTCGGGATTTTTGTGAACATACCTTTCGATGAATTCGGTATCGATTTCTTTGGATTCTATTCACGTCTTCGTATGTGAATTCTTGTGATTGATTGTTTCTACAATCATTTTTGTGATTTGTCACTTTAAAAATATAAAGGTTTCAATACTAGTAGTAAATATCAAAACTCTTTTATCAAAATGTTTTCAACTCTATTTTCAATACAAAACTCTTTTTCTCAAACCGTTTTCTAATCTACTAGTATATACAAGCCTTTACCTCACTCGGATGAGAAATCTAATTAAACGGCTTTGTAAAACAAGTGGTATGAAACGCTTGCGTTTACTTCGCCAGTTAATTCTTGGACTTATTCGATTGAATCTCTTGTGACAATTTTTCTAGTGACGATCTACAGTTTGTTCGTAAATATTTAAGTTAAGCTAGTGGTTATGGGACATGAAGCTAAACTTTTATATTCACTAACTTAGTGTAATTGACACTTCTCGTTGATCATGACGATCATTCTTATGATTTAGACTAGCAATTGTGCGATGTTGCCTTTTGGTTAGGCTAGACACCACTTGTGTGATTCCACTCACACATACCTTTTTGGTTAGCCTAGACCCCATTTGTGTGATTTCGTCTCACACATATTTCCTTGTTGCACGGTTAGACTAGGCCTCATCGGTGTGATTTCGTCTCACACATATCTCTTGGGCTTTGAGGATTGTCTAGACCCCATTTGTGTGATTTCGTCTCACACATATTTCCTTGTTGCACGGTTAGACTAGACCTCATCGGTGTGATTTCGTCTCACACATATCTCTTGGGCTTTGAGGATTGTCTAGACACCATTTGTGTGATTTCATTCACACATACTTTTCTTTTGTTTGCGAGGTTGGACTAGACACCACTTGTGTGATTCCACTCACACATACGTTTTTGATTTTTGGTTAGTCTAGACCTCAATCTGTGTGATTCCGACTCACACATGTGGGGTAGCGCCCCACGGTCTTTGGGCCATTCGTGTGTCAAAATTAATGGCTTGCAACCATGAGATAGCGTCTCGTTATGCGTTGCACGTGTTGTTGATTTTTCATGCTCGCGTGTAGGTGAGATTCCGTGCTCCCGTTCTCGCTTTGCGTTGCACGTGTTGATGATTTTTCATGCTCGCATGTAGGTGAGATTCCGTGCTCCCGTTCTCGCTTTGCGTTGCACGTATTGATGATTTTTCATGCTCACGTGTAGGTGAGATTCCGTGCTCCCGTTCTCGCTTTGCGTTGCACGTGTTGATGATTTTTCATGCTCGCGTGTAGGTGAGATTCCGTGCTCCCGTTCTCGCTTTGCATTGCACGTGTTGGTGAGTTTTCTGCTCACATGTAGGTGAGTTTTCGTGCTCCCGTTCTCGTTATGTGTTGTACGTGCTGATGAATTTTCATGCTCGTATGTAGGTGAGATTTCGTGCTCCCGTTCTCGCTTTGCGTTGCACGTGTTGATGAGTTTTTATGCTCGCGTGTAGGTGAGTTTTCATGCTCCCGTTCTCGCTTTGCATTACATGTGCTGATGGGTTTTCATGCTCGCGTGTAGGTGAGTTTTCATTCTCCCGTTCTCGCTTTGCGTTACATGTGCTGATGAGTTTTCATGCTCACGTGTAGGTGAGTTTTCATACTCCCATTTGAGTTTTCATACTCCCATTTGAGTTTTCATACTCCGGTTCGAGTTTTCATACTCGCGTTCGAGTTTTCATACTTCCGTTCGAGTTTTCATACTCTCATCTTGTGATTTCTGGATTTCTTGTGTAGATTTCTACAATTTGTGCTTCACCAATTTTCGTGATTTCTATTGATAAGTTTTATCAATTTTTGTGCATTGGTGAACTCGTGTGTTATTGACTTGTTATGAATACAAGTTTAGGGTATGATGCCCCTTTCTATCTTTAAGAAGATTCTTGTGACACTTTTGATGAATGAAAATTCACTTATCGAAGTTGCTACTGATATCGCTGTTTTAATCACGTGTTTTAAAAAATGTTTCAAAATAAAAATCGTTTTCAAAATTTTTATAGTTTACCCTTTCAAAAGAATGAGGAAGCGATTTAAACGTTTCAGCAAAATCGAGGACTATGACCCCTTTCTTTTACTGATTCGTTTAATTCTGGACTTGTCCGTTTGAGATTGAAAATTTGTGAATTCCTTTTATGAAATTAAAAGAATATTTTGAGATTGTATTGCCCATTGAGTGCTTTAAGAATTCTGGTCGATGCGCTTGATCAACGTTATCGATAGGAATCTCCTAGACGCTTTGATGAGACAATCAGACATAGTAAATTGAATTTTAAAATGTAATTTTTTCTGAAAAGATAATTACATAAATTAAATTGTAAATTTCGAAAGTTTTAGCTTTTCGGGAAAGAATATTATTTAAAGCAACTCTTTTCCGATACTTCTATTCTTGCGATTCCCGAGGGGAACCAAGACTTTATCGTTTGAACCAATGCTAATCGTGTTGGTTTGCATGCCATTCTCTTGCAAAAGAGAACGTGCTGTTTCTTGTGTTTCTAAATAATTAATGCCTATTGAGACTAGATATGTCACTCATGATCTAGTGCTCTTGGCTATTGATTTCGTTCTTCAAAATTTGGCATCATTATTTTGGGTGAGAAATTTGTTCTCTACCCTGATCATGAATCTTGGGAATATTTATTTTCTCATAAGGAACATGATTTGCGTCAACCACGTTGACTCAAGCTCCATACATCTTATGATGTTGATATTATTTACCACTCCCGGATGGGAAATCATGTTGCCGATGCACTTAGTCGTAGGCAACAAGTGGTTGTTTCTTTGGTGATGTCCGTATGGAATCATCTTTTTACCAAGTTCATCAGACGTTTCGATGTACTTCGTTTTATTGAGCTTCGTCTCATTCCTTTTAAGGACTTACGTCTGATGTTCTTTTATGTTGATCGGTTCATTGGTCGTACCGTTTTTGTACTACGACGACGTTTCGAATTAATGAAGCTTTGATTCATCTGGCGTATCGTTATTGTACTACGCTGTTGTTCCAAATTATTCGTGTTTCACCTATGATAGGTGTTGTGCGTTTCAGTTGGTCGGGAAAGTTAGTGCCTCGATATATTGGGCCATTTCCTATCACTAAACGTATTGGTTTCTTGGCTTATCACCTCTTATTATCGGCTCAATTTTCTGTTATTCATGACGTGTTTCACGCGTCTTCCTTCTACGGAAATGCCTTAGGGATTTCGATTTTATTCTTGAGCCCGGTATTATTGAAGAAATTGAAGTTTCACCAGATTTGACTTTGAGCAACATTCTATTCACATCAATGTTTCGGGGGTTCAGCACCTTCGAAATAAAGACGTTCTTCTCGTGAAATTTCAGTGGTTCTCAAATCCTATGAATTTCACTTTGGAATCCAGAGAATTCATCGAGCAAACACGATCAGGCTTTCTCTTTCATGCTCTATATGGTGAACTTTCTATTTTCAAGTTTCGTCATTTTGTGATGATATGCTTTTATGGTTGTTACCTTTTGACCATTTATTCCTTAAGATTTCGAGGATGCAATTTCTTCAAGGAGGGGAGTCTGTAACAACCCGGTATTTGGCATCAATTAATAATCGACATTAAAAACGATTAATTGATTTTTAATTGCTGTTGAGTATTTTATTCAGCTGAAATTCTTTTGAAAATTGGTTAAGTATCGTTGAGCTTTGCAAATTTAAAATTCGGCCCATCAATTTTGATGTCGTATGGTTTGAGTATAACCTGTTCTTTCTCCCCCCTTTTTCATTTTTATTCGTAACCCTAAAACTAAACAAGCGAACGAGAGTAAAAATGATGGCCGTTCCTTTTCTTTTCTTCGTCCAAATTAGGGCTTCGATTTCAATTTTTGCTCGTCTCTGTGATGCTCGGCCGCTTCTATTAGGTCGAGTTCGTCGCCGCTTCGAAGCAAGGTGAGACTTTCTCACATCTAATTCACTCAAAATATGAGATTTCATTCATTTTTGTTTTCGTGGTCATCTTTGTTTCGATATTGGGTTATTGACTGTGTAAATTCGTATATGTGGTGATTTTGGCTTCACTTGATTTGGTAGGTTCGATTTCTTTGTTGGCTTCGACTTCGACTTCGTCGATTTTTATCTGATGGTTTGTGGGTTCGATTTCATTGTTCGAAGTTCTGTCTCGTTCCGATTTTGTTTAGTTGGGCGGTGTTCGAATTCATATATTTCGTGATTTTTTTTGGGTTCCACAGTTTGGGTTGTGAATTTCTGGTGACTTCGGTCACTAGATGTTTTTTCTTTGGTCACGTTGCAGTGTCATTGCTTATGTATTCATGTATGTATATACATTATTTGATATGTATATATGTGCATTCGAATTCGCACTGCTTGCACTTGAATTTATTGAGCTCGGTTGTTGTTTCTTGTGGCATTGTATAAGGTTGGAAGTTCACTTTCGTTTTTCTTGTTCACTGAACTGTTAACCTATGAACTGATATTTGGTGGTTCCACTGATCCCTTTTTGTTGAACTCTTTTGCACTATGCTTGATGGAATTTGGTCCGATTACTTCTCTGTGCTCAGTATCACAGGATGTTGATTTCTTTTGTGATTTCAATCACTGTCTTGCGATGTTGTTTCATTTTTTTTATTGTATATACATATGTGTATTTTCCAGATTTTTAATAACTCTGAGCTGCCTTTTTCTCAGGTGTTCATGTATATATGCAGTCACGTATGTATATACATCATCTGATATGTATATACGTTGTTGGGATCATTTTATTGATAGGCTTGTTCTTATTTTTGTGCGTCTTCATATATGTTCATACATACTATGGTATGTGTGCATGCATATGTTCTTGAGTCTACTCTTGTGGTTTCACTACGCTTGACTTTGAGTGATGTTATTCTTTATTTAATGGGTGCGATGCACTTTGGTTTCATGATGTACCCTTGCAATTATTTTCAATTTCTTCGAGAACAGTTTTAACTGCAAGTGTAATTGCAGTCTTGTTTTGTTGGGCCTTTGGCTCTGCTTTGAAGTATCTCTTTGGTGCACTATGCCTTAGCTTTGCTTGTGCATTGTGCCATACATCTGTTACACCCAAATGTCACTGTATCACTTTTGATATAGTTGGCATTTCAGTTGTACATGCTGTTTTCATTTGGTTGTATATGCAGTCTTTAGTGACGTGCCACTATTGTGTACTATGCCTTGGTTTTTGGGTATTGCTGTGTTTGATTCTGTTTAATGCAGCATACGGCTGCTGTTTTGTTCTCTGGTTCTGGCTCCTGTAGTCTTGACTTGGAGTACTTACGTGTGCGCGCACATATATCTGGTATATGTGCTTTGTGCATTTCTATTGTACTTCTTTTACTTGTTTGGGATGGATTGAGTTCTGGTTCATATATAATCTAATTTCATTTGGGTTGTTATCACACTTGAGTTGAACCCGATTTCGGGGTTTGACCTTGTGTTCATTTGTGACTTTCACTGAGCTTTTGTGTATTTCGTGCGATAGTGGCGAGGCAATACACGCGTGCGTGTAATGCAGCCCTATCAGATTTGACAGGTTTTAATTGAAGTTTCGATGTTGAATTGTTTCGTGGGTTCAATCCCATATTTTGAAGTGGTATCGATTTGGATTTACTGTTTTGTAGATTAACACTGTTTAGTGTTATATCTGCCGTTATCCGGTTCTCTTATCGAGAAGTTGGGTATACGAGATTTCTGTGACTGTCGTCTATTTGATATTTGATTATTATTGCTTCTGTGCATTAATAACTAAGTTTGAATTAGACTGACCCGTGTATTATTTTCTTTTGAATTTAATACTCGGGTCAGACCCGAGTTATTTCAGGTTGTAGATTTCCTGCTTTGAGATGCTGTTAGAGCTACGAAGACTTTTCATATCTTTTGAAGTGGATTTCATCTATTTTTGTAGTAGTCAATGTAGTCGTTGTAGGATGATATGTACTCATGTATATTAGTCGATAATGTACTTGTTTATATAACTTCCAGAGTCGACTGTTGTAGTTGTATCATATGTATTGTGTCAAATGTATTGTAACTGACATCAGTTATTATATATATGAGACTCTTTGTTCTATCTGTGTTCCGCACTTATATTATCTGTGTTATTTTTTATATTTATTGTCCTAAACTATTATAGCCACTGTGTAGTAGCTTTGAGTTTGTATCGGTATGTCGGATTTCCTCCTTAAAATAGAAATGCATATTATACTATCTGACATATCGGTGCTCGCACAATGCAATTAAACGGATGGTCGCTCCTCAACAGCCTTATTCTCCGTGCTAGTTGACAACACTACGTCGTAGTGTTCTTGTCTAGCGTGGGTATAGAGGTGGGGCGTCACAGGTACCACCCTGTGGTACTCCTGAGAAGTTCATTTCAAGGGAGCGTCTTTTTATCTAGAGCCATTTTCAAAACACTTTATACTATACACATATAGTATCTTCCAAATCATACACCTAGTATGATCTCATACAAAGCTCCTTTACACAAAATCGATTATCCCAAAATCGATAATTCTCAAACTAGGCTTTTCAAATTCCAATATTGATTTTACCCAAAAATCAAAAGCCTTTCCAAATCCAAAGGTTCCCAAAACCTTTTTCCAAAATCCTCATAAGATCCTTTATACATACATACATACATACATACATACATACATACATACATACATACATATATATATATAGATATATATAATTCTTAAAAACTTTGGATCATTTCAAACTTGTACAAAACTCCTTTTATACTCCAAACACTTTCAAAATCCTTTCCTTCCGGCAATAGATTCAACAAGGGAAGATTTATCTTATATAACAAAGATATATAATTTTGTTTATCTCAAAATCAAATATTCAAATTTGATTACTCTTTTTTTTATAAAGTTGTTTCCGTCTTACTTATCATCATAAAAATATCCAACTTTCACTTTTATCCATTGTATATTTCACTAAATATACTTTCATTTCAAAAGAAATCATTTCACATTTCTTATTCACAAATTTCCAGTATCAATTTCATTAAAATTCGTACGATGTACACATATCATCCGTACGCTATACCAATCTGACCGCTCACTCGATCACACAATTTCACTTCCGAACTAGTATCGTCCACCCGACTTCCTAGTGTGGACTCAGATTTGGTTTCTTGATCAGAAACTGTCATTCCTCTTGCATAGCCTAGCTATGATAGAGAATATCCAGAATCAATCAACAATCCATATCCAGGTTCGCCGCCGAAAATCGAGTGATAAATCCCAACTCGGATCGATATAACTGTCTCGAAATTCTGTGCTCGAATCTGGATCAAATCACTATGCGAATAGAATAATATACGTACACCCTACGTATTTATCTTCATTGATTATTAGCTAAATCAATTCCCTTTCTATTCATCCTCACTTTGATTTTATTCACTTATTCACATTTGCCTTAATCCCCATTTGGATTATCACTTCAATTCTTACCTCAGTTGGATATTTAATCAATAACAGTTTGAACTCCGACAAGTTTATATTTAGTAAATAGCTTAATTTTTTTAAAAGAAATAGACAAGTAGTTGAAAAATAATTATTAGTTTGTAAAATAGCTATAAAATAATTAAGTATTTGTAAAATAGTTGAAAAATAGTAAAATAATTACAAAATAGTTGTAAAATAGTAATTAATTATAAAGTAGTGGGAAAAATAGTAATTAGTTTATAAAATAGTTGCAAAATAGTTAAATAGTTCCAAAATAATTGTAAAATAAGTATAAGATAATTTGGCTTTAAAAAGAAAGGTTGTATATAGTAAATATCTTGAAAAATAGATTTAAAACAGTTTATATTAAAATAATTTATTTTGAAAATAATCTAGAGCCAAACTGTTTAATTCCCAATCTCCATTCCCATCAATTCAATTTAAATTTCCACTTCCATTTAAATTGACTCAATTCCAATTTAAATAACTTCAATTTCCATTGAAATTGATTTATCCCTAATTCAAGTTGAATAAATTCTCAATTTATTTCCAAATTCAAATCAAATCCCATTTTGAATTTTAAACCTATTCAACCTTAATCACAATTTCAGATTATTCAAATCAATTTGGATTAATTTCAAATTGAACCAGCTTCAATTTCAAATCATTTCAATTCTAGTTTAAATTAATTCCAATTCCCATTTGAATTTTTAAATTTATACATCAATCACAATTCCAATTAATTCAGATCAAATTCAAATTTGAACTAATTTAATTCAAATTTCAAATTTAAATCATCTCGAATTATATAAATTCGAGTTAAATCTTTAAATGTTGATTTAATCCTTTAAATCGAATCCACTTATATCTTTAGAAAGTTTAATTCTGAATCCAAATTTGAGCTTAAAGATTATTAATAACAATAGGATAATATTATTCAAATTATTGTAAAACATCCACTTTCAATTTCCAGATCTTAAACGCTTTTTGAGATCACACAAACTCCCAATTTAAATTAACCATTCAACTTTCAAAGTTAAATCCCAATCTTGAAATTTCCAATTCAGGTTGCTTGTTAACTTATTTAACTTTCCCAAAGTTGAATTCAATTTTACTTAACCCAGCCAACCTTACCCAATTTGAATTCCCATTTAAAATTTTAAATTTCACATTAATAATTTTATAAGTTCAAAAACTTATCACCTTGGATATTACATCTCATTCCAAATTTAAAACTCAATAATTAGAGTTGATTTTAAACTATTTTTTTGATATTATGTATATTCCTCATATATACATATTATTTTCTTTGTACACTATGTTACCCTTAAATTTTGAACCACCTTTGGTATTTTATCCAAACAATTTTCTTTAGAACTTCAAACAAATTCTCATTTCAAATAAGATCACTTCCAAAAATTATTTATTATCTCTCTTAACCTTTTGAAAACAATTTCAAATGTTTCTAGATTTAGAATTCAAACTTCTCAATTTACATCCCTTCTAATTTACAAGTTATTCTAATCTAATGGTTACTTTCTTACAGCATTTTATCATTTATGATAATAACCAAGATTAGATGTGACGACCTTTACAAGTGGTATCAGAGCATTTGGTTAAGCGACAACCTTGGCTCTGTTGGGTGTTACTCATTAGAGATAGAGTCAGTAGTACTCTAGAATGAGTTTGGGTGTAATAATAGGTATGAGCTCGTATTTTTTAGTGAATATAAAATTGTTTTATATTGTGATGATTGGTTTGTTGAGTGGTATATGGATTCTTGTCGGTATAATCTGTACAACTCTATTGATCGGAACCTCTAAACACTCGTATAGAACAATTCGACACGATATTGTTTTAAAATAGGGTGAATGAAATAATATTACCCAAAACTATTTTGTATATAAAAGGAAATGATTTCCATAAATTATTATAATATATGGTTGCTTGGTTGCTAGGAAGCGATAATATTAAATTATTATCATCGTTGTATGAGGAATTGAAATCAAAACCAAAAGCTAAGAAAAGAAAAAAAATCCAAATGGGATTTGTGAATGTAAATTATAAATGAGATTTATGATTTGAAATAGAATTCCAGAGAAATATTTGGAAACGTTCTTGAAAATATTTGAAATTCGGAAAGTTTGGAGATTAAATTCCTTTTGGGATTGGAAATAGTTTTCAAGGGTTTGGAAAAATTTTTTTGGAGGAATAAAAGCTCTAAACTCTTTTCGGTCATTGGAAAATAATTTCGGTTTCGGGTTTCCAAAAGAGGAATTGCTGCCAAATTGTTTTAAATGGAAGTAGTTTGGAAAATTTGGGTTTGATTTTGAAATTCAAAGGATAATTTGAATTGTTTTCAATTATGGTTTTGGAAAAGGTGGAAAGACTCTGCAATTTTATTAAAAATAGTTATGGAATAATAAGTTTGAAACTTAGAAAATTCAGATTAAACTGAAATTGACTTGAGTTAATTTGAATAAAGGTGAATTTTCGAAGTCTAATAGACTAAAATGATTGGAATAAAATTATTAAGTTGGAAAATGAAACTGTGAATGAATAAATAAATTTTCAATTGCAAGTAAATGAAAGTGAACGTTGAGATTCATTTCGAATTTGTAAGCAAATCGAATTGAATTGGAATTGAATTTGATTTGTTATAAGCAAAGCGAAGTATTGAAATAAGAAAAATTAGTAGGTGAAACTAGTTGAAGGAAAGACCAAATAAATATGGTTTGGAATTAATTGAATCCAATATTTATAAATAAAAGGTAAATTAAATTCATATGGAATTTGAAATCCAGTTTAAATATGAGTGGTTGTAAACCAAAATGGTGAATTGAAAACAAAATTTTGGGAATAAACAAAAGAATAAAACTGGAATTTAAACTGAATATCGAAAACCAATTTGAATTGTGTGAAATGAAATAAAGTTGTAAAATTAGTTCAAAGTAAACTAAAGATAATAAAGGTGAAATAAAGAAATGGGTTGAGATAAAATGAATTGGAATTTGTAATGAATTAGTAAATGAAACTAATTTAAAATAGTGCAGTTGTGAATGAAAGATAATTGATAAAATTCAATATTCAGAAGATAAATTGAATCCAAACAGAATTGAAAGTGTAAATTGAATTCAAATGAAATTGAAAATGCAAGATTGAAAGAAAATGGATATATAACTTCAATAATGAAGTAAAAAAAAGGGTATAAGAAGTAAGTATTCAAACTTTTGTAAGAAATGTGCAAATGATTTTTGAATGTTGAAATTGCACATTGTGGATATCAGGATATACAGGTTTGTTAAAGACGAAGTATAAATTGGATTTGATTTTTGAAGATAAATTTGAATTGCTTGACAAAATGTATGTATTTAAATTTCATTATGGAATTTGATGATTTTCTTGTCCGGCCACTTGGCTTTTCCTTTTCTTTTTGAATCTGGGGGCCCGTGGTGCCATTTTGTAGTTGTACCGAGCTAGCCGCACAAAGGAGACGCTGGCGAAATTTTTCGAAAATTTAGGGTATTAGAAATTTTTTATTTTTTTGGATAATTTTAAATTTGAATTTAAAATTTAAATTTGAATTATTGAAAACAATGTTGTTTGGAAACTTATGATTGAATTTGGAAAATTAGTTGAAATGATAATGAGTCTTTCATAAAAGATTTGTTTGGAAGGTTGATAAAACTGTTTGGTTTGGAAAATATTAAATGGGTTGAAGATCATTCTTCTTAACTAGTAATTTTCGGGATGAAATTCTTTAAGGGGGAAGGATGCGACGACCCTGAATTTTGAACATTTGAAAAAGAAATATTTAATTGATTTTAAATATTTGGAAGTTAGTTTAACTTGGATTTCAAAATTTACTACGAAATTGGTAATTTAATTATTGAAATTAATTTATTGAAGTTGGATAAAATTTTGAATCTTCAGTTTTAAGCTTGTTAAAAATATTTTTCAAGGCTTAGAAAATTTATATTGATGATACAGAAGATAATGGAAGCTTCAGAATTGAATTTGGAAGTAATTTATTCAGTTTTGAAATTTGTCATTTAAATCGGTATCTAAAAAATAGCCTTCCAAGACACAGTCTCAGAATTCGACGAAACCAGCTCTATTGGATCCGTAATATCGTTTTATTATCGAATTTCAATTTTCATACTATTTGAAGTGATTGTTTGGCCGTACGATAAGAAAATGAGTCAAAAATTTAAATCGAAATTTAATTTAATAGCTGGGTTAAAAATAAAGCTGTCTTCTCCATATGATCGAATTAGGGCTCGAAATCTTTTCCATTGTGTTCAGAATACGGGTTTAACATTATAAACGCCTAGCGGCATGTCTCGATAGGAGGTCAAGATTTTTATCTACGTTTCCGAGACAATTTAAAATTTAATAATATTATACACACTGTTGACCAGTCAATGGCGGTTCCTTCTTAGGTACGCCCTTTTTCTTCATTCAACACTGGCTTTCACAGCACGAAACTCCCCTCAAATTGAAATCAAATAAGAAAGCATCATAATAAAAATGGCGACTGCGAATCAAATCATGTTGACCGAATCGATCCATATTGAATCAAAACGAGATCCTCGTTCCAGCGCGGTTCATCTCGTTCAAGCTCAAAGGGAACGTCGAGTTCACACGAGGTCGCGATGAGGCGTTCAATTGTGGGAGAAACTCAAGTTCGTAGGCAAAGTCAATTGGGTTTTTCGGCTAGGGTTTCGATTTTTGGAAAGCATGGGCGGGGCCGCTATCACATGTTCGATGAGGAGTTGGGTGGGTCGTAGCAGAGTGGGTGGTTCGGCGAGTTCCAGTCGTGATGGCCAGCGATCTCGAGTCATGCAAGGTTGCGTCAGCATCGTTGTCGCCTGATGTTCGCACGCAAATCAGTAAGCATCGTCAATGATTGAATGTGTAGGCGAGCATATGGTGGTTCAATTTGAGGTTTTTGTCAGGGGTGTTCGAACATGCTGAGGCTTATTTAAAACTGTAAGGTATTTTCCTTTGATTGAATATATATATGAGAATTTATATATGCAGGAAAATTTATTAGTTTAAAATTTGAAATTATTAGTTTGAATAAAATTGTTAGTCGATTTAATAATTTAATAAGTGATTGTTCGATTTGTTCAAACATTAATAAAAAGCATATAATTGTTATACAAGGTCAAATACAATGATGAAATCAAGTCCGGAATGAAAATGGATTGCATGCAAAGCAAAGGTGAGATCTTCTCACTCATTCAATATTATTCTGATTTAAATTTTGAATAGTTAGATTTAAAATTGATTGACTGCGTGCTTGGATGATTGATTTATAATAATTATTCACTTGATGATATTATATATACAGTAGTATATAGTATATATTGGGTGATTGATTTCCCGCATTATATAGCGGATGAGACCCTATGCGCCGCATAATAGCGGATGATATTTTATAAATCCTATATACCTCGATATTCCACCTCGAAGTGGAATTGGTATTTAATTGTTGTGCTAACATCTGTGGATGTAGGGAAACAGGTTGAAGGAATCAAACTGGATTCCTCAAATAATTGAATTTATTTCAATATTGTGTGTTGGTTATTTGTAATCTGTGTGTGAATATTTACGATTGAGACTGTTGAAGGCTATAATTTAGCCGAATATATTTTTGATATCGTAGGATATCAGAAAATAAATAAAATTGGATTTTTGAAATTTAGTAGAAAATTTATAGTAAATTAATTTTTGAAAATTGAATAAATTTAAAAGAATGAATTTTTTTTCAAAAGACAATAAATTTGGTGTTGAAATAAATTTAGAAATCAATTTTGGAAATTGATTTGGTATTCGAAAATAAATTTAGAAATCAATTTAGAATTTAATTGGGTGCTGAAAATGAATATTTAGAAATCGATTTGAAAATCGTATATCAATGGATATTTAGAAGTTTAAATTCACAATGGGAATTTATAAAGGAAAGGGAAATTTGTTTTAAAAATAAACATTTGGTTATTTTAAAAGTGTGAAAGGAATTTACGGATTCGTAACGTAAATTTAAAATAAATCAAGAAAGATTTATTAATTGATTTGAATGAACCATTTTGAAATGAAAAATGTATTTCCCCTGGAAAGCTGAGTATGATTTCGAAATAGCCTATAAATATAAACTGAAAATTTTTAAGGATGGTTTTAGAAAGGATATTTTGGATAAATTATTTTCTTAACTGGTTTCAAATCTTTAAAGTATGGATTTATTTAATTACTTATAGAAGGGATTATTCTAAAGATTAAAATTGATATTTTTTTAGGAAAGAATTATTTAAATAGTTATACCTTATCTACTAATTTTATTTCAAAAATTAGTTGGGACTTAAAATCTTATATGTGATAATTAGTATAATGTTTCCATAACCAATATTTTAAGTACGTATTCAAAATGGTTTTATTTTAAATATTTCCAAGTACATTTTGGATAAGTGATTTGAATTATTAACTCGGCAGATTTCCAGTGGAAATGAATAAATATTTGGAAATATATTCCGTATAAGGGAAATACTTTGAAATTTGTTTTCAAAGAATTGAAATGTGAATAATGATTCGAAATTTGTTTTCAAAATATTAAAGTGATAAAAGTATATTTTGCGAAGATATTTTGGAAATAAATGATTTGGGAAAATTATTCGAAATCCAATAATTTTTGTGAATGTTGATTGATAGTTAAATAACCGGCTATCAATATTTGCCTTTAAACGACATTTGAATTTCGATGCGACCAGGGGTCGGATTCCAAGTGGATATCCGAAAACCACATCGAACGTTTGTGATTGTGATGGATCTTTTATTTAAATGATCAAAGTGGAAATTTTGTTGTGATTTGTTGAAATCTGAATGTAACACTTATTTTTAAAATAAGCGCTCATAATTTGGATTAGCCGGGAGAGGACCTTGTGTCATAAAACCCATTCCGAATAATGATACGACGACATGGGATTGCATTTGAAGACGGTGTTGAAGACCGGGTATTTTCGAAAAAGAAAGGATTACCTATCGAATGTCTCCGCACCGTGTTGCTCCGGTATAGATATTTTATCACTCTTTGTGATGGGGATTCCGGATGTGATGTAACGACCCGCTATTTTGGACCATTCAAATCGACAATAAAACCATACATGTCCGACTTGAATAATTCAAAATACCGAATTGTTAATTAAAATTTGGCAAAACTTAAAATATACAGTAAATAAATCAATCACAGATCACTTACACAGAGTAATACAATGCAGCGGAATAGATAAAGAATAGTAGTTCATGAAGCTACTATATACATTGGAGTTAGAAATAAAACACAACTGAATATCTTAGATGTAGTGAAGTCTCCAGTATGCGCAGATGACTTCTCTGAACAAATCAACAGGATGACTGAAAGGATAGATAGCTGGATCTTCAAGCAAGGCTCCAACTTCGAAGGTGAGTCTCAAATGCTGTATCACTCAATCTGACCCGAGCGTAAAGCAAAACACAAAACACTCGACTCAGGATTAACATTCTTATATCATTAAGTCCAACTCAAGTGAAATATCAACTGAAAAACAAATAACTTAAAGGTTGTTTGGAATAACCATCCTCTAAGGGTCCATGGAACTATCTATAGGGTAGAAATATACACTATAACACCGTGGTTCTTTCATCTTAATTTATACCTCAAAATCAAATATCATTTCACTTCAAATATAGCTATTTTCCCAAAATAGTATTTAGATATATTAAATAATTTATACCGTAAAATATTTTCAATTCCCTCAACTTAACAAATTGTTCGACATCAACCCGACCTTCCTATTTAAATTAAATTCAATCTCAATTTATCAATTTAAATTCAACTCAATTCCTAAAATAACCACTTCAATTTTATTGATCTCAAATTGGATTTGTAATCACAAAATACCCCTTTATATTCAATATTTTTAAACCTTTAAGTATTCAACGTTTCAACTAAATTTTTATTCAATTTAGTTTTCTAAATAATAAATTCAAATTTAGTTCAACCTAAATTTTCATTTTAATTCAATTTAGTTTCTAAATAACAAATTCAACTATATTGATTTCAAATACAGATCCGAATCTCAAATTTAAACCATTTAAATTCCAATATAGTTTAAGGCTTAAAATTTAAATGTTCAATTTAACCGTTTCATATAGATCTCGATTTAACCTCATTATTATTTAGTCTTGAAATACTTCCTCATTTGATTCAAGATTGTTTAATTGACCTTAAATTCCATTTTCTCAATATTTTCTTTAATTTACTTAAACGTGAAATATTCATTAATCGCTTAAATCAAAAATCCAGTTATAAAATCCTACCTTTTTAAAATTTCCCATTTAAAAATTTTAGATCGATTTAATTAAATAAATCCTCATTTAGATACCATTTAATAAACTCAAATTTATCTCCCCATCTTAATTTAACCAAATTATTTCAAAAATCTATTTGAAATATAATTTACATAAATATTAAGATAGTTTATGTATTAAATCAAACTTAATTAAATTAAATATTATTAAATCTATATATATAGAAATTTAAGAATTAACATTTATTAAGACCATATATTTCTTTCCAAACAAAGAATTTATTTCCAAAATATTTATATATGAACCACGGTGTCTATATATATTCCTTATCATCTGGTCAAGTGTTACAGATATTTATCATTTAAATCCATACACTAAGTATATACGGGTGGATATCATTCCAATCCGAAATCCCAAATTTAATTAAATGAAAATCGCTTGGGTCTATCATTTCAACCCATAACGAAATTCTCCTATTCTAAAGTCTGTTCGTGTATGTATCATTTCAACCCATAGTGAATTCTAAACTACAGGGAACTTGCAGAGTGATAACAGATAACAAAAATATAGCAGGATATGATAATAATATACAACAGGAATATATCATCAGTAATTAAATAAAGTATAAACAATAGGATATGGTGTCATATCCCATAGGTGAACAGATACAGGTAATAGCATAAATATAACAATTTAAATAACTACAACAACATATTTCAATTGTCGTTTCAATTGAAATCAAATTTAATAAATAAAAGAACGTTAATCGTGAGTGATTGCTCACCTTTCGAGCCTAGAGGAAAGGGCGGAATGAGAAGAGATACGAATCTAAGCACCGATTTCGAAGCAACACAATATTGGCAAGAATTTTAACTATCAAAGCTGATAAAGAGGAATTGACGAAACTCAAATCAGAGTTGGGTCGATTGAAGATAAATAGGATAAGTGAGCTATATATAACCATATACAAATAAAACTATATTCTAAATTTAGACATATATTAAATTAAATATATATTTTCAAAAAACATTGGTGTAAACAAAACATATCTATATGTAGTATAGTTTAAATATGTTTAAACCTATATACAAACCAATATCCAACACCATTTAAAAATTTAAATCTTTATAAAGTAACCCTTGTAAATAAAATATTAAAATCAATATTAAAACATATTCTAAATTTAATATACATACATTCCAAATCATTGTTTTCAAAAAAACATATATACACTAAAATCAGACATGTATGCAATATATAGGTTGAAATAATACTAATTAAAATATAAATACATATATATAATGCATGTTTATTTGCAACGTATCAACTACCACATATATTATACTTTTAAACTTAATATATCTTAAAAATATAAACTGTACCAATTTTTATAACTTAATATAATTTATATTATACATACTGTAACTTATATAACCCAACTTATATAAACAGACCAAATCAACAATTTATACTTATGTAAACATAAACATAATGCATAAAAGAAAAATCAAGGCACGTCCTGACATATTATAGTTTAAGTCAAAACAAATGGAACTAATATTATAACTTGTAAAATATATATAAACATAAAACATACCCATACTTGAATAAGGATATGTATCCACTATATGTAGATACGCAGCCGAAGCAGTAGAGTGAGATGGTGAGCGGACGTTGGAGGTGGAGCGAGCAGCTTCTCAACATTTTTTTTTGTTTGGGTCTGAAAGAAGAAAAGAAGGGGAGGAGGAATATAATGGCAGAGAGAAAATGAACAGGGGAGACAAAAGAGAACAATGATGCAGATAGAAGAGAATGGAATATATATATATATATATATATATATATATATATATATATATATATATAAGTATAAATTGGAATCCAAGAGACTGGAGCAACCGATAAAAAAAAGAAACGCCACAAAAGTAACGTTCAAATTAATTAACCCAACGTAAAGCAATAAATTATGGACCGTTTGATTTAAAAAAAATCAATGCAAACGTGCGTTTGCTTTTCTCAACGGTTATAAAACAATGCATAGGGCCTAAGGTTAGGAATGAAAAAGGAAATTAACGTACCATCAATAGATTAAGGTGAAAAAAGGCAGGGAGCAATCAAAAATCAAAATTTCCAATTTGAGACGTTCGAATTAAAGAATAGAATGTTTGTACTGAATTGGGAATAGTTACAGTCCCTTAAGTTTCGGAGTTATGAAATTTATTGAAGCAATTTATTTTATGGCAAGAAATCTCATTTGCCTATAAACGGCAAATCTAGGGACGTGTATAGTTTTTATAGGAGCTATATTTTCGTTGCTTTGTACGCAAGGAAATAATAAGATGCACAATCAAAGCATGCAAGTTTTATGGTCAAGGAATTTCGTTTGTTTGCAAACCAATAAGTAGAGAAAACGGCAAGTCACATTTTGAAATAAATGATTTCAATGCAATAAAAAGGTGCGTGGGTTTTTATTACTTGGATTATGGGAAAAAACGGTAGAATAATTGAACATTACGAACGTGTTATAAAATAGGAAGCTGCATGATTTTTTTCTTTTGAGATTTAGTAATTTCGTTCACACAGGTAAGGGATAAGTTGCTTCCATTTAATGTTTATTAACAGAGCTAAAAATGAGGTGAAGTAATAATGCAACATTTCCAGTATTTAGGTGAAGCTTGCGAAAATTTTGAGTAACCAAAACAGGCATGCAAGCACTTGATTTGTTGATTGGATTTTAAAGGCGGAAAGCAATTATTTTATCCTTGAACGGAATAGAATTTTGGACAAATTTATTGCAACGTGTTTAAATGAGAGAATTGGCCTTTGATAGCTGAGGAAACGGAATGATATTTGATTTCGAACGTTACCTTATCTTATAATAACTTGCGTGAATTTAGAGTAGCGAAGTGGCAATAAATTTCGTACGTGAGTGCGTTGGTTTAGGGAAAGAAAAAGGCAAGCACTAAATATTTAGATGGCGTTGATTTAATTGGAAGAAAACGTCACTAATTTATGGTTTGAACGTTTTTAAACAATGCATTTTATTTCTATTAGATAAAAGGAGGTAACGGAAAGAGAAAATTTATTTCTTTCCCTCTTAAAAGAATGCACGCCTACTTGTATATTTATTTATGTAGTTAAGGTAAAATTTTATTTCCTTTCGTAATATTTATCTTTTTCTTTAAAAAGTATACAACAAATATCAGTAGAACAACCGCAAAATAAGTATTGTTCATATATATATTGCGGTGTGAACTTTAAAAATGCATAGAACCTATGAAATAATATACACCCAAAATTAATGCAAAAGTAACGCTTTTTAATTAATACGATTTTCTATTTTATACGTTATTTATTAAATATCGTACCCTTTAAATGCGTAATTTAACAGTTTCCTTGTACACTATAAATCTTCTTCAAATTTATTACTTGAATAAAAGATAGAATTATGGTTACCTTCTTCTCTGATTACTATTACCATTTACAAAGCGATTTATTATTCAAATGGACAAAATATTACCAATTTTTTAAAGCAAGTAGATAATCCAATCCTTTTATTAAAATTCCAATTAGAGTTATCCTTTAAACAAAGTTAAATTTTTTTCAGAACTTCCATTTTGTACTTAGAATTTTGGGAAAAGATTTAATCAAATTAAAAATATATATCAAAACAAATTTCAAGGTTTTATAAATAAAAGAATAAAGTGCTAGAAAACTAGGGCTGTTACATGTGATTAGTGAATATCCGGATTTGCAAGGACTTCTTTAAAGTGCCTTCGGTTCCGTTCGATCCTGGAACGAACTTGTCTGGATGTGTGTCTGACGTTACACTTTGAGATGTAAAGCTGGTTTCTATCAAATACATTTCTGTTGGTGGCAGAGAATTTATTCTCTTAGCTTAACACCCTTCTTTGAGACGTACGAGCTCAGAGGTTATGTAGTTGATGGATATTAGTGATATATTCTCGGATTGGTAACGTGACATTCGAAGCACTGCTGATCATTTGTTGATCAAAGCATGACTTTGTGAAAAGTGTAGCTTTGTGGATGAAACCTCGTCGGTCCTCACCCCCGGAAATGGTCAAAACTGGAAAGATGCGACAAGGTTATTTTGGGGTAGCTCCCCCTGAGGGTATGTCATTTCCTTCTGGAAAAGGGTAGTATCATGGTATGGAGCCCAGATATTATACCTACGTTGATGCTGCAAATTTATTATACTTTGTGGTTGTTTCTTTGTGGTTGAGGATCCCCGGTTAAAGGTCGCAAACGACCGGGGGATGACATACTCGTGTAGTAGTTACCTAGTTACAGAGGTAACCCGGCCTTGTGTTGGCAGAGATCCGGTTAGGTTCTCGAGGCGTCCCTCCAAAGGCGTACCCATGTGGTAATAGGAAGTTCCTTAGCCTGACCATTTGTTGAAAATCCAAAGAAAAAATACGAGCCCTTTACGATTGCAATTGCATAACCTGCCTCCTCAGGAGGTAGCTACAGCAGGCATAATATAATGGTACTTATGCTGGCTAAGATTAATATTATACTTTCGAAATGTTTCCTACACTATGCACTAATGATAATATTAAAAAGGATTTTGCGTATCAAGCATGTTTGACTATCATAAGGAGAAATCTCCCCCAAGTCTGCGATTGCATTGTGTGTGTGCCGGGAGGCCTTACGGTAGTTTCATTTTCCAGAAAGCACAGTGGATTTCTTTTCCTTTCTTTGTGGAAATAACTGTTTTTAAGATCTCACACCAGTCCCACGACTGACCTTGGGTTTATTGTTCACTTTCTAAACTCTAGGTGCCCATAATTTTCCACAAGGGCAGCCTAGAGTCAGGTTATCATTATTCTGGAGCGAAGTCAGAAAAGAGATGTTGTGGAGATCAGGAGCAAGTTGGATGGCGAAGCGTATCACTAGTATATGTTATATTCTTTTCCGCTGTTTGTTGTTGTAACACTCTGATAATGTAATGTGATGTAATGTAATAACTGATATAGTTCTTTGTTTTAAAGATATTCATTTACTTATTATATTTGTTCCGCTGTGATATGTGAGATTCTGTTGTTGTTCTGTTTTCTTCTTCTTAAACCCTAACAGTTTGGTTTTTCGGCATTCGACTGTGCGGCATTTGATACAGTGGAGGTATTGATGTCGACTTTCGGACGTCGTAAAATTGGGTCGTTACATTATCAAAGCTGGAAACCAACTCATTATTATCTTATTCTAAAACTCTTTCCCAAATTCAAGTTTTAATTTCAGCTTGAGTCCATTTCAAACTTACCATTATTCAATTTCAATTTCAATTTGGTCGTATTTTTATTACCACTTAATTTAATTCCAATAATTTAACAATCCATTACCTTAATATTTATTATAAAGAAATATTTCTTTGTATATCAAAATATATTCTTATATAAAATCATTTAAAATCTTTATATCAGAAAATAACAAGTACGCTCTCATATATATAAGCTCAACTCATTCTAGGGTACCATTGACCCTATCCTTAATGAGTTTCCTCCACCAGAGCCAAGGTTCTCGCTTAACCTTTCAGCTCTGATACCAAATGTAATGACCCGAATTTTTGATCCCGAAAATTCCAAATAGTTAGGAAAAAGAAGAAAGAAATAGAAGAATAAGAAGAACAAAAACCCACATCTCACATTCGCAGCGGATAAAATATAATAACAAATAATAACAGTTATACAAAGGAAAACTGTACTTGTCAAATTTCACATTAATACATCATAGTTACAACATATATACGTGTATAATCAACATGACACAGATATATACAACAATATAATACAACAGAAACACTCCATACGTTCTTGCCATCCAGCTCGCCGCCTGAGCTCCAGAACGTCCTTACCTGAAAATCTGTAATACTCGGTCTGACCCGAGCATTACATCAAAGTAACATCCGGGTCAGGCTGGAAACCAGCGTGAGTAAACCCATCTAACATGGAATACAAAAGAATACAACTTAAATAAACACGGGGTAACTTATATCAATTTACAACTTCACAAGTTGCTATAGACATCATTATTTCACACATCAATTCTAAGTGCCAAACTTAGATTAAATGGTCCAATTCACTTAAATCATTCCATACTAGCCTATTGGTTTCACGTATCAATCTATAAAGAATCTAAGTGGTTTCGGCTATTCACTAATACCCGACTCCGGTCTCTTCCAATCCAGTGTCATCTTACCCAAGTTAACCAACTGAATTGCAAATCAATTTTAAATAAAGATGTCACTCTTTACACAGCAATTTACCATCGATAGGTAACACATTATCCCTGTCCACCCCAAACATATCATATCATAAAACATTTCATATCAGAGATATCAACTCATTCAAGGCATTTAACATCATTCAATCATCCATAAGCAAGATTGATCACCCATACTATCTCTAATCAAATTAATCACTAACTTTAACCACTTGAATTACCTTTACTTAACATTAATTAATCACATATCAATTAACTAATTTTCTTTTAATTACCCATCTTAATTACAATAAGTAACTAATTCTCAATTAATTACCCAAATAAATTAGCCTTCCCTTATCACATTTGAATAATATCTTAATTACTCTTATAAAGTAATTAACAATGACTTATTACATTTAATCTTAATTAGTTACTCAATTTAATTGTTCTATAACTACTTACATTTTTTTAATGATCTCTTAATAAATCATACTCATTAATTGAGTATCCCTTAATCAATTCTTTAATTGATTACACTAAGCAACTAGTCCTTAATCACTTTCCTTAAGTCATTTACCGTTAATTACTTCCATCAAGTGATTATCCCATTGGACAATTCCTCAATTAATTAACATTAATCATTAATCAATTTAGTCTAAATTACTAATATATTTAATTAACCCTAAACAGATTTATCCTTTAAATTACTTACATTAAGTATTTAATCCTCTCTTAATCATTTCCACCTAGTAATTATCCAAATCACTCAAGATAAATAAACTAACCCCTTAGTTATTTTTAATAGTTAATTATCTTTAACCATTTTCGCTTATTTATTTTAAATTATCACATTAAGTAATTAACTACCCTTTGATGAATTTCATTCAATAATTATTCTTTAATTACTTACTAAGTAATTAACTACCATTAATTTATATTAATAGACTATATTTGAATTTGTAAAATCTTAAATAATTAAGATAATCCACATACTTAAATTAAATACTTAGTTCATTAATAAACTTATTTGAAATCCAAAAGTTTTGAAATTAATTTAGTCAAAACACTTCTTATTAAAGTTTAATATGCTATGTTTGAAACCTGTTTGGTATAGGCTCTGAGAACCTGTTGTGACGCCCCACCTCAATACCCACGCTAGCCAAGAACACTACGGAGTAATGCTGTTAACTAGCGCGGAGAATAAGGCTGTTGAGGAGCGACCATCCATGTAACTTCTTTGTGCGAGCACCGATATGTCAGATAGTATAGCATGCATTTCATTTAAGGAGGAAGTCCGACATACCGATACAAACTCAAAGCTATCACACGGTGACTACAAATAAATCTTCGGAAACAAATATAGAAATAAACATAACACAATCAGTCACAGACATCCATATCACAATGGCGGAAAAAGATATGAATATATAACTAACACACGAAAGTGAACATCAGAGTAGTAGTCATGAAAGGACCACATACACAAAAGAATAGCAACACGTGCTATACAAAAGAATACATCTATGAGTCTATATCTCAAGTGTAAACGACAAAAACTACTAATCTAAATGGTTAGCCAAAAGTCAGAGTAGTAAATCCCTGGGGGAGAAATCAAGCAGAAGCACCTGTAACATCTCGGTCTGACCCGAGTATTATTTATAAGAAAATAATAAACGGATCAGTCTAGCTATAATTATCAGATAACATGATATAAAACAATAGATACGGCAAGAACATATAGTAACCATAAAGACATACTATGATAAGCATGTAAATGAAGATCATCAAGAGATCAAACAATATCAAAAGAATCTTCTAAAAGATCCAAATTCACCTAAAAAAAGTGATGACACACAAATTCACCAAAACATAAAAGCTGGAAAATCATAACACTGAAAGTCATGAAAATAGGTGAAGCACAAATTCCAGAAGACTACACAAGAAATCCAGAAATTACAATATAGGAGCATGAAAACTCACAAAATGGGAGCATGAAAACTCACCTACACGTGTAACACAAAGCGAGACGCTATCTCATGGTTGCAAGCCATTAATTTTGACACACGAATGGCCCGAAGATCGTGGGGCGCTACCCCACATATGTGATGGCGAAACATCACACAAATGCGATGGCGAAACATCACAAGAGCGGGGTCTAGTCTCCCTCGTAGACAAAGAGACATCGCACAGTTGCTAGTCTAAAACACAAAAATGATCATCATGATCATCAAGTAGCGTCAATCTCACCAAGCCAGTAAATATATGAGTTTAGCTTCATGTCCCATAACCACTTACTTAACTTAAATTTTTACGAACAAGCTGTAGATCTTCACTAGAATATTGTCACAAAAGGTTTTAAGGAAAAGGTTTGTATATACTAGTAGATTGGAAAATGGTTTAAGGAAAGAGCTTTGTAGTAAAATAGAGTTAAAATCGTTTTGATGAAAGAGTTTTGATATTCACTACTAGTATTGAAACCTTCATATTTCTAAAGTTGTTATCCCGCCTTTTTAGCAAGCCCGTGATACCATAAAATCGACCGAGAAGCCCAAGATAGTTTGTCTCGAAGAATGGTCAACTCAGCATCTCAACCAAGCAAGTTCTGTTGAATGTTTTTCAGATAAGATCCCCTACGGAGGGGGGTCCAGGGGGGTGGCAATCCCCCAAGGTGGGGGTGCGGGATCAACACCCCCGCTACGGGGTTCGACCTGCCCGGTCAGGTCGTGGGGGTCCAGGGGGCAGCGCCGTCGGCGGGGTGCGGGGCAGCGCCCCGTCCAAAACGGTATGACCTAGTGAAGACCTAAGGGAGGATAGGATTGAGCGACCTGATGGTTGCGATCTAGGGGTCTAAGGGGTCAAGCGACCTAGTGGTTGCGACCTAGAGGTGTTCGCGAGTTAGCAGAAGCGAGCGACCTAACAGAGGCGAGCGACTTAAGGGACTCGCGACCTAACAAGGTAATAAGGTCGAGCGACCTATGACCTAAAAAGGTAAAGGCCTAATGGCCTAGTGAAACACGCGACCTAAAATGTACGCGACCTAATGCGGCCGAGTGGTTTAAGGTCGGAGACGACCTACACTTATAAAGGTAGACGGTTGAGCGACCTAGCGAGGCTCGCGACCTAAAAATGACAAGGCCGAGCGAGCTAACGAAGTCCAGAGTCGAGCGACTTAGCGACACAGTGTGTTGAGCGACCTAACAAGGTCCAGTGGAGAGCGACCTAAAAGAGACGCGACCTAAAAGAGGCGCGACCTAACTCAAACAAGCCGGGCGATATAAGGTCGAAGACGACCTACGACTTAGTGACCTATTTCCGTGCGATCTAAGCCAGAACGAGCTATAAGCAGGCGGCGACTTTTCCACGCGAATAGCCTACGACCTTGCGACCTAACGAAGGCAGAGCGACCTAAACGCAGGGATTCGCCAAGAATGCTAGAAATTGGAGTTTTTGGCCAATCCAATCCAAACCAAATGCAAATATACATGCTAAAGTGATGGGGAATCATTCCCAACAGTCCAATATAGTCATAGATTAGAATTGTGAGATAAAAATCTCACCTTTTCACCAAATTGTGAAGGTAAAGCTTGAAGGTGAATGGAGAAGCAACTACAAGCTTGAATCCAATGCTTTTCCTTGAATTTGGAGTTGAATGATGGAGTTGGAGTTGAAACCTAGGCATGGAATTTCTAATTTCCCTTTCCACTCACCATTAATGTTAAAGTTTGTGTTTGGTAGGAATTTATGAAGAGTGAGGAGAAGGAGAGAAGTGGGTTTGAGTTATAATGGCTAATCTAACCCAAAGTCCAAAGTGGGAAAAGTAAGTGAAATTCCACTAACTCCAAACCTATCAATGTTTATACTTAAAAAAGTTGTAAATGACATTTCGAACTCAATGGAAGTGGTCTCGAGTCCTAATTTGACCGTTTGCAAAAAGTAGCTTTTCGGACCAATATCCGATTAACGACAAAATATTTAAATAAAATATTTAAATATAAAATAGATAAATATGCGGGTTGTTACACCTGTTCACCTAACTTGTTTGAAAACTGGCTTAAATTTCTTTATTTTAAAACCTTAAAATTTAAGCTTACCTGATTTTCTAAAGAAAATACCCGAGCCACAATCAAAACACTCAGGTCAAATCTCGAGTAAATCCCCCATTTCCCCGAGATAAACATAACTACCCCCTGCTCTCACTCCTCCTTCCTCTTCTCCTTCATGATCTTCCCTCCACCTGCACACCATATCATGGTGTATATGCACACCACCCTCTGGACGTCGACCATGCCTCCGACCATCCATATTCATCCACTCCGAGCCCAGCAAGACATTAGACCGCTCAAAAACCCGATCGAACAACCTGTCGAGAATTTGATTTCCCAGGCAAATACATGATACCCATCACTCCGACGAAACAATCATCCACTGATGATTTCGTCCCCAAGTACCATCGTTGATCATACCAGAGCATCGCCTTGACCTGATAAATCGATTCCTCAGGTCGCGATTCCTTCCAGCCTTCTCACTGCGTCGCGAATGCCTCAATCATATCGATTACACAACCCAAACTTCAAAACCCTACTATGACTCTTTCCGATCATCACTGCCACCAGAAAAATCATTCCCCATTTTTCTCGAATGCGTTTATCATTCAGCTAGCTTCGACAAAAACCACGACATCCAAAGTCCACCAATCGCCGTAATTAGTTCGATTTCCCTTTTCTGATCATCACAGAAATGCGACCCCAAATCCAAACAAAAATTCACGAATTTTGTTTTAAAAATCAAGTTCTTCAAAGTCGATTCAAGCTGCATGCTTGAATCTGTTTGATTTTTTAACATTTTTAAACATTTCACTGTCTTAGCTTAAGTCCAGAGGATTTTTAAACTTATTTTGTTGAATACAAATTTTAAATTCTAATATGTGTTTGAACAATCATATTTTGTTTGAATCTCAAAGCCTAAACATGATTAGATAAAAAGTTTTGAATTTTAGAATATTTTAAGCTCTGTACCTGAATTAACAGAGAAGAACAAACACATCAACAGCCTCAGATCAGATATACACATATTTTCAGAGATTTATATATATATATATATATATATATATATATATATATATACACAAGTAAAGCATAAATCTAATTCAAGTATTCATATGCCCATATTCAGCCCTACTTAAGCTTTTAAATATATATTTACTCACCTGTTTAGAAAGGATGATCATGGCTTAATTTTTTAAGTTTGGAATTGATTTTGATCCAAACTTTATTGATTACTTGATCCTAAGCCACTTTGAAATGATATGGTCTTTTTAAATTTAGCTGTACTTGCTTACTTTTGCTTTGATTACTTTAGTTTGAATTTGTTTTAGATCAGGTTGGAGACTTTACTCAGGATAAAATTAAAATAGTTGCTGTTTGAAAATTTTAAAGTTGCTGTTTGATTTGGTTTTCACCATATTTTTTCTCTGGTTTCGATTTCAGATTTTAGCTTGCTTTGATTTTTTTCTCTTCACGTGAACATGTGAACAAATTGGCACCAGGATGGTCATATATGTAGATGAAAGGGAAGCATACAGGGTAAGCTAGGCTGAGGTGTTATATAGATCTTTTTTATTACTTGAAGATATATGACTTGATTTTATGTTTTGTATGCTCTAATTTGATGTGCATTTATTCACTGTTTCCCTCTGCTCATACATATCTTTTCATATATATGTACATAGAACTTTCATCTCCTACATGTTTTCTATACTAATATGTATATATAAAAATATATTGACATTTAAACAAACTTTCCATGTATATCATCTCATATGAGTATACACACACCCACACACACATATATATATATTTATGTGCTTAAAAAAAAAACTATCAAATGCCATAAAGCTTGTATAGATCTATTTATATATTTATGGATGTTTTATCTTAGTTAAATAGTGGAGTTTACGTGTGTGTATATATATATATAATTTATTTTCTAAAAGACCCATCATATTTTCTTTCCAAAACTTTATAATTCAATATTTATCATAGTTTTAAACCAATTTATATATAAAATTCGACTTTTTAGCTATCAGAATTTTATTTGTTCGATTAATCAAAACTATATTTCAATGATTAGTTCAATTAATTACCAATTAACAACCGTTAAAAATTCGGGTCGTCATAGAGATCCTCCAAAAACATGGGAAGTAGACTTAGTCCCTTAACCACTAGGTTCCTTCTGATCTTCTTTAAATCTTAGTAGAATAAGAAGTTTATTATTTGAAAGTTGGATCTATCTCGCGAATATGGAAATCCACCAGTAGATGATGAGATCCAATCAAGCTAAAAATTCATTTCTTAATGAAAGCTCCAGAATGTTGACGCCTAAAATGGGCATCAACACTCGTAGAATCTTATGGAGATCAAGCAATAGATGAAATCAAGAACACAACATGGAAGTAAAAAAACACTTTATAGTGGTTCGGCAATCTTGGCCTATGTCCACTTCACACTTTTATTAGTCTTTTAATGGATTAAAATTACCAGAATATTTGGATCAATGAGGATTCATTGATACAAAATTCAAGGATAAAAATGGTAGAGCCTGCTGATTCGGAAGAAGGTCCGTTTTCTGACGCCATGCCTGCTATATTTATTAGGGAAGACATGCAAGGATTGGACTGAAATTCTGGCAAAAGGTTCGAGGGACCAAGACGAGGCTACCTAAAAATTTGCAGGCCCATTGGGGCCCTAACAAGGATCGATACCGATCCCTATTAATGCATCTAAATGGGCTACGATCCCTATAACGGATGCTCTATGATGTTTGCTACTTGCTTCCCAAATTTCATACAATTCCAACATACGGTTTATGAAATATCGCATTTTCCGTGAAGTAGTGTTGCTTGAATTCTGATTTCTGCTGATCCTTCTAGAGGGATAGGTACCGATCCCTTTAACTTGCTCCAAATGCCATGTGATTCCTATGGGGTGTTTCGTATGTCCTAATTAGCTTATACTCCAAGTTTCATGTTGATAGCGTATGTAGATTTTTAAGTTATTGAACGATCATTGTTGCAATATGTAGTGAAAGCTAAATATGGATGATCCATTTTTATTCAGATCCCTTTTTATACCGATATCTTTTATACCGACCCCTTTTGACAGGTGAAGTAATTTTTACCATAACTTGACATACAAACTCCAAATGACTAGAAACTTGGAAGTAGGCTTATGGGGCCTTCCTTGTCACTTTATACTGATCTTATAAGTTTGGGACATTAATTGAGGATATGTTCCGATCCTCTAAGGAAAGGGATAGGCACTAAACCCCTGCCTAGGGGAGGCATTATACCATACTTAGAATATTCCGGAGAGTCTATCTGTTGGCCTCGATTGATCGTCACTCCATATCATAACCTGCACTTGATCTCTGAGCCTAATAATCATCTCTTCGGGTTGTCTTCCTCGATGGCAGCCCAGTCAAATTTGTCCAACCAGTCTGAATAAGCTGGACAAAAGGCTGGATAACACGATATCAATTTTCCTATTTTTGAAACTAATTATATATCATTATAAAACTATTATAAATTATTTATTATTACTTTATAACTATTTAAAATTAATTATTATCATTTAAAAAATTAGTTAAAAAATTATAATTATTATTAAATTAAATCATGAAATCTCAATTTAAAATTATAAATCAATTATTAAATATAAGGACATCACTAATGATGTCATAATAATTTAATTTTTCCCAGAGATAAAATAAATTATTTTATTTCATAGTCTAGTTCAAAATTAAAAATAAGTGTATGTATCCAGCTCCGTGCATGACAATTTTAGAGCTGTTTATCGTTAAAATGGTTTTTGGTCTTTTTATAGCTATTTTTCCAAAGCATCTATTTTTGTAAATATGTATACAATTATTATTTATTATTTTAAAACATCACAATCTATGTTAAAAAAATCTTATATTTGAATATTTTAAAAATACATATATAATTTATCAAGTGCAGATCATTGCAGACTCCCCTCTTAAAGGACTTTCGTCCTTGAAATTACAGCAAAAAATCCCAAAAGGTATTTGCCCGAAATGTTTATTTTTAAACCTACAATGGTATGATGTATATAGAACAGCTGATTTGATCTACTATTTGAATCCACAACTTTACTTCTAAACTAATATTGATCCCCTGGCCCTCTAGTATGAACCCTGATCAGGTTTTCAATTAGAATTTTTAGTTTTCCTTGCATAGTTCTCAACTATAATAGAAAACATAAGTATCAGACACAAACCCTCATCAATGTTCGTCATCAAGAATCGAGTGATAAATCCTTTTTCAGATTGGTGTAAACACCTCTATGTTCCGTACTCGAATCTTTGATCAGAGTCGTGTGACGAAATGTTCTATGTATAACATCCATACTTTATTTAGCTTTTCAAATCTTTATGAAAACATCTCATAAAACTATTATCTTTTTCTGTAAATACATATACAAACCCTTTATTCTTCAAAATATTTTTTCGCGAAAATATTTCTATCTCTTTTCCAAAAGAAATCGACTACCTTTATTTAGAATAATACCATTGTAATTCTTGTTTCAAAATTCCTTTGAAATTTCTTTGGTAATAAATCTCATTATAAATTTAATTTGAAACTTATTTTATATTACATAACTTTCCCCTTTTATACTTTTCGAAACATTAGGATATGAATTCCAAATCCATCTTTCTCAATCATCATTTTATTATTGCTAATTACACTTTATTTTATAAAATATACTTTTATAAAATATATTCCTAAATAATTTTTTAATTTAAATACTTTTTTATAAGACATTTCTAATATTCCTTTAAACTTTTTATTTTTAAATATCTTATTAAATTGATTTGATGGAAGATAGAAGAAATGCATAGAGAAAATGATCAAAAGAGATTTGTTAATTAACATTATATTTATATATTCATTACGAACCCTAGCCTGTGTTACAAACTTTTAGAGATAACCCAGAGGGAATATAGCCTAACATATATCACCATCTTATATATAGATACTTGAACTGCTATACGTACTATTCTTGGATCCATTTTGAGGTAGACAACACTTTATCGTTAGGGCCTTATGTCAGCCACTTTCATTTTTGGACAGTCCTTCGTTAAGTGTTTAACCTAGTAGCACCAAATGCATGTTTGGGACATTCTTTGGCCATACATCCTAATCCCTTGCAACAGTAGCAAATCTTCACCTTTCCTAACCAAATTCTGGGTTTCTGCTTTGTTTTAGGGCACCCATGAAGAAAATGTCCTTGCCTTTTACACTTGTAACAGAATATATCAACCCTAAATGATTTCTTTTCTTTTTCTCTACTTTCCTTTTATCCATTTCCTTTTCTTTCCTATCCTTACACAGAAGTGCATAATGCTCTTCTTTACTTCATCTGTAATAGAAGATGCTGGAATAAGATCCTAGTTTTAATTTCTCTTCTGCTTCTTTTGCTGCATATGCTCTTCGTGCCTGCTATAGAGTCATTCGAAACTCTATCCATGAAAAATAAGACATCTTGACCTAAGTGATTATATCAAGATATCATTATAAGGTTTATTCCATTTATTTGACTTAAAAACCATTTATCCAAATAAACTGATTCAACTTGTTCGGATTTGAACTTGCCTTCATCCTTCAATGACAGGGAGAATAATTTAGAAATGTTCGATACAGTTTGTCTAAGTCAACTTATGATCGATACTTAGAAGATTACTCCCACAATAATTGAATAGATCAAGACCTTATTCTTGGAACTTTCCAAAGGTATAACATCTTATATATTTTCCAAATGATAAAAATATTAATACTATTGTGTATATATATAATATACTCCTTTTAAAACGATGTGTTGATTCGCTTTGTTTAAGTATTTAAGAATCCCTATCGATTACATAGAGCTCTTCATGCACTGACCATAATTCATAAACTATTCAACTGATTAATCATCAAAAAACATTTTATACCAAATAACAAATACGTGCTCATACATATAATAATCTCAAACTCATTCTAGGGTGTTACTAACCCTACCTCTAATGAATCACTCATTCTTGGGTATTACTAACCCTATCTATAATGAGTTTTACCCCACTAAAGCCTAGGTGTTCGCTCAACCGAAGCTTTAATACCAAACGTAACAAACCGGGTTTTCGACCCTCGAAAATCGACACTAGTACATCCTTGGTATTCACGTGCCGCAAATCCAAGTACCGAAAAGACTGATGATTAGGGGAAAAAGAAAACAGAGGTAGAATAGAACATAAAAAAATCTCACACGAATGGAATAATATATATTGTTTCAATATAAACAACGAAAAAACTTGAATACAATATCAAAGTCTAACCTAGATTCAGCCTTGACAGTTATATGCCTTCTATCCTTACAGTGTTAAAAAATAAAAACAAATGCAATAGATGCAGTGGATAATAGAATACGTCCATACATAGATGAAGATCTCCAGCTCTCCTCTGGAAACTCCAAGTGTCTTTAACTAAATCTGAAACTACTCGCGAGCCGAGTATTAAAGATACCCTAATTAGGCTTGATAAACTAGCGTGAGATAGTCGATTTATAAATTGATGCCAGTTAAAAACCCTTGAAAAGAAGAGTATCTCATAAGACCATGCCTACACATAAATACGAATGGATTTTTACCTTATGATAACCAAACTCATTAATACCAAAATAATTTAATATTATTTCTAGTTACATTCCTTTAAAAATACTTTTCGAATAATATATCAAAGATAGCTAAAATAGTTACATTGATTAAATTGATGGATTACTAGCTACTTTTTGAAAAGTAGGTTCTATAATCAAAACCGTAAAGACAACATATTGGAATTGGATTTCCAACATGATAGGGAACTAGTGACCATTCAGACCCGAAAATCCATGTATAACACATAGTTTCTGCATGGCTTTACACAATCTTCGTCAGCCTTCGAACTACGCTGTTATACTACTATGGAACAGAGTATTACTCGGCTAGGCTTTACACAGTCTTCGTTAGCCTCCAATATCTATCCATTCATACAATAAGGCGACGAGTGCCTATAATGATATCTTTCCTCTACAATAGCAGGAAAATATGACATTCAGACCATATAGTATCATGTACCATTACTTGGATGTGAAGCTCATGAGGCTACGCTCCAAGACGCCATATTTTGATCATCACCGGTTCCACTTTGAATGCGACGTTGTCATTTCTTTAATCACTATTAACTTTCACGAACATACAACCTTTGAGCTGGTACATCTTAGAGAAGGGTGTTAAGCTAAGAGAAGTTGCCTTCTCCGCTACCAAAAAGATATATGTTTGTAAAGTCAATCTGAGAAATGTAATCTTAGATATTCGTCCATAGAAGTTCGTTCTAGGACAGAACGAAGCTGAAGGCACTGCTCTTACTACATCCTATAAAGAATTATCCCTAGGTCAGTAGTGATTAGTTACTATAATCAAAGATTTTCATAACACGACACTACTACCAACATAAATATATGATATGGTAAATTTTACCCAAGGGCTAGTGGCAAGCAGCCCTTCATCATGAAGATCCTCGTCTTCAAAAATCATCATCTTCATTATGTCTTCACTTCCGAGCATATACATTGGTTCAAAGTTGTATTTGGATAAGAGTTACTCAAATCTGACCCTGGTTCCTCCGAACCAATCACAGATTAAAAAGATGTTAAGTTCATATGTGTTTATCAATCACCATTCAATTTAATTCATCTTTTTATTTATTCATATATATCTAACAGAGGCATATTATTTTGAATTATTCCACTTATCTTCTTAATATTATATGGGATCATTAAGCCTTATTTTCAAATTCGTTGATGACTTTAAACCTTTTTGAATCTTGGAATAATTCCAAATTATCTCACCCATTACTTAGGAAAATATTTTCAAATCATTTATTTAACTCTTTACAAAGATTTCCAAATCATAACTTTTAAAACGGGTCAAAAACAATGTTATTTACGACATAGTTTATTGTAAACCCAAAGCAATTAATTTTAAGTATGGGAATTAAATTAATTTCAAATCATTTATATACAATTTATAATGGGAAATATTATTGAGTAAAAGGGATCACGAAAATTATACTAATTCTACTCAATATCAATTTCCGTATTCAATCTTTACTATCCGTCGAATAGCGATGAAACCACCTTTTAGATTCATATGGATAGTATGGGTCCCCTCCTTAGAATTTAACTCAAGGTGTAATAAGATTATCTCTATGCAATCCAAGTTGTTTAAATGTGGAAAATTCACTGAACACGTTTCCGATATTTCAACCTTATTTATTCCTCGCCCTGGAGAAACCAGGTGAGCCAAGACATAGTTGCTCCTTAACATCTCCTTAGTTTAAGTACCTCACCTGAATCTCACGAATAGAAATATCCAGTCTACTCGTCAGCTTTTAGAGCCAAGATTAAATCACTTGATTTTGGCATCTTTTCTTTATATCACTTATTTAAACTCTTTAAAATAAACTACTAATTCCTTAAATCATCTTCAACAATTATAAAAGGTTTGGGAAAGAATACTCAAGTTTAAGTTCATATTTCAAAAGTTATCAAAGTGCTGCATAAGTGCTGCGAATAGTGCTGCAAATGTGTTTCAAAGCTTATTTGATTAAAACAACTTTTAGATCATTTAGAAACCCATTTTTATAACTCAAATCTCTTTTAAAACATTTTAAATGATTTATAGAATTTATTCCATATTTTTAAACATTTTAAAAATATATATTTAGAACATTTGCTACTATGGCCACCGAACTATCAAAGCGAGATTTTATCGAAAACTTGATTTGCTCATATTTTGAAATCTATCAAATGAAATCTCTATCTTTTTATTTTTTTGAAAACTATAGTTATATGAGTTCGGAAAATTCTCGTTACAAAGAAATTCGACTACAATTCCATCCTATAGAAGGATTTGACTTTTACGGCGCGAAACCGCGAATTGCCATTACGCGCCTATTTTGACTCTAGATTAATTATTTGTCAAAACTTCTCTAAATTAAATTTTAATGTTTATAAAACATTAATAAAAAATTTCAAACATTTAAAGCAATAATTTCCATATTAAATCTCTTTTCACTTTTGAATCATTTCATAATATTATATTATTATAGTATTCATTTTCAACCTTCTAATATTCTTGAAACCATTAAGAGGTTCAATAAACTCTACACACATATTATATGAATTCGTGTTACATAGATTAACCAATTTTGTTATGATTTCTCTAATTTATCACAACCAAGTTATCAACTATACCGACATCCATATAATCAACCAAGTTATAAAACATTCATATAAAACATTAAAAGATTAAATGGTTATATTGTCATATTTAAAAATAGTTTTACAGATTATTTATTATTTAATAAACATTGAGTACTCACTATTTTTATCCACTCCACTAAAATTCTCCGTAGCTTCCCGAATCGATTTTGGCAGCACTTCAGCAGCATTTCCTCCTCTTTTCCTTGCTTCGAAGCTCCCCGACTTACTTCCTTCTCCTTTGGTGCTCTCAACCTTGACCTTGGACGAGTGCTGCTCGACATTAGCTTAGGATATAGGGGTGGCGTGAGTTGTAGAGGGGACAGCGAGGTGTTTGCACTAGCTTTTGAGGTCGAATAATAGCATATATATGTTTATATATATATTTATTATTATTTCCTCATAATTTTCCTAAGGAAGAAGCCATTAAAAAGTTAAAGAAAGAAGAGGAAGGAGATGAAGAAATGAGCGAATGAAGGAGTGAATAGATGCTTGTATTTATAGGCGAAAAGAAGTGAAAAAAATATCCTAAACATCATCAATATCCATCACAATGTGCGCCCACCTCCTCCATTCCCATCATGTTCCACACGTTACCCCCCTCCTCCATGTGCTTCCATAACTTCATTCACTTCCAAGCAATCCATTCGTGTCCTTAATTGACTTAAGATTGCTTAAAGTTAAGTATTTAAGAAATATCTTAGATTTTTCTTGTATATGTTTATATATAAATGTATTTGTACATGTATATGTGTATATGTGTTCAAGTGTGCATATATATGTTACATATGTGCACATGACATATAAACATGGTTGCAACAATTTTCGAACAACTTTTGTTTGTCAAACCGCTGAAAATCGGAAAATCGATTACCAGTCACATTTTCACTTATAATTCAAATTATATATATGTGTGTGTGTGTGTAAACAAAATTTGAAAATAAATTTCTAATCATTTTTAATTAATAAAAATGATCTCAATTGAAAAATCATGTAAATCAATATTAACAACTATTTACAAAAATTGTTATTAAATCGATAAAGCGATATACATTTTCTTATATTTTCAAACTGTTTATATATTTCTATAAAACTATTACAAATTATTTATTATTACTTTATAACTATTTAAAATTAATTCTTATCATCTAAAAAAATTATTTAAATAATTATAATAATTATTAAATCTCAATTTAAAATCATAAATCAATTATTAAATATAAGGGCATCACCAATGATGTCATCAATACTTTTATTTTTTCCAGAAATAAAATAAATTACTTTATTTCATATTCTGGTTCAAACTTAAAAATAAGTATATGTATCCAGCTTTATGCACGACGTTTTACAATTTTTGAGTTGTTTATCGATAAAATGGTTTTTGGTCATTTTATAGGTATTTTCCCAAATAATATATTTTTGTAAACACTTATACAACTATTATTTATTGTTTTAAAACATCATGATCTATATTAAAAAAATATTATATTTGAATATTTTAACAATAAACATAATTTATCAAATTGATAAATTTGTGATTCGTTTACATCGGTAGAAGTGAGTTGAGAGGTAACTGATTGGTGTGGAGTAACTGTGTTTTGGGGATAAGGAGATAGGGAAATATTAGGTGGCTAGACACTAAGTCTGGTATTATAATTTAAAATCAATTATTAAAATAAATTATTAATTTTTTCATATATATAAATTTATATATAAATATACATACAAAAAATTAATTAATTTTTTTCATCAAAAATTCAATAGGCGTAAAATTTATTTTGTAAATTTAAAACATATTTATATGTTATAAGTATTCATGTTTTAGATTTATCTTGTTTTGGTTCATTTAAATAATTTTCAAATAATGTAAAAAAATTATGCCGAAAGTCTTTCTAGTACCAAAACTAATTTTATAAAATTATAAATATAATTTGTATCATATAATTCATTTATTATTATTTAGGTCTGTGTAACTTGTGTCATTTAATTAATATTATTTTAATTTTAATACTAATTTTTTTAGGGTGTGAGTATTATGGTTTATATATGTTGCATAATTTTTATAAAATTATATAAGCACATAAACATACAACCATCATAAAAACGATGATATATCAATATAATGAATTCGTCACCTATAGATCTAAACATCATACGATATAAAATTAATACATCATTAATTTATATTTGTAAATTAGAGACATACCTTCACTAAGGCCTATTGAATACACATTGAAATGAAGATATGAGCTCCTTTGAATCATGTTCCAATCCTAAAGGTGTTAGCTTCAAACCGCTTACCACAAAAGCTAAAAAACATGTAGAATTGATGTATTTGTGTTCTAGAATTTTTTGTTAACGGGGGCTATGGTATGCAGCTATAAATGGTAGGGTGCAGAGTGAAAAATCATATTTTGAAGAGAAGGAATTGTTGCTTAAATAGAGAAAGAGATCATGGAGAGAAAAGTGGATATGATCTTTATTTCTTTCTTACTCTTTCTTCCATTTAACTAAATCAACATACCCCCTTTAATTTACCTATGGTCAGCCTATACAGCCTAGACCAGCCAACCAAGCCCCATGCCAAGTCACAATGCATTCCAATTCCAAAATAAAAATGTCGCATTTAAGTCCGATTTAAACATACCGATTTGATACATCGGTCAATATATTTACAACTATTATAAATGCAATGTTTAATATTATCCGATAAATCAAATAAAATTTTATAATTAATATTTCATAAATATTAATAAATTTAATGAATTTGTAACAATTAAATGTTAATTAAATCATGTGGTAAAAGCAGTATTAACCATTTCGGTTGTGTTACTCTATAAGTATAAATTCCGTCAGTGATTAATACCGAACTATTCGAATATTAACGCATACACGTCACTTAGCAGGTGGTACGACATTTTGGCTAAATTTATCACTTACTTGGTTTCGATAATCCAATTTTACTTTATTAAGTGTTACTAAATAGTGACGATAGTTTACACCAATTCTCTACGTCAAAACAATATCACTTTGGACTTATGGATTTTGATAATGGTCAAAATGTCAATATTGTCCATATTCAACTCTATACTCCAAATGCAAAGTCCTTGGTTCAGTAATAACAATTATTATGAGCCAAACTACTCTGACTAAAGATTTTGAATTTTTGTTGACTTTAGTTGACCACGATACTAACCCCATATAATTATGGCGACGAATCCTCTCTTGGATAGTGTTTTGCTTCCTATTCTTCCACTTGACCTAACTTTATTCACTCAATGGACATCGTGCCATGATTCGACTATAATCAGAGCAGAGCTTCCATATTTATAACGACTCGAAATTTCGAACACTTCGTATTTAAATATCAAAATTATTTAAATATTTTGATATTGGATTTAACGTGATTACGAAATTAATAACCTTATTAACCCCTTTTACAAATGATAAGATATTCATTTTTAATTTTTTTTACAAGAATAAATAATTTGAAGAAATAATGATAATATGACCGAAAATTGTTTTATTGATAATGGTCTCAAAATGCATGAAATTATCATTCTGGTTTATTATCTTAGATTTCGATTAAAGTAGTGCCATTGGTACCAGAATAATGAGGCAATGTACGTCGATGAGTTTTGTGGCGGTCAAATGTGTTGTGTGGTCATGCGAGCTCGAAACACATTACGATTTATAAAGAGAAATTTAAATATAATATATAATTATTATTTAATGCCCATACACCTCCCACTACCCTTCACTTCTCTTCCCTCGCTCTTTTATTTTTTTAATTTTCCTTTTGTATAACTAAGAAACTTCGTCGCCTCTTTGATTCTATTGTTCTCGGAGCAATTTGTCACTTCAAAAGCCGATGTTGGATCCGTTGGGATCATGGCGAGGAGAACATCACATTAGTATAAGTGATGATATATGCGATGGAGTTTGGGATGGTACACTGATATGCCATTAGTGTTCGACGATGATGGCAATTAGGGAGGAGTTTGGCGAAATGGAGAGTACCATCGTCTCTCTCATGGCGGCGCGAGTCTTCTCGCACCAAATTCTTCAACTTTGATCGTGCCTAGGTGGATGCGACATTTTTCTGTAGGAACAAGGGATAACTTGGTTACTTTTTGGTTAGGATAGCCAAGCGTCATGAGGTGGGGTGTAGATTGAAAAACGCATGAAGTAGAACACAACGGATTTAGCCGTTCAAAGTTTCGTTGACTATAGCTTGGTTAAGGGAGAGGAGGAGCACGACAGTGGGTGTACAAGTTTGTGCATGTAAAGGAAATTGGGGAAGAAAGGTATTTGTTTAATTAGGTAATTAGTTAATTAATTTTAATTGATCCAGATTCTTATAAAATCAATAACTTTTGCATAGGAGGTTCAATTGAGATGCGTTCTTCATCGTTACACTAACATCAGATTTATAGCCTTGCTTTGGCTTAGGTATAGTTGAGTAAACTCACCATTTAATTTGTATGATATTTTGCGTATATTCATTGTTGTTAAAATATAAATTAAAATATAAAGCAATGGAAGTTATTATTTTTGGACCCCTCCTTACTTCTGAAAGAAAATAACAACATTATATGTAGTATAATCTTTCTTTTAAACCCTCTAAGATACGTAACATGGCTAAGACTTATTGTATACATGTTTGATTGTGTGTTGTAAATGTTTGAAGTGATATAGTTGCTATAAACGCACTTTGAAATCCCTTATATTCAACAATGGTTAAATTGGTTAAAATGTGATTATACTATGGAAATCTATATTGGGTTGTTTCTTTCACATGTTTTGGTATGTTTGATATAATGGAATTGGTTAGGGAAGTAATAGAAATTGTGAAACAACATTGTGAAAGTTAGAAGTGAAAAGATCCATATGGATGCACTTTGAAAATGCCTTGTGTCTGGTGATTTTTAAAGTAAACATTGAAAGACATCCTAGGGCTTCTTTGGATTTTAAATAGATACTATAAGTGTATTTATTATTGGAAAAATATCAAGTTTGAATATATTTTTAATAATTTTTTGCGAATTTTCTAAAGGATTTTAAATTATAAAACATTCTTCTTATGTTTTTTAAATAAATTATAAAATAAGTATTTTTAAGTAGTATTTAAAATAAATGTTTTAAATTGTGTTATAAGTATTTTTAAAGTATTCTTAAATATATATAGTTTTCAGAAAGGCGGTTAAATATTTTATTGAAATAAATAGAAGCTTATGTAATAGAAAATCCTTTTAAATTGTTTCTATTATTAAATATTTTATCTTAAATAAATTAATATACTTGTATATATCATTTTAGGAAGGTTTTTAATAAATATATAAGTTGGGAAAAATAAGTTAAATCTTTTGTAAAGAAATAATGGTGGAATTGGATTGTAACACTTTAGTAAAATAAATGGCTTTGTAAAGTCAAGTAAAAGTACATTAACTTGTTTAATTGGTGTAAGATTACAACTAAAACTATAATTAGAAATATAATTAAGATTATAATTAGGAATATAATAAGGTAACTACTAACGAATATTTTGAAGATAATTATAAGTGAATGTTTTGGTTGTTGTGACAATGTTTAAGTAACACTTGTCTTAAACTCGTATAAAAGTAACTCGACCTGTAATAGAGAGTTTTAAATTTGATGATTAAGTGGAAATTGATTTTGGTCTGTGTAAACAATGTTTTAGTGACATTTTTTAAACACTTTAATTATATTTTAAAGTGGGAAAATATATTATAAGATCTTTAATATTGGAATTTTAAAGACAATAATAAGTATGGAAACTTTTGAAATAAAGGTATAAAAGTTAAATGTTTAACTTATATAAGAGATGAGGTTTATAGTAAAAATGTTGGATTAAAATTTGTTTTAAACTTCTTTGATTATATTTTAAAGTAAATAAATCTTGTCAATGATTTGTGAATTTACCTACACCATTGGAGATAAGTTATGAATACTTTAGTCGTATAGAAATAGTACAGATGAATTGTGCACATATGATAGTAAAATAAGCGAATAGTAAAATAAGTGAATATTAAAATACAAGTATATATCTTTTATAAATGGAAACTAAATAAATATAAAAGTTTAAATAAGTTAAGTTTTAATTAATAAGAAGTTTAATTAAATAAGTTAAGTTTTATTAAATAAAGTGAAGTTTAATTACATAAATGAGTTTAGTTAAATAAAGCTGTTTAATTGATAAAAGATGTTTAATCAAAAGAGTTTTAATTAAAGGAAGAAGTGTTTAATTAAAAGATAAAGATTGATTAAATGAAGAAGTTTTATTGGATAAAAAGAGTTTTACTTACAAAAGAAGTTTTGATTAAAGTATGAAGTACTTAATTAAATAAAGAAGTTTAGTTAATAAAGAAATATTAATTAATAAAGAAATATTAATTAATAAAGTAAGTTTTAATTAAATATAGGCTGTTTTAATTAATAAAGGATCATTAATTAATAAAAGGAAGTTTTATTACATAAAAAATTAATTAACCAAAGAGGGAACTAAAAGTCATTTTGTGACTTGATCGTGCTTTATGTGGGTTAATCGTGGTTTGTGTGTTTACTTGTTTATGGGAAGTATTTAGTAATGTACTTAGCATTAAAGCCAATAAGTAGACTTGTTTCTATCCATGAGAGTTAAGAGTGATGATTTGGGTAGGGTGTAGAAGCAGTACCGGACATCACTCTTGACCGATGGATACTGAAAGTTGAGAAGTTTGGAAACATGATAAGTATAGAAGACTTGGCTTTCATAGGCGATCATTCTCACTGTTGTTGAACATGAAAAAATTAACTTGGGAAATTCGTCGATCCAGTCTTGGAATGATGGGAATTGGTAAGTGTTTTACTTATCGAAAACCACTTTAAGATCGAGATATACGTATTCTATCTCTTTAAAGTGGATCTGTTCGAGATGCTCGAATCTATATGGAGATTCGAGATGTATTCAAGATGCTCGAACCATATAGAGTATCGTGATCTCTTCAAGATGCTAGAATCAATTTGGGGATTCGTGATCTACTCGATGATGATGACTCGTGTGTTGAAATGCTGAACATGACTTCACCATTGGTATATGACTAAGATAGAGTAGGATGATGATTCTAGGATTAACTAACCTATAGAGGTATATCAACTACATATCTAGCGTATGCTTTCGATATGCTGTGCGTGAGGAGCTGTTGATACTTGATCTTTACTTCAACTCTTTTTGTTAGTCTTTTCTAACATGTATGGAAATTTTTCAAAAGTATTTTTGAGAAGTACTTATATTACAAAAAATAAATATACTGTTTATTATAAAGACAAAGAAGTTTATCTGTTATGATAACGCTATTCTGTTTTTTTAAAGGAGATAGAAATATTTTTGAAAATATTTGTGAAATGCTTTATATAAGATATTGTATAAAAAATAGATACGTAAATTGTATCTTATAAAAAGGAAAATGATGTCATTTTTATAATTGGGAATAATAAAAGGAGTTTTATAAATAATTTTAAAGATTTATAAACGGAGTGTAAATAATTTTAGAGACTTATAAAAGAAGTTTTATAAATAATTTTATACATTTATAAAAGAAGGTTTACATATTAATTTGGTGATTTAAAAAGAAGGACTTGTAGATATGGAATAGTTTGATAAAAAGAGTGAGATTTTCTTTTTATAAATAATCATTTTAACTTATGGTGGTATGGAATAGGTTTATAGTAAATAATGTTTAAATGGTATTTGTTTTTGGTTCATTTAAATATGAATTTGGAAAAGATGGAATCTACTTTAAGATTTTTTAATACACTTATACCGTTGAGATAAGTATATGGATACATTTTCTAAATATTGAAAGTGTAGCATTGTGTGAATATACTACCCACGAGATAAGTATAGGGATGTTTTTCCATGCACTGTAAAAGAATAAATGAATAGTGAATGAGTAGTATGCTTATGTATATCTTTGTAAAATTATTCTGATTCAAGTATTTACAAAGTGGTTTTAATTAATGAAAGGATTAACTAAAGAGGATTAGGGCTGCTTATGTGTTTAATCGTGCTTGGTTTCTTATGAAACTAAACATATGATTTAATTGATTGTTTTTATAGTTAAACAAACGACTATTAAATCACGACCAAATAAAACTCTAGAAACATGTAGAAGAAACACAAGAATTATATCGTACAGTTATCTTCAGCGATGCTATAATGTACCTATAAACTCTTTTTTCTCTTCCCGGACAAACGATAAAGAAATTTGTTCGCTTAAACGGTTAAGAGGTGGTCTCAGTTCTTATGTACTGTCTGTTTATTTCCCACAAAACCGGAGTTGAGTTTATCGGATTCTATTGATTGGTTTTGGAGGTTCCTATAAGCAAGGTAGTGTACTTTTATGAGATGACTCGAAACCTTAACCACTCCATAACCATATACACGCTCTACAATTTGGAAGAGGTTCGAGATTGGTTCGAGATGCTGGAATCTACGGGAAGATTCAAGATCCATTTGAGATGCTCGAACACGTATAGTGGTTATTGATCAATTCTAAGATGTGGGAATCTATATGATTCCGGGTGCTATTAAGGTGTGGGAATCCATGTGTGGTTACGAGATATGTTCAAGTAGTGACTCGTGCTAGAATGCCGGACGTAGCCTTAACAACGGAGATGAATAAAACCAGAGATAAGATTGCATAGCCAATGGGTTTAGCTAATCCATTAAGGTGCAACTGACTCTACCATAGAGATACATATAATTTATGCATGTAGTGAGTGTTGCACTCCATCATGTGTGGGCGGCTATGTATTTCTTATGGTACATCAGTTAGGGATGTACAACACATTGGAAGAATATCTCTAATCCTTATGCAAGAGGACCGTTCTTGAAGTACCGAAGGCATCTACATGAAATTCTACACAATTGGCAAATATGCCTTAGTGGTTTGATTTGTATGCCTATTATTGATGTGTTTTACACTCACATGCAACATAGCTGTATCTTATTCATTTTCATCCTACACATTAATATAATATTACTAGATTTCTCTAATAGAAATTATCATAACGTAAAAACCATCTGTGTTTATTTACGGCGTGGTCTTATAAGATACCTTTATTTTGAAAGGTTTTATAACATTAAAAATTTGTGTGATTTGTGTTTCTCATGCTGGTTTACCAGACTGATCCTGAGCGTCATTTTTTTATAATGCTCCAATCAGCCCGAGCATATTTCTAAATTTATTTATGAATGCTTTGGAGATTCAGGAGACAAGATGGATGCCTTCAAGACATATTCATGTATCTTTTCTTTCTACTACATTTCTTGTTCTATATTTATCAGCATTTGTGAGGACAGGCTGTTATAACTGTCCACGTTGATGATATATTTATTAGTTTACTCTGATTGATGTATGTATATTATAGTTTTCTTTTGAAAAGATCTTATGTATATTATATGTAACTCGTCATGATGTAAGATTATATTTTGTCTTTTCTTTTTTTATCCCAATAATCTATCTTCCTAGCATTTGGATGCTCGACATGTAAATAAAGTGGATGTATTAGTGTCGACTTTCAAGTGTCGAAAAGGTTGGTCATTACAAATTCTAAATCTTCTTTTCCGTACCGTTTACCTATTACAAACTTGTACCACTTCCTATTGTACACCACTGTACAGCTTAAAAATTTTCATTACGTAGAAAAATTAACGAGCTATAATGTTTACATTTTCTTTTAAAAGAAATAGCTTTTTAAAGAAATTTCCTTTACTGAAATTTTGGACTGTAAATTTTTTTACTTCTACCTTTGGATTGATCAGAAAATCACCAGTAACCCAACGACATAAATTTCATAGCCAAATCATGACATGTGCAAAAATTCTAATTTTAGCATTATCACATATTTATTGCATTTCTTTCTAGATTAACTATTGTTAAAATCGAGGGGGGAAGGTTTACAATAGCCAAAGTATTATTAAATAAATTATATTTAACAAAATAAGACTAATTTAAAATTGTATATGTATATAACAATATTATTTCTTATTATAATATCATACATACATATATGTTATAAACATTATGTAGACATAATAATATATATGGATGTGTCTGTATGTGTAGTTGAAACAATACAAAATTAAATTCTAAATATTAACTAAAATAATTTACAATGGCGATATACATTCATATATATTAAGGGCTAAGTGATATATAATAAAAGGATAAATGGGTTATACCTAAACTGATCTTTCCCTTCGTAACACTTTGATTTGTAAATCCACTCCTAGATTGCTCGAATTGGCACCTCGCCTTGCTAAAATCGAACATACGACTTGTTATTGTTTTATTCGATGTTTTAGTGGATGAATTAAAGCTCGACAATGCGATGGGGTTAGGTATATTTGACCATAAGAGAGAGCAACAAAGAGAAAGATAGAGCAAAATGATTTGGTTTGGCTTGGTATATATTCAGAGCAATATGAGAAAAAATATACCACCATTTACTCAGTTCATCTTACCCATTCCAACTTAGATCCAGATCCAATCTAGACCAAGTCCCCTCTCTTATGGTCCGCCGTATATGGACCTAAACTGGATTAAGAAATCACTCATTCCATTAAGTAATTAATTATATTGGAATCCTATTTAAATATAAATCGATATCATATATCGATACGTGCATATATAAATTTTTTATATACATTTATATAATAACTAATAGCACCAAGAAAATTTCTAGGTGCTACCTCATTTACTAATAATACCTCAAACAGCAAACACATTAATAATTATATTTCTTAAATATTAATTGATTTTATTAATTTATAATACTTTATACATTAATTAAATCATGTGTTGTTTTGTATAATTCACAAATGTGGTTATGTGATTCTGAATTCAATTAGCGATTAACATTAAAATTCAATTATTAAAGTTCATACATAACTTTAGATAGTGGTGTGATAGTTTGACCAAATTCTTTGCTTACATATCTCTTTGGAAAAATCATATTTAACATTTCTTAAGCGGTACCTTTTAGTAATGATAATCACACATGTTCTCTTCGTCAATACTATATCACTTGAGGATATATAGAGTTTGGTATTGGTCAAAACACTAATATTATCATATTAAAATTGATCGGTTTATACAAAGTCCTAGCTTTAATATTAACAAATATTATTAACCACTCTACTCTAGCTAGAGATTTTGACTTTGAGTTGACTACAATTGATCATGATACCAACCTCATAGAACCGAGGAGACAAATTCTCTATTGGATAGTGCTTCATTTCCATGATTCAATTCAGACTGTAACAACCTAGAATTTTGACCATTTAATTTTAAATGTTTAATTAATTTTAAATATTTATATTATAGGATTTTTGAAATTAATAATTTGAACTGAAATATTTTGATCATTTAAATATTTGAATTATGAATAAAATATTAATTAAATGGATTTAATAATTTTATTTGATTCCCTTTAATTAATAAATAATATTGATGAATTAAATTTGTATGTTTATTTACGAAAGTAAATTGATCATATAAATATCGATAATTGGATTGAAAATATAAGACAATATTTAATTTTGCGAAATTATCGTTCCCGGGCACTATCTTGAATTTTGACGAAACTAGCACCATTAGATCCAAATAATAAATTATTGTACCCTGTCGAATGTTGTAATGATCGGACGCACTATGTGGTCGTACGAGCTTGAAAAGATTAACAATTAATTTTAAATATAATTTGATTAAAATGCTAACTTCTGTATACTTTGGAATTTGGTCTAGAAACTAGTTCCATTGAGATCAAAATAGGGGTATTTAGTATAGAACACCAGTCAGCATGCTTCATTTGGAGTTCAATATTTTAGGTACGTAGTGTTGAATATTTTCGAATAAAATAATAGAAAATAAAATCTTTTTAAATCCAGCACATACCCCATCATTTCAGGCCTTTACCTTCACATACTCAAGACCATACCATTTCTCATTTATAACATTGCTTGTATACATAGAAAGAGAGGTATTTAAGTTTTAAAAATCAAAATCAATTTCGTTTTTCAATTAAAAATCCTTAAATTGGATTTTTATAGATTTGTATAGCGATTTGCTTCTTGTCTATAGTTTTGGTATTGTGTGCGTTTGTGTTTGGAGGGTGCTCGTTTAGAGGCAGTTGAACTAGTGTTAGCCTTTATGAGCGATAAGAGAGGAGTTGGCATCGAGGCGTGTATGGATGAACTTCTCTTGACTAGATGCTGAGATTGGTGGAGATTGGAGGCTGTGAGATTTCCTGGGGAAAATCGTAACTTCGTACACAACCGGAAGGTGTGGTGATGTCGTTCTTTGCTAAGGAGACACAGTGGCGATAGGATGGTGGTAGGGAGATGCGGTTTTTGTAATGGAGTTCAACGACACGATTGATTTTGGATTTCGTCGAGTGGTTGGAGAAGAATTGCCGTATGAAGGATCGGCCATGGAAAGGAGATACTGAAATGTGCATGTTTTTAAATAAGAGGAAGAGTGGGAAGAAGGATTAGTCAAGTGATTAACTTAAGTAATGATTGTTAATTATTTATTAATTTAATTTAATTTAATTTAATTAATAACTTATAAAATTTGTATCTCACTCATATAAGGTCGGATTCGAAGTCTTTTGCATTGAACTCGTAGCGATGAGGCTACATAATGGAGTTGGTTTGGTTGGATTTAGAGCTAAAGGAATTTCTGGCTAAAATCGAATGCCCGTTCGGTTTTAGTTCAAAATGGAACGTTTCGGCAAAAACTGAAATCAATGTGAGTTTTACTCACATAAAATTTTATTATATCAATCCTTTGATGCTACAAACTATTATTGATTGCTTGGATGTTAGTTAAATTATTTGATTTACTGTTTGGTTGAATTTCCGTTTGGAAAATTGATGACATATTAATTTGATTGCTATGGACCTATATGATTATATATATTATCCATAACCATTGTCTTGCATGGAAAATTTATAGAGAGACCCTGAGAGGTTTCTCGCCAATAATTATTTAATTACATCCTTATGCAGTTATATTGATGTTTAATTGAAACAAACCTTGATATTCCATTTAAAAATGTTTTAGATGTCGTTATAGCAATTTTCGCTGTAACGTCATTTATTGACTTTCATCCCCAAAACATTATCATGTGTATTTTGGACTTATGCTTCTGCTTTCACTAAACAAAATTTTAAAATTCATTAATCATTTTGAATCCTGATAATTTTAAACTAATTAACCATTTTAACTAATGATTTTGGAATTAATTAACCAATTTAATTAATGATTTTTAAAATTGGTTTATCTTTTGATTTGAATGAGATTGGATTTAAGTAATCATTTTAACTAATGATAATTTAAGTTAAATTAATTATTTTAATTAATTAATTTATGATATTGGAGTTTAATTAATCATTTTAATCAATGATATTTGAAATCAATAATCATTTTAGTTAATGATATTTAAAAGTGATTAATCATTTTAAGTTATGATATTTGAATTTAATTAATTATTTTAATTAATGATGTTTGATTTTAATTAATCATCATAATTTCAAATATTTGAATGTAATTAACCATTTTAATGACTGATGTCCGAAATTTATTTAAGTTATTTTAATTAATGATTTTAAACTTTAGTTCATAATTAATGATATGTGAAATAATCATTAATCAAATAATGATGTTTTACGGTTGATTAATATATTTAACAAATGATGTTTTACTCTAGCATTTTAACTGATGATGTTTGAATTTAATTAATATAATTAATTTATGATTATTTGAGCTTTATTAAATGTTTTTAATTAATGGTGTTTAATATTTATTTATGATTTTAGTTAATGATGTTTAAGATTAATTATTCATTTTAACTAATGAATATTAGAATTCAATAAATATTTTAATTAATGATATTTAAAGTAGATTAATTTAATAAAAGTGATTACAGTGAATTGACTAATTTGATGAAAGTGTTTTAAAGTTAATAAACTAATCCAATAAAGGTTTTAAAGTTAATATACCGATGATATAAAAGTGTTTGGAAATAAGTAACTATTTTATTAAAGATAACAGATTTGTTTATTTAAAAGATATTATAAATATAATGAATTATCTTTCAGGATAATTAATATTGTTTTAAAATTTATAAATAATGGCTCACAAATGAGAAAATCCTTTAAAAGGAATATATAAAAGTAAGTATAAATTGTTTTGAGGTAAATAATGTTTTAACAACATTTGTTTTGACCCTTGTTTTAATACATCTAGTATTATAAAATTTGTCTTTTAAAAGAAAATTTTAAAAAGGTATGTCTAAAGGTATTTCACCAATATCTTTATATGGAAATCAAGCATAAGTTTAGTTTCTTAAAGGAAAGTTCAATTTCGACTTTGGAATAGTGTTCCGTAATCGATATCGCTTATATGGAAAGGATTTGGTCATACTTTATAGGCTAAATGTTGAGGCTTGGACTCGTTTCTATCTTGCAGGCTAAAAATGTCAATAAGGCAGTGCCTAGAGGTAACACTACCTCAACTTGTGTAACGATCCCGATTTTCAATTAAATTTAAATTGATAATTAAAATAAATTTTGGAATAAAATTGTAGATTTATTTGAATTTTTCAAATAAAATAAGATATTTGTTTATTGGACATTGATTTTTAAAATTTAACTGCGAATTTGAAATTTGATATTTAATATCTTATAAAATAAATAACATTCTAAAATTTATCAATTAAAATTTATAATATATTTTATACTTTTGGAAATTCACTTTGAGAATATAATTGCATAAGTATGTGTATGAATATAATAAATGAACATAAATGTTTATATTTCAACGCTTAAATTTGAGATTTGGATTTCAAATTTAAAATGAATGTTTTTAAAAATAAATGGCATTTAAAATTCATTCAAGAAGTAATGTATATAATATAAAGATTGGTTAAAAACAATTTTTCTTTTAAATGGTATATATATATATATATATATTTATATACAAACAAATGCTAACATACTTTAAAAGATCTTTATTCTACGTGCTGCCCCCAAGGTTTCTACTAGAAATTAGATAGTCCCTCGCTTACACACGTAAACTCGCTATACCCGCTATTGACTAATCAAATTCTACGCTCAAAACCCTGACCACAACTCAACCACCGAGTTGCGAATTCCCAAACTACACACCGTAGTTTGTCCCCTAGTCACACGACTAGAAAATTAAAAACGGTTTAAAAGAAAAGTACAATTTAAAAACAATTTAAATAAAATAGCCCTAATTCAAAAATAAAACCCTTATTATAATTTTAAAAATCCCAAATAAAATAGAATTCGAATAAACCCGGCCCTTTTTAGTAATTCAGCCCGTCTCTTTTTCGTTCGTAATGGCGGCCGCTGTTTTGTTCATTCTTCTTCCCCTTTTACAAATTAGGGCTTTTTCGAAGCGCCTATTAGATTTGATCGAATCTCTGGTTGATCAAGAGTTGCCTTGCTCGATCGATTCTTGTTGCTCTCACTGGCTACTTCGATGAGTTTGATTCTTGCTTCTGGTAAGAATTTATGCTTCGTTACTTTTCGATTTTTTTGTATTCGAACTCCAATCTTTTATGCCGATGATGATCTGGGTTAAATATGCGTTCGAACTCCTTTATCTTCGTTCGTATAAACTTATTTGAATTTGTCAAATAAGTTGTTAGACCGTTCGATTATATTTTGATGCTGATGATTTATTTGACTTTGTCAATCTCGTATAATTGATGCTTGCTTGGTTGACATGGTTTTGAATCGATTTCGTGATGACCACGGCTTTAATTTGTGACATTTGACTTTGTCACATTCGTATATTTTTATGACTTGATTCTATGCCTTGCATTTGAGACGTTTGGTTATCACTGTCTTTGACTTGGTTACATGGCTCTGTGAATTGCTTTATTGCTAAGGCTCTGACTTTAAATCGTGAGTTCAATTTCTTTTACCTGATGACTTCGGCCATTTTGAATTTTTTACACTGCTCTTCTGGATATTGTTCAAACTGTACTCATGCTCGATTTTATTCAAAGTGTTGTTTACTTTGCTGCATATCACTGTACATGTTGTTGCTTCTGGTTACTGAGTTGTTTGTTGTGGATCTTGTGGGTTGCCATCTTCATGTACTTGATTTGTGACTGTTGATTCATCTCTCTGCATTTGGTCTGATTGCTTGTGGTTCGGTTCTGGCCATTATTTGTTTTAGTGCAGATTTCATTCTAGTTTGTAACTGCAGCCATGTTTCATTTTGAGTTGCAGTGTTGGTCTGACTTGCTTGAGTTTCACTGCCGTAAGTCGTGCATGTGTGTTGCATTTCATTTGCAGCCTTGACTTTTGTGATATTTGACAGCTCTGGCTCGATGTTGTTACTGAGTTTGACTGCATGTTCATTGGTATTGCTTCATCAGTTCATATTGAACTGTTTCCTGTCATGTTCACTTGCACACTCGAGTTTGTAATCTCTGATTCATGTTGGCTGTAGTGTTGTGTTTGTTCTCCTGCATGTAGTCAGTTGTAACTGTGTTGGACTTTACTCTGGTTAGCACTTGTGTACTTGGTCGAGTTCATTTGCATTCTGCAGTTTTGTTCCATATATGTATGTTCATTCATTGGTTGGGACTTGCAGTGTTGGCTTGATGGTTTGGGTTTGCATTTTACTTGAGTCACTTCACTACGGCCTGTCTGAACTGTGCACGTTGTTGCACTTGCTCATGTTAAATTGCATTGTTCATCTTGATTCTGCATCCTCTTATAATTTGTGTTGGCCTTGAATAGATGTCGACTGCATCACTGTTATTTGATTGCCGAGTTGTTTGCATTCACTTCATCACTTCAGTCGTGTATTGCTTTCACCTCTGACCTGTTGTAGTTTGCATATCAACTTGTTGCAGTTAATGGTTGCTGTGCACTTTTGTGCTTGCATTTTGATGCAGTCATCATTAGCATGCTACTGATTGGTGTTTCATTTCTTGTGATATCCATGTTGCAAGTGTTTTTGACATGTTAACTACCTTGTGTTGAACACTTTCACTGCTGTTGCATGCATTTGTCTGGTTCTCGGCCTATTGCATTTGACCACTGAACTTGACTGTTTAGTTACATATTCATGTGTACTTTTGAATTGCGCTTGAGTTGAATCCAGTTACAAAAACTCGGGTTTGACCTTGTGCTCGTGTCATGGTGTATTGCATGTGAGTTGAACCCGGTTTTTCATTTAGGTTTGACCTGTGCTCACCTGTCCCTGTAAATCAATCAAGTGTATATATCGGCGTGCACGACCTTGTGGCATATACAGTAATACACTGTGTATGTCACAAGTTGTTCGTGTATGATGAATTCAAATATAAATGATGACGAACAACCCAAATAACTGAGGCAAATCATATTTTTAAAAATTATCTTCTATTTTTGAATTGCAAAAATATTTCTTTTTCAATTTTACTGCGTTAGTAAATATTTTTGCAGATTGCTCAGATGCTGGATTCAAACTGGAATGAAGTTGAAGATAAATATGAGTGTGAGTGATATGTAGTGAGGTGATGACATGTAAAATAGTGATGTGATTGAATTTGTATTAAAGTTGTATAGTGAATAGTGAGAGCTTGAATTTGTATACTATTCAAAATTGTAATAAATATTTGTTTGAATAAAATATTCGTTTGAATTCAAATTTCGTGTTATTTATTTTATTCAGCAAATATTTATTTAATCTATGAAAAATAAAATAGTATATTATCAAATACATTTAAACGAATGTATATATGTTTATTATCATCAAACAAAAATCATATAAGCGCATATTCAACAATCTCCCCCTTTTGATGATAACAAACATATATTTAAGATTTTGATTATGTTAAATGTATTTGATCATTGATATGCTCTAATTGGTCCCCCTATTTAAATGCTTCCTCTCTACACAAAACTCCCCCTACATATATGCATACAAATAAAATATGCAAATGAGTCTAGATGCAAAATGGAAAATTATTTGACCTTTTCTTGATTTTATTTGACAAAATCTTAACTTTTCTCTCCCCCTTTTGTTATCAGCAAAAGAATAATAGTGTTAGAGAAAATAGAGATAAAGTAGTCGATATCAATCCAACATTAAAACTCAATTGAATATAAATATTAAATTTCAATAAAAAATCAAACAAAAATCATAAATATTTTGTTAGGCGCATATTCCACTTTTAGAATGATAGGAATGATATCATCATATAAAACCATACAGTTGTGTCTATTTGTGGCATATTTATATCAGGAATTTGAATAACTACTAACCATGCATAACCGTTAGGACTTTTAAATGAGATTAGTAGTATTCCAATTTTATTTTTAAAAAAATGAATTCAAGTATCTTCTAACCACGCATAACCGTGAGGACTTTTAAATGGGATTAGAATCAACTTGTTTATTTTACAAATCAACTTTTGATATGCGTTCCATACATGCATAACCGCGAGGACTTTTAAATGAGCATGGAAGCACATAACAAATTCCAAGTAATTCACCCATGCATAACCATGAGGACTTTTAAATGAGAGTGAATACTTTGGTATTTATTTATTATTATTATTAATTAATTTTTTTTTATTTTTAAAAAAAAATGTGAAAATGAAAAACGAACGATTCCTGTTTAAAGTACCACATATCGACAAACTATATAGAATTTTGATGAGTGATGGTCGTTAGAAATATGATAGATATAGAGATGGTCATGGAATTTTTACCAACAAAAAGTTTTATAACTCTTGTTTAAATTTCTAAAGAAATTTTATAATTATACTTTCTCGAGTTATAATATATGATCAATATCAACACTCATCACTTTTGCAATCACTATTTTTCTTTTCAATAATCATTTGGGAGTCAGATTAGTCAATATAGTCATTTAAAATCAAATTCAAAAATAAATATGAAATTAATTTTTCAAAAAATGACTAATCTGAAAATATGGTCAAAAATGATTTTCTCCAGGGGGTTTTAAAAGAAAATTTTCTGCTATTTGAAAATTATTTTAAATGAAGAATATGCAGATATTTTCTTTGAAAAACGATGCAGTTACTAAATGTCTCAAAAATCACGTTCAACTAGTAATTTTTCTATCAACTAGATTACCAGTGTAATCTGCATCTGAATTTCTTTTTCACTCAAAATTATCATTAATTGAATTCGATTGACCAAACCATGAAGTGTGCAACAAAAATTTCAAACTCAATTTTAACAACAATTTAAATGACATTCTTTTGAATTTGAAATGAAGCCGTGTAAATAATCGAAAACCGTGAATATAGAGTTAGCCGAATTATAACCAAATGTATTATCCAACAAAACACTATTTTTAATCCAAACTGATATATATGAAGTAATTCAAAGAATCTAGAGATTTTATAGTGTTTTTGGCATAAGAATATAATTGGCCAACTATGTTGCATAAGTCAGAATCAAAAATCATCATCTTTTCATCAATCTCAATATTGGCTGATTTTAATTCAGAATATGGTGCAGATTATCTCATTTAATATATCGTTTAAAACATACCATTACCTGTTTTACCTTTACGATATTTTTCGTCGTTGTCCATTGTGATTCTGTCACCTTTATACTAGGCTAAGGAACTTTGCTTCGTCGTCCGTTGTGTTTCTGGAACAGCCAAAAAATCCAGAGTACACTGTTGTTGTTCCTTAGCCTGCACCACACCTACACGATGAAAGATTTATGTGACCTATTTGTTTTTATAGGTCCATGGTTGTTAATGGCAGAAAATTTTGAAAAACAATTTTGTAAAGACCCAAAACTATTTATAATTGTTCCCTTCGGCACCCAAATTTGTTTAACTTTGAGAGATTTTATATTTGTGCCTTTTGGAACCCAAATCGGTATAGTTTTCACATGTTTGGGTCTATACCAACAATTATTGTGATTGTGTCCAAATTTTCTACAAATCGTGCATATTGAATTTTCTTGATTAATCTTGTTTTCAACAATTTTCGAACTATTATACCCAAGTCCTTGTCTAACCGTATTAACAGTTTGCTTTCCTAATAGCATATTCAACGATTTTTCACTTTTTGAAAATTTATCTAAAGTCGTTGACAATTGTTGGACTTGTGATTTGAGAGATTCATTTTCGTTTAACAACTGTGCACTTTTTAATAGAATTCTCTCTCCTAGTATTTTCATTCTCCTTTAAAATTAGAATTTCATTTTCAAGCGATTTTATTTTAATTTCTGATTTTTTAATTTCTTCATCAAATGTTTGACACTTATCACACTTAGAGATCCTACTTTGATAGGTTTTAACTAATTGATCAAGTTGTTTATTACATTCTATCATAGTATCTTTTTGAGATTCAAGTTTGGCGTATTTTTCCCTAAGTCGTTCAAAACAACCGTTTACTTCATGAAAATATATAAGCAACTCAGAATGGGTAAGTTTTGATACCTCACTTGGCTCGTCATCGTCACTGTCAGTTGTATCACCTCGAAGACACAATTCTGCCTTTTCGCTTTCACTGCCAGTGCTTTGATCATTCTCGTCTATTTCATCCCAAGTGGCTGCAAAACTTTTCTTTTTCTGTTTCTTTCCATGGCTGGATTTAATTTGTGGACAATCGGGCTTGATATGGCCGGGTTTGTTGCAATTATAACAAATAAACTTTTGTTCTTCTGAGTAGTCTAGTGCTTTGGCTATTCTGCTTTTTGTTTTTTGAATTCGAGCTGAATTTCCATGTTTCTGATTCCATTTTTTGAATTTCCTTAATAACAGCTCTAGTTCTTCTGCACCATCATCATCGTCGTTATCATCATCACTTTCGGTAGTTCCTTTGAGCGCTATTGATTTCTTTTGAGTGTCACCTCCTTCAAGCTCTTCTTTGAATTTCATTTCTAGCTCATAAGTGGTGAGATTTCCGATGAGTTCTTCAACCTTAAGTTGTTTTAAATCTTTCGATTCTTGTATGGCAGTTACTTTTGCTTCAAAGCTTCGTGGAAGGACTCTGAGGATTTTCCGGACTATTTCTAATTCGGTGTATGTTTTTCCGAGAGCTTTTGATTTGTATACGATATTGGAGAGTCGTCCGTACATCTCTTTGACATTTTCTTCCTTTGCCTTGTTGAAGTTCTCGTATTCGCTGCTTAGCATTGCAAGGCGAGATTCTTTGACTTGAGATGTTCCTTCGTGAGTCACTTCTAGTGTGTGCCATATTTCCTGTGCAGTTAGACAATGTGAGACACGATTAAATTCAAATTGATCCAATGAACAGATAATAGAATTCATAGCTCTAGCATTACCATTTTGTAATCTATTTTCTAGATCTGTCCATTGATCTTTTGGTTTCTCTATTTCCTGATTATCTACAGTTATAGTTGGTATACTATAACCTGTCTCAACAATATTCCAAGCGTCAATGGTTTTCAGAAAAATTTGCATTCTATTTTTCCAGTAAGCATATTCACCATTGAACATTGGTGGTCTAACTATGGATTGACCTTCTGCAAAAGCATTATTAAAAGAAACCATTTTAAAAATTCAAATTTTTAAAACAAAAACCGATTTTTTTTGAAACACGAATTTTTAAAACAAAAATTGATTTTTGAAGCACGAATTTTTAAACGAAAATTGGTTTTTGTAAAATCAAAATTTTAAAACAAAAATGGCTTTTGTTCCTAGCTCTGATACCACTTGTAGGATCGATTTCACCCTAGAGGGGGAGTGAATAGGGTGATGGTATAAAATTATAAAAATTAATCGCAGAAGCTTATAAATTAATTTCAATTCAGATCACAGAATATCAGCACAGATATCGCAGAATATAAAATAACAGAATAAAACAGAACAACACAGAATTTACCCAGCTTCGGCAAAACCCTGCCTACGTGCTGCCCCCAAGGTTTCTACTAGAAATTAGATAGTCCCTCGCTTACACACGTAAACTCGCTATACCCGCTATTGACTAATCTAATTCTACGCTCAAAACCCTGACCACAACTCAACCACCGAGTTGCGAATTCCCAAACTACACCGTAGTTTGTCCCCTAGTCACACGACTAGAAAATTAAAAACGGTTTAAAAGAAAAATACAATTTAAAAACAATTTAAATAAAATAGCCCTAATTCAAAAATAAAACCCTTATTATAATTTTAAAAACCCCAAATAAAATAGAATTCGAATAAACCCGGCCCTCTTTAGTAATTCAGCCCGTCTCTTTTTCGTTCGTAATGGCGGCCGCTGTTTTGTTCGTTCTTCTTCCCTTTTTACAAATTAGGGCTTTTTCGAAGCGCCTATTAGATTTGATCGAATCTCTGGTTGATCAAGAGTTGCCTTGCTCGATCGATTCTTGTTGCTCTCACTGGATACTTCGATGAGTTTGATTCTTGCTTCTGGTAAGAATTTATGCTTCGTTACTTTTCGATTTTTTTGTATTCGAACTCCAATCTTTTATGCCGATGATGATCTGGGTTAAATATGCGTTCGAACTCCTTTATCTTCGTTCGTATAAACTTATTTGAATTTGTCAAATAAGTTGTTAGACCGTTCGATTATATTTTGATGCTGATGATTTATTTGACTTTGTCAATCTTGTATAATTGATACTTGCTTGGTTGACATGGTTTTGAATCAATTTCGTGATGACCACGGCTTTAATTTGTGACATTTGACTTTGTCACATTCGTATATTTTTATGACTTGATTCTATGCCTTGCATTTGAGACGTTTGGTTATCACTGGCTTTGACTTGGTTACATGGCTCTGTGAATTGCTTTATTGCTAAGGCTCTGACTTTAAATCGTGAGTTCAATTTCTTTTACCTGATGACTTCGGCCATTTTGAATTTTTTACACTGCTCTTCTGGATATTGTTCAAACTGTACTCATGCTCGATTTTATTCAAAGTGTTGTTTACTTTGCTGCATATCACTGTACATGTTGTTGCTTCTGGTTACTGAGTTGTTTGTTGTGGATCTTGTGGGTTGCCATCTTCATGTACTTGATTTGTGACTGTTGATTCATCTCTCTGCATTTGGTCTGATTGCTTGTGGTTCGGTTCTGGCCATTATTTGTTTTAGTGCAGATTTCATTCTAGTTTGTAACTACAGCCATGTTTCATTTTGAGTTGCAGTGTTGGTCTGACTTGCTTGAGTTTCACTGCCATAAGTCGTGCATGTGTGTTGCATTTCATTTGCAGCCTTGACTTTTGTGATATTTGACAGCTCTGGCTCGATGTTGTTACTGAGTTTGACTGCATGTTCATTGGTATTGCTTCATCAGTTCATATTGAACTGTTTCCTGTCATGTTCACTTGCACACTCGAGTTTGTAATCTCTGATTCATGTTGGCTGCAGTGTTGTGTTTGTTCTCCTGCATGTAGTCAGTTGTAACTGTGTTGGACTTTACTCTGGTTAGCACTTGTGTACTTGGTCGAGTTCATTTGCATTCTGCAGTTTTGTTCCATATATGTATGTTCATTCATTGGTTGGGACTTGCAGTGTTGGCTTGATGGTTTGGGTTTGCATTTTACTTGAGTCACTTCACTACGGCCTGTCTGAACTGTGCACGTTGTTGCACTTGCTCATGTTAAATTGCATTGTTCATCTTGATTCTGCATCCTCTTATAATTTGTGTTGGCCTTGAATAGATGTCGACTGCATCACTGTTATTTGATTGCCGAGTTGTTTGCATTCACTTCATCACTTCAGTCGTGTATTGCTTTCACCTATGACCTGTTGTAGTTTGCATATCAACTTGTTGCAGTTAATGGTTGCTGTGCACTTTTGTGCTTGCATTTTGATGCAGTCTTCATTAGCATGCTACTGATTGGTGTTTCATTTCTTGTGACATCCATGTTGCAAGTGTTTTTGACATGTTAACTGCCTTGTGTTGAACACTTTCACTGCTTTTGCATGCATTTGTCTGGTTCTCGGCCTATTGCATTTGACCACTGAACTTGACTGTTTAGTTTCATATTCATGTGTACTTTTGAATTGCGCTTGAGTTGAATCCAGTTATAAAAACTCGGGTTTGACCTTGTGCTCGTGTCATGGTGTATTGCATGTGAGTTGAACCCGGTTTTTCATTTGGGTTTGACCTGTGCTCACCTGTCCCTGTAAATCAATCAAGTGTATATATCGGCGTGCACGGCCTTGTGGCATATACAGTAATACACTGTGTATGTCACAAGTTGTTCGTGTATGATGAATTCAAATATAAATGATGACGAACAACCCAAATAACTGAGGCAAATCATATTTTTAAAAATTATCTTCTATTTTTGATTTGCAAAAATATTTCTTTTTCAATTTTACTGCGTTAGTAAATATTTTTGCAGATTGCTCAGATGCTGGATTCAAACTGGAATGAAGTTGAAGATAAATATGAGTGTGAGTGATATGTAGTGAGGTGATGATATGTAAAATAGTGATGTAATTGAATTTGTATTAAAGTTGTATAGTGAATAGTGAGAGCTTGAATTTGTATACTATTCAAAATTGTAATAAATATTTGTTTGAATAAAATATTCGTTTGAATTCAAATTTCGTGTTATTTATTTTATTCAGCAAATATTTATTTAATCTATGAAAAATAAAATAGTATATTATCAAATACATTTAAACGAATGTATATATGTTTATTATCATCAAACAAAAATCACATAAGCGCATATTCAACAATCTCCCCCTTTTGATGATAACAAACATATATTTAAGATTTTGATTTTGTTAAATGTATTTGATCATTGATATGCTCTAATTGCTCCCCCTATTTAAATGCTTCCTCTCTACACAAAACTCCCCCTACATATATGCATACAAATAAAATATGCAAATGAGTCTAGATGCAAAATGGAAAATTATTTGACCTTTGCTTGATTTTATTTGACAAAATCTTAACTTTTGTCTCCCCCTTTTGTTATCAGCAAAAGAATAATAGTGTTAGAGAAAATAGAGATAAAGTAGTCGATATCAATCCAACATTAAAACTCAATTGAATATAAATATTAAATTTCAATAAAAAATCAAACAAAAATCATAAATATTTTGTTAGGCGCATATTCCACTTTTAGAATGATAAGAATGATATCATCATATAAAACCATACAGTTGTGTCTATTTGTGGCATATTTATATCAGGAATTTGAATAACTACTAACCATGCATAACCGTTAGGACTTTTAAATGAGATTAGTAGTATTCCAATTTTATTTTTAAAAAAATGAATTCAAGTATCTTCTAACCACGCATAACCGTGAGGACTTTTAAATGGGATTAGAATCAACTTGTTTATTTTACAAATCAACTTTTGATATGCGTTCCATACATGCATAACCGCGAGGACTTTTAAATGAGCATGGAAGCACATAACAAATTCCAAGTAATTCACCCATGCATAACCATGAGGACTTTTAAATGAGAGTGAATACTTTGGTATTTATTTATTATTATTATTATTAATTTTTTTTTTTTTTAAAAAAAATGTGAAAATGAAAAACGAACGATTCCTGTTTAAAGTACCACATATCGACAAACTATATAGAATTTTGATGAGTGATGGTCGTTAGAAATATGATAGATATAGAGATGGTCATGGAATTTTTACCAACAAAAAGTTTTATAACTCTTGTTTAAATTTCTAAAGAAATTTTCTAATTATACTTTCTCGAGTTATAATATATGATCAATATCAACACTAATCACTTTTGCAATCACTATTTTTCTTTTCAATAATCATTTGGGAGTCAGATTAGTCAATATAGTCATTTAAAATCAAATTCAAAAATAAATATGAAATTAATTTTTCAAAAAATGACTAATCTGAAAATATGGTCAAAAATGATTTTCTCCAGGGGGTTTTAAAAGAAAATTTTCTGCTATTTGAAAATTATTTTAAATGAAGAATATGCAAATATTTTCTTTGAAAAACGATGCAGTTACTAAATGTCTCAAAAATCACGTTCAACTAGTAATTTTTCTATCAACTAGATTACCAGTGTAATCTGCATCTGAATTTCTTTTTCACTCAAAATTATCATTAATTGAATTCGATTGACCAAACCATGAAGTGTGCAACAAAAATTTCAAACTCAATTTTAACAACAATTTAAATGACATTCTTTTGAATTTGAAATGAAGCCGTGTAAATAATCGAAAACCGTGAATATAGAGTTAGCCGAATTATAACCAAATGTATTATCCAACAAAACACTATTTTTAATCCAAACTGATATATATGAAGTAATTCAAAGAATCTAGAGATTTTATAGTGTTTTTGGCATAAGAATATAATTGGCCAACTATGTTGCATAAGTCAGAATCAAAAATCATCATCTTTTCATCAATCTCAATATTGGCTGATTTTAATTCAGAATATGGTGCAGATTATCTCATTTAATATATCGTTTAAAACATACCATTACCTGTTTTACCTTTACGATATTTTTCGTCGTTGTCCATTGTGATTCTGTCACCTTTATACTAGGCTAAGGAACTTTGCTTCGTCGTCCGTTGTGTTTCTGGAACAGCCAAAAAATCCAGAGTACACTGTTGTTGTTCCTTAGCCTGCACCACACCTACACGATGAAAGATTTATGTGACCTATTTGTTTTTATAGGTCCATGGTTGTTAATGGCAGAAAATTTTGAAAAACAATTTTGTAAAGACCCAAAACTATTTATAATTGTTCCCTTCGGCACCCAAATTTGTTTAACTTTGAGAGATTTTATATTTGTGCCTTTTGGAACCCAAATCGGTATAGTTTTCACATGTTTGGGTCTATACCAACAATTATTGTGATTGTGTCCAAATTTTCTACAAATCGTGCATATTGAATTTTCTTGATTAATCTTGTTTTCAACAATTTTCGAACTATTATATCCAAGTCCTTGTCTAACCGTATTAACATTTTGCTTTCCTAATAGCATATTCAACGATTTTTCACTTTTTGAAAATTTATCTAAAGTCGTTGACAATTGTTGGACTTGTGATTTGAGAGATTCATTTTCATTTAACAACTGTGTGCACTTTTTAATAGAATTCTCTCTCCTAGTATTTTCATTCTCCCTTAAAATCAGAATTTCATTTTCAAGCGATTTTATTTTAATTTCTGATTTTTTAATTTCTTCATCAAATGTTTGACACTTATCACACTTAGGGATCCTACTTTGATAGGTTTTAACTAATTGATCAAGTTGTTTATTACATTCTATCAAAGTATCTTTTTGAGATTCAAGTTTGGCGTATTTTTCCCTAAGTCGTTCAAAACAACCGTTTACTTCATGAAAATATATAAGCAACTCAGAATGGGTAAGTTTTGATACCTCACTTGGCTCGTCATCGTCACTGTCAGTTGTATCACCTCGAAGACACAATTCTGCCTTTTCGCTTTCACTGCCAGTGCTTTGATCATTCTCGTCTATTTCATCCCAAGTGGCTGCAAAACTTTTCTTTTTCTGTTTCTTTCAATGGCTGGATTTAATTTGTGGACAATCGGGCTTGATATGGCCGGGTTTGTTGCAATTATAACAAATAAACTTTTGTTCTTCTAAGTAGTCTAGTGCTTTGGCTATTCTGCTTTTTGCTTTTTGAATTCGAGCTGAATTTCCATGTTTCTGATTCCATTTTTTGAATTTCCTTATTAACAGCTCTAGTTCTTCTGCACCATCATCATCGTCGTTATCATCATCACTTTCGGTAGTTCCTTTGAGCGCTATTGATTTCTTTTGAGTGTCACCTCCTTCAAGCTCTTCTTTGAATTTCATTTCTAGCTCATAAGTGGTGAGATTTCCGATGAGTTCTTCAACCTTAAGTTGTTTTAAATCTTTCGATTCTTGTATGGCAGTTACTTTTGCTTCAAAGCTTCGTGGAAGGACTCTGAGGATTTTCCGGACTATTTCTAATTCGGTGTATGTTTTTCCGAGAGCTTTTGATTTGTATACGATATTGGAGAGTCGTCCGTACATCTCTTTGACATTTTCTTCCTTCGCCATTTTGAAGTTCCTGTATTCGCTGCTTAGCATTGCAAGGCGAGATTCTTTGACTTGAGATGTTCCTTCGTGAGTCACTTCTAGTGTGTGCCATATTTCCTGTGCAGTTAGACAATGTGAGACACGATTAAATTCAAATTGATCCAATGAACAGATAATAGAATTCATAGCTCTAGCATTACCATTTTGTAATCTATTTTCTAGATCTGTCCATTGATCTTTTGGTTTCTCTATTTCCTGATTATCTACAGTTATAGTTGGTATACTATAACCTGTCTCAACAATATTCCAAGCGTCAATGGTTTTCAGAAAAATTTGCATTCTATTTTTCCAGTAAGCATATTCACCATTGAACATTGGTGGTCTAACTATGGATTGACCTTCTGCAAAAGCATTATTAAAAGAAGCCATTTTAAAAATTCAAATTTTTAAAACAAAAACCGATTTTTTTTGAAACACGAATTTTTAAAACAAAAATTGATTTTTGAAACATGAATTTTTAAACGAAAATTGGTTTTTGTAAAATCAAAATTTTAAAACAAAAATGGCTTTTGTTCCTAGCTCTGATACCACTTGTAGGATCGATTTCACCCTAGAGGGGGGGTGAATAGGGTGATGGTATAAATTATAAAAATTAATCGCAGAAGCTTATAAATTAATTTCAATTCAGATCACAGAATATCAGCACAGATATCGCAGAATATAAAATAACAGAATAAAACAGAACAACACAGAATTTACCCAGCTTCGGCAAAACCCTGCCTACGTGCTGCCCCCAAGGTTTCTACTAGAAATTAGATAGTCTCTCGCTTACACACGTAAACTCGCTATACCCGCTATTGACTAATCTAATTCTACGCTCAAAACCCTGACCACAACTCAACCACCGAGTTGCGAATTCCCAAACTACACACCGTAGTTTGTCCCCTAGTCACACGACTAGAAAATTAAAAACGGTTTAAAAGAAAAATACAATTTAAAAACAATTTGAATAAAATAGCCCTAATTCAAAAATAAAACCCTTATTATAATTTAAAAACCCCAAATAAAATAGAATTCGAATAAACCCGGCCCTCTTTAGTAATTCAGCCCGTCTCTTTTTCGTTCGTAATGGCGGCCGCTGTTTTGTTCGTTCTTCTTCCCTTTTTACAAATTAGGGCTTTTTCGAAGTGCCTATTAGATTTGATCGAATCTCTGGTTGATCAAGAGTTGCCTTGCTCGATCGATTCTTGTTGCTCTCACTGGCTACTTCGATGAGTTCGATTCTTGCTTCTGGTAAGAATTTATGCTTCGTTACTTTTCGATTTTTTTGTATTCGAACTCCAATCTTTTATGCCGATGATGATCTGGGTTAAATATGCGTTCGAACTCCTTTATCTTCGTTCGTATAAACTTATTTGAATTTGTCAAATAAGTTGTTCGACCGTTCGATTATATTTTGATGCTGATGATTTATTTGACTTTGTCATTCTCGTATAATTGATGCTTGCTTGGTTGACATGGTTTTGATTCAATTTCGTGATGACCACGGCTTTAATTTGTGACATTTGACTTTGTCACATTCGTATATTTTTATGACTTGATTCTATGCCTTGCATTTGAGACGTTTGGTTATCACTGGCTTTGACTTGGTTACATGGCTCTGTGAATTGCTTTATTGCTAAGGCTCTGACTTTAAATCGTGAGTTCAATTTCTTTTACCTGATGACTTCGGCCATTTTGAATTTTTTACACTGCTCTTCTGGATATTGTTCAAACTGTACTCATGCTCGATTTTATTCAAAGTGTTGTTTACTTTGCTGCATATCACTGTACATGTTGTTGCTTCTGGTTACTGAGTTGTTTGTTGTGGATCTTGTGGGTTGCCATCTTCATGTACTTGATTTGTGACTGTTGATTCATCTCTCTGCATTTGGTCTGATTGCTTGTGGTTCGGTTCTGGCCATAATTTGTTTTAGTGCAGATTTCATTCTAGTTTGTAACTGCAGCCATGTTTCATTTTGAGTTGCAGTGTTGGTCTGACTTGCTTGAGTTTCACTGCCATAAGTCGTGCATGTGTGTTGCATTTCATTTGCAGCCTTGACTTTTGTGATATTTGAAAGCTCTGGCTCGATGTTGTTACTGAGTTTGACTGCATGTTCATTGGTATTGCTTCATCAGTTCATATTGAACTGTTTCCTGTCATGTTCACTTGCACACTCGAGTTTGTAATCTCTGATTCATGTTGGCTGTAGTGTTGTGTTTGTTCTCCTGCATGTAGTCAGTTGTAACTGTGTTGGACTTTACTCTGGTTAGCACTTGTGTACTTGGTCGAGTTCATTTGCATTCTGCAGTTTTGTTCCATATATGTATGTTCATTCATTGGTTGGGACTTGCAGTGTTGGCTTGATGGTTTGGGTTTGCATTTTACTTGAGTCACTTCACTACTGCCTGTCTGAACTGTGCACATTGTTGCACTTGCTCATGTTAAATTGCATTGTTCATCTTGATTCTGCATCCTCTTATAATTTGTGTTGGCCTTGAATAGATGTTGACTGCATCACTATTATTTGATTGCCGAGTTGTTTGCATTCACTTCATCACTTCAGTCGTGTATTGCTTTCACCTCTGACCTGTTGTAGTTTGCATATCAACTTGTTGCAGTTAATGGTTGTTGTGCACTTTTGTGCTTCCATTTTGATGCAGTCTTCATTAGCATGCTACTGATTGGTGTTTCATTTCTTGTGATATCCATGTTGCAAGTGTTTTTGACATGTTAACTGCCTTGTGTTGAACACTTTCATTGCTATTGCATGCATTTGTCTGGTTCTCGGCCTATTGCATTTGACCACTGAACTTGACTGTTTAGTTTCATATTCATGTGTACTTTTGATTTGCGCTTGAGTTGAATCCAGTTACAAAAACTCGGGTTTGACCTTGTGCTCGTTTCATGGTGTATTGCATGTGAGTTGAACCCGGTTTTTCATTTGGGTTTGACCTGTGCTCACCTGTCCCTGTAAATCAATCAAGTGTATATATCGGCGTGCACGGCCTTGTGGCATATACAGTAATACACTGTGTATGTCACAAGTTGTTCGTGTATGATGAATTCAAATATAAATGATGACGAACAACCCAAATAACTGAGGCAAATCATATTTTTAAAAATTATCTTCTATTTTTGAATTGCAAAAATATTTCTTTTTCAATTTTACTGCATTAGTAAATATTTTTGCAGATTGCTCAGATGCTGGATTCAAACTGGAATGAAGTTGAAGATAAATATGAGTGTGAGTGATATGTAGTGAGGTGATGATATGTAAAATAGTGATGTAATTGAATTTGTATTAAAGTTGTATAGTGAATAGTGAGAGCTTGAATTTGTATACTATTCAAAATTGTAATAAATATTTGTTTGAATAAAATATTCGTTTGAATTCAAATTTCGTGTTATTTATTTTATTCAGCAAATATTTATTTAATCTGTGAAAAATAAAATAGTATATTATCAAATACATTTAAACGAATGTATATATGTTTATTATCATCAAACAAAAATCATATAAGCGCATATTCAACAAAAAGCATTATGGTTCAAAATAAGAACAAATACAAACCCAGGCTTCTTTACTTTCTTAGCTTAGTCCTTCTTTATCAAATCAGAAAAAAATAGTTCGAAACCTTCAATCAAATTTTCAAAAATCTGGAAGTTACAAACTTGAAGCAATGTATAGAGGATCAAGCATGACAATTTGGAAAACAGGAAAAGAAATCTGGAAGAAAAAAAAATGAAACCTGGGAATATTAAGATAAAAACAATCTTCAAGCTTTGTTTGCATTTCTTAGGTAAGCTTTTAACTTCATAGTTTAATGAATTTATGGTTTCAAAAATAAAGGCTTGACATAAACAAATTCAATAAAATGCAGATTTATAAAAAATATAGTGCTGCAGTTTTTTTTTTGGCAGAACAGTGCAAGCACTCTGGAAAATAAGTAAAGGCAGGTAAAATTCCTTTGAAATATTTTAGTTTGAAGTTGTAAATCAGTAATGAAGAAAAGATTTAAAAAATTATATTAACCAGTTCAGGATACAAATCAAAATCAAAGTTTAAAAGACAACAGTTCCAGTTCTCAAAAATAATATGCTTCTGCTCTGTCTCTGCCTTTCTTCATCAAGATCCAGGTGAGCAAACATATGCCTTATTTAATTATTTGTGTATGTGTGCCTGAATGGATTGTTAATGGCCTTTGCATGTGAATGAATTGTTATGCTTGTGCTTTCTTTTGCTTGGAATGTTATGATCAGGTTTTGCTTTCCTGTTCTTCTATTTTTTTTAGTCCCTGGTTTACAAAATGAAACATGCTGGGTTCAACAGTTTCCCCCTCTGGTCCTCTTTTGAAATTGAAATCTTAAAGAACTAATTAAAATATTGTTGAGCATACAGTATATTGTGGTAACAAATCAAAGCTAGCAATATGCTTTGTTCTCTCCTGAAAACTGTGAAAACACAGTCATATTGAGTCTCTGGTTTACAGAGTAAACCATATCAAAATTCAAATCTCTCTCTCTCAGTTCTCTTCTAGAATTAAAATCGAAACAAATTAAAGTGTTTTTTTAAACATGCATTTCGTTTTAATTATAGATCAAAGCAAAGCAATATAGTTTTTCCCTGGAAATGAAGCAAATACAGTCACAATCCAAATTAAGCCAGATTTCGAATATCATAAGTTTTAAATTCAGTAATGCTACCTGAATCACCCTTGAAAATGATGATTTTAGAAAGTAAAACCTAAATTTTTCATAAAGTTTTCACTGAGGAATTGTGGTTGATCAAAAAAATGAAAATTTGCCAAAATCTGATGATCGAAATAAAGGTGGATCTCGGGATCATGGCCGTAGCTAGCTTAGAGGTCAATGATCATTAGAAAAATGGCAGAAGATTTTATTAGCGATCAAAATGGCTGATTGACGTTGAGGTAGGGTTTTAGGTACAGGTTGGGACGTGGAGTTTTGGAGAGAGAGTTCGCCGTCGATGGCGAATCGGTCGGGGCCGGACCTAGGGGAATCGAAGATACGGGAAGTGATGTTGATTTGGTCAGAGTGGCGTGGCTCCAGGTTGACTAGATCGTCGGTACGAGGTGAATTTCGATGATGGGTTCTGTTACAGGTTGATGCTTGGTGGCTCGAATTTGATTTTTGGTGAGCTTTGATCATTTGAGTGGTCGAGGCGTTAGGATTGGTCGTCGATGACCTGTTGCCGTTGACGTGGTTGATCGGTGGCAGCTCTGGCGTCTGTGCATGTGCACGCGTGTGCACTTGAGGCTAGGGGGTTGAAGTGTTGGGGGAGAAGATGGAGAACTCGAAGGTGCTGGTGAGTTTCTCGAAGCATTCGGCGAGGGGGGGACTCGTGACGGTCTCGAGCAGGTGGCGTGAGTGACTCGAAGGAAGAAGGTGTGGGTTCAACCGAAGTTGGCTTCGGGGAAATCCAGAAATAACTCGGTTCATTTAACATGTTTGACAGTTTTTTTTTTAAAATGTAAAGAAACCTGTTACATATCAGTGTAAAATTTGCAAATAGGTTTAAAACACCCTTTGTTTTCCTAACTTAATCAATGTTGGTTTAAATTGAAATTACTTCAAGGATTAAAAATAATTTGTTTTCAAATTTTTTTAAAGATAAATTACATAACTTTTGGGTTCGAAGCTTATAAACTTAATGTTTGAAATTAAGTGGATGATTGAGGGAGCGAGATAGTTTTACAATATGTAATCTGACTTAAAGATCTTAAGTTGATAAATATATTGATGATGGTCTATTCCCAAAGGTTAATTAAATAGGAATCAAACGATAAGGAAAAAAAATAGAAAAAAAAAATATATATAACAATAAAGGTAAATGGCTATCTTTTAATTGATGAAATTTTAAAGTAATTAACTAATGAAAGTACTTTAAGGAATTAAAGCAAACTAATTAATAATTCAAGTTAATTCATCAAGTAATTATTGAATGATTTAAATTAAAATGATAATTACTTAGTGAAAGTAATTAAGGGTAGAAAAATAATGATTAAAGATTGATTAAGCAAATGTGAAAGGTTAATTGATTAAAGAATAATTAATATGACAAATTTGTTAAAGTAATTAAATACAAATTGAGAATAATTAATTAAAGGTTAATAAATTAAAGTGATTAAGAAATAATTATTAATTAAGGCATAACTAATTGTAGTAATTAATTAAGGAATAATTTATTAAGATTTAATAAATTACAATTAAAGGTTAATTAAGTAAGATAATTAATTAAAGGAATGATTAATTAAATGAAGGTAGTTAAGACTTAATCAATTGCAGTTAATGATAATTAATCACTGATTTTAAAATTACTAATTAGAGTAATTATGTAGGTAATAAATTTAAAACCTCACAAATATTCATCTTAATTGTAAATGTTAAATTGCTATTAAATGTTGTGTGATGATTGATATATTTGATATGTGATGTGATGCTATGTGATGCTTTGTACTGAGTTGCCATATTCGTGATGAATATACTGTCGTATGAATATGAAAACCCCTTGACCCATAAAACGACATTTGAATTTCGATGCGACAGGGAGTCAGATTCCAATTGGTTATCCGAAACCCACATCGAATCATAATGATGAATCTTTGTGTTTGATAATCTATTTCATCTATGAATCTGTGAATAAAGATAAGCGTTATGGGTTATACCGTTTATCGATATGATTATGATGTTGTGCACTATTGTGTTAAACCCCTGGACCACACTATACACACACAAATATGGATTGCACGTGGAAATGGGTTAAGTCACGGATCTTTGGAATTGTTTTAAAATAGAATTTTTGAATCCAAAATAGTTTTGGAATTAGGATTGGAGCTTTGAAAATGAATTTCAAAAAAATAAAATAAAAGAGATTTTAAATAGCTTGATTGAGTTTTGAAATTTAAATAATTTGATTTAAATTTGAATTCAATATTTGGGATTGAATTCTACGGCTTGGAAACTATGGTTCAAAAAGGTTATTCAACCTATAAATGGGCTTATATGGGTTTTTAAACCATTTTAAAGGTGATGTTTTGGAATTTAAATTCAACCCAAGATTTCAACTTGTATAAATTGGATTTTTCTGAAATGAAAACTATTTGTTTTCAAATGATTGAAGCTTTCACATAAGAATGAATTTCCAATTTGTGGTAAAGAATTTCAAGTCTAAAAATGAAAATAGTTTTCCAAGTTATGAATAAATCTTTGAAAACGTGTTTTGAAAGCTATGAGTTAAATCTTTAATTTAAAGACTTAATGAGTTAATCCAATCGAAATGGAAATTGTTTGGAAATCTATAAATAGATCTTTGTGAAGCTGGGTGAAACTTTGTGAGGTGAATCTTTTTTTATTTAAAGATTTAAATGGTAATTTGTTTAACCATTTGAAAGAAAAGTTTTGGATTTATAAGTTGTGACTTGACTGAAATCCCATATTCATATGTTTTAAACTATGGCGCTCATTATTCGGTTTAGCCGGGAGAGGACCTTGTGTCATATAGCCCATTCTGAATAGTGATACGACGTTATGGATTGCATTTGAAGACCGGCGTTGAAGACCGGGTGTCTTCAAGAACGATAGGATAACCTGTCGATTGACTCTGCACTGAGTTGCTCCGGTATAGAGTTCTCCTAAGTGATGGGAAGTCTGATCGGGATTGTGGATACCCGGATTTGCAAGGGCTTCTTCGGAAGTGCCTTCGGTTCTGTTCGAACCCGGAACAGACTTGTATGATTGTATGTCCGACATTACACTTTGAGATATTAAACTGATCTCTATCAAATACATTTCTGCTTGGTGGCGGAGAATTTATTCTCTTAGCTTAACACCTTTCTCTGAGACGTACGAGCTCAGAGGTTATGTAGTTGATATTTATCAGTGATATATTCCCAATTTGGTAATGTGACATGCTGAGTGCTACTGTGTGATGATGATCATTTGTGATCAAAGCATGGCTTTTATATAAAGCGTAGCTTTGTGGACGAGACTGCATCATGACCTCACACCCCGAAAATGGTCGAAACAGGAAAGATGCGGCTAGGTTATGAGGGTCGCGCCCTTTAGGGTGTGTCATTCCCTTCTGGTAAAGGGTGGTATCATGGTATGGAGCCCAGATACTTACTCATGTGGTTGCTCCAATCTCATTTACTGTGTGGTTGTTGCTTTGAGGCGCCTCGGATAAAGGTCCCAAAGGACCGGGGGATGGCATTTTCGTGTAGTTGTTACCTAGTTACAGAGGTAACCCGGCCTTGTGTTGGCAGAGATCTAACCGTAACATTAGTTCTCGGGACATCCCACCAGAGGCGATCCCATGTGGCAGTAGGAAGTTCTTTAGCCTGACCATTTGTTGGAAATCCATTCATCCAATACGTGCCTTGTACGGTTTTAGTTGTAGAACCTGCCATTTAACATGGCAGCTATAGTAGGCATAATATCATGGTACCTATGCTGGCTAGGATTAATATTATACTTTCGAAAGATTTTCCACTATGCACTAGTAATAATATCAAAGAAATTTTCTCGTATTAAGCATATTTGACTATCATAAGGAGAAATCTCCTCCAAGTCTGCGTTTGCATTGTGTGTGTGGCGGGAGGCCTTATGGTAGTTTCATTTTCTAAAAAGCATTGTGGATTTTCAAATTTAAATTCTTTGCTTGTTTAAAAGACCAAATGTTTTTGTTTGCTCGTACCAGTCCCATGACTGACCTGGAGTTTATTGTTCCTTTTCTAAACTCTGGGTGCCCACTATTTTCCCACACAGGCAGTCTAGAGTTGGGCTTTTCAGATAGTCAGGTCTTGTAGATTATCTGGAGCTAGTTCATTCTTTAGATCACGACTGTACTTGCTTATCTTTGTGCATCATTATTGGGAGTTCGAGCTATTTCTGGATTGGTACCTTGGAGATGGAGATTATCGATGCTGAGTTCATTCTTGAAGACCATATTGGAGTTTTGTTCCGCTGCTAGTGTTATCTTTTCTTTCCGCTGCTATTATCTTGTATCATATCTCTGATGTATATTGATATTCATTGTATCATCTGTTGTATCATATTGTATCTGATATTGTATCAATGTTGTATATTGATATATGCTATTCTTTCTCTTCCGCTGTGTTGTTTTACTTAATGGTGTTATAAGCTCCGGCGAACCAGATTCGACGTTTGGATCTGCGGCATTTGAATACGAGTGTCGTATTCGGTGCCGATTTTCGAAGGCCGAGTCAGGATCGTCACAACTTGTGTGGCTTCATTTTCAATAGAGGGGTAGCACTTGTTTGGAATGGAGGAGTAGTGTTTGATATATGATATTTAATTTCCATATATGATCGTTTTATTTATCCCCGATAATTGATTTATTAATTATTGGAATCGGCTTTCTTCATGGTGTATCATCACCTTAAAAACGATTAGCTGCTCTTTGGAATTCTTCCACAATGGACTCTGATAAGTGAGATTTCGAATAAGTGTTTACAGAATCTTCTTCTGTCCGAAGAAATGATTCATCGAAATAATGAGTCACCCGTTCCATTGATATGGGCACATCTGAGATCAAGAAATGCTTGGGAGTTCCTCTATTCAATCCTTTTCCTTCTTCTTGTTGCTGGATATCTCGTTCGTATCCATCTTCTCTTTTTTTCTCGAGCCTCTAGTGAGTTACAGACAGAGTTAGAAAAGATAAAATCTTTGATGATTCCATCATACATGATTGAGTTGCGAAAACTTCTGGATAGGTATCCTACAACTGAACTGAATTCTTTTTGGTTAAAGAATCTCTTTCTAGTTGCTCTGGAACAATGAGGAGATTCTCTGGAAGAGATACGGGGTTCTGCTTTTGGTGGCAACATGCTATTGGGTGGTGGTCCCACTTATGCGGTCAAATCAATATGTTCTAAGAAGAAATATTTGAATATAAATCTCATCGATCTCATAAGTAGAATACAAAATTCCATCAATCGAATCACTTTTTCGAGAAATACGAGACATCTAAGTCGTACAAGTAAAGAGATCTATTCATTGATAAGAAAAAGAAAAAATGTGAACGGTGATTGGATTGATGATAAAATGGAATCCTGGGTCGCGAACAGTGATTCGATTGATGATGAAGAAAGAGAATTCTTGGTTCAGTTCTCCACCTTAATGACAGAAAAAAGGATTGACCAAATTCTATCGAGTCTGACTATAGTGATCCTTTATCAAAGAATGACTCGGGTTATCAAATGATTGAACAACCGGGATCAATTTACTTACGATACTTAGTTGACATTCAGATTATCTAATGAATTATGAGTTCAATAGATTCTGTTTAGCAGAAAGACAGATATTCCTTGCTCATTATCAGACAATCACTTATTCACAAACCTCGTGTGGGGCTAATAGTTTTTATTTCCCATCTCATGGAAAACCCTTTTCGCTCCGCTTAGCCCTATCCCATTGTAGGGGTATTTTAGTGATAGGTTCTATAGGAACTGGACGATCCTGTTTGGTCAAAAACCTAGCGGAAAACTCCTATGTTCCTTTCATTACGGTATTCCCGAACAAGTTCCTAGATGACGCCTAAAGAGTATCTTATTGATGATATCGATATTGATGATAGCGACGATATCCATATTGATGATAGTGACGATATTGATGATGACCTTGATACGGAGCTGCTAACTATGACGAATGTGCTAACTATGTATATGACGCCGAAAATAGACCGATTTGATATCACCCTTCAATTCGAATTGGCAAAAGCAATGTCTCCTTGCATAATATGGATTCCAAACATTCATGATCTGTATGTGAATGAGTCGAATTACGCTACGCCCTCGGTCTATTAGAGAACTATCTCTCCAGGGATTGTGAAAGATGTTCCACTAGAAAAATTCTTGTTATTGCTTCGACTCATATTCCCCACAAAGTGGATCCCTCTCTAATAGCTCCGAATAAATTAAATACATGCATTAAGATACGATCTTATTCCACAACAACGAATTTTTCATTCTTTCATATACTAGGGGATTTCACTTGGAAAAGAAAATGTTCCATACTAACGGATTCGGGTCCATAACCATGGGTTCTAATGCACGAGATCTTGTAGCACTTATCAATGAGGCCCTATCAATTATTATTACACAGAAGAAAGAAATTATAGAAACTAATACAATTAGATCCGCTCTTCATAGACAAACTTGGGATTTGCGATCCCAGGTAAGATCGGTTCAGGATCATGGGGTCTTTTTCTATCAGATAGGAAGGGCTGTTGCACAAAATGTACTTCTAAGTAATTGCCCCATAGATCCTATATCCATCTATATGAAGAAGAAATCGTGTAAGGAAGGAGATTCCTATTTGTACAAATGGTACTTCAAACTTGGAACGAGCATGAAGAAATTAACGATACTTCTTTATCTTTTGAGTTGTTCTGCCGGATTGGTCGCTCAAGATCTTTGGTCTTCACCCGGACCCGGATCCGGTGAAAAAAATAGGTTCTTATGGATTCGTTGAGAATGCTTCTGATCTAGTTCGTGGCCTATTAGAAGTAGAAGGTGCTCTGGCGGGATCCTCACGGACAGAGAATGATTGAAGTCAGTTTGATAATAATCGAGTGACATTACTTCTTCGGTCCGAACCAAGGAATCCGTTAGATATGATGCAAAATGGATCTTTTTCAATCGTTGATCAGAGATTTTTCTATGAAAAATACGAATCGGAGTTTGAAGAAGGGGAAGGGGCCCTCGACCCGCAACAGATAAAGGAGGATTTATTCAATCGGAGGGACATAACTCTTGGCTCGTTTAGAGTTACGGGAGCCATAACCAGTCAAAACGAAGCTCTCTATGAGTTCTACAGCTCTAACGGCCGTCACCGGTTAGTTTCATACCCAAAAAATCCTATCCGAACCTCATTCGGGTCTTGGAAGCCCTTCGTTTTTTTCATCACGTGCATTTTTTCTGTAAAACGGGATCCCCGTGGCTGGTCTATGATTTTCCATCGCTGGAGAGTGGTGCACCATGGTAATGCTCCGTTTCATATCCATGCACCCATTTCTAAAAGTCGTACGACACAGTTTTGTCATTTTGGACATATATAACCCATCCAATTTTAAAACCTTGTCAATCTATAATCCATAGCTTCGACGGGAGTGCTAACATACCCACTGGGGTGGTAGAGTTTCCAGTGGAGTTAGGAGTTGGAGAGTGCCGGAGAGTTCGAATGTTACAGTTTGTTGTTTTAGATATTCACTCCCCGTACAATGCCTTTTTGGGCCAATCGGCCCTTGCCGAATTCAGGGCAGCGATTGCCCCATGGTGTTTCACTTTGAAATTCCCCACCGATCATGGGATTGGAGTGATTCAGGGAGATCAGGCTGCTGGGAGAGCCTGTTATGTAGTTGAGTTGCGCGAGGCGCAGCGAAAAGAGAAAGGAAAGGGCGTAGAGGAATCTCTCTGCGTCTGTTTTGCTGACAATTGACAATTGGCGCCTGGGCCTCGGCCCGGGCACCACAACCAATTCCAGAAGGATCTTGACCCTAGAGACAACGAAAATAAGGAAGAATCCATAGAAAGTCAGGCTTCCCCGGCTGAGCTGACGATTGATGTTATAATCGATGGTGACGATGATGATGATTCGAGAATGTTGAAGGTTGGGTCTCAGTTGAGCCAAGAGACACAACAGGAATTGGTTGAATTTCTCTGGGCAAATCTAGACGTATTTGCCTGGACGCAATCTGATATGTGTGGGATCTCGCCGGACATCGCGAGCCACACCCTGAATATTGACCCACAGTATATCCCGGTCAAGCAGAAAAGGCATGGTATGGATCAAGAGATGTTATCCTTTTCCAAAAATGACTAAACCAAAGCACGTGCTTTTAAGGGCCAAGTTATGTGGGGTTACTCCCACTAGGGTATTTGCATATCTTATATAGATTTTAGTGTACCGTTACCTTAAAACGTTTATGATTTAGATGTGAAATACTCGGATTCTTGGTAATGTTTGGCGGGGTCTGACTTGGAGTTCTCGGGGTTTTCAAGTATATTTCTAGAGGTATACTTTTTTTAAGGAGGATGCAACCTCCTAGTCATTTTGTAACATCCCCTATCTAGAGACCCAAAGCTAAGCGCTACAGATGCTGTAGTAATCTATGGTATTAACTTTTTTCTACTAAATACGACTATGTCAATGACATCCATAATATCAGAGGCACATGAATATGAAAAAAACATAGATTTCAAAAAACAACAACATTTCTGATTACATTTCCCATATATGTTTCATATTCATATTACATAATCCCATAATTGTTTTCTAAGTAAGGATTAATTATAATCATTACATAAATACGCCAAGAGTGACATATGATAATGCCCCTTGGTGGACCAGAGTACTATATAGTCATAACTGACTTAATACACAAAACAGAATTAAACAAAATAGAACTGTAACACAAAAATAGCTATTCGTCAGCCTCCTACTTATCTTCGATAGCTTTATTCATCATCCTACTAAAAACCTATAAACCTCAACCCTTAGCCTGCTTAAATCAAACCAATTTTGAGCACTCAAGAGTTTAAAGGCAAACACATAAACTTTGAGTCGAACATAAAGCCTAGGGTGAATAATACTATAAGTCTTGGTTATTTGATGTTAAGTGAGACCATGCCGCTTAGCGGAATGGGTTTCCCCTCACTAACATCCTTTTCAAACATATCTTTTGCAAATCTCTTTTTTTGCAAGTATAACTGGTTAAAACTATAAAGCATTATTATGTAAACATACATATCAGGTAACAAATGGACTATCTGTCCTAATATTATAGTTTTGTTTGGATAACTACTAACGTTTGACTGACTCGGGCCTACCAGAAAAAATAAAAATAATAATCTAACATCTATTAGACTTCCCCTCTTCTGGACGATCTATCCCTAACTTAACTGTTACATACTCCTCTTCTAGATGTTCTGTCCCTAACTTATCTTCTCCTAGGATCACCTGATCCTAATGGTTTTGTAGGCTCACCAAAAACCTATTTGTATACAAATATATATTCACTTCTGTGTGTAATCATAATTTTAGCCTTACCTATGACAAAGCCCTACACATTGGAATTATGGACTAAATTAGCCGGGGATAATAGCTAATGTATAGGGCATGACCCTTAACTAGTCCCATCTGGTATATAATTATCCGAGTCATTTTACTTAGAGTGATCTTCCCTGAAATTTTCCTTGAAAATCTTTTCTTTTCAAGCTTGATTTAAAGCCTTTAAGTCCAGCTTGAACAAGGGAAATACATACCCTATGCTTTACTCAAAATAACCTTACAGGTCAAATATATACTTTACTCAAAATCACCTTGCCATTATATATATAATTTACTCAAATCTTTATTAATGAAAACATTTAAACCTTTGAAAGTATCCCTTTCGAATCCATTGAAAATACCCTTTTGGGAACCAAGTAAACCCTTTTTATAACCTAGGCCAAATGCCAAAACACTCCTTTGGAAACCACTAAATCTTCCTTTCGAAAACGCTTAAAAAACCTTTCCTTCGAAAGCTATAAAACCTTGGACATCTTCCTTTTAAAACACTTTAAAACTACCATTTGAAACCATTGGAAACTTCCTTTAAAACCTTTCAAAACCCTTGGGGAACCACCCCTTCCAAACCATTCTTTAAAACCTTTCGTAATCACTCAACTCATTTGTAAACAATATACCTTTCGAAACCCTTAGGTTCAATTTAAGACACGTGAAAACCTTTCGAAACCTCTTAAAACCATCTCCTTCGAAAAAATTTGGGTTCTACCTTCAACCAGAGAAAAAGGGTCATAAAACATTTAAGTCGAAACACACTTTCGAAAGCATTCCCAAGTAAATAAGTGATGGTGTCAAAACCAACCCTTCCGAAAGCATTGGAAAAGTGGCTAATTTTAAAAGCAAAGTATACCTTCCAAAACCATTGACTTCGAAAGGTAAAAAGAGCGGCAGCTAGGAGTTCGGCTCCTTCGAAAGCATTTACTTAAAATAAAAAGTGCAGCCTCTTTAAAACCATTCCTTTACATTTGACCTAGTCTCAAGCCAACCAAGTCGAAAGCAAACCCTTCGAAAGAAAAGCAGGCGTGCTTTCATTTAAAAACAAAGACACGTTTTGACCCTATTGGAACCTATGGTCTCGAACTAGTTTCTTCTGCCTTTGTCCAATTCACTATGTACCAAGTTATTGATATTATGTGCATTGGTTTCATGTAACAACCTTAAATTTTTATAACATTATCCAGAAGATTTAATTAGATAAATTAAATGAAATATTGATGATAAGGAGATTGAGATATGATTACAATATTTATAGGGCCGTGCTTAAATAAATGGGTTAAAATTGGTTTATGAGATAATTAACTTACATAAGGCCTTAATAGGAAAAATAGCCACACTTTATATTCACGGCTATACGTTTGCCTTTGTCTTTTCACGTTTACTTTATTTCTCAAATTCAAAAACAAACAAAACCCTAATAGAGCCGACTGTTAACAAAGGAGAAGAGAAATTTTAATCTAAAGCTAAGGATCAAAATATAGGGAGGATTAATCAACAATAAATCTCAAATTCCTTATCTAGTTTAAGGTGAATAATAATCTTCTACCATCTCTATTTTATTCTATGAGTATATGGTTTCGGATTTATGATTTAAATTCATTTTTGTGATAAAATCGATGATGATATGCTTGAGTTATATTACGATGATTGTTTTTAATTCATAAACACATTAATTTTGTATAGTTTCATTATAAAACTGAGAATATATGATTTCTGATTGCTATGGAAAATTTTTATGTTAAGCAAAACATGATTTTGGAGATGGGTTTTAAATTTTAGAATTTTCCAAGCTATGGAAAGTTTATTATGAATTTTTAATGAAAGATATGATATAATTAGGTTTAAAATTTATCTCGAGAATTTCAGAAAGAATTTAGGTTTGAAATTTTAATATGTTGGATTATATGATGAAATCGATTTTCTGTGTTTTTCGAGGATTTTTCCTAGTTGATTTATTTAGGAAAATAAATTATTTTAAAAGAAGGGATTTTTTTCCAAAACATCGGTTTTCGAAGAAGGTGGTCATGTTGTATTAAAGTATTTGCCTTCGGAGGAGCACCTTTTCCTTTAAATAATTGCTTTCGAAAGGTTTGGTTTGGTTCAAGTCGAAACCAAGACGTTAATCCCCCTTTCGACCATATCGAAGTCATCTATTTATCGAAGGGGTTGCTTCTCATCTAAGCTTTTTCTTGAATGCTTTCGAAGGGGTTGAGGGTTTCGAAGGTGATGGAGTTGAAAGGGGGATTTGACTCTTTCCTTCAAGGTTTTGATTTTTAAGGTTTTCTTTTGATTAAGATGGTTCCGACACCATCAATTTTTCCCCAAACAAATTTTTGTTGGTTTCGAAAGAGATACTTTCGTATATAACCATTTTGACCCAAATGATTTTTACGAGTAAACCCAATTCTTTCGAAAGGGGTACTTTCATTTGTTTTGAAGCTCTATATTTTAAAAAGGTGATTTTATACCGTCGAAAGGTATAATTGGTTTCGAAAGAGAATGTTTTTAAAAGACGCTATCCAGAGGTTTCGAAAGAGATGTTTTTATGGTTTCAAAACATAATCCCAATCTCAATTTAAAGTTGCATAAATAAAGATTTTGAAATGTTATTCACTTAATTATTAACCCATAACTGTATTTTGGGGGAAGGGCGGAATAACCAGTTAGGTTGACCCAGTAGTGAATATAACTTAACAAATGTTAAAATTTTAATTAAAGATATTGGCAGCGGCCAATAGGTTTATAGTAAGCCGATGAAAACTGTATGATATTGGCAGGGGCCAATAAGTTCATAGTCAGCCCATTAAAACTACGTTTTGATACTGGCAGGGGCCAGTAGGTTCATAGTTAGCCCATGAAAACTATATGCGGATTAAGATATTGGCAGTCATCCAATAGGTTCCTAGTTAGCCCATGAAAACTAGGAAAAGAAATATGATATTTGAGTTACCAATAGGTTCTTAGTAATCCCATAAGAAAACTAAGTAATTGGATAGACAATCCTTAACATTCAGCAGGTTAATAGGAACCTTAGAAACTATAATTGGGAAGATAGTCAGATTGAATGGGGATGAGTAATCCAAAATTGATTTAATTGTTTTGCATATCATCATAATGTTGAAGTACTAAGTTCTTAACCATTGTGGATGCATGAGCACTGTATATGGTTTTGTTAATGTTTTAAGATACTAGTGAAGGGAAAATCCGTTCCGCCAAACGGCGTGGTCTCATTAGATATACAAATGGTTTGAGATGGTAAATTATTATTCATACCAAGATTTATGTTTGACTCGAAGCTTTTTTTTTTCTCTTAAACTCTCGAGTGCTCAATCGATTTTTAGTACGTTGAGAGTTAAGATTTCCAGGTGTTCTTTTAGATGAATAAAAGCTTTCGAGGATGTGCATGAGCCAAGATTATTATTAGAGTTCTTTTATTTCCACTGTATGTTTTGTTTGTAAAGGCAAATAGTTTTCTTGCCTGTCTATTTACTCTAATCTACCAAGGGAGCATCTTCATTTGTCGCTCTTAGCGTATTTCGTAATTATTATATGTTATCTGAACGTGGTATGCGAATGGTATTGTGTAATCAATTTGGAATATTTTGAAATGGAATGTGGAATCTGTACTGTTGTTTCAAAATTTTCCATATTCTTATGTTTCTATGTACCAATGCATTCAATATCTCCGTGTTTGGTCCCTAAGAATTGATAACTATAGATGACTGCAACATTATCCGTTAGTTTTGGGCCTCCAAATAGGGTGATGTTATAAGTTGGTATCAGAGTATAGGTTATGAAACTTTAAAAGAAACTTAAACCTAAAATATTTTCCCAACAAAATCCAACGAATCAGATAATAAGATTGGGGTTTGGGTTAAAGCTATAGTAACGTACTTGTAATTGTTATATATAGTTATATATATAAGTATGCGTCCCCCGCTCTCTTAGACTGTTCTTTTGTGTCTTTCTAAGGCTCGTATGCAGATTTACGAGAAATGAGATATGGACTGAGGAGACAGAAAAGGAAATCTCTATGGCGAAAGCCCCATAACTAATGGAAATGCTCAACCCACTACTAGGAGAAACCAGTGTCGACCGGCTAATGCTAATAACCAAAATGCTGAAGCCAATATGGGTGTTGGAAATCCACCAGTAGGTATGGGGGTGATGCATCAGTTCTTAGCAGGTTTGATGCAAGCTGGAGCTGCTGTTGTGTTGCTGGAAATGTAGGAGGAGCTAATCATGTGTCTCTAGTTAGGAATATTGCTTTACTGAGTAGAGATTACACCAGTTTGGGTAGGTAGCCATTTTTAGGAATGGAGAGTGCCGTAGAAGTTTAGAATTGGCTGTTGCATTATGAGCATATATTTACCGATTTAGGCCTGAATGATGGGAAAAAAAGGAGGTTAGCCTTTAGGCAGTTGCAGGGGTCAACACAGCATTAGTGGAATAGTGTTACCGCTAGAGTGCCGAAAGAGTAATTAATTTGGAATGATTTAAGACGAGATTGGAGCAAAAGTTTGTATCTAAGTTTGCTAAGTCTGATCTGATGAGGAAATTTATGGATTTAGTATAAGGAGATTGCAGTAGTGGAGTATGTTACTAAGTTGGAAGAGCTGTATAGATATGGATATGCTATTATAGATACTGACATCAAGAGGAATGAGAAGTTCATTCGAAGATTGAGGCCGAGCTTGCTAGAATGACCATGACCCAAATCCATGATCCTTGTACTATAGTGTGGGAGATAGCCATTCGTCATGAGGTGTTGCTTGTTGATTTAGTTAAAGAGAAGTCGGTGGAGACCCAAGGTACTCAGGGGAAGAAGAGGAAATTCTTAAAAAAGAAGGGAACCCAGAAGGGAGATACTGCCAAGAAGTCAAAGGCTGAGGTAGTCTGCCATAAGTATGACAAGAAGGTCCACTTTGCTAATGAATGCCGATATGGAAATGGGAGGAAAGCTGCAATTAAGAAGGTTGTGAAATGCTTCAACTATGATCAAGTTGGGCATTACAAGAATCAGTGTCTAGAGCCAGTTAGGTGGGACAAAGGAGAAGTTTTTGCTCTATGACTAGCTAGACCTACTGCAGCAGATAAGGGAAAAAATGTGAAGGAAGGTATGCTTTTGATTCAGAGTATTTCAGTTACAGTACTTTTTGATACCCGTGCATCACATTCATTTATGTCTCGGTGTTTGGTTGATAGATTATGTCTAGAACTCACCAACCTTGTTACTTCCTTAAGGGTTGCGAACCCAATAGGAAGGTATGTAACTCTAGGGTTAAGATGTGACCAGTTAGAACTTGACTTGTTAGGTCATAAGTTTGCATGCAGTTTGTATATTATTGATTTCGTAGATTTCAGATCATCTTGGGTATGGATTGGTTGAGTAGGTATGAGGCTAGATATTTTACCAGGATAGGGAAATTTCACCGAGACACCCTGATAGTCATAACCAGTGATATTCTAAGTGGAGAACACTAACCAGAGTGTTAGTGCTATGCTTAATGCTATGGAGGTTGGAAATGAATTAAGTCAGGTTCAGGTAGCAAGAGAATTCGCAGATGTTTTTGAGCCAGTCACCGGACTACCCGTGAAAAGAGCTATTAAGTTTAGAATAGATCTTGTGCCAATAGTTGAACCTTAAGTAGACCACCAAGCATGATGCCACCAACTGAGATAAAGTAATTGAAGATGCAGCTGGTGGATCTAGAAGGAAGGAATTTTATTAGACCAAGCAGTTCGTCTTGGGGAGCGGCCGCGGTGTCCGTGAAGAAACCAGATGATTCATTAAGGGTGTGTATTGACTATTTTAAGTTAAATGAAAGGACAATTAAGAATAAGTATCCTTTGTCAAGAATAGACGATCAGTCGGATCAGCTGAGTGGTGCCAAAGTGTTTTCCTAGTTGAATGGCGACCGATTTCCATAAGTTAAGAGTGGTAGAGAATTGTATTCCTTTGACAACATTTCAAACTAGGTATGATTTATATGAGTGGTTGTTAATTCCATTTGGATTGACGAATGCACCTACTTTCTTCGTAGATTTGATGAACCGAGTTTTTTGAGAGTACTTGGATTGGTTTGTACTAATGTTTATAGATGACATTCTAGTACATTCTAAGGATGAGAGAGAGCATGAAGTTCATCTTAGAGTGGTGCTTGAGACGCTGAGGCTGAATCAACTAAAGATGAAATTTACCAAATATTATTTTTGGAAGAAAGAAGTATAATTTCTTGGTTAGATGGTTTCAAAGAAAGGATTGTCAGTCGATCCGAATAAGACTGAAGCTGTGAATAATTGGAAAAGACCAGAGACGGTGACTGAGATAAGGAGTTTTCTTGGACTTGCTGGCTACTACCGAAGATTCATTAAGGATTTCTCGTGGATAGCAACACCCTTAACTATGCTAACCAGCAAGGAAGCATGATTTGTTTGGTCTGACAAATGTGAGGAGGCATTCCTTAAGTTAAAGCATTTGTTGACCAATGAACCAGTATTATTAGTTCCAAATGAAAACCAAGTGTTGGTGGTGTATACTGATGCATGTGGAACTGGATTAGGAACGGTGTTGATGTTGACTGGTAAAGTCATTGCCTATGCATCTAGGAAAATTAGACCGCATGAAGTTAGATATCCTACTCTTGATTTGGAGTTGGCAGCTGTGGTTTTCGCATTGAAGATTTAGAGGCATTATCTCTTAGGGGAGAGATTTGAATAATATACCAATCATAAGTCTTTACGATATTTATTCTCTCAGAAGGAGTTGAATATGAGACAACAGAGGTGGCCAGAGTTTTTAGCTGCATATGATTTTTGTACGGAGTATACACCAGGGAGAGCTAATAAGGTGGCATATGCTCTTAGTAGAAAGCACCATAATGTGGTGTTAGCTATGTTGGCAGAATGGAAAGATTTAGAAGTTTTAGCCAGTTGTAATATGCAGTTAAGATCAATTGCAAATGGTTCTAGCCAGAGTACTGTCAGGTTGTCTTGTTTAGAAGTTCGACCAGTATTGATTGAGAGAATTGCCTCTAAGAAGAAGGAGGATCCAATTTTAGCCGAAAGGATCAGAAGACTTAAGATTCGAACTGAGATCGATGATTTAAGAGAATAGCCTTAACCAGAGAGGGCGGCTAAGTAAGAAGGGACGGTTGTGTGTTCCAAATTTAGAAGATTTAAGGAAAGAATTTCGTGGAGAATGTCACTGATCCAAGTTTATGATTCATCCTAGAGGAACCAAGATAAGGAGCTTCTATTGGGAGGACATGAAGAGGGATGTTGGCTTGTGGGTTAGACAATGTGCTAAGTGTTAACAAGTGAAAGCAGACTATGTCCTTTAGAAATTCCAGTTTGGAAATGGAATTCGATATCCATGGATTTTACAAAAAACCATAACTGTCATTTTGTAATGGTTATAACCGTTGGTAATCTAATTCCTAACGGTTATAACCATTGGTAGCAGGTACATTACAATTTTATTTACATATTTTATAATGGTTATAACCATTGGGAATGTTGGTCATTCCAAACGGTTATAACCGTTGGGAATTTTGGAACTTCCCCACGGTTATAACTGTTGAAAATGACCAAAATTTCCAACGGTTATAACCATTGGGAAAAACCGTAATTTCTAACGGTTATAACCATTGGGAATGATCGAAATTCCCAAATTCTGCAACATCATCTTCATAAACCAATAGCCATGAAACAATGTGATATGTATCAAACTACTAAATTCCAAAATTATCAAAATAGTTTGCCAATATTCTTATGATGAAAATTGATACATGAAATTTTTTCAAAATAAACCAATAGTCATTGCTTTCACTGTCTATTCGGTAAGTTGGTTTTCTAATTTTATGTGTGAAAAAATAGTCAAATGGGTAAACACATTTCAACCAACAACTGCATTGTTAGAACATTTGTGAATACAAAGCTTCCCAAGTAAAAAATAGTTTCCGTGAGCAAATTTCTATTCCTAATTTGGATTACATAGACAACATAAAGCAATGGTAGCTGTCAATATCTTTTAATTTTCTGTTATGCAAAATTCTGCTACCGCTAGGCAGTTTGCTAGTTAACAACCAATATCAATCAAAATCAAAATCCAATATTAAACAAGTTCTATCACCACAGGGACTACTAAATAATAACTAACATACAATTTTAAGCTGATTCAATCAAATAAACCTTCGTCTAACAAAACAAAGCATTTAGTATAACAAACTTATTAGTCTGCAAATAGAAGAGCATTGCAACCAATTCAACCAAGACAAGAAACATAACCAAATCAAGTAACTAATAAAGGTCAATAAAGATAAGGATTAAAATCTCAGGTTTTGTGCCTCCACTAATTAAGGAAGATCGATTTCTACTATAATTTCGGAGCTGTAGATAAAACGAAAATTGGTGCAAGTAATTTATTTTAGCATCTAACAATTAGGAAATATTTTTGCCTCACACTTCATGGATATATGTAGGGTGTGTTTTATGCCACCATCAAACTTCAATACAATACACAAAATATTCCTTGGACAATGTTTTACCAAACAAACTTTTATCCAATTTAGCCAAACAAGAAAAGAAAATTATTTCATTCACTGTGATTGACACTGCTATATACTAGACTACTTAATTTTAATACATGATGTATAAAAGTTAATGGTGATAATAATCATTTTAGTTAAATTTGAATTGAATTGGAGTTTGGCAACTTATTATGGGTAACTATGTACTAACATTAAGGCTTGTTTTGAGTGACTTTGCAAACAAGCTTAAGCAAGTATATGCTAATGTAATGTAACTATTAACCCAGGAGCATGAACTCCTATTTTCAATTAAAACAACATAATACAATATTATAAAATATGCTGAACATGTAGGTCAAGCTTTAAGTACCCTTATATGCTTTTTGGCAGCATAAACTTGTATAAAAACAAGATCACATCTACTTATAACAAACTGACAGCATGTCTCGTTAGATTAACGCACTAATTCATTTATGATTCTTATCTGGAACTATCAAATTTTAACTCATATTGTCTATAATATATTCAAAATAGAGTAGTGAATAAGAAAATTACAATTTTATTTGACCATATTTCATTGAAGAATATACTAAATGAACAATACGAAGTATCCGACTGAGCTAGAAAATTTTAAAACTAACCATTTGGGAGAAGAGTTACTGATGGTCAATGTAACCTTCTTCAATATGATTTTCTACTTTGTGCCATACGCAAAAATAGGGTAAACACTTACCCGTAAAAATAAAATACCACTATAATTGCTAAAGAAAAATGCTCATATCATATATTTAAACATAAATACAAAACATGCCAACTAATCACAATCTTTCAATAATTCTCTTGTGTGTGAGATTGTGGAAAAAATTATAGAGAACATATGACAAATTTATCTAATAGTTGCATATAGATTTGATATCAAGTAACAATCTAGTTACAATCTACATTAGCATTATTGTTGGTAATCAAAACATTTCTTTATATCTAATGTTCATCACCCAAAAGCAACTATTTTCTAATAGTGTGTGTTTGATTGATATTATGTTTTACTTCAAAAGCCGAAATAAGGATAATATTATCTTAAACAATGGAATAATGCATTGTTACTGGTCTTCAACCCACACACAAATAATGCATTTTCCCACATGATACGATTAATAATGTTATCTATTCAAAGAAGCTTTTTATTAATCAATTAGAATTAGTCAGATTAAGTATGCGGCCCGATCAAACTCAGTGTACAATTATTTTTCAGAAGCTCACAACATGTCATAGGTTTTTTATTTCTTAGCATTTACTTAAGTTGAAGGCTTCAAGTCATAAGTTGATGAGCTGGATATTACATTTTATTTAAATATTGTCTTCTAACTACAGTTTGTAGATGACAATGCTATAAGAAATTTGCCTTCCACGTTATATGGATAATCTATTTGTCTGCACTAATCTTCATGATCTACAATATGGATGCAAAAGCCAGTGCTATGACTCAAATAATCATATGTTTTGGACAAGTATTTTTATGCTCAATTCCGTTAATAGTGCCATATCTACTAAAAAAATTATCACCATAGTTAAAGAAAAGAGTAACCGATGAACATATATCCAACGCTTAAAAAAATGGCATGATGAAGGTAACGCCAAGGGACATAGTAGAAATATTTACAGACAAGTGAAATAAAATAATCTTAATAGATGAAATTTCATAGGATGACAACGAACCTCCAAAAAAAGAAAAATCCTTCCATTAACAAATTGTTAAAACATAAAATGTAATTTTAGTATAAAACTAGACAAAACAACAATATTAACAAGAAATTGCAAAAAGTAAAATTATAAATGATCAAAATCTTCTATCTGAATATATGTATTGATTAGTCATGAGATGTTTTACGTTTGGTAAGTTTTATTTCTATACACAATACAGTTCAGTTCATTCACCCTACTTTCAAGTTTAATTTCACCTTTATAGTATATACAATATTATTTTACTTATCCACCTCATACTTTTCTTTGCTCTTCCTGATATTTATTTTCTTCTTCTTGTACATTCTGGTTGTATAAGTTGTATCCTCCTTATTTGCAAACATCAATAAAACTGTCCAAGATAATCTTCCCCCTTTTGCAGGGATTTTCAAGCACTGCTCTACAATAAATCTAATCTCCTAATTATAACAAAGTAGTTCCTCAGTGATAGAAGAGTCTTTTGTCCAGTGATGTTTTTACTAATATATTTGGTAGACTTTATATTTGAAATAAGGAGTTGGTTTCAAGAACAGCCATACTCTTCTTTGAATTATAAAATTTCACCATCGAATTCTATATCTCATTCTCCTTGCTTTTGACTTGTATTATAATGCTTAAGAAACCATACAACAGAAAAAAAGAAAAAGAAAAAAAGAGGACAATTGTTAGTCTGTTCAAGGGCTTAAGCTATCGGGTAGGCGGTAGGACCTTTAAAGTGGAGGAGGCAGTTTCAATTCACGGTGAAGCTAGCACTAGCGACTGACGATGCAAATTTCAGAGCAGCAATAAATATTTTAATTTAAGGTTTTGTAAGAGATTGGGTTAATAGGCTTGATGAATTAGTTGAGAGGTATATTGCAGTATTTATTTTCCAACTGATTAATACAAGTCAATATCAACAGCAAAATGATCATGTAATGTTCAGTCATTGTTTGTTGATTCATAACTATAAATTACAATTTATACAACAATCATATTCATGCTTCCATGGAAATAGATATATGCTCATGAATAAGAAAAAGGAAGAACAAAATCAATCATCTATTTCTTTATTTATTAATCCATATGCGAATAGAGTTAAAAATATTTTATGGATTAATTTAGATGTGAATTAATTGATAAACGTGGCGGATAGATAATAAAGTTACCTTTATGTTTATCATGATACCAATTTATAACATAGAACAATTATATCTTTATTATCACTAATACCAGCTTTTTGTTTATGAGAAAATGCCCTTAACAAACAATAGAACTACAAATTATCAATTTTGAAGAAACTTAACTACAAGCATCAAACTCGACTCATCTTCAAACAGAGCAAAATGAACATTAGCAGTGTGTGCTACTTAGCTAAATAAGCATTCAATTTACAAAGAAAAAGAAAATAACTTGAACAATATATATCATAATGGAAATATGGTAAATAATAACAAAAAAAGTAAAATCTTAAAACTGTCAACAATCTATAACTCACTAATTAAGTTCTTGATGTTCCAACGTATACAGTTGAAAACAAAAAAACAGATAATGTATAGTGACATTAAATTTATGGACTAGGCTCCCAATTTCGTTAGGCGTTAATATTCACGTGCTACAATATCTCAAAATAGATATACTACATCTAAAAGTCATGGGAAATAAGCCATATTCAATCATCCTAAAATGTAAATTTTAAGTAAAATCCGTGATACAGCAGCACTTACACTTATAGCTGAGGAAGCAATAAAACATTAGGATGTGTAGATAAGACTACAATTTGTAGTTGAAGAAAATGCCAGTTTCTAAATGCCAATAAAAATAAAGTACCTTATAGCCTAAAAAGGTAAAAATTTATCATTATTAATCCTTTTAAATTTATTTGGCAACATAAGATCAATAATAAATATAGCTACACTAAAAAATGTGACATATAATTGCAAATGCATTGCAAAATTGAATTAAACAAAATGTAGACACATAAAAATCAGGAAATAAGTTTCAAGAAATCGATGTGATGTGGCTTTAAATAGTAAACAAAGTTTGCAATAAACGTAATTTAAGATTAAAAAAATGAGAAATACCTAGCAAAGGCGGTGCTTGAACGAGGCGGTGGTGGGGCGATAACCCTAGGATGGAGATGGAGGAGGTGATAACCCTAGAACGATTATGAGGCGGATAGGGTGATAACCTAGAGGTGGGGTGGCGATCGATAACCCAGAGGCGACGGGGGCGGTAACCCTAGAACAAGAAATTTTAATTTAGGAAATAACGGTAATCATAGGTAGAAGCATAAGAAACGGGGTATGTAATAATAAAAATAAAATGACAGTCATGTCCGTGCTACTTTTACCTATTTACGAAATTACCAGGCTTATTAACGGAAATAAGCATTGTAAACATTTGCAATAGAAATATCTGTTAGAAATTAGTAACGGTAATAACCGTTACAAAGTGAAACGAAAAAAGTGTTACAAAATGGCATGTTTGGTGTAGTGTTATAGATGGGTTTCCAAGGTCAAATAGTGGTAATGAAAGTATATGGGTTATAGTGGATAAATTGACCAAGAGTGCCCATTTCATTTCAGTTAAGTCAACCAAAATGGAACCTGTTTTTTCCATGTTGTTCCTGAAGAACATAGTTAGACCGCATGGAGTTATTAGTAGTATAGTCAGTGACAGAGACGCATTGTTCACTAGTGAATTTTGGAAGAATCTACAGGAAGTAATGGGTACCAAGCTTAATACGAGTACTATGTATCACCGTCAGACAGATGGGTAGACAAAGAGAGTCAATAAGGTACTCGAAAATTTATTGAGGGCTTGTGTATTGGACTTTGGTGGATCTTGGGAAGATTACCTACATTTGGTTGAGTTTTCGTATAATAATAGTTATCGGACTAGTTAGGAATGACACCATTTGAAGCTTTATATGGAAGGCCATGCAAAGCACCAGCATATTGGTTGGAGACTGGAGATAGATTAGTCTTAGGTTCAGATTTGGTTAGAGAGGCGTTAAAGAAGATTGGGTTAATCCGAGGAAGGATGAAGGAATCTCAGTCAAGATAGAAGAGTTACGTAGATAAGTTGTGCAAGGACCTAGAATTCTTAGTTGGAGATAAGTTATTCATTAACGTATCACCTATGAAGGATGTGGCACGATTTGGGAAGTTAGGGAAATTAGCCCCAATATATGTAGGTCTATTCCAGATTATAGAGAGGATTGGAAAGCTCGCATATAGAATAGAGTTGCCGAGCAGTTTGAAAGGTGTCCACAATGTATTTCATGTGTCATCTTTGCAACTATGTGCATGATCCAGAGACTACTATTCCTCCGACATGGTTGGATGACTTAGTGGTAGAGCCTAATTTGACTTTTATTAGATAACCAATTAGGGTTGTAGCTAGAGATGAGAAAAGATTAAAGAACAAGAAAGTCAAGTTTGTGAAAGTTTAGTGGAGCGACAACAAGAAGGAATGTACTTGGGAGACAGAGGTCAAGAATAGAGACACTTATCCTGATCTGCTTTGAGGGTACGTCTATATTAGATTTATATAAATAGTTGCTAGTCGGTTAAACTAGTATAGTTGTCAGGAGTAGTTACGGATATTGCTATGTTTAGTATTTAGTCCTTACTGAATTTCGAGGACAAAATTCTTTAAGGGCAGAGCCTGTAACATCCCTAAATATTTATAATATTATTCAAAAGATCTAATTAGATAAATTAAATGGAATAATGATGATAAGGAGATTGAGAGTTGATTAAAATATTTATAGGGCCGTGCTTATTAATAATATAAATGGGCTTAAAACTGGTTTATGAGATAATTAACTTACATAAGGCCTTATTAGTAAAAATAGCAACACTTTTTATTCACGGCTATACATTTGTCTTTGTCTTTTCATGTTCACTTTATTCTCAATTCAACAACAAATGCAAGAACCTTAATAGAGCCGGCCATTAACAAAGGAGAAGAGGAATTTTAATTTGAAGCTAAGGATCAAAAGCTAAGGAGGATTAATCAACAACAAATCTCAAATTCTTTATCAAGTTTAAGGTGAATAATAATCTCCTACCATCTCTATTTTATTATATGATTATACAATTTCAGATTTATGATTTAAATTCATTTCTGTGATAAAATGAACGATGATATGCTTGCGTTATATTACGATGATTGTTTTTAATTCATAAGCATATGAATTTTATATGGCTTTATTATAAAACCGAGAACATGTGATTCCTGATTGCCTTGAAATTTTTTATGTTAAGTAAAACCTGATTTTGGAGATGTGTTTTAATTTTCAAAATTTTCCAAACTATGGAAATTTTATTATGAATTCTAATATGTTTAATTACATGATAAAATCGATTTTCTATGATTTTTGGGGATTTTTCCCAACTGATTTATTTGGGGAAGTAAATTATTTTAAAAGAAGGCTTTTTTGGAAAATGTCGATTTTTGGTTATATAGAAAGGTTTAATGTTAAAACCCTTTAATATTGGATCTGAATAAATGCGGCTGTTTTAGATGTAAAGTAATTGAATTTTTTTATAACAGCCAATCAGTGTTTTACAAATAGAAAGCTATAAAAAAAGAAGTAACTAAAAGTTGCTATAATTCAGCCTTTAAATCAGAAAAGGGTGTTTCGCCTATGTTAGTAAGTATCTTCCGAGTCCTTTGACTCTGCCCTATCTCAGCTGAAACCAACACAGTTGAAAGCACTATAGTCGAAACTAATACACATGATATCACTTAGCTGGCATGTAGTGGGTTAGAAGGAAGGTAGAAGCCATGGTCTTGAAAGGGGTAGCTTCCGATGGGGTCAAAACTATGCTTGGTTTTCAAAAGTTAAAGTCTTGCCTAGTTTTACTTAAAGCATTCGACACAGACAAAAGCTATGATTTCTAATATGTGTGAGAAATGCGAATTATGGATCTTAAGGCTAGAATAACACTAGAGGGGGTGAATAGTGTTTTATGGATTTTCTAAATCTTTTTGAAACTTATGTAATTTAATCACCAACATATGCAATTCACAGACACAGATATAATCACAGAATCAAACACAGATGCAAATACTAAATAAAAGTAGTGAAGGAAAGAACACACTAGGATTTTATACTGGTTCGGAGTTACCCTACACCAGTCCTGTACAACCGTACGGATTTCTTTTCAAAATAATCTCCCAGATTGCACCGTCGGTTTCAAGGCTACGAGGTACACCCTCCTGTATTCGAGTCCATGGAAATTCTCTTGATTTAATCAGGCTACAGGATCACCTAATTAATTTTCAGGACTGCAATCACACCCAATTGATTTCAAGGCTCAACCGCACCTTTTACTCAACAATTTGATTTACAAAAGATTCTATAACTCTGAATAGCACTTAGATCTTATGGAGAGAATGGCAGAGAATCAGACAAGAGATAATCAAGTTTAATTCACTTTGTATTTCGGCAGAGTATAGTTTGGAATTCTTTAGAATAATTGTGAATGATAAAGAGGAGAGAAAATAAACGAAATTTGGTAAAAGTTCATTTATAACTTACTGGTATTTATAGTAGATCAACAACCATATCTATTCGTGAAAGGATACAATGAATAGACACTTCTTTTGAAACTTTGAATTTTGAATTTAAGGGGCACCGTGTCAACATGGGGGGTTGAGGGATGCCGACATGCTAAAGGAAAATTTATGTTTTGATTTTCTTTATTAAAATTGGTTTCTATAATTCGTCAAAACAATTTCTTAACTCTGTAAATATATTTGAATATATTTTAAACATATAAAAGAGTTTAGAAAGTAATCTTTAATATCTTAATATATAAAGTGATTTAAAATATGAGTATATGAATATTTCAAAGCTAAATATTTAAAACAAGAGATAATTTAAAATCAAGGACAATTTTGAAATCAAAATATTAAAAATGATAAAGATAGTTTTGAGGCTAAAATATTTCAAACAAGAGAGATGTCTTTTTGAAAAGAAGGTTTTGAAAACATTTAAAATAAGAGATATATTTTTGAAAAACATTTTTATAAAATTAGTGGATATCAAAATAGGACCACTATATGTTCCACTAGATATTGTCGTGGGTTCCATCCTACTAGGATTTCATCCCTTTAACAGGCTCGAAGTTGATTCTATTCCATAAATAAATTTCGAATAAAGATGTAAGTGCTTTCAAGAAGTTTTAACATAATTCTAGACTCAATACTTATCTTGTACTTTTTAAATCTTGAACTCTTGATATCTTGATTTCTTGATACTCATGAATTTTGAATCTTGATATCTTCAATCTTTAAATTCATCAGTCTGGTATCTCTATACTGTACAGTCTAATTTTTGGTACCTACATGTTTATATCCTGCATATACATATATATCTAAACTACAATGTTAGTATTTATATTTTATAACAAGTTCTAAGGTTGTTGTCATCAAAACCATCATCTCAAGGACTAACAATATGTTTTATAATTAGCTTTCGAAGGAGGTTGTGATGTTGTATTAAAGTATTTGCTTTAGAAGGAGTACTTTTCCTTTAAATAATTGCTTTGAAAGGATAAGTTTCGTTCAGGTCGAAACCAATTCGTTAATTCCTCTTTCGACCACATTGAAGTCATCTATGTTGTCGAAGGGGTTACTTCTGTTTTATCCCAAGTTTTTTCCTGAATGCTTTCGAAGGGGTTGAGGGTTTCCAAGGTGATGGAGTCGAAAGGGGGTTTTGACTATGTCCTTCAAGGTTTTGATTTTTAAGGTTTTGCTTTCGACTAAGATGGTTCCGACACCCTTAATTTTTCCCCAAATAAATATTTGTTGGTTTCGAAATAGATACTTTCATATATAACCATTTTGATCCAAATGATTTTTAAAGAGTAAACCCAATACTTTCGAAAGGGGTACTTTTATTTGTTTCGAAGCCCTATATTTTAAAAAGTTGATTTCATATCGTCGAAAGGTATAATTGTTTTCGAAAGAGAATGTTTATTAATAGCTTCGAAAGGTATGTATACAAAGTTTTGAAAAGAGGCTTTTGCTTTCGAAGGAGGCTATCCAGAGGTTTCGAAAGAGATTTTTTTATGGTTTTAAAACATAATCCCAATCTCAATTTAAATTGGCATAAATAAAGATTTTGAAATGTTATTCACTTTGTTATTCCCATAACTGTATTTTGGGAAAAGGGTAGAATAACCAATTAGATTGACCCAGTAGTGAATATAATTAAACAGATGTTAAAATTTTAATTAATGATATTGGCAAGGGACAATAGGTTTACAATAAGCCCGTGAAAAATGTATGATATTGGCAGGGGCCAATAGGTTCATAGTCAACCCATGAAAACTATGATTTGATACTGGCAGGGCCAAGTTTGTAGTTAGCACATGAAAACTATATCTGAATTAAGATATTGGCATAGGTTCCTAGTTAGCCCATGAAAACTACGATAATGAATAAGATGTTGGAGTTACTAATGCGTACTTAGTGTTCCCCTGAAAACTAAGTAATTGGACTGATAGTCCTTAACATTTAACGGGTTAATACTAACCATAGAAGCTATAATTTAGACAGATAGTCAGAATGTATGGGAATGGGTAATCCAAAATTGATCTAATTGTTTTGAATATCATCATAATTTTTTGAAATACTATGTATTTAACCATTGTGGATGCAGGAGCACAATATATGGTTTTATAAATGTTTTAAGATACCAGTGAAGAGAAAACCCATTCCACTAAGCGGCGTGGTCTCACTAGATGTCTAAATGCTTTGAGATGGTAAATTATTATTCATACCAGGCTTTATGTCCGACTTGAAGTTTTTGTTTTCCCCTTAGAATCTCGGGTACTCGGTTTATTTTGATTAGATTGAGAGTTAAGGTTTCTAGGTGTTCTTTTAGACGAATAAAAGCTTCCAAGGACGTGCAGAAAGCGAGATTGTTATTAGAGTTCTTTTATTTCCGCTGTGTGTCTTGTTTGTAAAAGAAAATAGTTTTCTTGCCTATCTATATACTCTGATCTACCGAGGAAGCATCTTAATAAGTCGCTCTTGGCATGTTATCTGAAAGTGGTCTGTGAATTGAGATTATGTAATCAATTTGGAATATTTTGAAATGGAATATGGAATTTGTTTTGCTGTTTAATTTTTTTTCCATATTCTTGTGTTTCTATATATCAGTGTATCTAATATCGTTGTGTTTGGTCGCCAAGAATTAATAACTATGGGTGACTGCAGCATCCATAGCCGTTAGTTTTGGGCCTCCAAATAGGGGAATGCTACGTTTCGATAGGTATGGTGGCGGAACTACAAGGTCGGAACCCCTGTGCCGAAAGAGGCAGGACATGCCAAAAGCATGTAAAATTTAATTTTAACTTTAACAAGAAATACTTTTCAACTAACCTTCTATGTTTGTCAAAATCTTATTGGTTGCTAATTTTCTTTTCTAAAAGTTCTGCAAGATTTCAGAAATAAACAATTAAAATAATTTCCAAAATACCTGTAACAACCCGCATATTTGTTGATTTTATATTTAAATGTTTTATTTAAATATTTTATTGATACTCGGAATTTAGTGCGAAAAGCTACTTTTTGCATACGGTCGAATTAGGACTCGGGACCACTCCCATTGAGTTTAAAATGCCGTTTGCGACCTTTTTGAGTATAAGTTTCGATATGTTTGGAGAAAGTTGATTTTTGCTACTTTTTCACTTTGAGTTTGGGTTTGGGTTCAGCCCTATGTTTAACTTATACCCAAATCTGAGCCACTCCTCCCCATTCACCCTCACTTTCTCCTCTTTTCAGTTCTAAAAGCATCAATGGTGGGAGAGATGGGAAATTAAAACTCCAAAACCCTAGTTTTCTTTTGCAAATCAAACTCTAGCTCCAAACTAATAGAAGAACCCATTGGTAAGCTCCTCTTCTTCTTCTCCAACTCTTTCTCTCTTTGATTTCAGAAAATTCCTAAACCTAATTTGGGAAATGTTTCTCTTTTTAGCTTAGAATCAAGCTTCTTGATTTGAATTTGAAGAGTGGTTGATTCTCCTTTGCTTTCAAGCTTCTTTTTCCAATTTCTTAGGTTCAAAGGTGAGATTTTTATCTCACATCTATGCTTATATTTATCTTCGATTGTTAGGTATGAATTCCTAACACTTATTCGTGTGCATTTGCTTTTGGTTTGGAATGGTTTTGTGAATATTCCAATTTTGGTATTTTGAAAGCCAAATTCTTAAAAACCATAGCTTTGATGTTCAAATGTGTTTTTGGTGTGGCAACAAGGAGCACATAGGGCCGGGTAGTCGACTGGCATAAATCCTTAGTGCCGATGCTCGTACGGTTACAATTTGGTAGTGATTGGCCATTGTGTTCAATAGGCTAGGAACGGACTAGGAACAGGTTTGGCCGACCGAGCCCTGTGGCCGGTCGACCGACCTGCTACTATGGTGCATAGGCACCTTTCTGTCTCTGGTTCGGTCGACTGGCTACAGGGCTCAACCGACCGACCTGCTTCCCGAGAATTTTTGTGGAACAAGGTCCGGTCGACCGAGCTCTGTAGCCGGCCGACCGACCTGGTGCATTTTTGCCTATTTCGCCTAGTTGCTTGAATTTCCAACTTTAATCGATTCGTGTTGTTTCCTATTTATTGTTATCATTTATTATGCCTTTGATGACTCCTTTTTAGGGATTTTTGAATATCCACTTCGATGGATTCTTTATCGGTTTCGTTGGATTTTTATTCACATCTTCATATGTGAATTTTCGTGATTGATTGTTCCTACAATCTTCTTTGTGATTTGTCACTTTAAAAATATAAAGGTTTTCTATACTAGTAGTAAATATCAAAACTCTTCTTTCAAATGATTTCAACACTATTTTATAACAAAGCTCGTTTTCTTAAACCGATCTCCAATCTATTAGTATATACAAACTTTTACCTCACTCGTATGAGAAATCTAATTAAACGACTTAGTAAAACGAGTGGTATGAAACGCTTGCGTTTACTTCGTCAGTTAATTCTTGAACTTGTTCGATTGAATCTCTTGTGGCAATTTTCTAGTGGAGATCTACAATTTGTTCGTAAATATTTAAGTTAAGCTAGTGGTTATGGGACATGAAGCTAAGCTCATATATTTACTAGCTTACTGTAATTGACACTTCTTGATGATCATGACGATCATTTTTGTGATTTAGACTAGCAATGTGCGATGTCTCTTTGTCTGCTAGGGAGACTAAACCCCGTTTTGTGGAGTTTCGACTCCAATTGATGGGGTAGCGCCCCATGGTCTTCGGGCCGTTCATGTGTCAAAAATTAATGGCTAGCTACCATGAGATAGCATCTCGTTCGTGTGATACATATGTTGGTGAGTTTTCATGCTCCCGTTCGTATGATAGGCCTCCCCCCTATATTGTGTGATTTCTGGATTTCGTGTGTCGAATTCTGGAATTTTCTTCTTCACCTATTTTTGTGATTTCCATTGATAAGTTTTATCAATATTTGTGCATTGGTGAATTTGTGTGTCATTGACTTTTGTGATTGACATTGATATAATCGTCAATATTTATGGTTTGGTGAACGAAATAAGGAGTATGACATTTCCTTAATTCTTGTGTAGATTTTGTGATATTGATTAATCTCTTGTTGATTTTCAGTTACTTATATATATCACAGGTTGGCATTGTGATTATTATGTGTTTAGTCATATCTCTTACTCTATATCGTTTCATCTTATATTTATAGTTAGACTGATCCGTTTATTATTTTCTTCTTAAATAATACTCGGGTCAGACCGAGATGTTACAGGTGCTTCTGCTTGACTTTACATCCGAGATTACCTCCTTGACTTTTGGTTAACTACTTAGATTAGTAGTTTTTGTCGTATACATTTGAGATATAGACTCCATAATGTATACTTATTCTTTGTGTAGTTCGTGTAACTATGATTTTTTGATATTGTGGATCTTTTTAGACCACTACTCTGATGTACACTTCCTAGTGTAATATTCAAATCTATTTCCGCCTTTGTGATATGAATTGTCTGTGACTAATTTATGTTATGTTTATTTCTATATTTGTTTCTGAAGATATTATAGCCACTGTGTAGTAGTTTTGAGTTTGTGTCGGTATGTCGGATTTCCCTCTTGAAAAAGAGATGCCTGTTATACAATTTGACATATCGATGCTCGCGCAAAGCAATTACACGGATGGTCGCTCCTCAACAGCCATATTCTCCGTGCTAGTTGACAACATTCACCGTAATGTTCTTGGCTAGCGTGGGTATAGAGGTGGGGCGTCACAGCTTGGTATCAAAGCCAAACTTCGGAACAATATGGAATATTATAACAAGGATCATCGTCCTAAGTCCATCTTAGGAGTCGTACTTTAGGATTTACTTCGAGTCTTCGTACCGATTCATCCTATTTTCTTTTATGATTCCTTGTTTTATCTATCAAGATTGCTTGATATCCATTAGTGAATAATCTTCTTCTTGTCCTTCTTTCTTTCTAAAGGAAGAGAAATGTCTAGACCAGGCCGTCCCAGAGCCGTACCTTCTAGCACTCCACCCAAGATGGAGTTTTTATGACTGCTCAACAGCTTCTTGATTTAGTGACAAATGCTCAAGTAGCTGGAGCTAACCCGAAACCTACTCACCCAAAGTCGGGATTTGCACGCTTGTGCAGCGATTACACTAATTTGGGTGGGGAGCCATTCAAAGTTTCCGAAACTATTATTGAAGTACAGGCTTGGCTAAGGTCATGCGATCGAATCTTTTCTCGCATGAATCTTATTGACCTTCACGAGTTCAGGTGGCCTCTAGTATGCTCTGAGAAAGAGCATTGGACTGGTACGAACTTCTTGTTTCTGAGATTAATGAAGCGGATCTCACCTGGGAGAAATTCCGGAAACGCTTCGAGTTGAAATTTGTACTAGAAGCAGAGAAAGTGACATTGGCTCGACGATTTATAGACCTTGTTCAACGTGATTCTTCCGTGACAGATTATGTCGCCTCCTTCGAGTCGCTTTCCAAATATGGGGTTGAATACATCAACACCCCTTTAAAGAAGAACCAGAGGTTCGTCTATGGCTTAAACAAAAATCTCAAGAAGCCATTACTTCTAAAATTAGAAGTTTCTTTCGACCAACTCATTGATATCGCACTTCATCTTGAAGAGGCGGATAGGGAGAATGATGTTGAAGTGGTGGGTTCCAAACCAAACTTCAACAACAAGAAGAGGCCAAACAAATTCAAAGGCCCTTGTCCCAATAAGAAAGGGAGGCAAGCAACTCCTGTTGAAAAGACCTTTTCCCCTACTCAAGGGAAATGCTATAATTGTGGTTCGAAAGACCATTTTGCGAACAAGTGTTCAAAGCCTCGTACTTGTCGCTATTGCAAAAGCCCGGACCATTTTATGCATGTATGTCCCAAACTTCAAAATAGGAAGGAGGGAAAGCTTAACGTTGCGCAAGCCCCTGGCAACACATCTCGTGGTCAAGGTATATCTCATTCTATCCTTGATGGAATTATTTTATTTCGTGATCATCCTATTCGAGTTCTTTTTGATACGGGTGCGTCCCATTCTTTTATATCAAAAGAACTTGTCGATACTTTTTCTTTGGATGTTTTGTGTTTAATGACTTCTTTGAGAATTGCGAATCCGGTTGGTGGATCCGCGACAATCAGTTTATTGTGTAAAGATGTCGAGATTATTTTGTGTGATTTTTCTTTCCAAGCCGATTTGCATGTCATGCGTTATTTAGGCTTTGGAATGATTTTGGGAATGGATTGGCTTAACCATTATGAAGCTCATATCCTATGTCCTGAGCTGACTATTCATCTTCGACATCCTCAATCTGTTAAGCAGATTTCTATTATCTTAAAGATTCAGATTCCAGCTTGGTTGCATCTTTATATTTTTTTAATCCTCGTGATGACGACGATGATGATGAGGGAGATATTATTTCTCTTATTCACGTCGTTCATGAATTTTTCGACATATTCGAGCCCGTTTTAGAATTACCACCTAAGCGAGCAATTGAGTTTAGAATTAATCTCATTCCTGGAGCTCGACCTATCACTCGCCCTCCTTATCGTTTGTCCAATAAAGAAAACGAGGAGATGCGTAAACAATTATCCGAATTGGAGACGAAGCAGTTTATTCGCTCTAGTTCCTCGCCTTGGGGAGCTTCGGCTATTTTTGTGAAGAAATCCGATGGAACACTTAGGCTTTGCGTTGACTACCGCAAGCTTAATGATCTTACTATCAAAAATAAATATCCTTTACCTCGGATTGATGATCTATTCGATCAACTTAGTGGTGCTAGAGTCTTTTCAAAATTAGACTTGGCTACTGGATTTCATCAACTTCGTATTGCAGAGGATAGCATTCCTTTGACATCGTTCCGTACTCGTTATAGATCTTATGAATGGCTTGTTATGCCATTTGGTCTAACGAATGCTCCGGCTTATTTCGTTGACCTTATGAATAGAGTTTTCAAAGACTTCCTCGACCGGTTTGTTCTCATCTTTATTGATGATATTCTTGTGTATTCAAAAATTGAGGAGGAACATGAGATGCATCTTCGGATTGTGTTGGAAACTCTTAGGAGTAATCGTTTAAGAGAAAAAAATTTCTAAATGCCATTTTTGGCAATCTCGTGTGAAGTTTCTCGGTCATATTATTTCCGAATCCGGAATTTCCATGGATCCTTCAAAGATTGAAGCGATTCAAGATTGGAAGAGACCGGGAAGTGTGACAGAGGTTCGTAGTTTTCTCGGATTGGCGGGCTATTACCACCGTTTTATCAAAGACTTTTCTAAGATTGCCGTGCCTCTCACTAGCTTAATGAAGAAAGGTGTTAAATACATTTGGTCGGACAAATGTGAGACTTCTTTTCAGAAATTAAAAGAACTCCTTTCTGATGCTCCTATTCTTGTTATTCCCGAGGGGAATCAGGATTTCGTTGTTTATACCGATGCTATTCGCGTTGGTTTGGGTGTCGTTCTTATGCAAAGAGAACGTGTTATTGCTTATGCTTCTAGGCAATTGAAGCCTGCTGAGACTAGATATGCCACTCATGATTTAGAGCTCGCGGCTATTGTTTTTGCTCTTCGGATTTGGCGTCATTATCTTTTAGGCGAGAAATTTTTTCTTTATACCGATCATAAATCCTTGAAGTATTTATTCTCTCAAAAGGAAATTAATTTGCGTCAACAACATTGGCTCGAATTTCTTGCACCATATAATCTTGATATTCTTTATACTCCCGGTAAGGGTAATCGTGTCGCCGATGCTCTTAGCCGTAAACAACAAGCTGTTGTTTCTATGATGATATCCGAATGGAACGATCTCGAGATCTTATCCACTTGTGAGATTCGAGACCGCGTATCCGATTTATGCTTATCATTTGTTTTATGTAGCCTTGAGGCCCATCCTTCTCTTTTAGACCGCATTTTTGAAGCTCAAAGGCTAGATCTTGAATTGGCTCTTCTTGGCCAAAATATTAAGGATAAAATTGATATTGAAGGTTTGAAAAACTTTAATATCGATTCTCGTGGCGACATTCGGAAATTTGGTAGACTTATCGTACCAAATATTAGTGATCTTCGTAATGATATTTTAGAAGATTCCCATTGCTCCAAATTTACCATTCATCCCGGTAGTAGTAAAATGTATGCGGATATGAAGCGACTTTATTATTGGGAGGGAATGAAACTTGACATCGCTAACTTCGTTAAGCGTTGCATGACTTGCCAACTCGTTAAGGCCGAGCATCAAAGGCCCAGTGGGTTATTGCAACCTTTAGAAATTCCAATTTGGAAGTAGGACCAAATTTCCATGGATTTTATAGATGGCTTTCCCTGTTCTCGTTCGGGTCATGATAGCTTATGGGTGATTGTTGATAGGCTTACTAAATCCGCCCATTTTATTCCCGTTCGGTCTAACCGAACCGTACCTCTTTTGGCCAAACTTTTTATTAAAGAAATTGTTAAATTGCATGGAGTTCCTACTTCTATAGTTAGTGATCATGATCCATTGTTTACTAGTGGATTTTGGAAGAGTCTTCAAAAAGCTTTGGGAACGAAGCTTAATTTTAGCACCGCTTATCACCCCCAGTCCGATGGACAAACCGAGCGTGTGAATCAAACTCTTGAAGATCTTCTTCGTGCTTGTGTGCTTGATTTCGGTGGAAGTTGGGAAGATCATATTTCACTTGTTGAATTCTCCTATAATAATATCTTCCAATCTAGTATTGGTATGGCACCTTTCGAGGCACTTTATGGAAGGCCATGCCGATCTCCTTCTTGTTGGCTTGAGGCCGGTGAGAACCTGGTTTTAGGTCCAGACTTTATTCGTGATTCCACAGAAAAGATTGAACTTATTTGACATAGGATGAAAGAAGCCCAGAGTAGACAAAAATCCTATGCCGATAACTGGAGGAGGAAGTTAGAATTTTCTGTGGGAGATCTTGTGTTCATTCGTGTTTCACCTATGAAGGGTGTTGTATGTTTCAGTCGATCGAGAAAGTTGGCGCCTCGATATATTGGGCCATTTCCTATCACTGAACGTATTGGTTCCATGGCTTATCGCCTTTTATTACCGGCTCAATTTTCTGCTATCCATGACGTGTTTCACGTTTCTCAACTTCGGAAGTGTCTTCGAGATTCCGATTCTATTCTTGAGCCCGGTGTTGTGGAAGAAATTGAAGTTTTGCCTAATTTAACTTATGAGCAGCATCCTATTCGAATTATTGCTTCGGAGGTCAAACGTCTTCGAAATAAAGATGTTCCGCTTGTGAAAGTTCAATGGTCTTCAAATCCTAAGGATTGTTCTTGGGAGTCTAGAGAGTTCATCGAGCGATCACATCCGGACTTACTTTCCTGTGCTCTTTAAGGCGAACCTTTTATTTCAAACTTCTTTTGTGTTGAATATGCTTTTATGGTTGTTACTATATGTCTTCTTCTTAAATATTGCGAGGACGCAATTTCTTTAAGGAGGGGAGTCTGTAACAACCCGCATATTTGTTGATTTTATATTTAAATGTTTTATTTAAATATTTTATTGATACTCAGAATTTAGTCCGAAAAGCTACTTTTTGCATACGGTCGAATTAGGACTCAAGACCACTCCCATTGAGTTTAAAATGCCGTTTGCGACCTTTTTGAGTATAAGCTTCGATATGTTTGGAGAAAATTGATTTTTGCTACTTTTTCACTTTGGGTTTGGGTTTGGGTCCAGCCCTATGTTTAACTTATACCCAAATCTCAGCCACTCCTCCCCATTCACCCTCACTTTCTCCTCTTTTCAGTTCTAAAAGCATCAATGGTGGGAGAGATGGGAAATTAAAACTCCAAAACCCTAGTTTTCATTTGCAAATCAAACTCTAGCTCCAAACTAGTAGAAGAACCCATTGGTAAGCTCCTCTTCTTCTTCTCCAACTCTTTCTCCCTTTGATTTCAGAAAATTCCTAAACCTAATTTGGGAAATGTTTCTCTTTTTAGCTTAGAATCAAGCTTCTTGAGTTGAATTTGAAGAGTGGTTGATTCTCCTTTGCTTTCAAGCTTCTTTTTCCAATTGCATGGGTTCAAAGGTGAGATTTTTATCTCACATCTATGCTTATATTTATCTTCCATTGTTAGGTATGAATTCCTAACACTTATTCGTGTGCATTTTCTTTTGGTTTGGAATGGTTTTGTGAATATTCCAATTTTGGTATTTTGAAAGCCAAATTCTTAAAAACCATAGCTTTGATGTTCAAATGTGTTTTTGGTGTGGCAACAAGGAGCTCATAGGGCCGGTTAGTCGATTGGCATAAATCCTTAGTGCCGATGCTCGTACAGTTGCAATTTGGTAGTGATTGGCCATTGTTTTCAATGGGCTAGGAAGGGACTGGGAACAGGTTCGGCCGACCGAGTCATGTGGCCGGTCGACCGACCTGCTACTATGGTGCATAGGCACCTTTCTGTCTCTGGTCCGGTCGACTGGCTACAGGGTCAGCCGACCGACCTGCTTCCCGAGAATTTTTGTAGAACAGGGTCCGGTCGACCGAGCTCTGTAGCCGGCCGACCGAACAGGTGCATTTTTGCCTATTTCGCCTAGTTGCTTGAATTTCCAACTTTAATCGATTCGTGTTGTTTCCTATTTGTTGTTATCATTTATTATGACTTTGATGATTCCTTTTTAGGGATTTTTGAATATCCACTTCGATGGATTCTTTATCGGTTTCGTTGGATTTTTATGCACATCTTCATATGTGAATTTTCGTGATTGATTGTTCCTACAATCTTCTTTGTTATTTGTCACTTTAAAAATATAAAGGTTTTCTATACTAGTAGTAAATATCAAAACTCTTCTTTCAAATGATTTCAACACTATTTTATAACAAAGCTCGTTTTCTTAAACAGATTTCCAATCTATTAGTATATACAAACTTTTACCTCACTCGTATGAGAAATCTAATTAAACGACTTAGTAAAACGAGTGGTATGAAACACTTGCGTTTACTTCGTTGGTTAATTCTTGGACTTGTTCGATTGAATCTCTTGTGACAATTTTCTAGTGGAGATCTACAATTTGTTCGTAAATATTTAAGTTAAGCTAGTGGTTATGGGACATGAAGCTAAGCTCATATATTTACTAGCTTACTGTAATTGATACTTCTTGATGATCATGACGATCATTTTTGTGATTTAGACTAGCAATGTGCGATGTCTCTTTGTCTGCGAGGGAGACTAAACCCCGTTTTGTGGAGTTTCGACTCCAATTGATGGGGTAGCGCCCCATGGTCTTCGGGCCGTTCGTGTGTCAAAAATTAATGGCTAGCTACCATGAGATAGCGTCTCGTTCGTGTGATACATATGTTAGTGAGTTTTCATGCTCCCGTTCGTGTGATAGGCCTCCCCCTATTTTGTGTGATTTCTGGATTTCGTGTGTCGAATTTTGGAATTTTCTTCTTCACCTATTTTTGTGATTTCCATTGATAAGTTTTATCAATATTTATGCATTGGTGAATTTGTGTGTCATTGACTTTTGTGATTGACATTGATATAATCGTCAATATTTATGGTTTGGTGAACGAAATAAGGAGTATGACATTACCTTGATTCTTTTGTAGATTTTGTGATATTATTAATCTCTTGTTGATTTTCAATTACTTATATATATCACAGCTTGGCATTGTGATTATTATGTGTTTAGTTATATCTCTTACTCTATATCGTTTCATCTGATATTTATAGTTAGACTGATCCGTTTATTATTTTCTTCTTAAATAATACTCGGGTCAGACCGAGATGTTACAGGTGCTTCTGCTTGACTTTACATCCGAGATTACCTCCTTGACTTTTGATTAACTACTTAGATTAGTAGTTTTTGTTGTATATAGTTGAGATATAGACTCCATAACGTATACTTATTCTTTGTGTAGTTCGTGTAACTATGATTTTGTGATATTGTGGATCTTTTTAGACCACTACTCTGATGTACACTTCCTAGTGTAATGTTCATATCTATTTCTGCCTTTGTGATATGAATTGTCTGTGACTGATTTATGTTATGTTTATTTCTATATTTGTTTCTGAAGATATTATAGCCACTGTGTAGTAGTTTTGAGTTTGTGTCGGTATGTCGGATTTCCCTCTTGAAAAAGAGATGCCTGTTATAGTATCTGACATATCGATGCTCGCGCAAAGCAATTACACAGATGGTCGCTCCTCAACAGCCTTATTCTCCGTGCTAGTTGACAGCATTCACCGTAATGTTCTTGGCTAGCGTGGGTATAGAGGTGGGGCGTCACAATACCCATCCCCTTTTATAAATATATAAAACATTTAAGTTCCATACCTTAAGTAACTTTATATATCTATTAAAACACTTAGGAAAATTCTACAAAAATTCCAAAAAATCATTTTTAATATGTTTTCTAAAATTTATTAATTTAAGACCCAAAATTTATTTTACTTTGCCGTAAATAATTTAAACCAAAATAAACATTTTCTTCACTGGAAAATTAATATAAATTCCACATTAATTCATAAAATTATGAAAATTGTAAGTCATCTCTAAAATATCTTTTCTGATCTAAATCTAAAATCGCAAGGCATTAGGATGTCATTTTATAGGGTTTTTACATCAAAACATGTCACAAAATCTATATGAATAAGCATAAATCATCAACAAACATATATAAACATTTAATCATTCAAAAACATGGCATAATCATGTAAAACACTTTGGATTGGACTTAAAACCCAAAACAATTAGAAAAATGTGATGTAGTCATTACTCATCTTAGTTTTGAGATTAAGGAGTTTGAGATTTGAATGGATTTGATTTGATTTTTTGCTTCTTCCATAGCTTTCTTCCTCTTGTTCTTTAAAAAGGTGGTCGGCCTCTACTTTGATAATTTTAGCAAATGAAATGAACATGTATTGTGAATTCCTAAGGGTTTAGAGCATAAGAATATCATTTTTCCTATTTTGCCCTTTCCTATTACCCTAATTATTTTATCCTATTCATTTATTTATATGGCACGGCTACCCCTAATTATAAATCAAATCTCAGTCCCCCAATCATCACATTATTTTATTTAATTAGCTAATTAAATGTCCTAAATAATGTTACTAAAATTTAGGATCGTTAGAGACTCCTCTCCTTAAGGAATTTCGTCCTTAAAATTATGATAAGGTACACAACAAATCAATCAAAAGGTAAAACATACCATCAAAAAAATTAAGATAAGCATCTCTAATCCTGCCCTCAGTCTCCCAAGTACAGTCTCTTTTATCATCGCTCCACTGGATTTTCACTAATCTGACTATCTTGTTCCTTAGCCTCTTCTCTTCTCTTGCGACTATACGAGTCAGCCTTCTAACTACGGTCAAGTCCAACTTTACTACTAAATCATCTAACATAGTCTGTGCAATAATAGTCTTCGGGTCTCTAATACACTTTCTTAGATGAGAAACATGTGAAACATCATGGACTCCTTCCAAGTTGCTCGGTAACTCTACTCTATACGCTAGTTTCCTGATCCTCTCAACAATAGGAAAAGGTCCTACAAATCTTGGTGCTAACTTTCCTAATTTCACGAATCGAATCACACCCTTCATTGGTGACACCATAATAAAAACATGATTTCCAACTGAGAACTCTATATCTTTCCTTCTTCTCTCTGCATAACTCTTCCACCTAGACCGAGCCTCCTTTATTCAAGCTCGAATCAACTCAATCTTCTCTGTAGCTTCTCTCACAAAATCTGGACAAAGAACCAACCTGCAACATCACTAATTTCTGACAACATTATTCATAATTTTTAATTAGACAAATTAAATAGAATAACGATGATAAGGTTATTGATATTTGAATAAATCATATATAGGGCCATGCTTAATACTAAAGTAAATGCACTTTAAATTGGTTTACAGGCTAATTAATTTACACATGGGCATATTAGTAAATAACCACTTCATTATACATGGCTTTACTCCTTTGTAATTGCCCATTCATGTTTCATTTCGTATTTTCACAAACGCAAATCATAAACTTAAAAATAGAGCCGGCCATTAACAAGGAGGAAAAGAGGAAGAATTCAATTTAGGGCTAAAGATCAAAGCTACGAAGGATTAATCAACAATAAATCTCAAATTCCTTATCATATCTAAGGTGAATAATAATTTTATACTATCTCTATTTTATTCCATGATTATATATTTTCAGATTTATGATTAAATTCATTTTTTTGATTATATGGATGATGATATGCTTAAGCAATATTATGTTTGATTTATTTTAATTCATTTACAAATGAATTTGCACGGTTTTGAGGTAAAACTGAGAGTTTATGATTTTAGAATGCCATGAAAAAATTTCATGATAAGTAAAACATAGGTTTGGAGAAGGGTTTTAATTTTCAAAATTTTTTGAGCTTTAGAAAATTTATTATGAAGTTCTAAAGGAAAATATGATATAATTGGGTTTAAAATTTATTTTGAATATTTCAGGACGAAATTGGATCTAAAATTTTAATATGTTCGATTACATGATAAAATTTAATTTTTTTGATTTTTGGGGATTTTTCCTAATTTATTTACCAAAGAAAATAAATTATTTTAAAAGAGGGACTTTTCTGCAATTGTTGGTTTTGTAAATGGATGGGCTTAAACTTTATATTTCTTTGATTTAGATCTGGTAAAATGCTGTAGTTTTTAATTATAAAGTACTTGAAATGTTATAAGGCAACCAATCAAAGGTTTACAAATAGGTAAGAAGTTATAAAGTAACTACTAAAAGTAGCTAAATTTCAGCCTTTAATTTAGAAAAAGGTGGTTCCGCCTCAAATAGAAGTACCTTTCGACTCCATTGACTCCGCACCATCCCAATCGAAACCCACATCTCGCATATTCGAAACCAATATACAAGGTATCACTTAGATGGTACGTAGTGGATTGGAATAAAAGGCGGAAGCCGTGGTGTCGAAAGGATTACTTCCGATGGGGTCGAAACCTTGTTTTGTTTTCAAAAGTTAAGTTCTTGCCTTATTTACTTAAAGCTTCGACATAGTTGAAACATATGCTTTTAAAAGGGTTTTATAAATAGCTTTCGAAGAAGGTTTCCATAGTATGTTAAAGTATTGCTTTCGAAGTGGTATCTTTATTTTTAAATAAGTGCTTTTGAAAGAAGAGGTTCCGACCAAATCGAAACCTAAATGCTATTTAACCTTCCAAGTGTATTAAAGCCATCAATGCCTTCGAAAGGTTATCTCTATTTTACCTAAGCTGAGCCACTTCCTAAATGCTTTCGAAAGGGGTTGACGGTTTCGAAGCCAATGGAGTCGAAAGGGGGTTTCAACTCTATCCTTCAAAGTTTTAATTTAAAAGGTTATTCTGGACTAGATGGTTCTAACACCCTCAACTTTTCAAACAATTTTATAAGGGTTTCGAAAGAGATACTTTTGTATATAACCATTTTGACCCAAATGATGTTTTAAAAAGAGCAAACCCAATGCTTATGAAAGGGACATTTTCATTTTCTTCGAAGCTATGTTTTAAAGGACATTTCAATACTATCGAAAGATATTTTTGTGGTGTTTTGAAAGAGGTTTTCCTTGCTTGTGAAGGAGGTTATCCAGAGGTTTCGAAAGAGATGTTTTAAGTTCTCTAAAATATACAAGCCAATCTCAATTTAAAGAAAAAACCATGGCATAAGTAAATGAAGAGTTTTGAAATAAAGTTTTTAAAGAAGATTTCCTTGATTTATAGGTTAAAGGTCTTAACAAGGATTTATATAAGAATAATTTCAAGGATATTACCATAGATGTTGGTATTATTTTGTTGTTATGATTACTTCTTTATATATTTATTTACGTTGTAATTGAACCATAACGGTACCTTGGGGAAGGGCAGAATAACCAGTTAGGTTGACCCAATAGATATAACATAAGAAATGTTGAAATCTTAATTAACGATATTGTCAGGGGCCAATAAGTTTACAGTAAGACCATGAAAACTATATAAAACTAAAGATATTGGCAAGGGCTAATAGGTTCATAATTAGCCCATGAAAACTATGATTTGATATTGCTAGGGGCCAATAGGTTTATAGTTAGCCCATGAAAACTATATTTGGATTAAGATATTGAAAGATAGTCAATAAATTCTTAGTTAGCCCATGAAAACTAGGATAAGAGAAAAGATATTGGAGTTACCAATAGGTTCTTAATAATCCCGTGAAAACTATGAAATTAGACAGATAGTCCATAAATATTTAATAGGTTAATAGTGGCCATAGAAACTATAATTGAGTCAGATAGTCAGAATGAATGGGGTTAGGTAATCCAGATTTGATTTACTTGTTTTGCATATCATCCTAATGTTTTGAAAAAATGTGTTTTAACCACTATGGATGCAAGAGCATAGTACATGGTTTTATAAATGTTTTAGGATACCAGTGAGGGGAAAACCCGTTCCGCTAAGCGGCGTGGTCTCACTAGATTTCTGGTAACATTACTTAGATCGGTTGAATAAAATAAAATAATATGTTTATTAGGGGGAGGTAGATTTGATTTTAATTAAGGGTAGTCATGTCATTTAAAACAAATGAAGTAAAGAAGAACTTAAAATGAAATAAAGGTGGGTTAAAATAGGAAAGAGGTCATTCCTGTATCTTTAATCATAGCCATGTATAATTTACACGTTCATTTTCATTTCAATTTTTTATAAAACAAGGTCGGCCACCATTAACAAGGAAAGGGGAAAAATAATTTAGAAAAGCTAAAGGAAAGGCTAAATTCAAATCAAGTTCATCCAAATATTAAGCTCCTTTATTCTCTATAGCTAAGGTGAATAATGTTTAATCCCAAAATTTATTGGTTTTGGTTTTAAGATTAAATCCGAATATTTTGCAAATATTTGCCATGTTTTTGAATGATAGAATTAATATATATATATATATATATATATATATATATATATATATATAGACACACACACCTATTGATGGTTTATGAATGTTCATATAGACTTTATGACATGTTTTGAGATGAAAATCCTACTAAATAACATCTTATTGCCTTGTGAATTTTTATGAAGATCTAAAAAGATATTTTAGAGATGGGTTTCAATTTTCATATTTTTCTAAATTTTTATGGATCTAATATTAAAGAAAATGGTATTTTGGATCATAAATTATTTATGGGAAATAAATAATTATTTGGATCTGAGATTTTATATGTTAGAGAACATATATAATTTGATTATCTAGAATTTTTCCGCATTTTTCTAAGATTTTTGATGAATACATAAAATTATTTAAGGTATATGACTTAAATGTTTTATATAACTAAAGAGGAGAAGAGTTTTTTACAAAAACATTTAAATTGTTAAATATAGAAAGATTGCAGCATTTTTGAAAAGAAAAATCTGACAACCAGTGATTTTAGACAAACAAGGCAGGTTAGGTATAAAAGAATAGTTTTAAGGTACAAATAAACAGACTTTTTACTGTTTCATCTCCTTCGGCACCAGGCTCCGCCTTCATCCCTCCCCTTTCGACACTGTCAAAACTAATGCTCATGGTATCAGGTAATTGGTACGTAGTGAATTGGAAGAGGGCGAAAGGTATAGGATCGAAACTATGGGGTTCCAAAAAAGGTGAAGCATTGTTTTGGTTTAAAGGAAAGTACATCTGCTTACTTTCGACTAAGTTGCTTTCGACTTAGCTAGGTTTCGACTAAGTCAAATGGTTTGAAAATGATGATTTCGATTGGGTTGCTTCCTTGTTTTAAATGATTAATTTCAACATAGTCGAAACCTATAGCTGTCGCTTCCTACCTTTTGATTTAGTTGGTTTCAAAGAGATTGTTTTATTTTCCAAAATTTGGCCGCCTCTCCAATGTTTTCGAAAGGATTATTTCGACACCATCACTTCTTTGTTTAAGAAACAGTTTCGAAGTAGATGCTTTCGACTCTGTTGGTTTTCTGATCCTTTTACCCTACTTGAAGGCATAATCCAAATGTTTTCGGTCGAAACGTTTTAAAATGGGGTTTCGAAGTAGTTAACTTTGAATGGTTTCAAAAGGTTTCCACACGTTTTAGATTGAACTCAAAATGCTTTCAAAAGAGTTGAGATTTGATGCTTTCGAAAGGTTTTTATAAATGGTTTCGAAAGGGGTGGTTCCCCAGGGTTTCGACATGGATGAAAAGGAAGGGTTTTCCTATGTTTTTGAAAGGCAACGTTTTAAAGGTTTTGAAGTAGGATGTCTGATATTTTGAAGCTTTTAGAGAAAAGAAAGGAAAGGTTATTCCAATGTTTTCAAAAGGGTCTTTCAATGGTTTCGAAGGAGTTATCTTCAATGGTTTAAAAAAGGGTTGTTTAAAGGTTTTAAACAAAGGTTTAAACACAGGTTTAAAATATGATGAATAGGTAGAATAGCCTAAGTATTTTTATTTTATAATGGAATTTAACTTATTTTAAAAGGATAGGCAATCTGTGCTGAATATCGTCAATACTATTTTGAGTAAAGTATATATAACATGAAAAAATAGCTTAGAGTAAAGCTAAAGATATATTTTCCTTGTATATGTATGATTTGACAGACGAAATCATTTTAAAAAGGTTTTCAAGGAAAATTTAAAGGGTTGTCAACACAAAGAAATTTTGAACAATCGGTCCATTTAAATTCAGACAGTTAATCCTTTTTGAGGGCAGTCGGCCTAGAGGACAGTTAGGACAGGCAGTCAGTCCAATTTATAAATAGACAGTTCATTTGTTAGCATAACCGAGCTTGCTACTTTTTGAGGACAGATAGTCCACCTTTTACCTATTTTGGACATATAGTCTCTTTATTAGCATAAAGGATATTGCTATTTTGGTATAATCAGTTTTATGACTGTTAGTCCACTTGAGGGAATTCAACCCAAATTTCGGATAGTTGGTCCATTTATTCCTATTTTTAGCATAATGGATCTTGTTATATTATTATTATAATCAGTTTGATTAAGCGGTTTGGTTGGAGGAAAGGATTTGCAAAATATATGTTTTGAAAAAGGATATTAGTGAGCGGAAACTCGTTTCGCTAAGCGGCGTAGTCTCACTCAATATTAACAAATCGATATTTAACAGAATTATTCATAGGCTTTATGTTTGACTCGAAGTTTTTGTTTCCCCTTAAACTCTCGGATGCTCAAAATTTATCTGAGTAGGCTGAGGGTTTAGGTTTTTAGGTTTCAAAGTTTTGGCTAATACAGCTTCAGGAGACGAGCAGGTGGCTAACGGATAGCTATTTTAGGAATTCATTTGTTTTGTTTCCGCTCTGTATTACGTCAAATATGACTATATTTCTTTGATCATCCAAGGAGGCATCGTCCTATGTCTCTCTTGGCGTATTATTGTAAATTATATTTGATCATTGCCTGCGATGCATTTGGGGATTTTGTAACTTGGATATGAATTGGCTTGAAATGTAACCATACAATTATTTTTTGGAAATCTTTGATTTTGTCATATTCAAGTGCTTCTGATATTATGGTTACCACTAATATTACCGTATTTCATCACCAGAAGTTGGCATTATGGATGACTGGAACATCTATAGCGCTTAGCTTTTAACCTCTAGGTACGAAATGTTACAACTTGGTATCATCGCATAGGCTTATGAAAGATTTTAACTAAAAATGGTTTTGAAAACAAAATCTAAAGAAATTGGAGAAAGATTACGGTACAAGATAACATTAGTAACGTACTTGTATCTGTTATATATAAGTATACACCTTATCTCTTGTCTCCTATCTTTGATTAGGTTATCTTTCTGTATCTCATAAGGTCTGAATACAAATATGGATGGAAGAAGAGGAAGAATTAACCCAGGAGGGAAAGGCACTAACGGGAATGACGAGCCTAATGCGAGGAGAGTCAAGGTCAGGTACAAGCAGAGAATGTGGGTGCTGAGGTCCCACGGGTCAGAATGGAAGCTATGTATCAGGTTTTCAGAAATATGATACAAGCGGAAGTTAGAGTCGGAGTGTTAGGAGGAAATGCTGAAGGAGCAGGGGTTCCGAAAGTTTCAACAATTAACCATTTTGCTAAGCTGAGCAGAGATTACGTTAAGCTTAGAAGAAAACTGTTTATGGCAACGAAGGACGCCATTGAGGTGGAGAACTGGTTATTGCACTGCGAAAGGATTTGCATATTTGGGGCCCAATGACGAGCAGGAGAGGAGGTTGGCTTCTAGACAGCTTCAGGGTGCTGCTTTGCACTGGTGGAATAGTGTGATTGTGACAGTGGATGAGTGTAACATTCCTGAAATATTAGCCAAAATAATTCAATAATTAAATTAATTTTGAATTTAAACTGTGGATTTAGTTGTGAATTAATTTGAGATTTCCAAAATAAACTTAATTTTTTAGATTATAAATAGAAATTTGGTTTATGGATAATTGTATTAGAGATAAATATGCACTATAATTTGAATAAATATGTATATAGATTGAAAGTTAAAATTTTAAATAAGATTTTTGATTTTGAAAAATTCAAAATGTATATATTTATAAAATTGGATTTTAAAACCACATAATTTTATACTAGTAGAAATTTGGTAATATTTATTTTGAAAATTTATATGAATGTAAATTGTGTTAATATAAATTTTTAAATAAGTATATAAACATTATAAAAAGAAAAAAATTTAATTAAATGTAAGAGAATAATTGGAATAAAATTTTGTTTTGGAAATATAAATAAAAATTAGTTTTAAATCATTTGTTTCTTTAAATTGGTATAAGTTGAAATAACAAACAAAAAATGTATATATGTAAATATTGGCTAAGAAACAAAATTCTTTCAACATTGTATATATGTATATGCTAACAAATAAAAGGTAAATTCATTTATAAAATAAATGTGATATAAAATAAAATAAAATAAACATTCTTTTGTCTTTAAAAAATTTAAAAACAAACATATGCATACATGCACATGGGTTTGGAGTAAAGAGATTAGCAAAAATCTAGAGTTATGATGATTTCTTACAAATGGCATTCAATGTAATTGTTTAAATAAAATATTAAAATTAAAAAAATTACAACAACTCTTCATTTCCCCATATGCAATCATATTAAACATCTCAGCAAATCTGAACAAATAAGTAAAAAGAGATTTTGCATTTCAAATCTCAACAAAGAAAGTTCAGAAAAAAAAGAGGAAAACTGCAAATCTCTTCAATTCATTTCAAGCTAAAAATCTGAAGTGTTATCAAACTATAGTGATACCTTCATCTCAGGTAAGTTTTTAACATCAAAAGTAATAAATTTTTGGTTTCAAAATCAAGTTTTAACACAAACAAATTTCAAAACTGCAGTTTAAAATCAGCTACTGCATCAAAATAATCAAGAAAGGAAAAAATTGCTTCAGCCTGGGAAGCAAGTGCAGGGTTTCTGAAAGTAAATAAAGAGAAAAAGGGGAAAGTTCTCTGTCATCCAAAACTATAAAAGCTTCAGAAAAAAAAAATTTAAAGGAAAGAAAGGAAAAAATGTACATGCTCAAATTCATTCCTCTGTTCCTGTTCTCTGTCTTTCTTCATCAAACCCATCAAGGTGAGCAAACTCATTTATCTACCTATATGTTCTGATTTTATGGTTGACTCTTGAAGTATGATGGTTTTGATGATTGCATGTTTGAATTTATACATCTTTATGGGTGTAAATGTATGAGTATGTATCAATGCATATCCCTGTTATGAGTCAGAGTACATCTTCTCTGTGCAACAAAATCTGTGAGTAACTTATCCTTTAAAAAAATTAAGTAGGTGAAAGTTGTTGCATGCTTTTATTTAGAAATGACTTAACATTTGAATTTGTTGTTTATATGTGTATATAGGATACATTCTGTTATGTTCTGGCTATCTACAATATAGGTTCTAGTTGATAGAAAAATCCTTTCCTTTTGATTGTTTGCTGTTATGTTTAATCTGTGAATGAAACTTGCTTATATCAAATATAGTAAGCATTAAACAAAATTATATAAGTTAAAATCAAATTTTGTTTTACTTGATAATAATATAACAGAGTAAAGATTTATATCAAGTGAAAATTAAATTATAGGAATTCATGTTTTAAGTTAGTATATTAAATCATCAAACAAAATAGAATTTTTAAAAGTAAAATTACAGTTCTTATTGCTTTAACCAGAAAGCAATTCAAACTCTACTGTATTTTTTATTTGAACAAGATCAGTTGATTCTTGTATTTGAATTGGATGAATTTGTTTCTGGTGATAGTTTATCTATCACCAATCACAAGAAAACTATTGAATTGATTTGCAATTCAAAATTGAGATTGAAATTTGGAAATTACTGTGATGAACCCTAGTTTATTTGGGTTACAGTTTTGGGTCGATTGTGTACTCCTCATTGAATCGAGTTCAAAGCTATTTTGGGAATTGATGGTTGGTGTAGTGATGAAGCTAGTGCCGGAGTTTGGGTGTTGATGTTGGTCGGAGTTGAGAGAAATTGGAGTTGACAGGTTTTAGGTGATATTGGTGAAGGCTGTTTCAGGTTTCAGGGGTATTGGAATTGCAGTGTTTTGACTCGGGTTGATCTCGGGATTTTTGGGAAATGACTCGAAGCAATGAGGCTACTGACCCGAAGTAAAATAGAGGAGTACAGGGTGTATGTGTTCAGGGTGTAATCAACAGACCTGTTCTGTTTTTTTTTAAGAATCAAGTTTAAATTAAATTTAGAAATTTGAACTTAGGATTAAACTTGAATCTAAAATGAATTCAAATTTGTTTGAATTCTTATTTTATAATTGTTTAAATGCAGAAATTCAAATTTTGGTTTGGAATTAAAATAAAGAGAAAGGGGGAATAGGAAGCCTGTTTCAGGGTTTATAAAATTTTGAACTTAGAATCAAACTTGAGTCTGAAGATGAATTCAAACTCGAATTCTGATTTTGAAAGACTTGAATGCAGGAATTCAAATTTGGTTTAAAAAAGAAAAGAAAAAAAAAAGAAACTGTTTCCAGTTTTGTAAAGTTTGAACTTAATGCAAACTAAAATTGAGACTTAAGATTTTGAAACTGAATTTAAGCATGAAATCAAATAAGTTTCAATTCTGTTTCTTTGAAATAATTTAAATTCAGTAAATTTTCAATGTTTAAGTTTTAAATAAAACAAAACTGTTTTCTGTTTTAAATATAAAGGTAAATTCAAATTTTATAGGTGTGGGTTTAAAACTGAGATTTAGTTTGAATTTGAATATGAATTCAAATTTTGATTTTCTGAAATTTGAAACCATTTAAGTTTTAAATTCAAATTTGATTTTAAACTCTCAAGTATAAAATGCATTGTTGTTTTGCATTTGAAGTAAAAGGTTAAGTATTTAATTTAGGAATTCAAGTGAATTCAAAACTGAGTTTTAAATCTGAATTTAAATTTTAAACTTTAGTTTTTAAAATAAGGATTTAAATTTAAATTGTTTTCAAATGATTTGTATTTGAATTGAAGATGTAAATTATAGAAGAGTTTTAAAGAGTTAAAACTAAAATAAGTTTGAAAGTTATATTTCAAATTTTGAAATTTAAAGGATTTTTAAATTTGATTTGAATTTGAATTGAGATTTAAATCCTTTTCAACTTAAGTATATGTTTCTTGTAAACATATAAGATTTAGATTTGTATTATTTTAGAATCTTATTTTAAATATATTTGAGTCTTGAGTTTAAAGAGAATGTTAAAGGGAATTTAATGTAAATTTAAAAACATTTTTAAATGCATAATTTAAATAAGGAATGTTTATCTAAAGATAAAGAAAAGTTTAATGATTTGTAATTCATTTAATTATTAAGGTAGTACAAATGGATAATTAATATAATTAATTAATTAATGAAATGGATAATTAATATAATTAATTAATTAATGGAATGGATAATTAATTAATTAATGAAATGGATAATTAATTAAAGTAATTAAGGGTTTTAATTTGATTAATTAAAGTTAAGATTAATTTTTTCTTAGAATAATTAATTTGTAATTAAGAAATCATAAATTGAATGATATTAGATTTTAAATTAATAATTGAAGATTTATTAATTGAATAAATATGGATAGTTAATTAATTAGGGCTAATAAATAAAAGTAATTATGTGGGTAATAAATTTATAACCACACGGGTTATTCATCTTAACTAAAGATGTTTGATTGTTAATGAATATTGTGTGATGGATTGATATATTTGATATGTGATGCTATGTAATGTTTTATGCTAAGCTGTTAGATCTGTGATGTATATATTGTTATATGAATATGCAAACCCTTGACCTGTAAAACGGCATTTGAATTTCGATGCGACAGGGAGTCGGATTCCAGTTGGTTATCCGAAACCCACATCGAATCATATTAGTGAATCTTTGGGATTGATGATGTTGTGCACTATTGTGTTGAACCCCTGGACCACACTATACACACACAAATATGGATTGCACGAGGAAATGGGTTACGTCACAGATTTTTGAAATATATTTAAAATTGTATTTTTGAATCGAAAATAGTTTTGGAATTAGAATTGAAGCTTTTGAAAATAGTTATTTTGAATAACTTAATTGAGTTTTGAAATTTAAATAATTTGATTTAAACCTGAACTCAATATTTGGGATTGAATTCTATGTTTTGGGAACTAGGGTTTAAAAGGGTTATTCAACATATAAATGGGCTTATATGGGTTTTTAAACCATTTTAAAAAGGTGATGTTGTGAAATTTAAATTTAACCCAAGATTTTAACTTGTGTAGATATAATTGGATTTTTCTGAAATGAAAACTATTCGTTTTCAAATAATAGAAGCTTTCACATAAGAAATAAACTTCCAACTTGTGTTAAAAGGATTTCAAGTCTAAATAAAAATAGTTTTCCAAGTTATAGGTAAAACTTTGGACATGCTTTGAAAACCATAAGTTAAGTCTTTAATTTAAAGATTTGAATGAGTAATCCAATTAAAATGGAAATTGTTTTGGAAATCTATAAATGGATCTTTGTGAAACTAGGTGAATTTTGTGAAATGAATCTTTTTATTGGAAAAGTTAAAATGGTAATTTGTTTAACCATTTAAAAGAGAAACTTTGGATATTCAAGATTGTGACTTAACTGAAATCCCATATCCATATGTTTTGAACTATCGCGCTCATTATTCGGTTTAGCCGGGAGAGGACCTTTGTGTCATATAGCCCATTCCGAATAGTGATACGACGTTATGGATTGCATTTGAAGACCGGTGTTGAAGACCGGGTGTCTTCGAGAACGATAGGATAACCTGTTGATTGACTCTGCACTGAGTTGCTCCGGTATAGAGTTCTCCCTTAGTGATGGGAAGTCCGATCGGGATTGTGAATACCCGGATTTGCAAGGGCTTCTTCGGAAGTGCCTTCGGTTCTGTTCGAACCCGGAACAGACTTGTATGGTTGTATGTCCGACATTACACTTTGAGATGTTAACTGATCTCTATCAAATACATTTCTGCTTGGTGGCGGAGAATTTATTCTCTTAGCTTAACACCCTTCTCTGAAACGTACGAGCTCAGAGGTTATGTAGTTGATATTTATCAGTGATATTCCCAATTTGGTAACGTGGCATGCTGAGTGCTGCTGTGTGATGATCATTGGTTGATCATTAGTGATATGATCATTTGTTTGATCATTTATCTTTGTGATTATTGCTTTGGTCATCTGTTGACCCAAAGCATGGCTTTGTGGCAAAGCGTAGCTTTGTGGACGAGACTGCATCAGGACCTCACTCCCCGGAAATGGTCGAAACAGGAAAGATGCGGCAAGGTTATGAGGGTCGCTCCCTTTAGGGTATGTCATTCCCTTCTGGTAAAGGGTGGTATCATGGTATGGAGCCCAGATACTTACTCATGTGGTTGCTCCAATCTCATTTACTGTGTGGTTGTTGCTTTGAGGCGCCTCGGATAAAGGTCCCAAAGGACCGGGGGATGGCATATTCGTGTAGTAGTTACCTAGTTACAGAGGTAACCCGGCCTTGTGTTGGCAGAGATCTAACCGTAACGTTAGTTCTCGGGACGTCCCGCCAGAGGCGATCCCATGTGGCAGTAGGAAGTTCCTTAGCCTGACCATTTGTTGGAAATCCATTCATCCAATACGTGCCTTGTACGGTTTTAGTTGTAGAACCTGCCATTTAACATGGCAGCTATAGTAGGCATAGCATCATGGTACCTATGCTGGCTAGGATTTATATTATACTTTCGAAAGATTTTCCACTATGCACTAGTAATAATATCACAGAATTTTTCTCGTATTAAGCATGTTTGACTATCATAAGGAGAAATCTCCCCCATGTGTGCGTTTGCATTGTGTGTGTGCCGGGAGGCCTTATGGTAGTTTCATTTTCCAAAAAGCATTGCGGATTTCAAATTTAAATTCTCTTGTTTGTTCAAAGACCAAATGCTTTTGTTTGCTCATACCAGTCCCATGACTGACCTGGAGTTTATTGTTCCTTTCCTAAACTCTGGGTGCCCACTATTTTCCCACACGGGCAGTCTAGAGTTGGGTTTTTCAGATAGTCAGGTTTAGTAGATTATCTGGATCTAGTTCCGTCTTTGGATCGGGACTGCACTTGCTTAGCTTTGTGCATCGTTATTGAGAGTCCGAGCTATCGCTGGATTGGTGATTTGGAGATGGAGATTACCGATGCTGGAGTTCTTTCTTGAAGACCATATTAGAGATTTTTGTTCCGCTGCTGTGTTATCTTTTCTTTCCGCTGCTTTTTCTTGTATCTCTGATGTATATTGATGTTCATTGTATCATTCTGTTGTATCAGATATTGTATCAAATGTTGTACATTGATATATGTTATTCTTTTTCTTCCGCTGTGTTATTTACTTAATGTGTTATAAGCTCCGGCGAACCAGATTCGACGTTTGGATCTGCGGCATTTGAATACGAGTGTCGTATTCGGTGCCGATTTTCGAAGGTCGAGTCAGGGTCGTTATAATTGGTATCAGAGCTGATGGTTAAAAACCTTAGCTCAGGAGTATAACACATTAAGTAACTCATTAGAGATAGGGTGAAGTAAACCCTAGAATGAGTATATCCTTAAGATATCCGTTCGAATGCCTCAGTGAATTCTCTTACTATTCACCGATAGTAAGTATGAGTGCGAGAAGAGAACGAGATAGGGGACGGGGAGTACCACTATGAATGGTCAATACCCTGCAACAGTGGGAATATCTTTTCTCTATCAATCTCCTTTGATTCGATTCACAAATTCTTTTGATTGCTTCGTGACAGCTCCAGAAAGAAGTTTCGGTGCAATGGTGGCCTTACGAATCGTTGTAGGAAATCCTTACTTCGTATCTTCATCGATTTCTTATCAGCTTTTCGTTCTAAACTCTAATGAATTTGAAATTGAAAACATTAAATGAATTGGAAATTTTAAATTAAGTAAATTGGTTAACTAATATGAAGATTTAATCTAACTATTTATTCTCTGGGATCCGATATAGTCTACGAACGATTAGTTATCCCTTCGAACTAATCAATGCCCTTGCATACTCGTAGACCGATGGACCCAAATATCTTGTGTAATATTATATGAGTTTGTTCTCATATCTATTGTTGATATTCTTATTTGGTAAGCCAAATACAGAATTGTTATCCAGTTTGATTTGGAAAGATATTTCTCTATCTTTCATTTATTCTTTGTTGTCTCCTTTGCAAATTTCGGGGACGAAATTTCTTAAGAGGGGGAATCTGTAACATTCCTGAAATATTAGCCAAAATAATTCAATAATTAAATTAATTTTGAATTTAAACTGTGGATTTAGTTGTGAATTAATTTGAGATTTCCAAAATAAACTTAATTTTTTAGATTATAAATAGAAATTTGGTTTATGGATAATTGTATTAGAGATAAATATGCACTATAATTTGAATAAATATGTATATAGATTGAAAGTTAAAATTTTAAATAAGATTTTTGATTTTGAAAAATTCAAAATGTATATATTTATAAAATTAGATTTTAAAACCACATAATTTTATACTAGTAGAAATTTGGTAATATTTATTTTGAAAATTTATATGAATGTAAATTGTGTTAATATAAATTTTTAAATAAGTATATAAACATTATAAAAAGAAAAAAATTTAATTAAATGTAAGAGAATAATTGGAATAAAATTTTGTTTTGGAAATATAAATAAAAATTAGTTTTAAATCATTTGTTTCTTTAAATTGGTATAAGTTGAAATAACAAACAAAAAATGTATATATGTAAATATTGGCTAAGAAACAAAATTCTTTCAACATTGTATATATGTATATGCTAACAAATAAAAGGTAAATTCATTTATAAAATAAATGTGATATAAAATAAAATAAAATAAACATTCTTTTGTCTTTAAAAAATTTAAAAACAAACATATGCATACATGCACATGGGTTTGGAGTAAAGAGATTAGCAAAAATCTAGAGTTATGATGATTTCTTACAAATGGCATTCAATGTAATTGTTTAAATAAAATATTAAAATTAAAAAAATTACAACAACTCTTCATTTCCCCATATGCAATCATATTAAACATCTCAGCAAATCTGAACAAATAAGTAAAAAGAGATTTTGCATTTCAAATCTCAACAAAGAAAGTTCAGAAAAAAAAGAGGAAAACTGCAAATCTCTTCAATTCATTTCAAGCTAAAAATCTGAAGTGTTATCAAACTATAGTGATACCTTCATCTCAGGTAAGTTTTTAACATCAAAAGTAATAAATTTTTGGTTTCAAAATCAAGTTTTAACACAAACAAATTTCAAAACTGCAGTTTAAAATCAGCTACTGCATCAAAATAATCAAGAAAGGAAAAAATTGCTTCAGCCTGGGAAGCAAGTGCAGGGTTTCTGAAAGTAAATAAAGAGAAAAAGGGGAAAGTTCTCTGTCATCCAAAACTATAAAAGCTTCAGAAAAAAAAAATTTAAAGGAAAGAAAGGAAAAAATGTACATGCTCAAATTCATTCCTCTGTTCCTGTTCTCTGTCTTTCTTCATCAAACCCATCAAGGTGAGCAAACTCATTTATCTACCTATATGTTCTGATTTTATGGTTGACTCTTGAAGTATGATGGTTTTGATGATTGCATGTTTGAATTTATACATCTTTATGGGTGTAAATGTATGAGTATGTATCAATGCATATCCCTGTTATGAGTCAGAGTACATCTTCTCTGTGCAACAAAATCTGTGAGTAACTTATCCTTTAAAAAAATTAAGTAGGTGAAAGTTGTTGCATGCTTTTATTTAGAAATGACTTAACATTTGAATTTGTTGTTTATATGTGTATATAGGATACATTCTGTTATGTTCTGGCTATCTACAATATAGGTTCTAGTTGATAGAAAAATCCTTTCCTTTTGATTGTTTGCTGTTATGTTTAATCTGTGAATGAAACTTGCTTATATCAAATATAGTAAGCATTAAACAAAATTATATAAGTTAAAATCAAATTTTGTTTTACTTGATAATAATATAACAGAGTAAAGATTTATATCAAGTGAAAATTAAATTATAGGAATTCATGTTTTAAGTTAGTATATTAAATCATCAAACAAAATAGAATTTTTAAAAGTAAAATTACAGTTCTTATTGCTTTAACCAGAAAGCAATTCAAACTCTACTGTATTTTTTATTTGAACAAGATCAGTTGATTCTTGTATTTGAATTGGATGAATTTGTTTCTGGTGATAGTTTATCTATCACCAATCACAAGAAAACTATTGAATTGATTTGCAATTCAAAATTGAGATTGAAATTTGGAAATTACTGTGATGAACCCTAGTTTATTTGGGTTACAGTTTTGGGTCGATTTTGTACTCCTCATTGAATCGAGTTCAAAGCTATTTTGGGAATTGATGGTTGGTGTAGTGATGAAGCTAGTGCCGGAGTTTGGGTGTTGATGTTGGTCGGAGTTGAGAGAAATTGGAGTTGACAGGTTTTAGGTGATATTGGTGAAGGCTGTTTCAGGTTTCAGGGGTATTGGAATTGCAGTGTTTTGACTCGGGTTGATCTCAGGATTTTTGGGAAATGACTCGAAGCAATGAGGCTACTGACCCGAAGTAAAATAGAGGAGTACAGGGTGTATGTGTTCAGGGTGTAATCAACAGACCTGTTCTGTTTTTTTTAAGAATCAAGTTTAAATTAAATTTAGAAATTTGAACTTAGGATTAAACTTGAATCTAAAATGAATTCAAATTTGTTTGAATTCTTATTTTATAATTGTTTAAATGCAGAAATTCAAATTTTGGTTTGGAATTAAAATAAAGAGAAAAGGGGAATAGGAAGCCTATTTCAGGGTTTATAAAATTTTGAACTTAGAATCAAACTTGAGTCTGAAGATGAATTCAAACTCGAATTCTGATTTTGAAAGATTTGAATGCAGGAATTCAAATTTGGTTTAAAAAAGAAAAGAAAAAAAAAAGAAACTGTTTCCAGTTTTGTAAAGTTTGAACTTAATGCAAATTAAAATTGAGACTTAAGATTTTGAAACTGAATTTAAGCATGAAATCAAATAAGTTTCAATTCTGTTTCTTTGAAATAATTTAAATTCAGTAAATTTTCAATGTTTAAGTTTTAAATAAAACAAAACTGTTTTCTGTTTTAAATATAAAGGTAAATTCAAATTTTACAGGTGTGGGTTTAAAACTGAGATTTAGTTTGAATTTGAATATGAATTCAAATTTTGATTTTCTGAAATTTGAAACCATTTAAGTTTTAAATTCAAATTTGATTTTAAACTCTCAAGTATAAAATGCATTGTTGTTTTGCATTTGAAGTAAAAGGTTAAGTATTTAATTTAGGAATTCAAGTGAATTCAAAACTGAGTTTTAAATCTGAATTTAAATTTTAAACTTTAGTTTTTAAAATAAGGATTTAAATTTAAATTGTTTTCAAATGATTTGTATTTGAATTGAAGATGTAAATTATAGAAGAGTTTTAAAGAGTTAAAACTAAAATAAGTTTGAAAGTTATATTTCAAATTTTGAAATTTAAAGGATTTTTAAATTTGATTTGAATTTGAATTGAGATTTAAATCCTTTTCAACTTAAGTATATGTTTCTTGTAAACATATAAGATTTAGATTTGTATTATTTTAGAATCTTATTTTAAATAAATTTGAGTCTTGAGTTTAAAGAGAATGTTAAAGGGAATTTAATGTAAATTTAAAAACATTTTTAAATGCATAATTTAAATAAGGAATGTTTATCTAAAGATAAAGAAAAGTTTAATGATTTGTAATTCATTTAATTATTAAGGTAGTACAAATGGATAATTAATATAATTAATTAATTAATGAAATGGATAATTAATATAATTAATTAATTAATGGAATGGATAATTAATTAATTAATGAAATGGATAATTAATTAAAGTAATTAAGGGTTTTAATTTGATTAATTAAAGTTAAGATTAATTTTTTCTTAGAATAATTAATTTGTAATTAAGAAATCATAAATTGAATGATATTAGATTTTAAATTAATAATTGAAGATTTATTAATTGAATAAATATGGATAGTTAATTAATTAGGGCTAATAAATAAAAGTAATTATGTGGGTAATAAATTTATAACCACACGGGTTATTCATCTTAACTAAAGATGTTTGATTGTTAATGAATATTGTGTGATGGATTGATATATTTGATATGTGATGCTATGTAATGTTTTATGCTAAGCTGTTAGATCTGTGATGTATATATTGTTATATGAATATGCAAACCCTTGACCTGTAAAACGGCATTTGAATTTCGATGCGACAGGGAGTCGGATTCCAGTTGGTTATCCGAAACCCACATCGAATCATATTAGTGAATCTTTGGGATTGATGATGTTGTGCACTATTGTGTTGAACCCCTGGACCACACTATACACACACAAATATGGATTGCACGAGGAAATGGGTTACGTCACAGATTTTTGAAATATATTTAAAATTGTATTTTTGAATCGAAAATAGTTTTGGAATTAGAATTGAAGCTTTTGAAAATAGTTATTTTGAATAACTTAATTGAGTTTTGAAATTTAAATAATTTGATTTAAACCTGAACTCAATATTTGGGATTGAATTCTATGTTTTGGGAACTAGGGTTTAAAAGGGTTATTCAACATATAAATGGGCTTATATGGGTTTTTAAACCATTTTAAAAAGGTGATGTTGTGAAATTTAAATTTAACCCAAGATTTTAACTTGTGTAGATATAATTGGATTTTTCTGAAATGAAAACTATTCGTTTTCAAATAATAGAAGCTTTCACATAAGAAATAAACTTCCAACTTGTGTTAAAAGGATTTCAAGTCTAAATAAAAATAGTTTTCCAAGTTATAGGTAAAACTTTGGACATGCTTTGAAAACCATAAGTTAAGTCTTTAATTTAAAGATTTGAATGAGTAATCCAATTAAAATGGAAATTGTTTTGGAAATCTACAAATGGATCTTTGTGAAACTAGGTGAATTTTGTGAAATGAATCTTTTTATTGGAAAAGTTAAAATGGTAATTTGTTTAACCATTTAAAAGAGAAACTTTGGATTTTCAAGATTGTGACTTAACTGAAATCCCATATCCATATGTTTTGAACTATCGCGCTCATTATTCGGTTTAGCCGGGAGAGGACCTTTGTGTCATATAGCCCATTCCGAATAGTGATACGACGTTATGGATTGCATTTGAAGACCGGTGTTGAAGACCGGGTGTCTTCGAGAACGATAGGATAACCTGTTGATTGACTCTGCACTGAGTTGCTCCGGTATAGAGTTCTCCCTTAGTGATGGGAAGTCCGATCGGGATTGTGAATACCCGGATTTGCAAGGGCTTCTTCGGAAGTGCCTTCGGTTCTGTTCGAACCCGGAACAGACTTGTATGGTTGTATGTCCGACATTACACTTTGAGATGTTAACTGATCTCTATCAAATACATTTCTGCTTGGTGGCGGAGAATTTATTCTCTTAGCTTAACACCCTTCTCTGAGACGTACGAGCTCAGAGGTTATGTAGTTGATATTTATCAGTGATATTCCCAATTTGGTAACGTGGCATGCTGAGTGCTGCTGTGTGATGATCATTGGTTGATCATTTGTGATATGATCATTTGTTTGATCATTTATCTTTGTGATTATTGCTTTGGTCATCTGTTGACCCAAAGCATGGCTTTGTGGCAAAGCGTAGCTTTGTGGACGAGACTGCATCAGGACCTCACTCCCCGGAAATGGTCGAAACAGGAAAGATGCGGCAAGGTTATGAGGGTCGCTCCCTTTAGGGTATGTCATTCCCTTCTGGTAAAGGGTGGTATCATGGTATGGAGCCTAGATACTTACTCATGTGGTTGCTCCAATCTCATTTACTGTGTGGTTGTTGCTTTGAGGCGCCTCGGATAAAGGTCCCAAAGGACCGGGGGATGGCATATTCGTGTAGTAGTTACCTAGTTACAGAGGTAACCCGGCCTTGTGTTGGCCGAGATCTAACCGTAACGTTAGTTCTCGGGACGTCCCGCCAGAGGCGATCCCATGTGGCAGTAGGAAGTTCCTTAGCCTGACCATTTGTTGGAAATCCATTCATCCAATACGTGCCTTGTACGGTTTTAGTTGTAGAACCTGCCATTTAACATGGCAGCTATAGTAGGCATAGCATCATGGTACCTATGCTGGCTAGGATTTATATTATACTTTCGAAAGATTTTCCACTATGCACTAGTAATAATATCACAGAATTTTTCTCGTATTAAGCATGTTTGACTATCATAAGGAGAAATCTCCCCGATGTGTGCGTTTGCATTGTGTGTGTGCCGGGAGGCCTTATGGTAGTTTCATTTTCCAAAAAGCATTGCGGATTTCAAATTTAAATTCTCTTGTTTGTTCAAAGACCAAATGCTTTTGTTTGCTCATACCAGTCCCATGACTGACCTGGAGTTTATTGTTCCTTTCCTAAACTCTGGGTGCCCACTATTTTCCCACACGGGCAGTCTAGAGTTGGGTTTTTCAGATAGTCAGGTTTAGTAGATTATCTGGATCTAGTTCCGTCTTTGGATCGGGACTGCACTTGCTTAGCTTTGTGCATCGTTATTGAGAGTCCGAGCTATCGCTGGATTGGTGATTTGGAGATGGAGATTACCGATGCTGGAGTTCTTTCTTGAAGACCATATTAGAGATTTTTGTTCCGCTGCTGTGTTATCTTTTCTTTCCGCTGCTTTTTCTTGTATCTCTGATGTATATTGATGTTCATTGTATCATTCTGTTGTATTAGATATTGTATCAAATGTTGTACATTGATATATGTTATTCTTTTTCTTCCGCTGTGTTATTTACTTAATGTGTTATAAGCTCCGGCGAACCGGATTCGACGTTTGGATCTGCGGCATTTGAATACGAGTGTCGTATTCGGTGCCGATTTTCGAAGGTCGAGTCAGGGTCGTTATAATGAGGAGACAATGACCTGGGAGGATTTCAAGAGGAGGTTCCAGGAGTTGCTCATATCTGTTATGGCATAGTTAGCTCTGATTAGATAGTTTGTTGAGTTAGAGCATGAAGAGATGCAGTTGTAGAATATGCCGGGAAGTTCGAAGAGTTGGCCCGGTATAGGTATGCTTCGGTGAATACAATGATGAAGAGGAATGAGAAGTTCATTCGAGGATTGAAGCCTGAGTTGGTTAGGGTTACCTTGTCTCACCTTAGGAATCCTTTTGATATTGTTATGGAGATGGCCATAAGGCAAGAAGAGGTTCTTGATTCTCTAGAGAAGTGTAGGGCTTAGGAGGTCCTAGTTGGACATGGCCAAAAAAAGGAAGTTCTTTCCCAAGAAAGGTGCTTAGAAGGATGGAGCAGCCAAGAAAGGGAAGTCTGAGATTGTCTGCTATAAGTGCGACAAGAAGGGGCACTTTGCTATTGAGTGTCGTGCTGGGAAGATAAAGGATGTGGCTAGGGGGAAGAATGTCATGTGCTTCAACAGTGACCAGATTGGCTACTATAAGAACCAGCGCAAGGAGTCTATTAGATACGGTAAGGTAAAAGTTTATACACTGGAGCCCACTGCTTCTAAGCCAACAACCTTGGAGAAGGGAAAGGCAGTTTTGGAAGGTATGCTTCAGATTCATGGTTTGACCGTTAGCATATTATTTGATACGGTGCATCGCATTCTTTTATATCCAGATGTTTGATAGATAAACTTAACCTTGAACCCACATATTTAGTTACTTCCTTACAAGTTGCGAATCAAATAGGAGGGTATGCAACTCTAGGGTTGAGATGTGACCAGTTAGAATTTGACCAGTTAGGTCATACTTTTGTTTGCAGTTTGCATGTGTTTGATTTTGTTAGGTTCGAGATTATCCTTGGTATGGATTGGTTAAGTGAGTACGATGCTAGGATATTTTATCAGGATAGGAAGAAATCTCTTAGACAACTTGATTGTAGCGACCATATTGTTTATAACGTAGAAGGTTCTAGCGGTGAGGTATTTTCTTTGTTGGGTGCTATGGAATCATATGATAAGTTGAGTCGAGTTTTCGTGTTTAGAGAATTCGTAGATGTTTTTGAGCTTATAGTTGGATTGTCACTGAAACGAGCTACTGAGTTTAGGATAGAATTGGTTCCAGGAGCAGAACCAGTGAGTAGGCCACCAAGCAGGATGACCTCTTTAGAGACGAGGGAGTTGAAAGTGCAGTTGGTGGATTTAGAAGCAAGAGTTTTACCAGGCCGAGCAGTTCACCTTGGGGTGCAGCAGCAGTGTTTTCTAAGAAGCTAGATGGTTCGTAATGCTATATACCGATTATCGTAAGTTGAATGAGAGGACGATAAAGAATTGATATCCATTTCCCAAGATTGATGATTTGTTCGACCAGTAGAGTGGAGCAAAGGTATTTTCTTAGTTGGATTTGGCAACAAGTTTCCATCAGCTCAGGGTAGCGGAGGATAGTATACCTTTGACGGCGTTCAGGACCAGATATTGGTCATACGAATAGCTAGTTATGCCGTTCGAACTGATGAATGCATCGGCTTTCTTTGTAGATTTGATGAAATGGATTTTTTGAGAGCACTTGGATAGGTTCGTGGTTGTTTTCATAGATGATATCTTGATTTACTCTAAGGATAAGGGAGAGTATGAAGTTCATCTTAGATTGGTGCTTGAGACATTGAGGCATCATCAGCTAAAAGCGATGTTTTCAAAATGTCACTTTTGGAAGAAGGAAGTGAAGTTTCTTTGTCATGTAGTCTCAGAGAGAGGGTTTTCAGTGGATCCTCCTAAAATAGAGGCAGTGAATAGTTGGAAGAGACCCGAGACAGTAACTGAGATAAAGAGTTTCCATAGGTTAGCCGGATATTATGGGAGATTCATTAACTAATTTTCACAGATAGTAGCACCGATGACCAAGCTGACGAGGAAGGATGTGAAGTTTGCATGGACCAATAAGTGTGAGGAAGCATTCCAGAGCTTGAAACACTTATTGACCCATGCACCTTTATTGGTGGTTCCAGAAGGAAATCACGATTTTGTGGTTTATACCGATGCGTGTGAAACATGATTAGGAGTTGTGTCGATGTAGAGAGGTAAAGTGATTGCCTATGCTTCTAGACAGCTTAGACCGCAAGAGGTCAAGAATCATATGCATTATTTGGGAGAAAGGTTTGAGTTATGTATAGATCATAAGTTGCTGAAGTATTTATTCTCTCAAAAGGAGCTGAACATGAGACAACAGAGATGGTTAGAGTTTATAGCCGCTTATGATTTTGGGATTGAGTACACACCAGGGAAAGGCAACAAGGTTGCTGATGCACTTAGTAGGAAGCATCAGAATGCTGTGTTAGCGATGATTTCTGAGTGGAAAGATTTGGAAGCATTGGCAGATTGCAGAGTGCAGTGGAGATCCGAGGCTGGGTATAGTGGAGATACAGTTGTATTGTCTTGTTTAGAAGTTCGACCAGTATTGATCGAACTGATTGCTTCTAAGAAGATGGAGGATCCGGTGTTGGCTAAGCGATGACTTGAAAGATTTTAGTCTTGACCAGAATGGGTGGTTGAGAAAGAAAGGAAGATTATGTGTTCCAAGTGTAGGAAACATAAGAAAGGAAGTCTTAGTGGAATGCCATCGTTTGAAGTTCACCATTCATCCGGGAGGTACTAAGATGTATCAGGATATGAAGAAGTGTTTCTTCTGGGAAGGTCTGAAGCGGGATATTGGCTTGTGTATAATGCAGTGTTTGAATTGTCAACAGGCAAAGGCCGAACACCAAAAGCCAAGTTTGGAAGTGGGTTTCTATTTATATGGACTTCATTGATGGGTTGATAAGGTCGAACAGAGGAAATGAAAGTATATGAGTCATAGTGGACACATTGACCAAGAGCGTCCATTTCATTACAATTAGGTCAACCAGGACGACACTTATTTTAGCGAGGTTGTTCTTGAAGAATGAGGTTAGGCCGCATGGAGTTTCTAGCAGTATAGTTAGTGACAGAGATCCTTTGTTTACCAGTGAGTTTTGGAAGCGTCTATAGGAAGTTTTGGGAACCAAGCTTAAGATGAGTACCACTTACCAATCCTAGATAGATGGGCAAACGAAAAGGGTCAACAAGACCTTGGAAGACTTGTTAAGAGCTTGTGTTCTAGATTTCGAGGGATCATGGAAAGACCATCTACATCTTGTCGAGTTTTCATATAACAACAGTCATTAGACTAGTATTAGGATGACACCGTTTGATGCTTTGTATGCAAGGCCAAGCAAATCTCCTATGTGTTGGTTGGAGACCGGGAATAGGTTAATTATTGGTTCAGATTTGGTTAGAGAGGCTATAGAAAAGATTGAGGTCATTCGGGCTAGAATGAAGAAGGCTACGTCTAGGCAGAAGAGTTATGCAGATAAAAGATGGAAATATTTAGAATTCTCAGTTTGAGACCAGGTTTTCATCAAGGTCTCACCAATGAAGGGTGTGATTAGATTTGGAAAATCATAGAAGTTATCACCGAGGTTCGTTGGACCTTTTCCCATCCTTGAGAGGACCGGGAAGCTCTCGTACAGAGTTGAGTTGCCAAGCAGTTTAGCCGATGTCCATGCTGTTTTTCATATTTCTCATTTCAGAAAGTGTGTTAGTGAACCAAAGACAACTTTTGCACCAACTGTGCTAGATGATTTAGTGGTAGAATCGGACTTGATCACAGTGAGGGAGCAAGTTCACATTTTTGCGAGAGATGAGAAGAGGCTTAGAACCAAGACGGTCAAATTAGTCAAAGTCTAGTGGAGTGACAATGAAAGGGACTGTACTTAGGAGGTTAAGAGCAGGATTAAAGATACTTATCCTGACTTGTGTGATGGTATGTTTTATCTCCTTGTTTGATTTATTGTGTGCCTTATCGTAATTTTGAGGATGCAATTATTTAAGGAGGGGAGTGTAGTACCCTAGATTTTTGGTAACATTATTTAGGTTATTTAATCAGCTGAATTAAATAAAATAATGTATTAATTAGGGGGATCGAGATTTGATTTTCATTAAAGGTAGTCGTGCCATTTAAAACAAATGAAGTAAAGAAGAACTTAAAATGAATTAAAAGAGGTGTAAAATAGGAAAGAGGCCATCCCTATATCTTTACCCATAGCTATGTATAATTTACACGTTCATTTTCATTTTAATTTTTCATAGAACAAGGTCGACCACCATTAATAAGGAGAGGGGAAGAAGAAGTAAAAAAAGCTAAAGGAAAAGCTAAATTCAAATCAAATTCATCCAAATCTCAAGATCCTTTAATCTCTATAGCTAAGGTGATAAAGTTTACATCGTAAATTTTATTGGTTTCAGTAGATTAAATCCAAATATTTTGCAAGTATTTGCCATGTTTTTGAAAGATAGAATGAATATATATATACTTGTTGATGATTTATGAATGTTCATGTAGACTTTATGACATGCTTTAAGATGAAAATCCTATTAAATGACATCTTATTGCCTTGTGAATTTTTGTGAAGATCTAAAAATATATTTTAGAGATGGGTTTCAATTTTCAGATTTTTCAGAGTTTTTGTGGATTTAATATGAATTTTCTAGTAAAGAAAATGGTATTTTGGATTATAAATTATTTACGGAAAAATAATTAATTATTTGGATCTGAAATTTTTAAATGTTAGAGAGCATATATAATTTGATTATTTGGAATTTTTTAGATTTTTTCTAAGTGTTTTGATGGTTATATAAGTTTTTTTAAGGTATGGGACTTAAATTTTATATAATTAAAGAGAATAAGAGGCTATTTATAAAAAAAATTAAATTTTTAAATACGGAAAGATGGTAGCACTTTTTAAAAGAAAAAACTAACAACTAATCATAGTTAGATAAACAAGGCAGGTTAGGTACAAAAGAATAGTTTTAAAGTACAAATAGACAACCTTTTACTCTTTTGTATCCTTCAGCACAAGGTTTCGCCTCCATCCTTCCCCTTCCGATACAGTCGAAAGCAATGCACATGGTATAAGGTAACTGGTACACAATGAATTGGAAGAGGGCGAAAGTTATAGGATCGAAACTATGGGGTTCCAAAAAGGTGAAGCATTGTTTTGGTTTAAAGAAAAATATGCTTGCTTGCTTTCGAATTAGCTAGCTTTCGACTAAGTCAAATGAATTAAAATGATGGTTTCAATTAGGTTGCTTTTTTTTAAATGACTGCATTTGACAGAGTCGAAACCTATAGATGCCGATTCCTACCTTTCGATCCATATGGTTTCAAAGAGATTGTTTTGTTTTCCAAAATGTGGTCACCTCTCTAATGTTTTCAAAGGGATGGTTTTGACACCATCACTTCTTTTTCTAAGAAATGGTTTCGAAGCAGATGCTTTTGACTCTATTGTTTTCTGACCCTTTTGCTCTACTTGAAGGCATAATCCAAATATTTTCGATTGAAACGTTTTAAAACGGGGTTTCGTAGTAGTTAACTTTGAATGGTTTCGAAAGGTTATCACATGTTTTAAATTGAACCCAAAGTGCTTTCGAAAGAGTTGAGTTTTGACGCTTTCGAAAGGTTTTTATGAATAGTTTCGAATGGGGTGGTTCTCCGGGGTTTCGACAAGAATGAAAAGGAAGGTTTTTCCTATGTTTTCGGTAGGCAGTATTTAAGATTTTAAAGGAGGATGTTTGATATTTTGAACCTTTTGGAGAAAAGAAAGGAAAGGTTATTCCAATGTTTTCGAATGGGTCTTTCAATGGTTTCAAAGGAGTTATTTTCAATGGTTTCAAAACGGTTGTTTAAAGGTTTTAAACAAATGTTTCGAATATGATGAATAACCAAAATAGCTTATGTGGTTTAAGTTATAACGGACTTTAACTAATTTTAAAAGGAAAGGCAATCCTTATTGAATATCATCAACATTATTTTGACTAAAGTATATATAACATGGCAAAATAGCTTGGAGTAAAGCTAAAGATATATTTTCCTTTTGTATGTATGATTTGATGGACTAAATCATTTTGGAAAGGTTTTCAAGAAAAATTTAAAGGGTAGTTAACCCAAAGAAAATTTCAAAAGTCAGTCCATTAAAATTCAGATGGTTAGTCCGTTTTGAGGGTAGTCTACCTTGAAGACAGTTAGTCTAGAGGATAGTTAGTCCAATTAAGGGAAGTCAGCCCTACTTATGAACAGATAGTTCATTTGTTAGCATAATGGACCTTGTAATTTTTAAGGACAGATAGTCCATTTTTTACCTTTTTTGGACAGATAGTCCATTTATTAGCCTAAAGGATATTGCTATTTTGGTATAATCAGTTTTAGGACAATTAGCCCGGTTGAGGGCATTCAGCCCAGATTAGGGACAATTAGTCCATTATTTCCTGTTTTTAGCATAACGGATCATGCTATATTATTATTATAATCTGTTTGATTAATCAGTTTGGTTGTAGGAAAGGATTTGCAAAAAAATACGTTTTGAAAAAGGATATTAGTGAGGGGAAATATGTTCTGCTATGCGGTGCTCTCACTCAAAATCAGTAAACCGAGATGTAACAGAATTATTCATACCAGGTTTAATGACTGACTCGAAGTTTTTGTTTCCCCTTAAACTCTTGGGTGTCAAAATTGGTTTGAGTAGGTCGAGGGTTTAGGTCTTCAGGTTTCGCAGTTGGTGAATAAAGCTTCCACGAGCAAATGGTTGACGGATAGCTATTTTACGAATTCATTTGTTTTTTTCCGCTGTGTATTATGTTAGCTATGACTATATTGCTTTGATCATCCAAGGGGGCATCGTCATATGTCTCCCTTGGCGTATTATTTCAAAAATATATTTGATCATTGCTTGGGATGCATCTGGGGATTTTGTAACTTGGATATGATTTGGCTTGAAACGTAATCACTATAATTATTTTCTGGAAATATATGATTTTTTTATATTCGAATGCTTCTGATATTATGGATACCATTAACATTACAGTATTTCATCGCCAGAAGTTAATACATTGATGACTGCAACATCTGAACCGCTTAGCTTTTGGCCTCCAGATACAGGATGTTACAGGCTCGAAGTTTTTGTTTTCCCCTTAAACTTTCTGGCACTTAATTGATTTGAGTACGTTGAGAGTTAAGGTTTCCAGGCATTCTTTTAAACGAATAAAGCTTTCGAAGATGTATAGGAGGCAAGCTTGTTATTAGAGTTCTTTATTTCCGCTGTGTGTTTTGATTGTAAAGGAAAATTCATTTTACTGCCTTATCATATACTCTGATCTACCAAGGCATCTTAATATGTCGCTCTTGGTGTATTTTGTATCAATTATATGTTATCTGAACGTGGTCTGCGTATTGGGATTATGTAATTAATTGGAATATTTTGAAATGGAATGTGGAAATTGTTGTTATTTAACTTTTTCTATATTCTTTGTTTTTTGTATCAATGTATCCAACATTGCCATATTTAGTCATCGAGGATTAATAAATATGGATGACTGTAACATTCATAACTATTAGTTTGGGGCCCCTAAGTAGGGGGATGTTACACAACCTATCTCTGGTCTCTAACCAACAAACGGGATATTTGCATAGCCTTCCCTACAAAGCTTCAAGTGGTGCCATCCCTATACTAGCCTGATAAATATTGTTATACGAAAGCTCGACTAAGTGTAGATGGTCTTCCCATGATTCCTAAAAATCTAATACACAAGCTCATAACATATCCTACAAGACTTTATTAACCCTTTCTATTTGCCCATCTGTTTATGGATCATAAGTGGTATTCATCTTGAGTTTGGTTCCTAAAATCGCCTGTAGACTCTTCCAGAACTCACTAGTGAACAAGGAATCTCTATCTCCACAATACTACTAGGAATTCCATGTAGTCTAACCACATTCTTCATAAATAACTTAGCCAAAACAGTTTTCGTCCTAGTTGTCTTAACTGGAATGAAATGGGCACTCTTGGTCAGTCTATCCACCATGACCCATATACTTTCAATTCCTCTACTAGATTTTAGAAACCCATCAATAAAATCCATAGAAATAGAATTCCACTTCCATACCGGAATATCCAATGGCTGAAGCAACCCACTTGGCTTCTATTGTTCGGCTTTTACCCGTTAGCAGTTCAAACACTGCTTCATCCATAAGCCAACATCCCTCTTCTTACCTTCCCAAAAGAAACTTCTCTTCATGTCTTGATACATCTTAGTTCCTCGTGGATAAATAGTGAACTTCGAACGATGACATTCTTCCAAAACTTCTTTCCTAATGTCTCCCACATTTGGAAGACATAACCTCCCTTTCTTCCTTAACCATCCATTTTGGTCTAGTTTGAAATTCTTTAAGTCATTTCTCTCCATTCCTTCCTTTAACTTCTTGATCCGTTCTACCACTACTGGTACCTCCTCTTATTTAGAAGCAATCTTCTTGATCATTACTGGTCGAACTTCTAAACAAGACAACATAATAGATTCTCCACTAGACCCATCCCCAGATCTCCACTGCGCTCTACAAGCCGTCAATGCTTCCAAATCCTTCCATTCAGCAATCGTCACCAACATTGCTTTCTGATGCTTCTGGCTTAGTGCATCTGTCACCTTGTTACTTTTCCCTAGTGTGTACTCAATTACAAAATCATAAGCAGTAATAAACTCTAACCATCTCTATTTTCCTCAACTTTTGATCCGTATATAACTCAAACCTCTCACCCAAAGGTAATATCTCCACACCTTCAACGTAAAAATCACTACAACCAATTCCAAATCATGCATTGGATATCTAACCTCATGCGGTCTAAGCTGTCGAGCTGCATAGGAAATCACTTTACCTCTTTGCATCAACATCGCTCCTAATCCAGTTCCACGCGCACCTATATAAACTACTAAATCCTGATTCCCCTCCAGAACAACTAACATAAGTGCATGGGTCAATAAGTGTTTCAAGCTCTGGAACGCTTCCTCACACTTATCGGTCCAGATAAACTTCACATCCTTCTACATTAGCTTGGTCATCGATGTTGCTATCCACGAAAAAACCTTAATAAATCTCCGGTAATATCTAAGCAAACCAAGAAAACTCTTTATCTCAATCACTATTTCGGGTCTCTTCCAATTATTCACCACTTCAATCTTAGTTGAATCTACTGACAACCCTTTCTTTATGTCTACATGACTAAGAAACTTCACTTCCTTCTTCTAGAAATGACACTTCGAAAACTTCACCTTCAGCTAATTCTGCCTCAGTGTCTCAAGCACAACTCTAAGATGAACTCCATGCTCCTTCTCATCCTTTGAGTATATCAGAATATCATCTATGATAACCAACACGAATCTATCCAAGTGCTCTCGGAAAACTCGGTTCACCAAATCTACAAAGAATGTCGGCACATTAGTTAGTTCGAATGACATCATTAACCATTCATATAATCCATATCTTGTACTAAACACTGTCAGAGGTATACCATCCTCCGTTACTCTTAGCTGATGAAAACCTATTGCAAAATCCAATTGAGAAATTACCCTAGCTCCACTCAACTAGTCGAACAAATCGTCAATTCTTAGCAATGGTAATCGATTCTTTATCGCACTCTCATTCAACTTACGATAACCGATATATAACCTTAATGATCCATCCAGCTTCTTAGCAAACACTATGGCTGCTCCCTAAGGCGAATTACTCGGTTGGATGTTAAGTTTTTAAATATATATAGTAGTATATATATATTATTACTGGGTTATATTTCCCGCCTATTAGAGCGGATGAGGCCCTATGCCCCCTACATAATAGTAGATGACCCTATATTACCACAATATCCCACAATATAATATAGCATATGTGGATGCAGGGAAAACAAGTTAGAGGGAACCAACTGGATTCCTAAAAAATATTGATTTTAATTTCATATATAGTGATATATAATTTGTGGGAATAATATGATATAGATTACATGGTGATTTGAATTATTGGATGCTATAATAGCACTAGCCTTAATTTTGATATTTTAAACACCATAATTTTTTTTTTGAATTTGATGGAATTAAAAGGAGGTTTTGAAAATAAAAATATTATATCGAAATTTGGACTATTTTTGAAAGAAATTGATTTGGATAAAATAATAATTGATTTTGGGTTATACTTAACTAGTCGTAAAAATATTTTAAATAGAGATTTTAAAATAATTTATATAGAGAATTTTTAAACAATAGATTTTTGAATGATATTTCTGAAGAAAATATGAAAAAGAAGTTAAAATCGATATTTAAAATAGATTTGAAAATAAAGGGAATTTATGAAGTGGAATTTTATAATGAGATTATTTTTAAATAATTAAAACCCAAATGAGTTTATAAATTTATAACGATGCTTATGAATAATGGAAATGAATCAGTTGATAAATTGGGAATATAAATTCACAGTGTGAATTTTTATCGAGATATTGAAATAGATTTTGGGAAAAATAGTGGATTCTATTTTTAGGATGTGAAAAATATTGTAATATTGGAATGTAGTCGGTGATATGAATTGAAAGTGATTTATAAATTGAAATTGGTGGTATCGAATTTCAAAAATAGATATTTGTCGAGAAATTAAAATTGTTTTAAAATTGGATTTTTATTTATTAAACTATGTAGTTTAAAAACTACTATTTAGATTAAAATATTTCGAAAAAGTTAGTTATTCAAATATTTAATATTTATTAAAATGAATTCTAATTTTTATAACTAGCTTTGTAAGTTAAATTTTTTTCAGTTTAGAATGAGTTCGAAAATGAGTTATCGATGGATTTGAAGTGTTCTGATATTTTAAATAATTATTTAAACATGTTTTAAAAATAATTTAAAAAAAACTTATTATATGTATGTATATATATAGTTTTGAAATGATTGAAGTTTATATATAAATTCTCTCGAGATTTGTAAATGGGGTTTATTTAATGGATATGATTTTATAAGAGAAATCTTATAATGGAATTCTAGAAACTTAAGGAATTTTCCGAACCGTTGAAATTAGAGAAGTTCGAAAAATGAATTAAAATTCATAAAAGAAGTTAGAAATGTGTATTTGGAATTATAGACATGTGTAATCGATTTTGGAAATATTAAAGGAAACTATTAATGAATTCTGGAACTTATAGAATTTGTTATAAATGAGTTAAGGAAATTTACAATATAAATTCCGAAGGACTTTGAGAAATAGGAAATAGATGGGATATTATACCATGGATTTTGAGAAATAGGAAATAAAAGGAACTTTCCTAGGTGTTGGAAATGAAATGATTTTTAGGAAAATATACTTATAAATATTTCTTAAGTATTGGATTGGAAAGATTTGAAATATTTTAACTACGAGATTATTGTCATGGAAATATTCTCAAAGTGTTGAATTATAAATGAAAATTTAAATCTGAAATATTTCTAAATATTGATAATATGAAGGGGTTTTTGGAAATTTGCTTATGATATTTCCTACTTATTGAAATGGAAGGTTTGAAAATATTTTTACAATGAAATGATTTATCTAGGAATGTTCCTAAGTATTAAATTAATTTGAATTCAGAAATATTTTTAAGTGTTGAAATGGTGGATAAAATAGCCATTATGGATAAATATTTGAATTTGTTTTCGAATATTAAAATACTGAAAGAAATTTAATACATATCTTATAAAGATTTTTTGAAAATAAATGTTTGTAAAATTTATGATATGGGCCTAGTGATTGCTTATGTGTGTTATATTGATAGTTAAATAATTGACTATCAAATTTGGCTAAATTCGTTGATCGTTTCGAAGAGGCCAGGATTAGATTTGCTTGGTGATAGGTTCATGCATGATAAGGGGTTCCTGCTTTTTGTTAGGTAGAGAACGGATGACTCTTACCCCTATATGTCCCTGAATGGTTGATTTTCTAGGTGCTTACAATCGAGAGGCCGGTCGTAAAAGCAAATTTGAGGTACCAGTGTAAGATACAGTGGGTGTACCATTTGTTGATGGTTGAAAAGCCTGGATCTTTACATTTTGTATCCAAGCTGAAGGTTAAGCGAGAACCTTCGCTTTGGTGTGGATTACTCATTAGAGATAGAGTTAATAGTACCCTAGAATGAGTTTGAGTATAGTAATAAATATGAGCGCATATTTGTTAGTGAATATAAAGTGTTTTTTAGTGAATATAAAGTGTTTTACATTGAGATGGTTTATCCGTTGAGTGGCTTATAAATTCTGGTCGAGTAGTGGGACGCCATTAAATCTATAGGAGTTTCTAAATACTTGAACATGGTAAACCAGATTATAAAATAATTTTACCTATCTATATTTTGATATGAAAGAAATAATTTTCTAAAATCATTATTGTATATTGATGTGTTTATTATTGTATATTGATGTATTTGGATGTTATTAATATAATCCAAACCAGATTATAAAATTTAAAATGGTTATGTATAACCAAATAGGGGTTGTAAAAGAATAATGTAACGACCTGGATTTTTCGTCGTTCAATTTTGAATATTTAAATGTTCAAATATTGGATCTGGGATTATAATTTAGTTAGTTGATTTTAAAACTAGAATTTCAAGTGATTTCATAAATTTTGGAAATCGTCAATTTAATCGACACATTAAAATAACGATCCGGGACACATTCTTGAAATTCGATGTAACCAGTTCCATTGGATCCGTAGTAGTGTATTATTATCGGATTTCAAAATTTCAAAGCATTTAGAGTTAACTTTTGATCGTACGGGACATAAACGCGTTGAATTTAATATCAAAAAATCAATCTAATAATTGGGTCCAAAAGGCAATCTTCTCCATACGATCGAATTAGGACTCAAAACCTTTTCTATTGCATTCGGGATCGGGGTATAACATTATAAATGCCTAGCAGTTCGCCTCGATAGGAGATCGGGATTTTAAGTTGCTAAACGAGCTATTTTGTAATTAAATAATATTATAAATTGTTACTCGTACCCGAGACGCAACCCTATACTCGTACTCGAGACACTTTGCCCTAGTTATAAATCACGTTCTCCTCCTTTGTTCGAACGATAGCAGAATGAGTTAATAAAAAAAGAGGGATTCAAAATCCATTTCGAATCAAAATTGAAAAAAAAATATCGCAATCGCCTGGGATTCGCGGCCGCGGTGTGAAATCGCAAAGCATGGCGAAGGGTGGGGAAGGCACATCAATTGAGTGAGCCATTGGGGAATTCGACGTTAATAGTGGAGCTAGGGCTAGGGTCAACTGCATTCTTGGTCGCGTGCAGATGATGGCGACGTTCGAACTAAATGCGGGGCGATGACGACAACCGTGAGGCTCTCCAGGTGGAAGATGGGGCAATAATAGCCAGGTTGGTGAGCATATGGAGTCGGGTACGCACGCATGCGAGGTCGAAGGTGAAGTGCGTTGTAGGGAGGTGGTGGCCACATCAGTGGCTGATGGCAAAAGGCGAGCTGGTTTTGGGATTATGGAATCGATTGGCATCATCGAACAAGAATGGGAAGTACGCGGTTGTTGGTCGATGATAGTTGATTCGTTCAATGCCTGGAACGAATGACGGTAAAGGTATATTTTATGTAATAAAATTTAACTATAAAGTAGTTATTTAATTGAGGATTAAAAATTGTGATGAACTAATACACTTAATAACTTATTCATACGAGGTCTAAAAATCATGAAAGTAAGTCGAGTTTGGAACGGATTGCAAAATAAAAATCAAAGGTGAAAAATTCTCACTTATTTGGGTTGCCACTTTAATTTTAAATAGTTAAAATTAATTATTGGTTGAATTTGGAAATTTTTATTTGTCGAACGATATGTTAAATATATATAGTAGTACATATGTTAGTAGTTAGATTGGTATTCCTGCATATTATAGCGGATGAGACCCTATGCACCCCTAAAATAGCAAATGGCCCTACATACCTCGATATCCCCCTCGAAGTGGGATTGATATTTTTATGTTTTATTAACGTCCATGGATGCAGGAAAATAGGTAGAAGGGATCCAACTGGATCCCTCAAAATGTTGAATTTAGTTTCATATACCGTGATATAAGATTTGTGTAGAATAATCTATTATAGAATATTATAATGATTGGAATTATTAGATTCTGTTGTGGCATAGCTTTAATTTTGGTATTTTAAATACCATAAATATATTTTTTATTGAAATTTTAAGGAATAAAAAAGAATTTTGGATATAAACGTATTTATATTAGGTTTTGGGTTATTTTTGTAACGACCTAGAAATTTTGGTTATTTGAAATTGAAAATATTTAATTGATTTTAAATATTTAAAAGTTAATTTTTAACTTGAATTTCAAATATAACTTTTGATTAGATAACTTAATTATCGAATTTAATAATTGGAAATTGGTTAAAATAGTGAATCTTGAGTTTCAAGCTTGTTAAAAATAATTTAAAGGCTTATACAATTTATATTGATAATAATAAAGATAATAAAACTTTTTAAATGGAATTTAAAAGTGATTTATCCAGTTTTAAAATATATCGTTTAAATTTACATTTAAAAATAGCCTTCCGGGGCACAGTCTCAGATTTCGATGAAACTAGTTCCATTTGATCTGTAATTGTATATTATTGTTATCAAATTTCGAATTTCGAAGCGTTTGGAGTTAACGTTTTGTCGTAGGGTATATAAACGCGTTGAAATTTATATCGAAAATCCAGTATAATAATTGGGTCCAAAAAGCTAATTTATCCATACGATCGAATTAGGACTCAAAACCTCTTTTATTGCGTTAACATTATAAACGTCTAGCGGCACGTCTGCATAGGAGGTCGATATTTTAAGCTACGAAATCGAGGCGATTTAAATTTAAATAAATAAATATATTTATTTGACTTGACAAATATTTTCACATCAGTTTTTTTCTCCTTTTCAGATCATTGTAGCTAACCATTCAAACATGCTACCCTCTTTTCCATCATTTCCCCTTTCTTTTTTCAAAAATATGCAGCCGAACTCAGTTAAATAATATAAAAAGAGTAACACTTCAAAAATAAAATGCTGCAAATCTACTCGAAGAAATAATGTGAAACAAATTCTAATATTCTTATTATTCCATAAGCAACGATCTAGCATAGCATCATAGGGTTTGACGATGACTTGGCGTAGTCGACAGTGGGAGTCGAACAATAAATAATGGCTAGGGTTTGCTGTTCCATAAGATTTGATCGACGATGTAGGGATTCAAGCTTGGATGTGGGTTTGGCATGGGGAGGCGCACCTGGGGAAGAAGCTTGGTAGCATGTGCCTCTCAACGGGTGGTCACGACCTGTAGTAGGTCAGTGGGAAATGGGGTCGATGCGTTTCGATGAGGGGAGTTTGGGATCGATCCAGGGTGGCAGGCGAGTCATGGTTGAGGAGTGAAGTTTGTCGGAGCTATCGATTTTGGTTTTCATTGGAAGATGCTCCATATTAGTTTGGGCGTGCATGCGGCTATGGTGGGTTTCCTTTCGTGCATACACAGGCGTTTCGGGAAGAAGATACCTTAATGGGCCGGGTCAGTTAGAGGTAGTTGGCTTTATTTTAAAATAAATTGTGTTTGAATTTTTTTAATTTAATCATTGAACTTATAAAATTTATATCTCATGCGTACGAGGTCCGATTCGGACGATTCAAGATTAGTTTGAATCGTGATGTCATCGCCTACGCATGGGAAATGGTTTGGACGAATTTGGAGCTGTTGAAACCTTTAGATAATTTCAAATACGTTCAAATCAATCAGAACCGGGACGAGAAAGTGATGACAAAAATCAAATTGAGTCAATCGCACTCAATTTTGGATTACCGTAATTAACTTCAAATAGTTAAAATTAATTGTTGATTGGTTGATAAAATTGATAAATTATTATTAGTTGGATGTGATATTATATATAGTAATATATATATATATATATATTCGAGTGTTTGATATTCCCGCATATATATAGCGGACGAGACCCTATGCACCCGGCATAATAGCGGATGACCCTATATATACTGCGATATCCCCCTCGAAGTGGGAATTGTATTTTTATATTATATTAACATCTATGGATGTAGGGAAACTAGTCGGAGGGATCTAACTGGATTCCTTAAAAATGTTGAATTAAATTTCATATATATTGATGTATGATCTGTTTAAATATTCTGTGGTAGATTATTGTGCAATTTGAATTTAGTTGGTTTTTGGAATGATTGAAGTTTATTTATAAATTCTCTTGAGATTTGTAGACAGGATTTTTTTTAACGGATATGATTTTATAGGAGAAATCTTATAGTGGAATTTTGAAAACTTAAGGAAATTTCCGAATCGTTAAAATAAGAGAACCTCGAAAAATGAATTAGAATTCATAAAAGAAGTTAGAAATGGGTATTAGAAATTATAGACAAGTGTAATCGATTTTGGAAATATTAAAGGAAATTAATTAATGAATTCTGGAACATATAGAATTCGTTATAAATGAGTTAAGTAATTTACAATATAAATTCTGAAGGATTTTAAGAAATAGGAAATAGATGGGATATTATACCATGGATTTTGAGAAAAAGGAAATAAATAGAACTTTCGTAGGTGTTGGAAATGAAATTATTTTTAAGAAAATATACTTATAAATATTTCCTAAGTATTGGATTGGAAAGATTTAAAATATTTTAACCACGAGATTATAATTACAAAAGAAAATTTAAATCTAAATTATTTCTATGTGTTGATAATATAAATGGGTTTTTGGAAATTTGCTTATAATATTTCCTAAGTATTGAACTAGAAGGTTTTGAAAATATTTTAACGGAAATGATTTATCTAGGAATGTTCCTAAGTATTGAATTATAATTTGAATTCGGAAATATTTTTAAGTGTTGAAATGGTGGATAAAATAGCCTGCTATGGATAAGTATTTGAATTTGTTTTCAAATATTGAAATACTGAAAGAGATTTGAATATATAAATTATAAAGAGTTTTTGAAAATAAATGTTTGAAAAATTTATGATATGGGCCTAGTGATTGCTCATGTGTGTTATATTGATAGTTAAATAACCGACTATCAAATTTGGCCAAATTCGTTGATAATTTTTTGGAGACCAGGATCAGATTCAATTATTCGAAAACCACTTCAATTCGATTTATGCATTACAAATTGTGATATCGTGAAGATAATGAAGATAGTGATTTTGGAGATTCGGTTTTTTAGACCCAAACCAACTTGTATGGTGAATGCTATCATTGCATCGTTGCCTGGAACGCAGTGTTAACATTCTACGTATGAATGCTATTCTAAAGGTAAAACGTAGCCTCAAGCCTCATCAACAGGGAATGACTAAAACATCGGAGATGCCGCAAGGTTAAGAGGGTCAGACCTAAGTAGGGCATGTTATAAATTTTCTAGATACCAACGGATATATATTATAGTTATGAATTTGGTTGTGCACGGAAGAGAGAGCATTCGATTAGGGAACACCCAGGGTGACAACATATTCGGTACTATCCAGCAAGGGGTAGGCTAGTCCTGTGTTGGCAGGGACGTTAGGTAAGATGTTGGTACATTTTTCTAGAGATGTACTGTAGCAAGCGGTACCCCAATGGCCCTGTCATTGTATGGAATCCCATATCCACTACGAGCTTGTATAGTTTTAGATGTACCCAATTATGCTAAAACATGATATGCAAATATTTCATCTATTTTTTAATTTATTTTCTATAGACACTATTATAGTATCAGATGATTTTGTTATAAAATGTTTTGGTTGTTGTAAGGTAAAAACCCATTGTATTTATGTGTGGCGCGGTCTTTCGAGATACTTTTTTTCAAAGGATTTTGATAACAGTAGTAAATTCAAATTGAGTGTGTTTTCTCATGCTGATTTTCCAGATTAACTTGGGTGTTATTTTATTATAATACTTGGGTTAGACCGAGTATTACAGATTCAGGTTATTCAATAGTTTAATAACCGACTATTAAATTTGGACCCAAAACATAACTTTGGAAATAACTAGGAGAAACACATGAGTAACATTACACAGTCATCTCCAAGATGTTGTACTGTGCATATAAATCTCTTTTGGTTCTCCTAGGACAATGATAAGGAAATCTGTCCACTAATGTTTAGAAGGCGATCTCCGCTCTTATTTTTGACTGTTTATTTGCTTAAGAACTTAGGTTGAGTTTTCCGGGAATTGTCAAAAACTTGTTTTAGAGGAGTCCGGGATCAAGTTTTTATCCAAAAACCAATTTTATCCAAGCAATGTGTTTCGAAGTGAAGGCATCTTAAAGATGATGGAATTGAAGATGGAACCCTCAAGTGTTTCATTCAGACCCATAATGAACTTGTAGGAATGGATACTGGTATTGCATTGTTGCTTAGAAAGCAGTGTTAGCATTCCAAGTGGGAATTGCTGTATAAAGTTAAAACGTACCTTCAAGCCTTATCGGCCAAGGATGACTAAAACAGAGAAGATGCAATATGGCTAAGTAGGTCGCTCCTAAGTAGGGTATGATCATCCCTATATAGAGTCGATATTATCTCTCATTGTATGCATGGGGCCCAAAGCAGCGTGATCATATTCGGTACTACTAGTCAACTGGTAGGCCGATGCTTTGTTGGCAGGAGATCTAAATGAGGTCCTCAGTGTTATTTTATCTTAAGATGCACCATGGCGGGAGGTGCCTCAGTAGCTCAGTCATTGTATGTAATCCATTTTCTAACACAAGACTTTACAGTTTTAGTTGTATACGTATTATGCTAGAATTTAATTAATGTTGAGATTAATAAGTATTTGTATATTAGAAACTATTATAATATCATAGAATTTCATATTAAATGTTTTGGTTATCATAAGGTAAAAATCCGTCTGCGTTTATGTGCGGCGTTGTCATACGAGATACTTTTGATTTTGAAGGTTTTTATCACATTAAAATCCAGTTGATGTGTTTTTCTCACGTTGGTTTTCCAGACTGATTCGGGTGTTTTTTATCATAATGCTTGAGGTAGACCGAGTATATTTACAGACTGCTTTATATGCATTGGAGCTCAGGAGATGAATTGGAGGTCTTCTAGTCATATTCACGTATATGTTTATTTCTGCTGCTTCGTTGTTGAAATCATCAATAATTGTGGGGACAGGTTGTTAGAACTGTCCAGGTCAATGATTATGGTTTGTTGTTGTACTATGATGAATGTAAGTAGTAATAGTTTATCTTTTTTAAAAATCATTAATATTATATTGTTCCACTGCGATCTTGAGATTCTATGTTGTTTTTAATTTCTCTTCTCTTCTATTCTTCTTCCACCTTTCATTTCTATAACTATCCGTCTTTTCGTTTGATTTGATTCGCATATGTGTGGTTTATTATCAGCTTGAATTATGCAGATTGGCGTGTTGTTACAGTTGATATCAAAGCTTAGGTTGAGTGAATACTTGGGCTTTGGTGAGAATTCACTCATTTGAGATAGGGTAAGTGAGACCCTAGGATGAGTTTGAGTGTATATATATGAGCGTGTGTTTGTTAACGATTATAAAAATGTTTTATATTATGTTTGTTTATCTATTGAGTGGCTTATGAATTCTAATTGGTGTGTGGGACGCTACATTATCGATAGAGGTTTCTAAATGCTTAAACAAGGCAAATCGACACAGTATTGTTTTGAGAAATGGGTAATTGTAATAATTTACCTAAATTATAATTTATATATAAAGGAATAATTATTCAAAAATTATTATAGTTATATATAGTATGTTTGCTTGTTAGTAAATGATAATATTTGATTATTATCATTTTTTTGGTTGTTCTAATAAAAGTTGTTATTATTAATATCTAAACAAATACAAGCATTTGTAAACTGAGTTATATAAGAAAGTGAAATTATAAATATGGATTTTAGAATATTGATTATAATTAAAATAATCAACATGTGTGAAATAAAATTTCATAAGTATATTTAAAAAATATATTTGTAGATTAAACGGATTTAAAAGCCGAGAATTTGAGAATTTAAATCCCATGGACTTGAAAAATTGTTTTTCAAAGGTTTCAGAAAAATAATAATAGTATTATTTTGAACATATTTTGACTAGAAATATTTTAATTTTTTTTAAAGAAAATAAAAAGCACTAGACTCACTTTTTTCACTGGAAAATAATTCCAGTGATGACTGAAGCATCATTGGCATTCATTTTCAAGTTTCTAGGTGATGAATTACTGTCATGGAAGTTTTGTTTTGGTAAAACAAATTTGTTTTAGATTATAGAAGTGAAATTTGATGTATAAAGGAGTTATGTATACATATGATTTTAAAATGATTTGAAATAAAAATAGATATTTAAAAATCTTGAATTTTTTATCTAAATGTTTTCGAAAAATATAAGATAATATGTTTTTTAACTTTGTAAAGGGTATAGATAGGAAAAGGATTTTTGAATTGAGATAAAGAAAATTTTAACTTAAATAAAGGTTAAATGAAATCAAATTGGATGAAATGAATTAAGTGAATTAATGAAATGAATTGAATGTAGTTTGGAAGGTTATTTGAAAATAAAAAATAGAATATGAACTTAAGTTGTGATGAAATAATAAACATGAGTTTTGTATTGTGAAATGTTTGAAATAAACTTAAGTAATTTTTGTATGGAACGGTTCATAAATAATGTTAGTATTGAAGAAATATGCAAAGTGATAATGAAATAAAATTTAACTTAGTAAAAGTTAAAATGAAATGATTTTAATAAAATGATCCATAAATGAATTTAGTATGCAATGGAATGTTGTTAATCATAAATTGAATTTAAAATGAATGTTAATAATTGAATGTATATCAATTGATTGAAAATAAATTGAAAATGAATCAATGAAAGTTCACAAGTAATGAAAGTGTATAAATATCTTGTTGAAATTTGAAACTACAAATTAATATAAAAATGAATAAATTGAATGGTTATTATTTGCTTGATGATTTCTTTGTTTACAGTTACTACATTTGCATATAGTTATTGTATATTATATATTATATAATGATGTTGCATTTTATAAACACGTTCTCATTAGTTATTGAGTAAGTAAGGATGACGTAAGCTTCGTAACCGGGGCTTGCTTTTGCACTTTGTTGGTTTTGTTTGCTTGCCAATACTAAAATAAGGTATACATCTCGGATTACGTACCATATTTTTATATTATTCCCTATGGGATGCCTCATCCTTAAAGACGAAGTGTATAGTTGTGATTATATATATTGTAAATTTTTATGATCAAGTCACATAAAGGAGATGATGGCGAAATTTTCCCTAAAAATAAGATGTTAGAAATTTTTTGAGAATTTTGGAAATTTTTGCCAACTAAAGTTTGATTTGAGTGATAACTTGAAATGAATGAATAGGAGGAAATTAGTTAGTACCAGCGATGAATTTAAAGACTTAAAAGAGTTTGGAATCTATTACACTAATTTGTTTTGAAGGGTTCATGGGTTTATGGCATTTTTCCGACCTTGGCAATTTCGGGGATGAAATTTTTTTAAGAGGGAAAGAATGTAACGACTTAGAAATTTGGTCATTCGAATTTAAAATATTTAGTTTATTTTAAATATTGGAAAGTCAATTTTTAAAGTTAAATAACTTGGATTTCAAATATAGCAATTTATTGGGTAATTTAATTATTGAAATAAATATTTGGCAATATTTAAAATATTTGAATCTTAAATTTGAAATGAATGAATGATTTTGAAAGTTGACTTAAGTTCTATTTTGATAAAAATGAAGACAATAAACTTTTAACTAGAATTAATAGCGATTAATTTGGCTTTTATAATAATTCATTTTAATTAATGTATAAAACAGTCTTTTGGAGCGCTCTCGGATTTCAATGAAACCAGTTTCGTTTGATTCGTAAAAGTGAATTATAGCATACCGATAATTTTCACGGCAATCAGATGTGCCATTTGGACGTACGAGATCAAAACGCATAGAAATTAATTACAGAAATTTATATAATAATTGGTTTTAAAAAACTATCGTCTATATATGATCAAACTAGACCTCGAGATTAGTTCCATTGTGATTCGGAATGGAGGTATTACATATAGAACGCTAGGCGGCATGTTTCGTTTAGAGTTCGAGATTTTTCGATATGTAATATTGTAATATTTTAATAAGTAAAATAATATTTATATAAAATATTTAGCCATGCTTGCCCTTACTCCCAAGCATGTTGTGCCCATACCTTCAATTCCTTTTAAACCTATGTGTGCTAGAGAGAAAAAAGGAGTATGCCGTTTTCTTTTATTTATTTAAAAAAACTATAGCCAATCCAACGGCCTAAATCATTATGGACCACTGGAGACCGAGATGGTCGAAGGCCCTAACGTCAAAGTCGTGCGTCCTGAGGTGGTGAAGAAGATGGACAACGCGATTATGGTGTCGTGGCTCGAGGTGGCTACAGTTTGGCTACATTCATCGCAATAGGAGGGCTCGGTTTTAGGTTATATTACATCGAACGGTGGCTCGGGGTGGGTTGGTGCAGCCCTTGGGAGGTGAGGTAAGGTTTGGGTGAGCTTCGGTGTAAATATGGCTGTGGCTAGTGGCGTACGATGATGGTGCGAGGTGGTCAAAGGTTGACCTAGGTTTCATGTTCGAATGCGAGAGTTTGAAAGTGGGAAAAGGTTTAATTTAAGTAATAATTAATTTTGAGTTAATTTTAATTTAATTATTTCAAAATTCATTAATTCATATTTAACTCGTACGAGGTCCAAATTTAACGCGATGATTTGCGTTACAATCGTATTGGCAAAGGCTACGCCATGGAGTTGGATTTGATGGATTCGTAGCTAGTGGAAATCAGGGTTAAATTAAACGACCGTTCAATTTTAATCAAAACCGGAACGTTTTGGTAACTATTAAAATTAATGTAAGTTAAACTCGCCTTTTTGGTTAACCAAAATATTATATAACCAATATAATTATTTATTGGATGTGTGGGTATTTTATTATTGATTGTTATTAGTTGTTGGATGATTTACTTGTTTATATTGTTGGATATATTTTCACCTTGGAGCGAGATGAGACCCTATTACGTTCCTGTGTAAGAGCGGATGACCCTTTGTATACGAATCCTGCCACAAAGCGGTGAATTTTTATATTTATTGATTATATACTGTATGTGATGCAGGAGAGCAAGTTGTAGGGATCTAAAAGTTTTCTTCACATTGTTGATTTTATTTTTCATATAATTTAATATATGATATGTTGGATGCTAAAATTAATGAAACATACACGATTTTGCTTATTTAGTGCTTTAGTAGCACTAGGCCTTATATTATGAAATTTTAAAATACCATAAAATAGTTATTGATATTAAAATGGGATTTCAAAGTAATTTTGGAAATTATATATGTTTTAAATAATTATTCTTGAAATATTTGAAGAAGTAAGTTGTTTTAAAATCAAAGGTATTTTTGTGGATATTATAATTTAATTGTATTATAAAACATTTTAAATAGAGTTTTTGAACCTTGAATAAAGATTTTTAAAATCTTGGAAAATAAATCAGTCTTTTATAAATAAGAGATATGTTTTTAAAAGAAAATATAAACATTTTGATATGAATATTTACCAACCCTTTTTATATAAAGTGATATACATATATAGGTATATATAATATGATTTATTTATAGAGGTGGAATTTGTAAATATGATAATTTACAAAAGTGATATTTTACAAAGAAAGTGAAGATTTATAAAATCATAGTTTCGCTTATAAAAGCATGGATTTATAAATAGTGTTTATAAATAAAAGGAAGCTATTATTAGTGGAAAGATTGAAAAAAATAAATCAAGCGGTGAATTTATACCTATATGAGCAAGCATGGTTTTAAATCTCCTATATATGGCCGAGATCTCCTCTTCACACTTAGACGAGACGAGATATCAAATCTACTCCATTTCTCCCTGGACACTGGTCTCGTCCGAGATATTAAAATCTCACCCGAAATATGGATCAAAATCTCAATCCGAGATCTCTTTATAGATTTTTCTTTATTTACATAATGTTCTTCATTTTCAAATTGATTCAAAACAAACTACTCGATCCAATTATATTTTATCAACTTCTTGAGCATATTCTTTAATTTTAATCTTAATGAGTCATAGTGAAAGCCTTCACTTCTTTATTATGTTCAAATAAAAGGATATTATTCGATCATTACAAAATCAATTAAGCTAATCAAGCTAATACTCTTCTAAAAATATACATTTTTCCATGAAAATCAAGTATGTTACCATTTTTATTTTTACTAAGGAAGTTATAACCGTTAAATAAATTTTTCACACATCAATTTTAGACACATAAGTACATCCGAAATATTCCCGAGATTCATTATAAGATCCGAGATGTCAATCCGAGATGTACACTCGATATATACTCATCTCGTCTGAAATCTCCCCCAATACGAGATAACTTGTGCAAAAATTCTGAGACGAAACATGACCGAAATCCGATATTTAAAACCTTAGGAGTAAGGTTAAAAAACAGTTGAAATCATGTTTTGAATGGGACTTTATAAATAAGTGAGATTTATAAAGGAAATAGAGTTATACATGGAGTTCATCAATAAATGGATTTTAAGAAAGGAAGTTTCATAAGATATGGGAGATTTATAAATATAGCTTTATAAATATGGAAACGATTATGTGGCAAGTTAAGTATGGATATTTTTCAAGGAAATATAATATTGTTTTAAAAGTTGTTTATTTATATTAATATTGTTTTAAAGTTGTTATAAATATTTTAATATTTGAAAGGTTAATTAATTAGAAAATTACTATGGTTTGAAATTAAATATAATAATTTATGGATAAGGTTTTGGAAATTAATTATTATTATCTTTATCTTTACTACTAATAATTATTAATTGAATAAATTTACTCGGTGTCATTTTGAAATTCCAAATATACCCTTTTACATCTCGTAGAGAAATAGTATTCAAATATGCAGATGTAATCTATAATTTTCTGAGTACAACCGTTAATCACCATGGAGAGCTACGTTATACGTTCATAAGCTGAAATATATCAATGTTCCATATTTTTTGTAATTTACGTGGGAGTTCATCCGTCGAAGTCTTGCCCAATTCCGAGTTAGTATGAAGAAGTTAATGTAATCTGAAAAAATAGCGTCTTTTGCCTTTATGGAGCACAAATATGAGGATGTAGCCTATTATTTTCTAAGTACAACCGTTAGTCACCTTGGAGAACTCTAGTGTGCGTTCAAGAGATGAAGCATCCAAGTGTTCCATATTATCCATAATTTAGGTACGAGTTTGTCGGTTGAAATCTTGTCAGACTCCGAGTTAGTATGAGAAGTTATTGCAGTATGAACAAAAAAATAGTTGCTTCTGCCTAGGCGGTGTTCAATTTTGGGGATGCAGCCTGTTATTTTTTAAGTACAACTATTAATCACTATGGAGAACTATGGTATACGTTCATAAGATGAATTATCTGAGCGTTCCGTATTGTCGCAATTTAGGTGGGAGTTCATCGATCGAAGTATCGCCAGGTTCCGAGTTAGTATGAGGAAGGTATTGCAGTCTGAACAAAAAAATAGCAACTTCTACCTGGGTGGAGTTCAAATATGGGGATTTAGCATGTTATTTTCTAAGTACAACTGTTAGTCACCACGAAGAACTACAGTGTGCGTTCAAGAGATGAATGATGCTAGGTTCCATTTTGTTCGTAATTTAGGTGGGAGTTCATCATCGAAGCCTCGACAGATTCCAAGTTAGTATGAAGAAGTTATTATAGTATGAACAAAAAAATAGCGGCTACCTAGGCGGAGTTAAAATATGGGGACGTAGCTAGTTATTTTTCTAAGTATAACTATTAGTCACCATGAAGAACTACGGTATATGTTCATAAGCAGAATTATCCAAGTGTTCCACATTGTCTATAATTTAGTTAAGAGTTCATCGGTCAAAGTCACGCCTGATTCCAAGTTAGTATGATAAGAATTCCTAGGCGAAGTTCAAATATGGGGTTGCGACTGTTATTTTCTAAGTACAACCATTAGTTACCATGGAGAACTACGATATACGTTCATAAGATGAAGTATTGGAGTTTTCTATACTGTCCATAATTTAGGTGGGAGTTCGTCGGTCGAAGTCTCGCCCGATTTCGAGTTAGCGTGAAGAAGTTATTACGGTATGAACAAAAAAATAGTGTCTTCTACCTAGATGGAGTTCAAATTTGGGGATGTAGCCTGTTATATTCTAAGTACAACTGTTAGTCACCATGGAGAACTACTGTATACATTCATAAGCTGAATTGTCTGAGTGTTCCATTTTGTCTGTAATTTAGGTGGGAGATCATCGGTCGAAGTCTCATTTGATTCCAAGTTAGTATGAAGAAGTTACTACTATCTAAAAAAATAAGGGCTTCTTCCTAGGCAGAATTCAAATATATGGGGATGTAGCTTGTTATTTTCTAAGTACAACCATTAGTTACCATGAAGAACTACGATATGTGTTCACAAGATGAAGTATCCGAGTGTTCCATACTATCTGTAATTTAGGTAGGAGTTTATTGGTCGAAGTCTCGCCTGGCCCGAGTTATTATGAGGAAGTTATTGTAGTATGAACAAAAAAATAGCGGCTTCTTCCTAGGAAAAGTTCAAATATGTGATGTAGCCTGCTATTTTATAAGTACAAATGTTAATCACCATGAAGAACTACAATACACATTTGTAAGTTGAAGTATCAGAGTGTTCTGTGTTATATGTAATTTATGTGGGAGTTCGTTGGTCAAAGTCTCGTCTGATTATGAGTTAGTTTGATAAAGTTATTGCAGTCAGAACAAAAAAATAGCGGCTTCTGCCTAGGTGGAGCTCAAATATGGGGATCTAGCCTGTTATTTTCTATGTACAACTGCTAGTCACCATAAGAACAGCAGTGTGCCTTCAAGAGATGAAGTATCTAAGTGTTCTATATTGTCCATAATTTAGGTGGGATTTCATCGGTCGAAGTCTTTCCGGATACCAAATTAGTATGAAGAAGTTATTGCATTATGAACAAAAAAATAGGGGCTTCTGCCTAGACGGAGTAGAAATATGGGGATATATCCTGTTATTTTTTACGTACAACTGTAACTCACCGTGGAGAACTACGGTATACGTTCATAAGCAGAATTATTCGAGTGTTTCATATTGTCCATAATTAAGGTAGGACTTCATCGGTCAAAGTTTCGCCTGATTCCGACTTAGTACGCGGAAGTTACTACAGTTTGAACCAAAAAAATAGCGGCTTCTGCACAGGAGGAGTTCAAATATGGGATGTAGCGTGTTATTTTCTAAGTACAACTATTAGCCACCATGGAGAACTGCGATATACGTTCACAAGATAAAGTATCCAAGTGTTCCATACTATTCATAATTTATGTGGGAGTTCACCAATCGAAGTCTAGCTGGATTATGAGTTATTATGAAGAAGTTATTGCAGTATTAACAAAAAAATATCAGCTTCCACCTAGGCGGAGTTCAAATATTGGGTTGTAGCCTGTTATTTCTATGTACAACTTTTAATCACCATGGAGAATTATGATATACGTTCATAAGTTGATGTATCCCAGTGTTCCATAATTTCCATCATTTAGATGAGAGTTCATCGGTCGAAGTCTCACCTGATTCTGATTTATTATGAAGAAGTTATTGCAATCTGAATAATATAATAGCGGCTTCTTCCTTGGTGGATTTCAAATATGGGGATGTAGCATGTTATTTTCTAAGTATAATTGTTAACCACTATAGAGAACCATAATATACATTCACAAGCTGAAGTATCTGAATGTTCCATATTGTCTATAATTTAGAAGGGAGTTCATCGGTTGTAGTCCCGCTTGATTTTGAGTTAGTATGAAGAAGTTATTGCAGTCTGAACAAAAAAATAGCGGTTTGGGATCTAGCATATTATTTTCTGAGTACAACTGTTAGTCAACCATGGAGAACTACAGTATGCATTCAAGAGATGAAGTATCCGAGCATTCTATATTGTCCGTAATTTAGGTGGGAGTTCATCGTCGAAGCCTCGACTGATTCCGAGTTAGTATGAAGAAGTTATTGCAGAATAAACAAAAAATAGTGGCTTCTGCCTAGGCGTAGTTCAAATATAGGGATGTAGCTTGTTATTTTCTAAGTACAACTGTTACTCACCATGAAGAACTAAGGTATACAATCATTAGCTATAGTATGCTAGTGTTCCAAATTGTCCGTAATTTAGGTGGGAGTTCATCGGTCGAAGTTTCCCCTGATTCCTAGCTATTATGAAAATTTATTGCAGTATGAACAAAAAAATAGCGGCTTCTGCCTAGGCGGAGTTCAAATATGGAGATGAAGATTGTTGGTTTCTAAATACAATAGTTAATCACTATATAGAACTATGGTTTACATTGTAAGCTAAAGTATCCGAGTGTTCCATATGTTCGTAATTTAGGTGGAGTTCATTGGTCAAAGTCTCGCTTGATTCCGAGTTGGCATAAAGGAGTTACTGCAGTTTGAACAAAAGAAATAGCAGGCTTCTGTCTAGGCGGAGTTTGATTACCAGGTTTGCATGTACAAACCATAATTCTTTTATACTACCTTTTTCGATTCTTTTTATATATATTTTTTGAGGTTCATGTTTTCTTTCTGAATGCCAAAACAAATAAAGAAAAAATTTATTAAAATGAAAATAAAATATAAAGATTTTTCTCAGGTAATTAACCCTATTAAAATAAGTAGCACAAACTTAAGAAGGACAAATATGAAATTACTGGTTTCCAAAAGAAGTAATTTGAAAGCTAATTTCCAAAAGAGTAGCTTGAAAGAATAAAAGACAAAAATCAACAAAAGAGGGGTAGAAACAATTAGTCGCTGATATATTTTGGAACATTTTTGCTCACATCTCACATTAGCTAAAAGATCATAAGCATGTAAAGTATAGGTATTATTTCAATTTCCAAATAAACTAAAACAAAAGAAATGGATGATAAAACTTCAAATGCTTTTAAGTTATTGGTTCTATGAATGTTCTTTAGTTGTCTCAGACTTCTTGGTCGTTGCCTCAGGTCACTTTATGCTCGCAATGCTACGTCAAATCTACTTCCACAAATGCAACTAAAAATGCATGCACGTGTGATTAAATGCAGACCCACCTGGACGTGCATATATACTCGTTTATTATAACGTTTAAGATAAATTATTATTGTTTTATTAAGAATGTTTTGATATTTGTTTATTTTATTTAAGATGTTTTAAAAATTAATATTTATTTATTTACAATGCTTATTATTATATAATAGTGTTTTAAAAAAGGTTGGAATTTGTATGTAAATTTTTTCGAGATTTATAAATAGGGGTTTATAAATAGATGTGAGTTTTATAAGAGGAACCTTATAACTTGGTTTGGAAGACTTAAATGAAGATTGAAAATGGGTAAAAGAATATTATAATGGTTAGATGTTTGAAAATGAATTTTAGAAATGAGTTATAGAATACAAAAGGATTTTTATAAATGGTTTTAAGGATTTATAAAGGGTTATAAATGATTTTAGAGGTTAAAAGGAGTTATAAGTAGTTGAAATTGATTAAAGAGATTATAAATGTTTTACCGAGATTTATGAAATGGTCTATAAATGGATTTAGAAATTTATAACGGGATTTATAAATGACTTATGATTGTATAAAAAGAGAATCTTCCTCGGTGTCGATGAATATATTTATACCGTTGAGATATGTATATGGATATTTTCCATGTATTGAAATGCAAGTGTTTGTGAATGAATCTTTGTAAAAGTACTTTGGTACAAATACTACACGGTGATTTGAGTTAATGGAAGGGCTTGTTAAAAGAGGTTTAGTGTTGCTTGGTACTTAGCCAATGTTGGTTTTCCCTATGAAATTAAATCCCCAATTGAATGGCTATTATTCGATCGTTACATAACCAAATATCGAATTTGGACCCAAAACGTAACTTTAGAAATATCTATGAGAAACATGTGAGTTATATGACACAGTCATCTCTGATGATGTTGTACTATGCGTATAAATCTCGTTTCGTTCTCCTAGGACAATGATAAGGAAACTCGTCCACTAACGGTTTGGAGGTGGTCTCCGCTCTTATCTTTAACTATTTATTTCCTAAAGAACTTAGGTTGAGTTTACCGAGAATTATCGAAAAGTTGTTTTTGAGGAGACCAGGATCGAATATGTTATTTGAAAACTACTTCTATACAACGTATGCATTTCGAAGTGAAGACATCTCGAAGATGATGGAACTAATGATGGAGCTTTCAAGTGTTTCATTCAGACCCAAGACATACTTATATGGATGAATGCCGATATTACATTATTGCCTTGAAGGCAGTGTTAGCATTCCAAATGGGAAAGTGCTATATAAAGGCCTTATGCCTCATCAATCGGAAATGACTAAAACATGGAAGATGCATTAGGGCCAAGTGGGTCGCTCCTAAGCTGGATATGATCATCCCTATCGAGAGTCGGTATTATCTCTCATTGTATGCTTCGGGGTCCAAAGCGAGGTGTTCATATTCATTGCTACTTGTCACGTGGTAGGTCGGTTCTGTGTTGGCAGGGGATCTAGACGAGGTCATCGGTGTTATCATATCTAGAGATGCACTATGAAGGGCGGTAACCCAATAGCTTAGTCATTGTATGGAATCCATTTTCCAATATGATCCTTTACGTTTTTAGTTATATACTTATTATGCTGGAATTTAATTAATGTAACAATCTCGGTTGTGATTACTAAATATTTGTATGTTAGAAACTATTGTAATATCAAAAAATTTCATATGAAATGTTTTGGTTATCATAAGGTAAAAAACTGTTCGTGTTTATGTGCGGCGTGGTCTTACGAGATACTTTTGATTTCGAAGTTTTTTATTACGTTAAATCCAGTGGGATCTGTTTTCTCACGCTGGTTTTGAAGACTGATTCAGCCGTTATTTTATCATAACGCTCGGGTTGGACCGAGTATAATTACAGATTACTTTGGATGCATTGGAGCTCAAGAGAAGAGTTGAAGGCCTTCAAGTCATATTCATATATATGTTTATTTTCTGCTACTTTATTATCAAAATCATCAGAAATTGCGAGGACAGGTTTTTATAACTGTCCAAGCTGATAATTATGACTTGTTTTTGTACTCTGATGAATATAAGTAATAACAGTTTATCTTTTATGGAAATCATTGATATTATATTATATGTTGTTCCACTGTAATTGTGAGATTCTGTGTTGTTTTTAATTTCTTTTCTTTTCTTCTTCCTCCTTTCATTCCCATAACTTTTAATCTTTTCTTTCGATTTTGGTTGGACACGTGTGGTTTATGTCAGCTTGAATTATGCGCATTGGTGGGTTGTTATAGATATGGATGCCCAACGATACGAAAACACTAAAACAAAATCATAGTGGTCTCGAATAAGGATAATAGTATGACAAGTCATGTGAGGCAATGCCCAAGGTAGAATGCTACCAGTATGCGTCCCCAGCCGGTGCTAACCCCTAAAGGCCCACACATCCAACACTGCATAATCAAATCAAAAGGGAAATCATCCAATATTAAAGTGCACCAACCGAATTCAAAAATAGAGATAGTAATACGAAGAAGTGTGTCCGCTAGAGGTAGCTAACCTCATTGGCATGGGTATGGATCCTTTTTCAGTCATTACAAATTGACATAAGTGTCAGGGTCATCCATCATTGTCACTTTCTTCAAATCCAGCAAAACTTTCGCCAAATCCAGCCACTTCATGCTGGATCATCCAAGGCACACATAGTTATTAAAGTGATTCCGGTATTAGCAGTGAGTATGCTAATGTTCGACCCCGGTCTCAATAACAACCAAACGTTATTTTACCCACTGGTTAGTTCTTTCAATTTCAAGAATGAATCATTCTTTATATCAAAATATCGGATTCACTTCTAGAACATTTCAGATTCAAATAGGCTATACCTTCATATCAAAACATTCATATTTAAATCAAATGATTTAAATCTAAATAGTTCTAAATTTGAAACAGTTTGAATATTAAGAATAGTTTTGAAAAATTTAAAATAGTATTGATGGTTGAAAGTGTGTTTGAATATTGAATATTTTTTAGTATTGAAATAGTTTATATATTAAAAAAATTAAATCTTAAATATTTAGTGGATTAAATAGTTTGAATATTAAAATAATTCAAATATTAAAAATATTTGGATTTTAAAATAGTCTATATTAAAATAGTTTATATTTAAAATTGTTTCAAATTAAAACTGTTTCTTTCTATTCTCAACAAATCTGAACTAGGTCCAAATTTCAAATCAGACAAATTCAATTTCCAACATTTCAATTCAAATCAACTTCACATTCAAAATTCAATTTAAATCAACTTCAATTCCAAATGATTTCAAGCTCTACTTCAAATTCAGTTTAACCAATTTGATTTAAATGGCTAAAAGATCCAATTCACATTTCGTTTAAAACAACTTTGAAATCAATTTCACATCCAAAATTCGAAGTATCAACTTAAATAACATTTATTCCAATAAATTTCCAAAGTATAAACTCAAAATTTAACCTTTAAAATAATTCAATTTCGATAAATTTCAATTTCAATTTTAAGATTTAAAGTCAAGAATTCAAATTAGATTCTTTAAAACAATTTCATTTAACAAATTCAATTTTAAAATTTCTAAATCGAGCATTTGAAAATAATTCCACTTATAAAATTCAAATTATTTCTTTAAAACAATATTACTTAAACAGTCTTAACTTTTGAATTTAAAAATCATTTCATTTAACAAAATCCGATGTCAGTATATATTTTCTACCTTATGGCCAAGTGATTATTTCTATAAATTTTAATTGCATGAATGTATATTATTTCAACCCATATTAAAAATTTCATATGTATATATCATTTTAATCTATTCCTTAATTCAAGTGTTCAATGTCGGTTATGATATATAACAACAATAACATACAGGGTGACAACCAGGATATATCAAAATAAATAAGCAACCATACATCAAATCACCACATCAACCATCATATCAATTAATAGACATCCATATGCAATTAACATCCCAATTGACTAATATATCACGACAATTACTAGTTGTCATATATCGGGTGTTTAACTTGCAATTCGATTTCAATTTCAATTTAAAAGTCAATTCAGTTTCGATGTCAATTCAATTCAATTTAAATGTCAACTTAAATCACCAAACAACAATCAATAAAATTTATCACTTTATGATTTTGATTTAACTAACATTAAAATATTTTAATATTGCATAAGTGGGTTTAATCACTCATATTTTTCGAATCTAAAAAATGTGAACTAACCAAACAATAATGATATCAACTTCATGGTGTAGATGGCTTCGATACGAATGCAACGCAACAAACCGCACCTGAATCCGACCTCATACAAAGAGTTATCGATTAATAAACAATTGACATAAATTTAATTTAATTAAACAATCATTAAACATTAACCACCACTTAACCTCCCTAATCCTACTTAAGCGTTAATCACCTCGTAATTCAAGGTTTCACGTACCATCGTTCGAACTCCTCCGTTGATAGTGCACTAGCGCCACCGCGCGTTCCTATAAGATGGCGCACATGGCCAGTCGAGAGCCCTCGCCTTCGCTGCACCTTCCTCCCTCGCCAATCTTTCCAACCATCACCGATAGCACCGCCAATCGACCATAAATGAATGAGATGAACCAATGTTGTTCATCTTCAAAATATAGCCTCCTCGATCAATGATTCATCAACAAACTCCACCGATCGATAAACCTTGTTGTGCTCTCCATCTTTCCTTCAAGCGCCACCATCAATAGATGATCAAAGGCGTCGAAATCGGTAGATCTAGCTATGGCAATCATGGTCAATTTTCGTTCATCACGCTACTCCGTTCGATGATCTATGATCACCGATGTGTTCCTCTAGCCCGCACACACAACTTCTGTGTTGGACATTTCCTCTAGTTTGGCTCTGATCGTCCTGGATAATATCGACCATTGGATCGGTGTTTAGAAATGGCGGCTAGGGTTTTGTTTTAATGAATAAAAGGAAAGTGTGGTCGTAATAAACTTTCGCACAACACTATTCACTCTTGAATTTTCCAAACTCCAATCGAGGCATACAGCTTGGTGTTCTATATGAATTACCCTTATTCCGAACACAATTGAACTAGTTAAGCGGCCCAATTCTATCATATACAAAGTTAACATTATATTGTTTGATAAAAATTAAAATTAAATTATATTAAAATAATTTCCCCAATTCACTATAATGGACAATTATAATATTCTCATTTCAAAATACGTCATTGCAAAACACGACGTTCATTAACAATTAGTTTTTCTTATTATTACACATTTTGAATCCAATTGGAATATTTACATTTCGAAATTAATATTTTCCACTGGATATTAATCTATTAAATTTGAAAAGGCCTAGAATTTCCAAACTTCACAACTAAATTAATTTCTTCCATTTTAACTTATCAAAACACGTTTTAATTAAATAACTTAGTTTATTTCAGATTTCATGTTTATTGCCACAATCATTTCGCATCGACTATTATCATTATTTATTAGTTGTTATTATTCCTGTTTAAATCAAATTTCTTCTTTTATAAATTTTACTTTTACATCCTAATTGAAACATTCATTTCATTTTATCAAAATTGTTTTATCTTCATTTAAAATGTTCATTTTATTTAACATAATAGATACATGCTTATTCCAATTTATTAATTACGATTTACTCCTCTTTTTATTTGATAAAAATGGTTTCGATAATTTAATTTCAAGTAATTAAATATTAAATTTGAAAAGAATTATTACAGTTCTTTTTATTTATAAATTCAACATTATTTATCCAATTATTTTATTCGACCAGTATTATACATTTACACTAAATAATTTTTTTCCCATCAACTTCCCTAATAGGATTTAAACAAATAGACTTCATATTAACATGAAATTTATCTTTTATTAACATTACATTTATTATCTCTATTATTTTTGTTAATTTTGAAAACCAATTTCATTTCATATTCAGTTGATTTGGGTTATCATCTTTTAACTTATTCCAATTTTTTATTTGAGAACTTTATTTAAAATCAGAACATACACTTCTTTAGATTTATATAAATCAATTATATAATTTTTATTTTTACTTAATTTTATTTAAAATTTGATTTAATTTAGTATTTTGAAATACTTAAAAATATGGGTCGTTGCAATCTCCGCTACACAAAATGTTTTATACTCGAGATGGAACAAAGTAATTATCTAACATTTTGATATATTTTAACCAGAATAATTGTTATGACTCACCATTTTGACCATCAAAAGTCGACACCTAATATTTCCATAATGTTCCAACGTCGCGCATCCAATCAACAAAAGGGCAGATTGTTGGGGAAACAAAAAGAAAAGAACAGAGAACAGAGAAAAAAAGAATCTCACAGCAGAATCGACAACATATAATATAACAAGGATAGTGGAAATTGTCACTCCAACATACATAGTATATCAGTGTTAAAAACAAACCTTATCAGCTTGACAGTTATAAAATCCCGACCTTACAAATGTCGATAGGTATATGATATCGTACAGCGGAAAATAAAATACTACGATAGATGAATCTTTAGTTTCCCTTCAAGACCTCCGTGATACCATCGGCAACTTGGGAAAATATTTGGTCTGACCCAAGCATTACAATACAATAACACCCAGATCAATCTGGGAATACTAGCGTGAGATAGATCAAATAATAGGGAACATATAAAGTTCTGCCAGACCACGCCGTTAACGTGGAACGGGTTATTACCTCATAAGAATAACATCGGTACAGGCAAGAGTAGAAATAAATATAAAGAATAAATCTAAAAATGAATGAGGATAAATAATATTAAACTAGAATTGAAAGAATGGAAATAAACTGAGTAAATTCAAACTGGACAGAATGGATAGAGTAGGGAAAATAGTCCAACTTGATAGAACTGACCGAATAAGGTAACAGTCCAACTTGATAGAATGGACATAATCAATACTTAAATGTCGTGAGGAGGAGTTTCTCTACTAGTGGCAATTTAAATCTAAAGCAGATTCAGGGTTTTCGAATCAAATTAGGAAAGGAAAATTTCCAACAAATGACAAGGAAGGTGCACCCCCTTGAAGTATACCTCTACCAATATGCTTCTGAGAAGCCCGTTTACTCTGTTAAAACTTCCTGGGACCCTCCAAGCCGAACCCCGCCAGACCTCACCGAGAAAGCGAATATTTCACATGTAACACAAACCATTTTCACATGATGGTACACAAAATCTAGATAAGATGTGAAATACCCTTGTGGGACCAACCCCACATTGCTTGGCCTCCACTCACGCTTTTGGTTTAGTCATTTCGAGCAAAGGATAACAAAGTTCAAGGAGCAGCAAATCATTTTTAAGTTGAAGATACATCGTGAAGAAAACTGAATCCGATAATTAATAAATAAACTATCGAGGATAATTAGAATGATCATATGTGGAAATTAAATATCATATATTTACCACTACTCGTATATTCTAGACAAGTCTATCGTTCAGTTGAAAATGAAGCTAAGCAAGTTCAGGTTGTGTTACATCTAGGCATTTCCTTGACAACATTTTTAACCTTCGAGATAGAAATGAGTCCAAGCCTCAACGTTAGCGTTAAATGTATGACTATATCCTTTCCATAAAAGCGATATCGATTATGGAACTTTTTTCCAGAACCAAATTCAAATCCTTACTTTCAAAAACCGAACTTGTGTTGGATTTCCATATTTCCAAATTGGTAAAACACTTATAGAATTAGTTCTTTATCATCGAAACATTAAGAGAAAAATCTTTCCAAGTGCAATATCCCGAAGGCCTAAACCAACATCAGATCGAACACCTAGAAGATTATCCAACTTAACATCCCAATAATTGAGTTCAAATTTCTTTCATAACTTTAAAACAATATTAATTATCCAGAAAGATAATTAGTCACATTTAAAATCTCTTTTAAATAAACAAATCCATTATCTTTAATAAAATAGATAATTATTTTCATACACGTTTATGACATTGGTAAATTAACTTTAAAACCTTTATTAACTTTAAATCAGTTGATTAAAGAAATTTTATTATATTATTAATTTACTTAATCCACTTTTATTAAATTAATTTATTAACTTTAAATATCATTTATTACTAAGATTAGTTAAATTCAAATAATCATTAGTTAAAATGAATAAGTCATCTCAAACATCATTTATTAAAATGACAAGTAATTTTAAATTCATTCTATTAAAACAATCAGTTAAATTTAAATAATCATAAATTAATTGGATTAATTAAATTAAAAAGTTTGTTAGCTAAAACGATTAATTAAAACATCATTTGTTAAATTGATTTATTTAATTATAAACATCATTAATTAAAATGATTTAACTAAATTTCAAATATCATTAGTTAAGACAATAAATTTAAAATAACCATTAATTAAAATGATTAACTAAATTCAAATATCATTATTTAAAATGACTAATTACTTTTAATTAAAATGATTTTTAATTCCAACCATCATTAATTAAAATAATTAATTAAGTTCAATAAAATAGTTAAACTCCATTATCATTAATTAAAAGCATTATCTGGGTTTAACCAAACAGGACCAACTAGAAAGCAGGACAATCTTGTGACATCATGATGGCTTAGAACTCAACCAGAAAGGCTAAGGCAAGAAGTGAATGAGAGCCAAGCAATGTTACTAAGGCAACGAATGGGTTCGACTGAACCAAGGGACCAACATTCTTTTAGCCCAATTAGCAGCTGAGCATAAACAACTAGTAAATTGCCATCGAAACAGGACAACTATGATAGAAGACTACAAAGCATCTCCAATTCCAAACTTTAAAAATTCTAACTGCTTAGATCATCGACAACCTATGCCTCTCCTCAAACCTTTAAACAAATTAGCTAAAGAACACTAGGAAAAGAGGCCAAGGCATTGGCTCGCAAACGAGCCAAGTCTATGGGTTCCCAACGACCCATAGACCATGGGTTCCCAACGACCATGGCTCCATCTCGTTTTGCGAGCCAAACTCTCCTTCAGTCTTTTCCTACCTATGTCCGAGCAGTTGATAAACATTCCCGCTCCAGAAACTCTCCGGTCTCTATAAATACCATAATACCTGCAACATAAACAAGATCTTCTTCGGACTGGTTGCTGAAGCTCCGTTGGAAACATTTTTCACTTTGTATCTTCCTCACAACAGTTTCCAAAGGAATTCACTATGATTCTCTAGTGGGTTCCAACTATGGTGATTCAATCTGGCTAGAAAATAATCAAAGCCTTGTAATCAAACATCTATTGTAATAGCAATCGATTTATAATAAAACTATAAAGTGGACATAGGCTTCATTAACAGTCGAATCAATACATAAATTCTCTATCATCTTTCTTTTATTGTTCTTTTTCTATATGTGTTATCTGTGATATTGCTCTGTCAGAAAAGGGCTGATGCATCCAAACTCAAACCAAGGTGTTGGTCTATTTTTTGGGTCAATTACATTTTGGTGCTTTCACTGAGAAATCCAACTCAGGATCTAGATCTAGCTATCTAATTTGGATCCCATAGGTCCAGAAGTTAGATCCTCAATCTTTGCTTGAAATATTCGGTATTTGGAGTAAATGGCCCCTGAAAGAAGAAGATATATCTATTTACTTTGGTTCAGAAGTTAGATCCTGAATCATTGCTTGGAAGGATCGGAGAAAAAGTAAGCAAACAAATGCTAAATTGATGGAGAACATCACATGAGATAGTAGACGTGATCCTAATGGCAAAGCTCGGAAACCACTTAAGCACATGGGTCACTAGCGATCCATGCACTATGGTTCGCTAGCGATCCATACCTTTTCACCAGACCGCCAGAAACTCCAGAAGACAAAGTACCGAAATCACTTAAGTACATGGATCACGAGCGATCCATATACTATGGATCGCCAGCGACCCATATACTATGGATCGCTATCGACCCATACTATCGGTCGCTAGAACCTATGGGTCGCCAGAAGCCATAGGTTGCCAAAACCTATGGGTCGCCAGAAACTATGGGTCGTTAGAAGCTATGGATTTCCAGAAGCTATGGGTCGCTAGAACCTATAAGTCGCTAGAACCTATGGGTCATTAGTGATCCATAAAGTTAGCTCGGTCCGTGATAATTTTTAACATATACCGTTAACTTTGGGGGCGTTCCCTCTGAACTCCCAAGCCAGGGCGCTTTGCCCCTGGACCCTAACTTGCTGACCGACCTTCTAGTTCATTCGAAGAGGATATAGTCGAAAGGAAGAAATCGGTGGAGCTCCAAGAATAAAGATGATGGAAGAAAATGTTAACACACCACCTACTCCAAAAGGACCAACTACAAACTTGAACTTAGGAGTGAAAACCCTATGGTAGAATATAAGGATAGCTCTCTCTAGCTTTGAAGACGACAAACAATTTGAAGAAGACAAATTGAATGAAAATTCCAATGTGGAAAATGCTAGAAGAAGCCCTAAAACCCATGCCATAGCATGGTGCTAGGCAACGGACAAGGAACTGCAACTCAAACGGTATTCTTAGAGGTAAGAGGACCGAGATGATATGACACAAACCGAGATCAGTTATAATGCCAAGCTCCCATGGCATATTTTGACCACTCTTGACTATCCAGCTTCCAATCCTGTCATGGATCTCCCATCGTCGAATCACGAATGGTCGACGTCGAAAATCATCAAAATGGTCGTTGAAAAACTCACTTCAGTCCTGACTCAAATTCGAACTAGAGCAATCACCCATTTGACTCGAAGCAAACCCAGGATCTCAAAATTGGACTCATAAGCTCCGTTGAATGATTCAATTGATAACCTCTACTTGGATACTCATGACTCGGAGCAACACTGAAAACTATCCTCGAGAGAGTCCATAGAAAAATCCGGAGAATGTTGTATTTTCTTAGATGCACATGGTCCTAACATTGGCAATTACAAACATCTCTGAGAGGTGATCAGAAAGCTGATTTGAAAATGAAAGCTTCAACAGTATGTGCAATCCCTGCAGAATGGTGAGCAAGGAACATCCTACGCCTATCAATAAAGAACTTTGATTATCAATTGGACCATTAAGGGTCGCCACCTGTTGAAAGGAGCTGGGGGCAAAGTGGAATAGCGAGAACACGATGCTGCTTTGCTTATCAATGAGATTTATTCTGATCTTCTTTGAATTATTTTATTTTAATTTAAATTTCAATTATGTAGTGAACTATGACCAAGTTGAACTAAACTACTTCCACAATGATGCACATAATCATGTACTTAGAGTTGGCCGCTAGCTTATCCCCATAGACCGTGATTGAACCTATGGAGTTTCCTCAAGACGAACGTGATTCGGTCGTTCATTAGCTACTATATACCCCTGATTTAGGATGTCGTGGCCCAAAATAAAGAACCTGACAAGTTCAGAATCTAATAGAAAGTAGACATGATTGACTGTCCACTCAACAACCTTCATATTAGACTCGAAGTAGCCACGATTGGCTACCTACTGATTATCTCTAGATTTCAACAAATAGACATGATTGCAGTCTGAAACAAATGTAACTTAGTTGCCAACGTAATAACTCATTATCTCCTCTTGCTAGAAATAATAAGAAGCAATTTATGCAAGGCTCGATCATCTGGCCCCAGCATGGATGTGATCAAATCATTCATCACCTGCTTTTTTTCCTAACTTAATGGGAAAAGCTGCAACTATCAAATTGACATGAATCGACCGTCTGATTGCCAAGCTTCATCCTGAATGCTGGGGCAGAATCCTATTCCATGAACGAACGTGGTTCAACCGTTCATTCAAAAATTCTTGCCTCGACATGGTAAAATAAGTACAAACTGGTTCTAAAGACCAGATATAATGTAATTAGAAGAAGAAGAACTCGGCAACGTGCTAAAAAACATACCAAATGATGAAGGAGCTACAGGACCATATGGACCTTTTGCCGAAGCAAGGCTACCAAGATCCAGCAGAAAAGTGCCCCAACTAACTGATGAAATCAAATGAAAGGAAGATTATCAAATAACATTCTAGCTAGCTAGAAAATAGGGAGTGGGACGGCAACATAAAACGATGCCTTCTCATCCATCCTTGTCTACTCTCCTTTTCCAAGTGGGCATAGCGGGACACTAGGGGTGTTGCAGACAGCATAGCGAAAGAAATGCTTCTATGCCATCGACGAGTCATGTCAATCCCCCTTCTGAGAATCGTGTTGCTAGGGGAGTCGAAAAGTCTTATCCAAAGGATCGTCAAATAAACAGATCTAACACCTTAGCTTATAGGAACCGATAAAACTGTGTTCCCTCAAGCTGAATCCAAAAAATTCCTCTTGAAGTCGATGAATCATTGCTTTAAGACCATCGGGCCGTTGGACACATGACCCAAAATTCCCCTCAGAATCAACAAATTATCTTTCCAGTGTTGTCTGGTCGCCGAGCACCAGACCACAAAAAACCCTTCGCGAACGTAAAGGTCTTTCACGAACTAGAGCATCATGAAGGTAAACAGGTAGATCAATGGTAATCTGATGTCTTTCACAAAATATAGTGTCATGAAGGTAAACCGGAAGATCAGATGTCATTTGATTCAAAAAACCATTCACGAACACAAAGGTCTTTCACGAACTAGAGCCGTCGTGAAGGTAAACTGGTAGATCAACCGTCATCTGATCCAAAAAACTCTTCGTGAACATGAAGTTCTTTCACAAACTAGAGCATTGTGAAAGTAAACTGGTAGATCAATGGTCATCTAATCCAAAAATATCCTTCACGAATGTGAAGGTATTTCATGAACTAGAGCGTCGTAAAGGTAAACTGAAAGATCAGCGGTCATCGAACGTGAAGGTCTTTCATGAACTAGGGCACCGTAAAGGTAAACTGGTAAATCAGGGTCATCTGATCCAAAAAAAACCTTTTGTGAATGTGAAGGTCTTTCATGAACCAGAGTGTCATGAAAGGAAATCGGTAGATCGGCGGTCATCTGATCCAAAAAACCCTTCGCGAACGGGAAGGCCTTTCACAAAATAGAGCGTTTTGAAGGTAAATTGGAAGATCAGCGGTCATCTGATCCAAAAAAAGCCCTTCATGAACGTGAAGGTCTTTCTTGAAATAGAGCATTATGAAGATAAACCAGTAGATCAACGGTCATTTGATCCAAAAAACCCTTTGTAAACATGAAGGTCTTTAGTGAACTAGAGCATCGTGAAGGTAAACTGGTAGATTAGCGGCCATTTGATCCAAAAAAACACCCTTCGCGAACGTGATGGACTTTCATGAACTATAGTGTCATGAAGGCAAACCGATAGATTAGCGATCATCTGATCCAAAAAACACATCGGGAACCTGAAGGTCTTTTATGAACAGAGCATCATGAAGCTAAACCGATAGATCGGTGGTCATCTGATCCAAAAAACCCTTTGTGAACATGAAGGTCTTTCATGAACTAGAGCATCGTAAAAGTAAATCATTAGATCAGCGGTCATCTGATCCAAAAAACCTTTCGCAAACGTGAAGGTCTTTCACGAACTAAAGTTCCATGAAGGGAAACCGATAGATCAGCAGCCATCTGGTTCAAAAAACCCTTCGCGAACGTGAAGGTCTTTCATGAACTAGAGCATCATGAAGGCAAACCAGTAGATCAGTGATCATTTGATCTAAAAAACCTACGTGAACGTGAAGGTCTTTCATGAAATAGAGCATCGTGAATGTAAACCGATAGATCAATGGTCATCTGATCCAAAAAACCTTCACGAATGTGAAGGTCTTTCACACACTAAAACGTCGTGAGGGAATGTGTAATCAATGAAATTCATGTACAACCGATATCCATGAAGGTGAATGGGAAGATCAGCAGTCATCTAATCCAAAGCCCATTGGAGTTAACGAAGCCATGCTCCCAGGCCACAAACCGATAATCATATCAGTCACTCGGCATAATTAAACAATCGATGAAACAAATAGTGTTGAACCCCAGAGCTTCAAAGTCGCTCAAAGGAACTAAGCCAAAACTGAACCGAACTTATGGTTAATCAGAGGTTGACTCGAATCAAGCCAAGACTAACAACTCAGAAGAACCGCTCCATCTAGACTGGGGGAAATCAAACGAGTCATGGAGAGACCATGGATGCAGTTCAAGCATGCCGACAACCCTATGGCATGGTGGCACCATACACACTTGAGTTCTGTTATACCCTATCAAAATTTTTGGCATTCTGACAGCTACAAACTTAATGATCTAGCTAGTGCAACAAATGAAATAGTAGCATAATACTTGCCCACCTCTTTCCAATTACTATTTTACCATTCTTGGTAACGAATTCCTCTTCTGCTTAGACAGTATGCCAGTCAAAGATCAATTATCTAGCTATAGTTTGGACCAAAAACCGAGAGTCTAGCCCCGAACTCCCATAAGCTCTTTCTTCATAACCAAGTCACGACTACCCGATCTAAAACTAATTATCTCTTAGAACTGACGAAACCGCGTTCCAGCGAAGTTAAACTGCCAGAATGATGGGAAAACTTGATTCGAAACACCAGGAAGGCCCAAACCACTATACGCATCTTGTAAGCCATGCCTCGCTTCTTGAACAAATAAAGCCGTGTTCATAATAAATACCCACAGGGTCGACGGAAGCAAATAACTCAACCTGTTGGATCGAAGGAACACGATCCTTGCCTTTCGAAAACCACTATTGTCCCAACAACATCGGGAAGGCCCAAAACTTAAACTCCTCACATTGTCCGGATATAGGCAAGACCAAAGAGCACCAAAAGCCATGCATCTTGTAAGCCGTGCATTAAAAAACTAACTCCTTACATTGTCCGGAGATAGGCAACGCCGAGGAACATCAAAACATACAACCTCGCATTGTCTGAAGATAGGCAATGCCAAGGAGTACCAAAAGCCGCACATCTCGTAAGCTGCGCATCAAAAACTAAGTCCTTACACTTCCCAAAGATAGGCAATGCCGAGAAGCACTACAAAAACTAACTCATCGCACTGCCCGGGGTTTGGCAACGCCATAGAGCACTAAATGACTAACTCCTCGCGTTTTTCGGAGATTGGCAACGCCGAGAAGCAACAAGGACTAACTCCTCGCGTTTCTCGGAGATAGGCAACACCGAGAAGCACCAAAAGACGTGCATTCTAAAAGCCGCATCAAAATATACGCTCCTCGGGTAGCCCGGAGATGGGCAAAACCGAGGAGCACGGAAAGCGGCGCATTTCATAAGTGGCACACTAGCTGTTAAAGAGCTTAAACTCCTCACGTTTCCTGAAGATGGGCAACACAAAGGAACTTCATGAGCTGCGCACTCTCAGCCGGGCACTTCGATTAACAGGGATCAACTCCCACTATCCGAAAGAACCGACATTACTTCGGTAATACCGTAAAGCTCACAAACCAAGAAGTCAACAAAGAGTTTTGATTTTTGGCCAAAGTTAATGTACAAAACATAAAAATTCAAGACATCCAAGTCATGAGTTCCCAGAGATAGAAGCTGCAACGTACCTTTGATTGGGGCACCTAGGGGGCCGCCTAGAATGTTAAGCTCATATCAGTTATTCAGAATAATCAGCCGTATGGACTGAGGAGCATAGAACACATTAATACTTGGTCAGGATAAAAGATCGCACCAACTTGCGATTAAAGGAGGAACTTACCGTCATCTAGAGATAGACGAGGATGCAAGGCTGTTCCGGAATCAAATCATCAATGCATCAGTTTCCAAAGAACAGAAGTAGTACTCGACTGAGGTCTCAAACCCTAACTATAGAAAACGAAGGTTATCTAAAGATAAACCATGGAAACTAGGGAATGCTTGAAATCGAATAGCTAAACCATTGATTCGCAAAGATCGGAACCAATGAATAAGATCGATATCTGTAATAATGCTATCATCCAAGCATAATGCATATGGCCTGAAACAAGCAAGGTTAAGTGCCACAGATTCAAGACAAACACTATCGAACTCTACCATCCATAATCAATATAGGAATGAACGCGTCCTACCAGGGAAATGTGATAACTTGCCCCTCAATTTCAAATTTTCAATAAGAACCTGAAATTTGGAACCTGGAAATGAAGGGTTCCCAGGTAGTCATCAGAACGTAACGAAAATCGATTGGAGGAAATTTATTTTTTCATGAATAAGAATAGCTTTAGAATTGGTTAAGCAATAGCCTTGCATCTCTAGGGGTAACAATTAACGACTATAAACAAAGCTAAGCAATGGAAACGCCTGGGACTCTTATCGTTAAAGAATATGGGGCACCCCGAAGTTAAGCAACGTTGAGAAAACAACCACATTGGGTTAAAGGAAATCTACTCAACTCTATAGGATTAGATGAATGATTCAACCATCACCAAAAAGAAAGTCCCCAGAGCATGGACTAGAGTATAAACTATTCAAAAAGTCTCTAAGTCCGTTGAGTGCAGACTGGACCATAAACAATTCACAAAAATCTCTAAGTCCCCTGAGTGCGGACTAGAGTACTCTAAGTCTTCGGAGCGTGGACTAGAAAAAAGATTCATAGAAATCTCCCAATCCTCGACTACGAACCGAAGTACAAAAAATTTGAGGAAAGTGTGACCACCCATGAACTCTGAGTCCCCGAAGCACGGAACAAAGTATAAACACAAATTGAGTGTGAGTCGACCGCTCATAGAATGACTCTAAGTTTCTAAAATGCAGACTAGAACGCAAACAACATTAACAGATGAGTGGGTTTCAAACGCCCGCTATTATAGCAATTCTAACCTAAAATCGGCAAGAGAAGTTCAAACTGTTAAAGACAATCACTAACATGACTTTAACACTACCCGAAGATAGGCAGCACTAAGAAAATACATCTATAGTCTAAGTGCTAGTTTTCGAAGATCGAAACTAGTACACATCTAGATTAAGAGTACTAACGAATCGACGGGGAAAATCAGTCCCAACCTTCTGAGTGTCGGTGTTACCTTGCTAACACCAAGGCCTACTTTTATCTTTTAAGTACTTGTGTTGCCCTGGCAAACACTGGGAAAAATTTCTATTTCCGAAGTACCAGTGTTTCCCTGGTAATTCTAGGAAACTTTCTATTTCATAAGTAACGGTGTTGCCTCGGCAACTCTTGGAAACATTCTACTCACTAAGTATCAGTATTGCCTAAGTAATGCTAGAAAATCTTTAATCTACAAGCTAATGGGAAACATTCATCTCAGTGGACCATCGATGCACTAGCTACCAGAGATAGAAGTTGGTCCTCAGTTGAGTTTCTACCTTCTCTTTAGAAAACTACTATTGCCCAATGACAAGCAACGGTGGGAAGACATACCCTTTCATAGGTCATCCGGATGGGTTGACCTTTTACCAAGGAATCAGCCGCTGCATTAGAATAAAGCAGCGTTGAAAGAAAATCCCAGGATAGAATTACCTATGTACTAGTTTCTAGAGATGAAAGCTGGTGCACAACCGAACTTCCTAAATTCAACTTAGAAAGAATTTATACACAATCGAAAGATAGGCAGCCTCGAGGAAATGTTCCTTGGAACCAAACAGCTAGGTTATCAAGTCTCAAAGACAAGATTTGACATATGAACAAAACTTCCATGATAACGTCAGTTACCAAGAAGAGTAAGCATGGCTAAGAACAAGCGGGAGCAATCGTGGAAGGTCGAAAATAAAATCCTCAAACGTCCTCATTTCCAGAATAGGATTGAGAGCTAGACTGGAGGCAATTGAGCGATTCACCCTTTAGATTTCCATCTCTCTCAATCGCAAAAATACAGTCATTCTAAGTAGCCAGTCCTTCAAGAAGGGATAGAAACACAGATGCCTGATTGAAAGATGTGTTTCGAAAGTCCAAATACGAATAACCATGAGGTTGGTCAGATAACGATTCTGTATCACAAAATAAAGCATTCTAGCGACAAAATTGCCAACAAAGGAAATAAAGGATCTAACGTTCATAAATCAACCGTCGCTCACAATCTGATGATGATGAGAAGGATCAATGACCCACTTACAGTCTAACTAGATCATTTGGTTCCAACTTGCAGGAATACGCCATTACCCGAAGTTTTGCGATGCTAGGAAGAAAGTCCAAAATGAAACTATCAATACATCGTCTAGAAACAGAAGCAAGAGTTTGATTAAACCTTCTGCCCTACCTTTTGGCATCTCATGCTATCCGAAGATTTATAACATCAAGGAAAAATCGACAAAGTTGAGTCATTCTTGTATGAGTTTCTAAAGATAAAAACCAACACATGATTAGGATTTCAACATCAGACTCAGAAGAATTTGCTTTATCAAAAGATGCTAGAAACACATCTTTCTAATACATATCGACATCATTACAAAACTCAGATCTTGGTTCAAGGAACAAAGTCCCTAATTCCCAAAGATAGGAGCTACCGTGTCAATCAAAATAGGGCAATCAAAATTATTGCTTAAGTGACCTAGTCTCCCAAAATAAATGGTTCCATAGTTAAAGTAATCAGCCCTGCGGACTAAGGCATTTGACCTACACTTTGTTGAAACGAACTCGATTGAGGATAAGTAGGGATTAGCCACAGAACTGGCTAAACCAAGCTACCTCATAGGTCAATAAAAAGCAATTCTTGAAGCCGAGGAATTAAGCCAGTAGTCCCCTAAGATAGAAGCTAGCGTGCATATCAAATTCCAAAAATCATAAAAGAAAGATACCCGCGATCGAATAACTCATGCATTAGTTTCCAAAGGCTGTAGTTCTGTCTGACCGAACTTCAACTACAACTTTACAAGAGCAACTGTGTCTAGTAATTTAACTATAATCAATCATCCAATATGATAGGGATAATAAGCAAAGCTTAAGTTGTGTAGGACCTAACTTCTAGAGGAGAGGAAGAACCTCCACCAGACTAAAGATTGGATGACCAAAAAATCATTTTCAATGACAAAACTTAGCATTCAACCCTATTAGGTATGTTTTACTTTAAATAATATCCTCGTATAACCAATGCCCGAAATCCAAAGGAAGTCAATGTATATTGACCAATCGGGTCCTAAGCGTTGACCGGGGCAGATGCAGTGTATTATCTACATGAGAAGAGCCCAGTATTCTGAATACTGCGAACAAACAATCCAATGTAGCTAACTTGCTTGAATTTGAAAAACAATCCTTGTCTTCCTTTTAAATTATCTCTTCCACATTTACCCGTTATCGATCGGTGATCGATAACGAAGCCGCTGTCCAAAGCGACGCGGGAATCTTTTCTTTTCAGGATCACTTAAATACAGAAATAGGAAGAGTGATACAATTGAATCATGCACTAAATTTGATTTTGAAATAAATTCTCGCATTGGAACTCAAAAACATCGACAGAAGCTTAACCAAATTCCCAAGAAGAAAAAGCTAAAGATAAAGAGCAAAACTATGCTTCAGAATGACGTACAATCATTCTAGACAAACTTAGCTTCATGCTGGTCGAATTAAAACTATATCGGGCAACTCCAAACCTACATCATTATGCACCCACTTAATGGCCTAAACCTTTGTGTAAACAATGAAGTAAAGATTGCGCTATCAATACAGGAATTAAAATTCAGATCGAAATAAAAAACGAATAGCTATTAGAAGCCAGTCTGTTGAAAACAACATCCTGAGGTGGACTTTGATGATTCACATTGAAAATTCAAAAGATGGCTGAAAAGCCAAAGCCAAATTTGCATGGTAGCCTTGACACTTACCCATTACTTCAAAGTACACCAAGAAGTTATGGAGAGAAATTTGATTCGTTACGACAACCAGTAGCAGTCGAGACCGAAACTAAGTGATTAACAATGTAACTTACTACGTGTCCGTGAGACTCTAATGCAATTATTTGGAACCCAGTAAACAGATAATATAATTGTTAACTTTTGGAGCACACCTTGTTCCCAACAAAGACATACTCTAGGGGGCAAATGTTATCCAGGTTTTTAACCCAATAGGACCTACTAGAAAGCAAGAAAATCTCATGACATCAGGATGGCTTAGAACTCAACCAAAAAGGCTAAGGCAAGGAGTGAACGATAGCCAAGCAACGATTGGATTCGACTAAACCAAGGGACCATCATTCTTTTAGCTTAATCAGCAGCTAAGCAAAAACTACCAGTGAATTTCCATCAAAACGGGACAACTATGATAGAAGACTATAAAAGCATCTCCAATTCCAAACTCTAGAAAATCCTAAGTGATTGGATCATTGGCTACCCATGCCTCTCCTTAAACCTTTAAACAAGTTGGCCGAGGAACACTACGAAATGAGGTCAAAAAAATGGCTCGCAAACGAGCCAAGCCCATGGTTCACCAGCGACCCATAGCCCATGGTTCACCAGCGACCCATGGCTCTATCTCGTTTTGCGAGCCAAACTCTCCATTGATCGTTTCCTACCTAGTTGCGAGCAGTTGATAAACAGGACCGGCCTAGAAGCTCTCCGATCTCTGCAAATACTATCCTACCTACAACATAAACATGATCTTCTCCCGACTGGTTGTTGAAGTTCTGCTGGAAACGTTCTTCACTCTTTATCTTCTTACAACAGTCTTCAAAAGTATTCATTGTGATTCTCCAGTGGATTCCAACTCTGGAGATTCAATATAGCTAGAAAATAATCAAAGCTTTTTAATCAAACATCTATTGTAACAGCAACCAGTCTATAATAAAACTATAAAGTTGACGTAGGCTTAATTAACAGCCGAACCACTATAAAAATTCTCTGTCATCTTCCTTTTACTAGTCTTTTTCTATATCTGTTATATGTGATATTGCTTTGTTAGAACAGGGCTGGTGCTTTAAAACTCAAACCAGCATGTTGGTCCATTTTTTGGATCAACAAAAAGATTAATTAATCATTAGTTAAAATGATTAATTAAGTATAAAACATCGTTAGCAAAAATTATTAATTAAATCAAAAGATAAACCAATTTCAATCATCATTTATTAAATTGGTTAATTAATTTCAACATTATTAGGTAAAATAATTAATTATTTTATATTATCATTAAATCAAAATGATATTAATTTTAATATTCTGTTTAGCGGAAACACAAGCTCAAGTTCACATAACAGGATTTTGGAAGAGAAATTTAATAAACGACGGTATAGCGAAAATCGCTATAACGACATTTAAACTACTAAATGGAATATCAGGAATTAAGTTCAATTAACCATCAATAATAGCATACAGATGTTAACAAATAATATAATGGAAAGAAAACCCCTTTGGGTCTCTTTATATATTTCCCGGCAAAACAATGTTTATGGATAATATATATAATCATATGGGTTTATAATGATCAAATTAATATGCCATCCATTTTCCAAATGAAAATTCAACTGAACAAGCAATCAAACAATTTAACTAACATCCAAACAACCAATAAGCGTTTATAATATCATTGATATGACATAATAAAATTTGTGTGAGTTAAACCCACTTGATTTTCGTTTTCACCAAAACGTCCTAATTTTGGACTAAAACCGAACGGTCGTCCGATTATAGCCTAAATTTTCACTTGCTATAAATCTAGCCAAACCAATTCCATCATGAAGATCTCGGTGACAAGAGTCCAACGCATAAGACGGTGTTCGAATCTGGCCTCATATGAGTGAGGTACACGATTCATAAGATATCGATAATTTTAAATTAATAAATAACAACATATATATATATATATATATATATATATATATATATATATATATTTAAAACTACACCCTCTACACAATCTTCTTCCTCCATCATCCCAGTGATGTGCGTGCTAACAAACCCATTCACGCTCATGCACAAAAATAAGTGATATGGAGCTACGGACCTCCGTTTGATGAACCGATTGTGCCGATGGACTTCTCTCATCAAATCACACTAGCCTATCACCACGATGGAACAGCCACACTCAACCATCCCATCACGACCAACACTTGATCTCGCCAAGCCTTATGGGTCACGCGTCATAAAGTCCCATCAATCTCTCCGATAATTCACGTTTAGGTGATAATCTCCATCCCGAAACCAAATTCGAGCTCTGATTCGCCAATCGATGACCACAATTAGCACAAATTCCAACCTTAGCTTTAATCAAACTCCAGAAATAATGGCCACACGCTTTACAATGGCTATAGATTCAAAGCTGCAGACCATACGAGCTCAAAGATTTCTGTTTTAGGATTTTTAGGGGAGTAAATATGTTGATTTGGATTTCTGAAATTCCAAAGGGTTTCTTTTTCATGTTACAGGCATATAAATACGGGAGGAGGGTATGGAGTGAACGTGGGTGGTATGGGCCATAGAACATGGGGCATAGGATTGGGCATGGCCAAAATTAAGAAGGGAATATGAGTATATATGTTATTTAAATTTTAAAATATTCAACAAAACATACCTAAAATCTCAAACTCTAAAAAGGCATGCCGATAGGGGTCCTATCTATTATACCCTTATTTTGAACGCAATGGAACTTAATTCGAGACCTAATTCGATTGTATATAGAAGAATGGTTTTTGACCCAGTTATAATATTAAATTTTCGATATTAATTTCAACACGTTTCGATCTCACACGACCAAACAATATGTCCAATCATCATAAAATTCGATAGCGTAATATAATTCACTATTACAGATCCAATGAATCAGGTTTCTTCGAAATCCGAGACCCTTCCCCGGAAGGCTAATTTCATAGATTTAAATATCGTTTTTATATAATTATCGATATTTATTCGATCTGTTTATATTTGTAAATAAATTTACAAATTGAATTTACCAATATTATTATTATTAATTAAAAAGAGTTAAATAAAATAATTAAATCAATTTTAATTAACATTCAATTCAAAATTCAATATTTAATTAATCCGTACAACTGAATTATAAGTTATTAAATTCTAAAATTAATTATTTAAATATTTTAATTAATTAAACATTTTAAGTCAAATAATTAAAATTTTGGGTTGTTACATTCTCCCCCCTTAAATGGATGTCATCCCCGAAATTCCGAAGGAAGAAAATGTTTCCAAACTCTTAAGTTTAAAACTATTAATTAAAATGAGTTATTAAAGTTATTTTCAAAACCAACTAGGTAGAATAGATTCTAAAGTTTCCATGTCTTTTAAATTCATTTACCTATACCAACAAATTCTCTTCCATTCATTTAAACCAAGATATAACTTAAAAATCAAATTTTTAGTTTTCAATTTTTTTTCGAAATTCTTTAAAATTTTCTAACTCTTAAACTTTCTGAAATTTTTTCCAGCGTCTTTTTTGTGTGACTCGATTGGTACAACTACAAATGGCTACTATAGGCTCTAGATCAATCAAAGAAAACAAAAGCCAAATGGCCTCCCATATCTGAGGTATATAATCATCAACCAATTTAATTTATTACGTACCTTTTTGTGTTTGAGTTATATTTTGTCAAGTAATTCATTATCTTCTATGCAAATTCAGGTGCAAAAATGAAATGGAAATCCCTTGCTTCCTTGTACTACATAATCTAAAAGAAAATCAAGCTGATCTAGACAATTGATGTAACTCTACACGCAAAAACTAGTCTGATATAAGTCTATATGAAATCAGCAACCATATCTTAATCATATGCAACAAAATCCAGAGAATATTCTGTAATAGATGCTATTTATTTCAAATGACAATTTAGAAATAAATATTCGGGATTTTCAATTCAAAAATTTATTTTCAAAATTTTCAGATGAAAAAAATCAAAGATCAAAAAATCAAACGACAAGGCGAAAATTCCTCAAAATAATGAATGGTGAAACCTTAGAATCAAAACCACATGGAGCGCCCAATGGTATTCCATTTCCTCCAAAAACATGAACTAGAGTGAATAAATATCATTCCTTTCCCAAAATCATTTAAAATTTTCCTTTTTCCAAAATCACGGTGATTTAGATCCTAATAACAAAAATTTAAAATCCTTTGTTTATAAATTTAAACTTTATAGACAATGGTATATGAAATCAAACAACTAATCAATTCAATTCAATCAAATCCAATCAATCAAATTCCGTGAAGGAACAAACTAACACTAACAGTTAATCAAATTCCAAAAGGAAAAAATTATCACTTAACATTGTTTCGTAATGTCAAATGGCTAACAAACAAATTTTACCTTCAGTCAAAACATTCTTAATTATCCAAAATCTAGATAATTATCTAAGCATACCATTTTGTTCACTAACCTTTAGTTATTGCTTAGAAGATTATCCAAACTCACTCGGACAAAATGGAAAGTTATACTCTATATTTTATTAGTTTCTTAATTACATTAAATTATTATTATTATTTTCTTCACTTATGTTTTCACTTAGTATTCTATTCAATACTAAAATTATTTATGAATTATTTCATAATTTTTCCACCCAAGTTTAAAAATATATTTAAAGTTATTTCTTCATAAAACATCAAATTATAATTTATTTCACTTTGTTTGCTTGTATAATATTCTTTTATATCCTGAGAATACATACAAAATTTATTTTAACTTTTTTAAAGATCTTGATGGAGATCAAATCAAATTATGGTTTCTTAAAACCGAGTTAACCTATTAACCTTTTTTACTTAAAGTGTTAAAATGGATTATATTTATGGGTTGACCAAATCAACAAATAGCTTACACTACTAAAATGTTTTAAAAAATTATATGATTTTAATAAAAATGTTGTTTATCAAAACCTACTTATTTAATTAACCCATCACATGTGATAAATTCTCCTTTATCTTATATAAGGAAAAATCTCATTTATTAGCACAATCTCTTATTACAAATACCTTTTTGTTTGGAAAACAATTCTCGTTTAAGGGAGCATAAAGATTAGATACACTGTTTTAAATTCAAAACTCAATTTTAAAAGCATATTGCATATATTTTTATATATAATAACTCTAAACAATTTATTTAAAACTCATTTTGGGTTTATTCGAATTTGAACTTATTTCGATCGCACAATGATAAAGAGAATAATTTACTAAGTACTCTACAACATTTGCTTAAGTGAACAACCAATCGTCACTTAGAAGATTATTCAGACTACCACAAAACTAATCGAAACAATTTCCTCATGGTTAACCCAAAGAAAATGAATTCCATTTAAAATTTTGCTTTCCAAAATATTTTACTTTAATTACATCAAGAAATACCTCTATTTCATTCCTCAAAAATTTTTCGAAATAATTTTCAGAAGTACTGCTATTTGATTTCTCAAAAACCTTTTTGAAATTATTTTTAAAAAAAAAGCTAATTAAATTCAAAATCCTTTTTAAACACATTTTACAAAAGTTCATATAAAATTTCTTTTATATAAAATCATTTCATAATATAATTATTCTTCTTTATTATAATCAACTTTTCTCAAATGTTTATTATGTAAATGTTTTATCCTACCATTTGGACTATATTTACAACTTTTTATTAAAGTTCAATCCTTAACTAACCATTGTCAAATGGCAGGTTTTTGACTTAATCATATTCTTCGAACATTTTTGACCTAATCATATTCTTCGAACACCTTATAGTTAAATCGTGAAAATTTATTCATGAAGGTTTCATTTTTAATCAAGCGATAAATGCTACTAATTGGACCAATCACAATTTACCAATTAACAAACAAAAGTCAATGCTTCTTATTTAAATTAAGCATAACCAAACAATCAATAGTTATAATAAATAAATATTATCACATTTAAACCAACAAATTTTATATATAAAGTTTTGAAAATTATTCCTTTATATATATAAAATATAATCTTAGGCAAAATAATTAATTTGCCTAAGTTTTCAAAAATTTCAATACTATGTCCGCTAGCCTTGGTCAAGTCTTTAAAAGCCCATATCGATACCATGGCGTCCCACGTCTCGACCACAATTCATAAAAACTCAATAGAACAATTAACATAATATGTTTTTATAACATTAACAAATAGACTCTCATACATATAATACTCTCAAACTCATTCTAGGGTGTCGTTTACCGTATCTCCAATCAGCTTAACCTTACCAAAGCCAAGGTTCTCGCTCAACCTTCAGCTTTGATACCAAATGTAATGACCTGCCATTTTGACCATCGAAAGTCGACATCGAACATAGAACAGGGTAAATAAAAAGAAAAGAACAGAGAACAGAGAAAAACAGAATCCCACAACGGAATCGACAATATATAATATAGCAAAGACAGTAGAAACTATCACTCCAAACATACAGAGTATACCGGGTTAAAAACAAACCTTATCAACTGAACAGTTATAAAATCCCGACCTTACAAATGCCGATAGGCATACTATATAGTACAGTGAAAAATATAAAACTACGATATGTGGATATCCAGCTCCGCTTGAAGACCTCCATAACACCATGAAAAACTTGGAAAATACTGGGTCTGACCCAAGCATTATAACACAATAACACCCAGATTAGTTTAGGAATACCAGCGTGAGATAGCTCAAATAATGGGAAACATATAAAGTTTTGTGAGACCATGCCGCTAATGCGTTACGAGTTTTTATCTCACAAGAATAACATCTATACAGGAAAGAGAAGAAATAAATATCAAGAACAAATGCAAATATGAATGAGCATAAATAATATTAAACCATACTTGAAAGAATGGAAATAAACTGAGTATAATTCAAACTGAACATAATGGACATAATAGGGAAAACAGTCCAACTTGATAGAATGGACTAAATAAGGTAACAATCCAAACTTTATTGAATGAACTAAATAAGGTAACAGTCCAACTTGATAGAATGGACTAAATCGATATTTAAATGTCATGATGAGGAGTTGGCTCTACTCGTGGCAATTTAAAGCTAAAACAGATTCAAGGTTCTCGAATCAAATAAGGAAAGGAAATTTTCCCACAAATGACAAGGAAGGTGCACCCCTTGAAGTATACCTCTGGTAATATACTTCTGAGAATCCCATTTACTCTGTGAAAACTTCTCGGGACCCTCCAAGTTGGACCCCATCGGAGCTTACCGAGAATACGAATATTTCACATCTTACATAAACCGTTTTTGACATGACGGTACACAAAAATCTAGATGAGACATGAAATACCCTATTAGGAGCAACCCCATATAGCTTGGGCCCCACTCATGCTTGTAGTTTAGTTATTTCAGGCAAAGGATAACAAAGCTCAAAGAGCAGCAAATTGCTTTTAAGGTGATGATGCATCATGAAAAAACCTGAGTAATTAAAATATCAACTATCAGGGATAATTAGAATGGTCGTATATGGAAATCAAATTTCATATATTTACCACCACTCGTTGATTCCAGACAAGTCCTATCTCTCGGGTTAAAATGAAGTCGGGCAAGTTGATGTAGTGTTACCTCTAGGCATTTCCTTGATAGCATTTTTAACCTTCATGATAGGGACGAGTCTAAGCCTTAATGTTTAGCGTTAAATGTATGACTAAATCCTTTCCACATAAGCGATATCGATTACGAAACTATTTTTCCATAACCTAAATCGAATCTTTACTTTTAAAAACTGAACTTGTGCTTGATTTCCATATTTCCCCATCGGTAAAACACTTTTAGAATTGGTTCCTGATTGTTGAAATGTTAAGAGAAATCATTCCAAGTTCACGATCCCGAAGGCCTAAACCAACATCAGACCGAACAAAGAAGATTATCCAACTCAACATCCCAATAATCGAGTTCCAATTCCTTTCAATAACTTCAAAACAATATAAATTATCCCAAAAGACAATTAATCACATTTAAAATCACTTTTAAATAAACAAATCCATTATCTTTAATAAAATAGATAATAATTTCCAAACACTTTTATAACATTGGTAAATTAACTTTAAAAATTTTGTTAAATCCGTTTATTAACTTTAAGTCAGTTGATTAAAGAAATTATATTATATTAGTTAATTTACATAAATCACTTTTATTAAATCGATTAATTAACTTTAAATATCATTTATTACTAAAATTAATTAAATTCAAATAATCATCTCAAATAATCACTTTTATTAAATTGACTAATTAACTTTAAATATCATTTATTACTAAGATTAATTAAATATAATAATTTAGCTAAAATGATAATTAATTTTCAATTCCATCAATTACAACAATTAATTAAATTTAAACAATCATAAATTAATTGGATTAATTAAATTCAAAACTTCGTTAGGTAAAACGATTAATTAAAACATCATTTGTTAAAATAATTTATTTAATTATAAAACATCATTGATTAAAATGATTTAACTAAATTTCAAAGATCAGTAGTCAAAACAATTAATTAACCTTAAAACAACCATTAATTAAAATGGTTACCTAAATTCAAATATCATTATTTAAAATGACTAATTACTTTTAACAAAAATGATTAGTATTTCCAATCATCATCAATTAAAATAATTAATTAAGTTCAATAATTAATTAAAATCCATTATCATTAATTAAAAGAATTAATTAACTCAAATAATCATAATTTAAAACGATTAATTAAGTAGAAAACATCATTAGCAAAAATAATTAATTAAATCTAAAGATAAATCAATTTTAGTCTTCATTTATTAAATTGGTTAATTAAATTCAAAATCATTAATTAAAATGATTAATTATTTTAAATTACTATTAAATCAAAATGGTAAATAAATTATAACATCTGTTTAGCGGAAACACAAGCTCAAGTTCATACGACGGAGTTTTAGGAATGAAATTTTGATAAATGATAGTATAGCGAAAATCACTATAGTGACATTTAAACTACTAAATGGAATATTAGGAATTTAGTTCAATTAACCATCAATAACAGCATACAGATGTAAATAAATAATACATCGACGAGAAACCCCTTTGAGTCTCTTTAAAATATTTTCCCTGCAAAACAATGGTTATGGATAATATATATATGTATATATATAATCATATCGGTTTATAATGATAAAATTAATATGTCATCCATTTTTCAAATGGAAATTCAACAAAACAAGCAATCATACAATTTAAATAACATCTGAATAATTAATAAATATTTATAACATCAATGATATGGTATAATAAAATTTAATATGAGTTAAACTCACATTTATTATCGTTTTCGCCGAAACGTCTCGATTTTGGACAAAAACCGAATGGTCGTCTGATTTTAGCCAAAATTTTCACTTGCTTCCAATCCAACCAAGCCATTTCCATTGCGAAGATCTCGACGACATGAGTCTAACACAAAAAACGACATTTGAATCCGACATCGTATGAGTGAGATACACAATTTATAAAGTATCGACAATTTTGAATTAATAAATAACAACTTATATATATCTACTACTACACACTATACACTATCTTCTTCCTCCATCATTCAATAACATGCTTGCTAACAAACCCATTCATGCTCGTGCACAAAAATGAGTGATACGGAGCTACAGACCTCTGTTTGCCAAACCGATTACACCGATGGACTTCTCTCGTGGAACCAGACAAGCCTATCACCACGATGGAACGACCGCACTCAACCATCCCATCACGACCTACACTTGACCTCACCGAATCCTACAGGTTGCGCATCACAAAGTTCTATCAATCTCTCCTATAATTCGCGTATAGGTGATAATCTCCATCTAGAAACCCAATCCGAGCTCCGATTCGCCGATCGACGACCACAGTCCTCAAAAATTCCAACACTAGCTCCAGTGATAAAAGTCAAACTCCAGAAATCATGACTGTGCGTTTTACAATAGGTATAGATTAGACCATACAAGCTTAAAGATTTCCCTTTTTGGATTTTTAGATGAGTAAATATGCAGATTTGGATTTTTGAAATTCCAAAGTGTTTCATTTTCATGTTACAGGCAGATATAAATAGGGAAGGATCGTATGGAGTGAACATGGGGCATGGGACTGGGTAGGGCCAAAATTATGGAGGGAGTATAAATATGAGTTATTTAAATTTTAAAGTATTCAACAAAACATGCCTAAAAATCTCGAACTCCAAACGAGGCATGCCGCCAGGTGTTCTATATGTTATGCCTCTTTTCCAAACGCAATGGAACTTGCATCAAGACCTAATTTGATCATATGCAGAAGATAGGTCTATAGACCCAGCTATAATATTAAATTTTCGAAATAAATTTTAATGCGTTTCCATCTCGCACAACCAAACAATATGTCCAATCGTCATGAAATTCGATGGCACAATATAATTCATTATTATGGATGCAATGAAACTGGTTTCATCGAAATCCGAGGCTGTTCCCTAGAAGGCTAATATCACATATTTAAATATCATTTTTATATTTAAATATCGATATATATTCGATTTGTTTTATATTTGTAAATAAATTACAAATTAAATTCACCAATATTATTCATAAATTAAAAGGAGTAAAATAAAATAATTAAATCCATTTTAATTAACATTTAATTCACGATTAAAATATTTAATTAATTATTTGAATTATAAGTTATTAAATTCCAAAATTCATTTATTTAAATATTTAATTAATTAAACATTTAAAATCAAATAACCAAAATTTTGGGTTATTACAATAATGAACCATTGGAAACCGCCTTGAAGCTCTTCTCTTTTATCAGAGCTTCAAATTTGAGAAACCCTAGTTCTTTTTCTTTGTATCGCTCCACCATTTTCAAAGTGGAGAGTCACTCTGAGTTTGAAAGTTAGATAGTGGCTAGGGTTTCATTTATCTGTTTGGTTTTCAGGTAGGGTATATGATCCTCTTTACTTGCTTTTTATTCTGTACCATTTGTACCAACTTTCAAAAAAAACATTACTTAAGGTTTTAAATCTTATTTATAAAAAAGAGTTATAGAATTTTAAAGTCTCAATTTTTTTGCCTAATTCTTAAAATTTTGAAAATTTTAGACAGCACCTCCTTTACATGGTTCGATTGCAAAAATTTACCATATAGATAATACATAGTATACATCTCATCTCAATAATGAGGCATTCTAAACCATGGGCAAACAATAAAATACTGCAACAAAACTATAATCCGAGAACGTACCTTTTATTAGCTTTATAAGCGACTTTGCTCATATTTAAGCGAGAAAAAGAAAGTCAAAATCGCATACAAGACCAAATGGGATTTGTATGTACCTATCTCAACAAAACTTGAATATTATTTGCTTATAGAAAGATATAGAAAGCATGTATGAGTTTAATAGAACCATATAACATGTATTCTTAATTCAAGTCATAAGCACAAGCAACAATAAAAAAACATAAAAATCATATGTAACAATAGCAGTATAACGATGGTTTGCAACAAAAGCAACCATCGCACATTCCTAACCATCAAAGATAATGGTTTGTCCAGGTTTAGAAATCTTCTCATCACACAAGAAGATAATGAACAACAAAGCTTACTTTTTCTCTCAACAGCCTTAGGTAATTACTCAATTGATCATTTATGCTACCTCGAACAATTTGAAATTCATTTCCCAAACTTCCGATAAGCCAAAAAAACATATCATTCATTTATATTACAGTTAGCATGATGTACATATATCATTCGTACACATTATAAATCTTGATCGCTCGCTCAAATACACTAGTTTCACTTTCGAGCTAGTATTGTTAACTCGACTACCCTAGTGCGGACTCTGATCTGGTTTGTTGATTAGAAATCTGTATTCTCCTTACGTATCCATATACTATGATAAAGAACTTCAAAATCCTATCAAAAATTCATATCAAGTGTTCGCCTTCAAGAACCAAGTGAAAAATTCTAATTCGGACAGGTGTGAATTACCATGAAATAATGTATTTGAATATGGATCAAAACTGTTATGTGAATAAATTGATCTATGTATGACTTACATATTCTATTCTATTAGTTTCTTAAATGCACCAATTACTTTTCGTTCATTTCTAATTCTCATTTATTATACAAAGATCATATATTATTAATTCATTTGTATTTACTTACATAAATTATTTTCCATTCAATATTAAATCATTAATGAACCATTACTTAAGTTTATATAAATTTTAATTCACATTTATTCCTTCATATATATTATTTCTTATTTTAATGCTAAATTCATTTGTGAATCATTTTAGCATTTTCTTAAGTTTATAAACATTTTATAAAGATTCATCTTTTTTCATAGAACATTATTCAAATTTATAATTATCTTAGAAAGTCACAACTTAATTTTAAAATAATTCTTGCAAACTTACTTTTATTTCGAAAATAGTTTTTAAGTTTATGACTTTATTTGATTTTTTTCTATTTCCTGAAGTTCATATTCATTTGCGTATAGCGTCCTCTTTTCACCATTTAATTTAATTATTTAAAAATTCCATAAACATTAGTTTATAAACATTTTTGTAAAACTCGTCTTTATTTATAAATATAACTTAATTTATAATCAATTCAAAAAAGTTATAATTTTATTTACAAAACATTTTATTAGCCTAAGTTCATAAACATTCAAATAGTATTTTCGTTTTTACTACTCAAATTATTCATTTAACATTTCATAAAACATTATTAAGTGTATAAACATTTCTTGTTACAACTTAATTTATTTATAAACATTTCTTAAAACATAATTTTGTTTTCTAAAAATTTCAATACATGGGTTCGTACTTGTATAATATTTCGTGCTCATATTCATATTAAACATTTTGAACCTTTATTGCAAGTTTATTTATGCTTCAGAATGTAATCGAGTATTATACAAATTAACCTCATTCATGTTTCTTAACAACAATGTTCAACAATTTAAACTTGTTTAAATTTCCATTATCTTTTAATTTATGAGTTTTAGAATTTCAACTTTTATATTTTACTAAAACATTTAGCTTAAATTACTTATTTCAATTTTTAGAAGTTTCCGCCTATTTTGAAATCATCGAAAATTCCATTTTATTTCAATACCTGGAAATCAATAATTAACAGAAAACTTAAGAACTAAACACTGTATTTTATTTCAAATAATTTTGAAGTAATATATTTATATATCCAATCCTACTTAAAGAATTCAAATCGAATGAACGTCAATGATGTCACTTCATTCCTCACTTTGAAACTCGAGAATGAACGTCAATGATGTCGCGATCATCACTAAAATTATTTTTCCAGTAGCAGAAGTAAGTGCAGTACCTTTCTTTCTCTTTCAAAAATTCTTTCTGAAATCATTTTGAAAACATTTCTAACTTCTAAATAATATTAATATTAATTTTCAAAGTCTTAGAAACTCAATTTCAAAATACTAGAACTTATGTTCTCACATTCTCAATTCAAGTTAATTTATTTGTAAATCATATTATACCAACCATATTATAAAAATTTCATTTTCATATAACATACGATAGTCAATTGCTAGGAACATTCACCAATCAAACAATAAATGATAATAATCGAATATCATCATTTTTAACAAACAACATATCTTAACTTCTAAATTTCAAGGAGTTATTCTATTATATATAAAATATAGTCCAAGGTAAAATTATTTCATTTACCAATTTCAAAAACATGTTGGGTCGGTTTGCTTTGCACTAGTGTTTTTGTGACCCTCCACACCGAGAACCACATTAACAAAGAGTGTTACTAGTTAATACCGTTTGCTAATGTGGAGAATAGGGCTGGTTAGGAGCGACATCTATAGCCTTATCTTAAATATCTATTGAATACGTTGATAAATGCTCTGTATTTATTATTTTTTCTAACTCAAGTGGATTCGACATATCCAATAAATACTTAATACATAGCCACATGTGGCTATAGGATCTATCAGAACAAAATACAAAAAATCAAATGTAAAACACATCACAGAACAGTAGATCATTGCATATATATACATATATATACACACATACAGATACATCACAGAGTATACTAACTGATACATGTCAAGTGGTATAGCGACCACAATATACAAGCGAGTCAAAATAGTCTATATATAAGAGTAGCAAACAAAAATGACTACACAAAAAAATGCAACAAAAAGAGTTAGAAAAAAAGAGTCCATGCGGAAGCAGAATAGGCTAAGTCCAAATGTACCTAACCTGAAACACCTCGGTCTAACTCGAGTATAAATACGCAGGTCAGTCTGGCTAAACAAATCAGTTTAGGATAGAGACGATGTTCTTCTTAAGCAAGAAGAAACAATACTAAGTAAGCATGAGTATAAGTATGGTATGTATGGTTACTTCATGTGATGAATGGTATCACTACACAACATATAATCTCAAAAGAGATAGAATAACCCATAAAACGCTAATTATAGCGAGCATCATATCAACGTCATTTCATAAAACATCAAACATGGTTTAGGGGAAAACTGAAACCCTCCATCTCGGCATACCTAAAACATGCACAAAGAGATCTCATCCCAAACATGTCATGTGGCAAATATATCTCCAAAGAGGATAATAAAATCTCAAATAAATGCCAAAAGGAAAATCTCATATAATGTTGCCAAAAGGAAAATATCAAATAACGCCAGTGTAGGCAATTCAAATCTAAAAAAATAGAACTCCCATGAGTTTAAATTCCCAAAGGGTAATCGCCTCAAATATATATTGAATGGTTCAAAGGACCAATTTCGGAAAGGGGCGATACATTAGGGAAAATAGTTAAAGAAATCATCTCAAAAGTGTTTGCACGTGCATATGGCCGAAGCGTTGCCAAGTACTGTTATCTCAAATAGGTACCTTGCCCGAAGGCAAAACGCCACAATGACAAATACATCGCAATGGAAATTACATCGCAATGGCAAATACGCTGCAATGGCCAACACCGCAATGACAAATGTCTTGAAGATAAATACACCGCAATGGCAAACGCCACAGTGGCAATGATCCGAAGGTCCAGTACTTGCATGCCGCAATGGCAAATGTGTCTCAAACTCTCGAATAAGAACCTGAACATTGTTAACGTGCGTCCCACCACACGATCACACTAAATGGTTTAATAATCACCAGTAAATTTCACACTCAAATCGGTAAAATGTTTATCTCATCTCACGGTAAACTCGACCCAAAGCTCAAAATGATCAAACGGACAAGCCAGGAATTAACCGATAAAGATAAACGCACGTGTCCCATACCACATGTTTTACCACACCGTTTGACGCAGCGGATATTAACGGATGACAACGAAATGAAGATTTCGCGTCAAACTAACCGATGAAACGATTAGTTGAAACAAGATAAATCGATGGATTGAAAATACCGAACGCCCAAATTCGTTGATCTCGAGAGATACCGAATTCTAGCTATCTCCAACTCATTGATCGCGCATGATACCGTGTTAAAAGATCTACGATTCTTCTACGTTGATCTCGCGCACGAGATTCCGTGAATCGACTTCAAATCCATTGATTCGAGGGCACTCGAATAACCGAAAATGGAGAAAGGAGATTACACTCAACTTCCAATTTTAAAGAGGCATAAAACACTCAAACAAAAGTTTATTCAAAATCAACTAACTTTTACAAATGACCAACACCTCCTATTAATAGTAGTTACAACTCACACATATCCCCATGGCTGACCTAACAAAATCCGACCTAAACAACTTCAACGACCTACGACTTATGGCACACGACCTAAAGATAATGCGACTTAACATCCAGCGACTTACAACATTACAACATAAAGAAAATACAAACGAGTTACAACACATACAACATACGACTCAATATATACAACACATAACGACATAACATATTACAACCATACACATATCATGCGACCTTACACAATGCGGCTCATCGACATAGCACAACTACAGGGACGCTTGAGCGACTTAAAGATCAACGACTCAAGAAAATGGCTTCTGGAAATCTTCACGCGACCTAAGATTGATGCGGCATAGGGTCAAGCGACTTAAATGATGCGGCCTATGATAAAATGGCGACTTAAGCTTCGAACAACTCAAACTATCTTGTTAGCGACCTAACTACAGAACGACCTAAGGCTTGCGGCATCAGATAACACGACTTGTTAGTCATGGCTTGGTAGGTCGAGACTTCATTAGGTCGTAGCACGTTAGCGACCTACGGCATAACTCATGTGCTGCATCCTGTTTCACTGCATCACCTATGTCGTTAGATCACAAGCGACCTAAGGCATCCGAGCGACCTAAAACAACTAAGCTAGTATGGTGCGTTGCATCATCCTCCCCTGGTTGAAAAGAATTCGACCTCGAATTCGCACCTTCCTCTTCTTCAAGACGCTTATCCTTATGATACAGAATCAAGTGTTTGACGTTAAAAACATCGGCCGTATGGATATGATCCTGCAACTTAAACTGATAAGCATTATCATTGATTTTCTTCAAGATTTCTACTAGACCAATCTTTCGAGCTTTCAATTTGTTTCAAGTTCCAACTGGATAACGGTCTTTCGTCAATACTGCATAAACAAAATCACCCTCTTTGAAGTTCACGCTCCTTCGTTTCTTATCTGCCAGTTGTTTATACTTCTCATTTGATGCAAGCAATAGTTCATGAACAGTTCTGTGACACTCCTGCAACTCATTCACGACATCACAAGCTCGCTTAACAACTCCCTTCTGATATGGCACTGTCGTCAAATTCAACGGTCCCTTCGGAATTGCTGAATATACAACTTGAAATGGACTGAATCTAGTACTTCGATTAACAACGTGATTATGTGCAAATTCCGCCTGACATAACTTCATATCCCAGCTCTTCAAATTATCTTTCGCAAGACATCTCAACAAGTTTCCCAATGATCTATTCACCACTTTCGTTTGCCCATCTGTTTGTGGATGGTAGGCGCTACTAAAATTCAGCTTCGTCACAACCATCTTCCATAGACTCAACCAAAAATGACTTAGAAAACAAGTATCCCGGTCAGAAACAATGGTTTCAGGTAGCCTATGTAGTCGATAAACCTCTTTAAAGAATAATTGAGCAACACGGACTGCATCAGCGATCTTTTTACAAGCTATGAAATGTGTCATCTTTGAAAATCTATCCACCACAACATATATAGAATCATTCCCTCGCTGAGTTCTTGGCAAACCCAACACAAAGTCCATGCTAATATCAACCCATGGTCTAGTAGGCATGCGTAATGGCATATACAATCCAGCGTTCATAGCTGTCCCTTTGGAAACTTGACATATGTGACATCTCTCCACAAATCTTTCAACTTCTTTTCTCATGGAAGGCCAAAAATATGATTGAGAAATCAACTGCAAAGTATGATCTCTTCCTACATGACCTTCTTCATGCAATTCTTTCAAAATCTTCATTCGCAAACTGCAATCTGGTATACATAATTGATTTCCCTTAAAAAGAAAACCATCCACTAACACGTACTCATCCGTCTTTCCCTTCTCGACTTTATCTACAACCTTGGCAAAGTAAGGATCATCAACAAATAATTCTGGCAATACATCAAACCCTGTCACTTCAACCCTCATTGCAGTCAACAAATGATTCCTTCTACTCAATGCATCTGCCACACGGTTTGTAACTCCCGATTTGTGTTTCACAACAAATGTAAACTGTTGCAAGTATGCAATCCACGAGGCATGCCTAGCTGCAATCTTGTCATGCCCTTGCAAATGCTTCAACGCTTCATGATCAGTATATAAAACAAATTCTTTATTGAACAAATAGTGTCTCCAATGCTTTATAGCCTGAACAATAGCATAGAATTCCACGTCATAAGTATTATATCTCATCTTTTCTCCCGAAAGCTTCTCACTGAAATAAGCAATTGGACGGCCCCTCTGACTCAACACCCCTCCAATTCCAACTTTAGATGCATCAGTATGTAATTCAAATAGTAACTGAAAATCCGATAAAACTAGAATTGGTGCTGTCGTCAAAAGTTCCTTGATTCGCTCAAAAAAAATCATGCTTCCTTCGACCATGAAAACTGTTTGTCCTTCATACAATCAATAACAAGCGCCATCGTGCTACTGAAATGTGGAATAAACCTTCGGTAGAACGATGCTAAACCATGCAAACTTTTAACTTCTGTTATCGTCCTGGGTTGTGGCCAATTTTTGATTGCTTCAACTTTTTTCTGATCCACCTGTATACCTCCTTTAGATACAACATATCCTAGAAATAAAACACTTCGAGTCATAAACACACACTTCTTTGTTGCTGCATAGAATTGTTCTTGACGAAGAATAATTAGCACCTTTCGCAAATGCTGAATATGCTCCTCTGTGCTCGCACTATAAATCAAAATATCATCAAAGTAAACTACCACAAACTTCCCAATGTACGGCCTGAAAATTTGGTTCATCACCCTCATAAATGTACTTGGTGCATTCGATAGACCAAACGGCATAACCAGCTATTCATATAATCCTTCCCTTGTCTTGAATGTTGTCTTCCATTCGTCCCCTGGTCTAATTCGAATCTGATGATAACCACTCTTAAGATCAATCTTCGAAAAGATTACAGCTCCACTGATTTGATCCAACAGATCATCAAGCCTTGGCATCGGAAACCTGTATCTGACATTTATTTTGTTGAGTGCCTGCTATCTGTACACATCCTCCAAGTCCCATCCTTCTTCGACGCTAATAAAGCTGGTACTGCACAAGGACTTAAACTTTCTTGTATGCGCCCTTGTTCAAGCAACTCTTCCACCTGCCTTCTCAACTCCTCGTGTTTCTTTGGACTCATTCTGTAATGTGGTCTATGTTGTAACATGGCTCCTGGCACAAGATCTATTTGGTGTTGTATGTCCCTTAACGGTGGTAGCTCCGTTGGCAGCTCTTCAGGAAATACATCTTCAAATCCTTCTAGCACTGGCTTTACTTCTTCAGGAATTTCAACCACTTCATTACTCTCACGTCCAATCAACAGAAATACTTCGGGTTCATCTTCGACTTCGCTAACAAACTCCTTCAAAGATAGCAATGTTTTTAGTTCTTCAATCTCCTCCAACTTTCTTTCCTTCTGTTATTGCCTTTTAGGAACCAAAGTAATTCGTGTACCCTCAAACATAAAACTATAGTTGTTAGTACGACCGTCATGTTGCACAGCTCTATCATATTGCCACGGTCTCCCCAACATCAAATGACATACATCCATATCCACAATATCACACCAGATTTCCTCCTTATACTTCTTTCCAATGGAAAAAGTTACACAAGCTCTTTGACCAACCTTCACTTCTCCACCTTTCCTCAACCAAGCTAACTTGTAGGGTTTTGGATGCTTTTCTATCTTTAACGCCAACTTCTTCACAGCCTCTGTAGAAATGATGTTATCAAAGCTTCCCATATTGATGAAAAAATTGCAAAACCTTCCCAAGATAGTGCACGTTGACTAGAAAATATTGCTCCTCAACCAACTAGAATCATCCTCCTGCTTCGGTGTCAAATACGACCTCCTCCTCATCAAATTACAACCTTCGTCTCCCGACAATTCTTCTTCCTCCTCAGCTTGTGGTGAATTAGAACATTCTACTTCTGCATCCTTATCCTCAACCTCAGCAACCATCACTCGCTTCTTCGGCTTCGGACATTCATTGCTCTTGTGACCAAACTCCTGACAGTTATAGCACTTGAAATTGTTGTTGACCTTGGTCTTAGCAACTTCATTGACAACCGGTTTATTAACAGCCTTAGAAACATTAGCACTGCTACTAGCACCTTTCACTTGATTATTGGAATTTCTAAACACACCACCCCCTCTTCTACCTTGCTTCTCCCAAGCTAGAGCCTTCTAGTGTGCTTCAGCAACGGATCTTGGATCTAACATGTTCACAATATCTTGAATTTGCGCTCTCAATCCTCCAACAAATCTAGCTGTCAACTGTTCCTCTATCTCCATGATATTATTTCTGGCAATTAGTTGATAGAAATCATCTGCATAATCATTAAATGACTTTGTTCCCTGTCTCAAATTCTGTAAGCGCTGATACATAAGAGACTGATAATTATAAGGTAAGAAAGTAGCTTTCATCAACTTCTTCATCTTCTCCCATGACTCAATCTTTGACTTTCCCATTCTTTCCCATGTAAGTTTAGTTTGCTGCCACCATGCCATAGCCCTTCCTCTCAATCGTGTAGCAACCAACTTAACTCTACGATGCTCAGGTACTTCCTTGAAGTCAAAAATTTCTTCAGTATTTGATAACCAATCCAAAAATTCTTCCGCCATCATTCCTCCTTTGAATTCTGGAATCTCTGTTTTCATCCCCGACTCCCATCGACAGTCATCTTCTACCTCCCGATAGTGATTTAGTACTTGGTCTCGATCTCGATAATGAACACTACATCTATCACCATCTTCATCATAATCAAATGTACTTCGATATCGATCTCGACCATTAACATCTCTATGATCACGCATATCTCTTCTACTATGTCTTTCAGCATCACGATATGGCTTATCTCCAAATCCATTAAAAGTTCTTCTCTCTTCACCTCGATAGTCATGACGTTCTTGCCTCATAGAAGCTGATGATTCTCTTCAATCTTGATGGGATTGTGGTGACACCCTCCTCGCTTGCGCAACCGATGGCGAAACTCTGTTTCCTCCATGGTTCGAGATTGGCGACCTTCTCCTTTGACTTTGATTCATATCATTCATCAATTTCTCTAACTTCCTGTAACGACCCAGAATTTTTATTAATTAAAATATGAATACTTAATTAATTTTAAATATTAATAAGTCAATTTATAAGTCGAATAAATTTTTATTTGAATAATTGGATTTAATTGAATAATTAAATCGATAATTTAATATGTTAAATTATGGAAATAATTGAGAATTGGGTTAAATATGATTGAAAATGATTTGTAAAATTTTATTTTATCATATTGAAGCTAGAACAATATTTTAGAACTTTTAAAATCGAATTAAAAGTTTATTTGTGAAAATTGAATATTTTAATATTTAATCGACTAGCGAAAATAGCCAATTTTTGAACAGTCTCAGAATTGAACGAAACCAGTTCCATTGGATCCGTAATAGTTAGTTATTATCGGATTTCAATTTTCGTGTCAATCGGAGCTACCGTTTGATCGTGGCAGCTCGAAACGCATCGAATTATTTTTAATATTAATTTGGCGAGTTAAAATAGCCATATTTCAAAAAGTCTCGGATTTCGACGAAACCAGTTTCATCGGATCCGTAATGTGATATTATTGTAAGGTTTCAAATTTCGTGTCAATTGGATTTACCGTTTGTCCGGTACAAATTAAAATGCCTAGAAAATCGCTTAAATCAGTTTAATTCAAATTGAACGTTTATAGCCATATCTCGCACAGATATCCGAATTAGCTTTCGAAACCTGTTCCATTGTGTCCGAAACGCGGGGTAAACCCTAGAAACGCTGGTTACGGCGCGTGAATCGGAGTTCGGAATTCCCGGATGAATAGTGTTCGAAAGTTCTCTATAAATAGACCAACCACCTTCATAAATAAAAAAAAATAAAAACACTAAACCCTAATCTATAAACCTAGCTGCCATTTCTGAATTGAATGGCCAGAAATTGATCTCATTTCTTCCTCAATCTCTCCCAATCTACAAACAATTAGGAGAAGTGATCAACTACAAACTTGTAGAGCATGAAGAGAGCTAGAAATCTATACGGTGATGATGGGTTTTGGTGCAACGTAGAGGGAGCAAAGTGGGGCCGTTTGCGGCAAGTTGCACACGCAACTCGAGGAGAAAGGGGGGCCGAACTTCAGGTGGTACATGGTGGAGGTAGCTCTTGCGAAGGGCGTTCGAATGGAAGTGGTTTGATGAAGTTTCGTCGAGCGATGGAGTTGCAAAATCAAAACCTAATTTTGCATTCATGGGTTTTGTTGCGCGTATTTTTTTTACTGGAGATGTTGCGTGAGTTTGGGGGAGGAGATGATATGCGGCCTGGATGAAGCAAGGGGGTGATGAACGGTAGTGATTAGATTAGGTTTAAAAATTTAATTAAAGTTGTAAATTTTTATAGTTAAAAATCGTGTAAACTTGTAAAATCGATATCTTTTTCATACGAGGTCGAAAATGCGCGAAACAGGAAGCGTTGGAATCGTATGGACGAGCACTACGCGATGGAGTTGGATTGGAGTCGTTTGGAGTTGGTGAGAATTTTGGGTAAAATTAAACGTCCGTTTAATTTTATTCGAAATAAATCGCTAAAACGAAATTGAAATCAAGGAGAGAACTTCTCACTCAATCGAATCAGTTTCGATTTTATTTTAAATAGTTAGATTTAAAATATTTGAATGCATGTTTGAATGATGATTGTTATCTATTGATTGTTAAAATAGACATTATGCGCCGTTAGTAAGCGGATGTTATTTATTAAAAACATATACCGCGAATATTTCATAAACAGTGAAATTGGTATTATATATAATAGCAATATATATATATATATATTGGCATATGTATATATTGGAGTTATTGATTTCCCGCATTTGTTTAGCGGATGAGACTGCGCCGTCTATTAAGCGGATAATAATTAATAAAAACATATACCGCGATAATTTCGTACTGGAGCGAAATTGGTATTGTGCTAATGTTTGTGGATGCAGGAAAACAGGTTGGAGGGATCCAACTGGATTCCTCAACATTATTTATTTGATTTCAGATATTTTGATATTTGATGGATTATCATATCGATATATGATATCGTTATAGTCGGGATTGAATATTTTGGTGTGTAGCATCATTGGACCAAATTTTGGAATTTAAAAATGATTTTTAAAGTGATTTTTGAAAGTATACGTTTATAAAATGTTTTGGAATTGATCCATTATAAATAAATAAATAAACGTTATAATTTTTAATGTTATAAAAATTATGATTTTTGAGAAATATAGTTAAAAGTTGATTTTTGAAAATATGATGCTAATGATTTTTATAAAATAGTTAAATTGGGATTTCTGAATTTATTGTAAAAAGTTAAATATAGGATTTATAAAATTTGATTATTTTATAAATCAAAAGGATGAAATTATAAAGGAGATTAAAGACGTTTTAAAGAATAATATAAATTGATTTATATTAAGAGATTTATAAATGGATATTTATGAATTGAAATATTGACATTATAAAACGTGTTTTTATAAGTGTTTGAATGAAGTGAAAACGAATTTTGTAAATGAATGGAATTTATAAAATTATAAATGGTGAAGTTATAAATGAAATTTATAAATAGTAAGATTTATAAATTTCGTGGAATTATTAAAGAATATATTTGGATAAATAATTGAATCTTATAAGTTATAAGATTTATAATTATGAAGTTCAAAGGAACGATTTTTCAAATAAATAAATTATAAGCATTTAACTTATAATATGAACCTTTAGTTTATAATTGAGTTATAAATCGAATAGATTAATAAAGGAATTTATAAAAGGAAGTTGTTATAAAATAAATAGAAATGGAGTTTATAAACATTGTTTTATAAATTCGCAAACGACTTATTTTGATAAGAAAATTGTTATAACTTATTTAGGGAGTTATATTCACATTTTTGACTGTGAATAATCCTTTGAAATAAAATGAATGGAAGTGATGAAAATTGTTAACGTAGTTTATTCACGTTTTTGAATAGTGAATAATATGTTAAAGAAAATGTTTAGGATGTGATATTTTAAACAGAATTAATACAAGTTAACGATGTTTTAAAATGTGTTGAGATTCGAAACCATAGATTTCAACATTTATTGTTGAAATAGACGTTTTCGAGAAATAGAAGGAAATGGTGGACTATAACACTGTTGTTATAGTAAATGATTTCCGAAAGGAAATGTTTTGTATAGTATTGGGATTTATAAATCTATTTTAATTTCGAATCCCTATACTAGTGATTTTGGGTTGTCGTAACGATGTTTTACGCAACATTCGTTTTGGCCCAAATAAATATGTTTAAGAGCATGATTTTCTTAAAGAATGAAATATATACTTAATTTCGATTTAAGTATATTGAATATTTTCCAAGTGTTGAAAATAAATAAAATTTGTGAATTACTTATGAATAAATAAGTATGGAAATGTTTTCCAATATAAAGTGAATATTTTGAGAATTTATCTTCTTGAAGATAAATTGAAATGAATAATTGAAATCGTATATGCATGGATATTTTGGAATGTAAATTCACTATGGAATTTATAAAAGGAAGTGGAATTTGTTTAAAGATAAATATTGATTTATTTTTGAAGTATTGAAAATAATATATCTTGTAAAGATATTTTGGAAAATAAATAATTTGGAAAATTATTTGGAAACTGGTGATGTGTGCATATCCATTGATAGTTCAATAACCGACTATCAATATTTCCCTTTGAATGGGTAATTGATGTGATTTGTTTGAATTTGAATGCCACACTTATTTGTGAATAAGCGCTCACTATTCGGGTTAACCGGGAAAGGACCATGGGGTCGTATAACCCATTCCGAATATGTGATACGTCGTTATGAATTGCATTTGATGACCGGTGTTGAAGACCGAGTATTTGCGAAAGCGATAGGATGACCTATCAATTGTCTCTGCACTGGGTAGCTCCTGGTATAGAGATTCCTTAAGTGATGGGAAATTCGATCGGGATTGTGAATACCCGGATTGCAAGGGCTTCGTGAGAAGTGCCTTCGGTTTTGTTCGAGCCCGGAACAGACTTGTATGGATTGTATGTCTGACATTACAAATTGAGATATAAAGCCGATTTCATTCAAATATATTTCTGTTGGTGGCAGAGAATTTATTCTTTTAGCTTAACACCCTTCTCTGAGACGTACGAGCTCAGAGGTTATGTAGTTGAAGGTTATCAGCGATATATTCCCAATTTGGTAATGTGACATGCTGAGTGTTGCTGTGAAATGATCATTGTGTTGATTATTTGTGATAGGATCATTTGTTTGATCGTCTATCTTTGTGATCATTTCTATGATCATTTGTTGACCCAAAGCACGGATTTTGTATAAAGTGTGTTTTTGTGGACGTGACTTCGTCGAGCCTCACAAACCGGTAATGGTCGAAACAGGAATTGTGCGGCAAGGTTTCCAGGGATCGCTTCCCTAGGGTATGACCATTCCTTCTGGAAAAGGGTAGTATCATGGTATGGAGCCCAGATACTTACTCATGTTGAAAACACTTTATGATTGTGTGATGATGGTGACGAGCGCTCGGTTTAAAGGTTCCAAAGGACCGGGGGTGGTATATCTGAGGGTTTGTAATATCCCTTGGGAAAAGGGATTCCCGGCTTTGTTTAGCAGAGAACGGTGGTTCTCGGGGCGTCCTTCCAGAGGCGTTTCCATGTGGCAATGGGAAGTTCCTTGGCGTGACCATTTGTTGGAAAATCCATTCTTCAAATACGAGCCTTGTACGGTTTTAGTTGTATAACCTGCTATGGAATGTGGCGGTAACCCGCTATTGAACATGGTAGCTATAGTAGGCATAGTTCGAAATGTCTATGCTGGCTAAGATTTATATTCTACTTTCGAAATGAATTTTTCCTACACTATGCACTAGTAATAATATCAAATGTTCTTTTTAATACGTATCAAGCGTCTTTGACTATCATAAGGAGAAATCTCCTCCGATTCTGCGTTTGCATGTGTGTGTGTGCGGGAGGCCTTATGGTAGTCTCATTTTTTAAAAGCATTGCGAATTGACTTTAAAAATATTCCTCTATTTTGTTTTCAGAGATAAATAAACTTTTTTGAGTTCTCACACCAGTCACATGACTGACTCGGAGTTTATTGTTTTCCTTCCTAAACTCTGGGTGCCCACCAATTTCCACACGGGCAGTCAAGAGTTAAGGTTTATCAGGATATTCTGGATATTCTGGAGTTGCTGGAGGCAAGCTGGATGGCATGGCGTATTACTTGTATATAGTATTTCTTTTTCCGCTGCACTGTTTGTTGTTGTTTGTTGTTGTACACTCTGACGTAATGAAATGTAATGTATGAAATGTAATAACTGATATAGTTCTTTGTTTAAAGATTATTCATTTATCTATTATATGTTGTTCCGCTGCGAATTGTGAGATTTTGATGTTGTTCTGTTGTTTTCTGTTCCGTTCTATTTTCTTTATTTTCTATGTTCTTTCTTCTATTTTCTTTCCTCTCCATCTATTTTCTGTTTTCTCTTCTCTCTTCTTCTTTCTTTTTCTTTTTCTTAAACCCATAACTATTCGGTTTTTCGGCAACGAAAAATCGCGTATGTTACAAGTGGTATCAGAGCTTATGGTTAAGCGACAACCATGGTTCTGTTGGGTATTACTCATTAGAGATAGAGTCAGTAGTACTCTAGAATGAGTTTGAGTGTAATAATAGCTATAAGAGCGTATTTGTTAGTGAATAAAAGTTGTTTTGTATTGTGTTGACTTATCGGTTGATTGTTTATAGATTTCGGTCGATGTAGTCTAGCTAACTATCGTAGATAGGGGTTTCTAAACTCTTAAACAAGATAAACCGACACGATATTGTTTTAAATTGGGTAAATGAAATAATTTTACCTTGATTATATTTTATATATAAAGAAATAATTTTTAAGAATTATTAAAGTGTATATAAATTGATTGTTTAGTTGTTTGAATAATCTAAGTAAAATGAATTATAAGAATTGAAATTATAATTAAAGTGAAGTGATAAATGTGAACTTAAGTTATATAAATGAAATTCAACTTTTGTAATTGAATTGAATGAATGGATTAAATGTTAATCAAATGAATGTAAATTAAGTTGATATGAAATAATGAATGTAAGTGTAATTCATTAAAAATCTGATGTTATTGAAAGTTGAAAGCTTGAATGAAAAATCAATTTAATTAAACCAATTGAAAGTGATAGTGTTAAACCAAATAGAATGAATATGAGCAAAGGAATTTGGTTGTGATTAGTATACATTGGTTGTTATATGATTGTTAGTTGAATGTATATAATTCATTAAGTATTAATGAAATTGAGTTAATGAAAATTGAAAGCTAAAGTAATTGAAATCCAATTGAAAGTTAAGTGAATCTTAAATGGAATTGAATTTGATTTGGAAGTGAACCAACTTGAATATGAATTAGTGAATATAAACTAATTGAAAATGAATGTTAGTAAAAACATCCACTGTTAATGAATCAAATGTGATTAAATTGAAAACCTATTTCATTGAATATTAACGAGAATATAAATGAATATTTATTGGTTATGAATTAGTTGGATGATAGTTGGTTGATGTTTGCATTTGTTGTTTTACTACATTTGCTATGTTGACATACATAGTTATTATGTTGCTATATGTTGTATATTGATACTATTGTCTATATACATGATTCTCATGTTGTTTGTTGAGTGATTAGTAGGTGCGGATCGCGTTTGCTTTGCATTTGGAGCTCGCTTTCGCGCTATATTAGCCATATATGCTTGCTAATAAAATATAAGGTACATATCTCGGATTACATACCGTACTTTTATACTTTTTTTCCTTCGGGATGCCTCATTACTTGATGAGATGTATATTTGTAATATATATACTGTCATTTTTTTCGGATCGAGCCGCGCAAAGGAGACTATGGCGAATTTTTCCGAAAATTTAAGGCGTTAGAATATATTTAAGAAAATTGGAAAATTTTGAAAACTTTAATTTTGATTTGAAATTGAAAGTTAAACAGTAGTAGTTGTTTTTGAAAAGATAACTAAGTGTGATTTGAAAACTTAGTAAAGCATTGTAAGAAGTTTAACTATGAATTTTGGGAAAGTTAATGGATTCTGTAACTTTTCTTACTTGTCAATTTCGAGGACGAAATTCTTTTAGGGGGGAAGATTGTAACGACCCAGAATTTTTATTAATTAAAATATGAATATTTAATTAATTTTAAATATTAATAAGTCAATTTATAAGTCGAATAAATTTTTATTTGAATAATTGGATTTAATTGAATAATTAAATCGATAATTTAATATGTTAAATTATGGAAATAATTGAGAATTGGGTTAAATATGATTGAAAATGATTTGTAAAATTTTATTTTATCATATTGAAGCTAGAACGATATTTTAGAACTTTTAAAATCGAATTAAAAGTTTATTTGTGAAAATTGAATATTTTAATATTTAATCGACTAGCGAAAATAGCCAATTTTTAAACAGTCTCAGAATTGAACGAAACCAGTTCCATTGGATCCGTAATAGTTAGTTATTATCGGATTTCAATTTTCGTGTCAATCGGAGCTACCATTTGATCGTGGCAGCTCGAAACGCATCGAATTATTTTTAATATTAATTTGGCGAGTTAAAATAGCCATTTTTCAAAAAGTCTCGGATTTTGACGAAACCAGTTTCATCGGATCCGTAATGTGATATTATTGTAAGGTTTCAAATTTCGTGTCAATTGGATTTACCGTTTGTCCGGTACAAATTAAAACGCCTAGAAAATCGCTTAAATCGGTTTAATTCAAATTGAACGTTTATTGCCATATCTCGCACAGATGTCTGAATTAGTTTTCGAAACCTATTCCATTGTGTCCGGAACGCGGGGTAAACCCTAGAAACGTTGGTTACGGCGCGTGAATCGGAGTTCGGAATTCCCGGATGAATAGTGTTCGAAAATTCTCTATAAATAGACCAACCACCTTCATAAATAAAAAAAATAAAAACGCTAAACCCTAATCTATAAACCTAGCCGCCATTTCTGAATTGAATGGCCAGAAATTGATCTCATTTCTTCCTCAATCTCTCCCAATCTACAAACAATTAGGAGAAGTGATCAACTACAAACTTGTAGAGCATGAAGAGAGCTAGAAATCTATACGGTGATGATGGGTTTTGGTGCAACGTAGAGGGAGCAAAGTGGGGCCGTTTGCGGCAAGTTGCGCACGAACTCGAGGAGAAAGGGGGGGCCGAACTTCAGGTGGTACATGGTGGAGGTAGCTCTTGCGAAGGGCGTTCGAATGGAAGTGGTTTGATGAAGTTTCGTCGAGCGATGGAGTTGCAAAATCAAAACCTAATTTTGCATTCATGGGTTTTGTTGCGCGTATTTTTTTTACTGGAGATGTTGCGTGAGTTTGGGGGAGGAGATGATATGCGGCCTGGATGAAGCAAGGGGGTGATGAACGGTAGTGATTAGATTAGGTTTAAAAATTTAATTAAAGTTGTAAATTTTTATAGTTAAAAATCGTGTAAACTTGTAAAATCGATATCTTTTTCATACGAGGTCGAAAATGCACGAAACATGAAGCGTTGGAATCGTATGGACGAGCACTACGCGATGGAGTTGGATTGGAGTCATTTGGAGTTAGTGAGAATTTTGGGTAAAATTAAACGTCCGTTTAATTTTATTCGAAATAAATCGCTAAAACGAAATTGAAATCAAGGTGAGAACTTCTCACTCAATCGAATCAGTTTCGATTTTATTTTAAATAGTTAGATTTAAAATATTTGAATGCATGTTTGAATGATGATTGTTATCTATTGATTGTTAAAATAAACATTATGCGCCGTTAGTAAGCGGATGTTATTTATTAAAAACATATAGCGCGAATATTTCATAAACAGTGAAATTGGTATTATATATAATAGCAATATATATATATTGGCATATGTATATATTGGAGTCATTGATTTTCCGCATTTGTTTAGCGGATGAGACCCTATTGCGCCGTCTATTAAGCGGATAATAATTAATAAAAACATATACCGCGATAATTTCGTACTGGAGCGAAATTGGTATTGTGCTAATGTTTGTGGATGCAGGAAAACAGGTTGGAGGGATCCAACTGGATTCCTCAACAGTATTTATTTGATTTCAGATATTTTGATATTTGATGGATTATCATATCGATATATGATATCATTATAGTCGTGATTGACTATTTTGGTGTGTAGCATCATTGGACCAAATTTTGGAATTTAAAAATGATTTTTTAAAGTGATTTTTGAAAGTATACGTTTATAAAATGTTTTGGAATTGATCCATTATAAATAAATAAATAAACGTTATAATTTTTAATGTTATAAAAATTATGATTTTTGAGAAATATAGTTAAAAGTTGATTTTTGAAAATATGATGCTAATGATTTTTATAAAATAGTTAAATTGGGATTTCTGAATTTATTGTAAAAAGTTAAATATAGGATTTATAAAATTTGATTATTTTATAAATCAAAAGGATGAAATTATAAAGGAGATTAAAGACGTTTTAAAGAATAATATAACTTGATTTATCTTAAGAGATTTATAAATGGATATTTATGAATTGAAATATTGACATTATAAAACGAGTTTTTATAAGTGTTTGAATGAAGTGAAAACGAATTTTGTAAATGAATGGAATTTATAAAATTATAAATGGTGAAGTTATAAATGAAATTTATAAATAGTAAGATTTATAAATTTCGTGGAATTATTAAAGAATATATTTGGATAAATAATTGAATCTTATAAGTTATAAGATTTATAATTATGAAGTTCAAAGGAACGATTTTTCAAATAAATAAATTATAAGCATTTAACTTATAATATGAACCTTTAGTTTATAATTGAGTTATAAATCGAATAGATTAATAAAGGAATTTATAAAAGGAAGTTGTTATAAAATAAATAGAAATGGAGTTTATAAACATTGTTTTATAAATTCGCAAACGACTTATTTTGATAAGAAAATTGTTATAACTTATTTAGGGAGTTATATTCACATTTTTGACTGTGAATAATCCTTTGAAATAAAATGAATGGAAGTGATGAAAATTGTTAACGTAGTTTATTCACGTTTTTGAATAGTGAATAATATGTTAAAGAAAATGTTTAGGATGTGATATTTTAAACAGAATTAAAACAAGTTAACGATGTTTTAAAATGTGTTGAGATTCGAAACCATAGATTTCAACATTTATTCTTGAAATAGACGTTTTCGAGAAATAGAAGGAAATGGTGGACTATAACACTGTTGTTAAAGTAAATGATTTCCGAAAGGAAATGTTTTGTATAGTATTGGGATTTATAAATCTATTTTAATTTCGAATCCCTATACTAGTGATTTTGGGTTGTCGTAACGATGTTTTACGCAACATTCGTTCTGGCCCAAATAAATATGTTTAAGAGCATGATTTCCTTAAAGAATGAAATATATACTTAATTTCGATTTAAGTGTTGAAAATAAATAAAATTTGTGAATTACTTATGAATAAATAAGTATGGAAATGTTTTCCAATATAAAGTGAATATTTTGAGAATTTATCTTCTTGAAGATAAATTGAAATGAATAATTGAAATCGTATATGCATGGATATTTTGGAATGTAAATTCACTATGGAATTTATAAAAGGAAGTGGAATTTGTTTAAAGATAAATATTGATTTATTTTTGTAGTATTGAAAATAATATATCTTGTAAAGATATTTTGGAAAATAAATAATTTGGAAAATTATTTGGAAACTGGTGATGTGTGCATATCCATTGATAGTTCAATAACCGACTATCAATATTTCCCTTTGAATGGGTAATTGATGTGATTTGTTTGAATTTGAATGCCACACTTATTTTTGAATAAGCGCTCACTATTCGGGTTAACCGGGAAAGGACATGGGGTCGTATAACCCATTCCGAATATGTGATACGTCGTTATGAATTGCATTTGATGACCGGTGTTGAAGACCGAGTATTTGCGAAAGCGATAGGATGACCTATCGATTGTCTCTGCACTGGGTAGCTCCTGGTATAGAGATTCCTTAAGTGATGGGAAATTCGATCGGGATTGTGAATACCCGAATTGCAAGGGCTTCGTGAGAAGTGCCTTCGGTTTTGTTCGAGCCCGGAACAGACTTGTATGGATTGTATGTCTGACATTAAAAATTGAGATATAAAGCCGATTTCATTCAAATATATTTCTGTTGGTGGCGGAGAATTTATTCTTTTAGCTTAACACCCTTCTCTGAGACGTACGAGCTCAGAGGTTATGTAGTTGAAGGTTATCAGCGATATATTCCCAATTTGGTAATGTGACATGCTGAGTGTTGCTGTGAAATGATCATTGTGTTGATTATTTGTGATAGGATCATTTGTTTGATCGTCTATCTTTGTGATCATTTCTATGATCATTTGTTGACCCAAAGCACGGATTTTGTATAAAGTGTGTTTTTGTGGACGTGACTTCGTCGAGCCTCACAAACCGGTAATGGTCGAAACAGGAATTGTGCGGCAAGGTTTCCAGGGATCGCTTCCCTAGGGTATGACCATTCCTTCTGGAAAAGGATAGTATCATGGTATGGAGCCTAGATACTTACTCATGTTGAAAACACTTTATGATTGTGTGATGATGGTGACGAGCGCTCGGTTTAAAGGTTCCAAAGGACCGGGGGTGGTATATCTGAGGGTTTGTAATATCCCTTGGGAAAAGGGATTCCCAGCTTTGTTTAGCAGAGAACGGTGGTTCTCGGGGCGTCCTTCCAGAGGCGTTTCCATGTGGCAATGGGAAGTTCCTTGGCCTGACCATTTGTTGGAAAATCCATTCTTCAAATACGAGCCTTGTACGGTTTTAGTTGTATAACCTGCCATGGAATGTGGCGGTAACCCGCTATTGAACATGGTAGCTATAGTAGGCATAGTTCGAAATGTCTATGCTGGCTAAGATTTATATTCTACTTTCGAAATGAATTTTTCCTACACTATGCACTAGTAATAATATCAAATGTTCTTTTTAATACGTATCAAGCATCTTTGACTATCATAAGGAGAAATCTCCTCCGATTCTACGTTTGCATGTGTGTGTGTGCGGGAGGCCTTATGGTAGTCTCATTTTTTAAAAGCATTGCGAATTGACTTTAAAAATATTCCTCTATTTTGTTTTCAAAGATAAATAAACTGTTTTGAGTTCTCACACCAGTCACATGACTGACTCGGAGTTTATTGTTTTCCTTCCTAAACTCTGGGTGCCCACCAATTTCCACACGGGCAGTCAAGAGTTAAGGTTTATCAGGATATTCTGGATATTCTGGAGTTGCTGGAGGCAAGCTGGATGGCATGGCGTATTACTTGTATATAGTATTTCTTTTTCCGCTGCACTGTTTGTTGTTGTTTGTTGTTGTACACTCTGATGTAATGAAATGTAATGTATGAAATGTAATAACTGATATAGTTCTTTGTTTAAAGATTATTCATTTATCTATTATATGTTGTTCCGCTGCGAATTGTGAGATTCTGATGTTGTTCTGTTGTTTTCTGTTCCGTTCTATTTTCTTTATTTTCTATGTTCTTTCTTCTATTTTCTTTCCTCTCCATCTATTTTCTGTTTTCTCTTCTCTCTTCTTCTTTCGTTTTCTTTTTCTTAAACCCATAACTATTCGGTTTTTCGGCAACGAAAAATCGCGTATGTTACACTTCCCAACACCTTAGTCGAATTTTTCATTGATACGTTGTTCCCTTTGCTCATCTTCTTGTCTTCGATATACATCTTCAACATTTTAAAATAGATTAGCTCTTCTCGGAGGCATTGTCAAATCTTCAACAAGTTCAAACACATTTCAACTAGCACAACTTAACTCTCGGCCTGCACTTACTCTCGGCCTGCACTTACTTGGCTCGGCTTTGATCAAATTTGAACTTAACTTCAGTCGGCTTAAACTTCAACACTTCAAATCTTCCCCCAATAGGCTCGGCTTAGCTATGATTGGCTAAGTCTAGCTCCGATACCAAACTGACGCAGCAGATATTAACGGATGACAACGGAATGAAGATTTCGCGTCAAACTAACCGATGAAACGATTAGTTGAAACAAGATAAATCGATGGATTGAAAATACCGAACGTCCAAATTCGTTGATCTCGAGAGATACCGAATTCTAGCTATCTCCAACTCGTTGATCGCGCACGATACCGTGTTAAAAGATCTACGATTCTTCTACGTTGATCTCGCGCACGAGATTCCGTGAATCGGCTTCAAATCCGTTGATTCGAGCGCACTCGCATAACCGAAAATGGAGAAAGGAGATTACACTCAACTTCCAATTTTAAAGGGGCAAAAAGCACTCAAACAAAAGTTTATTCAAAATCAACTAACTTTTATAAACGACCAACACCCCCTATTTATAGTAGTTACAACTCACACTTATCCCCATGGCCGACCTAACAAAATCCGACCTAAACAACTTCAACGACCTACGACTTATGGCACACGACCTAAAGACAATGCGACTTAACATCCAGCGACTTACAACATTACAACATAAAGAAAATACAAACGAGTTAAAACACATACAACATACGACTTAATATATACAACACATAACGACATAACATATTACAACCATGCACATATCATGGGACCTTACATAATGCGGCTCATCGACATAGCACAGCTACAGGGACACTTGAGCGACTTAAAGATCAGCGACTCAAGAAAATAGCTTCTGGAAATCTTCATGCGACTTAAGATTGATGCGGCATAGGGTCAAGCGACTTAAATGATGCGCCTATGATAAAATGGAGACTTAAGCTTCAAACAACTCAAACTATCAACCTTATATTGTGTTGAAAATTGGTTTACACATACTATAGAACCTCATCTTTCAAACAAAAAAGAATCGATGAATTATGACTGGAAATGAAAAAGTTACGTTGTTTCAAACATGATCTCAGGACATGTTTGCAACAGTTAAAAAAAATGCCCAGGCCTAAATACCATCTTGGGTTCAACTTACAAGCCCGAAATGGAGGACCAAACGACCGCATATTGGGCTAAGAATTAGTATTCACATAATAAAAAACTTCATCTTTTAAACAGAAAAAAAGCTGATGAATTCCAGCAAGAAAGGAAAGAGATATGCTGTCCCAAACATGGACTCAGGCCATGTTTGCAAAAATTCGGAAAACAAAATGTATACAGGTGATTTCCATGCTGCGCATTGATTTTACAGCAAAGTTTTTAGGTATCAAACGAAAGAGTTTTGCCACGAAATTTTTCACACTTATATTACAACACATGGATTGTCAACAGAAGAAAATCTGGCAGCATTTTGTTGCCAAAATTGGAAGATATTAGCATGCAAAGAGACAAACCAAAACAGTTTTCACAGAAATGAAAATATCAACATAAAATCCAATATTGAGCCTATTTTACAACTGTTTTTGGCATTTTGAAGCTTTTGCTTCAGCTAGCATTATGTGAGCATTATGTGAGCAGTAACTCACCTTGTTATTGAAGTGCAAAACCAGATTTTGAGCTGAAAGGAGTGAGCTTTGAGTTAGTTTAGGCCTCCAAAACTTGTAAGAGAAATAGATTGTAACGACCCATAAAATTTTATTAATTTTTAATTGGTTTTATATAGTATTTAATTTGGATTTTGAGAAATTTTAATAATAATATTTTGAAATAAAGTTTTAATATTTGGTTTACGTATAATTAAATATAGCAAATGGTATTTTTTCAATTAATTATATGAAGCTTTATTTATTATATAATTCTACTAAATTCAAATCAGTTAATAATTGGTGAAAATAAATTTATTTTCGAGACCTGAATATTTTTACATAGAAAAATTCTAAATCATCTTCTGACCGAGACGTCGTTTTTCGTTTTCCTAAATTTGGACTTCTATAGCTCTGTCGATCTTATTTTCTGTGTTTTTACTACATTTTTTCTGTTAGTGAAAATTCGAATTTTTATAATTCAATCGTACCACCAATATCTATATACCATTTTGATTGTCTCGTTCTACTGATCACTACGATATATTTATTTCTGTATTTTGAGAACCGATATGCGACGGAAACAATAAAAACATGCGTCATCAGTGCTGAAATTTGTGACTTGGATTTATCTACTTTTCAAATTTGAAACCGTACAACTCATACCATATTAAATTTCTTTTAAAGGTTTTAGCTAAATCTATGGGTGAGCGTTGCCACACCTTTCCACCTTATATTTAATTCTCTGCCGTTTCAATTTGCATTCTATCCGTTCACATTTCATTTATTCCTTTTCTACCATATATTTCATTATCTCTTTCTGCTATTTGCTAATTGCTATTTGCTCTTTCACGCGATCATTTAATTGAAATCAAAATTTCAACCCTTACTTCTCTTTTCTTTTCAAATTTGAAACATTCTATTAAATCAAGCCATTAATTGCTTTTATTTTTTTCCTTAAATCAACGTACGGCTCACACAATTTTAAATTGCATTAAATTTTTTGATGAACCACACCATAACCATTTATATTACATTCATTTGGAATATATTCATTTGTTTGAAATTTTTCCCTTTCTCTCTCATCTCAGTTGGGAATAAAATAAATTTCAGCGGAAACCACGTTTCAATGCTTTTAACTCTTTATAACTTTTGATAAAATTTTCTGTCCTTTTTGAAACTAAAACGTATAGGGATATACATTTCTCATTTATTAATTTCTAAATCGTCCTGTTGTCCTTTTCATGTATGTTATATTCATTTATATTTTAACATTTTCTATTTATTTCACTCATCTCCCTACACGTTTCTATTTATTTGCTGATTTGTTACATACGTTTCGTTTTGGAAAAATGCGGTACATTCCTATTTATTTCATTTCTCTCATTTATTTCATCTTTTACTGAAATTCGACCGTTGCCATGTCATACCATTTTGGAAGTATGAATGTACAAAACATACATACGTTTTATATTCATTTAATCGGAACAGTCACTTTAATTTTTGCCTTTAAAATTCCATTTTCTTCACTACAGCTGGAAAGTTATAAAACATTCAAAAAAAATTGAAAGCTCACCTTAAATTGTGCAAAGCGTTTTCCTCTGTCTTTTTGACTTTGGGTTGTGTCAGCTGTTACTTTTTTTCCATCAATTCAAAATTATTATTTGTCATTCCATTTTTGGGTCTCTTCATTCTCCTTTATCAACTTCCATATATTTATTTCCCTAGTCACTTTAAAACGTTTTATAATAATAATAATAATTAATATATAGCCGTTTCATTTTAAAGCTTTTCATACATTTTATATATGTCAAAAACAGATGTGAATGGATATTTACCTGAGCCCACACCATTTTGAATTATACGTTTTTTTTGTTATCATTAATTCTTTTACGGCTCATTTTATTTCACCTTTATAAGCTTTTTTTTGGTAAAGTAAGGATCTACTGTCACTTTCTTCTCCTCAATTTTTCTTTCTCCAACCTCTCTCTTCTTTCACACTCTTACACGCAGCCGTATCTCACCTTATCACCCATTTTGCTTTGCAGAAAACTTTTAACATATATATATGATATCTTGAAAGGTAATACAACTTGTGCGTTTGTCTCATTAAGTATTGTGTTTTTTTGTGTGTGCGTAAGTTATTGTTTTATTTTATTTTATATATATAAGACTAAGTATTGTTTCTAAAAACTTTAGATATTTGCATGGGTACATAATTTCATATTAGGTTGGTTGTATAGATATACTAGTATACATTTCAGAGCTTTATAGGTTTGTATTAGTTATAATATATATATATATATATATATTATTTTTATTTTACCTTCATCTACTGTCAGGGGTTGTTTAAAATATAATATGTATACAAGTTAGGTAAAATGGATGCTATGAATATGTGTAACAATAAATGTATAACATTTTTTTAAACATGTATATAGGAGTCCGTATAAAGGTTTATTTGTACACACTTTATTGTACATATAAGATGTTGGTTTGCATGTCAATATTGGTAAGCATAAGCATCCTTTCTCCATTTTTCTACGAGCATTGTGTTAGCATATTTTTGTTTTTGGAAAATAATAATAATAATAATAACTATAGTATATTATTTGTAAAGGAAGTCTGCATTTGGTTAAACTCTTAGATTTCTTTAAACTTACATTTTTTACTATTTTGTATATCTTTGGATGTTAATTTGGTTATGTACATTTAGTTTCAGATATTGATGTTTCAAATATAACGTATATACTATAAGATAGAGTGAATTTGATTTTGATTTTTTTTATATGTTTGATTTCAATAAATATATTTAATTTAAGACTTATATGAAATGTATATATGCTTTAATTTGAATTTTGGATTTACGGAGGATAATAATATAAAAATACATCACGCCCAAATTTTTATCGAGCTAATTTGACCCGTTCCCATCGATTTCTTTTTCCAGCTTTGATCATCGATTCATGCCAATCTTATCTTGCTTTGAGATTCATGATTGGGTTTCGTAACTCAACTTCATTGTCTATCTCTCAAACCTCGAAAGGTGAGCAATCACTCATGATTAACGTTCTTTTATTTATTAAATTTGATTTCAATTGAAACGTCAATTGAAATATGAGGCTGTAGTTATTTAAATTGTTATATATGCTATTATCTATAACTGTTCACTTATGGGATATGACACCATATCCTATTGTTTATATTTATTTTGATGATATATGCCTGTTGTTATTATTATTTTCATATCTGTTATCACTCTGCAAGTTCCCTGTTAGTATAGAAATCATTATGGGTTAAAATGATACATACCCGAACGGACTTTAGAATAGGAGAAAATCGTTATGGGTTGAAATGATAAACCCAAGCGATTTTCATTTAATTGAATTTGGGATCACGGGTTGAAATGATATCCATCCGTATATATTTAGTGTACGGGTCGAAATGATAAATATCCGTAGAATTTGACTATATGATAGTAATATATATACAGACATTGTTGGTCCATATAAATATTTGAAAATAAATTTCTACAGTTGGAAAGAAATATATGGGATTTAATAAATATTGGTTCTTAAAATATTATATATATAAATGGAAATTTTATATATAGATTTAATAATAATATTATTGAGATTGATTTCATCCATATAATATGTTTGAGTATTATTTAAAATTTATATTTCAAAATTTACCGTTGTAAAAAGTTGAATAATGAAGAATGGGAGATAAATTTGGGTTTATTAAAAATGGTATTTTAAATAAGGATTTATTTAATTAAATCGATTTGAAATGATTGAATGGAAAATTTAAAGGTATGATTTTGTAACTGGATTTTTGATTTAAGTGATTTAATGAATATTTCACGTTTAATAAAATTAAAGAAAATATTGAGTAAAATGTAATTTAAGGTTACTTAAATGATATTGAATCTAATAAGGGAGTATTTCAAGACTAAATAATAATGAGGTTAAATCGAGATCTATATGAAACTGTTATATAGAACATTTAAAACCTTAAACTATATTGGAATTTAAATGGTTTATGTTGAGATTCGGATCTGTATTTGAAATCAACGTAGTTGAGTTTATTATTTACCAACTAAATTGAATTAAAGTGAAATTTAGGTTGAACCAAATTTGAATTTATTATTTAGAAAACTAAATTGAATAAAAATTTAGTTGAAACGCGAATACTTAAAGTTTTGAAATATATTGAAATATAAAGGGGTATTTTTGTGATTACAAATCTGAATTTGAGATCGATAAATTGAAGTGTTTATTTTAGGAATTGAGTTTAAATTGAGATTGAATTTAATATAAATGGGAAGATCGGGTTGATGTTGAAACGATTTGTTAAGTTGAGGGAATTGAAAATACTTTATTGTATAAATTATTTAATATATATAAATACTATTTTGGGAAATATAGAGATATTTGAAGTGAAAATGATATTTGGTTTTGTAGTATAAATTAAGCTGAAATGACCACGGTGTTATAATGTATATTTCTACCTTGTAGATAGTTCCATGGACCCTTAGAGGATGGTTATCCCAAACATTCTTTAAGTTATTTGTATTTCAGTTGATATTTCACTTGAGTTGGATTTATTGATATAAGAATGTTAATACTGACTGGAGTGTTTTGTGTTTTGCTTTACGCTCGGGTCAGACTGAGTGATACAGCATTAGAGACTCACCTTTGGAGTTTGGTGTCTCATTTGGAGATCCAACTATCGATTCAGATTCCATCCTTTCCAGTTGATTGGTTCAGAGAAGTCATCTGTTGCATTGGAGACTTCACTGCATTTGAACTATTCGGTTGTATTTTATTTCTAACTCTGATGTATATAGTAGCTTCATGAACTACTATTCTTTATCTATTCCGCTGCATTATATTACTCTGTGATCTGTGATTGATTCAGTTATTGTATATTTTAAGTTTTGCCAAATTTTAATTAACAATTCGGTATTTTGAATTATTCAAGTCGGATATGTATGGTTTTATTGTCGATTTGAATGGTCCAAAATAGCGGGTCGTTACACAGATGCTTGCAAAAGGATGAAAAGCCATTAAAAGACAATTCATTTCACAAATTAAGATTTTTGATGAAAGATTGTGTTTTGGAAGTGGTTGCCTGTTGTATTCTTCTTTATATTGATTAAATAGCAACTTATTGAAGAAAATTTGAGATTAAAAGCTTTGGATTTGAAAAATTGGTGGAGTTTGTTTCCTTTTCACCGTTTCCTTTCCAGTTATTTGGAGAAGATGAACTAAAGTGACGTACGTACATGTAATGTTTCTCACTTCTCAATTTTTGGTTTTAGTAAACTAATGGGCTTTGGACCCAAATTAGAGAAAAATGAATAAGCTATGTAACTAAATTAACACTAAACCAAATATATACACTTATGTTATAGACATTTTTCTTCAAGTTTTAACCCGATTAATTTATGTGAACATACATACATGTTGAACAAAATATTTTACATCATATAAAAAATACAATTCTAGTTTTAAAACAATTTTATTATTAAAATCTCTTATTCTACAAAAATACACAATTACACAAATAAATGCATAAATCCTTATTTTTAACTTCAAAAATCCTACAAAAATTATTTTCTTGCATATAAAAATATGATAAACCATTTCAAACTTAATTTTACAACCAAAACTCATTTTTAAACCAAATTCATCCTTTTTATTTAAATAAACAACCTTTAAAAATCAAATACTTCCTTTAAAAATATTAAAAGAAGTAATTGGCAATGATTAACAAAATTATTGCATTTTCTCTAAATAAAAATCAATTTCCATTCACTATTAACCCAAACAAAAAAATAACATTTCAAAACTGTATTTTCACATTTTATTTTCAAAATTCATTATTTATTCCAAATAAACAATTTAAATCTCCATTTTTTTTAATTCACAATATTAAATGATGAGTACCGTTATAATTTAATATTTAGAGGTAATCACCAAAACCAAGGTTGTCATAGTTTTGGAATCCCTATCGACAATGGTGCGTCGATTGGAAACCAAAATTCAAACCTAACTAATTAAATAACATAATACAAAATATTTTTATAGCACTAACAAATATGTACTCTAGAATATATACACCTAGATTCATTCTAGGGTGTTACTAAACCTATCATTAAAGATCATAAGCTCGCTCCGATACCAACTATGACGACCCGCATTTGGAACATTTTAAGTCGACAATAAACTATAAACAATTCATTGGAATATTGTCAAGCTCAAACAATCCAAAAGGCGGATAATCAATGGGGTTAAACTAAGGAATATAAGAAAGAAGAAAAACGAAACATAGAATCTCGCAGCGGAATAATAAAATATAATAATAACATAAACAGTTCGTAGAGCTATTTAACAATATACATTTAATTTCAATTTATAACGCAATCAGAGTAATACACAATATCATCAAAGTTATACAATTTTCAGACATTACAGAACAATGCAGCAGAAACAAATTAAGGCAATGGTATAATACCAGTATAGTATACCAATCTTCATCTTCATCCTCTAGAAATACCTGTCTTTGAATGCTGAAATACTCAGGCTGACCTAAGAGAAATGAAAAGATAAAAACACTCAGATCAGAACTAAAATATACTCATGTAAGTCAAATCAAATTCACGTGAAATATAAGTGTAACAGCTTTAGAGATGTTACAGGATTTTCTATCTCCAATCAAGTGTATAGGTGAGTGTAACAACTTAAGAGATATTATGGGACTTTCCATGTAACGATCCAGAATTTTGGTCATTTGAAATTGAAATATTTATTCTATTTTTTAATATTTATTAACTACTTTTATAAATCAAACAGCTTAAATTTCAAATATAACGATTTATTTGATAATTATAATATTAAATTTAAAAATTGAAATTGTTTAAAATAATTGAATCTTTGGTTTTAAGTTGGAATAAAATGATTTCTGTAACAACCCTAAATTTAACTTTGTTAATTAATTAGATAATAAAATAAATTTGTGGAATTATCAAAATTAAGCCATGGAAGTTGCACCATTGTGTCCGTGGTAATGTTCTGGTACATTTCCATATATAGAACGTCAGAATCCGAGTTAATATAAGCTAAGAACGAAGTAATCAACGAAACATATATATATATATATATATATATATATATATATATATGTATATATATCCGGTCGACCTGGGCAAGGGGGTGGTCGACCGCCTGGTCGACCTGCCTTGACGTTTGGTAAGCGAACGGATGTTCGTTTGTTCGAACGAATCAGTAGTGATTGAACACGTATTTTGTATCGTTTTAACTGATCCGGTCCCTCCGTTTCTGCATCCGATGGCCCCTACTCAACCTGTGACGTGGTTGCATCCTATTCAATCTCCAAATCCAACGGTCTGAGATCCACTTCTACACCTATAAATAGACCCCTAGACCTAACACTTTTTCTCATTCTAGGTTTTCTCCAATTAGGTTCACTTTTTTAGAAAGGACCCGAAACGGAATAATTTTTCCAAAGGAGAAAATCGTTATAAATTAAATTATTCTACAACTTTAAGTGGCCCTAGGAAGACCAAAGGAAGAGCTTAGGACCGGAGGTAAGTGATTGTAATTATTTTAAGATTTCTTTAAGTGATATAAAATAATAGGGTTTCCAATAGTTGTAGTTTTACTACTATTTTTGGAATAGCTTTTTCAGTATTTTATTTATAGTTTTTAGAATTATTTTTCAGTCTATTTCCTTTCAGCTATTCTTTTCAGTAATTTTAATTTATTTTCGTTAATTATAGATTTTCCATTTATTTACAGTTTATTTACATTATTTTAGTTTATTTACCGTTATTTATACATCTTCTTTCTACGCTTTTGATTTTAGTCAGTTTCTTTTATTCCTTCTTCTTCGTTTATGGATTAGAATAGGATTAACACAAACACGGATTAAATTGTAAGAAAACTGAAATAATGGAATATAAGATGTAAATTTCAAAGATTATAATATAAGTGGAATTGGACTGAAATTACGCCTAATTATGACGTTAATTGGAATGAATTAAAAAGATTGGTCTAGTTACAACTTAGAATTACAACTAAAAAGAGTAAAAGATGAAAGAAGCTTATTTTCACACTTAGACCTTGGGTTAAGTAATAAGGTTATAATAAGAAAAAGAATAGAATAAGGCTTATTTTGAGACTTAGGAGAAATTAATAAGCACGGATAGCAGAGAAAAATACAAAGGCTTATTTATATAATTTACCTAAGTTAATAAGCAAAGACGAAAGTAGGACCTATACCAAATAGCATTCCCTATTAGACAAAATGGTGTGCCTAGGGCACGCTTATGCTAAGTGTGGTGGTAATTGGTCAAATAGAAATCCAAATCACGGAAGATTTGGATAATGAGCGCAACTTGATATTGATTGGATGAAGGGCCATTATCCACAGCATTTCCCCTATAGATTTTATGGAAAAATGGTGATCTCATGTTAGCCTGAAGTGGGATGAGGGGCACGCTTATGTTGGAGTTTGAGGTAATAAGAAGACCCAATAGGTGGAGCAAAAGTTAGCATGGGCATGGTGGCAGTTACACGTGCGACTTCCATTCGGGTGCTCAGTAGTAGCTACGAGTTCAAAGTGCTTAGTATAGGTGTCTTTTGTAGACACCATTGTCTTTTGTGTAGGAAATTATACATGTCGTCTAGATCCATAATAGTTTCTCTGTGCATCTTTCGTAGATACCATTGGCTGCTGTGTAGGGAGTTATATAGCGATTTGTTTGCAGTAAGGTCTATCGAGTAGCAGGTCGATCAAAAAGGGCAGAATTAAGGTAACATCCTAATTACAGAATTAGGAATTCAGCCTAATCAAAGAAGAAATCAAGGATAAGTGTAACCAATCAACGTTAACCTATCTTATAAATTGAGCAATATTTAGTCGTACTTATTACCAGTTTACCGCTTTCCTCTTTCCTTTATTATCCTTATTTATGCTGGCATCGTTGTAGAGTTTATTGCCTTTATCTTGCTTAATGACTCTAGTAATTACTATCATTCACCAGACTTTTAGTTTGACCCACTCCTCTATTTTCCCCTTCCTTCCCATAGGTAATCAAGGGAGAAGTCAGTAGAATGGGAAGGAGCTCTCTACTATGTATTTCTTTTATTTTAGCTTTAGTTCTTTCTATGTAATGGCTTATTATGAGGGATATATATACTCTGATTTTGAGACTATGAGTTTTTGTTTCGTGAGACATATTGGATTTTAGACATGTATGTGGTATTTGACTTATTTATGAAGCAATTATGAAGCTTTGTTTTAATTAAGTTATTATTTTAAGTTTCTGCTATTTTTATCAATATTTGTCTTTTGAATCTTAGTCTTTGTTAGTTTCAGTTATACCTATAACTCACCACACCTTTTAATGTCCTTTTGGGTATATTAAGGGGCATGGGGTGTTTCAATTTCAAAGCTTATTTAAATTCTATTTAATAAGAATGAAGATAATAAAACTTTTAAATCAAATTTAAAATTAATTTAACAGATTTTGAAAATAACTCGTTTTAATTAATATATAAAAGTAGCCTTTCAAGCCACTGTCTCAGATTTCGACGAAACCAGTTGGATTGGATCCATAATAACGAGTTATTGTATGTCGATGATTTTCATGGCCATCAAACGTATCGTTTGGTATTGCGAGATCGAAACGCATAGAATTTAATATCGAAAAATTTAAAATAGTAATTTGGTTCAAAAAGTTATCTCCTACATACGATCGAATTAAGTCTTGAAATAAGTTCAATTGCATTCAGAATAGGGGTATAACATATAGAAAGCTAGGCAACACGTATGTTTGGAGTTCGAGATTTTTGGTTATGTTTTGGGGAATAATTTAAAATTTTAAAATAATAATAATATATATAAGCCCTATATATCAAGGCCATGCTTAACTATTCCATTACCACACCCATACCCATGCTCCCATATGCAAGCCCATACTGCCTCCCTTCTAATTAAACTTACCAAATGGTGAAAAATGAATTTATATTTTCCAATAAAAACTTCAAAATTGAAAAATATATACCCAAATAAAAATAAAAAAAACCAACCGTAAAAATCTTGTTTTGATGAGAGCTTCCACTCGGTATGCTTCATTTAAGGTGCGATTGCTAGGTTGAAGGGTCGGCTTGATGTCATGAGAGTTAAAATGGCTAGGGTTTGCAATTTTATTGAATTGAGGCATCGATTCATGTTTTGGAATTCGTATTCAAGTTCATCAAAGAAAATGGCTCCACTGGTCGAAGATTTGGGTTGAACGGTATCCTTAGGTGAAACGCGACATGGTGCAATGGCATTGACAAGGAGAAGGTCGCATTCGTGGAGGAGAGGCCGAGTGTGAATTTGGGGGGTCAGATGGGAGGAGATCGCATAAACGAGTTCAACGGTGCAATCGAAAGTGGATATTATCGAGTATTGGGTGTGGGAAGGCGTGCGTACATGATCAATAATGGAGGAGGTGAGCGTGTTACCTATGCACGGTGGAAATGAGGAAGATGGCATAAGTATATTTTTTGTTAAAGTTAATTATATTATATTTAAAATTATCAATAACTTAAAAATTCAATAACTCTCTCATATGAGGTCCGATCGAGACAAAAATTTTTGTGTTACGCTCGTAACGATGAAGCATCATAATGGAATAGGTTTGGATGAATTTGAAGATCGTTGAAATTTGGGCGAAAATTGGACGTCGTTCAGTTTTAGTTCCGAATCGGAACGCCTCGACAACAACAGAAAATTCTGATGAGTTAAACTCGTCTTTTTGGATAACTAGTATGATAGATAGATGATAAAATTTGTTGAATGATTGTTTAGATGGATTACTATATTTATTAGTTGGATTGGCTATATTCCCGCCTATTAGAGCGGATGAGACCCTATTACGTTCCCATGTAAGAGTGAACGACCCTTTGCATGCTATTCCCGTTTCGAAGCTGTTCATTTATATTTTACGATTATTGTAACGACCCATCTTTTTGGACAGTTTAAATCGATAATTAACCACACAAGTCAAACTCAAACCATTCAAAAGGGAGGAGGATTGTTATGGGGTAAATAAGAAAAAGAAAAGAAAGAAATAAAACAAACACAGAATCTCACAGCGGAATGAAAAAAAATATAATAATCAAATAACAGTTCATGAAGTTGTTTACAAATAACATTTGTACAGATCAAAATACATACAGTAGGAATAAATAAATAAATGCAGCGGAACAACTTGATGCAGTGGAATAAATAAAATAGAAAATAATAGTATACGATCTTCGTCTTTGTCCTCTAGAGATAAATAGTCTTCAATACACTGAAAAGCTCAGACTGACTCGAGTGAACTGAAAAGACAAAACACTCAAGTCAGAACTAAAAGATCGTATGTAAGTTAAATCAACAGTAAATAAATATGAGTGTAATGGCGTAGGAGATGTTTACGGGGTTGACATCTCCTATCCAGTGTCTAACGTGAGTGTAGTAACTTAAGAGATGTTCGGGATTACCATCTCCTAAAGATTCGCTAAACTATCTACTATGTAGTACAATATGCAATTATAATATGTCTATAGTAAAGTAAAGTATTAAAATATCATTAAGGCGTTACCCATATCCCCCTTAACACATTTTATATATACCCGTAGTCAATATAATACCGTAAGATCCACCAAATCGGTGGTTTACCCAAAGGGCATTCCATAGGAACGGTATAAAACAAACTCGTAGTGGATGCGATAAGGCATGTGATAAGGCAAGCATGGCAATGCCAGGGTTGAATTTTACCATTTGCAGTTCCGGACTGGTGGTAATGCATAGCAGCTGCTACCGCCCACCTCGGAATACACTCCCATAATCTAATCGAGGGGTGGCCGCAAAAGCAATCACAAAGTCATAATATGGTATCGAAGAAATGTGCCCGATAGGAGGTGCGACCTCACTTGGCCCGGTATAGCTCCTGTTTTAGCCAAATCAAGCTGATTCATGGGAGTCAGGGTTACATAAATACCTCATACAGAATTGTTCGCCGAACCGTCCTACTTCATATCGGAATCTCTGCTTCGTACATAGTTGTTAAAGCGGTTTTCGGTATTGGTAGAGTGTATGAAATATCTAATCCTGGTCTCTTTAACAACCAAACACTTATTTCACATTGGATGTTTCTTTTAAATTTTCAAAAATCGATTCTTAATTTATATCAAAATATCATACTCTCAAAAACCACTTTCGAAATCATATCCACTTTCGAAAACATATCACATTTGAAATCATATCACATTCTGAAATCATGTTTACTTTCGAAATCTTATATTCAAAATAGGTTAAATCTCATTTCAAAATCATCATATTCAATCAAATATGTCATTTAAACTCCAATTCAGGTTATAACATCATTTAATCGCATTCTCCTTAAAAATAAACGACTTAATTATAAAACTTCCACTTTACAAATCCTGAGATTTTGAAAATAGTATAATTGGTTTAAAACAGATTAAAAATAGTTTTTAATAGTTTAAAATAGATTAAAATAGTTTAGGTGGATTTAAGCTAGTTTAAATTTTATTTAAGATAGATTAAATAGATTTAAATTAGATTAAATAAATTTAAAATAGATTAAATAGATTTAAAATAATTTAAAATGGGTTAATTAGGTTAAAATAGATTAAGTTGTATTCATTAAAATATATTAAATTAGTTTAAATAGATTAAAATAGTTTAAGATAGCTTAAACTGGTTTAATAGTTTGAAAATAATAATAATTAGGATTTGAAAGTAATATATTTTATAACAATTTATATTAACTATAATAGATTTGAAATTAATATCAAATTGAACTATTTCTTTCATTTCAACACATCTGGACCATGTACAGCTTTCAAATCAACAATTAATTTTTGTCTTTCAATTCAAATTCCCATTTAAAACCATTTAATCAATATCAATTTCAAATCCATGTTTGAATTATCGATTTAAACCACTTCAAATTAAATCCTTTTCAAAGTTATATTCAAACATTTTTCAATAACTCAATTTCGATAAAATTCATTTATATTTGACAATTCAACTTTAAATTCCAATTTAAATCCTTTACACAATTCATTAAATCAATTCCAATTTCAACATTAACGCTTGGATTTTCGAAAGTAATTCAGTTTATATAAATCCAATTCTATTTCAAAATCTCATTTAACTGAATTTAAAGTTTAAAGATTTAGAAGTAATTTAATTTGACTAATCCGGTGTCCGTATATAATTTTCTAACTATGGTCAAGTGACATGGATATTTTTCATTTCCACCCGTACGGTTATATATCATTTCAATCTGCAATCTCTAATTTCAAAAATCAATGAAAATCGCTTGGGTTTATCATTTCAACCCATGATGATTTTCTCCAATTCTATAAGATCGTTCGAGTATGTATCATTTCAACCAATAAGGATTTTCTAACAATAACTGATGTAACTTGCAGGGTTATAACAATATAAATATAACATCCAACGATCCAATACCAACAATTAAACATCCATCACAATTATCATTCAAACTGATAAATAAAAAATAACAATCAAACAGTTATAAATGACAGGTATTAACTAGAAATTAAACTTCAATATTAAAATAAAAGGCTATTAAATTCAATAAAGGTCAAATTTAACTAGAATGAGAAATTAAATATACCAAACATCAACCATTAAATTTTGAATCACACTATAAATTCAATTTAACTAAGATAAGATAATTAGTAGTTGTAAGTGGGTCAAAATACTCATCTTTGATTTCAAATCGATTTGAAATCTAAAGTAAGGCCCAAAATTCAACAGTCTCAACGTCTAAACCAGTGTTAAAATGTCCAGAACATCGATACGATCCCGGAGGAACAAACCACGCGTGAATCAGATCTCGTATGTAGAAGTTATAGTTATTAGAAGATTTAAAATCAAAAATTAAATAAAATAAAATAAAATAAACGAACACAACAAAACTTACGTGCCACATCAGTAGCCCAAAGCGTGTGAATCCTAAGGAAATCCCGTACGATCTGAACCTGGCCGCGTCTAACCTTGCCATTGACCACCAAATCCAGCCGCCACCTCACCCTAGCCCACCATTTGAGCAGCTCTACCGCCATGCCCAAGTTAGGCTGCACCTCCAGACTCCTCCTTGATGGTTGCGCCGCCCTCAGGCCACCTGTGACCACCGTCGTTTACTCAAGCCACCATGGTGAATACATAGCCATCTAGCCTGAACAAACACATGATCTTCTACCCCCATGACACCATCTTCCCAACGCCACCTCCCAATCGTTGATCGGGCAATTATCCACCATTGGATCGTCCAAAACCTAAAATGGATGGCTAAGGTTCATCTACAATTTTTGACAACTCGTGATTCAATTGCAAAAATGAATTATAGATCTGGGTTGCGCTCATCGAGAGCTTCGAATTGGTGTAATATGATAGGGTTTGGAGGCGTTTGATTTTGAAACTGGTTTGGAGATTGAATTTTTGGGTTTGTAATTTAACTGTTTGCTTCCATTGACAAGAGAGAAGTAGACAGAATTGTACATACATGAATAAGGAAATGATTGCTAGGGTTTTGGAAAACAAGACTATTTATATGAACAGGGCCCGATAAGAAAAAAAACACATCTTGAATTGGTACGAACAACAATAGCGACCCGAAAAGCCTGTTTCGTCTCCGAAATGAAAGTAGGTTATCCCATATATCATGTTTTCAATATTTTTAAACTCAATGAAACAAGTTTCAGTTCCTAATTCCATCGTATGAAGAAGTTGGCTTTTAAAATCAGCTTATTTCAATTTAATCTGATTAAATTGATTTCTACGTGTTTCGAGCCCGTACGATCAAACTACAAGTCCGATCGCTACGAAACTTGAAATTCTACAATAATTCACTATTACGGATCCATTGAAACTGGTTTCACCGAAATCTAATATAGTGCAAAAATGGCTATTCTCACGTTAAATAAATAAATTATTATTAAATTGATTAAATCACTTTTTTCAGATCCAATTTTATAATTATTAAATTTTATCATTTTTTGATTACTTAGTAACTTTTAATCTTTTTAAAACAAATTTCCATATCAATTCAATGTTGAATATTACAACTAGTTACGGTGTTCAGTTTCAATTGCAATAAATTTAATTGATTATTAAATTAAGTTCCAATAAATCCATTTATTTATTCTTTCATCTTATTATTCAATCTGTTATCATCTTATGGATATAGTTAACATTAGTCTATATGTTATTACATCAAAAATCTACCATCATCATCTTTATTCATACCAGTATATATGGCAAGTTCGTTGGATGTATGCAAATAAAAACATGAGTTAACTACCATTTAATGCAATATAATATGTACAAACGCACACAAAACTCAATGTATCATATGTAAAACTGAACCTGCACACTACAACATTTGAATTAATTAAACTACCTCTACATTATATACCATAGTTTATTACATAGAATAAAATAAAATAGCTGTTATGGTTGGCGAGAACTATAATTCATTAAAGTAGATATATAATCCTGATTTACTATAATGAACATGTATATAAGCAATGAAAAGCTAAACATATATATCGATATACATTTTTTATGAATGTGCTTTTAAGTTATATTATGCGACTTCTGACATAAGTTAGATTACTTCATTTCTACCTTCCAATAATTTTGCATTAACTCTTAGTTCTCAACTGGACATGGATACATAGACTCAAGCAACAAACAATTGAAGGATTGCACTGAAAAATGAATTTCCAATTGATACTTAGCTAAAAATTTATAAGATCTAATCAAAATTGATGAAAAACCATACATAAATGCAAAATAATAACATATAGTTTACCTATATGTGACTACATCACAATTGAGTACAATATTTCATATCATATTAGAAGCTAAGAAAGAAAGCCATACCAATAACATTAATAAATCACCAAATACATCTATAACATGGAATATGAACATATCCGCTTGAAATGAAAATTGTTCAAGCTATAAACTAAAAGTATGTGAATGTGTATTATCTGTCCCAACTTCTTTACAGTGAAACCTTTTGATTTTGTTTTTCTATAACCAACCTATAACAAAATTGAATTTATGTTAGCATAGGAAGAAGAGACTATAACAAAACATGATTTTTGTATGCAAATTAGAGAGCTGAATAGTACTTGAAGAAATAATGCATTATTTACTCATTAAATTTGATGGATTTAAGGAAAGAAAATTTTTAGGAGACTTGACACTAAAAATGCTACTGAAGAGAGGTGCTAAGAGTGGAGAGAGGAAAAAGAAGCAATGACAAATCACTTTCTAGAACCGTCGATAACAATAGTAACTAAATAACAAAAATGTCATCAATTGCACACATATTCAAATGAGTAATTTGTGATTTCAAAAGCTTCATTCAAGGGTTTTCCTATTATATATAGATAGATTAATTACCAAATATGAACTATTATATATATATATATATTAGTAATTGTACATAAGAATTGTTAAACAAACCTTCTTTTTGAATTATATCTTAAAATCTTAGGTATAATGAGAAAAGGGTTGTTTGATCAACTTGTATTTATGTTACTAAACTCAATTTTTATACATAGTCAATGGTTTGCTACATGCTAATCTTAGTATATACTGTTGAAAGTCAGAATACTTGCTAGCGCTGTGGACAGTTACCATTGTGTATTCAATCATGCTAATGGGTTAGCTTGACAATTCTGGGCCACTCATGTTTGAAACTACTTGCATCTCTTCTCTTGATACCCAATTAATTTCATTCAATTATATAGATAGCCTATATTACGTGCAACATTCACAAATGTAACATGGTGCTAAGTTCTACTCATACTCTACTTATATACCATGAAAAACTTAAACAAAATTTTGACCAAGTCACTTAAATGCCCAAGCAAAATGCATAAAACTACTTTTTGAAAAAGAAAAGGAAGAGTACTAATTTCAAATGGTTTTGTATATCCCTATTTGATATAGACTATGACGTAGAAACATATGAAATTTATCCTTCCCAATTCTGAATGTAAACGTAAATGTGTTTTTATTTGTATTTCATTCGAAATTTTCAAAGTATAAATCAATATGTAATTACACAATTTGGTTTCTATGTAAATGACAGCTCTAACCAAATATAGTATTTTTTCATAACTTCAAATTAGTGATTAATACGTATAACTTTCTTCATATATATATATATATATGTATGTATGTATGTATGTATGTATGTATGTATCTACGTGTGTGTGTGTGTATGTATATGTATGTATGTGTATGTGTATGTATGTATATGTATGTGTATGTATATGTATGTATAATTTCTAGATGCATGTGAATGGTCAAAATAATAGCAGTCTTGCCAACGATAATGATTGTACAGACTAATTGAACGAAAATCAATTTTCAGACACATCGATTATCCCCAAACCCATACGCCTGCATTTGAGTGTTCCAGAAACCATCGATTACAATATCAATATATGATAAGATTTTAATTGTAAGGACGGTTGAATAATTAAATGAAATTTGGACATGAAAACTAACCGAGGTCTAGGCATACGGATTTGAAAATTTGCTTCCATCCTATCAAGCCGACATAACATTTCCCTTCACATTCTTAATACTAATATGAGAATTAGAGTGGAAATAGAGAGCTTGTGGAATAAAATAAGTAAGAATTTATTGAGAATTGTAATTGAAAGAGATGGAGATGGCGAGACAAAATTTTAACTTAAAAGATAGTCGGTAAATTTCATTCATAAAAGTAGTGGAAAACATCACCGCTTTATGAACGTGGGTTCAAGGGTTGACATTTGACAAATATATCCTTGGGTTATTACTGTTGTTTATGAGGTTAATTTCATAATTTCAAAAGCTTCAAAATGGGATGTTCCTATTATATATAGATTAATGCAATATTTAGTTACATCTATTGCAATTGATTTCCAATTTAATTCAACAGATTAAATAAATAAGTAACATATCACAGTTATCACCTTTTACTTAATTTAATCACATTTATAAGTTTTATTACCTACAACAAACATTATAACTGTTTACACCACAATGATTTTGTCGAATTACAATTATTTACATATTATTTTATCAACTTATGTAACATTAAATCTATTCTCTTATTTATAATTAATAACCAATTATAACATTTCAATCATTTCCAATTATTGGGATTACATTGAAATAGTTAGCAATTAACTCACATTAACATTACTATACTTCATTATGGTTATTATTCTCATTAATAAATCACAAATTTTATTTCTTTAAATATTAAGTTACAAAATTTTATTAAATTCAATAGTTTAATTATCAGAAAATTACAGGTTGTTACACTCTCCCCTACTCAAAACTTTTCATCCTCAAGGGAAAAGAAGAGATTAAGAAATTAATATATCTTACTCAAAATATTAATTTTATAGAAATTAATTTACAAAATTAAATAATTTGAATAAAATATCAATTTTGTAAACAACCAAACCCTTTTTTTATTCAAGTTAATAAAAGTTGGAAAAACATTTCACAAAAATTTTCTAAGTTCAAAATTCATAGAAAATTTCGGTAGAGTCTCCTTTATACGGAGAGGTCTTGGAGAAATAATAATATCAATAGAAACAATATATATCATATATTTCAAAATAAAATATCCCAAACCACGGGAAAAACAATATAATACCGCTAGAAAACCATAATCCGAGAACGTACCTATTTGTCGAGAAAACAACGTGTCACGGTTCGAATTTCAGCGTTTGAAAATCGACACCTGTACTTCACTTGTACTCGAATGTCGTCGATTCAATCGTTGAAATCTGATTCATGCAGAAACTTATGACACATTAAGTATAACAACACAGCGGAAGAAAAGATAATATCATATAACTCCAATGAATACAATATCCAATGATATAAAACAATGATACAACCATCCAACACATATTAGAGATATGATACTACAAATCACAGCGGAATAAAAACATAAACTTGAACTCCAAAGAAGGAACTCCAATATCAGCAATCTCCATCTCCAAAGCACCAATCCAGAAATAGCTCAAGCTCCCAATCAAGTTGTGCTAAGAAAAGTCAGTCATCCAAAGACTGATGAAGATTACCAAAGACTGCAAAGATTCTCGAATCTACACCTACTATTTGATTATCTGAAAAACCCAACTCTAAACTGCCCGTGTGGAAATTTGTGGCACCAAGAGTTTAGGAAGGGAATAATAAACTCTAGGTCAGTCATGGGACTGGTGTGAGCAAACAAAAACAGTTTATCTTTAAATAAAATAATCAACGGAAATTTTAACATCGAAATCCGCAATGCTTTTGGAAAATGAAACTACCATAAGGCCTCCCGGCACACACACAATGCAATAGCACACTTGGGGGAGATTTCTCCTTATGATAGTCAAATATGCTTACTACGCAAAATTCTTTTCATATTATTATTAGTGCATAGTGCAGAAAACATTTGCAAGTATAATATTAATCTTAGCCAACATACGTACCACTATAGTATGCCTACTATAGCTATCATATTAGATGGCAGGTTCTACAACTAAAACCGTGCAAGGTGCGTATTGAAGATTGGATTTCCAACAAATGATCAGGCTAAGGAACTTCCTTAAAAATGGAACGCCTCTGGAAGGACGCAACCAAGAACCAAAATGGTTCCCTACCAACACAAGGCCGGGTTGCCCCTGCCCGGAAATAACACCTCAAGTAAGCCATCCCTGGTCGTTGCCGACCTTTATCCCAGGATTCACCAAAAAATAGCAACAACCACACAGTTAAATATCTGGGCTCAATACCATGATATCACTTTTATCCAGAAGGAAATGGACATACCCTAGGGGTGTGGCCCCTAAAACCTTGCCGCAACATTCCTGTTTCGACCATTTCCGGATTGTGAGGCTCGACGAAGTCTCGTCCACAAAGCTATACTTTTTTACAAAGCCATGCTTTGATCAATAAATGATCAGCAGCACGTCGTATTCCACATTACCAAATTGGAAATGAATCACTAGTAACCATCAACTACGTAACCTCTGAGCTCGTACGTCTCACAGAAGGGTGTTAAGCTAAGAGAATAAATCTCAGCCACCAAACAGAAATGTATTTGATAGAAACCAGCTTTACATCTCAAGGTGTAATGTCAGACATACATCCATACAAGTCTGTTCCGGGTTTGAACAAAACTGAAGGCACTTCACAAAGAAGCCCTTGCAAATTCGGATATTCACAATTATGTCCGGACTCCCCATCACAAAGAGTAATATAAATCTCTATACCGGGGATCAACCGGTGAAGAGACATTCGACGAGTTATCCTTTCTCTTTCAAAAATATCCGGTCTTCACCACCGGTCCTCAAATGCTATCCATATCGTCGAATCATTATTTGAAATGGGTTATATGACACAAGGTTTCCCGACTAAATCGAATAATGAGCGCAGTATTTAAAAATATATGGATATTGGGATCTTAGTTAAGTCACAACTTAAAACCCAATACCTTTCTTCAAATGGTTTAAACAACTTACCATTTACAAATCTTTAAACAAAAAGATTCACTTCACAAAGTTCACCAATCTTCCACAAAGATCCTTTCACAGCTTTCAAAACAATTTCTTTTTCAAATTGGATTAACTCATCCAATCATTAAATCAAAGACTCAATTTATAGTTTTCAAAACCATTTCCAAAGATTCATTCATAACTTTCAAAACAATCCCCATTTCAAATCTTTTATATATAAAAGATACACCATTTAAAATTCTCTTCAATTTCAAAACAAGGTTCAACCATATTTCACAAAGATTCATCCATAGCTTTCAAAATTATTTCAATTCAAACTTGAAATCTTTCAAAACAAATTGGAAATCCTTTCCATATATGAAAGCTATTTTTTTTTTGAAAAACAATAGTTTTCGTTTTGAAAAAATCCGATTACATTTGCATGAGTTAAAGCTCTTTAAGAATAAAATTTGGGTTAAATTCAAATTCCCAAGATAATACTTTTAAAATAGTTTGAAACCCATATAAACACATTTATAACCTTTATAACCTTTTTAAACCATAATTTCCAAACATAGAATTTAATTTCAAATCTGAATTCAAATTTAAATCAAATTATTTAAATTTCAAAACTCTATCAAGTTATTGAAAATAACTTTTATCTTCAAAACTCCTTTTCAAAAAGTTTTTCATATTTAACCACATTCTATTTCCCAAAACCATTTGGATTCAAAATTCAATTTTAAAACCATTTCAAAAAATTTGTGACTTAACTAACTTTCTCGTGCAATCCATATTTGTGTGTGTATGGTGTAGTCCAGGGGTTTTACCTAATAGTGCAACAACATCAATCATCATAGATTCAATCATATCAATATTGATAAGCGGTATAATCTATAACGCTTATCTTTCATTCACAGATTCACAAATAATATACAAATGTATTACAAATAAATGAATAAATTATACACGGCTCAATCTATAGAACAAAATATCACAGATCAGATAGGACAATCAATTCAAGGCATCACATACAATACAAACAATCCAAGCATTTAATAAACATTTATAGGCAGGATTTATTAATTGTTAAATCCCTAGTTAATTCAATTAAATCTGCAATTAAATTAATTATTTATGAATTAATTACTCAATCCTGATTATAACTTAACTTAAACCAGATTAATAAATTACTAATCCTGGTAAATTGACATTAATTAATTACAAATCATTTTAATTAATTAATCTTTAATCATTTATTAATTAACCTTTAATAACAAATTAATTAACCCTTAATTATTCATTAATTAATTACTCCTCAATTAATTATCATTCTTCATTAAATAAATTAACCTTTAATTAATTATTCTTAATTAATCACAATAAGTGATTATCCTAATCACTTATATTAATGAATCACAAATTGATTATCAATTGATTAATTAATTATTAATCATTAACTAATTATCTCTCAACAAATTAATCAATCTTTAATTAATACTCAATTAAACTTTAATTAAGTAATTATCATTAACTATCAAAATTAATAATCCTTTAAGATAACGCATTTATCTTAATTAATTTCATAAAATTTAACTTAACCCTTTTGAAGTTAATTGATAATCAAAATCATAATCTCAAGACAAACCATTTTATCTTTAAAATCTTATTTTAAATAATCCTAAAAGTGGATTATCATCAACATACGAGTTAACTTAACATCTTCATGCTAATTTCAAATCAACCACATTGTTTAGGATAAACCATTATCCCTTAAATCAGATCCTTAATTTAAACTATTAAATTTTATTTTCAAAATAAATTTTAGAAAACCAACTTAATTAATTTTAAGTTAAATAACTATATAACTTTTGTTGATCTAAATTTAATTAAACTTTTATTATAAAAGAAATTTGTTTAAGAATAAATTTTTAAAACTTATTTTATTCAAAATTCAAAACCTATTTGTTAAAAGCTTCAGACCCAAGACAAATCTTTGTCTAACCCGAGCCTGGCTTCGAGCTTCACCCCTCCCATTGTTGCTTTGAGTCGAACCCATGCTTTTCTCGAGTTTGGACCCGAGAGCATTCTTTCTTCCTTAATTTTCAACAATCACCTAATACCAATGATACTCGTGTACGTGTACAGTCGCAAGGCGACACTCCAGCCATCGCGGAGACCACCCACTAGTCGTCGACCATCCCCCATATTCGCCTGATCACCCAGAAATCGAATTCCAACTTCAAATCGAAATCAAGAAAAATCGAGCAATGCCTGGAACAAACACAGTCACCATAAACCGCCTCGTATGTCCACCTTCGGCCACTGATGAACTCACCGTCGTGCCCAAAACTACGCCAGACACCCAAGAACCTATTCCGCGCTAGTTGACGGCATTACCCTGTAGTGTCCTTGGCTGGCGTGGGTATAGAGGTGGGGCGTCACAGCTTGGTATCAGAGCCAATCTTCGGAACAACATAGAATAATCTAGCAAGGATCATCGTCCTAAGTCCATCTTAGGAATCGCCCCCACCACCGGTCATCTCTAGATCACCCACGACCATGCAGCAATCACGGGAACCCAGCTATTACAAACCTGTCCTTAAACCTTACATTGACTTTGCACAACCACCACGGCAAATTAGAATTCGTCTGATCATTTTTCTAATGATCACTGATACTCCAGCTAACTTCACCAAGAATCATGACTTCCCAAACTTTGTCGTTCATCGGGAATTGATGATTTTGCATTTTCCGTTCAATTTGACAATTCCTACGATTTTCAAACTTAAAAATTCCAATCTTTATATCGAAATTCGTCATTTTTGAACTCGAATCCACTCATATAATAAAAGCTTTAAATTCAGATATATAATTTTTGGACCAATTTTTACTTCCTACTGTTATTTAACATTTTCTAGAACATTGCTGAATATTTTTTCTTAAAACTAATTTTAAAATTTAAATCATAATGCTACAATTATTTGCTTTTTAGAGATCAAAGCCTAGAATTGATTGTATAAGGAGCAGTTCAAATTTGTTTGGAGGGATTGGAAACGCAATAGAGTGTATTCATATATACACTGGCATGCATACATAAATCCACACACAAACACACACACACACACACACATATATATATACACATGCGGAGACATTTATTTATCACTTTCACAACAATTACTTCGCAAAGCATCATAGATTCAAATTTGAAGGGGGTTAGTTTGCTCACCTAAAGATTTTTGAAAGCAGAGAACAATAATTTTGCTTTTGAATTTTAAAAATTGGAAGCTTTAATTGTTGAGATGATCTCTGAATTGGTTTGAACTTCTTCAGATCAGGTTGAAGATGCTGAAATTGATTGTGGTTTTGATTGCTTCAGATCTTTGCTTGAATTACTTGATCAATTGCTTTGTATTTCAGGCTTCAGGTTTGATTTTGTATTTTGATTTTTTTCTGCTTGATCTTTGAATTGCAAAAAAATCTGGTTTCAAGTTTGTTCTTAAGATGATGAGGTAATATGGTTTACAGGTTAAAGATGAAACTTCTAAATTTTCAGTTTTAGATTTTCTTTTCCCGATTTTGATCTTCATTCCTTTTCTTTGATTTAAAATTTTGTTTCAGTTTTGAAAAATGAATAGAGAAAAATGAAAGCCTGGTAATTTCTTAAGCCTATTTTACTTAATATTCAAAATAAAAAGAAAATACTAATCTTGCCACTTGTTCATTTATGAATCAAATTAAGTTACACTTGTATTAATTCATGTTAGAATGTTTACAAATGTTTGAAACATAAATCCTTATTTTACAAATGTCATAACAAGGTAAATTTTTATGTTTAAACTCTTAAGTATTTATATCTTAACATACGTTTAAATGTTTAGTAATATCTTATTCAAATCTTATTTACATATATAATATATCTTGTTTACGCTTGATAAAAACAAATGTTTTTATATATATACAATTCTATTATTAATGCATTTCTTTATATATATATATTTATAACTTTTAAGGAAATTGATTTTAAAGCTTAATTATATACTAATAATAATATATCTATATATAAATTAAATTTTAACATTTAAATAGCCTTTTGAAAATTATATATATCAAATTAAAAATATCATTTCCAAATCACAATGTATATATATTAAAATTAGGAAACAAATTAACTTAATATTATAGATTCTTCAAATTCAACTTTTTTTTAAAATATTTATTTTGGAAATTCAAATTCAATTCAATTCACAATCAGTTTGTATTTATATCACATTTTATTTATAATCTTCAAATTGTATTAATTTCAAAATATAACTTCCAAATCAAAATGCCTATTTTAATGTAATTGGAAAACAAATCTTTATTGATTGAAAATATAATGTCTGCAAATCTAATATACTTATAAGATTTTGAATTTTGAATTTCAATTCTAAGATAGATAAATAACAAATCATATCTTTATTAATTTGGAAAAATTTGAATTAATTCATCATTAAATTCACAATTTAACATTAATTACCGAATTAAATTTAACCAAAAATTAGGATCGTCACAGATTCCCCCTCTTAAGCAAATTTCGTCCTCGAAATTTGCTAGGGAGACAACAAAGGATGGATACACAAAGATAGAGAAACAGTTTTTCATATATATCTATTCTGTATTTGGCTTACCAAATCAGAATACCACTAATAGATATGAAAATAAACTCATTCAACACTTCACGAAATACTCGAGTCATCCAAATCTACGAATATACAGGGTATTGATTAGTCCGAAGGGATAACTAACCATTCGTAGAATATATCTGGACCCCACAGAACAAACAATGGATACACAATCCAGGTTGGAATATCCCAAAGTATACATCAACTTGTGTGTGACGACCCGCCCTTCTCGACCCTTGAAAATTGATACAAAATATGCCACAGTATAATATGCCGATGATCGAGTGCCGGAAAAGATAGATTGTTGAGGAAAAAGAAAGGCGATAGAAGAAAGAAGGAACTAAACAAGTACAGAATCTCGCAACTGCAGCGGATCAAAATATAATAGTCACTAACAGATCTTTACACTAAATGAAAACTATATCTGTTTTATACAATATATCATCAGAGTATATCTCAAACAAACAACAATTACCAGCCTGATAGCATCAACAATCACAGTAGCGGATATAAACAAGTACAGATAAAACGTCTCGGAATCCAGCTCCTCTCCAAAACTCCACAACATCCTTTCCCGTAATTTATAATACTCGGTTTGACCCGAGCATTATATTAAATAACACCCGAGTCAATCTGGAATACCAGCTGATAAAAATACACCCAAATTGATTATTAAAGTTTCAAAACCCTTCGAAATCAAAAGCATCTCGTAAGACCACGCCACAAATAAACATGTCGGGTTTTTACCTTACGATAGCTAAAACACTTTTTATCAAAATCCTCTGATATTATAATAGGGTCTATATACAAATACTTATTAAAATAGCCAAAATTGTTACATTCATTAAATTCCAACTACTAGCCACAATCGTGGGTAATACAAACAAAACTCATAAAAGGCACATAGGGAGAATGTATTTCCAACTAATGACTAGGAACTGGGGTACCACCTGTCACAGTACGTGGCCTAGATCACCGTACCGAGGATTACTCCCAATCCCCTGCAATACAAGACCGGGACTACCCCTTACTGGATAATCCCGAGTAAGATCACCCCACGGTTGGGATTAGCAACCGCACCACTAGGCCGAAATAAAAAGGAACATCTAGACAGGGATGACCTCACCCTAATGGGCACTACCCACATAGTCTTGCTGCATAACCCCTGATTTTCAATCATTCACGGTTGATGAGGCTTGAAGCTAAGCGTTACCTTTTAAAACGTTTCACTTAGAATGCCCATCGTCCACCTGACGATGTTCCGAAAGCATTCATCCATACAAATCCGTCCCGGGTTCGAACGGAACCGAAGGTACTACTCTTACTACATCCATTTTGGAAACATCCTCAGGATTAGTAGCGACTAACCCTTGCACTTCACTGCTCCGTCTTCGATTCCGAACTTGTCTTCCTTACGAAAACGTACAAACCGGATCAAAGTGGTTTTCGAGAATAAATCCCGATCCCGGTCTCTTCGAAACGATCCACGCATTGGCCAATATGATAATCGGTGATTTAACTATCAATTAACATTCACAAGCAACCATCAAACAATAAATAATTTCCCCAAATTATTTATTGTCCTTAAAATATCTTTGCAAGATATATTTCCATTTTCAATCTCTTGAAAACAGTTTCGAACCACACACTCCTTATGGAATAAAATCCCAAATATTGATTTCCACTGAAGACATGCAAGCCAATTTCTTTAGATTTATAACAATTTAAATTAAAGCTATTTACATACTTTAGTTGAAATAATACATACTTTTTAAATGTTTCAAATAAAACTACTTTATAAAATATAAACTATTTTCTTCAAAATAAAAGTTAAGTCACACTAAATTTTAAAATGAAGTTATGAAATCCTATACAAGTTCTTCAAATAAAACTTTAACCAAACTAACTTTACGATAAAACTAGTTCATAAAATATAAATATTAATGATATTCTTTTAAAGCATATACCAATTAACCCTTTTAAAATAATTACTACTATAATTAATTTAGCAAATATTTACTTCTGAAATCTTTACAACTTAAATAAGAATTTTCTTTAAAACATTCTTTTAAAATCAATTTTAAAACTTTTAACTTTTACTTAGAAATCTGCTTTAAAACGTACTTGGCTTTTCAGGGAACTACACTCCTAATTTTAGAATAAACCAAAGAACCTTTTATAAATCTTACACGATTTATCTCAATTCAAAATTTATGTTTAAATCCCGTAAATTCTTCCAACACTTTAAAAATAAACCCTCTTTTTATTTTTAAACACATTTCTATTTCCTGGAATATCACTTTCATAATATATGCTTAAAATATTTAAAATAAAGCTACTAGAAATTACTTAATTGAAAATAATACTTAAGGAAGTATATAGAGGTTTTCTAAGTAATTTAAGCCAAATTTAACTTTTAAAATAAAGTTATTAAATCAAATATTTATATTATATTTTCCTTTTGAAAACTTAATACTACTTTACTTTTTAAAATAATTAAATATCATAATTACTTAAATAAATGTTTACTTACACTTTAAACAATTAAAACAATATTTTCTTTCTAAAATATTCTAAAACACATTTTAAACTGTCCATTTATATTTTGAAAGCTTTTCTTTGAAACATATCAAATTTCCAGGAAAAAGTACACTTCCCATCCTTTAAAAACAGTCTTACTATTATTTTTAAGCAATTTGCACTTCTTATAGAGATTCCCACTAGAATCTTATACTTTCAATATTTATCCCCGATAAAAATTTCACTTTATTTATAAACCAAGTTTGTAAATTTTCATTTCACATTTCCTTTTAAATCAAAATTTCAAAAACACTTCAAATTCCTAACCAATTTCCTGAATTTAATTTCCTTAAATTCATTACTTAGAAATTTCTTTTCATTTCCTTTTTACTCCCATTCCAATTTATTGATATTTTAAAATACCAAATTATATTATCCAACCATAACACAACATAACAAAATTCCAAATCAATCTATCACAGGATATCAAAGAAATATATCACAGAATATAAATAAAATTTCTATTTGTGAGGAATCCAGTTGGATCCCTCCAACCTGTTATTCCCCTGCATCCACAGATGTTAGCACGACAAATAAATATCGATCAAATTTGATAATAATTTTCATATTAAACTGATCAACCAATCATTTAAATATTAAGTATTTAAACAGCTGAAATTCCAGATGTGAGTGAGATTAAGTCACCTTGAATTTGTTGAGCGTTTAAATTTTGAATCAAATCGACCAATATCGATTTAACCAAAATTTTCGCTAGCTCCGGTTTTCTCCAAATTCGCACTACAACGAAGATCGCGTCGCTGCGATTCCGACGTCGCCAGTTTTGTCCGATTTTGACCTCGCATGCATTAGTTATGAAGTTTTAAAGATTTGGATATAAATTTATATGTAAATTAATTACAAATTCTTTTCTTTTTTACTAAACGATATCGTAGCCATTCAAATGTGGAAGGAAAATCATGGCTGCAAGACCAACCTTCTCCAACGTAAAGCGCAGATACCACGAAACCCACTTGCGCTCAACGTTGTCCGACGCCACTCCTCCCTCGACCCACCCTGACACGATCAGGCGCTGCCAAAATGTGCGCCCAGGCATGCTCCACCTGTAACGATCCCAATTTTGAATTAAATTTAAATTAATAGTTAATGTAAATTTTGGTATAAATTTTGGAATAAATTTTGAATTAATTTGAATTTGACTTTAGAATTTGAACTTGTATATTGAATTTGTATTGACTTAGAAAAATGATTTGGGTTTAAAAAATATTATTTATGTAAATTTGTTTATGGGTAGTTAGTTTTAAAAGCATTTTCTTTTAAATAATATGTATATAATAATGATTAAGAACATATATTTATAAAATAATAAAAATGTAATTTAAAATTTATTTAAAAGCTTTTAATTCATGAGAAATACAAGTGTCATTCAGTTTTATTTTTGTGAAAGAAGTAAATTGAAATGAAATGAGGGTTTGGAAACAAAGGTATAAATTAATTTGTAAACAAGTTTTAAACTTTAAATTTTAAATTTATTTACATAAAGGTCTTTAACATAGAAATGCTAATTATAACCAATGTAAGATAAATTAAGTATGACATTAACAAAAGGAAAAGAAAAAAATAAAATAAAACATGAAACATGAAACATGAAACAAGACAAATATGTTGCTATAAATTCATATGCAATGCAAGAACAAAACAAAAAAAAGGTATGCAAGATGATAAAAGAAAAAAAAAGAATGCAAGAAAACAAATAAAGATAGGTATGTAAGCTTGCAAAGGAAGATAATATTTTTATATTCAAGTATGTACTCATGAAAATAAGACAATGATAATTAATGCTTGAATCTCTAGCACACAAAATATTGATAATTTCAGCCACCAAAGCAAGAAGAAAATCAGCTTAGCCACCAAAACAAGAAAAATCTCTGATCTTATACTGTACTAAAAAAGAAAAATAATATAATTATCCTGTAAGCTTCTTCCTATATATCAACTTCTTCATCTCAGTTTCGTTCAGTCCAAGCTGAGAAAATTTAAAGTAGCATCATCTCAACTTGAAACAAAAATTCAACTTTAAACAACAATACAAAATCAATACAAACCAGAGAACCAAGAAGAGGGCTTCAGCTTGCATTTTCACAACCTGTTTCAAATAGAACTCTGTTCACTCTTCTGGAATCTAATGTGAGTAAACAACTTAAAAATAAATTTAAGTATATTTATTTATTTCCTATTAATCTGAGATTTGAAATTGCTTTATTATGTATATACATATACAAAACTCCTCTGCCTGTATATGTTAATATTCCTGTTTCTTGTTTCAGAGCATAAGGCTCGATCAATAATTCAAATATTAAATCACTTGATCATTGTTAGACTTTGATTCTAAACAAAACATGTGTATTTAAGTATGAACTATAATTTAAAAATAGTTTCAAGAAAAACAAAGAATATATAGTATGAACAAATTTGGTTTTACAGTGCAAATTCAAATTTTGACATAATTCGACCATAGTGATTTGAAGACTTATTTATATAATCTGAATCCTTACTTAAAAACAGGATTTTTGAGAATAGTTTGGTGATTTTTAGCATCATGGTTTAAGAGCAGTTCAAAGATGAACGAAAAATGGGTTTCATTCAAATTCCGGCGTCGGAGGCACTAGAGAGGTCGGGGTTTCACGTGGAGGTGGAGGAGTCTACGACGCTGCTGGGGAAAATGGTTGGAGGTGTACTCAATCATCGAGGCGATGACGGCGAGGAATTTTCGTTTCTAAACCTAGTTTTGACGTGGGTTTGTATTTCGTTTCGTTCGTCGTCGATGATCGATTGAGTGCGACGTGGTTCTGGTGGATGGAAGAGGGGAGGTTGACGAGGTCATGGCTGGAGTTGCATGAATTCTGGTGGTCGAAGCTGCAAGAACGACTTGATGATAGGTTTTGGTGGTGGTGGGTCTTGCTGTTTCCAGGTTTCGATTCTTGCTCGATTTTATTTTCGAGATGACGACGAAGTTCAGGTGACCGGAAATGGGTCTGCGGGTGATCGTCGACTTGTTCGACGATGTAGCGTCGACCGGAGGTGACGGCAGCGACGTGCACCGTGCATGGCAATGTAGTGGTGTCAGGAAGTCAACTGTAAGAAACTCGAGTTAGTACTCAATAAAATGCATGTGCTACTTCGGGATGGAACTCGAGTGTGTGAGTGGGTTACCTGATCTCGATGATTTAACTATGACTTAAAACTTTAACTGAAAAAAAACAAGAAGAAAGCACGAGAGAAAGCTTCAGGTAAAAGGAAGGGAAAACTCGAGTTGTTACTCGAGTAAACAGAAATTTTACTCGGGTTGACTCACCATACCTACAGTATAAATAAAAAGTAAGTTAAGAAAGCTTTTAAAGAATTTTAAGTAATGATGACAATTAACGTTTGACAATTTGAAGTTAAGACTTCATTGCAATTTTAATTATTTAAGAAAATACTTAACGACATTTTCAAAAAAATTAGTACTTTAATTAAGTAGATAATTTAAGTTAAGTATTAAAATTAAGTAACATTAAAGTCTCCAAATTGGTAATAATTTGTTTTCAAAGTTTAAGAAAGATTTTAGAATGTTAAGATAAATAATAATTATTATTAATTAATTTTTTTGGAAAGTAATTAAGAAGGGTTAATTAATTTATAATTGTAATTAATTAAATAATTAGAGGTTTATCAATTTGCAATTTAAGATTGGTAAATTAATAATTAAGTGTCTAATTTATTTGTAATTAAGAAGTGTTAATGATTATTAATTTCAAAGATGGTTAATTAAATATTTTTGATAAGTTAGTGATAAATGAAAGGATAATTGTTTATAGGTGTTTGGATAATTAAAGATAATCAATTTCATTATTAAGGTTAATTACTTACATAATTAAGGTCAATCAAGTATTGATTAAAAAGTAGTTAATTAATTAAAGTTGATTAGGTGATTAGGGATAATCACTTATTGCAATTAACTAAGAATAATTAATTAAATGGTAATTAATTAGGGGTTGATTAATTTATTAATGAATTAATTAAGGGAAATTAATTAAAGGATAATTGAATAATTAAAGGTTAATTATTCAATAATTAAAAATTTATTTATTTAATTAATAAATGATTAAAGGACAATTAATCAAATGATTTGAAATCAATTAATGTTAATTAAACATGATTGATAAATTATCTGATTTAAATTAATCAGATAATTAATTGAGTTTACTTATGGATGTTTGAATTCTATTGATTGTCGAGCTGTTTGATATTTCTGATATGTTATGCTTTGTGTTATGAATTGTTTCGATGTGATCTGTGATGAATGAAAATTTTTTATCTGTCATAAATTTATACTATTTATCTATGAATCTATGAATGAACAATAAGTGTTATAGATTATACCGCTTATCAATATCGATATGCTCAAATATGTGATGTGATGATTTATGATGTTGCACTATTGTGTAAAACCCCTGGACTACACCATACATATACAAAAATATGGATTGCACGAGGAAATCAACCAAGTCACATATTTTTAACAATTTTAAAAAATTGAATTCTTGAATCCAAAATAGTTTTGGAATTGGAATTGAAAGCTTTTGAAAATGAGTTTCAAAAATAAAAGTTATTTTAAATAACTGAATAAAACTTCAAATTTAAATAATTTGATTTAAATTTGAACTCAATATTTGAAATTAAATTTAATAATTTGGAAATTATGGTCTAAAAGGATTATACAAGTTATAAAGATGTTTATATAGGTTTTTAACCATTTAAAAAGTATGGTTTTGGAAATTTAAATTTAAACCCAAGTTTTATACTTAAATGGCTTTAACTTATGTAATTGTAATCAGTTTTTCCCAAAACGAAAACTATTTATTTCAAATCATAATAACTTTCATAAAAAGGAAGGATTTTAAATTTGTATCGAAAGATTTCAAGTTGAAATGAAATTATAAATAGTTTGGGTAAAAGTATGAATTAACCTTTATGAAGATGATTAAATCTTGTTTTGAAACCGAAGAGGATTTTAAATGCTACATCTTTTATATAATAAAGATTTGAATTGGAATTGGTTTGAAAGTTATGAATTAAATCTTTAATTGAAAGATTGAATGAATTAATCCAATTGAAATGGAAATTACTTTGAAATCCGTGAATGGATCTTTGTGAAACTGGATGAACTTTGTGAAATAAATCTTTTTATTTAAAAAGATTTGAAACGGTAATTTGTATAGACCATTTGAAAGAATTTTTTTGGATAATGCGTTGTGACTAAATTGAAATCCCATATCCATATGTTTTTAAATATTGCGCTCATTATTCGGTTTAGCCGGGAGAGAACCTTATGTCATGTAACCCATTCCGAATAATGATGCGTTGTCATGGATAGCATTTGAAGAACGATGGTGAAGACCGGGTATTTTTGAGAACGAAAGGATAACCTTTCGATTGTCTCTGCACTGAGTCGCACCGGTATAGAGATTTCCTAAGTGATGGGAAGTCCAATCGGGATTGTGAATACCCGAATTTGCAAGGGCTTCTTCGAAAGTGCCTTCGGTTCTGTTCGAACCCGGAACAGACTTGGATGGTTGTATGTCTAACACTACACTTTGAGATATAAAGTAGATTTCTTTCAAATACATATCTGTTGGTGGCGGAGAATTCATTCCCTTAGCTTAACACCCTTCTGTGAGACGTACGAGCTCAAAGGTTATGTAGTTGAAGGTTATCAGTGATATACTCCCAATTTGGTTGTGTGTCATGCTAAGTGCTGTTGTGTGTTGATAATCATTTGTTGATCATTTGTGATCAAAGCATGGCTTTTATATAAAGCATACCTTTGTGGATGAGACTGCATCAGGACCTTACACCCTGGAGATGGTCGAAACAGGAAAGATGCGGCAATGTTACGAGGGTCGCGCCCTTTAGGGTGTGTCATTCCCTTCTGGTAAAGGGTGGTATCATGATATGGAGCCCGGATATTTACCTATGTGGTGGCTTCAATCTCATTTATTGTGTGGTTGTTGCTTTGTGGTTTAGAGGCGCCTCGGATAAAGGTCCCAAAGGACCGGGGGATGGCATGCTCGAGTAGTAGTTACCTAGTTACAGAGGTAACCTGACCTTGTGTTAGCAGAGATCCGGTTAGGTTCTCGGGACGTCCCGCCAGAGGCGTACCCATGGACAGTAGGAAGTTCCTTAGCCTGACCATTTGTTGGAAATCCAAACAAAACAATACGCGCCCTATACGGTTTTAGTTGTATAACCTGCCATGGAATGTAGCGGTAACCTGCTATTGAACATGGTATCTATAGTAGGCATAAGTACAAAATGCCTATGCTGGCTAAGATTAATATTATACTTTCGAAATATTTTATGCACTATGCACTAATAATAATAATATCATAAGAATTTGCATATCTAGCATGTTTGACTATCATAAGGAGAATTCTCCTCTAATTCTGCGTTTGCATTGCGTGTGTGGCGGAGGCCTTATGGTAGTTTCATTTTTCAAAAAGCATTGCAGCTTTATTTTAAATTCTTTGTTGTTTGTTTTAAAAGATAAACTATTTTTGTTTACTCATACCAGTCCCACGACTGACCTGGAGTTTATTGTTCCTTTCCTAAACTCTGGGCGCCCACAATTTTCCTACATGGGCAGTCTAGAGTTGGGTTTTTCAGATAGTCAGGTTTAGTAGATTATCTGGAGTTAGTCCAGTCTTTGGTTCACAACTGCACTTGCTTATCTTTGGGAAACGTGATGGTGGTTCGAGCTAGCTTTGGATTGGAGCATTGGATTTGGGGATGCATTCTTTTGAGGATATTCCTTCCGTTGTGTCTTGTATCTCTGATAGTATTGATATCTATTGTATCATTCTGTTGTAGCATATTATACCAGATATTGTATCTGTCATTATATCAATGTTATATATATTGATATTCTTTTCCTTCCGCTGTGTTGTACTTAATGTGTTATAAGCTTCGACGAACCAGATTCGACGTTTGGATCTGCGGCATTTGAATACGAGTGTCGTATTCGGTGCCGATTTTCGAAGGTCGAGTCAGGGCCGTCACATTTGGTATCAGAGCTGAAGGTTGAAACTTCAACCCAGGAGTATAACACATTAAGTAGCTCATTAGAGATAGTGTGAAGTATACCCTAGAATGAGTGATTCCTAAGATATCCGTCGATATGCCTCAGTAAATTCTCTTGCTATCCACTGATAGTAAGTATGAGTGCAATAAGAGGACGAGATAGGGGATAGGGAAGTACCACTGCGAATGGTCAATACCCTGCAATAGCGGAAATAATCTTTCTCTATCAATCTCCTTTGATTCATCTTTTCAACTCTTTGATTAGCTTTGTGGTAGCTTGAGGGAGAAGCGTTGGTGTGATGGTGGTCCTTACGAATCATGTGGATAAGTTTCTATTTCGTATTCTCTTCGTTAAATTTATGTCAGCTTTTCGTTTTTAACTTTAATGAATTTGAAATTCTATTTGAAATAAATTGGTAAATTAAATATAAAGTTGAATATGAAGATTTGTATCGATAAAACAATTTCGATTAAAACCAAATTCGAGATTCTATTGTAATTTATTGTGAATATCAAAGTCTGAAGAGGGACAAATTATATATACTTTGGGCTATTCCGACTTGAGTTGGGATCCATATCTAGTATTTGAGAATTATGGAAGATTAAATCCATTTATCTATTGTTTGGGTCTCGATATATTCTACGAACGGTTAGTTATCCTTCAGACTAACTAGTGCCTTGCATATTTCGTAGATTTGATGACCCGAGTATCCTGTGTAGTATTGAATGATTTTGTTTTCATATTGGTGATATTCTGATTTGGTAAGCCAAATACATAATAGATATCCAATTTGACCTGGAAAACTGTTTTTCTATCTTTGTGTATCTATCTTTGTTGTTTTCCTACCTGCAAATTTCGAGGACAAAATTTTTTTAAGGGGGAATCTGTAACGATCCCAATTTTGAATTAAATTTAAATTAATAGTTAATGTAAATTTTTGAATAATTTTTGAATAAATTTGAATATGAATTTAGAATTTGAATTTGTATATTGAATTTGTATTTGAATTTAAACAAATGACATAGAAAAATGATTTGGGTTTAAAGAAATATTATTTATGTAAATTGATTTATGGGTAGTTAGTTTTAAAAGCATTTTCTTTTAAATAATATGTATACAATAATGATTAAGAAGATATATTTATAAAATAAGAAAAATGTAATTTAAAATTTATCTAAAAGCTTTTAATTCATGAGAAATACAAGTATCATTCGGTTTTATTTTTGAGGAAGAAGTAAATTGAAATGAAATGAGGGTTTGAAAACAAGGTTATAAATTAATTTGTAAACAAGTTTTAAACTTTAAACTTTAAATTTATTTACATAAAGGTCTTTAACATAGAAATGCTAATTATAAACAATGTAAGATAAATGAAGTATGACATTAAAAAAAGGAAAAGAAAAAAATAAAATAAAAATAAAACATGAAATAAGACAATATGTTGCTGTAAATTCATATGCAATGCAAGAACAAAAAAAAAGGTATGCAAGATGATAAAAGAAAAAGGAAAGAATGCAAGAAAACAAATAAAGATAGGTATGTAAGCTTGCAAAGGAAGACAATATTTTTATATTCAAGTATGTACTCGTGAAAATAAGACAATGATAATTAATGTTTGAATCTCTAGCACACAAAATATTGAAAATTTCAGCCACCAAAGCAAGAAGAAAATCAGCTTAGCCACCAAAATAAGAAAAGTCTATGATCTTATATTGTGCTAAAAAAGAAAACAATATAATTATCCTGTAAGTTTCTTCCTATATATCAACTTCTTAATCTCAGTTTCGTTCATTCCAAGCTGAGAAAATCTAAAGTAGCATCATCTCAACTTTAAACAAAAATTCAACTTTAAACAACAATACAAAATCAATACAAACCAGAGAATCAAGAAGAGGGCTTCAGCTTGCATTTTCACAACCTGTTTCAAAAAGAACTCTGTTCATTCTTCTGGAATCTAATGTGAGTAAACAACTTAAAAAGAAATTTAAGTATGTTTATTTGTTGACTGTTAATCTGAGATTTGAAATTGCTTTATTATGTATATACATATACAAATCTCCTCTGCCTGTATATGTTAACATTCCTGTTTCTTGTTTCAGAGCATAAGGCTAGATAAAAAATTCAAATATTAAATCACTTGATCATTGTTAGACTTTGATTTCCAAACAAAACATGTGTATTTAAGTATGAACTATAATTTAAAAATAGTTTCAAGAAAACCAAAGAACATACAGTATGAACAAATTTTGTTTTACAGTGCAAATTCAAATTTTGACATAATTCGACCATAGTGATTTGAAGACTTAATTATATATTCTGAATTCTTACTTAAAAATAGGATTTTTGAGAATAGTTTGGTGATTTTTAGCATCATGGTTTAAGAGCAGTTCAAAGATGAACGAAAAATGGGTTTCGATCAAATTTCGGTGGTCGGAGGCACTAGAGAGGTCGGGGTTTCACGTGGAGGTGGAGGAGTCTATGGCGCTGCTGGGAAAAATGGTTGGAGGTGTACTCGATCATCGAGGCGACAACGGCAAAGAATTTTCGTTTCTAAACCTAGTTTTGACGTGGGTTTGTATTTCGTTCGTCGTCGGTGATCGATCGAGCGCGACGTGGTTCTGGGGAATGGAAGAGGGGAGGTTGACGAGGTCATGGCAGGAGTTGTATGAATTCTGGTGGTCAGAGCTGCGAGAACGAGGCGATGACAGGTTTTGGTGGTGGTGGGTCTTGCTGTTTCCAGGTTTCGATTCTTGCTCGATTTTATTTTCAAGGTGACGACGAGGTTCAGGTGATCGAAAATGGGTCTGGGGTGATCATCGACTTGTTCGACGATGTAGCGTCGACCGGAGGTGACGGCAGCGACGTGCACCGTGCACGGCAATGTAGTGGTGTCAGGAAGTCCAACAGTAAGCAACTCGAGTTAGTACTCGAGAAAATGCATGTGCTACTTCGGGATGGAACTCGAGTGTGTGAGTGGGTTAGCTGATCTCGATGATTTAACTGTGACTTAAAACTTTAACTGAAAAAAGAAGAAGAAGAAAGCACGAGGCAAAGCTTTGGGTAAAAGGGTGGGGAAACTCGAGTTGTTACTCGAGTAAACAGAAATTTTACTCGGGTTGACTCACCAAACCTGCAGTATAAATAAAAAGTTAGTTAAGCAAGCTTTTTAAACAATTTTAAGTAATGATAACAATTAATGTTTGACAATTTGAAGTTAAGACTTCATTACAATTTTAATTATTTAAGAAAATACTTAACAACGTTTTCAAAAAAAAATAATATTTTAATTAAGTAGATAATTTAAGTTAAGTATTAAAATTAAGTAACATTAAAGTTTCCAAATTAGTAATAATTTGTTTTCAAAGTTTAAGAAAGATTTTAGAATGTTAAGACAAATAATTATTATTATTAATTAATTGTTTTGGAAAGTAATTAAGAAGGGTTAATTAATTTATAATTGTAATTAATAAAATAATTAGACGTTCATCAATTTGCAGTTTAAGATCGGTAAATTAATAATTAAGTGTCTAATTTATTTGTAATTAAGAAGTGTTAATGATTATTAATTTCAAAGATGGTTAATTAAAGATTTTTGATAAGTTAGTGATAAATGAAAGGATAATTATTTATAGGTGTTTGGATAATTACAAATAATCAATTTCATGATTAAGGTTAATTACTTACTTATTAAGGTCAATCAAGTATTGATTAAAAAGTAATTAATTAATTAAAGTTGATTAGGTGATTTGGGATAATCACTTATTGCAATTAATTAAGAATAATTAATTAAATGGTAATCAATTAGGGGTTGATTAATTTATTAATGAATTAATTAAGGGAAATTAATTAAAGGATAATTGAATAATTAAAGGTTAATTATTTAGTAATTAAAAATTTATTTATTTAATTAATAAATGATTAAAGGATAATTAATTAAATAATTTGAAATCGATTAATGTTAATTAACCATGATTGATAATATCTGATTTAAATTAATGAGATAATTAATTGAGTTTACTTATGGATGTTTGAATTCTATTGATTGTCGAACTGTTTGATATTTCTGATATGTTATGCTTTGTATTATGAATTGTTTCGATGTGATCTGTGATGAATGAAAATTATTTATCTGTGATAAATTTATACTATTTATCTGTGAATCTATGAATGAACAATAAGCATTGTGTAAAACCCCTGGACTACACCATACCCACACAAATATGGATTGCACGAGGAAATCGCCTAAGTCACATATTTTTAACAATTTTAGAAAAATTGAATTCTTGAATCCAAAATAGTTTTGGAATTAGAATTGAAAGCTTTTGAAAATGAGTTTTAAAATTAAAAGTTATTTTAAATAACTTAATAAAACTTCAAATTTAAATAATTTGATTTAAATTTGAATTCAATATTTGAAATTAAATTTAATAATTTGGAAATTATGGTCTAAAAGGATTATACAAGTTATAAAGATGTTTATATAGGTTTTTAACCATTTAAAAAGTATGGTTTTGGAAATTTAAATTTAAACCCAAGTTTTATACTTGAATGGCTTTAACTTATGTAATTGTGATCAGTTTTTTCCAAAATGAAAACTATTTGTTTCAAATAATAATAGCTTTTATAAAAAGGAAGGATTTCAAATTTGTATAAAAAGATGTCAAGTTGAAATAAAATTATCAATAGTTTGGGTAAAACTATGAATTAACCTTTGTAAAGATGATTAAATCTTGTTTTGAAACCGAAGAGGATTTTAAATGGTGCATCTTTTATATAATAAAGATTTGAATTGGAATTGGTTTGAAAGTTATGAATTAAATCTTTAATTGAAAGATTGAATGAATTAATCCAATTGAAATGGAAGTTGTTTTGAAATCCATGAATGGATCTTTGTGAAACTGGGTAAACTTTGTGAAATAAATCTTTTTATTTAAAAAGATTTGAAATGGTAATTTGTTTAGACCATTTGAAAGAAAAGTTTTGGATAATGTGTTGTGACTGAATTGAAATCGTATATCCATATTTTTTAAATATTGCGCTCATTATTCGGTTTAGCCAGGAGAGGAACTTATGTCATATAACCCATTCCGAATAATGATACGTCATTATGGATAGCATTTGAAGACCGATGGTGAAGACCGGGTATTTTCGAGAACGAAAGGATAACCCGTCGATTGTCTCTGCACTGAGTCGTGCCCGTATAGAGATTTCCTAAGTGATGGGGAGTCCGATCGGGATTGTGAATACCCGGATTTGCAAGGGCTTCTTCGAAAGTGCCTTCGGTTCTGTTCGAACCCGGAACAGACTTGGATGGTTGTATGTCTGACACTACACTTTGAGATATAAAGAATATTTCTTTCAAATACATATCTGTTGGTGGCGGAGAATTCATTCTCTTAGCTTAATACCCTTCTTTGAGACGTACGAGCTCAAATGTTATGTAGTTGAAGGTTATCAGTGATATACTCCCAATTTGGTACTGTGACATGCTAAGTGCTGTTGTTTGTTGATAATCATTTGTTGATCATTTGTGATCAAAGCATGGCTTTTATATAAAGCGTAGCTTTGTGTACAAGACTGCATCAGGACCTCACACCCCGAAAATGGTCGAAACAGGAAAGATGCGGCAAGGTTATGAGGGTCGCGCCCTTTAGGGTGTGTCATTCCCTTCTAGTAAAGGGTGGTATCATGGTATGGAGCCCAGATATTTAGCTATGTGGTGGCTTCAATCTCATTTACTGTGTGGTTGTTGCTTTGTGGTTTAGAGGCGCCTCGGATAAAGGTCCCAAGGGACCGGGGGATGGCATGCTCGAGTAGTAGTTACCTAGTTACGTAGGTAACCCGGCCTTGTGTTGGCAGAGATCCGGTTAGGTTCTCGGGACATCCCGCCAGAGGCGTACCCATGGACAGTAGGAAGTTCCTTAGCCTGACCATTTGTTGGAAATCCAAACAAAACAATACGCGCCCTGTACAGTTTTAGTTGTATAGCCTGCCACGGAATGTAGCGGTAACCTGCTATTGGACATGGTAGCTATAGTAGGCATAAGTGCGAAATGCCTATGCTGGCTAAGATTAATATTATACTTTCGAAATATTTTCTGCACTATGCGCTAATAATAATAATATCAAAAGAATTTGCGTATCAAGCATGTTTGACTATCATAAGGAGAAATCTCCTCCAATTCTGCGTTTGCATTGTGTGTGTGGCGGGAGGCCTTATGGTAGTTTCATTTTTCAAAAAGCATCGATGATTTATTTTAAATTCTTTGTTGTTTGTTTTAAAATATAAACTTTTTTGTTTACTCATACCAGTCCCACGAATGACCTGGAGTTTATTGTTCCTTTCCTAAACTCTGGGTGCCCACAATTTTACTAGACGGGCAATCTAGAGTTGGGTTTTTCAGATAGTCGGGTTTAGTAGATTATCTGGAGTTAGTCCAGTCTTTGGATCACGACTGCACTTGCTTATCTTTTTGAAACGTGATGTTGGTTCGAGCTTGCTTTGGATTGGAGCATTGGATTCGGAGATGCATTCTTTTGAGGATATTCCTTCCGCTGTGTCTTGTATCTCTGATAGTATTGATATCTATTGTATCATTCTGTTGTAGCATATTATACCAGATATTGTATCTGTCATTGTATCAATGTTATATATATTGATATTCTTTTTCTTCCGCTGTGTTGTACTTAATGTGTTATAAGCTCCGGCGAACCAGATTCAACGTTTGGATCTGCGGCATTTGAATACGAGTGTCGTATTCGGTGCCGATTTTCGAAGGTGGAGTCAGGGCCGTCACACCACCCACGGCCAGAGGCACGTTGAACTCGGTCGCCTTTCTGCCTTGCATAACTCGTCAACGTGCATGACCATCGGCCCTCGATTTTGTCTCCAAACAACGACGACACACTAGATCCACCGTCGGATCTGAATCTCTCGACGATCTCGACGTTTCTCTAGTTAAAGTCGAGTCGTGAAAGTGATTGGACTGAATGAAAATTGGAGGAGAAAGGGGTAAGGTCTCGGCCATTGAAAATTTTGAGGCGGCCGAAGATATCAGACTTGGGTTTCGGCTTCACGTATATATTTATAAGCATATATAATAATATTTTAATATTAAATTCACTTTTAAACAACTTCTTCAAGCGAACTCTAAACGACACGTGCCACCAGGCATTTATAAGGTTTTACCCGTATTCCGAACACAATGGAATGTGTTTCAGTGGCTAATTCGAACATATGCGTGAGTTGCGGGAATAAACGATCAATTTTAAATTAAATCGATTAAAATAGTTTCTATGCCTTTTGACCTGCCAGGGTAAAAAGGCAACTCCGATTGCTACGAAAATTGAAATCCGATAATAACTAAATATTACAGATCCAATGGAACTAGTTTCGTCGAATTTCAAAACTGTGCCCCGGAGGCTATTTTAACTCGTCGATTAATTCGAGCGATTTTCAAAGTCGTCGAAATCACTTAAAATTTCACTTTTAAAATTTTACTAACTTAATAATAAATCATATAGAGTCTATAATCATATAAGAAATCATTCTGGTTCAATTCAAATCAAAATCTAATTATTTGCATTATTACTTTATTAAATTAGTATAAAATCTCAAATTTTGCTTATCGACTTTTGATTTCATCCAAAAGTCAAATATTATAATTCAGAACAAATTAGACTTAAAATAAATCTTGGAAACCATTTTCATATCTATTTATTCCCAGATTCACAAATTATCCCAATCCCAAATATTAAATTATTATTATTCAAATTTCAATTAAATTTCCATATTGAAAATTTAACTAATTTCATTAATCTAATCAAAATCTTTTTATTCAAAATCAAATTATATGTCGCATTCAACATTTAAAACGAATTAAATGTTCAAAATCTAACGACCAAAATTCTGGGTCATTACATTCCTCCTCCCTCATAAAAATTTCGTCCCCGAAATTTGCTAAGGCATGAAAAATGCTACTAAACTCATTTACTTACCCCAAAATTCATTCAATTAAACTCACATTCACTTCTCAAAACCTTTTAGCTTAATTCTAAAACCATTTACTTTTATTTCTAACTCAAAAGCTTTGTTTTCAACACCATTTCAAAAACAATCTTCCTAGTTAACCAAAATTTTCAAAATCCTCAAAAAAATTCTAACTCCCAATATTTTAGAAAAAATTTGACAGCATCTCCTTTGTACGGAGAGCGTTTTCCGATATCACAATAATGATAAATGTATACATCGACCCACACGGTCGGAAAACAAAATATACCACAATATATATATATATATATATATATATATATATATATATCATTTTCCAATTATATTGCGTGGGCGTACCTTTTGATTAGCATTTTAAAAGCAAGCGGCTAATTATATCGCATATACGCACTTCAACTCTATCGATTGCTTCCCGTACCCGTACTTACTCAAACAAACACATCAGTTTTCAATAATATGAAAATTTAACAACATTCCATTTATTTATCTAAACCAAACATGTCAATTTCAAAGCCCACACAACAATTTTCGAAATCCTATAAGTTATCCATCTATATAAGTAAACCACACGTTTTAATAGTATTCTAATTTCCTTTGTAAATCCATATTTTATTTATTCTACTCAAAAGAATTTACATCCAAGTTTGCTATACTCTATTCATATTCACCATAACCAATTTATTTTCACTTCAATATGGTTATATATGCTTTGCTTACATTACTTTACTTCAATTCAATTCCAAATTGATTCACAATCAAATTTTATTTTCAATTTGATATATTTTCATTTCTTTAATGATCCACTTTCATTTATATGCAAGTCCACTTAATTAGATTTCACTTAATCCAATTGATTCAAAAACCAACTTGATTTACTTCTTTAAGCCAATTAAATTCCGTTTACAACAAACGACCAATTTCTATGCAAATTTTTAATGATATTCATGCAAATAATCATGACTTAAACTTAAAGTCATTTTAGATTAGTTTCAACTTAAATTTATATTATATTCATTTCGTTTATATGCTCTATCCAATTTTAATTTTAATTCACCTTTCCAATTCATTTCTGAATTTATTTTATTAACAATGAGGCCACTTCAAATCATTTCACTCACTTGAATTTATTTACAATTCAAACCATCACTATTATAATCTAATTCCATTATCCATTCACACTCTCAACTTTTTATTGCCAAAATTAAATCCCGTACCAGAACTGGGTTTTATTTTACTTCACAAAATTTTAACAAACTACCAAAATTTCATCCATGCCAATACAAATTCCATTTAATTTAATTTACTCTAGATTCATCTTCAAGCTTCTCTTTATTTAATTTAGCTTACGCTAAATTCATCTTCAAACAATACCCTTTGAATTTAGTTGAGTGAGAATTTAATTCATTCAATACCATATCAACCAAATTAAATTTTCTTTCAATTTAATACTTTTCCAATTTTAATTCAAGTTCAACTAAATTTTATTTAGCCAACTTAAATTTATATCATTTCCTTACTATTTTAAATAAGAGATGAATTTCATTCAATATCATTCATAACACAACTGAATTTTGATTTCAGTTCAATCCAAATTCAACTCAATTCCCTTTAATCTTAAATTAAATCCAATTCGATCCAATTTTATTTCTCCATTCAATTTAAATTTTTACCTTCTAATATATAAGTTCAAAAACTTATTACTAACCTAAGTCCATTCACCTTTTATATTTCACTTCGCGTTATTCCAATTTATATTTCATTTAGGATTGAATTTTGAATTTCCCATAAAATTTCAACCATTTTATTTGGGTTTTACAACTTTCATTTCCTATTCTTAAGCTCACCAACTTATTTACTTATAAGCTTATATTGCTCATTTTAATCCATTTACATCTTACAATCACAATTCTAGATTATGTATATATGTATAACACTTAATAGCTTAAGGATATAAATTTTCATTTCGCCATTGTACCCCAATTTAATTCAATTCAAATTTCAATTTTATTTACCTTATCCTGAGTTAAATTCAAATATATTTTATTTACCTTCATTCACTCAAATCAAATTTTAAATCCAGGATTAAAATTTCTCCTTTTCCTTTCTTATTTAAGTCAACTTCACTTTATAGGTTCAATAGTTGGTTTATCTTAACTTTCACATTATTTAGATAGAGTTTCCAGAATTCAATTACCCGGTTTTATGTCAAAACCATTTTGAAATAATAATCAACTCATACCTACTTGGTATATCAAATCAGATCTCCGGATTCCAAATAACTTGTTTATACCAAAACTAATTTTCTCTTTTGAAATTTCTAAAACACCTTGTATATCAAACAAGTCTAAACATATATCATACCCAGTTACTATGGAAGCAATCCATCACTTTAGAAACTCGAAAATGAATTCTAATGATGTGGCCACCATCATCAGGATTATTTTCCAGCGACTGAAGTGAGTTCAGTGCTTCCCCACCTCCAAAAATTCATTTCAAAACAATTTCCATTCAAAAATATTTTCCCAAAATAATGCTCCATTATTACCCTCCAATACATTGGAAAAATTTCAAACATTCCCACGATTTTAAATTCCCAAACTTTTGTTTTAAATTTATTCAAACCTTTTCAAAATTTTCGGGATTTAAATTTTGGTTTAAATCAAATTTTAGTTATTCTTCTTTTCATTGAAACCATGCTTAGATAATTCTATTTGGTTATAAACCATTTCAAATTTTAGATTCTTATATTAGATTATAATATTAACAACCAAACATCCAAATATATAATAATTTCATAAAATTATTCCTTTTATATCAAAATATAATTTTGGGTAAAATTATTTCATTTACCTGCTTTAAAAACAATACCATGTCGGTTTATCTTGTTTAAGAGTTTAGAAACCCCTATCGGTACGGTTGTACTTCCCGTACTGACTAGAATTCATAAACACTCAACTGATAAGTCAACACAGTATAAAAACAATTTTTATATTCACTAACAAGTACGCGCTCATAGCTATTAATACACTCAACGCATTATAGAGCACTATCAACTCGGTTTAATGAGTAATTTCCCCACCAGAGCCAAGGTTATCGCCAACCTAAGCTCTGATACCAAGTGCGACGACCCGCCATTCTCGGCCTCGAAAATCAACACAAAATATGCCACAATATAATGTGCCTACAATCAAGTGCCAAAAAAGACATATTGTTGAGGAAAAAGAAAGGACATGGAAGGAAGAAGGAACTAAACGAGTACAGAATCGCACAACCGCAGCGGATCAAAATATAATAGTCACTAACATATCTTTACACAAAATGAAAACTATATCTTTTTTATACAATATATCATCAGAGTATATCTCAAACAAACAACAATTACCAGCCTGACAACATCAACAATCACAGCAGCGGATATAAACAAGTACGGATAATACGTCTCGGACTCCACCTTCTCTCCTTAACTCCATAGCATCCTTTTCTATAATCTATAATACTCGGTTTGACGTGAGCATTATAATAAATAACACACGATTCAGTCTGGAATACCAGCTGATAAAAATACACCCAAATTGATTATTAAAGTTTCAAAACCCTTCAAAATCAAAAGCATCTTGTAAGACTACGCCATAAATAAACATGTCGGGTTTTTACCTTACGATAGCTAAGACACTTTTTATCAAAATCCTCTAATATTATAATAGGGTCTATATACAAATACTTATTAAAATAGCCAAAATTGTTACATTCATTAAATTCCAACTACTAGCCACAATCGTGGGTAATACAAACAAAACTCATAAAAGGCACGTAGGGAGAATGGATTTCCAACTAATGACTAGGCACTAGGGTACCACCTGTCAGAGTACGTGGCCTAGATCACCGTACCGAGGATTACTCCCAATCCCCTGCAACACAAGACTGAGACTACCCCTTACTGGATAATCTCGAGTATGATCACCCTACGGTTGGGATCAGCAACCGCACCACTAAGCCGAAATAAGAAGGGGCATCTGGACAGGGATGACCTCACCCTAATGGGTGCTACCCACATAGCCTTGCTGCATAACCCCTGATTATCAATAATTCCCGGTTGATGAGGCTTGAGGCTAAGCATTACCTTTTAGAACGTTTCACTTAGAGTTCCCATCGTCCACCTGACGATGTTCCGAAAGCATTCATCCATACAAGTCCATCTGGGGTTCGAACGGAACTGTAGGCACTACTCCTACTACATCCATTTTGAAAACATCCTCAGGATTAGTAGCAACTAGCCCTTGCACTTCGCTGCTCCATCTTCGAGTCCGAATTCGTCTTCCTCACAGAAACGTACAAACCGGATCGAAGTGGTTTTCGAGAATAAATCACGATCCCGGTCTCTTCGAAACAATCAACGCATTGGCCAATATCGATAGTCGGTGATTTAACTATCAATTAACATTCACAAACAACCATCGAATAATAAATAATTTTCCTAAATTATTTATTATCCTTCAAATTTCTTTGCAAGATATATTTCCATTTTCAGTCTCTTGAAAACAGTTTCAAATCACACACTCCTTATGGAATAAAATCCCAAATATTGATTTCCACTGAAAACATCCAAGCCCATTACTTTAGATTTATAATAATTTAAATTAAAGCTATTTACATACTTTACTTGAAATAATAAATACTTTTTAAATGTTTCAAATAAAACTACTTTATAAAATATAAACTATTTTCTTCAAAATAAAAGTTAGGTCATACTATATTTTAAAATAATGTTATGAAATCCTTTACAAGTTCTTCAAGTAAAACTTTAACCAAACTGACTTTACAATAAAAATAGTTTATAAAATATAAATATTAATGATATTCTTTTAAAGCAGATATCAATTAACCCTTTTGAAATAATTACTACTATAACTAATTTAGCAAATATTTACTTCTGAAATCTTTACAACTTAAATAAGAATTTTCTTAAAAACATTCTTTTAAAATCAAATTTAATACTTTTAACTTTTACGTAGAAATCTACTTTAAAACGTACTTGGCTTTTCAGGGAACTATACTTAATTTTCAGAATAAACCAAAGAACCTTTTATAAATCCTACATGATTTATCTCAATTCAAAATTTACGTTTAAATCCCGGAAATTCCTCCAACACTTTAAAAATAAACCCTCTTTTTATTTTTAAACACATTTCTATTTCCTGGAATATCACTTTCGAAATAGATGCTTAAAATATATGAAATAAAGCTACTAGAAATTACTTAATTGAAAATAATACTTAAGGAAATATATAGAGGTTTTCTAAGTAATTTAAGACAAATTTAACTTTTAAAATAAACTTATTAAATCAAATATTTATATTATAATTTCCTTTTGAAAACTTAATACTACTTTACTTTTGAAAATAATTAAATATCATAATTACTTAAATAAATGTTTACTTACACTTTAAACAATTAAAATAATATTTTCTTTCTAAAATATTTTAAACACATTTTAAACTGCCCATTTATATTTTGAAAACTTTTCTTTGAAACATATCAAATTTCCAGGAAAAGTACACTTCCCATCTTTTAAAAACAATCTTACTATTATTTTTAAGCAATTTGCACTTCTTATAGAAATTCCCACCGGAATCCTATACTTTCCATATTTATCCCCGATAAACATTTCACTTTATTTATAAACCAAGTTTGTAAATTTTCATTTCACATTTCCTTTTAAATCAAAATTTCAAAAACACTTCAAATTCAAAACTAATTTCTTGAATTTAATTTCCTTAAATTCATTACTTAAAAATTTCTTTTCATTTCCTTTTTACTCCCATTTTAATTTATTGATATTTTAAAATACCAAATTATATTATCCAACCATAACACAGTATAACAAAATTCCAAATCAATCTATCACAGGACATCAAAGAAATATACCACCAAATGTAAATAAAATTTCTATTCGTGAGGAATCCAGTTGGATCCTTCCAACCTATTTTTTCCCTGCATCCACAGATGTTAGCACGACAAATAAATATCGATTAAATTTGATAATAATTTTCATATTAAACTGATCAACCAATCATTTAAATATTAACTATTTAAATAGCTGAAATTCTAGATGTGAGTGAGATTAATTAACCTTGAATTTTTTGAGCGTTTAAATTTTGAATTAAATCGACTGCGATTGATTTAACGCAAATTTTTGCTTGCTCCGATCGTCTCCAAATTCGCACTGCAGCGTAGATCGTGTTGTTGCGATACCACCGTGGCAAGTTTCGTTCGATTTTTACCTCGCATGCATTAGTTATGAAGTTTTAAAGATTTGGATATAAATTTGTATGTAAATTAATTACAAATTCTTTTCTTCTTTACCAAACGATATCGTAGCCGTTCAAATGTGGAAGGAAAATCACAGTGCAAGACCAACCTTCTCCAACGTAAAGCGTAGATACAACGAAACCCACTCACGCTCAACATTGACCGACGCCGCTCCTCCCTCGACCCACCCTGACACGATCAGGCGCTGCCAAAACGTGCGCGCAGGCGTGCTCCACCCACGGCCAGAGGCGTGTTGAACTCGATCACCTTTCTTCCTCGCATAACTCGTCAATGCGCATGACCATTGGCCCTCGATTTTGTCTCCAAACAACGACGACAAACTAGATCCACCGTTGGATCTGAATCTCTCGACGATCTCGGCGTTTCTCTAGTCAAAGTCGAGTCGTGAAAGTGATTGGATTGAATGAAAATTGGAGGAGGGGGTAAGGTCTCAGCCATTGAAAATTTTGAGGCGGCCGAAGATATCAGATTGGGGTTTCGGCTTCACGTATATATTTATAAGCATATATAATAATATTTTAATATTAAATTCACTTTTAAACTACTTTTTAAAGCGAACTCCAAACGACACGTGCCGCCAGGCATTTATAAGGTTTTACCCATATTTCGAACATAATGGAACGTGTTTCGGAGGCTAATTCGAAAATATGAATGAATTACGGGAATAAACGATCAATTTTAAATTAAATCGATTAAAATAGTGTGACGCCCCACCTCTATACCCACGCTAGCCAAGAACACTAAGGTGTAGTGCTGTCAACTAGCACGGAGAATAACGCTGTTGAGGAGCGACCATCCATGTAATTGCTTATCACACGGTGGCTATAAATAATCTTCGGAAACAAACATAGAAATAAGCATAACACAAATCAGTCACAGACATCCATATCACAAAGGCGGAAGAAGATATGAATATATAACTAACACATGAAAGTGTAAATCAGCGTAGTGGTCAAAAAGATCCACAATAATACAAAAGGATAGCAACACGTGCTATACAAAAGAATACAACTATGAGTCTATATCTCAAGTGTATACAACAAAAACTGTTAATCTAAACAAGTAGCCAAAAGTCTGTGTAGTGAATCACTGGGGGAGAAGTCAAGCAGAAGCACCTGTAACATCTCGGTCTGATCCGAGTATTATTTATAAGAAAATAATAAACGGATCAGTCTAGCTATAAATATCAGATGACATGATATAAAATAAGAGAAATGACATATGCGAATAATATCCATAACATCATACTACTATAAGTATGTAAATGATAATCAACAAGAGATTAATCAATATCACAAGAATCTTCTCAAAGATCCAAAAGGGTATCATATCCAAAACTTGTACTCATAACAAGTCAATGACATAAATTCTAGAAATCAACACAAGAAATCCAGAAAATCATGAAAAAGAAAGAGGCCTATCATATGACGGTCTGAAGACCATGGGGAGCTACCCCATGTGTGTGAGTCGAAATCACACAGATGAGGTCTAGACTAACCAAAAAACAAAAAGGTATGTGTGAGTGAAATCACACAAGTGGCGTCTAGTGTAACCTCGCAAACAAAAACGTATGTGTGAGTGAAATCACACAAGTGGTGTCTAGACTAACCAAGAAGGTACAAAGGTATGTGTGAATGAAATCACACAAGTGGTGTCTAGTCTAACCAAGCAAACAAGAGACATTGCACAATTTCTAGTCTAAATCATAAGAATGATCGTCATGATCAACGAGAAGTGTCAATTACACTAAGCTAGTAAACATAAAAGTTTAGCCTCATGTCCCATAACCACTTGCTTAACTTAAATATTTACGAACAAACTGTAAATCTTCACTAGAAAATTGTCACAAGAGGTTCAATCGAACAAGTCCAAGAATTAACCGACGAAGCAAACGCAAGCGTTTCATACCACTTGTTTTACTAGGCCGTTTAATTAGATTTCTCATCCGAGTGAGGTAAAGGTTTGTATATACTAATAGACTGGAAAACGGTTTTATAAACGAGTTTGGTATTGAAAATAAAGTTGAAATCATTTTGATGAAAAAGTTTTGATATTTACTACTAGTATTGAAACCTTCATATTTCTAAAGTTGTCTCGAAGAATGGTCAACTCAGCATCTCAACAAAGCAAGTTCTGTTGAATGTTTTTCAGATAAGATCCCCTACGGAGGGGGGCCAGGCGGATGGAAACCCCCCAAGGTGGGGGTGCGGGGGCAACGCCCCCGCTACGGGGTTCGACCTGCCCGATTAGGTCGCGGGGGTCCAGGGGGCAGCGCCCCGTCCAAAACGGTACGACCTATTGAAGACAAGCGGCCTACAACCTAAAACAAAAATGAGGTCTAACGACCTAAGGGGGTGCGTGACCTAAGAAGGTACGTGAGCTAAGGATGAGCGACCTAACAAGGTTCATGACCTAAGAAAAACAAGGTCACGCGACCTAACAGGAAACAAGGTCAAGCAACCTAAGGGGTTACGCGACCTAACGTAACACGGGTCAAATGACCTAAGGCATCACAGGTCGAACGACCTAACTGCTTAAGGGACAGACGACCTAAAGAGGTTTGTGACCTAATGGGGTTCACGACCTAAAGGTATTCGCGACTTAACGGGTTATAGGTGTAACGACCTAACGACCTAAAGGCCTAACGACCTAAAGGTGTGGGGTTACGCAACTTAGGGACAGAAGTAGGACCGAGCGACCTACGACCTAGGAGACTCACAACCTACGACCTAAGGCCCGTGCGACCTAGTGAAATAGCAGAGGCAATATTAGGTCGGAGACGACCTACGACTTAAGGCCAACGCGACCTAAAGTTTTAACACGCGAGCGACCTAACGTTATAAAGGCCAAACGACCTAAGGCTTAACTCGCGAACGACCTTCGGCTTAAGGCTTAACTCGCGAGTGACCTACGACCTAACGTCCAGGTGACTTTTCCATGCGCGCAAGCCACGAACCCGAGTGACCTAAGGGTCCAGAACGACCTAAGGCTGGAAATTCACCAAAAACACTAAAAAGTGGAGTTTTTCGCCAATCCAATCCAAACCAAATGCAAATGTGCATGTTAAAGTGATAGGGAACCATTCCCAACAGTCCAAGATAGTTATAAGCAAGAGTGTGAGATAAAAATCTCACCTTTTCACTAAAATGGATGAAGAAGAAGCTTGAAGTCAATGGAGAAGCAATCCAAAGCTTGAATCCAATATCTTCTACTTGAATTTGGAGTTGAATGTTGGATTAGCAATTAAATTTGAGCTTGGAGTTTTAATTTCCCATTCTCTTCACCATTAATGCAAATTTCAAGTTAGTTAGGAATTTATGAAGAGTGAGGAGAAGGGGGTTGGAACTTGGGCTTAATAGGCTAAACTAACCCAAAGTTCAAAGCGGGAAAAGTTAGTGAAATTTCACTAACTCCAAACCTATCGATGTTTATACTTAAAAAAGTTGTAAACGGCATTTCGAACTCAATGGAAGTGGTCTCGAGTCCTAATTTGACCGTTTGCAAAAAGTAGCTTTTCGGACCAAAATCCGATTAACGATATAATATTTAAATAAAATATTTAAATATAAACTCGATAAATATGGGGGTTGTTACAAATAGTTTCTATGCGTTTTGAGCTGCCAGGGTCAAACGACAACTCCGATTGCTATGAAAATTGAAATCGGATAATAACTAACTATTACGGATCCAATAGAACTGGTTTCATCGAATTTCGAGACTGTGCCTTGGAAGGCTATTTTAACTCATCGATTAATTCGAGCGATTTTCAAAGTCATCGAAATCACTTAAAATTTCACTTTAAAATTTTACTAACTTAATTATAAATCATATAGAGTCTATAATCATATAAGAAATCATTTTGATTCAATTTAAATCAAAATTGGATTATTTGCATTATTATATTATTAAATTCCATTATTAAATTAATATAAAATTCCAAATTTTGATTATCGACTTTTGATTCCATCCAAAAGTCGAATACTATAATTCAGATCAAATTAGACTTAAAACAAATCTTGGAAACCATTTTCATATCTATTTATTGCCAGATTCACAAATTATCCCAATCCCAAATATTAAATTATTATTATTCAAATTTCACTTAAATTTCCATATTGAAAATTTAACTAATTTCATTAATCTAATCAAAATATTTTTATTCAAAATCAAATTATATTTCACCTTTAACATTTAATTTTAAATGTTCAGAATCTAACGACCAAACTTCTGGGTCGTTACATTGTCCATCTTCGGACTTTGATACTCACCAAAAATTACAATATAATTTCAAATTTAGTTTTAATCGAAATCGTTTTATCAATTCAAATTTCATATTTAACTTCATATTTAATTTACCAATTTATCCCAATAAAATTTCAATTTCGTTAAAGTTAAAAACGAAAAGATGATAGAAATTTGATGAAGAGAATATGAGATATAAACTTATCTGTAACGATTCGCAGGCCACCACCATACCAAAGCTTCTCCCTCGAGCTGCCACGAAGCAATCAAAGAATTTGAAATCGGATCAAAGGATGTTGATAGAGAAAGTTATTTCCATTGTTCCAGGGATTGACCATTTGTAGTGGTACTCCCCTGTCCCCTACCTTGTCCTCTTCTTGCACTCATACTCACTATTAGTGGATAGTAAGAGAATTTACTAAGGCACACGGACGGATATCTTAGGGATACTCATTCTAGGGTATACTTCATCAGATCTCCAATGAGTTACCGAATGTGTTATACTCCTGAGCTAAAGTTTCAACCTTCAGCTCTGATAACAAGTTGTCACGGTCCGAATTTCAGCATTCGAAAATCGACACCCGTACTTCACTTGTACTCGAATGCCGTAGATTCAACCGCCGGAGCTTATAACACATTAAGTATAACAACACAATGGAAGAAAAGATAATATCATATAACTCCAATGAATACAATATCTAATAATATACATCAATGATACAACCACCCAACACATATCAAAGATATGATACTACAAATCACAACGGAATAAAAACATAAACTTGAACTCCAAAGAAGGAACTCCAATATCAGCAATCTCCATCTCCAAAGCACCAATTCAGAAATAGCTTGAACTCCCAATCAGGTTGTGCTAAGCAAGGTTAGTCATCCAAAGACTGATGAAGATTACCAAAGACTCCAAAGACTCTCGAATCTACACCTACTATTTGATTATCTGAAAAATCCAACTTTAGACTGCCTATTTGGAAATTTGTGGGCACCCAGAGTTTAGGAAGGGAAAAATAAACTCCAGTTCAGTCATGGGACTGGTGTGAGCAAACAAAAACAGTTTATCTTTGAATAAAACAATCAATAGAAAATTTTAAGATTGAAATCCACAATGCTTTTGGAAAATGAAACTACCATAAGGCTCCCGGCACACACACAATGCAATCGTACACTTGGGGGAGATTTCTCCTTATGATAGTCACATATTCTTACTATGCAAAATTATTTTGATATTATTATTAGTGCATAGTGCAGAAAGCATTTGCAAGTATAATATTAATCTTAGCCAGCTACGCACCATTATAGTATGCCTACTATAGCTATAATATTAGATGGCAGGTTCTACAACGAAAACCGTACAAGGCACGTATTGAAGATTGAATTTCCAAAAAATGGTTAGGCTAAGGAACTTCCTTAAAAATGGAACACCTCTGGAGGGACGCCCCCAAGAACCAAAACGGTTCCCTACCAATACAAGGCCGCGTAACCCCTGCCCGAAAGTAACACCTCACGTAAGCCATCCCCGGTCGTCACCGACCTTTATGCCGGGATTCACCAACAAATAGCAACAACCATACAGTTAAATATCTAGGCGCTATACCATGATATTACTTTTATCTAGAAGGAAATGGACATAGCCTAGGGGAGTGACCCCTAAAACCTTGCCGGAACATTCTTGTTTCGACCATTTTCGAGTTGTAAGGCTCGACGAAGTCTCGTCCACGAAGCTACACTTTTTCACAAAGCCATGCTTTGATTAAAAAATTATCAGCAACACTTCATATACCACATTACCAAATTGGGAATATATCACTAGTAACCATCAGCTACATAACCTCTGAGCTCGTACGTCTCAGAGAATGGTGTTAAGCTAAGAGAATAAATCACCGCCACCAAACAGAAATGTATTTCATAGAAACCAGCTTTACATCTCAAGGTGTAATATCAGACATACATCCATACAAGTCTATTCCGCGTTTGAACAGAACTGAAGGAACTTCACAAAGAAGCTCTTGCAAATCCGGATATTCAATAATTACGTCCGGACTCCCCATCACAAAGAGTAATATAAATCTCTATATCGGGGATCAGTCGGTGCAGAGACAACGAGTTATTCTTTCGCTTTTGAAAATATCCGGTCTTCACCACCGGTCTTCAAATGTTATCCATATAGTCGTATCATTATTCGAAATGGGTTATATGACACAAGGTCCTTACCCGGCTAAGCCGAATGATGAGCGCAGTATTTAAAAGTGTATGGATATTGGGATCTTAGTTTAGTCATAACTTAAAACCCAAAACTTTTCTTCAAATGGTTTAAACAAATTAGCATTTACAAATCTTTAAACAAAAAGATTCACTTCACAAAGTTCACCAATCTTCCACAAAGATTCATTCACGGCTTTCAAAACAATTTCTTTTTCAAATCTGATTAACTCATCCAATAATCAAATCAAAGACTCAATTTATAGTTTTAAAAACCATTTCCAAAGATTCATTTATAACTTTCAAAACAATTCCCAATTCAAATCTTTTATATATAAAAGATACACAATTTAAAATCCTCTTCAATTTCAAAACAAGGTTCAACCATCATCCACAAAGATTCATTCATAGCTTTCAAAACTATTTCAATTCAAACTTGAAATCTTTCATCACAAATTGGAAATCCTTTCCTTATATGAAAACTATTATTATTATTTTGAAAATCAATAGTTTTCATTTCGAAAAAATCTGATTACATTTGCACGAGTTATAGCTCTTTAAGTATAAAATTTGGGTTAAATTCAAATTCCCAAAATAATACTTTTAAAATGGTTTGAAACCCATATAAATACATTTATAACCTTTATAACTTTTTTAAACCATAATTTCCAAACATAGAATTAAATTTCAAATCTGAATTCAAATTTAAATCAAATTATATAAAATTTTAAACTCTATCGAGTTATTTAAAATAACTTTTATCTTCAAAACTCCTTTTCAAAAAGCTTTTCATATTTAAGCCCATTCTATTTCACAAAACCATTTGGATTCAAAATTCAGTTTTAAAACCATTTCAAAAAATTTGTAACTTAACCAACTTCCTCGTGCAATCCATATTTTGTGTGTATGGTGTAGTCCAATGGTTTTACCCAATAGTGCAATAACATCAATCATCACAGATTCAATCATATCAATATCGATAAGCGGTATAATCAATAACGCTTATCGTTCATTCGCAGATTCATATATAATATACAAATGTACCACAAATAAATGAATAAATTATACACAGCTCAATCTACAGAACAAAATATCACAGATCAGATAGGACAATCAATTCAAGGCATCTCATACAGTACAAACAATCCAAGCATTCAATAAACATTTATAGGTAGGATTTATTAATTATTAAATCCTTAGTTAATTCAATTAAATCTGAAATTATATTAATTACTTATGAATTAATTACTCAATCCTGATTATAACTTAACTTAAACCAGATTAATAAATTACTAATCTTGGTAAATTGACATTAATTAATTACAAATCATTTTAATTAATTAATCTTTAATCATTTATTAATTAACCTTTAATAACAAATTAATTAACCCTTAATTATTAATTAATCAGCCTTAATCAACAAATCAATTAACCCTTAATCATTAAATAATTAACCATTAATTATTTAATTATTCTTTAATTAATTAATTGCATTAATTAATTACTTCTCAATTAATTATCATTCTTCATTAAATAAATTAACCTTTAATTAATTATTCTTAATTAATTACAATAAGTGATTATCCCTAATCACTTATATTAATGAATCACAAATTAATTATCACTTGATTAATTAATTATTAATCATTAATTAATTAGCTCTCAACAAATTAATCAATCTTTAATTAATACTCAATTAAACTTTGATTAAGTAATTATCATTAAATATCAAAATTAATAATCCTTTAAGATAACACATTTATCTTAATTAATTTCATAAAATTTAACTTAACCCATTTTAAGTTAATTAATAATCACAATCATAATCTCAAGACAAACCATTTTATCTTTAAAATTTTATTTTAAATAATCTTAAAAATGGATTATCATCAACATACGAGTTAACTTAATATCTTCAAGTTAATTTCAAATCAACCACATTGTTTAGGATAAACCATTACCCCTTAAATCAGATTCATAATTTAAACTACTAAATTTTATTTTCAAAATAAATTTTTGAAAATCAACTTAATTAATTTTAAGTTAAATAACTATACAACTTTTATTGATCAAAATTTGATTAAACTTTTATTATAAAAGAAATTTGATTCAGAATAAAATTTTAAAACTTATTTTATTCAAAATTCGAAATTTATTTGTTAAAAGCTTCAGACCCGAGACAAATCTTTGTCTAACCCCAGCCTGACTTCGAACTTCACCCATCCCATTGTTGCTTCGAGTTAAACCCATGATTTTCTCGAGTTTGGACCCGAAAGCATTCTTTCTTCCCCAATTTTCAACAATCACTTGATACCAATGATACTCGTGTACGTGTACATTCACACGACGACGCTCCAGCCATCGCGGTGACCACCCACTAGTCGTCGACCATCCCCCATAATCGCCTGATCACCCAAAAATCAAATTCCAACTTCAAAACAAAATCAAGTAAAATCGAGCAACGCCTAAAACAAACACAGTCACCATAAACCGCCTCATGTGGCTACCTCCGGCCACTGATGAACTCGTCGCCGCGTCTAAAACTATGCCAGACACTCACGAACCTATTCCCCCAGCACCATCATCTCTATATCACCCACGACCACGTAGCAATCACGAGAACCCAGCTATTACAAACTTGACCTTAAACCCTACATTGACTTTGCACGGCCACCACGACGAATTATAATTCTTCTGATCATTTTTTTGATGATCGCTGATGCTCTAGCTAACTCCACCAAGAATCATGACTTCCCAAACTTTGTCGTTCATCGGGAATTGATGATTTTGCATTTTCTGTTCAATTTGACAATTCCCACGATTTTCAAACTTAAAAATTCCAATCTTTATATCGAAATTCATCGTTTTTCAACTCGAATCCACTCATATAATAAAAGCTTGAAATTCAGATATATAATTTTTGGACCAATTTTTACTTCCCTGCTGTTATTTAACATTTTCCAGAACATTGCTGAATATTTTTGCTTAAAACTAATTTTAAAATTTAAATCACAACGTTACTATAACAACCCGCATATTTTACAATTGTATATTTAAATATTTTATTCAAATGTTGCATCGTTAGACGGATTTAATTCCAAAAAACTACATTTTGCAAACAGTCGAGTCAAGACTCGAGACCCATTCCATTGAGTTTAAAACGATGTTTGCGACCTTTTTGAATATAAACATCGATCTGTTTGGAGTTAACTTGAATTTTGACTTTTTCACTTAGGGCTTTGAGTTTGGGTTTCAGCCTAATTGACTTAACATAAGTTTGTAGCTGCACCCCCTCTCCACTTCATTCATTCTCATTTTCTAACACTTCAAGCTTTAAGAAAAAATTGGGGAAGAGAAAAGAGATTAGGAATTCCTAAGCTCTAGCTTCATTTGAAAATCCAAGTTTTAGCTCCAAATTCAAAGAGAAGCCTAGGTAAGCATCTCCTTCTTCTTCTCCATCTCAATCTCTCTCCAATTTCAGAAATTCCCTATAACCTAATTTGGAAAATTATTGTTTATGATCTTAGATTGGTGCTTTTAGAGTTGAGATTGAAGAGTTGTTGATCTTCCTTTGTTTTCAAGCTTCTCCTTCCTTGTTTTTTTGTATAAGGTGAGTTTTTGAACTCACGCCTATGTCTATATCTTTGATAGTTGTCAGGTAGCGATTCCTAGCATCTATTCCTTGTTCATTTGCTTCGGATTGAATTGGTTTTATGAATATTCCAATTTTTGGTATTTTGAAGTTAAATCTTTAAAAATCCTAGCTTTGATGTTTGATCATGCTTTTATTGGCGTATCGAAGAGCCTAAAGGGTTGGGTTGCCGATTGGCGTAAACCCCTAGCGCCCATCGCTCGTCCGATCGCAAATTGTTTGGGATTTTGCCCCTTGGGGGCTAGGCTGAGAATACTGGAATTTCCAATTCAGTCGACTGAACTATAAGGTCAGTCAATTTAACCAAACCCAGGTATTTTCTTAGGCCAGTATCAGTCGACTGACCACATTGTGTCAGTCGACTGAGCCTGGAAATCGAAAGTTTCCAGGCATGATTCAGTCGACTAACCACTTTGGTTCAGTCGACTGAATCTGGAAACAGAAAGTTTCCAGGATTTATGTCAGTCGACCGACCACCCTGGTCTAGTAGACTCAATCTGCTGTCTCTGCCTATTTTGCCTTTTATGTTTGAATTTCCAATTTTTAATCGTTTCTTATTTCTCCAATTTGTAGTTATCACCTTTGTTGACTTTGATAACTTCTTTTTGCAAATTTTTGGGGAATATACATTTTGATGGATTTGGTATCGGTTTCTTTGGATTTGATTCACGTCTTCGAATGTGATTTTTTGTTGATTGATTGTTTTTACAATCAATGTTGTGCTTTGTCACTTTAAAATATAAAGGTTTCTATACTAATAGTAAATATTCAAACTGTTTCTTAAATAAGATTTCAACTCTATTTTTAATACAAAGCGTGTTTATAAAACCATTTTCCAATCTATTAGTATACACAAACCTTTACCTCATTCGTTTGAGAAATCTAATTAAACGGTTTTGTAAAACTAGTGGTATGAAACGCTTGTGTTTACTTTGTCGGTTAATTTTTGGACTTGTCCGATTGAAACTCTTGTGACAACTATCAAGTGGAGATCTACAATTTGTTCGTAAATATTTAAGTTAAGACAGTTGTTATGGGACATGAAGCTAAACTCATTTATTTGCTAGCTTAGTGTAATTGACACTTCTTGATGATCGATGTTGATCATTTTTGTGGTTTAGACTAGCGATGTGCGTTGTCTCTTTGTCCACGTGGGGGACTGTACCCTATTCTATGGAGCTTCGTCTCATTTATATGGGCTAACGACCCATGGTCTTTGACCGTTGGGGAGTTTCGAATCAAATTTGGTGGGGAGCGACCCATGGTCTTCGGGCCGTTTATGGAGCATCGACTCAAATTAATGGTTAGTGACCATGGAATAGCGTTCCGTTTGTGATACACGTGTTGGTGAGTTTTCATGCTCCCGTTTGTGATAGGCCTCCCCCTTTAGTGATTTCTGAATTTCTAAATTGATGATTTCGGGAATTTATGTTTCACCAATTTTTGTGATTTACATTGATAAGTTTTATCAATATTTGTGCATTGGTGAATTTGTGTTTCATCAACTTTTGTGAATGGCAATGATATATTTGTCAATATTTGTGGTTTGGTGAATAAGATAAAGAATATGACCATTCTTTTTGATGTTATGAGATTCTTGAGATATTGTATGATTTTTGTTGTTGTTTAAATGTATACTTTTCATAGTATGGCATTATGTTTATCATACGTATTTGTCATAACTGTTATTCTATCTCATTTTATCTGATATTTAGAGCTAGAATGATCCGTTTATTATTTTCTTATTAAATAATACTCGAGTCAGACCGAGATGTTATAGGTGCCTCTGCTTGACTCCTCTTCAAGGAACATTACCCAACTTTTGACTAACTACTCAAGTTTAGTAGTTTTTGTTGTTATACATACGAGATAGAGACTCCTTGATGCATACATATTCTTTTGAATAGCACTTGTATCTATTCTTTTGTGATACTGTGGATCTTGTTTGACCACTACTCTGATGTACACTTCTATGTGTTATATTCATATATATTTCTGCCTTTGTGATATGGATATCTATGATTGATTTGTGTTATGCTTATTCTATATTTGTTTCCGACGATTTTATATAGCCACTGTGTAGTAGCTTTGAGTTTGTATCGGTATGTCGAGTTTCCTCTTGAATCGAAATGCCTATTATACTATCTGACATATCGGTGCTCGCACAAAGCAATTACACGGATGGTCGCTGCTCAACAGCCTTATTCTTCATGCTAGTTGACGACATTACCTCGTAGTGTCTTTGGCTAGCGTGACCATAGAGGTGGGGCGTCATAGCTTGGTATCAGAGCCAAACTTCGGAACAATATAGAATAATCTAGCAAGGATCATTGTCCTAAGTTCTTCTTAGGAGTCGTGCCTTAGGATTTTATCCGAGTCATAAGACCCGTTCTATCCTATTTTCTTTAATGATGTCTTGTTTTATCAATCATGATTGTATGATGTTCATTTGTGAATAATCTTTTTCTACTTCTTTCTTTCTTTCTTAAAGAAGAGAAATGGCTAGACCAGGCCATCCCAGCGCCAGTCAATCTAGTGCTACTCCTCAGAATGGAGTATTTATGTTAGCCCAACAGCTTCTAGATCTTAAAGAATGCTCAAGCCGTCGGACCCATTCCAGAGCCTACAAACCCAAAATCAGGATTTGCACGCCCGTGTAGTGATTATACAAATTTGGGTGGAAAGCAGTTCAAGGGTTCCGAGGGCGTGATCGAAGCCCAAGCTTGGCTTAGAACCTGCGATTGTATTTTTTTTTCTCGTATGGATCTTATTGATTTGCATCGTGTCCAAGTGGCTTCTAGTATGCTCCAAGGAAGAGCATTAGATTGGTATGATCTTCTTATTTTTAAAATTATTGAAGTGGATCTTACTTGGGAGCAATTCCGAGAAAGATTTGAATCGAAGTTTGTACCAGAAGCTGAAAAAGTGACTCTGGCCCATCGTTTTATTGACCTTGTCCAAGGTGAATCTTCTGTGGAAGATTATGTCGCATCTTTTAAATCCTTCTCTAAATATGGGGTCGAGTATGTAAATACACCATTGAAGAAAAATCATAGGTTCGTCTATGGCTTGAATAAGAACTTCTGAAACTGGAAGTTTCTTTTGATCAACTTGTTGATATCGCTCTTCGACTAGAAGAGGCAGATAAAGAGAGTGATGTTGAAGTTGGGAGTGCCAAACCGAACTTTAACAACAACAACAAGAGGCCTAATAAGTTCAAAGGTCTTTATCCCAACAAGAAAGGGAAACAAGTAGCAAAGACTCCTACTTCTAGCCGTGGAGAATGCAACAATTGTGGTTCTAAGGACCATTATGCAAATAAGTGTTCAAAGCCACTTACTTGTCGCTATTGCAAAAGCTTAGACCATTATATATCTTCATGTCCCAAACTTCAAAGCAAGAATGAGGGAAAGCTAAATGTGATGCAAGCCCCTAGTAACACTTCTCGTGGTCAAGGTATTTCTCATTCTATCCTTGATGGTATTATTATGTTTCGTGGTCATCCTATTCGAGTTTTGTTTGGTACAGGTACATCCCATTCTTTTATACCAAAAGAACCTGTTGATACTTTTTCTTTAAGCATTATGGCTTTGATGACTTCTTTGAGAATTGCGAATCTGATTGGTGGATCCACAACACTCAGTTTGCTTTGTAAAGATGTTGAGATTATTTTATGTGATTATTCTTTCCAAGCCGATTTGCATGTCATGCGTTACTTAGGCTTCGGAATGATTTTAGGAATGGATTGGCTTAACCGTTATGAAGCCCATATCCTATGTCCTGAGCGGACTATTCATCTTCGACACCCTCAGTCTGTTAAGAAGATTTCTATTGTTCTTAAAGATTCGGATTTTAAATTGGCAGCATCCTTGTATTCTCTAAACGCACATGATGACGATAATGATGATGAGGAAGATGTCATTTCTCTCATTCATGTTGTTTGTGAATTTTTCGATATATTTGAGCCCGTTTCAGGATTACCACCTAAGCAAGCAATTGAGTTCAGAATTAATCTAATCCCTGGAGCTCTACCTATTACTCCTCCTCCTTATCGTATGTCCAGTAAAGAAAATGAGGAGATGCGTAAACAATTATCCGAATTGGAAGAGAAGCAATTTATTTGTTCTAGTTCCTCTCCTTTCGGAGCTTTGGCTATTTTCGTGAAGAAATCCGATGGTACACTTAGGCTTTGCGTTGACTACCGCAAGCTTAATGATCTTACCATTAAGAATAAATATCATTTACCTCGGGTTGATGATTTATTTGACCAACTTTGCAGTGCTAGAGTCATTTCACAGTTGGACTTAGCAACCGGTTTTCATCAGCTTCGAATTGCAGAGGATAACATTCCTTTGACATCGTTCCGTACTCGTTATGGATCTTATGAATGGCTTGTTATGCCATTTAGTTTAACGAATGCTCCAGATTATTTCGTTGACCTTATGAATCGAGTTTTCAAAGACCTCCTCGATCGATTTGTTCTCATCTTTATAGATAATATTTATGTTTATTCTAAAACCGAGGAAGAGCATGAAAAGCATCTTCGGATTGTGTTAGAAACTCTTAGGAGCAACCAATTAAAAGCAAAATTTTCTAAGTGCCACTTTTAGCAATCTCGTGTGAAGTTTCTCGGTCATATTATTTCTGAATCCAGAATTTCCGTAGATCCTTCAAAGATTGAAGCGATTCAAAATTGGAAGAGACCAGAGAGTGCGACGAAAATCCATAGTTTTCTCGGATTGTCGGGTTATTACCGTCGTTTCGTAAAAGACTTTTCAAAAATTTCCGTGCCTCTTACTAGTTTGACAAAGAAGGGAGTTAAATACATTTGGTCGGACAAATGTGAAGCTTCTTTTCAAAAATTAAAAGAACTCCTTTCCAATGCTCCTATTCTTGTGATTCCCGAAGGGAACCAAGATTATATTGCATATACCGATGCTAGTCGTGTTGGTTTGGGAGTCGTTCTCATGCAAAGGGAATGTGTTATTGCTTATGCTTCTAGGCAATTAAAGCCTGTCGAAACTAGATATGCCACTCATGATTTAGAGGTCGCGGCTATTGTTTTCGCCCTTAAAATTTGGCGTCGTTATCTTTTGGGAGAGAAATTTTCTCTCTACACCAATCATAAATCTTTGAAATATTTATTTTCCCCAAAGGAACTTAATTTGCGTCAACAGCGTTTGCTCGAGTTCCTTGCATCTTATGATCTTGATATTTTTTATACAACTAGAAAGGGGAATCGTGTTGCCGATGCCCTTAGTCGTAAGCAACAAGCGGTTGTTTCTACGATGATAGCTAAATGGAATGATCTCTGGATTTTGTCCACTTGCGAAATCCGAGATCGTGAATCCGATTTATGTTCATCTCTTGTTTTATGTAGCCTTGAGGCTCATCCTTCTCTTTTAGACCGCATTCTTGATGCTAAAAAGCTAGATCCCGAATTGGCTCTTCTTAGCCAAAGTTATAGGGATAAAATTAGTATTGAAGGTTTGAAAGAGTTTGATATTGATGCTCGTGGCAGTGTTCGAAAATTTGGTAGACTTATCAAGCGAAATATTAGTGATCTTCGTAAAGACATGTTAAAAGATTCTCATCATTTTAAATTCACCATTCATCCCATAGCAGTAAAATGTACGCAGATATGAAGCGACTCTATTATTGGGATGCGATGAAATCTGATATTGCTTACTTCATTAAGCGTTGCATGACTTGCCAACTTGTTAAGGCCGAGCAGCAAAGGCCCAGTGGTTTATTGCAACCTTTGGACATTCTAATTTGGAAGTGGGACCAAATTTCCATGTATTTTATTGATGGTCTCCCCCGTTCTCGTTCGGGCCATGATAGCCAATGGGTGATAGTTGATAGACTTACAAAATCCGCCCATTTTATTCCCGTTCGGTCCAATCGGACCGTACCTCTTTTGGCCAAGCTCTTTATTAAAGAAATTGTTAAATTACAAGGAGTTCCTACTTCTATTGTTAGTGATCGTGATCCATTGTTTACTAGTGGATTTTGGAAGAGTCTTCAAAAGCTTCGGGACAAAGCTTAATTTTAGCACCGCTTATCAGCCTCAGTCCGATGGACAAACTAAACGGGTGAATCAAACTCTTGAAGATCTTCTTCGTGTATGTGTTCTTGATTTTGGTGGGAGTTGGGAAGATCACATTTCTCTTGTTGAGTTTTCCTATAATAATAGGTTCTAATCAAGTATTGGTATGGCACCTTTTGAGGCACTCTATGGAAGGCCATGTCGATCTCCTTCCTGTTGTCTTGAGGCTGGTGAGAAGCGGTTTTACGTCCAGATTTTATTTGTGATTCCACAGAAAAGATTGACCTTATTCGCCATAGGATGAAAGAAGCTCAAAATAGGCAAAAATCCTATGCCGATAATCGAAGAAGGAAATTATAATTTTCTGTGGGAGATTTGTTGTTTATTCATGTTTCACCTATGAAGGGTGTTGTGCGTTTCAGTCAATCGGGAAAGTTAGTACCTCGATATATTGGCCCATTTCGCATCACCGAACGTATTGGTACCGTGGCTTATCGCCTTTTATTATCGGCTCAGTTTTCTGCTATTCATGACGTATTCCACGTCTCTCAGTTACGGAAACGCCTTCGAGATTCCGATTCTATTCTTGAATCCGGTGTTGTGGAAGAAATTGAAGTTTCGCCTAATCTGACTTATGAGCAATATTTTATTCGTATTATTGCTTCGCAGGTAAAACGCCTTCGAAATAAAGATGTCCCTCTTGTGAAAGTTCAATGGTCCTCAAATCCTAAGGATTGTTCTTGGGTATCTAGAGAATTCATCGAGCGAATACATCTGGACTTACTCTCTCGTTCTCTTTGTGGTGAACTTCTTACTTTAAATTTCTTTTGTGTTGATATGTTTTATGGTTGCTACACTTTATTCTCTTCTTAAATATTGCGAGGACGCAATTTCTTTAAGGAGGGGAGTCTGTAACAATCCACATATTTTACAATTGTATATTTAAATATTTTATTTAAATATTGCATCGTTAGTCGGATTTAAGTCCGAAAAGCTACTTTTTGCAAACAGTCGAATTAGGACTCAAGACCCCTTCCATTGAGTTTAAAATAACATTTGCAACCTTTTTGAGTATAAACATTGATATGTTTGGAGTTAGCTTGAATTTTGACATTTTCACTTAGGGCTTTGGGTTTGGGTTTCAGCCCAATTGACTTAACATAAGACCCTAGCTCCACCCCCTCTCCTCTTCATTCATTCTCATTACCTAACACTTCAAGCTTTAAGAAAAAATAGGGGGAGAGAAAATGGATTAGGAATTCCTAATCCTTAGCTTCATTTGCATATCACTACACCATTATAAGCTATTAACAACGGGTAAAAACCGTTGTTAAGGAAAAAAGCAACGGGTAAAAACCGCCTTCAAAAGAGGAGTGGTTGAATTACGCGACGGGAAAAAACCGTTGCTTTATGTCCAAAAGGCAACGGGTAAAAACCATTTCAAATGAAGGAAAGGCAACGGGTAGTAACCGTTGCAAACTTGAACAAAGACAACGGTTACAAATCGTTGCAAATAGAGACAAACGCAACGGGTATTAACCGTTGTTTTATTTGCAATAGGCAACGGGTGTAAACCGTTGCTTACTGTACATTAAGCAACGGTTACAAACCGTTGCTTAATGGGCAAAATATCAACGGACATAAACCGTTGCTTTCTGCCAAGTAAACAACGGTTAAAAACCATTGCTTTATGACCAACGTCACACATAAAGCAACGGTTAACACCCGTTGCACATAATGTTTGCTCCTGCTCCGTAACTCACTACTGCGTTACACGCATATCTCAGTATACATACCAGAATATCAATATATATCAAAATATGCCAGAATATCAAAATATTGGTACAAAAGCACTATAAACATATTGCACATATACCACACATATAAAATTATCAAACTTATAATTACGCTCATTGTTTTGCAAACAGAATGCTGCCGTGCCGGAATATCGTACTTATTACACTGCATTGTTTATTATCACTACAGTACAAAGATTTCATTAATTACACTACATTGTTTGGCAAGCTAAAAAGTCTTTCACCTGAGAAGAAAATAAAATCAAAAGGGCAAAGCATTCCAGTTTTCAGACTTCAATGTTCAACCTGGTTCATGCGCAACTCGAAGATTAAATTCAGAGGCAGTTCAACTTCATAAATCTGGAAAGAATATTCCAGTTCAAAAACAAACAGCATCTACCTGATTCAAAATGTCTGAAACAAATTAAAACAAAGTAGAACCCAAGCAAAGAGAAAATCAAATAATGCAAAGCAATTCAAAGCAAACAACGGTTAGGATAAAGCAAATTTGATCAAGCCTCAATTTCCAGATTTTGAAATCTTTTTCAGGTTCTCTTTCATCTCTGTCAAACTATCCAGGTGAGCAAACCACCCTTATAAATTCTTAAAACTTGATATATCTATTTTGCATGTGATAAGTCTTGAATGTAAATTGTGAAAGGTGCGTGCATGCTTGTATTTACGTATGCATGACTGTGTGTACGACTGTGTACAGGCAACATGCATGACTGTGTGTACGATTGTGTACTGGTAATCACTTTACATGGCGAGGAGGCTATACATGTTTTATGGGATAGGATTGAAGATATGGCAGTAAATACAAAGGTTCTGAATGTATCAGTCGAGGAAATAAGGGTTTGGAATCTTGTTCAGTTACTCCATTTTGTATATTGTGATGTAGTGATACAAATAAATGTGTAGGAAACTTTGATGGATTGTAGAGTCTTGGAAAGCTGTTTGAATATTGATGTAAGTATTGGTACTGGTTGTAGTAATGTTAATATTTCTGATGAGGGTGTTGATGCCTTGTTGTGTGATATCGATAACGTGCACATGATCAGAGATGTAAACATGCATAGTGATAAATCCTTTGTTTTTACTTTGAAATCTTTGAAACTACCTAAAATTCATATATATGCGACAATTAGCCAAAATTTACTGTTATCTATATGCGGATTTGGGTGTTTGCTGCTGGTAGCAGCAGTTTGCAATATGAAGGCAGTGGTGTTTGTATGTGATGGATAGTGGGTGGATGGAAGAGTGATTGAAGATGAATGATCAGTGTATGATCAGTGAATGATCAGGCAGGGAGGTCAAAGGTCAGAGGTCAAAGGCAGTGGAGAGTATGGGGATGTTTGATATGCTGATGTGTTTGCAGTGGCTATCTTGTTGAATGCATTGTGAGCAGAAAAGTAGGTTAGAAGATGATATATTGGTGTTGAACTGCAGTGTGCAACAGTGCAAAAAGGCATTGGGTATGTAGTTTGACAGAAGTGGATAGAAGATGATATGAGTGCATAAAACTGAAGTGGATATGAGGTGTTAAAATGTAGAAGGCAGTGGCAGGAGCAAGTATCAGTGATGTTGTAGTTTTGTGGTGGTCTGTAGAAGAATGGTGAAGACAGGTATGAAACTGTGAAGACTAGTGATGCAACGGAGTTGTAATGGAGTTGTAATGAATGGTGGTGAACGAGTGGTTTGATGATCAGTGAAGTATGGTTGTTGTTAATGGTCAGGTGGAAATTTGGATGAGGAGGAAGGTGGTTTGAATGGCCGAGAACCGTGGTTGACAATGGATGTGGTGTGTGGCAGATGTCTGTTTGTATGATTTTGAAGAGGGTGGTGATGGTGTGAATTAGATGACAGTAGAGGCAGTGAATGGTATGAAGTTTATGCAGAGATGGTCAGAGATAGGAAGTGGACAGTTTTGCATGGTGGTTGATGGAGGAATGGTTTCAGGGAGTGGAATGGTTTCAGTTAGAGTGTGAAGTGGGAGGAAAGTATGAAGTTTGTATTGTATTTTGGTGACAGGCTTGTGTTGAGGCAGGAATTTCATGTTGAACTGTGTGCAGGGGGAGGGGATATGTTGGCAGTTGTTAGCAGTTTTGGTGACAGGATGAGGAGTTTGGAGTTATGGTAGTATGGTGAAGTAGTTTGCGGGTAGTGTGGTAGAAGCACTGGCAGGTTGCTGTTGAACTGCAGAGCTCAGTTTCGAGTGAAGTTTGATGATGAAGTTTGTCGAGGCTAGAGGAGTGCAGAGATGTGACTGTGATATGGTGTATTGGTGTTTGGGAAGGGGCAGAGTGATGAAATTAGGTGGTTGAGGACAGTGAGTCGATGTATGATCGCCGTAGAAGTTTGACAGAGGAGAGTTTGAAGTGGTTGTCAATGAAAGTGGCAAGCGGTAAGATGTATTGTTGATGGCACGGTGTGGTAACTGCACAGTTAGATGAAGAAGCAGTCAAAACTGTTGTCTTTCAAATTGATGACAACAGTTCAAATTGATGACAACAGTTCAAATTGTAAACAAGACAGACCAAGACAAAATACACATGCATTTGCATATGCAAATTTCATATACAGCAAACAAAAGAAAATCAGCAATATATGCAAAGAACAAGTCAGAAATATCAATACCTCCGACTAAAGATATCGTATCAAACCCTATTGATGGCTCACATAACCTCCGGCTCCAACATCCCCAAAGGTCTCAGTAAATTGTCGACATATTTTGGCGGTTAGCTCATCCGGCAATAAAATTTTGTCCAACAACACTTTTTCATAGGTGGGTGGTACTGGTTTTCCATGAATTACTAATGCCGTGGAATCTCGGCATATAGTGCCTGTTATATAAGCATTTCTGGAGTGAATATATGGAATCACATTTACAGAACACACGCAAGAATAAAAGTTTTAAATCTTGAAACCATTTGCCTTTAGAAATTATACATGAAATATATATCAAGCATGCAACAATTTCCACACAAAAAACAAAGTAAAACACACGTATAAAGCATGTAATTTGCAAAAATAACACACGCAGGTAACAAAGAAATAAACTTGCATGGTTCAGGGGCAGTGCATACGCAGGTACAAAAGGATTTACTCGCATGCATCGGGGACAGTGCACCAGATTTTTTTAGCATGAAAACTTATATAAACAAAAAAAAAAACTCATGCTACCCAAAACCATTTCACAAACATGCAGCGATGGCCCAACTTTCATAGCATATGAACTAGACCCAAATTTTCCTAATAATGACTTAGGTTTAATGCCAGAAGCGAATTACAGATAAATTTTTTGGCAACCAGGCAACATATATATTAAATGCGTGAGTTTCAAATTTCTGAATTGTTTTCAGCCATTGCCTTGCTTCTCTGTGCTGTGGCAGAGTAGTGTAAAGTTCAACTTGCTTTTGAATTAATGTTTTCACCCATTGCCTTGCTTCTCTGTTAATTGTTTACTAATATGTCTCAGCAATTGTAAACGTGATAACAAACTTGTTTTATTTCTTGACTAACAGCCTCACTATTGTCCAGCTATGTTAAATGAAAAATGTAAAATGCAAGAAAATGCAGTGCACTCTCCCGTTCACGAAGTTAAGCATTCACTGACTTTGCAACATATTATTTTCTTCAAATTTTAATAAAATAGTACCTGTTGCAATTACTTCGTCGTCGAAGTTCAGGATTTCACATCTTTGGTCGATTAACGGATTGTTCGGAGTGGCAAACTGAGAAGATGCGATTTCACTGCCTACTCGACGATTATCTTGCGCTATGCTGAGAAGACGCTCCAGTTTATCATCCATATTGTCCAGCTTCATCAATTTTTGCTCCACATTTTGCAGTCGCTGCTCATATACTCCTTGGGCCTGTTTGAGCCGTTTGCATGGAATGGCAGCACTCTTAACTTGGCTAGGAGCTATATTGGTCCCAATACTTCGGCTCCTGCCCTTTACATCTTTACCAAACACTGATATAAAGACGGCTTCATCACCACCACTCGTCATTTCCTTTACTTTTTCAATTTTTTCCTAAAAAGTAAATACATATATATATATGAATAATGAAAATTTAATTTAGAGGCATTGTTATTTGTTTAACTTACAAATTAGGAAGATGTCGCATCTGACGTGCTGCCATCTTTTTTCTTATGCGTTTTCTCCCATACTTGAAGACGTGATACTTCTGTTCCTGGACTACTTGAATCAACCTGCATACAAAGACCTAAAATTATATTTGGAACTAATGGTATATGCAATGTGATGCACCAATTCAATGACACATACCATTTCTTGTGTAATCATAGCGTGACTCTTATGTCCCGAATGATGAGCATATTCGAGCATCGATCTATTTTGTTTGCCTCGCTTCCTTTTTTCTTTCGCCTCGGGTTTTGATTCGTTTCTTATGAACTCATCCCAATCATCTTGAGCAATTTTCGGTGGACAGTTTCTCATTCTATCTTCGTTAGTGATGAAATGGTCATAATGATTCTTGCGCAAATCATTCTTGTGTCTCCTAAAAGCCTCGGACATTTTTTTCATAATAAGGTCCTTTGATAGAGGATCGAGCTCATAATATTTCTGCATAACAAAAAATGCATGTAAACCATTTTTTATTTATGTATTGAAAGCATTATAAATGAATTTAAACCATCAAAGTTCATGCAGTTTACGTTTCAAAGTATATGGATTTTTACATTTCAATAAATTTATCATACATTTCATTGTAAATTCTACTTTAACTTCAAATGCCTACATTTAAAATTATCATAATTATTCACAAAATTTACCTCACTTTTCTTCTAATATTTTACTTCTCACCCTATATGTATCATTTAATTGTGCGATTTAAATTTAAACTAATTAGATAAATCTAACTAACTAATATTCGTTAATTCGTTTACTAATTTATAAAAATATCAATATGTACACCATATTCATATTAACAAAATTTAAAAAAAATGATTAATGTAAAGATACCTCCAATTGATTCCACACGTCTTCCTTGTAATTTGGCGGAACTTTTTTCCAACTTGGATATGAGATTGGCACATGATTTCTTACTAGTTTACCAATCTTCGTAGCGACCTTTGAACCATTTTTTCCAACCGGAGAACCGTAGTTGTCCATATCAACTTTCTCCCGTTTTAAAGTGGATGATTGTGAAGTTGTATTATTTGACGGTGGTGTGGCATCTTGTGACATTATGTCCTGCAAAGTTTAAACTCCTAAAATAATCCCAAGAACATTATGACGTACATTTCTTCCCCTTCCGGCCCATCCCTGTGATGCCCGATTGCTGTCGGCCAGATTATTGCACGGACTTCCCTCCACAACAAGATCAAACGCCTTATATGTCTAAATAAAATTTGCTCCAAGCGATCACTGTTAAGCTGCTGTACATCTGATATATAAACCAATGTCCCCTTATTAATTTGTCTGATCCCACCAACTTCTCACCACATTACGATTTTTGTCAGTCCGATTGACAATAATCGTAATGTGATGAGAAACTGGTGGGATCAGACAAATCAGAAGGGACGTTGTTTACTATATCAGATGTACAGCAGCTTACCAGTAATCGCTTGGAGCAATTTTATTAAGTCATATAATGCGTTTGATCTTGTTGTGGAGGGGAGTCCGTGCAATAATCTGGCTAACAACAATCGGGCATCATAGGGATGTGCGGGAAGGGGAACATTCACTTTTATGTGGCAATGATAAAGTCTTCCTGCATCACTAGAATTTTAAACTTAAGCAATATCAAAAATACTGACTGAAATAAAGGATGCAAATACAAAAATATATTACCTTAGCACTGCTGAACTAAAGGGTGCAAATATAATATCTTGAACTGCCTGTCTACCTACAAACACAAAGAAAGAAAGAATAGTCAAGCTGATCATATGTATGTATGTGTACATGTGTGTATGTATGTGATCATATGCAAGTACCTACAACTACAAACACAAAATGAACTCTTGCAATATATCCATCCTTATTTTGTTAAGGTACAATAACTGCTCTGAAATACAAACACAAAATATAATGCATCTATTACTATCATATAACACACCATTCTACATTTTACACCATTTTAAATAAATATTTTGTTAAGGTACAATAACTGCTCTGAAATACAAAGTTAAGATATGCATTTGCTAAGATCTTCTAATTTTTCATTATCTTCAAAAGCTGATTGATAAACGGTGGGAAACTCAGTGTCATCCACATTTATGGTCAACCGTTTTGGTGTATGCAAAACCACAAACCATCCACTATTTTGTAAATCTTTTGAGTAGAACACTTGACTCGCTTCCGATGCAAGAATAAATGGCTCATCATTCACGCTATCTTTATTCTTCAATTTTCCCAAGTTAACTGTGATCAAGCTTGAAACAGATTCTATTTTACAACCATTGATCTTATCTTCGACCTTTACCCAACCATAATAAAAAACTGTTTGTTTGAAGTCAATGTAATCCAACTCAATTATCTGTTGAATAACTCCGTAATAAGTTGTTTCTGCTTCCTTAAAATTTTTATCCTTCCCACTTGCTCTAAATTGTGTAATTGCTCTCATGCATACACCACTATCATGTGTTAGCTTTCGCTCTTCATAACTCTTCGGAGAAAATAAAAACCCATTCACTTGGTACTTCATATAACTACGGGCATCAAACTTCGGCCCGTTAACTAACCGCCAAAGAGTGGAGTCAACATCGACGGTCTTCAACAACTACAACAAACACAATAAGTAAAAAAACATTGTCAAGGAGGTGTATGGTCAACTTGAAAATACGTTAAATATTTAATACATATACCTCCTCACGTAACCAAAAAGTGAACTTTTTAATAGTTTCCCCAGATTTACCCCCGCCTCGAGTTTGAGATTTGGTGCTTTGAACATAGGAGTTATACCTCCTACGAAAAAAACACAATAAATACTATATATATGAATTGATTTACAATAATAAGAATTCAGAACAAATTCATGAATTTACTTCTTCCATTCATCCAATCCGTCGTACTTATCAAGGACCCATTCACGCACTTGTTGAAAGTGCACTTGAGTTAACGTTATATCTTTACCATTATCTAGTGCTATTTCATCAGCAAACTCATCATCCTCGTCTAAAAACGCTTCACGGGTATGTTTATGAGTGCCAGCACCTCCTTTTGGCATATACTCCATGCAGTAAAGACTAGCTTCTTGTACAATATATCCTTCTGCAATACACCCTTCAATATATCTTTTGTTGCGTACATATCCTTTATATGTTTTCATCAACCTATGAAGATGAATAATTGTAAAATGTAGACATCAATAGCTATTTAAATCGAATAATTATGTACATAACTAAAATTAGTAATTTACCGTTCAAATGGGTACATCCACCTATATCTAACAGGACCAGAAATCAATGCTTCATCGGCTAAATGAACCATAAGATGAATACCGATATAAAAAAATGCAGGCGGAAAATGTTTTTCAATAACACACATTGCTTCTACCAAACTAGCCTTTGCTTTTAGAAGATGTCCCATGTTGATCACCTTTGAGCACAAAATGTTATAAAAGAGACTAATGCGGTGAATAGCATTCCGTAGATCCTTATGTTGCGGAAAACAATGCTGAAGCAATACCGGAAGTAAATGTTCCATTATGACGTGGTAATCATGTGACTTCATATTTTTTTGTTCAGGAGGGCTGATGCTCACATTGTTATGGAAGTTCGAAGACAATTTGCTTGGCACTTTCAAATTTTTCAAAACGGTGCAAAACCGTATCTTTTCTTCTTTTCTCAAAGTGAAAGTCCCATTTGGTATGGTTATTTTACTTGTTTCAGGATCTTCTATCACCCACAACTTTTTTTTTATACCCATGATTTTTCAAATCCTTCCATGCATTGATCCCATCTTTTGACATGTCTTTATGGTTCATAATTGTGTTGATCAAATGTTTCATGACATTCATCTCCGTATGCATAACATCAATATTATGTCGGGTCAAATTTGTTTTCCAATATGGCAAATCAAAGAATTTCAACCTCCTATACCATGCAGGAACTTCTTCATCGATTGTCTTTTTCCGTTTTTGACCAATTTCCAGTATGTTTTTACCAACTTTCATTTTTATATTCGCTACCTTTTTTTCAACTTGATAACCAGTCAGTGGTTTTGGAGGACGCTTAAGTTCTTGCTCGTTGTTGAAATTTGTCTTATCGTATCGAAACTTGTGTCCGGACGGAAGAAATCTACGATGTCCCATGTAACAAATCTTCTTACTTTCAGGGAGATAAATAGATGTAGTTTCTTCTCCACAAATAGGACATGCAAAGTAGCCGTGAGTTGTACATCCCGATAAAGTCCCAAGAGCGGGATGATCATGGATTGCCCACAACACTCTAGCTCTCATTATGAACTCAGATTTCTTAAATGAATCAAATGTAACGACTCCTTCCCATAACTTCTTTAACTCGTCTATCAAAGGTTCTAAGTAAACATCAATATCCTTCCCCGGTTGTTTTGGCCCAGAAATCAACAGTGTTAACATTGAGAACTCTCTTTTCATGCACAAAGACGGAGGAAGGTTATATGGTACTACAATTACTGGCCAATAGCTGTAAGGGTTAGTTAAAGAAGCATTCGGACAGAAACCATCTGTTGCTATTCCAAGCGTGATATTTCGTGGTTCAGTAGCAAACGAAGGATCAAAATAATCTGTAGTTTTCCATTGAGAAGTATCACGCGGATGACGCATTACGGTTGTACCGGACTTGGCACGACCATGTCAGGTCATCGCTTCTGCTATCCATGGTACAGTGTACAGTCTTCTCAATCTAGAAATTAAAGGAAAATGCCTTTAAGGTCTTTCGAGGTACTGTGGTAGCTTTTCTCTCTTCGTCGAATGATGTCTTATATCTTGGTGCGTTGCAATTTGTACATGAAACTTTGTTCGCATTATTTTTCCAGTACAAGATGCAGTCATTAATGCATGCATCATAAGTTATGTAATTCATCCCAACTTGCTTAATGATCTTCTTCACGTCGGGGTACTTTGACGGTAGCGTGTTACCTTCGGGGAGTAACTCCTTTATGAATTCGAGTAGGGCAGTCACACCATTGTCTGAAAAGCCGTATTGGGTCTTCAGGCTATTCAGTTTGACAATGGCATACAACTTTATAATCTCTTTTGGACAAGAAGGATACAATGGCTATGTTGCAGTTGCACTATCAAACAATGATTTATCCGTAAACTCCTCACCAATATTAGCATTATCATGCAACTGACTTGTAGGTTGAAAGTGATGGAATCTATCTGCATCATCGATCAAATCCTCCATCCTAATATGTTCAGACTCATCAGTATTTGTGGCATGACTAACCGGTTGTTGTTTTGGCTTCTCCGGTATTCTTTCCCCGTGAAAACACCACACGGTATATGATTGAACAATACCATATCTAAGCAAATGAAAATGAATGTCATTTAATTTGAATGTATCTTCATTTTTGCACCGTGTGCAAGGGCACGAATACTTTTCCTTATTGCCACCATTTTCAGCAACAAATTTAACGAAATTTCTCACACCTTCCACATATTCTGTATTTCTTTGATTAGATTGATTCATCCATTGTTTGTCTATACTAAAAGACATACTGAAAGAAAATAACAAAAGATAATAAGAAATCATGGGTAACAATATCTTATGGCTTTCAACCAAGTTCAACTCTGATATTAACTAAACAGATGTCTATTCTTCTGATTTCACTTGAAATTTAACATTAGCATCAAACTGTTTCCAAAAAATTTGCCATTACAACGGCGCCATTTTGTAGCACCGGAGTAATGTCTATGCATTACCCCTCTCCTGATACTTGGCTTGCGCCATTAACAACAATTTTATCCACTTACTAAATATGGTCTCATATTTAGTAAAACAAAATTCATTGCATCAACTTATACCCTAGCAGTCACTATAAGCAGCTATGTCTAACTAGCATGCAGTGCAGTACAGTACAATACATTGCAATTTGTAAAACCACATATAAAACTATAACATAACAAAGTACCAAATTTTTATACAAAAGTTGCCACATTAAGTGGGCTGCACTACTTATAGTCTCAAATAGTTTACAAAACAGTGTATTTAATTTTGAACGAAATGTATCAAGTTTACAAACTAGTGTATCTCGTTAAGTGTACAGGCAAATCATATTGGGTTCTGCCTAAATGTTTGTGGGTAGACATACACACACTGTAGGAAAAAGTACATCAATGTAAATATCAGTTCCTAAATAATTATTAGTTTGTTAGCTTCAGCTTTCAAATTTCAATTCCTAAACGATTATTTACAGAAAACTAGTTGTTTGTAACTAAATACTAATAAGTTATTAGCTTCAGATGTTTTCAAGGTTAATAAAATCAAAAGCAGTAAAAGGGCGACTCAATTTTAGAAAATTAGACAACTCAAAACAAGAAATTCGCATACTTAATTAGCAGTGGCAGTATAGAGACTATAGCAGGACTTCAAATCAGTAGTAGAAAATATCGCGTAGGGGGCAAGCAAGAGCCGACGATGGCTGATGGCTATAAAATAAAGTAAATAAATTAATCTTTTTTACCTTAATGAAATTTATTTACCTTTTTAGCAAAACAAAATCGGAACATGACAAATTAAGCAAAAGAAATTTGCATACTTAATTAGCAGTGACAGTATAGAGACTGTAGCAGGACTTCAAATCAGCAGTAGAAAATATCGCGTAGGAGGCAAGCAAGACGCGACGATGGCTGATGGAATAGCCGAGTATGCAGCGATGATTATTTAGAAAGCGTTGATTTTTGAAACCCTAGTTTTTTGGGTTCGAGCATCGCCGACATGGAGATTGCTATTGAGCTGTAACTTTGAAGTAAAACAGATTTTTGGTGTTGCCCGGTTCAGTTCGCTGCCCCATCCCATGGGCTTGCCCCTGGGCCGGCCCTAGCTAAAAGATTTACAACGGTTACTAACCGTTGCTACTTAACCACGGTTCAAAACCGTTGTTAATTGTAACGAAGCACGCCAAAAAGTATGGCGCGAAAGGATGAAATTCACCGTGCCCATTTGTCACCAAAGAAGCTACGGTTAATAACCGTTCCCAATTAGCAACGATTAAAAACCGTTGCTAATTTAACCAAGACGGTTACTAACCGTTGCCAAATGGCAACGGTTATTAACCGTTGCTAAATGAGCGGATAGTTAGTGGCAAATCACAGTATTTGGTGTAGTGTATCCAAGTTTATAGCTCCAAATTCAAAGAGAAGCCTAGGTAAGCATCTCCTTCTTCTTCTTCATCTCAATCTCTCTCCAATTACAGAAATTTCCTATAACCTAATTTAGTAAATTATTGTTTATGATCTTAGATTGGAGCTTTTAGAGTTGAGATTGAAGAGTGGTTGATATTCCTTTGTTTTCAAGCTTCTCCTTCCTTGTTTTTGTGTATAAGGTGAGTTTTTGAATTCACATCTATGTCTATATCTTTGATAGTTGTTAGGTAGCGATTCCTAGCATCTATTCCTTGTTCATTTGCTTTAGATAGAATTGGTTTTATGAATATTCCAATTTTTGGTTTTTTGAAGTTAAATCTTTAAAATCCTAGCTTTGATGTTTGATCATGCTTTTATTAGCGTATCGAAGAGCCTGTAGGACTGGGTTGCCGATTGGCGTAAACCCCTAGCGCCCATCGCTCGTTCGATCGCTAATTGTTTGGGATTTTCCCCTTTGGGTGCTAGGCTGAGAATACTGGAATTTCCAATTCAGTCGACTGAACTATAAGGTCAGTCGACTGAACCGAACCCAGGAATTTTCCTGGGCCAGTATCAATCGACTGACCACTTTGTGTCAGTCGACTAAGCCTGGAAACCGAAAGTTTCCAGAAATGATTCAGTTGACTAACCACTTTGGTTCAGTCGACTGAACCTGGAAACAGAAAGTTTCCAAGATTTGTGTCAGTCGACTGACCACCCTGGTCCTGTCGACTGAATCTGTTGTCTCTGCCTATTTTGCCTTTTGTGTTTGAATTTCCAATTTTTAGTCGATTCTTGTTTCTCCAATTTGTAGTTATCACCTTTGTTGACTTTGATAACTTCTTTTTGGGATTTTTGGGGAATATCCATTTTGATGGATTTGGTATCGGTTTCTTTGGATTTGATTCACGTCTTCGAATGTGAGTTTTTGGTGATTGATTGTTTACAATCAATGTTGTGATTTGTCACTTTAAAATACAAAGGTTTCTATACTAATAGTAAATATTCAAATTCTTTCTTAAATATGATTTCAACTCTATTTTTAATACAACGCTTGTTTATAAAACCGTTTTCCAATCTATTAGTATACACAAACCTTTACCTCATTCGTTTGAGAAATCTAATTAAACGGCTTTGTAAAACTAGTCGTATGAAAGGCTTGCGTTTACTTCGTCGGTTAATTTTTGGACTTGTCCGATGGAAACTCTTGTGACTACTTTCGGGTGGAGATCTACAATTTGTTCGTAAATATTTAAGTTAAGCCAGTGGTTATGGGACATGAAGCTAACCTCAATTATTTACTAGCTTAGTGTAATTGACACTTCTTGATGATCGATGATGATCATTTTTGTAGTTTAGACTAGCGATGTGCGACGTCTCTTTTTACACGTGGGGACTGCTGTAACGTCCCACCTTTTTGCATGCTTTAAACCGATGATAAAACACACACATCTGACTTAAAGCATACAGAAGGGCGGATTGTTATAGGGTAAATATGAAAAAGCAGAGAAAGAAAAATAAACAAAATAGAATCTTGCAGTGGAACGATAAAATATAATAATTAAATATACAGTTCATGAAGCTGCTTTACAAAATATTCGATTATATTTATATAATACATATCAGAGTTACACATACTAGAGAATATTAATAATGTAGAGAAATACAGTAGTGTAGTGGAATAATATAATAGATAATAGTAATACACTCCTCGTCTTCGTCCTCTAGAAATAAAGTCTTTGAATCCTGAAATGCTCATGCTGACCCAAGCGAATTGAAAAGACAAAACACTCAAGTCAGAACTAAAAGATCTTATGTAAGTTAAATCAACAATAAATAATATGAGTGAAACGGCGTAAGAGATGTTTATGGGATTTAAGATCTCCTATCCGGTTTCTAATGTGAGTGCGGTAATTTAAGAGATGCTCGGGATTCACATCTCCTAAGGATCCGTTAAACTATTTACTATATAGTAATATTTCGCTATTATAATAACATCTATAGTAAAACAAACTTACTTTTAAATAGTGTTAAGAAGTGACCCAATATTCCCCTTAACACGTAATAGTGCCAAAAGTCTATACAGTACTGTAATACCTCCTGATGGGAGGCTACTAGAGGACACTCCATAGGTACGACACAGATCAAACTCGTACAAGGGGCGCTAGGGTAGGTGACACGGCACAACTAGGCAATGTTAGGGTAGATATACCAATTACGCTTCTGGGCCGGTGGTAACACATAGCGCGCAGTTACCGCCCACCTCGAGCCATATCCCCAAATAAGAAATCAAAAGTGGCCACCAAATCAATCCAAAAGTCAGAGTATAATATCGAAGGGATGTGTCCGATAAAAGGTTCTACCTTCTTAACTCGTCAATCGCTCCTGTTTTAGCCACCTTATGCCAACTCATGGGAGTCGGGTCCACATATTTACCTCAAAGGAAACGCCTCCACCATCCTGCTTCATTCTGGAATCTCCACCACGTACATGGTTGTTGAAGTAGTTTTCGAAGTTGGCAGAGAGTATAACAACTTCCGATCCCGGTCTCTTTAACAACCCAACGTTATTATAACACTGCGGTCATTACAAAATAATTTATATTTGAAAACCAAGATATAATATTTATTTCAAAACCATATAAATACGATATCATTTCCAATTTAAAAACCAAATCAATATGATATCCCTTTTATTTCAAATCAATATAATATCATTTTATTTCAAATATATCCCTTTTTCAAAATCATAGCACTTCCAAATTTTATACTTCAAAACCAAACATTTAAAATTTTAACACCTTTAAAACATAGTGCTTTGAAATTCATAACTTCGAAACATTTCAATTTCGATACATTTCAAGGCTTTAAATATTCCAAAATTTCAAAAGTAAATTTGATAATTTCGATTCAACAATTAAATTTCCTATTATTTAGTTTTGAAATATTTTATATAATAAACCCCTTATTATTTAAATAAACTCAAATTACAAATAACTCGATATTGCCTTTAATTCATTATACTTGTAATAATCATTTAATTCACCTAGATCCAAAAATCAAGTTATAATAATTATACCTTTTAAAATTTCCAATTTAATAAATTTCACATCAACCCTGTTGGTTTAATTCTTAAATAAATTCAATTTCATAAAAACTCAAATTTATCTAAATTTCAAATCAAATTTTATTCGAGTAAAATTCTTAAACAATTTAATTCACATCCATTTCATATATTATCTTCCAAATCTTAATTTATTTAAATCATTATAACCTCTATATAAAAATATGATTTAAATACTTAACCATATTTACTTCAATAAATCAAACTCCATTATTTAACTTATTATCATTAAACAGATTTATACATAGCTTAAATACATGAATTTAACTATACATAAAATATTTTTATATAATATCAAAAAAATCAATATTTTTTTAAACCGTATAATTCTATCCAAAACCATAGAAATTATTTTCAAAACATTTATATATATAGATCGACGGAGTTTGTGTATAATTTTCTATCCTATGGTCAAGTGATACGGATATTTAACATTTCAATCCGCAATTCAAAATAAAAATACGATTATACATCATTTCAAACCGCAATCCCGAATGAAATAAAGTGCATAACAATTTGCAGTTTATAGCGATATAAAATACAACATCCATTCATCCAATATCAATCATGAACCATTAATCACAATCATCATCTAATTCAATCAATAACATCAATATATAACGGATAATAAACAACATATATCAACTAGCAGTTTATATTCGATAATAAATTAAATGAAAATTTAACTGGCAGTTTATATGTAATAAATAAATTAAATAACAATTAAATTCAATTAAATTCAATTTGACCGGGATGATGATTAAAATACGCCAAACAGTCATACATAAATTTCTAATCACATCCTAAATAAATTTAACAAACATAAGAAATTTTAGAAGTTGTGAGTGGGTTAAAACACTCACCTTTTGAATTTAAATCCAATTTAAACTCAAAAATTGAATAGTCTCTGAATTCGTCCAAACCAATGTCAAACTGTCCGAAATATTATTACGATCCCAACATAAAAACCCATGCGTAAATTCAACCTCGTATGAGAAAGTTATAGTCATTAGAAGATTTCACGATTTAAAATAAGGAAAATAAAATAAAAAAACGAACCAGAGAATTTCGAAACGTCAACGCCTCACGAAACCCTTACCTTCCCTCAGAACGCGATCGAACCCATAGGTAGTCGCCACCTTCAGGCAATTGCCGCGCCGCCTTCACCAGTTTCTAAGACGATCAACCTTCGCCAATGCAATGCTCACGTCAAGGTGACCCTATGGCTCGAACGCCGTCACTACCAGCTCCCCCCACGAAACCGCACCACCGCTGCCCTTAGAGGCGATTCTGGCAAACCCCGAACCTCCAGACGACGAACCAAAGTCAGATCTGCGACCTACTCTGCAGCGTCTACAAGACAGAACTTCCTGATCGTACCTTAGTGGAAGATCCACCGTTGAAATCACTAAAGCCAAAATGAACGGCCGAGGTTGTTCTTCAATTTTTGGACAAACGATGCGTCGAATCGAAAAACGAGTTGCAGATCTGAGTTGTGTACATCGAGAGCTTCGATATATAATTTTTTTGAATTTTTTTGAGTTTGAAATTTCAATTTGATTTTTGAATTGTAAACGGATTTGAAATTTTCTACCATTGAAATGAGGAGCTGAAGAGGAATTGTACGCACAGACAAATGAGAAACAGAGGTAGGCTAAGGTTTATAACAAGGTATAAATAGACAAGGTTGAAATAGAATAGATGGACACGATTTATAAACGCGCTGAGCGATGAATGGCCCGAAAAGCCTGTTTTGACTCCGGAACGAAATTGGGTCAACCCATATATCAAAATAGATGTTTTAAATATTTTAAACTCAATGAAACAAGTTTCAAGTCCAAATTCCATCGTATGAAGAAGTTATCCTAAAATCAAAATTTTCCAAATTGATTTCAATTAAATCGATTTCAAGGCGTTTCGCGTTCGTACGATCAAACGACAAGTCCGATTGCTACGAAACTTGAAATCCTATAATAATTCACCGTTACAGATCCGATGAAACTAGTTTCGTTGAAAAAGTCCATGGCCAAAATGGCTATTTTTACATTAATTAAATAATTTAATAATTAATTAATAAAATCCAATTTTTAATTTCCATTCTATAATTGAATTTTTTTATCACTTTTATATTTCTTAATCATTTACACTAATTTAAAAAATTTAACTGTCGATTTAAAATTGATTAATTCTTTAATTTCATTAAATCCAACAATTATAAATTTAATTTCCAATAATTCAATTAAATTTGCTTTCCATTTATTATTCTATCAATTTCATCTTATGGTATAATTATCATGATTTATATCTTAGTGCGTTAAACATTTCCAATTTCATCTAATTTCGACTAACGTAGTAATTAATCTCATTAATTTGCAAAATTTGATTTCCAATTCTATTTAATAGACTAACTAAATATGTAACACGTAATAATTGATTCCATTAACTTTTTGTTTCATTTATAAGTTTATTGCTTACAACAAATGCAACCATTAGTTTTATAACACTAATTCATTCCATTTCCATTCATTATACATTTTTTATTAGTAAGTCCACATTTTAAATTATTAATTTACCATTTATATCCCATTATAAATTAATGCACACATAAATTAAGATTTTAATCAAATTAATCATTTCATCTTGGTTCCATTCTTTTATTACGTCAACTATTACTCTATGAATAAAATTAGCATTTTTTTATTCATTTTGTTACATTCAAAGTCTCCGTTATTGTCTTAAACTTGCTAATGTAACATTAAAGTTCATTTAATTCTAATTGATTCCCCAATTTAATTTAATAGACCAATTAAACAGGTAACTTATAACAATCGTTATCATAACTTTTAATTACACACATGAATTCACTATTTACAAACAAATGTTACAATTCTTATATATCAATTACCATTACTATCTATTATCTCATTAATTAATTCATATTTACATCCACTTCCGTATATTAATTTTGTAACCAGGTTATAACATTTACATTAATTCCGTTAATTTGAATCAAATTCTCATCTTTACACTATGCCTATTATTACTCTATAAGCTAGATACCATTGTTTACCTTTCATTTACATTTATTTTCCTTATATTAATTTATTACCAAATATTCCTCTTTACCATCAATTATAACCCAAATAATTGTTTCAATCAATTGGGTTTGCATTGAATTAATCATTATTTATTAACCTGCATTATCATTTTTACATTTCGTTCTCGTTATTAATCCATTATTACCAAATAGATAAAATTAGCATTATTGCCTTAAATTGAAATTTGATTACCAATTTCATTTAACACTCTAAATAAATAAATAACATATATTAGTTGTCACCTATTTACTTTTCTTACATTTAAAAGTTTATTACTTACCATTAACACTGTATTATTTCATTAATTCGATAATTACACTTGTTTTACTCATATTCCCATTATAACTAGGTCATAACATTTAGATTATTTTATTTAATTGGCATTTCATTCAAATTCATTAATTATTAACTTTAATTTACCTTGTTATGTTTCCTCTTAGTTATTTTCATTATTGTATCACAAGTTTTATTAATAATTCACTAATTTTTTTATTTTCATCAATATTAAATTTCAAAAATCTTATTTAATTAACAATTTTAATTATTGAAAATCTACGGGTCGTTACACTCTCCCCCACTCAAAACTTTTCGTCCCCGAAAACGAAAAAGAAGGGAAAAGGAGAATTAAGGAAATAATATATCCTATTTAAAACATTAAATCTATAAAATTAATTTACAAAATCAATTAATTTAAACAAAATATATAAATCTTATAACTCTTAAATCCTTTTATATTAAATTAAATAAAGTTTGGAAAAGCTTTTTCAAAAATTTCTAAGTCCAAAATTTACGGAAAAATTTCAGCAGAGTCTCCTTTGTACGGAGAGGCTCGGGAGAAAATATAATATCAAAATAACAATATACAACATATATTTTCCAAAATAAAATATATCCCAACCCGAGAAAATAATATAATAATGCTATAAAACCGTAATCCGAGAACGTACCTATTTGTCGGGCAAACAACGCTTAATTATGAAACCAAATGTAGTAGCAACTGCTTCCATAACCTGTATTTCACTTATATAATTCAAAAAGAGTTATTAACAATATAAAATGAAATGTTTAAAGTTGTTTCAACCATAACAAACAAATCAATACAAACAGCGATCACTTGCAACAAGGCATACAACCATCACATAAAATCAACACAAATCAATTATTCATTCATATCAAACAAAACAAATAGTTGTTTGGGTTAAAAAATTTAAATTGTGCAGAATGAAAAATAACCTATTAAGTGCACCTTTTACTCAACAGTCTTTGATGAAACTGAGTAGATTATTCATATACCCACACAAATTCAAAGTATCCTTGTCCAAACAACCATAAACCAAAACAAACAACCAACAATTCCAGAAAATAGATCAAATTCATTCTTATTTATTTCATTTCATAATATTCGTTGTTTATTTCTTTTCATTCATATAATGATTTATCTTTTTAATCTACATTTATTTCTTACAATTTTATTTAGAAATAACTTCAACTTATTTATTTAAGTTTAAAATTTCTTACTTACAATACCCGCCTTCTGTTATATTTAATTAGTAGTATTCATGTCCCATCCAATTTCTTACCATTTCCATTTTATTCGTTTTAAGTTTATAATCATTATAACATCAAATTCTTATTTATAAAAGCAAATTCATTGGATACTTCATTACTTCAAGTTTTACTTGTAAATTTCCCATTACGTTTTCTTTTAACATTTTAACTTTTAATATTTGGTAAGTTATATATATGCTTGTTAAGAATGCAATTTTTATACAAGTTTATCTCATTAATGTAATGTTCAATAATTTTATCTTTTGTCTTATAAGTTACAATTTTCAACTTGCTGGTAATTTCATTTATACCTAGCATCTACTTCTTTTATTTTAATTTGAGGTTCCAATTATTAATTAGTTACAACCCATTTCACTACAATAACTGAAATTATTAATTAACGGAAACTTAAGAATTAAATACCGGGTTAAATTTCAAATCATTTTAAAGATAATAGATAAAGGTTTATACTTAAAACTTATATATCCAATTATACTTAAAATAATTATAAATTTATATTTGGTTATCAAAATAAATCCGTAGTAAAACTACTATAGTGGCCTTCCCACTTCGACACTCAAAAATGAATGTCGATGATGCGTGCACTCTTCACCGAAATTATTTTCCAACGACAGAGAGAGGGTACAAAACTTTTTTCTTTTCAAAATTTCTTTTTAAACATTTCTTTCAAATTATATTGAAATATTTATATCAGAAAATACTTCTAATAATATTATTATCATTAATTCCAAAATCATTTGAAAGAAATTTTCAAAAACCCCGGAACTTAAGTTCTAAATTTCCAGTTCTTCATTTATTTTATTATCAATCTCATTTCAACTATTATTTATAAATTTTATTACCTAACAACCAATATTATTGCAACCAAATATAGTCTTTATAAAATTTATGTGATATATATAGAAAATATAATAGGCAAAATTATTTCATTCACCTATATTCAAATACAAATATTGTGTCGGTCTGTCCTATTAAGTGTTTAGAAATCCCTATTGATGTCATAACATCCTATGCACCAACCAGAATTTATAAATACAAAACGGAACAAATTAACACAATATCAAAACATTTTTATAGCACTAGCAAATACGCTCTCTCATATATACACGCTCAGTGACTCTTCATAGGGTATTACTACCCTATTAGTAAAGAGTCAGACCCCACAAAGCTAAGGTTTATCGCTAAACCAAAGCTCTGATACCAGATGTAACGTCCCGCCTTTTTGCACGCTTCAAACCGACGATAAACCACACACATCTGACTTAAAGCATATAGAAGGGCAGATTGTTATGGGGTAAATATGAAAAAGCAGAGAAAGAAAAATAAACAAAATAGAATCTTGCAGCGGAATGATAAAATATAATAATCAAATATACAGTTCATGAAGCTATTTTACAAAATATTCGATTATACTTATATAATACATATCAGAGTTACACATACTAGATAATATTAATAAAGCAGCGGAATACAATAGTGTAGTGGAATAATATAATAGATAATAGTAATACACTCTTCGTCATCGTCCTCCAGAAATAAAGTCTTCAAATCCTAAAATGCTTAGGCTGACCCAAGCGAATTAAAAAGACAAAACACTCGAGTCAGAACTAAAAGATCTTATGTAAGTTAAATCAACAATAAATAATATGAGTGAAACGACGTCAGAGATGGTTACGGGATTTGACATCTCCTATCCAGTGTCTAACGTGAGTGTAGTAACTTAAGTGATGCTCGGGATTCACATCTTCTAAGGATCCGTTAAACTATCCACTATGTAGCAATATTTCGCTATTATAATAATGTCTATAGTAAAATAAACTCACTTTTAAATAGCGTTAAGGAGTGACCCAATATTTCCCTTAACAAGTAAAGTGCCAATAGTCTATACAGTACCGTAATACCTCCTGATCGGGAGGCTACCAGAGGATACTCCATAGGTACAACACAAATCAAACTCGTACAAGGCGCGCTAGGGTAGGTGACATGGCGCAACTAAGCAATGCCAGTGTAGATATACCAATTACGCTTCCGGACCGATGGTAACGCATAGCGTGCAGCTACCGCCTACCTCGAGCCACACCCCCAAATCAAAAATCAAAAGTTGCCACCGAATCAATCCAAAAGTCAGAGTATAATATCGAAGGGATGTGTCCGATAAAAGGTTCTACCTTCTCAACCCCTCAATCGCTCTTGTTTTAGCCACCTTATGCCAACTCAAGGGAGTTGGGTCCATGTATTTACCTCAAAGGAGACGCCGCCACCATCCTACTTCATTCTGGAATCTCCACCGCGTACACGGTTGTTAATGTGGTTTTCGGAGTTGGCAGAGAGTATGACAACTTCCGATCCCGGTCTCTTTAACAACCCAACGTTATTATAACACCGTGGTCATTTCAAAATAATTTATACTTCAAAACCAGGATATAATATTTATTTCAAAACCATATAAATACGGTATCATTTCCAATTTAAAAACCAAATCAATATGATATCCCTTTTATTTCAAATCAATATAATATCATTTTATTTCAAATATATCCCTTTTTTATAACTTCGAAACATTTCAATTTCTATAAACATTTCAATTTCAATACATTTCAAGGCTTTAAATATTCCAAAATTTCAAAACTAAATTTGATAATTTCGATTCAACAATTAAATTTCCTATTATTTAGTTTTGAAATATTTTATATAATAAACCCCTTATTATTTAAATAAAACTCAAATTACAAATAACTAGGTATTGCCTTCAATTCATTATACTTGAAATAACCATTTAATTCACAAAGACCCAAAAATCAAGTTATAATAATTATACTTTTTAAATTTTTCAATTTAATAAATTTCACATCAACCGTGTTGGTTTAATTCTTAAATAAATTCAATTTCATAAAATTTCAAATTTATCTAAATTTCAAATCAAATTTTATTCGAGTAAAATTCTTAAACAATTTAATTCACATCCATTTCATATTTTACCTTCCAAATCTTAATTTATTTAAATCATTGTAACCTCTATATAAAAATATGATTTACATACTTAACCATATTTATTTTAATAAATCAAACTCCATTATTTATCTTATTGTCATTAAACAGATTTATACATAGCTTAAATACATGAATTTTACTATATATAAAATATTTTTATATAATATCAAAAAGAATCAATATTTATTTAAACCGTATAATTCTATCCAAAACCATAGAAATCGTTTTCAAAATATTTATATACATAGACCGACGGTGTCTGTATATAATTTTCTATCCTATGGTCAAGTGATACAGATATTTATCATTTCAATCCACAATTTAAAATAAAAATACGGTTATATATCATTTCAAACCACAATCCCGAATGAAATAAAGTGCATAACAATTTGCACTTTATAATGATATAAAATACAACATCCATTCATCCAATATCAGTCATAAACCATTAATCACAACCATCATCCAATTCAATCAATAGCATTAATATATAACGGATAATAAACAATAGGTATCAACTAGCAGTTTATATTCAGTAATAAATTAAATGAAAATTTAACTGGCAGTTTATATGCAATAATAAATTAAATAACAATTTAATTCAATTAAATTCAGTTTAACTGGGATGATGATTAAAATACGCCAAACAGTCATACATAAATTTCTAATCACATCCTAAATAAATTTAACAAACATAAGAAATTTTAGAAGTTGTGAGTGGGTTAAAACACTCACCTTTTGAATTTAAATTGAATTTAAATCCAATTTGAACCCAAAAATTGAACAGTCTCTAAATTCGTCCAAACTAGCGTCAAACTGTCCGGAATATTATTACGATCCCAACGCGAAACTCGTGCGTAAATTCAACCTCGTATGAGAAAGTTATAGTCATTAGAAGATTTCACGACTTAAAATAAGGAAAATAAAATAAAAAAATGAACTAGAGAATTTCGACATGTCAACGCCTCACGAAACCCTTACCTTCCCTCAGAAACGCGATCGAACCCATGGGTAGCCGCCACCTTCAGGCAATTGCCGCGCCGCCTTCACCAGTTTCCAAGATGATCAACCTTCGCCACTGCAATGCTCACGTCAAGGCGACCCTATGGCTCGAACGCCATCACTTCCGGCTCCCCCCACGAGACCGCGCCGCCGCTGCCCTTAGAGGCGATTCCGGCGAACCCCAAACCTCCAAACGACGAACCAAAGTCAGATCCGTGACCTACTCCGTAGCCTCTACAAGACAGAACTTCCCGATCATCCCCTAGTGGAAGATCCACCGTCGAAATCACTAAAGCCAAAACGAACGGCCAAGGTTGTTCTTCAATTTCTGGACAAACAATGAGTCGAATCGAAAAACGAGTTGCAGATCTGAGTTGTGTACATCGAGAGCTTCGATATATAATTTTTCTGAATTTTTTTGAGGAGTTTGAAATTTCAATTTGATTTTTAAATTGCAAACGGATTTGAAATCGTCTCCCATTGAAATGAGGAGGTGAAGAGGAATTGTACGCACAAAAAAATGAGAAATAGAGGTAGGCTAGGGATCATAACAAGGTATAAATAGGCAAGGTTGAAATAGAATAGATGGACCTGGCGTTGAACGATGAATGGCCCGAAAAGCCCGCTCTGACTCCGAAACGAAATTGGGTCAACCCATATATCAAAATAGATGTTTTAAAATATTTTAAATTCCATGGAACAAGTTTCAAGTCTAAATTCCATCGTATGAAGAAGTTATGCTAAAATCAAAATTTTCTAAATTGATTTCAATTAAATCGATTTCAAGGCGTTTCGCGTTCGTACGATCAAACGACAGGTCCGATCTCTACAAAACTTGAAATCCTACAATAATTCATCGTTAGGGATCCGATGAAACTAGTTTTGTTGAAATCCGAGTCTGTGGCCAAAATGGCTATTTTTACATTAATTAAATAATTAAATAATAAAATCCAATTTTTAATTTCCATTCTCTAGTTGAAATTTTTTATCACTTTTATATTTCTTAATCATTTACACTAATTTGAACAAATTTAACCATCGATTTAAAATTGATTAATTCCTCAATTTCATTAAATTTAACAATTATAAATTTAATTTCCAATAATTCAATTAAATTTGCCTTCCATTTATTATTCTATCGATTTCATCTTATGGTATAAGTATAATGATTTATATCTTAGTGCGTTAACATTTCCAATTTCATCCAATTTCAACTAACGTAGTAATTAATCTCGTTACCTTGCAAAATTTGATTTCCAGTTCTATTTAATAGACTGACTAAATATGTAACACATAATAATTGATGCCATTAACTTTTTATTTCATTTATAAGTTTATTGCTTACAACAAATGCTACCATTAGTTTCATAACACTAATTCATTCCATCTCCATTCATTATACATTTTTTATTAGTAAGTCCACATTTTAAATAATTAATTTACCATTTATATCTCATTATAAATTAATGCACACATAAATTAAGATTTTAATCAAATTAATCATTTCATCTTGGTTCCATTCTTTTATTACGTCAACTATTACTCTATGAATAAAATTAGCATTTTTTTATTCATTTTGTTACATTCAAAGTCTCCGTTATTTTCTTAAACTTGCTAATGTAACATTAAAGTTCATTTAATTCTAATTGATTCCCCAATTTAATTTAATAGACCAATTAAACAGGTAACTTATAACAATCGTTATCATAACTTTTAATTACACACATGAATTCACTATTTACAAACAAATGTTACAATTCTTATATAATATTGATTTTATTCAATTACCATTACTATCTATTATCTCATTAATTAATTCATATTTACATCCACTTCCGTATATTAATTTTGTAACCAGGTTATAACATTTACATTAATTCCGTTAATTTGAATCAAATTCTCATCTTTACACTATGCCTATTATTACTCTATAAGCTAGATACCATTGTTTACCTTTCATTTACATTTATTTTCCTTATATTAATTTATTACCAAATATTCCTGTTTACAATCAATTATAACCTAAATAGTTATTTCAATCAATTGGGTTTGCATTGAATTAATCATTTATTTATTATCTTGCATTATCATTTTTACATTTCATTCCCGTTATTAATCCACTATTACCAAATAGGTAAAATTAACATTATTGCCTTAAATTGAAATTTTGATTACCAATTTCATTTAACACTCTAAATAAATAAATAACATATACTAGTTGTCACCTATTTATTTTTCTTACATTTAAAAGTTTATTACTTACCATTAACACAGTATTATTTTATTAATTCAATAATTACACTTGTTTTACTCATATTCCCATTATAACTAGGTCATAGCATTTAACTTATTTTATTTAATTGGCATTTCATTCAAATTCATTAATTATTAACTTTAATTAACCCTGTTATGTTTTCTCTTAGTTATTTTCATTATTATATCACAACTTTTATTAATAATTCACAAATTTTTTATTTTCAGCAATATTAAATTTCAAAAATCTTATTAAATTAACAATTTTAATTATTGAAAATTTACGGGTCGCTACAACTGTACCACGTTCTATGGAGCTTCGTCTCATTTATATGGGCTAACGATACATGGTCTTTGACTGTTTGTGGAGTTTCAACTCAAATTTGGTGGGGTAACGACCCATGGTCTTTGGGGCTTTTATGGAGCATCGGCTCAAATTGATGGTTAGCGACCATGGAATAGCGTTCCGTTTGTGATACACGTGTTGGTGAGTTTTCATGCTCTCGTTTGTGATAGGCCTCCCCCTTTTGTGATTTCTGGATTTCTAAATTGATGATTTCTGGAATTTGTGTTTCACCAATTTTTGTGATTTACATTGGTAAGTTTTATCAATATTTGTGCATTGGTGAATTTTTGTTTCATCAACTTTTGTGAATGGCAATGATATATTTGTCAATATTTGTGGTTTGGTGAATAAGATAAAGAATATGACAATTCTTTTTGATGTTATGAGATTCTTGAGATATTGTATGATTTTTACGGTTATTTAAATGTATACTTTTCATAGGATGGCATTATTGTTATCATACGTATTTGTCATATCTATTATTCTGTCTCATTTTATCTGATATTTATAGCTAGACTAATCCGCTTATTATTTTCTTATTAAATAATACTCGGGTCAGACCGAGATGTTACAGGTGCCTCTGCTTGACTCCTCTTCAGGGAACATTACCTAACTTTTGACTAACTACTCTAGTTTAGTATTTTTTGTTGTTATACATACGAGACTCTTTGATGTATACATATTCTTTTGGGTAGCACTTGTATCTATTATTTTGTGGTATTGTGGATCTTGTTTGACCACTGCTCTGATGTACATTTCTATGTGTTATATTCATATCTATTTCTGCCTTTGTGATATGGATATCTGTGACTGATTTGTGTTATGCTTATTTCTATATCTGTTTTCGAAGATTTTTTATAGCCACTGTGTAGTAGCTTTGAGTTTGCATCGGTATGTCGGATTTCCTCTTGAATCGAAATGCATGTTATACTATCTGACATATCGTGCTCGCACAAAGCAATTACACGGATGGTCGCTCCTCAACAGCCTTATTCTTCGTGCTAGTTGAGGGCATTACCTCGTAGTGTCCTTAGCTAGCGTGACCATAGATGTGGGGCGTCACAGTTACAATCATTTAGTTTTTAGAGATCAAAGCCTAGATTTGATAATATAGCGAGCAGTTCAAATTTGTTTGAAGGGATTGGAAATACAACAGAGTGTATTCATATATACACTGGCATGCATACTTGAATCCATACAAAAACACATATATATACATGCATAGACATTCGTTTATCACTTTCACAACAACTACTTCACAAAGCATCATAGATTTAAATTTGAAGGGGGTCAGTTTGCTCACCTGAAGATTTTTGAAAACAGAGAACAAGAATTTTTCTTTTGAATTTGAAAAATTGGAAGCTTTAATTGTGGAGATGATCTCTGAATTGGTTTGAACTTCTTCAGATCAGATTGAAGATGGTGAAGTTGATTATGGTTTTGATTGCTTCAGATCTTCGCTTGAATTACTTGATCAATTGCTTTGTATTTCAGGCTTCTAGATTTGATTTTTTATTTTGATTTTTTTTCTGCTTGATCTTTGAATTGCAAACCGATCTGGTTTCAAGTTTGTACTTGAGATGATGAGGTAATATGGTTTACAGGTTGAAGCTGAAACTTCTAAATTTTCAATTTTAGATTTTCTTTTTCAGGTTTTGATCTTCATTCCTTTTCTTTGATTTAAAATTGTGTTTCAGTTTTGAAAAATGAATAGAGAAAATTGAAAGCCTAGTAATTTCTTAAGCCTATTTTACTTAATATTCACAATAAAAAGAAAATACCAATCTTGCCACTTGTTCATTTACGAATAAAATTAAGTTACACTTGTATTAATTCATGTTAGAATGTTTAAAAATATTTAAAGCATAAAATCCTTATTTTATAAATGTCATAACAAGGTAAATTTTTATGTTTAAACCCTTAAGTATTTATATCTTAACATATGTTTAAATTTTTATTAATACCTTATTCAAATCTTATTTACATATATAATATATCTTGTTTACACTTGATAAAAACAAATGTTTTTATATATACAATTATATTATTAATGCATTTCTTTATATATTTATTTATTTATAACTTTTGAGGAAATTGATTTTAAAGCTTAATTATATACTAATAATAATATATCTATATATAGATTAAATTTTGACCTTTAAATAGCCTTTTGAAAATTATATATATCAAATTAAAAATATCATTTCCAAATCACAATGTGTATATATAACAAATTAACTTAATATTATAGATTCTTCAAATTCAACTTATTTTTTGAAATATTTATTTTTGAAATTCAAATTCAATTTAATTCACAATTAATTTGTATTTATATCACATTTTATGTATAATTTTCAAATAGTAATTCAAAAATTATTATATTAATTTCAAAATATAACTTCCAAACCAAAATGCCTATTTTAATGTAATTGAAAAACAAATCTTTATTGATTGAAAATATAATGTTTGCAAATCTAATATACTTATAAGATTTTAAATTTTGAATTTAAATTCCAAGATAAATAAATAACAAAACATATCTTTATTAATTTGGAAAAATTTGAATTAATTCAACATTAAATTCACAATTTAACATTAATTACCAAATTAAATTTAACTTAAAATCGGGATCGTTACACAGCGCTTATTTATGAAACCAAAAGCAGTAGCTATTGCTTCCATAAACTTGTAATTTACTTATGCAATCCAAAGAGGTTAATAATTAAGTAAAAGAGAAATATTTAAGTTGACTCAACTAATAAAAAAAATCACAACATAACAATAATCATTTGCAAACAAATAGTATGATCATACTATCATCACATGCAATCGGAGAAATCAACCATCCATCCATAGCAACCAACAAATGGTTTGCTCGGGTTCAAAAACTTTCGATTAGACAAAACGATAAATAAACTACCAAGTATACCATATGCTCAACAGTCTTAGATAAAATTCAATAGATTATTTAAACATCTTTATACAGTTGAAGTATCCTTTCTAAACATCCACAAGCTAAAACAAAAATTTCAAATATCATTCAAATTTATTCTTATTATCTCCTTTCATATTATTTATTGTTCTTCAGTTTCATTCATTCATACAATGCTTATTTTCATAAATTTACATTCATTATTACAAAAATTTCATTTCTCATTTATACATACAATGTTATTTCCATTTCTTTACATCCATTTACTTACATAATCACTTATTCCGTTCAATTATATAAAATAATCAATGAATTCAATATTTAAGTATTACATACTTTTTATTTCAGTTTACTTCACTTTTACTATTTACCTTAATTTCCTTTTTACATCAATATTCATGTGTGACGCAACTCATACTTTTCTTTTTTTCTTTTTTTTCACATTTACTTCTTTTATACATAATATTCACTTTTACTATTCACCTTTACTTTATAAATGACTTCAACATTAACTTGAGTTTATAGTAATTTACTTTCAATATTCACTTTTTCTATAAATTTAATTAGTAACATTTAAAATTATTAACCTAAGTTTATAACAATTTATAATATTAGAATTCTTATTTATAAAAGTAATTCCATTGAACACTTTCATTTACTAAAGTTTACTTGTATAGTATGCTATTACGTATTCCTATTTGAAATTACAACTTTTTATATTTTGGTAAGTTATATATATATGTCTTTTAGAGTGTAATGGAATGTTACACAAGTTCATCTTATTCATTTAGTAAATAAAATGTCCAATAGTTATCATTTCTCATTTTTCATATCCCATTGATTTACAATATACAAAATTTCAATTTCTTATATTTTCATTAATCACTTAGCATCTAGTTTCTAATTACACGTATTAAAATTTTCCAATTACTAAAATAGTCAAGATTTCATTTCATTATAATAACTGAAATTTCCAATTTGCAGAAAACTTAAGAACTAAATACTGGGCTCCTTTTCAATTATTTTAAAACAATATATATATATATATATAATCATATCTTTTATATAAATCAAATCATATTTGGAAATTAAAATTAAGATTTATTTATCAAAACAAATATATAGTGAAATACTACAGCGGTCTTCCTAGTTTGAAACTCGAAAATCAACGTCGATGATGCATGCACTCATCACCGAAATTATTTCCCAACCACAGAGAGGGAAGCATAGAATTTATTTCCTTTAAAACATTTCTTTCAAATCATATTGAAATATTTCTATCCGAAAATACTTCTAAATAGTACTAATATTATATTCCAAAATCCTTCAAAAGAAATTTTCAAAAATCATGGAACTTAAGTTCTAAAATTTCCAATTTATATTCATTTTTGTTTATAATCTCATTTTTCAACCAATATTTATAAATTTCACTACCTACAAACAAATATATTACAACCAACTATATCATTTATAAAGTCATTCTTTTATATACAAAATATATGCTAGGTAAAATTATTTCATTTACCTTTATTCAAAATAATATTGTGTCATTCTGCCCTATTAAGAATTTAGAAATCCCTATCGATGTCATAGCGTCCAATGTACCGACTGAGATTTATAAATACAAACAGAAGAAATTAACAAAATACAAAAACCTTTTGTAACACTAAAAAATACGGTCTCTCGTATATATACACTCAATGACTCATATTAGGGTATTACTACCTTATTTCTAATGAGTCAAACCCCATAAAGCTAAGGTTATCGCTAAATCAAAGCTCTGAAACCAAATGCAACGACCCACCTGTTTAGACGGTTTAAAAGGAAAATAAACCATACATGTCAAACTCAAACCATTCAAAAGGGAGGATTATTATGGGGTAAATAAGAAAAAGAAGAGCAAGAAATAAAACAAACATAGAATCTAACAGCGGAATGACAAAAAATAATAATGAAATAACAGTTCATGAAGCTGTTTACAAATAACATTTGATTACACTTTTACAATACAGATCAAAGTACGTATAGCAGGAATAAATAAATAAATGTAGTGGAACAACATGATGCGGTGGAATAAATAAAATAGAAAATAATAGTATACGATCTTCATCTTTGTCCTCCAAATATAAGTAGTCTTCAATACACTGAAAAGCTCATACTCAACCAAGCGAATTGAAAAGACAAAATATTTGAGTCAGAACTAAAAGATCTTATGTAAGTTAAATCAACAGTAAACAAATATGAGTGTAACGGTACAGAGATGTTTACAAGGTTGACATCTTTTACCCAGTGTCTAATGTGAGTGCAGTAACTTAAGAGATGTTTGGGATTACCATCTCCTAAGGATCTGTTAAACTATCTACTATGTAGTACAATACACTATTATAATATGTCTACAGTAAACTAAAGTATTAAAATAGCGTTAAGGCGTTACCCATATCCTCCTTAACACATTTAATATATTCCCGTAGTCTATACAGCCATAAGCTCCACCAAACATGTGGTTTACCCAGAGGGCACTCCATAAGTACCGTACAAAACAAACTCGTAGTGGACGCGATAAGGCATGTGACAAGGCACACAAGGCAATGCCAGGGTAGGATTCTACCATTTGCACTCTCAGACTGGTGGTAATGCATAGCAGCTACTACCGCCCACTTCGGAATACACTCGCATAATCAAATCGAGGGGTGGCCACGAATCAATCACAAAGTCATAATATGGTATCGAAGAAATGTGCCCGATAGGTGGTGCGGCCTCACTTTGCCCGGAATAGCTCCTGTTTTAGCCACAGCAAGCTGACTCATGGGAGTTAGAGTTACATAAATACCTCATACAGAATTGTTTTACTTCAATTTGAAATCTCCACCTCATACATAGTTATTAAAGTGGTTTTCAGTATTGGCAAAGTGTATGACAATATCTGATCATGTTATCTTTAACAACCAAACACTTATTTCATAATGGATGGCTCTTTTAAATTTCCAAAAACCGATTCTTAATTTATATCAAAATATCATATTCTCAAGAACCACTTTCGAAATCATATTCAATTTCGAAAACATATCACATTTGAAATCATATCACATTCTGAAATCATACTTACTTTCGAAATCATACTTAAAAAATTGGTTAAATCTCATTTCAAAATAATCATATGCAACCAAATTTGTCGTTTAAATTCCAAGTTAGGTTATAACATCATTTAATCGTATTCTCCTTAAAAATCAAGGATTTAAATATAAAACTTCCACTTTACAAAACCTGAGATTTTGAAAATAGTTTAAATAGTTTAAAATAGAATAAAAATAGTTTTTTTATAGTTTAAAATATATTAATATAGTTTTTAAAAGTTTAAAATAGATTAAAATAGTTTCGGTAGATTTAAGATAGTTTAAATTTAACATAAGATAGATTTAATAGATTTAAATTAGATTAAATAGATTTAAAATAATTTAAATTTGGTTAATTAGGTTAAAATAGATTAAAATAGATTAAAATAGATTAAATTGTATTCAGTAAAATATATTAAATTAGTTTAAATTGATTAAAATAGTTCAAATAGTTCAAAATAGCTTAAATTGTTTTAATAGTTTAAAACTCTTAATAATTAGGATTTAAAAATAATATATTTTCAAATAGTTTATATTATTTATAATATATTTGAAATTAACATCAAATTGAACTATTTCTTTCATTTCAACACATCTGGACCATGTCTATCTTTCAAATCAACAACTGATTTTTGAATTTCAATTCAAATTCTCATTTAAAACATTTAATCAATATCAATTTCAAATCCATGTTTGAATTATTGATTCAAACCACATTACATTAAATACTTTTCAAAATTATATTCAAACATTTTTCAATAACTCAATTTAGATAAAATTTATTTATATTTGACAATTCAACTTTGAAATTTCAATTTAAATACTTTATACACTTCATTGAATCAATTCCAATTTCAACATTAATGCTTGGATTTTTGAAAGTACTTTAGCTTATATAAATCCAATTCTATTTCAAAATATCATTTAACAGAATTCAAAATTTAAAGATTTAAAAGTAATTTAATTTAACCAATCCGGTGTCCATATATAATTTTCTACCCTATGGTCAAGTGATACAGATATTTATCATTTCAACCCGCAAAAATTTAAATTTATGGGAATATATCATTTCAACCCGCAATCCCAAATTTCAAAATCAACGAAAATCGCTTGGGATTATCATTTCAACCTATAATGATTTTCTCCTATTCTATAAGATCGTTCGGGTATGTATCATTTCAACTAATAGGGATTTTCTAGCAATAACCGAGGGGACTTGCAGTGTTATAACAATATAAATATAACATCCAATCATCCAATACCAACAATCTAACGTCCATCACAATTATCATTCAAACCAATAAATAAACAATAACAATCAAACAGTTTAAATGACAAGTATTAACTGGCAATTAAACTTCAATATCCAATTAAATGGCTATTAAATTCACTAAAGGTCAAATTTAACTAAAATGACAAATTAAATATACCAAATATCAACCAATCAATTTTGAATCACATCCTAAATTCAATTTAACTAAAATAAGATAATTTAGTTATTTTTCAGTGGGTCAAAACACCCACCTTTGATTTTAAATCGATTTGAAATCTAAAGTAAGGCCCAAAATTCAACAGTCTTAAAATTCATCCAAACCAGCGTCAAAATGTTTGGAATTTTGATACGATCCCAGAGGAACAAAGCGGGCATGAATCGGATGTCGTATGCAGAAGTTATGATGATTAGAATATTTGAAATCAAAAATTAAATGAAATAAAATAAAATAAAAGAACACAAGAACAACGTGTCACGCCAGTACCCCAAAGCGCATGAACCCTAAAGAAATTGCGTATGATCTAAATTTGGCCGCCTCTAACCTTGTCGTTGACCACCAAATCCAGCCGCCACCTCGCCCTAGCCCACGATCGAGTAGCTCCACCGCCATGCCCAGGTCAAGCCGCACCTCGTGAATCCTTCTCAATGGTCGAGCAGCCCTCAGGCCACCTACGACTACCGCCGTTACCAAAGCCACTATGGCAAATACGTGGCCATCTAGCCTGAATGAACACACGATCTAAGAACCCCACAACACCATCTTCCCAACGCCGCCTCCCGATCATCGATCGGGCAAACGATTCACCATTGGATCGTCCAAGCCCTAAAATGGACGGTTGAGGTTCATATTCAATTTCTCGACAACCCGTGATTCAATTGCAAAAATGAATTGCAGATCTAGTTGCACTTGATGAGAGCTTTGAATTAGTATGTAATATGATAAGGTTTGGAGGAGTTTGATTTTGAAATTGGTTTAGAGATTGAATTTTAGGGTTTGTAATTTAACTGTTTGCTTCAATTGAGAAGAGAGAAGCAGTGCAACGACCCAGAATTTGACCACATTAATTTATAGTATTTAAAGTGATTTTAAATATAAAATAGGTAAGGTTATATGAATTATACAATATTAGATAGGATTTGGAAAGAGAAGTATACATAAAAATAGTAATATTTACTTATATCGATAAAAAAGACAAAATGCGGATTTCAGAAAAGTATGTTTCAATGGTTAAATAAATTATCTTAATTAATTTATGAGTGTTTATATTTTTAAATAGAATTATACAAATTTATTTTTAAATTTGGTTTACATAAACAAATATTTTAATTAAAACGTCAAAATGTGACCGTAAAATATTTTGTCGAAAAAATACGTTTTGTCGATTAAAAGTTGTCGCAACGTCGTCGCACTTTTATTTTCTTACATAGGAGGATATATTCAAATAGTATAAGTATTAATTAATTCACTAAAAATGTTTGCTTTTGCTAAATAAGACTAGAAAACTTCTAGAAGTCGTTAGTAAAAATAAGTAAGAATTAACAAAAGTAAGAAAAAGTAAACATCAAATCACATCAAATCAAAACCAACATAATTATGATATTCTTTACTTAATCTTTAAGTGACTAAGATATAAAGTAAGGATGTGAAAGATAATGTTAAGTATTAAAAACTAAAAATTGCTTTAGGTTAAAGTAATGTTAGTTTGGTAATTTGGTAAGAGGTTATTTTGGTAAATTTACCACTTCTTTCTTTTTCTATAAATATTCACCTCCTTCTTCACATTCATTCACATTTTTTTCTTCTTTTTTTCTCAAGCTTCTTTATCTTTATCCCCTCCTCTTTAATTTCTTTCATTCCATATAAAAAAATTAAAAAGAAATAATGTCAAAATATTTATAAAATATTCAAAAGAAATCAATGTTCATTATCTTTAAATCAAACTCATCTTTTCTCCATATTTTACCTCTTCTTCTCTCGATCTTAACTTCTTCAAAATCGAACTAAAGTGCAATTTTTTTTTTTTAAATCATGTATTTTTCCAATGACTACAACTTTCATGTTTTTCACTTCGTCTCTTTCTAAAGTAAACTATGTCAAAAATACACTTCTTTCCAGTGCATTTCCTGGCCCAGTTTTTAAGCCAGAGAATAGGCCATTTTGTTTTGATCATAACTTGATCATAACCGACCAAAATTAAGAAATTCTATTTTTCAGAACATATAAAATTCTAGTGGTTACAACTTTTATGTTGATCACTTTTCTAGTTTTGAGGTTTGCTATATCTGAAACTCAATTCTTCAAAGTGCATTTTCGGGCTTCATTTTTGTCAATCCCACAATACCTCTTCTTCATTCTATCATATCTCCCTCAAAACAACTTGGATTCAAATGATTCTTGTTTAATTCAAGAGAAAAGAATTTGCAATAATTTTTCAGTTAACATGTTTTTCAAATTTTGAGAGTAAGAGAGTCAAAAACCAAAGAGAAAGTGACCTATTTTTCGGGTTTAATTTTGAGAATTCAAGTTCAAAGCTCCACCACTTCTTATCTATACTTTCGGCTAACCTCCTTTTCAAACCTTAGTAAAGCATTAGGAAGGAGGAATTCGGGATTATTTTCATTTGGTTCCGAAGCAAGGTAGTAAGTATGTGTTAGATCTTGAGTTCCATGCCTTAAAGTTTGACGGAGTGGAATCCAAAGTAAGTTATTTCTTATTTTAAGTTCATTAAAACCATTGCTAAGTTGAAAGAACATTGAGTGCTAAGTGTTGTTTGAATAAATTTGTTGAATGCTTGTTTACTTTATTTTTTAAAACAATGGTTGATTTCCTTTCTTAATATTATGTTTGGATGGTTAACTAAGTAATTTAAAATTAGAAGTTAAATACTTAATGGGGTATGCGGAAACGACTAGTACATGTGTTTCGTCTGTGAGATCCAGGAAGACTTGGGTGAGGGACGGAACATGTCGAAGGGAAAGCTCGAATGCTCCAAAATAAATATCAAAATGTTTTAACACATGAGAAAATAAAACGTGTTATAGAATGAAGCATTGATTTATCATTTATTGTTGTGTTTATTTTGTTAATTGATTGTTTGGTTGTTTGATTTAGGCTCGACCAGTTTATGAGAACTGATTATTATTATTGATTGTTGACTTTGCTCGACCATTTTATGAGCAATTTATTATCCATATGCATGGGCTGGGTAAAAAATAATTGCAGGCTAACAACTTGTGATTTATTTCACAATTTGACAACAAGGTGTTTAGCGGTAATATTTGGTTCACTTCAATTTAATGGATTGTTTTGAAAATTGGTTTCAAGTTGAAATGTTATGAAATATTTTTCCTTTAAAAGAAGGTAATTGATGTTTTGATGTTGTATTATATAAAAGTGATTTATATAATGAACAGTTTTACAAAAGTGTTTTATAAAACAGAAAGAATTTCGAGGACTAAACCCGATGGTTTTAAGATGATTTTTTAACAGATATGGGAAATGAAAATTATTATAGATTTTAAAGTACTTGCGAATATTAGCGTGAAATTATTTATTGCTTCGGGATATAAAATGATTTGTTATGTTACCAATGATTCGGGTAACCCATAACTAAAAAGTGGGCATATGTTTTTGGTATAGTCTGCTCTTGGAATAGAGGAATGTGCTTATTTATCGATTGTACGAAAGCTGGGACCCAGTTGCCTTGTTATTGGGAGAAACCTCCCAATTTGGTTGCATATGGTTTGATATGTTTTTATTAAAGTATTTTGGATTTCCAAATAAAATTTTCAAAAGTGATTTGATTTAAGATCCCGAAGTAAAGTACAATTTGAATATAAGGGATATATATATATATATATTTAAAAAGTCTTGAAATAAGCATTCGAGAATAAAGTCCAAAGAGATACTTTCATAAAGGTAATTAGATTTGAAAATCTAAAATTGAAGATTAAGCCTAAGTGGGTAGTTTTGGGAATTGCATATTGTTTGTTGCATAGTAGGCTCCATGAGTCCTATTTGCGATAGGAGAACTACTTTGGCTTGATCCTGTACCTAATTGGGTTCCCAATTAGGTAGGGGTACATAGGCAGTCATAAGTGGTAGTGATGCAGCCTCAAAAATAATATAACCCCTTCATGTTTATCTGTTATTGGTTGTTCTTTATCTTGTGTTATTGTATCTTTCCAGCTTACTATTTTGTTCCGCATTTACATTGTTTATTGAGTTCACAGGTAAGGATAGTGATGTCTCTCTCTCATCAGAGTTATGTAGTGGTAGATTTGTAGTCATTGTATTTGGTATGTATTAAAGCACACTTTCTAGAAGTAATAAATAAATAAATTACTCTGATAAGTTGTGTAATTCAAATTGTATCCTATACATTTAGTAATGTTGAATATTTATCAAATATGATGTATTAAGTTGGCAGTTTTCATTAGTAGTTTTAGAATGGATGGATTTTTCGGCAATTTTAACTGGTTTGAAAAATCCGGGTCGTCACACATGGTATCAATGCTTAGGTTAGGTGCTTAAGTAAAATTCATTTAGGATTAGTATATTAACCTTGGAATTTTAAAAATGAAACTACATTAATTTGATTAATAAAATGGATAGGATAAGGCACTGTACCTTCGACCGAGGTTATGGGTGATATTAGTATTTTTCGTCTGCTTAACTTTCGTTAATCGTTGTTTTTTCGTTATATTTTCTGTCCTTATAATTTCGAGGACGAAATTCTTTTAAGCAGGGGAGAATGTAACAACGCAGAATTTGTAATTTTAAATATAAAATAGGTAAGGTTATATTATTTATACAATAGGATTTGGAAAGAGTAGTATACACAAAAATAGTAACATTTACTTATATTTACAAAAGTGACAAAATGCTGATTTCAAAAAAGTATGTTTCAATGGTTAAATAAATTATCTTAATTAATTTATGAGTGTTTATATTTTTAAATAGCATTATACAAATTTAATTTTAAATTTGGTTTACATAAATAAATAGTATACCTAAAATGTCAAAATGCGACCGTAAAACATTTTGTCGAAAAATGATGTTTTGTCGATTAAAAGTTGTCGCAACGTCGTTGCACCTTTATTTCCTTATATAGGAACATATATTCAAATAGTGTAAGTATTAATTAATTCACTAAACAAGTTTACTTTGACTAAATAAGATTTAGAAAACTTCTAGAAGTCATTAGTAAAAGTAAGTAAGAATTAATAAAAGTAAGAAAAAGTAAACATCAAATCAAAGCCAATATAATTATGATATTCTTTACTTAATCTTTAAGTGATTACGACATAAAGTAAGGATGTGAAAGATGATGTTAAATATTAAAAAAGTAGAGATAGCTTTAGGTTAAAGTAAGGTTAGTTTGGTAATTTGGTAAGAGGTTATTTTGGTAAATTTACCACTTCTTTCTTTTTCTATAAATATACACCTCCTTCTTCACTGTCATTCATATATTTTTTTTCTTCTTTTCCCAAGCTTTTTTATCTTCTTCCCCTCCTCTTTAATGGCTTCCATGCCATACAAAAAAATTAAAAATAAATAATGTCAAAATATTTATAAAATATTCAAAGAAATCAATGTTCCTTCTCTTCAAATTAAACTCATCTTTTCTCCATATTTTACTTCTTATTCCCTCGGTCATAACTTCTTCAAAAATGAACCAAGATGCAAAATTATTTTTTCGAATCCTGAATTTTTTCAGTGGCTACAACTTTCATGTTTTAACTTTGTCTCATTCTAAAGTTGACTATGTCAAAAATACACTTCTTTCCAGTGCATTTTCTGCCCTAGTTTTTAAGCCAGAGAATAAACCATTTTGTTTCGATCATATCTTGATCATAACCGACCAAAATTAAGAAATTATTTTTTTTCAAAACATATTAAATTCTAGTGGTTACAACTTTTATGTTGATCACTTATTACAGTTTTGAGGTTTGCTATGCCTGAAACTCAATACTTTGAAGTGCATTTTTGGACTTCATTTTTGTTAATCCGACAATACCTCTTCTTCATTCTATCATATCTCCCTCAAAAAAACTTGGATTCAAATGATTCTTTTTTTAATTCAAGAGAAATTAATTTTCAACAATTTTTCAGTTAACATGTTTTTCAAATTTTAAGAGTAAGAGAGTCAAAAACCAGAGAGAAGGTGACCTATTTTTCGGATCTAATTTTGAGAATTCAAGTTCAAAGCTCCATCACTTCTTCTCTGTACTTTCAGCCAACCTCCATTTGTAGCCTTGGTCAAGCATTAGGAAGGAGGAATTCGGGATTATTTTCATTTGGTTCCAAAGCATGGTAGGAAATATGAGTTAGATCTTAAGTTCCTTGCCTTAAAGTTTGACGGAGTGGAATCCAAAGTAAGTTATTTCTTATTTTAAGTTCATTAAAACCATTGCTAAGTTGAAAGAACATTAAGTGTTAAGTGTTGTTTTAAAACCTTTGTTGAATGTTTGTTTACATTGTTTTCTAAAACAATGGTTGATTTCCTTGATCAATATTATGTTTGGATGGTTAATTAAATAATTTAAAATTTACAAGTTAAATACTTAATAGGGTATGCAGAAACGACTAGTATATGTGTTTCGTCTGTGAGATCCAAGAAGACTTGGGCGAGGGACGGAACATTCCAAAGGGAAAGCCCGAATGCTCTAAAATAAATATCAAATTAGTTTAACTCAAGATAAAATAAAACATGTTATAGAATGAAGCATTGATTTATCATTTATTGTTGTGTTTATTTTGTTAATTGATTGTTTGGTTGTTTGAATTAGGCTCTACCAGTTTATGAGCACTGATTTTTATTATTGACTGTTCACTTTGCTCGACCAGTTTATGAGTAATTTATTATCCATATGCATAGGCTGGGTAGAAAATAACTGTAGGCTAACACCTTGTGATTTATTTCACAATTTGACTATAAGGTGTTTAATGGTAATATTTGGTTCACTTCAATTTAATGGATTGTTTTGAAAATTGGTTTTCAAGTTGAAATGTTATGAAATATTTTCCCTTTAAAAGAAATAGAAAATGTTTGGTAATGAATGTTTTGAAATTATATTATATAAAAGTGATTTATATAATGAATGGTTTTATAAAAGTGTTTTATAAAACGGAAAGATTTTCAAAGACTAAACCCGATGGTTTTAAGATGATTTTTGAACAGATTTGGGAAATGAAAATTATTATAGATATGAAAGTACTTGTGAATATTAGTGTGAAATGATTTATTTCTTCGGGATATAAAATGATTTGTTATGTTACCAATGATTCGGGTAACCCGTAACTAAAAAGTGGGCATATGATTTTGGTATAGTCCGCTCTTGGAATAGAGGGATGTACATATTTATCGATTGTATGAAGGCTGGGTCCCAGTTACCTTGTTATTGGAAGGAACCTCCCGATTTGGTTGCATGTGGTTTGATATGTTTTTATTACAGTATTTGGGATTTCCAAATAAAATTTTCAAAAGTGATTTGATTTAAGATCCTGAAGTAAAGTATAATTTGAATATAAAGGATATATATGTATTTTAAAAGTTTTGAAATAAGAATTCGAGAATAAAGTCCAAAGAGATCATTTCTGTAAAGGTAATTATATTTGAAAATCTAAAATTGAAGATTAAGCCTAAGTGGGTAGTTTTGGTAATTGCATATTATTTGTTGCATCGTAGGCTCCATGAGTCCTATTTGCGATAGGAGAACTACGTTGGCTTGATCTTGTATCTAATCGGGTACCCAATTAGATAGGGATACGTAAGAAGTCACAAGTGGTAGTGATGCAGCCCTTAAAATAATATAACCCTTTCATGTTTATCTGTTATTGGTTTTTTATTTATCTCGTGTTATTGTATCTTTCCTGCTTACTATTTTATTCCGCACTTACCTTGTTTATTGAGTCGTAGGTAAGGGTAGTGCTGTCTCTCTCATCAGAGTTGTGTAGTGGTAGATTTATAGTCATTACATTTGGTATGTATTAAAGCACGCTTTGTAGAAGTGATAAATAAATTAATTACTTTGATAAGTTATGTAACTGAAATTGTGTCCTATACATTTAGTATTGTTGAATATTTATCAAATATGGTGTATTAAGTTGGTGGTTTTCATTAGTAGTTTTAGAACGGACGGATTTTTCAGCAATTTTAACTGGTTCGAAAATCCGGGTCGTTACAAGCAGATAGAATTGTATGTACATAAATGAGAAAATGACTGTTGAGGTTTTGGAAAACAAGACTATTATGAATAGGGCCGATAAGAAAATAAACACATCTCGAATTGGTACGAAAGACAATAGCGACCCAAAAAGCTCGTTTCGTCTCTGAAACGAAAGTAGGTCATCCCATATATTGAAATAGATGTTTTCAATAGTTTTAAACACAATAAAAAAGGTTTTAAGTCTCGGTTCGATCGTATGAAGAAGTTGGCTTTTAAATCAGCTTATTTCAATTTAATTCGATTAAATTGATTTCTGCGCGTTTCGAGCCCTTGCGATCAAACGACAAGTTCGTTCGCTACGAAACTTGAAATCCTACAATAATTCACCGTTACGTATCTGATGAAACTGGTTTCGTCGAAATCTGAGATAGTGGCCAAAATGGCTATTTTCACATTATATAAATAAATTATTATTAAATTGATTAAATCACTTTTTTGAATTCCAATTATATAATTAACAAATTTTATCATTTTTTGATTACTTAGTAACTTATAATATTTTTAAAACAAGTTTCCATATCAATTCAATGTTGAATATTACAACTACTTACGGTGTTCAGTTCCAATAGCAATAAATTCAATTGATTATTAAATTAAATTCCAATAAATCCATTTATTTGATCTTTCATCTTATTATTCAATCCGTTATCAACTTATGGATATAGTTAACATTAGTTTATATCTTATTGCATCAAAAATCTACCAGCATCATCTTTATTCATATTAATGCAATATTTTATTACATTTATTGCAATTGATTTCCAAATTAATTCAACAAATTAAATTAATAGATAACATATCACAATTGTCACCTTTTTCTTAATTTAATTACATTTATAAGTTTTATTACCTACAACAAATGTTATAACTGTTTACACAACATTGATTTTGGCCAATTACAATTATTTATATATTATCTCATCAATTTATGTAACATTTAGTCTATTCTCTAATTTACAATTAATAACCAGTTATAACATTTCAATCATTTCCATTAATTGAAATTACATTAAAATAGTTAGCAATTAACTCACATTAACATTGTTATATTTCATTCTGGTAATTGTTTTCATTATTAAATCACAAATTTTATTTCTTCAAATATTAAATTACAAAATCTATCAAATTCAATAATTTAGTTATCGAAAAATTACAGGTTATTACAATTATATAATGTTTGTGATGCGGGGGAAAGGGGATGGAGGGATCCAACGAGATTCCTTGCTATTATTGAATTGTTTCAATAATATTTCTTTTATATGGATTATTGAAAAATGAACATGATTGTGGACATTGTGGATATAACATTGTTATATGTTAGAAAATAAAACCTTGGAGTGATAGAAAATTAATATCGGTTTAGTGTTGGGTAGCTATTGGCCTTAAATTCGTATTTCGAAATATTATAAATTGCCTGTGAATTGGGATTGGTTTTCAAGATAGAAAATTATTTTTAAATTCGAAAATGGGTTTTGGAAATATTTTCTTTTAAAGATTATCTATTTATATTCATATTATTTCAAAGTTAATTAATTATATTAATATTGTTTTAAAGTTATTTAAATATATTAATATTGTTTTGAAGTTATTCAATGAAAATAATATTATTTAAAAAGTATTTAATTATAGTAAGATTATTTTAAGGTTATTTAATTATATTAGAATTGTTTTAAACTTATTTGTTTATACTTAATGTTGTTTTAAAGAATTTATCAAAATATTCATAATTTGAAAGGTTGATTATTTTGAAATATTTATGGTTTGAAATCAATAATAAGGATTATTAATAAGGTTTTGAAAATAAATTATTATTATTTATAAAAATGGTAAAGATTAATTATTATTTTTTTCTTAAAACATATTTTGAAATTATTAATTATTACTTTTAAGATGTTTTAAAGTTAATAAATTACATTTATTTATATTGTTTATTATTAATTATTATTATTATATATAAAGGTGTTTTGAAGTAAAAAGATTTTTAATTATTTATAAATGTTTTCGAGACCCATAAATAGAGTTGAAAGACTTGGATTTTATAAAGGGGTTTATAAAACGGTTGAAGACTTAAGGGAAGGTTATTTACAAGCGAATTTTTTTATAAATGGTTAGATATTTATAAACAAATTTTAGAAACAAAATTATAGATTTATCAAAAGAATTTTATAAATGATTTTATGGATTTATAAATCCTTTACAAATGAGTTTAAGAAATGTACAAAAATAATTTATGAATGATTGAAATGTATAAAATAAGTTTTATAAATGGTTCTAGAAGTTTTATAAAATGGTTTATAAATGGTTTTAGAGAATTATAAGAAGTTTATGAATGATTTTTGAATCGAATAAAAAGACAATCTTTCTTAATTTTGTGGATATACGTATACCATTGAGATAAGTATATTGATATTTCTAAGTATTGAAATATTGGGATTTGCGAGTATATCTTTGTAAAGATATTTATATATAAGTAATTTACAAAGTGATTTTTATGAATAAAAGATTTATTAATGGAGGCAAGTGATTGCTTATGTGCTTAACCAATGTTGGTTTTTCCTATGAAACAAATCCCTGATAGATTATTCGTTATTTGATAGTTAAATAATCGACAATCAAAATTGGACCCAAAACGTAACTTTGTGAATATCTAGGAGAAACATGTGAGTTATATGACATGGTCATCTCTGATGTTGTTGTACTATGCGTATAAATCTTGTTTTATTCTCCTAGGATAATGATAATGAATCGGTCCACTAATAGTTAGGAAGTGATCTTCGATCTTATCTTAGGAAATATCGAAAAGTTGTTTCGAAGAGACCAGGTTAGGGTATGTTATCCGAAAACCACTTCGATCCAATGAATGCGTTTCAAAGTGAAGACATCTTGAAGATGATGGAATTGGAGATGGAGCTCTCAAGTGTTTCGTTCAGTCCCAGAACAGACTTGTATGGATGCATGCTGGTATTCCACTGTTGCTTGGAAGGCAGTATTAGCATGCCAAGTGGGAAGTGCTATATAAAAGGTAAAACATAGCATCAAGCCTCATCAACCAGGAATGACTAAAACATAGAAGATGCAACAAGGCTAGGTGGATCGCTCCCATGAGGGTAAGGTCATCCCTATCTAGATCCCCTACTATTACCTTATGTATGCTTCGGTATGGTTGCCGATTTAAACTGAGGGTGACCTTATTCGGTACTATCGGTAAAAGGTAGGCCAGCCTTGTGTTGGCAAGGGTCGATATGTTCAAACTTGATGTTATTTTTCTAGAGATGTACCATGATTGTCAGTACTGTAGTAGCCCAGTCATTGTATGGAATCCATTCTCTAATAAATGCCGTATGGATTTAGTTGTGCCCAACTATGCTGAAACGTGAGATGCAACCATTTCAGATATATTCATATTTTACTTTGACCCATATACATTATTATAATATAAATTGATTTTCTATAGAAAATGTTTTGCTTATCGTAAGGTAAAAACCCATCCGTGATTATGTATGGCATGATCTTACGAGATACTTTTGACTTCAAATATTTGTATATAACTTAAAAATCCAGCTGGGTGTGTTTTCTCACGCTGGCTTTCAAGATTGACTCGGGTGTTGTTTTATTAAATGCTCGGGTCGGACCGAGCATATTACAGATTAGTTTGGATGCTTTGGAGCTTCAGGAGACGAGTTGGAGGCAAAACGACGTATTCACGCATATGGTCATTTTTCATTGTATTCATTAATTTTATTTACCAGCAATTGAAAGACGGCCTATTATAATTGTCCAGGTTGAAATAGGTTAGTATACTCTAATTGATTTTTTGAATATACACATATTATAGTTTGTTTGTGTAAAGATTTGATGTATATTATAGATTATCCATTCCACTGTGAGATTATGTATTGTTTAGTTTCCTTCTTGTCTTTTTCCTTCTTTCTTTTTCCCTAACAATCGGGTTTTAACATTCGATTGCTCGACGTGAAATACAGTGGAAGTATTAGTGTTGATTTTCGAGGGTTGAAAACTCTGGTCATTACATTTTGTATCAGAGCTGAAGGCTAAGCAAGAACTTTGGCATTGGGGGGGTACTCATTAGATATAGGTCTGTAACACCCTAGAATGAGTTTGAGAGTGTGTGTTTGTGTGTGTGTATGTGTGTGTGTACAAGCACGTATTTAGTAACGATCCGCCATTTTGAACCATTCAAATCAATAATAATCCATACATGTCATACTTGAATTGCTCAAAACGACAAATTGTTATTTATATTTGGAAAAACTTAGCATATACATTAAATTAATCAATCACAGAACCACAGACATAGAGTAATACAACAATACGCAGCTGATTAGATAAATAGTAGTTCATGAAGCTACTACAGAAACATCAGAGTCTAAAACCAAATACAAAGAAGTCTCTAATACATAAGCAAATGACAAGTCTGAACATAAACAACTGGAAATAATTAAAATAACGAGATAACTGAAAAGCTGAATAGATTAAAGATATATCTCCATGCAATGCTCCAGGCTCCAAAGATGAGTCTCAAATGTTGTAATACACAAGCTGACCCAAGCATAAAGCAAAACGCAAAACACTCGAATCAGGATTAACAATCTTATGCACTTAAAAAAACTCAAGTGAAATGTCCAAATAAAATGCAATAACTTAAAGAATGTTTGGGATTTCCATCCTTTAAGGAGCGATGGAACTATCTATATACATAATACAATACGCTACATAAATAGTATATATAGTAAAGTAAAATATTAAAATAGCGTTAAGGCGTTACCCATATCCCCCTTAACACATTTTTATATAATGTCGTAGTCTATACAGATACTGTAAACTCCACCCGCGGGTGGGTTATCAGGGAGCACTCCATAGATATGACACAAAACAAACTCGTGAAGGCGCGGTAGGACATGTAAACACGGCATTCGAGGCAACACTAGGGTAGATATACCAATTGCACTCTCGGACTGGGGGTGACGCATAGCAGCTACTACCAACCACCTCAAAACACACTCTCATAATCAAAATCAAAGGTGTCCACCAAATCAATCACAAAGTCAGAATATAGTATCGAAGAAACGTGCGTGATATAAGGAATGACCTCATTTGGCTTGGTATAGCTCCTGTTTTAGCCACATTAAGCCGACTCATGGGAGCTTGGGTCACGAAAATACCTCATATAGAATCGTTAGCCAAACCATCCTACTTCATTTCTGGAATCTCCACCACGTACACAGTTGTTAAAGTAGTTTTTGTTGTGGGCAGAGTGTGACGACCGCCCATGACTCCTGCACCAAACAAGGAGATAGCGCGCTGTGAAGTGTGCCAGGCAGCCATGGACAATCATCAGGGTTAAGGTAAAACAGTAAACACAGAATAGTCTATCGTATTACTCACAACGCATGGATAAAATACAATAGAAAAGTATACATAGTGAAGCTCCATAGAACAGAATCTCATCATATAACTCATAATAGTTGGTACAACAATTTGAAAAGTCAATACAGCAAGCATCACTACATATCACTCAGAGAATCATACAAACAGCGGAACATCCAGTACATATAGTAAGAAAACAATATGCAAAAGCCTCCAGCTCGTCTTCGTCATCAACAACGTTGGTCACTAAGAACAGCACCTGTCACCTGCTACCTAGTCTGCCCATCACAAAACGGATGAACAGCCCAAGGTAATAAGAGTTGAACATAAAACCTTGAGTCAGACAAAAGTCCTAGTGAGCAGTAAATCAACTATCAAACATACCAAAAGAGCATAAAGGGTAAAAAGGAATAGGAACCCAACCATCCCACTCCAGCTGTTTCTACAGTGATAGCCCCCAGACCCATTAAACAAAAACAAACACAGCAAAGCAGACAATTAAGGTAAAACAATTATCACTCGAGTCAAGGTCGATGTTTTCCAAGCACAAACCCCCAAGGCCTAAACCAAGATCAGATAAGCACCCACAAAACATCGCTCTTGAGACCGAGTGATGATACAACCAAAGCATCCAAACATCCATGACTCTGGCTATCACTGTTATCATTGCTTCGACATCACCGTTAATTGAATGACCGGCTCATTATTTCATCCGTCCGTCAAGGGCTAATGGTAACCCCGGTTCTAGATAGAACTCCGCACGTCGTCGTGGCCCGTGCCTAGGACTATCGAATCTGCCCAGATAACTAGACCAGTAACTATTAGTCTTGGGACTATCGAATCTGCCCAACGTACTCTTGCTTTGAGTCTTCTAGAACCTTCAACAACGATGAGATCTCAGCCTTCTAGTCATCCTCCTCGACGACTATTTCCATACTAGCTCAAGCGCCTCTCAAGCCAACCATTATCAACAAACTCGAACCATATCACCGAGTTATCAACATGCTTGGGATGATCCCGTCTGGATTAAACCAAGGCCATCTCATATCATGCTTTGCTTCATCGCATCATAGCAAAGTCCCATCTCAACATCATGCTTTGCCTCATCGCATCATAGCAAAGTCCCATCTCAACATCATCATCAAATCTATACATATGAGCTTTATCATCCGCTTCATATACCACAAGCAGCTTTCTTATTCAAGAGCCTTTCCACTTAGCTTTTGAATCATCTTCGACCAACTTGTCCATATCAAGTCATCTATCAACTAATTTCTAACAATCAATCAAATCAATCATTAATCCAAGTAATCAATCATTCAAACAAGATCTAAATAAACAGTCATAACAATAATGGAAATTTCGTAAATAAAGAGTCCAAATCTAACAAGCATGAATTCCAAGTAATATCTTGATAAATGAACTAGCATAGGTTATCATGTTGTAAAGTGAATATCAAAGCTTTATGAACAATGGATCTACATGCAGACTTAAGAAAAATGCATGAAATCACTATCTTTAACACACAAACAAGCCACCGGTCCAATATACTCCTTTGGGTCCGTGTGAGAGATAACCACCACTCACCGAATCACCTAAACACTTCAAAAGCAACTAACTTCAGATCTGGACAGCAAAGGATCTAGCTTGATCCGACAAGATTTCCCTTCAAACGATGAAATCTCTCTTTGATGGATGGAGATCTTCAACTTTGGCTCTTGGATCTTTGATCTTGATCTTCGATCTTGGATGGATGTAAGCACTAGATTAAAGTGGAGAAAAGAAGTGAAGAAGTGTTGCAGTCGAGCTCTCAAAATGGCAGCACTTCGTCGCTTCAAAATCCGATGCCAAAAAGTGAAGCAAACGGGTGCTTTTATAGGCAGCTTTCCTCCCTAACTCGTCCACCTCCTTAAGTCGCTGCCGACCTAAGGACCCAACGACATACGGCTTAACACAACACGTCCTAAAACATGCCCGACCCAACAGTTCAACGACCCAAGCCATAACACACGCGTGCGACTTATGACCTAACATAAGCCGATCACGACTTAACTACACTCACCATCTCAACACAAGTCGTCTACGACCTAACCCTAACACCCCGACCTAACTGACCAACACAACTGAGCGACCTAACGAGTTAACGAGTTAACACTTCCACTCCTTCTACGACTTAAAGATATTAACTCGTAAATGACTTATGCCTTCACGCAACTTAACATCTTAGCACTCACTTCACTAAGTCGCTCAATCATTAAGCCGCTATCTACCTTAAGTCGCTCCTAACTACTGGGTCGTTAACTCGTTCGACCGACTCATCCTTAGGTCGCTCACTCCCTTAAGTCGGTTCATCCTATAGGTCGTCCCTTCCTATAGATTGGTCCAATTCCTTAGGTCGGTCAACTCCTATAAGTCGACCACTCCTATTGGTCGTTCCAATCTCTTAAGTCGTCTCAAACCATCACACGTCCTAACTTCCAGACGATCTTACTATGGACGATCTAACTCTAACGACTTAACAACACCAACAACCAAATAACAACAGTTCTACGATCCTTCGATCCGTAAAAATACGGGTCGTTACATTCTCTCCCCTTTAGGAATTTTGCCCCCGAAATTCCAAACAAACAAGAGCATCCAAAACTATTCTGCATGCCTACCATCCATAGTAATCAACAAATCATGCATCCAATTACTAGCCCAGCATGCGGAATTCTAAGACTAGAACAAGTTACAAATTCATGAGATGTCACGACACCTTAGGGCCATACCTCGAAGAGTTCAGGATGAGCTGCCTTCATCCTCTCTTCCTCCTCCCATGTGCAGTCGTTAACATCATCACTCCATTGTACCTTGAGCAACTTGACTACCTTCCTCCTAAGCTGTTTCGTGTCAGTTTCCACAACACGAAGCGGTTTACGAGGTCTTCTAACAACTGGATCCACCTCCAAATCTTCATAGCTATTAGCAGAAACCACTGTACTTGGGTCGTGCACATACTTCTGTAGATACGATATATAAAAAACATTGTGCACACCCGACATCTTTTCTGGTAATTCCAATTTATAAGCGAGATTTCCAATTCGCTCGACGATTGGGAATGGTCCAACAAATCTCGGAGTCAATTTTCCTTTCTTCCCGAATCGAATAACATTCTTTAGTGGAGAAATCTTCACAAAAACCATATCACCTACGCCGAATTCCAAATCCTTACGACGCTTATCGGCATAACTTTTCTGACGGTCTTGGGCTGCCTTCATTCGTCGCCGAATGATCTCTATACAATCCGTAGTCTGTTGAATCATTTCTGGCCCAAGTATCAACTTTTCTCCTGTTTCCAACCAACATGTAGGAGAGTTACACGGTCTTCCATACAATGCTTCATATGGTGCCATACCAATGCTTGATTGGTAACTGTTATTATACGCAAATTCTACCAAATGAAGATGATATTCCCATGATCCTCCGAAGTCCAAAACACATGCCCTCAGGAGATCTTCCAAAACTCGGTCGACTCTCTCGGTCTAACCATCTGTTTGGGGATGATAAGTTGTACTCGAACACAACTCGGTTCCCAAAACTTCCTTGAAGCTCTTCCAAAATCCACTAGTGAACAATGGGTCTCGATCACCCACTATACTCTTCGGAATACCATGGAATCGAACTATCCACTTAACATACAACTCAGCCAATTTCGATGCAGTCCTGGTTGATCGAACAGGAATGAATCTTGCACTCTTAGTCAAACGATCTACGATTACCCAAATCCCTTCATTTCGTGCTCTTGTTCTAGATAGGCCATCGATAAAATCCATCGATATTTGCTCCCACTTCCATGTAGGAACTTCTAATGGCTGAAGCAATCCACTCGGCTTCTTCTGTTCGGCTTTTACCAACTGGCAGTTCATACATTTGGAAATAAAATTTCCAACATCCTTCTTCATACCTTCCCAGTAATAGGTTCTCTTCATATCCCGATACATCTTATTTCCACCTGGATGAATTGTCAACTTCGAGTGATGACTTTCCTTCAGAACTTCATCTCTCAATTCATCTATATCGGGAACAACTAGTCGTCCTTGTTTCCGAAGCCAACCCTTTCGATCGACCTCGAATCCTTTATCCTTTTATGGGTTCAATCCAGATTCCAAATCACGGATAATCTTGACAAGCTTATCGTCTCGCTTTTGGCTCTCGCCAATTCTTTCCACCAGAGTAGGTCTTATTGATAAGTTTGCCAATATCTCAGGTTCCAATTCACATCTGGGCCTGAAGTCAAATCCAGCCAAATACTCGAGACTCTTCCATTCCGAAAACATGGCTCCCAATCCTGCATGTCTTCGACTTAATGCATTTGCCACTGCGTTACCCTTTCCCGGAGTATAGGCTATACCAAAATCATATGATGCTAAAAACTCTAGCCATCGTTGCTGTCGAAGATTCAAATCCTTTTGGGAGAAAAGATACTTCAATGACTTATGATCTGTAAACAACTTGAATCGAACTCCCAATAGATAATGTCTCCACATCTTCAGAGCAAATACAATAGCCGCTAACTCCAAATCATGAGTCGGATAATTCCTTTCATGCGGCTTCAGTTGTCGACTTGCATACGCAACAACTTTATCCTTCTGCATTAGCACTGCTCCAAGTCCAGTACCACATGCATCGGTGTAAACCACCATCTCATCATTTTCGCTTGGAATAGTCAAAACATGAGCACTTGTCAGTCGCTCTTTCAGGATTTCGAAAGCTTGCTCACACTTAGCATCCCATCTGAACACTTGGTTCTTTTTCGTCGATCCTGTTAATGGTGCAGCTACCTTGGAAAAGTCTTTGATAAACCGACGATAGTATCCTGCTAATCCAAGAAAACTTCTCACATCAGATGCATTCTTAGGTCTAACCCAATCCTGGATCGCTGCCACCTTGGCGGGATCAACCGCTATTCCATTTCCAGAGATAACATGGCCTAAGAACCTCACTTCACTCTTCCAGAAGTGACACTTCAAAAACTTAGCCCTCAGTTGTTGTTTCCGCAAGATTTCCAAAACAATCTGCAAGTGTGTCTTGTGCTCTTCTTCAGTTCTGGAATAAATCAGAATATCATCCACAAACACAAGTACAAACTTGTTCAACTGATCCCTGAACACTCTATTCATAAGATCCACAAAATATGCTGGTGCATTGGTCAATCCAAACGTCATTACTAGCCACTCAAAGAAACCAGATGGTGTCCTGAAAGCAGTCTTCGGCACACTATCCTTTGCCACTCTCAACTGGTGAAATCCCGTTGCCAAATCCATCTGAGAAAACACCATAGCTTCGTGAAGCTGATCAAACAAGTCATCTATTCTCGGCAATGGATACTTGTTCTTCTTAGTCATTTTATTCAGCTCACGATAATCCACACACAACCTCAACGATCCATCTGCTTTTGTTGCAAACACAACTGGTGCACCCCATTCGGACACACTACGCCGAATGAGTCCTTTCTGTAAAAGGTCATCAACTTGCACCTTCAACTCTTGCTGTTCCCTAGGCGTCATCCGCCTAAGAGGCATCACAACAGGTCTGGCTCCCTCAACTAGATCGATACGAAACTCGATCTCTCTATGCGGCGGTAACCCTTTGACCTTGTCAAAGACATCCTCAAATCCATTCACAATAGGCACCGATGACAGTCCATCCCGTGGAACAACCAGCGAATACATGAAGCTCATGAAGACGCCTTCTTCATGCTTACATCGTATCACAACCCTTCGCCCCTCCACATTCTCGACTGTCACCTCCAGCCTCTTACAGTCAACCCTTGCCGCATACTTCCTAAGCCAGTCCATACCCAAAATAATTCCGAACCCCGCAAAGTTCAGAACAAAACAATCACAAACAAAAGAGCAATCATGACTCGACACAACCAGACCACGGCATATCATACACAAACAAGACGAACCCCCAACTGGATTAGTCACAACCAATGGTCTAACCACAATATCCGGTTCCAAACCCAACCGGCCTACAAGTTCACTACAAACATAGGAATGCGACGCCCCAGTATCAAATAACACTCTAATGAACACCACAAATGGAAAGAGTACCTTGAACCACCACACTCTTTCCTTTCTCTTCCGCCATAGGAGTTTTCGAAGACGATGGCACAGCCCCCAAAGCATAAGCTTGCACAATCTGCTTGTCCTTCCTTGGTTCTGGACAATTCCTCCTGACATGCCCTAGCTTGTCACAGTTGTGGCACTTCACCGGCACTCTCGGATTCTTACAGTCTCTGGAGAGATGACCCTTATGCTAACAGTTGTAGCAGGTCACTTCACCCTTCGGCTTCTTCTGGCCATCCTTACCCTTCTGCTGCTGCTGCTTTCTCTTCTTGTTTCCACCCGGCTGTGGTTTAGATTCCTCCTTAGTCACAGCAACAACAGATCCTTCCTTAGGAAACAGATTCTCATGCCCGAGAGCCTTCTCCACAAGCTTCTCAAACGGATCGTCCAAATGATCCACCAACTGTCTCCCAAGATAAGTGCCAAAACCTGTCACAAACTTCTCATTCTTCTGATAGGGAGATTCAATATATGACCGAGCATACTTGGACAAAGCTTCAAACTCATAAACATACTCAAGAACTGGTCTTCCACCTTGCTTGAGCTCCACAAACTTCTTAAACAGAACAGATTTCTGAGCTGTAGAAATGAACTTAGCCTCAAATCTAGCTTGGAATTGCTCCCAAGTAATCTCTTCCTCTGGAGTATCAATGGTGACAGAGTTCCACCAATCAGAAACTCTTCCCTGAAGCTGTCTTGATGCGAGATTCCTCTTAGTTGCATCCTCAATTCCCAAATCACCAAAGATCCTTCTACAAGCATCAATCCACCTCTGAACTTCAATGATTGACTCTGTTCCCAAGAAAACCTTTCCTCCAAGAGTAGTATAGTCTTTGCACAACATAGCAAAATCCACTAGTTTTGGGGCTTGAACCTGAACTCCAACATCTACCGTTGGCCCCGGAGCTGGCATTCTCCTCATGATCGAAGTAATCATACCCTCGAACGTAGAAGCATAATCAGCAGCCCCCTCAGCAGCACGGCCTTCCCTAGCAGCTATTCTCCCTCTTCGACTCATTCCGAATATCTAAAAGAAATGATTAATATACCTTGAGAAACAACAGCATAAGGAGTTCAAATCCTTCTAAGCTACTATATTATATATAGTTATCATCCATCAAAATACAATTACGTCCCTCATACGTAGTTACGTCAGCGAGCGTTGGCTAAAATCGATTAACCAAAGCTCTAATACCAAATGTGATGACCGCCCATGACTCCTGCACCAAACAAGGAGATAGTGCGCTGTAAAGTGTGCCAGGCAGCCATGGACAATCATCAGAGTTAAGGTAAAACAGTAAACACAGAATAGTCTATCGTATTACTCACAACGCATGGATAAAATACAATAGAAAAGTATACATAGTGAAGCTCCATAGAACAGAATCTCATCATATAAACTCATAATAGTTGGTACAACAATTTGAAAAGTCAATACAGCAAGCATCACTACATATCACTCAGAGAATCATACAAACAGCGGAACATCCAGTACATATAGTAAGAAAACAATATGCAAAAGCCTCCAGCTCGTCTTCGTCATCAACAGCGTTGGTCACTAAGAACAGCACCTGTCACCTGCTACCTAGTCTGCCCATCACAAAACGGATGAACAGCCCAAGGTAATAAGAGTTGAACATAAAACCTTGAGTCAGACAAAAGTCCTAGTGAGCAGTAAATCAACTATCAAACATACCAAAAGAGCATAAAGGGTAAAAAGGAATAGGAACCCAACCATCCCACTCCAGCTGTTTCTACAGTGATAGCCCCCAGACCCATTAAACAGAAACAAACACAGCAAAGCAGACAATTAAGGTAAAACAATTATCACTCGAGTCAAGGTCGATGTTTTCCAAGCACAAACCCCCAAGGCCTAAACCAAGATCAGATAAGCACCCACAAAACATCGCTCTTGAAACCGAGTGATGATACAACCAAAGCATCCAAACATCCATGACTCTGGCTATCACTGTTATCATTGCTTCGACATCACCGTTAATTGAATGACCGGCTCATTATTTCATCCGTCCGTCAAGGGCTAATGGTAACCCTGGTTCAAGACAGAACTCCGCACGTCGTCGTGACCCGTGCCTAGGACTATCGAATCTGCCCAGATAACTAGACCAGTAACTATTAGTCTTGGGACTATCAAATCTGCCCAACGTACTCTTGCTTTGAGTCTGCTAGAACCTTCAACAACGATGAGATCTCAGCCTTCTAGTCATCCTCCTCGACGACTATTTCCATACTAGCTCAAGCGCCTCTCAAGCCAACCATTATCAACAAACTCGAACCATATCACCGAGTTATCAACATGCTTGGGATGAATCCGTCTGGATTAAACCAAGGCCATCTCATATCATGCTTTGCTTCATCGCATCATAGCAAAGTCCCATCTCAACATCATGCTTTGCCTCATCGCATCATAGCAAAGTCCCATCTCAACATCATCATCAAATCTATCCATATGAGCTTTATCATCCGCTTCATATACCACAAGCAGCTTTCTTATTCAAGAGCCTTTCCACTTAGCTTTTGAATCATCTTCGACCAACTTGTCCATATCAAGTCATCTATCAACTAATTTCTTACAATCAATCAAATCAATCATTAATCCAAGTAATCAGTCATTCAAACAAGATCTAAATAAACAGTTATAACAATAATGGAAATTTCGTAAATAAAGAGTCCAAATCTAACAAGCATGAATTCCAAGTAATATCTTGATAAATGAACTAGCATAGGTTATCATGTAGTAAAGTGAATACCAAAGCTTTATGAACAATGGATCTACATGCAGACTTAAGAAAAATGCATGAAATCACTATCTTTAACATACAAACAAGCCACCGATCCAATATACTCCTTTGGGTCCGTGTGAGAGATAACCACCACTCACCGATTCACCTAAACACTTCAAAAGCAACTAACTTCAGATCTGGACAGCAAAGGATCTAGCTTGATCCGACAAGATTTCCCTTCAAACGATGAAATCTCTCTTCGATGGATGGAGATCTTCAACTTTGGCTCTTGGATCTTTGATCTTGATCTTCGATCTTGGATGGATGTAAGCACTAGATTAAAGTGGAGAAAAGAAGTGAAGAAGTGTTGTAGTCGAGCTCTCAAAATGGCAGCACTTCATCGCTTCAAAATCCGATGCCAAAAAGTGAAGCAAACGGGTGCTTTTATAGGCAGCTTTCCCCCCTAACTCGTCCACCTCCTTAAGTCGTTGCCGACCTAAGGACCCAACGACATACGGCTTAACACAACACGTCCTAAAACATGCCAGACCCAACAGTTCAACGACCCAAGCCATAACACACGCGCGCGACTTACGACCTAACATAAGCCGGTCACGACTTAACTACACTCGCCATCTCAACACAAGTCGTCTACGACCTAACCCTAACACCCCGACCTAACTGACCAACAGAACTGAGCGACCTAACGAGTTAACGAGTTAACACTTCCACTCCTCCTATGACTTAAAGATACTAACTCGTAAACGACTTATGCCATCACGCGACTTAACGTCTTAGCACTCACTTCACTAAGTCGCTCAATCATTAAGCCGCTATCTACCTTAAGTCGCTCCTAACTACTGGGTCGTTAACTCGTTCAACCGACTCATCCCTAGGTCGCTCACTCCCTTAAGTCGGTCCATCCTATAGGTCGTCCCTTCCTATAGATTGGTCCAATTCCTTAGGTCGGTCAACTCTTATAAGTCGGCCACTCCTATAGGTCGTTCCAATCTCTTAAGTCGTCTCAAACCATCACACGTCCTAACTTCCAGACGATCTTACTATGGACGATCTAACTCTAACGACTTAACAACACCAACAACCAAATAACAACAGTTCTACGATCCTTCGATCCGTAAAAATACGAGTCGTTACACAGAGTATGACAATATCCGATCCCGGTCTCTTTAACAACCAAACGCTTATTTCACACCAGATGGTTCTTTCACATTTCAAAAAGTGAATTCGCGATTGATATCAAAATATCATATTCTCAAAACCATATCACTTTCTAATCATATTCGCTTCCGAAATCATATTCATTTTCAAAATCATAACCACAAAATAGGTTAAACCATTATATCAAAATATTCACATTTTAAATCAATTAAACCTAAATCGTAACAGTTCCAACTTTAAACATTTTGAATATTGAAAGTAGTTTATATATTGGAATAGTTATACATTAAAAATAGTTTATATTTTAAAATAGGTTATAGACTGAAATAATTTATATATTAGAAATAATTTATATATTAAAATAGGTTATAGATTGAAATAGTTTATATATTAGAAATAGTTTATATATTAAAATAGGTTATATATTAAAATAAATATATTAATTTAAACATTTTAAACATAATATGTATTTTTTATTAATTTTTTATTTAAATCTTGTATTATGAAAAAGTAAATAAAGTTATAAGTAAAACCATAAAATTTACATTTTAAAACTTAACTATAAATTCAGAATTCTTAAACAAATAATTTTAAAATCTAAATTTTACATATATGTTTAAAAATAATATCTTTATATTAAATTTAAAAATCATTTTCCTCTTTTTTTTCAAACACGACTTTTCAAAATTTTGGAAATCACTTTAAAAGCAGACCACCGGTGTCCTATATAGTTTTCTATTCTAGGTCAAGTGATACAGGTGCTTATCATTTCAATCCGCAATAATTTAAAATTTATGGGTATACATCAATTCAACCCGTAATCCTAAATTTTCAAAATTAGTAAAACCGCTTGGGTTTATCATTTCAACCCATAATGATATTTCCCTATTCTAAAGAACATTCGGGCATGTATCATTTCATCCTGCAGGGAATACCTAAAACTAAGGGAACTTGCAGCATGATTCACATAAAATAAATAACATAACACAAAATCATACATAACATATTACATAAGGTAGCACATAACTTACATAACAAATTGCATAAATAGCATATAACTTACAATGCATAAAATAACATATAACTTACATAACAAATAGCATGTAACTTGCATAATTAATTACAGAATATAGCATGTAACTTACATGATTAATTACATAACATAGCATGTAACTTAGATGATAAATTACAGAACATAGCATGTAACTTATATAATTAATTACAAAACATAGCATGTAACTTACATAATTAATTATTACATAATTAATTACATAGAATAGCATGTAACTCACATAATTAATTACAGAACATAGCATGTAACTTACATATTTAATTATTACATAATTAATTACACAACATTGCATGTAACTTACATAATTAATTATTACACAATATAGCATGGAATATGACATAAATTGTGACGTCCTACCTCTATACTCACACTAGCCAAGGGCACTACGGGGTAATGCCGTCGACTAACATGAAGAATAAGGCTGTTGAGGAGCGACCATCTGTGTGATTGCTTTGTGCGAGTACTCATATGTCAGATAGAATGACATGAATTTCTTTTCAAGAGAAAATATGACATATCAAATACAAACTCAAGGCTACTACACAGTGGTTATGTGGTCTTCGAAAACAAATATAAAATAAGCATAACACAAATCCAACACAGATATTCATATCACTAAGGCGAAAACAGATATGAATATAACACATTGAAGTGTACATCAAAGCAGTGGTCATACAAGATCCACTACATCACAAAAGAAAAGGTACCAATGCTAGATAAAAGAATATGTATACATCAAGGAGTCTCTATCTCGAAAGTATAAAAGCAAAAACTACTAAGCTAAAGTAACTAACCAAAAGTTAGAAGCTAGTCCCTATTAAGAAGTCAATTGGAAGCACCTGAAACACCTCGGTCTGACCCGAGTATTATTTAAGAAGAAAATTAATAAACGGATCAGTCTAGCTATAAATATCATATGAGATGAGATAGGATAAGAGATATGACAAATATATATATGATAACAACAAAAATCATACAATATCTCAAGCTTTCTCAAAACATCAAAAAGAATGTCATATTCTTTATTTTTACTCACTAAATTGCAAATATTGATAGAGCTTATCAGTGCAAATCCCAAAAATTGGTGAAACACAAATTCTAGAAATCAATAATTAGAAATCCAGAAAAACATAAAGGGGAGGCCTATCACAAATGGGAGCATGAAAAGTCACCAACATGTGTATCACAAACGAAACGCTATTCCATGGGTCGCTAACCCATTAAGCCGGTGTAACGACGTAGTACAACGGTACGTCCGAGGAACCTGAAACTGAAATAAGCCGGAGCAACTACGTAGTGCAATGGTGCACCCAATGAACCAAATTCCATAAAACAGTCAAAAAACCATGGGTCGCTGGCCCATAAAATGAGACGAAGCTCCATAGAACGGGGTATAGTCCCCCACGCAGACAAAAAGGCATCGCATATCGCTAGTCTAAACCATAAAATGACCATCATTGATTAACAAAAGTGTAAATTACACCAAGCTAGTAAATAAATGAGTTTAGCTTTATGTCCCATAACTACTGGCTTAACTTAAATATTTATGAACAGACTATAGATTTCCACTCGAAAGTTTTCATGAGATTTCAATCGAACAAGTCCAAGAATTAACCAACGAAGTATACACAAGCGTTTCATACCACTTGTTTTGCTAAGCCGTTTAATTGGATTTCTCATACGAATGAGGTAAAGGTTTGTATATACTAATAGATTGGGAAACAGTTTTAAAAACGAGCTTTGTATTAAAAGTAATGGTGAAATCATTTTTTGTGAAACAATTTGAATATTTACTACTAGTATAGAAACCTTTATATTTTAAAGTGACAAATCACAAAAATGATTGTAAAAACAATCTATCACTAAAAATTCACATTCGACGACGTGAATTAAAAGCATGAAAATCGATATCAAATCCATCAAATGGATATTCCCAAGAATCCAAAAAAAGAGGTCATCAAAGTCGATAATAACTGATAACAACTAACCGGATCAACAAAAATCGATTAAAACGGAAATCCACTCAAAAAAGGCAATTTGGCTGAAGTTACCAACGTCGGACGTCTGGTGGTTTTCCCAGACGTCTGAGCAGAAGGTCTGGAAATTTTCTTCCAGACCACCTAGGCATCTAGGAATAAGCTTAGACGTCTGAGCTGTAAATTTAGAATTTTTATTCCGATGATCCAGACGTCCGAGTGTCTTTTCCAAATGTCTGAGCTGAAGCTCAAGAAAAAAATTTCCTAGGCCATTGATGGCCAAATTATCTCGGAAGCAATCCAATGAGCGACGGTGGCTAGGGATTAATGCCAAGCAACAACCCAACCCTATATGCTCTTCAATACACTCCAAACAACATGTCCAAACATCCTTAATTGGATTTTTCATAGGTTTTGACTTCAGAATACCAAAAATTGGAAGGTTAACCAAAAAAATTCAATTCAAAAGCAATTGGACATGAAATAGATGTTAGGAATTCATACCTAACAACAATGAAAGCTACAGACATATATGTGAGCTCAAGAAATTATGAAAATTGGAGAGTGATTGAGATGGAGAAGATGAAGAGGATGCTTACCTAAGTTTCTCCTTGATTTTGGAACTTAGATTTGAATTTACTAATAATCTAGGGCTCAGGAATTTTACTTTCCAATCTTTTTCTCCAATTTTTCCCTAGGGTTTGGGTGTTAGGAAATATGTGAGTGGAATGGATGAAGAAGATTGGAGTGGGACGTATTTGGTAGGAGGTTTGGGTTCTCTTATTGGGTTATAACCCAAAGCCCAAATGAAAATACCCAAAATCCTAATCATCTCCAAACATATTGATGCTTATACTCAAACAAGTTGTAAACGCCATTTTGGGCTCAATGAAAGTGGTCTCGAGTCCGAATTTGACTGTTTACAATATGTCACATCTCGGACTTTAATCTGATTAATGATGCTATATTTAAATAAAATATTTAAATATATAATCATAAAATATGTGGGTTTTTACATACTCCCCTCCTTAAAGAAATTTCGTCCTCTCAATATTCAAGAAGGAAACAAAATGTAACAACCACTCTAAGGCAAAACAACACAAAAGAAAATTTTTGAAGTGAGAAGTTTGCTTTAAGTAGCACAAGAGAGTAAATCCAGATGTGTTCGCTCGATGAATTCTCTGGATTCCCAAGAACAATCCTTAGGATTTGAGGACCATTGAATCTTCACAAGCGGAACATCCTTATTACGAAGACGTTTAACCTTCGTAGCAATGATACGAATAGGATGTTGCACATAAGTCACTTTAGGTGAAACTCAATTTCTTCAATAACATTGGGCTCAAGAATAGAGTCGGAATCTCTAAAGCATTTTCGCAGTTGAGAAACGTGGAATACGTTATGAATATCAGAAAATTGAGCCGGTAAAAAAATGTGATAAGCCACGGAACCAATGCGTTCGGTGATGGGAAATGGACCAATATATCGTGGTGCTAATTTTCCTGATTGATTGAAATGCACAACACCCTTCATAGTTGAAACACGAATAAATACCAAATCTTCCACATAAAATTCTAATTTCCTTCTTCGGTCATCGGAATAGAGTTTTTGTCTGCTTTGTGCTTCTCTAATCCTATGACGAATAAGATCAATCTTTTTTGTGGAATCACGAATAAAATCTGGATCTAAAACCAGCTTCTCACCGGCTTCAAGCCAACATGAAGGAGATCGGCATGGCCTTCCACAAAGTGCCTCGAAAGGTGCTATACCAATACTATATTGGAAGCTATTATTATAAAAAAATCAACAAGGGAAATATGATCTTCCCAACTTCCATCAAAATCAAGAACACATGCACGAAGAAGATCTTTAAAAGTTTGATTCATATGCTCGGTTTGTCCATCGGACTGAGGATGATAAGCGGTGTAAAATTAAGCTTTGTTCCCAAAGCTTTTTGAAGACCTTTCCAAAATCCACTAGTAAACAATGGATCAGGATCGCTAACAATAGAAGTAGGAATTCCATGCAATTTAGCAATTTCTTTAACATATAGTTTAGCCAAAAGAGGTACGGTCCGATTGGACTGAACAGGAATAAAATGGATGGATTTTGTAAGTCTATCTACAATCATCCATAAACTGTCATGAACCGAATGAGAATGGTGATGATCTTCAATAATGTCCATGGAAACATGATCCCACTTCCAGATGAGAATGTCTAAAGGTTGCAATAACCCACCAGGCCTTTGATGCTCGACCTTTACGAGTTCACAAGTCATGCAATGCTTAATAAAGTAAGCAATATCAGATTTCATTCCTCCCCAATAATGAAGTCTTTTCATATCCGCATACATTTTACTACTACCGGGATGAATGGTAAGTTTAGAACGATAAGAATCTTCTAAACTGTCTTTACAAAGATCACTAACATTTGACACAATAAGTCTACCAAATTTTCGAATTCCTCCACGAGCATCGATTTCAAGGTCTTTCAAACCATCAATATTTATGTCCCTGCTACTTTGCCTAAGATGAGCCAATTCGGCATCTTGCAGGATACGGTCTAAAAGAGAAGGATGAGCCTCATGGCTACATAAAACAAGAGATGAACACGAATTGGGGTCATGATCTCCAATCTCACAAGTGGACAAAGTCTTGAGATCATTCCATTCGGATAACATCATGGAAAAAATCACTTGTTGCTTACGACTAAGGGTATCGGCAACACGATTTCCCTTTTCGGGAGTATAAAGAATATAAAGATCATAAGATGCAAGGAATTTGAGCCAACATTGTTGACGCCAATTAAGTTCCTTTTAAGAGAGAAAATACTTCAAAGATTTATGATCAATCTAGAGAAAGAATTTCTCTCCCAGACGATAATGATGCCAAATTCTAAGGGAGAAAATAATTGTCGCGAGCTCTAAATCACGAGTGGCATATCTAATCTCAACAGGCTTTAATTTCCTAGTAGCAGAAGCGATAACATGTTCCCTTTGCATGAGAACGGCTCTCAAATCAACATGATTAGAATCAGTATAAACAATCAAGTCTTGGTTCCCTTCGGGAATCATAAGAATAGGAGCATCGGAAAGGAGTTCTTTTAATTTCTGAAAAGCAGCTTCACAATTGTCTGAACAAATGTACTTAACTCCCTTCTTTATCAAACTAGTAAGAGGTATGGAAATTTTAGAAAAGTCTTTTATGAACCAACGGTAATAGCCCGCTAACCCAAGATAGCTATGAATTTCCGTGACACTCTTTGGTCTCTTGCAAATTTGAATCGCCTCAATCTTTGAAGGATCCATGGAAATTCCAGATTCAGAAATAATATGTCCTAAAAATTTCACATGGGATTGCCAAAAGTGGCGGTTAGAAAATTTTGCTTTCAATTAATTGCTTCTAAGGGTTTCCAACACAATCCGAAGATGTTTTCCATGCTCTTCCTCGGTTTTAGAATAAATAAGAAAATCATGGATAAAGATGAAAACAAATCGATCAAGGAAGTCTTTGAAAACTCGATTCATAAGGTCAACAAAATAAGTTGGAGCATTGCATAACAAGCCATTCATAAGATCCATAACAAGTGCGGAACGATGTCTAAGTAATGCTATCCTCAACAATATGAAGCTGATGAAAACCGGTAGCTAAGTCTAACTGTGAAAAGACTCTCGCACCGCTAAGTTGATCGAATAGATCATCAATCCATGGTAAGGGATATTTATTCTTGATGGTGAGTTCATTAAGCTTGCGGTAGTCAACACAAAGCCTAAGTGTACCATCGTATTTCTTCACAAAGATAACTGAAGCTCCCCAAGGAGGGGAACTAGAATGAATAAACTATTTTTCTTCCAATTCGGATAATTGTTTACGCATCTTCTCATTTTCCTTATTGGACATACGATAAGGAGGACGAGTGATAAAGCTCAAGGGTTTATATTTATTCTGAACTCAATTGCTCACTTAGGTGATAATCCTAAAACGGGCTTAAATATATCGGGAAATTCACGAACAACATGAATGAGGGAAATGACATCTTCCTCATCTTCATCATCGTCATCTGTGGATTTAGAGAATATAAGGATGCCACCGCATTAGAATCTGATTCTTTGAGAACAATAGAAATCTGCTTAATAGATTGAGGATGTCGAAGATGGATAGTCCTCTCGGGACATAGGATTTGGGCTTCATAACGGTTAAGCTAATCCATTCCTAAAATCATTCCGAAACCAAGGTAACGCATAACATGCAAATCGGCTCGAAAAGCATAATCAGATAAAATAATCTCGACATCATTACAAAATAAACTGAGTGTTTCGGATCCACGAACCGCATTCGCAATTCCCAATGAGTCATCAAAGCCATAACATTTAAAGAAAAAGTATCAACAAGTTCTTTTGATATAAAAGAGTGCGATGCACCCGTATCAAAAAGAACTCTAATAGGATGATCGCGAAACATAGTAATGCCATCAAGGATAGAATGAGAAATACCTTGACCAAGAGAAGTGTTACTGGGGGTTTGCACAACATTCAGGTTACCCTCTTATTTGCTTTGAAATTTGGGACATGAAGGTATAAGACGACCCGAACTTTTGCAATAGCGACAATAAAGTTGTTTTGGACACTTATTTGCATAGTCGTCCTTAGAACCACAATTGTAGCATTCTCCATGATTAAGGGTAGGAGTCTTTGCTACCGAAGTTGCTTGCTTCCCTTTCTTTTTGGGATCAGGGCCTATGAACTTACTGTCGAGTTGCCTCTTCTTATTGCTATTGAAGTTCTGTTTGGCACCCACAACTTCAACATCACTTTCTTTATCGCCCGCTTCAAGTCGAAGAACGATATCTACAAGCTGATCGAAAGAAACTTCTAGTTTAAGAAGTAAAGCCTTTTTGAGATTCTTATTCAACCCATAGATAAACCTCTGTTTTTTCTTCAATGGGGGTATTAATAGACTCGATGTAGGTCCACAAGATTCATGCGAGAAAAGATGCGGTCTCATGTTCTAAGCCAAACTTGGACTTCTATAACGCTTTTGGAACCCTTCAATGGCCTTCCATCCAGATTTCTATAATCATTGCACAAGCGTACAAACCCGAATTTAAGATGAGTAGGCTCGGGAATGTGTCCGGCAGCTTGGGAATTCTTTACAAGATCCAGAAACTATTGGGCAGACATGAATCACAATCTTGAGGAGTAGCACGGGGTTGACCGGCGCTAGGACGGCCAGGTCTAACCATTTCTCTTTTTTAAGAAAGAAAGAAAGAAGAGGAAAAAAGGTTATTCTCAGAATGAATATCAAACAAAATTTATTGATAAAACAAGGCATAATAAAAGAAAATAGGATAGAACGAGTCCTAAGACTCGAATTAAATCCTAAGGCACGATTCCTAAGAGAAACTTAGAACAGCGATCCTCGCTGGATTATTCTATATTGTTTCGAAGTCTGGCTCTAATACCAACCTGTGATGCCCCACCTCTATACTCACACTAGCCAAGGACACTATGGGTTAATGTCGTCGACTAGCACGAAGAATAAGGCTGTTCAGGAGCAGCTATATGTGTAATTGCTTTGTGCGAGCACCATATGTAAGATAGTATGACATGCATTTCTTCTCAAGAGGAATTCTGACATATCAAATACAAACTCAAGGCTACTACACAATGGCTATGTGGTCTTCGAAAACAAATATAAAATAAGCATAACACAAATCCGACATAGATATTTATGTCACTAAGGCGAAAATAGATATGAATATAACACATAGAAGTGTACAACAAAATAGTGGTGATACAAGATCCACTACATCACAAAAGAGTAGGTACAAGTGCTAGACAAAAGAATATGTATACATCAGGGAGACTCTATCTAAAATGTATAAGTGCAAAAACTAATAAGCTAAAGTAGTTAACCAAAAGTCAAAAGCTAGCCCCTGCTAGGATGTCAAGCGGAAGCACCTGAAACACCTCGGTCTGACCCGAGTATTATTTAAGAAGAAAAGTAATAAACGGATCAATCTAGCTATAAATATCATATGAGATGAGATAGGATAAGAGATATGACAAATATATATATATATATATATATATATATATATATATGATAACAACAAAAATCATACAATATCTCAAACTTTCTCAAAACACCAAAAAGAATGTCATATTCTTTATTTTTATTCACCAAATCACAAATATTGATGGAGCTTATCAATGCAAAGCACAAAAGTTGGTGAAACACAAATACTAGAAATCAATAATTAGAAATCCAGAAAAACACAAAGGGGGAGGCCTATCAAAAACGGGAGCATGAAAGCTCACCAACACGTGTATTACAAATGGAATGCTATTTCATGGGTCGCTAACCCATCGAGCCGGTGTAACGACGTAGTACAATGGTATGGCCGAGGAACCTGAAACTCAAATAAGCCGGAACAACGACGTAGTACAACGGTATGCCCGATGAACCGAATTCCATAAAACGATTAAAAGACTATGGGTCGCTAGCCCATAAAAATGAGACGACGCTCCATAGAACGGGGTATAGTCCCTCATGCGGACAAAGAGAAATCACATATCGCTAGTCCAAACGATAAAATTATCATCTTTGATCAATAAAAGTGCAAATTACACCAAGCTAGTAAATAAATGAGTTTAGCTTCATGTCCTATAACCACTGGCTTAACTTAAACATTTACGAACAGATTGTAGATTTCCATTCGAAAATTGTCACGAGATTTCAATCGAACAAGTCTAAGAATCAACCGACGAAGTAAATGCAAGCGTTTCATACCACTTGTTTAGCTAAGCCGTTTAATTGAATTTCTCATATGAATGAGGTAAAGGTTTGTATATACTAATAGACTGGAAAACGGTTTTAAAAACGAGAATTATATTAAAAGTAATGTTGAAATCATTTTTTTTTGTGTGAAAGAGTTTGAGTATTTACTACAAGTGTAGAAACCTTTATATTTTAAAGTGACAAATCACAAAAAAGATTGTAAAAACAATCTATCACTAAATATTCACATTCGACGACGTGAATTAAAACCATGAAAATCGATATCAAATCCATCAAATGGATATTCCCAAAAATCCAGAAAAAGAAGTCATCAAAGTCGACAATAAGTGATAACAACTAACCGGATCAACAAAAATCGATTAAAACAGAAATCCACTCAAAAATAAGCAATTAGGCTGAAATTATCAGCGTCAGATGTCTGTTGGTTTTCCCAGACATCTGAGCTAAAGGTTTGGAAATTTTCTTCCAAATCGCCCAGGCGTTTGGGAATAAGATCAGACGTCTGAGCTGTAAATGTGTAATTTTTATTTCGATAATCCAGATGTTTAAGTGTCTTTTCCAGACGTCTGAGCTGAAGCTCATGGAAAAATTTGCCTAGGCCATTGATGACCAAATTATCTCGGAAGCAATCGAATGAGTGACGGTGGCTGGGGATTTATGCCAAGCAACAACCCAACTCTATAGACTCTTCAATACACTCCAAACAACATGTCCAAACATCCATAATCGGATTTTTCATAGATTTTGACTTCAGAATACCAAAAATTGGAAAGTTCACCAAACCAATTCAATTCAAAAGCAATTGGACATGAAATAAATGTTAGAAATTCATACCTAACAACAATGAAAGCCATAAGCATAGATGTGAGTTCAAGAACTCACCTTTAAACTCAAATATAGAAATGAGAAGCTCTAAAACAAAGATCAATCTCTCTTCAATTTCAACTCTAGAAGCTCCAATCTATGATCATATGCAAATATTTCCTAAGTTAGGTTATAGGAAATTATGAAAATTGAAGAGGGATTGAGATGGAAAAAATGAACATGATGCTTATCTAAGCTTCTCCTTGATTTTGGAACTTGGACTTGAATTTCCTTAAAATCTAGGGCTTAGGAATTTTAATTTCCAATCTTTTCCCCCATTTTTTCCTCGAGATTGAGTGTTAGGAAATTTATGAGTGGAATGAATGACAAGGAGTGGAGTGGGATGTATTTGGTAGGAGTTCTGGGTTCTCTTATTGGGTTATAACCCAAAGCCCAAATGAAAATACCCAAAATCCTAATTAACTCCAAATATATCGATGTTTATACTCAAACAAGTTGTAAACGCCATTTTGGGCTCAATGAAAGTGGTCTCGATTCTGGATTTGACTGTTTACAAAAAGTCACATCTTGGACTTTAATCCGATTAACGATGTTATACTTAAATATATAATCGTAAAATATGCGGGTTACATAAATTTTCTTCCATAACATAACCCAACATGCAATCATTTCTAATATAGCACCTTAGGTGATTTCCTATACTAAAATCATACTACATATATGCATACAAATTTTATTCTTTTCCTTTCTTCTTTTTCCTTTTTTTCTTTCTTTTTCACACATAAATTTCACATAACATGTTAATGACAATTTCCATCACAAAAATGTCAACCTTTAAATAAATATAACATTTTCCTTTTTTTTCTTTTCAATAAATAATTTAATATTAACATCATGATGCATATCAATAGCCATATCATCACATCTATTTTTATAAATAAACAACATAACATCAAAAACAATTTCATATCAAAAATAATAAGGGAACATATGTGAATATATGTCATATCAAATCATAACCAAATTACGCAAAATTTCTTAACTATTGCAACATTCCAATAACATATCAATTGATATCCATTTACTTAACATAAGATTATAAATCATGAGTGAATAGCTCACCTTTCGAGGCTAGGAAAATTGACGAAACAAAGCAATGAATTTGAGTCACGAATTCGAAAGCAAATCAAAGCGGACTTGAATTGATGCAACACAAAATATATATCCATATATATTTCATTTTTTTATAAATGAGAAGAGGAGAGGGGTTAAGAGGCTCGGCCTAAGGTTGAAAGGATGGGTTTCGGTGCAGTTAAGGTGGGTTAGGGTGGAAGAGATGGTTTGGTTATGCAAGAGGAGAAGATGGTGGTGATTTGGTGGAGATAGGGCATAGCTATAGGCTAGGAAAGAGGGGATGATTTCAGCCTTGCTTGGAGGAAATGGTGACCGAGATGAAGGTGAGGGAAAGAAGGCTTGGATGGTGGAGGGGAGGTGGCAATAGGAGAGGAGGTGGAAGGAATTTGGAAGAGAAAACGAAGGAGTTTTGATTTAGAGAATTTTGTGTTTTTAGATCTAGAACTCTCTGTAATTTGGAGAGAAAGAAGGAAGTGGGATGAGAAAGTTTTCTTAAGAGAAAATTATGTACGTAAAAGTTAGTCAAAAGAAAACAAATGGTCGCAGGCATAGGAATAGACACAAGCCTCTTGGTATGGTTAGAATCTCTTGGTTAACCAAGACCCATTAGGACTTAGCCGAATTTCACAACTAAACACCACAAACTTATGTCAGTTTTTCACAGAAATTCAATTATTTAGAGCAATAAACATTTGATTTTAATGAAACAAAAAGTGGAGAAAAGATCAAAATTCAATCTAGTATCATATAAAAAGAATAAAAATTTAAATTTTAAAATTTAAATTTTCAACCGAAGGTCAAATTTTGACTAAGTTTGACCAAAACTCAAAATTTTAGAAAATTTTGAGTTTCACCGAATTTGGAAAAATATATTACTCAACATTCCAAAATAATTTCTCAAATTTTAACCTTTAAATTTTATTTAAATTCAAATAATAATATATTCTAAAATTGACTAAATTGAACCTTCTTTTTACTAACATTGGTTTGTCTTCATTCAAATATTCATTTTATTCAATTCAACATATGTTGCTTATTCTTGACTGAATCAATTACCATCTATTACTCTTTACCTTAATTAACAGATTTAATTCCAATTTATTCAATAGTAAATTTTCAATTGAATGTTGGTAACGCACTAATCATTTTATTTTCATTAAATAATTGAAACAAAGTTTTATCTTTTTATTTCCATTTACATGTTCTTTATAATACATCAAATTTCTCTTTCAATTAAAACATATGTTTCCCTTTTATTTCCTCTACTTCCTCTTTTGTTTTAATCCAAACATACGTTATATTATTACGTTCATTAATTACAATTAATGTTCTCTTTCCTTTTATTTGAAAGATTTCAGTTACATTTAATTCTGTTGATTACAAAATAAATTCCCTAGCGGATTAATCAATGGGATGAGGAATAAATCAATTGTTACAACTTAGTAATTCATATCTATTAATTTATTGTTTACGCAAGAAGTATAAATCTACTTACCAAATAATTGATTTCTTGTTGTATGCTAACATATTTAGAATGTTGTTTATCCCATTCTTTAGTAACATTTATTGTTACAGTTGATTGAAATTGCATTAATACGGTTGTCAATTACATTCAATCAATATTATTAAATTGTATTCTAATACTCGTTACCACCTTCCATTTCAATAAAGATTAATTATTTTAGAATTTTACCTAAGATCATGTTTTATATTCTAATAGATTTATTATTATTTTACAGTAATAATTGAAAATTATTTATTTCTAACCATATTTTATGCAACAATTATGATTAATATTTTCAAAATTTGTTCGAATTTACAAGTCGTTACACTCTCTCCCACTCAGAGCTTTTCGTCCCCGAATGGAAACGAGGTGGTAGAATATAAGAAAATAGAAAGATAAGATAGATTCGAAATGAATAGTAACAGATACAAATTATTAATACAAAACCATATAAATTTCATTTTGAATGTTAACTTTATGCATTTTTTGTTAGTTGTTAACATTCATTTATTCTTATCATTCTAATCAACTCACATTCAATTAATTTACAATCATATCCTCACCTTATTTACTTCTTAAATGATTAACATTCACTTATTATTATTCATCTCGTTAATCATTCGATGGATTTATATTCAATTCATTCGATTTTAATTGATTTACATTCAACTAATTTGGTTTCAATCAATTTTTATTCAATCAATCAATATTCATTGCATTAGCGTTTGATTGATTCAAATTTAATGTATTTACTTTCAATTGATTTTTCAATTATTTACATTTTTTCATCCATATTTAATTGGTTTACATTCAATTGATTTACTTTCTATTTATTAACACTTGTTACAATTTTTTTCCATGCTGACTTATTCATATTCAATGAATTCTCATTCCCTTAATTTCTGTTCTATTATGTCCAATTAACTTACATTAAATTATTAATGTTCATCCTATTTATTTACATTCATTTACAATCGTACTTGTGATATCCCGGAAATTTGGCAATATGAATTTAATATCTGTGTTAAAAGTTAATTTGATTTGATAATTTTTGATAATAAATTTTGAATGGATTTAATAATCATCTTTTAATAAATATTTAAATTTGTAGATTTTATCTTTTTAAAGCTAATAAATTGTTTTCTGTTTATAATATATATATATATTTATATATAATTACATATATTGTAGATTGATAAATTTTGATTTGGAATTTAGTAAATGAAGTAATTTTCTAGTTCTAATTTATATTTGGTAAATTGGAAATTTGATATATATTTAACAATTGGCTTTTCAATGCAATTTAATAAATAATTATATGGTTTATACTTATGATAAATCTTATTTGTTTTGAAATTATATTTTTATTTAACTTCAATTGAATTTAAATTAGATTAACATTAAAAGCTTTATTTTATTTATTTTTAAATATTACTTGAAATTATATTTAAGAATTTAAAATACAAATTACAAATGATCTTAATTTGTTTATAACCTCTTTTATAAATTATTTAATATTGTTTAATATGTTATTGTCAAATGATAATGATAATACTTAGTTTTTATAATCCTTACTAGATTTTTAGAAATAGATTTGTTATTCTTAAATTTAATAAGAGTTATATATGCATCTATATATAACTTGATTTTTTAAAAAATTGGATTTGGTAAATTAATTTAAATTTGAATTTGATGTTGTGAAATTTAAAAGAATAAATACTTAAATATTTTTGAATAAGATTTTGTTTATAATTTGTTTTGTTATGTTTTCTAAAATTAAAAAGGGAAGAAATTTATTTATATATATACATAAAAAGAAATAAAATAAGTTAAAGCTTTTTATAAAACAATTTAAATTAAATTAAAATACTCTTATTAATTTATTAACACCTAATTGACATGTGTAAGCATAGAATAAACTAAAGTGACAAATGTTTAAAATATAAACAAGTGTTCTTTTTATTTTCTTGTTTCTTTTATTTCAAATTAAATCAAAAAAAATTCTTATATTAACACATCTCTCCTTATTTCATATTCTTTTCTATCCTTCTTTTTCAAAAACTTGAGAAAACCTTCAGCTTGAAATCTAAAAATCTTCTTCTTCCAATCAATAGCTAAGGCAAATTCAAATCTGCAAACTTTTGATCTAAACAAATTCCTGTAAATAATCTCCTCCAAAATCTTCAATCAACATTCAAACAAATCTGAATTCAACTTCTAAATTGAAGTGCAAATCAAGTTATAACCTATAGCCTCTTAAATTCATCAACCTGAATTGCAATTCATTATGCAAATCTCCTTAAATTTTTGTTTTTAAATCAACCAAACCTGCATGCAACTTCATCCAGGCCTGCATCTCCTTTTCACCTGGAAACAAACAAGCATGCATCCGAAATTCATTTTTCAACATCAAAGTCCTGCATGCATTTTCTTTCCTAAAGCCTGCAATTCTTTTTCCTTCAGGAAACATGCAAATGGAATCTGGAAGCAAAAGCATCTGCAGTATAACAAGATAAAGTTTTTAAAAGCAAATTGAAGTTCAAATTCATAAGCAAGAATAAGAAGCAATCTGAAGCTTGTCAAACATGGATGCTCTGCTCTTAAAAAAATCCGTGAGTAACATTTTTACTAAAAAAACTCAAGCTTAAATTAGTTGCTTGTTTCATTTCTGGAGATAAGTGTGTTGCATGCAAATTTACAAGTTCATTACTGATAGATGTATGAATGTATGCTTTGGTTGAAATATGTTCTTGCCTGTTCTAGCATTACAAGTTTTAATCCTGATCAAATTTCATGATTTCATATTCAAAAACCATGTTAAAGTTTAAGATTTAAACAAAGTATGTATGTAATATAAGTTAAAGTTCTAATTTATTTAATATGAAAAAAATATAAAAGGAAAACCTGTAGTGTCTTTGGAAAACATAAGTACAACAGGGCAAACTTTTGGAAGTAGGAAATTTAATCATCCAGATTTTTTGATTGAATATTATCAACTGATTACCTTAACAAAGATATGAATTTTAAAACTAAAATTTGAATTTTTAGTTTGAATATGATTGTGTATTTCTAGTTTAGCCAGAAATAACATTTGGGATTAGAACTGTCGACCTAGCAAGTTTGGGTGGCCAGAATCTGTTCTGGTGATGGAGTGTTGATCGAGGAATCAAGGAAAAATACTGGAAGAAGCATTAAAGCATTGTGATGATGGGGGTTTCGAATTGAAATTTTAAATCCTAAGTATTTAGTTCATCCGAGAATTGATTGCCGCAAACTCGAACAGTGATCGAGTTCGACCAGATTCTAGTAGGTGGTTGAGGAAGTGTGGAAGTGGTTGTGGCCAGAGGTGGAGCTTCCCTGGAGGTCGGAATTTGGTGATTGAGGCAAATTCCTGTTGCGATATTGCTACTGTTCTTGAGCTCTTATGCTTATTTTTGTAATTGGGGTTCTGCATTTGATTTGAGGGTCGGGATCGAATTAGGAGATGGTCGTCGACTTGCTCGTGAGGTCGCGAGAGGCCGGAGGTGGCAGCGTGGTTAGTGCAGGTGCACAGTGAACTTGGAATGTCAGCTGTTTTTGGGAAAGAAGGGAACTCATGTATGTATCGGGTTGCATCGTGTTTTTGCTCGAAGTTTGGGAATGTTTTTCTCGAAGTAAATTTTTGTGGGTTCAGGGGAGAATGGATGATACAGGTTTAAGTATTAACCTGTCAGTATTTTAGTTTAAATAAATTGCAAAATGGAAATGGTACTGGAGTTACTCGAATTTGTTAGCACTTTACTCGAGTTATTTTAGTGTTTAGCTCGAGTTAGTTTGTTCAAGTTTGAAAACTTGTCTTGTTTTCAAAATTTAAACTAAATTTTAAAAGTGTAAGCAAAGATTTAAAACGAGTTTTAAGTCTAAGTTAAATTATGAATTCAAATTTCATTTTGAATCATAACCGGAAATGACTAAGTTTTTAGATTCAATTTTTTTTTAAATACTTTAAAGGCATTTATTGTTTAAAATGTTTTAAAGAAATTTGAATTTAAATTGGAAATTGAATGTAAAGAATGCTTAAACAAAGTTTAAATTTGATTCAAATCTAATTTTGAATCCTTGGTTTAAAATAGATTTAAGTTTTTATAAATTTAATTATTTTAACAAATTTGAATGATAAAGAAACATTTAAATGTTTTGAATTTAAAAAGGGAATTTGATTTAAAATTGTGTAAATTTCTTTTATAAGAAAAGTATTATTTATCATTTAAATGTTTTAAAATTGATTTTAAAACTTGTTGAAGTTAAATTATAATTTAATGATTTGTATTTCATTTAATTATTAGGGTAAATAAGTGGATAATTAATTTATTTAATAAATTAATGAATGAATAATTACTTAAAGTAATTTAAGGTTTAAACTTAAAGGTTTAAGATTAATTATTTTTAGAATAATCAACTTGTAATTTAAGAATCATTAATTAAATAAGATTAGTTTTTAATTAATGATTCATAATTAATTAATCAAGTAATAATGGATTTAATTAATTTTTAATTCACACTTAATTATTTAATTAATTAGGGATTAATTAATGGTTTAAATAATGATTAATTAATTTGTAATTAATAATGATTAAAATAAGTTAATAACTTTAGAAAAATAATTAATGAATTGTTAATAATTAATGAAGTTCATTAACTAAGTATTATTTAATGATTAATTAATGTGATTAATTTTTAATTATTAATTAGATTAATTAATTTAAAGATAATCATTTGTGTAAATTGTTAAGTATAATTACTTATGGAAGTAATTAAGGAACAAATTACTTATTGTAATTAATTGAGTTTAATTTGATTAAATTAAGTTAACTAATTCAGTTTAATCAATTTAAAATAATCATTTGATGATTTTGGAATATAATTACTTAGTGTAATTAAATGAAGAGAAATTACTTAGGAAGTAATTAATGGGTAATTACTGTATGTAATTAATTGAAGGAGATTTGTTGATGAAAGTAATTTGACTATAATTACTTTGTAAATTAATCAAGGGATTAATTTGAGATAATTAATTAATGAGTAATTAATTTATTTGGTGAAGTAATTAAGGGTAGTTAATTACTAAATGGGGTTAATCAAGGGTGATTAACAATTATGGTTTAATTAAGATTAATTACTTAATGTAATTAATTTAAATAGAAATTGTAATTAGAAATCATTAATTATTATAATTAATCATATAGTTAAGAATAAGATTATTTAAAAATAAAAATAATTAATAAACGAAGGTATTAATTAATGTATTTAATTGAGGATTAATGTAATTAATTATAGTTAATTAATTAAGGAAGTAATTAAAGATTAATTACTGTATTTGGTTAAGTATAATTAATTTGAAAAATTAATTAGTGGATAATTACTTGAATGTAATTAAAGGTTAATTAATCAGGGATGATTAATTAAAATGAATAATTGGTTGAAGATTAATTAATTTATTGATAATTAATTAATGGTGGTGTAAGCAAGATTTATATTGGTGAAGTAATTGATTTAATTTATTTTAAATTAATTAGAATGATGTAATTAATTTAATTAATTTTAAATTAATTATATTTGGTGTGATTATTAATCATTGCTTGTATGGATGGATGAAGTTGTTTGCCTTGAATGGTTTGAATCTCAGATATGAGATAAGAAATGTTGAGTGATATGGATGCATTGGTTGCATTGTGATGATAATTTGGATTATCTATTGATAATGATAGTATGGTTTATCTGTTGTGATGATAATATTGATTATCTATTGTGAATCTGTGATTTATCTATCTGTGTATATAGATAATTGAATTGTTTTAAACCTTTAAAACAACTTGGCCTTAAAATATACGCTTTGGATTTCGATGAGACCGGGATCGGGTTTCCATATTTGGATATCCGAAAACCACATCGATCCAAATTAACGATAGGTCGTGAATCTCTTGTGAAGGGTGAAGACTCGAGGTGTAAGGAGTATTCGTTAGTATAACTCCGGGGGTGATTCCATGATGAGTTTGACGGAGATAGTTCTTATAGGGTCGAGATGGTGATTTAGAGTGCAAGGGTTATCGTCGTTAACTCTGAGGGTGATTCCAAAATGAGTGCAATGAGATAATGCCTTCGGTTTCGTTCGTACCCGAAACGAATTTGTATGGATTGAATGCTTTCAGAACATCGTCAGGTGGACGATGAACATTCTAGGAAGATGCGTTCTCTAAAGGTAATCGTAGCCTCAAGCCTCATCAACCGGGAATGGATAAAACAAGGGAGGTGCAGCAAGGCTAAGTAGGTCATGCCCAAGTAGAACAAGATTTTCCCCTGTCTAGAGGTCCCTTTTTATTCGGCTGTGTGGGCGGTTGGAATGTACACCAACTGCAGGGTTGTCTTGTTCGGAACTGTCCAGTAAGGGATGGTTCCGGTCTTGTGATTGCAAGGGAGCGGGCGTACTCCTCGGTACGTTGATCTAGGCCACGTACTGTCACGGGCGATACTCCAGTAGCCCAGCTATTGATGGAATCCAAAATCCAATAAGTGTCAACGGTTTTGATTGTATTACCCACTTTTGTGGCTAGTAGCTGGAATTTAATGAATGTAACAATTTCGGCTATTTCATATTTACTTGAAAACCCTAGACCTATTATAATATCACCGGATTTCCTATCAAATGTTTTGGTTAGCGTAAGGTAAAAACTTTTCCATGTTTATATGTGGGAAGTTTTACGTGATACCTTTCTTTTCAAAGGTTTTCCCAAGTTAAGCAACTTATCCTATTACTCACACTAGACCCATGTATGACCCAGAGTTTATCTTATGTTTTCTTAAATTCTTAGGTACTCAAACTTTTACGAGTAGCTAAGGGATTCAGGTTAGCTTTTGACGAATTGTGGAGGAGCAAATGGAGCAGGAGGCTTCTGCATTGTAGATATATAGTTCCGCTGTGTGTTCTCTGTGTTTGTTTCTTTGTTTGAGTTGTACTGAGTTGTAATAAATAGACAGGTGTTTATAACTGTCTAGTATGTGATGATATTCTATGTAACTCTAGTGTTGTGTACTATGTAATATTTATGTTATTAATATAATTTATTCGATCCGCTGTTGAGATTCTGATGTTGTTCTTCTTTCTTTTCTTTCTTTTCTCTTTTCTATCCCTTTCTTTCTTCAAGATGATGCGATTTTCTATGGTAAGAAAGTCGGGTCGTCTCAGGTGGTATCAGAGCACTAGGTTGAGTGAATACCTAGGCTTTGAAGTAATTTCTTCTTTGAGAGAGCGTATTTGTAATTTTGAATATATTTATATATATTTACTTCTACCTATTTGTTGGGTAACCTGTACAGGTTTGCCAATATAAATTATAAAGGTAGATAAGGTAGTGGGGTGTGTAACACGACTACTACCATTGGTTGAATTTTGAGTGATGAGGTTGGAAATGTATCTATCGAGACTGTGGATCGAGTACCATCTTGAGTGAGTTGTGAAGAGTGTAGAAATTTCATAGATCTTCGAAGGTAACCTATAAAGGTTAGGAGTATATCTTTGAGTTGGATGAGTAGAGTTTGGATCTGTCGGTTGGGCAGAAGAGAATAATGGTATCTTGATACCTCAGGAATTAGTAGCTATGTGATGAGACGCAGTGACTATGGATGTCTCCGAAGATTTTTTTTTGGAACAAGTTTAAGGAAGTGAGTCAGCTTCGGTGTTGTGGCTGTGTTCAGCTTGTGTTTCTGTTAATTTAAGGTTCGATTTTCTCAAATAGCTTTGGATTAGGAGATCTTTGGCGTCGAGGTCAGCAGTGTAGCTCGGAGTGTTTTGTGTGCCAGCAAGAAGGTCTTCTGGTTAGCAGTTTTCTGGAGATGGAAATCAAAAACAGCAGAATAGGCCTGTTTCTTCGATGGATTGGCTAGATAAGCGTAAGCTGTTCTGATTGGTAAAGAGAGGATAGTTTTCTTTGGATATTGGACAGGTTGATCGCAAAAGTGACTTGCGATAGTTTGAGTGTTCTCTTGAGTTATCAGAGGTTTGTCCGCTTCTGGAGGTTGAGTTTTCTTATCAACTAGATTCCAGGAGTGCTACCGGTGGTTCAGTTTAGTAGAAGGATCTGGTGGGGCATCTGATTTTTCTTTTATGGATCTGCTGGACCATATTTCTGAGATGTGTTGTCCAGTTTGTGCTCGATTTTTTCTTCTACTCCAGATTAGAGTTATGCAGCGGAAGCAGTTTGGGAGTGCTTTTGTTTTATCTTTTCCAGATAAGAGAAGTAAGTTGGTCTTCTGATGTTTGTGGAGTTGAGTTGGTATTCTTGTTTTTGGATTGATCTTGAGGAGATCATTCTGTTGGGTTGTTTTGGTCCAGTTTGTTTCCAAAGACATCAGCAAAGGTTGAGCTGATCGAGAGAGATGAAGGTAGCCCAGGATCGTCAGAAGTATTTTGTGGATAAGAGACGAAGGAATTTGGATTCCGGAGTCGGGGATTTGATTTTGGGTAAATTTTCTCTGATCTAAGGAGCTATAAGGTTGGGAAAGACTGGGTTAGTCAACTCCGAGGTGTTTTGGATCTTTTCTGTGTTCTTGTGAGGATTAGTGTTTGATTTTCAAGGTTGAATTGGCAGTTTGGATAACTGGGATTCGTTGTGTTTCACGTATCTCTAAGGGAGTACATGTATGATTTATTTCTGGTTGTGGATCCAGTAATCCAGGAGGATGTGATTGTTGAGTCAGACTTTTTTGTAGTCTGATATCCTGTTTAGTTTTGTAGATCTAGTTGAATAGGAGCTCTGTAGCTTAGTAATATAGATTGTTTGGATTCTATAGAGTGAGTATCCCGATATTTATACCGGGGAAACTCGAAGAAACTCTATCCAAATTTTTGTCTGGATAGTTAGATTTGTTTGTTTGATTGAATTGATTGCTATGGTTGTTAGCATATGATTAATATATTCTTGTGTTTTAAAATAAAATCTTAAGATAGATTATTAAATTATCTTTGCTTTTAAATTTCGGGGACGAAATTCTTTCAAGGGGAAGGAATATGATATCCCGGAAATTTAGCAACATAAATTTAATAATCTGTGTTAAATATTAATTTGATTTGATAATTTTAGATAATAAATTTTGAATGGATTAATAATCATCTTTTAATAAATATTTAAATTTGTAGATTTTATCTTTTTAAAGCTAATAAATTATTTTCTGTTTATAATATATATATATATATATTGTAGATTGATAAATTTTGATTTGGAATTTAGTAAATGAAGTAATTTTCTAGTTCTAATTTATATTTGGTAAATTGGAAATTTGATATAAATTTAACAATTGGCTTTTTAAAGCAATTTAATAAATAATTATATGGTTTATACTTATGATAAATCTTATTTGATTTGAAATTATATTTTTCTTTAACTTCAATATGAATTTAAATTAGATTAACATTAAAAGCTTTGTTTTATTTATTTTTAAATATTACTTGAAATTATATATAAGAATTTAAAATACAAATTACAAATGATCTTAATTTGTTTATAACCTCTTTTATAAATTATTTAATATTGTTTAATTTGTTATTTCAAATGATAATGATAATACTTAGTTTTTATAATCCTAAATAGATTTTTAGAAATAGATTTGTTATTTTTAAATTTAATAAGAGTTATATATGCATCAATATATAACTTGATTTTTTTAAAAATTGGATTTGGTAAGTTAATTTAAATTTGAATTTGATGTTGTGAAATTTAAAAGAATAAATACTTAAATATTTTTGAATAAGCTTTTATTTATAATTTGTTTTGTTATGTTTTCTAAAATTAAAAAGGGAAAAAATTTATTTATATATTTGCACAAAAAGAAATAAAATAAGTTAAAGGTTTTTATAAAACAATTTACATTAGATTAAAATACTCTTAAATTACATGTGTTAATTTATTAACACCTAATTGACATGTGTAAGCATAGAATAAACTAAAGTGACAAATGTTTAAAATATGAACAAGTGTTCTTTTATTTTCTTGTTTCTTTTATTTCAAATTAAATCAAAACAATTTCTTATATTAACACATCTCTCATCGTTTCATATTCTTTTCTATCCTTCTTTTTCAAAAACTTGAGAAAACCTTCAGCTTGAAATCTAAAAATCTTCTTCTTCAAATCAAAAGCTAAGGCAAAATCAAATCTGCAAACTTTTGATCTAAACAAATTCCTGTAAATAATCTCCTTTAAAATCTTCAATCAACATTCAAACAAATCTGAATTCATCTTCTAAATTGAAGTGCAAATCAAAGTATAACCTGTAGCCTCTTAAATTCATCAACCTGAATTGCAGTTCATTCTGCAAATCTCCTCAAATTTCAGTTTTTAAATCAACCAAACCTGCATGCAACTTCATCTAGGCATTCATCTCCTTTTCACATGGAAACAAACAAGCATGCATCTGAAGTTCATTTTGGAACATCAAAGTCCTGCATGCATCTTCTTTTTCGAAGCCTGCAATTCTTTTTCCTTCTAGAAACATGCAAATGGAATCTGGAAGCAAAAGCATCTGCAGTATAACAAGATAAAGTTTTTAATTGAAGTTCAAATTCATAAGCAAGAATAAGAAGCAATCTGAAGCTTGTCAAACATGGATACTCTGCTCTTATAAAAATCTGTGAGTAACATTTCTACTAAATAAACTCAAGCTTAAATTAGTTGCTTGTTTCATTTCTAGAGATAAGTGTGTCGCATGCAAATTTACAAGTTCATTACTGATAGATGTATGAATATATGCTTGTGGTTGAAATATGTTCTTTCCTGTTCTAGCATTACAGGTTTTAATCCTGATCAAATTTCATGATTTCATATTCAAAAACCATGTTAAAGTTTAAGATTTAAACAAAGTATGTATGTAATATAAGTTAAAGTTCTAATTTATTTAATATGAAAAAAAATATAAAAGGAAAACATGTAGTGTCTCTGGAAAACATAAGTACAACAGAGCAAACTTTTGGAAGTAGGAAATTTAATCATCCAGATTTGTTGATTTAATATTATCGACTGATTAACTTAACAAAGATATGAATTTTAAAACTAAAATTTGAATTTTTAGTTTGAATATGATTGTGTATTTCTGGTTTAGCCAGAAATAACATTTGGGATTAGAACTGTCGACCTAGGAAGTTTGGGTGGCTATAATTTTTTCTAGTGATGGAGTGTTGATCGAGGAATCAAGAAAAAATACTGGATGGAGGACTAAAGCATTGTGATGATGGGGGTTTCGAATTGGAATTTTAAACCCTAAGTATTCTGTTCATCTGAGAATTGATTGCCGCAAACTCGAACAGTGTTCGAGTTCGACCAGATTCTAGTAGGAGGTTGAGGAAGTGTGGAACTGGTTGTGGCCGGAGGTGGAGCTTCCCTGGAGGTCGGAATTTGGTGATTGAGGCAAATTCCTGTTGCGACATTGCTACTGTTCTTGAGATCATATGCTTATTTTTGTAATTGGGGTTCTGCATTTGATTTGATGGTCGGGATCGAATTAGGAGATAGCCGTCAACTTGCTCGTGAGGTCGCGAGAGGCCGGAGGTGGCGGCGGGGTTGGTGTAGGTGCACAGTGAACTTGGAATGTCAGCTGTTTTTGGGAAAGAGGGGAACTCGTGTATGTATCGGGTTGCATCGTGTTTTTGCTCGAAGTTTGGGAATGTTTGTCTCGAAGTAAATTGTTGTGGGTTTAGGGGAGAATGGATGATACAGGTTTAAGTATTAACCTGTTAGTATTTTAGTTTAAATAAATTGCAAAATGGAAATGGTACTGGAGTTACTCGAATTTGTTAGCATTTTACCCGAGTTATTTTAGTGTTTAGCTCGAGTTAGTTTGTTCAAGTTTGAAAACTTATCTTGTTTTCAAAATTTAAACTAAATTTTAAAAGTGTAAGAAAAGATTTAAAATGAGTTTTAAATCTAAGTTAAATTATGAATTCAAATTTCATTTTGAATCATAACCGGAAATGACTAAGTTTTTAAACTCAAATTTGTTTTAAAAATACTTTAAAGGGATTTATTGTTTAAAAATGTTTTAAAGAAATTTGAATTTAAATTGGAAATTGAATATAAAGAAATGCTTAAATAAAGTTTAAATTTGATTCAAATCTGATTTTGAATCCTTGGTTTAAAATAGATTTAAGTTTTTATAAATTTAAGTATTTTAACCAATTTGAATGATAAAGAAACATTTAAATGTTTTGAATTTAAAAAGGGAATTTGATTTAAACTTGTGTAAATTTCTTTTATAAGAAAAGTATTATTTATCATTTAAGGGTTTTAAAATTGACTTCAAAACTTGTTGAAGTTAAATTATAATTTAATGATTTGTATTTCATTAAATTATTAGGGTAATTAAATGGATAATTAATTTGTTTAATAAATTAATGAATGAATAATTACTTAAAGTAATTAAAGGTTTAAACTTAAAGGTTTAAGATTAATTATTTTTAGAATAATAAACTTGTAATTTAAGAATCATTAACTAAATAAGGTTAGTTTTTAATTAATGATTAATAATTAATTAATCAAGTAATAATGGATTTAATTAAGTCTTAATTAACACTTAATTATTTATTCAATTAGGGATCAATTAATGGGTTAATTAATTATTAATTAATTTGTAATTAATAATGATTAAAATAAGTTAATTACTTTAGAAAAATAATTAATGAATTGTTTATAATTAATGAAGTTCATTCACTAAGGATTATTTAATAATTAATTAATGTGATTAATTTTTAATTATTAATTAGATTAATTAATTTAAAGATAATCATTTGTGTATTGTAAAGTATAATTACTTATGGAAGTAATTAAGGAATTAATTACTTATTGTAACTAATTGGGTTTAATTTGATTGGATTAAGTTAATTAATTTAGTTTAATTAATTTAAAATAATCATTTGATGATTTTGGAAAATAATTACTTAGTGTAATTAAATGAAGAGAAATTACTTAGGAAGTAATTAATGGGTAATTATTATATGTAATTAATTGAAGGAGATTTGTTGATGAAAGTAATTTGAGTATAATTACTTTGTAAATTAATCAAGGGATTAATTTGAGATAATTAATTAATGAGTAATTAATTTATTTGGTGAAGTAATTAAGGGTAGTTAATTATTGAATGGGGTTAATCAAGGGTGATTAACGATTATGGTTTAATTAAGATTACTTAATGTAATTAATTTAAATAGAAATTGTAATTAGAAATCATTAATTATTATAATTAATGATGTAGTTAAGAATAAGATTATTTAAAAATAAAAATAATTAATAAACGAAGGTATTAATTAATGTAATTAATTAAGGATTAATGTAATTAATTATAGTTAATTAATTAAGGAAGTAATTAAAGATTAATACTGTATTTTGTTAAGTATAATTAATTTGAGAAATTAATTAGTGGATAATTACTTGAATGTAATTAAAGGTTAATTAATCAGGGATGATTAATTAAAATGAATAATTGGTTGAAGATTAATTAATTTATTGATAATTAATTAATGGTGGTGTAAGCAAGATTTATATTGGTGAAGTAATTGATTTAATTTATTTTAAATTAATTAGAATGATGTAATTAATTTAATTAATTTTAAATTAATTATATTTGGTGTGATTATTAATCATTGCTTATATGGATTGATGGAGTTGTTTGCCTTGAATGGTTTGAATCTCAGATATGAAAATAAGAATTGTTGAGTGATATGGATGCATTGGTTGCATTGTGATGATAATTTGGATTATCTGTTGATAATGATAGTATGGTTTATCTGTTGTGATGATAATATTGATTATCTATTGTGAATCTGTGATTTATCTGTCTGTGTATATAGATAATTGAATTGTTTTAAACCTTTAAAACAACTTGGCCTTAAAATATACGCTTTGGATTTCGATGAGACCGGGATCGAGTTTCCATATTTGGATATCCGAAAACCACATCGATCCAAATTAACGATAGGTCGTGAATCTCTTGTGAAGAGTGAAGACTCGAGGTGTAAGGACTATTCGTCAGTATAACTCTAGGGGTGATTCCGTGATGAGTTTGATGGAGATAGTTCTTATAGGTTCGAGATGATTTAGAGTGCAAGCGTTATCGTCGTTAACTCTGAGGGTGATTCCAAAATGAGTGTAACGAGATAATGCCTTCGGTTTCGTTCGAACCCGGAATGAACTTGTATGGATTGAATGCTTTCAAAACATCGTCAGGTGGACGATGGGCCTTCTAAGAAGATGTGTTCTCTATAGGTAATCGTAGCCTCAAGCCTCATCAACTGGGAATGGCTAAAACATGGGAGGTGCAGCAAGGCTAAGCGGGTCATGCCCTAGTAGGACAAGATTTTCCCCTGTCTAGAGGTCCCTTTTTATTCGGCTGTGTGGGCGGTTGGAACGTACGCCAACTACGGGGTTGTCTTGTTCGAAACTATCCGGTAAGGTATGGTTCCGGTCTTGTGATTGCAGGGGAGCGGGCGTACTCCTCGGTACGTTGATCTAGGCCACGTACTGTGACGGGCGGTACCCCAGTAGCCCAGCCATTGATGGAATCCAAAATCAAATAAGTGCCAATGGTTTTGATTGTATTACCCACTTTTGTGGCTGGTATCTGGAATTTAATGAATGTAACAATTTCGGCTATTTCATATTTACTTGAAAACCCTAGACCTATTATAATATCACCGGATTTCCTATCAAATGTTTTGGTTAGCGTAAGGTAAAAACTTTTTCATGTTTATGTGTGGGAAGTCTTACGTGATACCTTTCTTTTCAAAGGTTTTTCAAAGTTAAGCAACTTTAACCTGTTACTCACACCAGACCCATGTCCGACCCAGAGTTTATCTTTTGTTTTCTTAAACTCTTGGGTACTCAAATTTTTACTAGTAGCCAAGGGATTCAGGTTAGCTTTTGAAGAATTGTGGAGGAGCAAATGGAGCAGGAGGCTTCTGCGCTGTGGATATATAGTTCCGTTGTGTGTTCTCTGTGTTGGTTTCTTTGTTTGAGTTGTACTGAGTTGTAATAACTAGACAAGTGTTTATAACTGTCTAGTATATGATGATATTCTGTGTAACTCTGATTAGTGTTGTACACTATGTAATATTTATGTTATTAATATAATTTATTCGATCCGCTGCTGAGATTCTGATGTTGTTCTTCTTTCTTTTCTTTCTTTTCTCTTTTCTATACCTTTCTTTCTTCAAGATGATGCGATTTTCTGTGGTAAGAAAGTCGGGTCGTCTCAGTATTTGATATTTTCTTTCACATTCAAGTTTATTTATGATTATTTATTTTATTTCATTCACTTAGTATGTTTCCTTTAATGTCAATATCACTTAATTAACCATTCTACAAATTTACTTAAGTTTAATATCAACATTCCATATTTCCCTTTGCCTATCCAAAATGTTTAACCACATTCTTATTTTGATTATTACTTCCTATTTTCTCAAGTTTCAAGTTATATAGCTTATATAAAATCCAAATTTCTTACATCTTTACTTAATTTACTTTCATTAATAATTTATTTACATTCACCTTATCTTTATAACTTAAATTCATTTATATATATATATATATTGTTTCAAAACAAATCCTCTTTTATTTAACTCATTTCATTTATTTAATCCATTTGACTTCACTTAAATTAGTTCCACTTCATAATTTTCTTTCAACCATTCTTTGTAATTTACCTTTGTATCACAAACAGTTTACAAAATGTAAATTTATTTATTACTTGTTCATCTTCTTAAGTTCATATTCATTTACTTAAATAGCATTCTCTTTTTATTATTCAATTTATTTCACTTAACATTTCTTATAACATAGATTAAGTGTATACACATTCATTAAAACAACTCAATTTTTATTAGATCTTTCCTTAACAATTTTATTTTGGACATCCTATTACTTACATTTTACATTGCATAGTATTCAATTACATATTCTTATTGACATTCAAACTTTTTCTTGGCAAGTTTTTATTAATGTTTCAGAGAGCATTATTTAATTTGCCTTTTATTTACAATATTTTATTATGCAATAGTTTAGTTTGAACATTTTTATTACTTAAGTTTCCTCTTGTATACCCTTAAATCACATATTCATGTTAACATTTCAAATTTTAAATATTTCAGGTAAGTTATATATGTTTTAGAATGAAATTGAGTATTACACAAATTAATTTTATCCTAGTTCAACTGTTTCAAGTTGTTTCAATTTCATTTCTCATTTTAGACACTCTAATTATTCTGAAATTTTACTTCATTTCAATAATTGAGAACCATTACTTAACATATACTTAAGAGTTTAATTTTCGGTTTCACTTCAAACCATTTTGAAATAAATATATGCATTTTTTTGTATATCAAATCATACTTAAGAAATTCAAATCAAAATCCTGTTTCCAAAACAAAAGTGTAGCAAACACACTAAGTGGTCTCCCCCACTTTGAGACTCAGGAATGAATGTCGATGATGTTGCAGTCGTCACCGAAATTATTTTCCAACCACAAAAGAGGAGAGATGTAACGACCCGTATTTTACGTGTCGATATATCGTAGAATTTCTAGGTCGTTAGTGTTGTTTAAGTCGTCCTTAGCCTAAGTCGTGTGGAGGTTAGATCGTATGGAGAAGTTAACTCGAGTAGAGGTTAACTCGTAGACGACTTAAGTGATAGGTCGTAGACGAGTTAAGTGATAGGTCGTGAACGAGTTACAAGTTAAGAGCTTGACTAAGTTAAGATAGTTGCCGAGTTAACGACTCATGGGACCTGGCCGACCTAAGAGTTAACGGGTTAAGAAGTGGGCGAGTTAGCGAGTTAGCATAGCTAGCGAGTTAGGAGATAGTGGAGTTAACGACCTAAGGGGTTAGGTCGTATGGTTGTTAGGTCGGAGGGGTTTTGGAGCGACCTAAGGAAGATACCGGGTTAGCGAGTTAGAGGTGAACGAGTTAGCGACCTAGTAGTTCTGACCGAATTAAGGAAGCTAGGTCGAGTGGTCCTTCTAAGTCGTAAGTCGTTAGAGACTTAGTTAGGTCGTAGGGTAGATAGCTCGTTATGTTTTAGGTCGTGATAACCCTGTGTGTAGATAAGTCGCGTGAGCGACTTAGTGTTAAGTCGCTTGAGCGACTTAGGTTTAAGTCGCGTAGCTTTGGGACCGTTAGATCGTGTGGGCGGCTTAGTTAACCCGCGTTTTTGTTTAGGTCGTTGGATAGGCCTTGTGTGGGGTGAGTTAGGTCGGCAGCGACCTAAGTTAGGTCGGGGAGATTCTTAGCCGACCTAAGACCGAGCGAGTTAACTCCGAGCGAGTTAAGACCTGACCGAGTTAGGGGGCGACTAGCCTATAAATACGCGACCATTTCTTCACTTTTTGGCACCGGATTTTGAAGCGACGAAGTGCTGCCATTTTGAGAGCTCGACTACAACATTTCTTCATCTTCTTTTCTCCACTCTAATCTAGTTCCAACATCCATCCAAGATCGAAGATCCAAGAGTCAAAGTTGAAGATCTTCATCCAACGAAGCTAGATTCCATCGTTTCAAGCAAGATTTCGACGAATCAAGCTTGAATCCTTGCTGTCCAGATCTGAAGTGATTAGTTTTTGAAGTGTTTGAGTGATTCGGTGAGTGGTGGTTATCTCTCACGCGGACCCAAAGGAGTATATTGGATTGGTGGTTTGTTGAAGTGTTGTAGATAGTGATTTTATGCATATTTCTTTAGATCCAAGTGTAGATCCATTACTTATGAAGATGTTTACTTATGCAAGTTCATTTATCAAGTTGTAGAGACAAAACCCATGATTTATATTTGTTAGATCTATGCTAAAAACCCTTGATTCATGTATGATAGATCCTTGCTCACTTATTTACGAAATTGCCATTTTAGTTATAAATGCCTATTTAGATCTTGATTGACTACTTATTTGTTTGGATTAATATTTGCCTTGTTTGATTGTTGTGAATAAGTTATCTAGTTGATAGATTTGGACAAGTATGGTCAAAGACGATTCAAAAGCTACGGAAGAGGCTCTTGAATAAGGAAAGCTGCTTGTGGCATATGAAGCGGATGTTGAAGCTCATATGTATGAATTAGATGATGTTGAGATGGGACTTTGCCATGATGCGATGAGGCAAGCCATGATGTTGAGATGGGACTTTGCCATGATGCGATGAGGCAAGCCATGATGTTGAGATGAGACTTTGCTATGATGCGATAAAGCGAAGCATGATGTGAGATAGCCTTGGTTTAATCCAGACGGGATCATCCCAAGCATGTTGATAACTCGATGATGCGATGCGAGTTGGTTGATAATGAATGGCTCGAGAGGCGCTTGAGTTAGTATGAAAATAGTCGTCGAGGAGGATGACTAGGAGGCTGAGATCTCATCGTTGTTGAAGGTTCTAGCATGCTCAAAGCAAGAGTACGTTGGAACGGGCTGCGACGACGTTCCAAGCACGGGCTGCGACGACGTGCTAGTACTCTGGGTAGTTGCGAAAATTCCTAGGCACGGGCTGCGACGACGTGCAGAGTTATGTCTAGAACCGGGGTTACCATTAGCCCTTGACAGGCGGTCATTCAACTAACGGTGATATCAAGGCAATGATAACAGTGATAGCCAGAGTTATGGATGTTTGGACGTTTGGTTGTATCATCATTCGGTCTCAAGAGCGGTGTTTTCTGGGTGCTTATCTGATCTTGGTTTAGGCCTTGGGGGTTTGTATTTGGAAAACATCGACCTTGACTCGAGTGATTATTGCTTTACTTTAATTGCTTGCTATGTTATGCTTGCTTTTCTCCTTAATGTGTGTCTGGGGGCTGTCACTGTAGAAAGAGGTGGAGTGGGATGGATGGGTTCCTATTCCTTTTATCCCTTATGCTCTTTTGGTATGTTTGATAGTTGATGTACTGCTCACTAAGACTTTGTCTGACTCAAGGTTTTATGTCTCCTCTTATTACCTTGGGCTGTTCATCCATGTTTGGGATGGGCAGACTAGGTGACAGGTGGCAGGTGCTGATCTTAGTTGCTCACGCTGATGATGACGAAGACGAGTAGGAGGCTTTACATATTATTTTCATATTCTATGTACTGGATATTCCGCTGATTGTTAATTACTCTGAGTGCTATGTAGTGAGGCTTCTTGTATTCATGATTCAGACCATGTATAAAGCTATTATGATTAGATGATGATATTCTGTTCTATGGGAGCTTCACTATATTATATTTCACTATTGTATTTTATCCATGCGCTGTGAGTTTTACGATAGAGATTGCGATTTTTATCCTACCCTTGACGGTCGTCCATGGCTGCCTGACACACTTTCAGCGCACCTTTTCCTTGTTTCCGTACGGGAGTCATGGGCGGTCGTCACATTTGGTATCGGAGCTTTGGTTAATCGATTTTAGCCAACGCTCGCTGACGTAACTACGTATGAGAGACGTAATTGTATTTTGATGAGTGATTACTATATATAATATAGTAGTTTAGAAGGATTTGAACTCCTTATGCAGTTGTTTCTCAAGGTGTTCTAAGTCATTCCTTTTTGTCGATATTAAGGATGAGTCGAAGGGGGAGACCAGCTGCTAGGGAAGGCCGTGCTGCTAGGGAAGCTGTTGATTATGCTCCTATGTTTGAGGCCATGATGACTTCGATCATGAGAAGGATACCAGCTTCAGGGCCATCAGTGGATGTTGGAGTTCAAGTTCAAGCTCCAAGACTGGTGGATTTTGCTAAGCTTTGTAAGGACTATACTGCTCTTGGAGGGAAGGTTTTCTTGGGAACGGAATCGACCATTGAAGTCCAAAGATGGATAGATGCTTGTAGAAGAATCTTTGGAGATTTGGGGATTGAGGATGCAACTAAGAGGAAGCTTGCATCGAGACAGCTTCAAGGGAGAGCTTCTGATTGGTGGAACTCTATCACCATCGATACTCCAGAGGAAGAGATTACTTGGGAGCAATTCCAAGTCAGATTTGAAGCTAAGTTCATCTCTACGGCTCAGAAATCTGTCTTGTTTAAAAAGTTTGTGGAGCTCAAGCAAGGTGGAAGACCCGTTCTTGAGTATGTTTCTGAGTTTGAAGCTTTGTCCAAGTATGCCAGATCGTATATTGATTCTCCCTATCAGAAGAATGAGAAGTTTGTGACCGGTTTGGATTCTTATCTTGGAAGACAGTTGGTGGATCATCTGGACGATCCGTTTGAGAAGCTTGTGGAGAAAGCTCTCAGGCATGAGAATTTGTTTCCTAGGGAGAGTTCTGTTGTTGCTGTAACCAAGGAAGGGTTTAAGCCACAGAAGGGTGGAAACAAGAAGAGGAAGCAACAGCAACAGAAGGGTTAGGATGGCCAGAAGAAGCCGAGGGGCGAAATGACTTGCTATAATTGCCAGCAGAAGGGCCATCTCTCCAAGGATTGTAGGAATCCAAAGGCGCCGGCGAAATGCCACAACTGTGACAAGCCAGGGCATTTCAGGAAATATTGTCCAGAACCGAGGAAGGACAGGCAAATTGTGCAAGCTTATGCTTTGGGAGCTGTGCCGTCGTTTTCAAAAGCTCTTACTGCTGAAGAGAAAGGGAAGAGTGTGGTGGTTCAAGGTACTCTTTCCATTTGTGGTGTTTCAGTTAGAGTGTTGTTTGATACTGGAGCGTCGCATTCTTTTGTTTGTGATGATCTTGTAGGCCGGTTAGGTTTGGAACCGGATATTGTTGATAGGCCATTGGTTGTGACTAATACGGTTGGGGGTTCGTCATGTTTGTGTATGATATGCCGTGGTCTAGTTGTGTCGAGTCATGATTGCTCTTTTGTTTGTGATTGTTTTGTTCTGAACTTTGCGGGGTTCGGAATTATTTTGGGTATGGACTGGCTTAGGAAGTATGCGGCAAAGGTTGATTGTGAGAGATTGGAGGTGACAGTCGAGAATGTGGAGGGGCGAAAGGTTGTGATACGATGGAAGCATGAAGAAGGCGTCTTCATGAGCTTCATGTATTCGCTGGTTGTTCCACGGGATGAACTGTCATCGGTTCCAATCGTGAATGGATTCGAGGATGTCTTTGACGAGGTCAAAGGGTTACCGCCGCATAGAGAGATCGAGTTTCGTATTGATCTTGAGGGAGCCAGACCCATTGTGATGCCTCTTAGGCGGATGGCGCCTTGGGAACAGCAAGAGTTGAAGGTGCAAGTTGATGACCTTTTACGGAAAGGATTCATTCGGCGTAGTGTGTCCGAATGGGGTGCACCAGTTGTGTTCGCAACCAAAGCGGATGGATCGTTGAGGTTGTGTGTGGATTATCGTGAGCTGAATAAGGTGACTAAGAAAAACAAGTATCCATTGCCGAGAATAGATGATTTGTTTGATCAGCTTCACAATGCTAAGGTGTTTTCTCAGATGGATTTGGCAACGGGATTTCACCAGTTGAGAGTGGCAAAGGATAGTGTGCCGAGACTTCTTTTAGGACACCATCCGGTTTTTATGAGTGGCTGGTAATGCCGTTTGGATTGACTAACGCACCAGCATACTTTGTGGATCTTATGAATAGAGTATTCAGAGATCAGTTGAACAAGTTTGTACTTGTGTTCGTGGATGATATTCTGATTTATTCCAGAACTGAGGAAGAGCACAAGACGCACTTGCGTATTGTTTTGGAAATCTTGCGGAAACATCAGCTAAAGGCTAAGTTTTCGAAGTGTCACTTCTGGAAGAGTGAAGTGAGATTCTTAGGCCATGTTATTTCTGGAAATGGAATAGCGGTTGATCCCGCTAAGGTGGCAGCGATCCAGGATTGGGTCAGACCTAAGAATGCATCAGATGTGAGGAGTTTTCTTGGACTAGCAGGATATTATCGACGGTTTATCAAAAACTTTTCCAAGATAGCTGCACCATTGACAGGATTGACGAAGAAGAATCAGGTATTCAGTTGGGATGCTAAGTGTGAGCAGGCCTTTGGAATCCTGAAAGAGCGACTGACGAGTGCTCCTGTTTTGACTATTCCAAGTGGGAATGATGAGATGGTGGTTTACACCGATGCATGTGGTACTGGACTTGGGGCAGTGCTAATGCAGAAGGATAAAGTTGTTGCGTACGCGAGTCGACAACTGAAGCCGCATGAAAGGAATTACCCGACTCATGATTTGGAGTTAGCGGCAATTGTGTTTGCTCTGAAGATGTGGAGACATTATCTATTGGGGGTTCGATTCGAGTTGTTTACGGATCACAAGTCGTTGAAGTATCTTTTCTCCCAAAAGGATTTGAATCTTCGACAGCAACGATGGCTAGAGTTTTTAGCATCATATGATTTTGGTATAGCTTATACTCCGGGAAAAGGTAACGCAGTAGCTGATGCGTTGAGTCGAAGACATGCGGGATTGGGAGTCATGTTTTCGGAATGGAAGAGTCTCGAGTATTTGGCTGGGTTTGATTTCAGGCCTAGATGTGAATTGGAACCTGAAATGTTGGCAAACTTATCGATAAGGCCTACTCTAGTGGAAAGAATTGGCGAGGGGCAAAAGCGAGACGATAAGCTTGTCAATATTATCCGTGATTTGGAATCTGGGTTGGACCCGGAAAAGGATAAAGGATTCGAAGTTGATCAAGAAGGTTGGCTTCGGAAGCAAGGACGACTGGTTGTTCCCGTTATCGATGAATTGAGAAATGAAGTTCTAAGGGAAAGTCATCACTCGAAGTTGACGATTTATCCAGGTGGAAATAAGATGTATCGGGACATGAAGAGAACCTACTACTGGGAAGGTATGAAGAAGGATGTTGGAAATTTTATTTCCAAGTGTATGAATTGCCAGTTGGTTAAGGCGGAGCAGAAGAAGCCAAGTGGATTGCTTCATCCATTAGAAGTTCCTATGTGGAAGTGGGAACAGATATCGATGGATTTTATCGATGGTCTACCAAGAAAAAGAGCAGGAAATCAAGGGATTTGGGTCATAGTAGATCGGTTGACCAAGAGTGCAAGATTCATTCCTGTTCGATCGACTAGGACTGCATCGAAATTGGCTGAGTTGTATGTTAAGTGGATAGTTCGATTCCATGGTATTCCGAAGAGTATAGTGAGCGATCGAGACCCATTGTTCACTAGTGGATTTTGGAAGAGCTTCCAGGAAGTTTTGGGAACCGAGTTGTGTTTGAGTACAGCTTATCATCCTCAAGCAGATGGTCAGACTGAGAGAGTCAACCGAGTTTTGGAAGATCTCCTCAGAGCATGTGTTTTGGATTTCGGAGGATCGTGGGAAGATCATCTTCATTTGGTGGAGTTTGCGTACAATAACAGTTATCAGTCGAGTATTGGTATGGCACCATATAAGGCATTATATGGAAGGCCGTGTAACTCTCCGACATGTTGGTTGGAAACAGGAGAAAAGTTGATACTTGGGCCAGAAATGATTCGACAGACTATGGATTTTATAGAGATCATTCGGAGACGAATGAAGGCAGCCCAAGATCGTCAGAAAAGTTATGCTGATAAGCGTCGTAAGGAATTGGAATTTGACGTAGGAGATATGGTTTTTGTGAAGATTTCTCCTCTGAAGAATGTTATTAGATTCGGGAAGAAAGGGAAATTGACTCCGAGATTTGTTGGACCATTCCCGATCATCGAGCGAATTGGGAAGCTCGCTTATAGATTGGAGTTACCGGAAAAGATGACGGGAGTGCATAATGTTTTTCATATATCATATCTACGGAAGTATGTGCACGACCCAACTACGGTGGTTTCTGCAGATAACTGTGAAGATTTAGAGGTTGATCTAGTGGTTACGAGACCTCGTAAGCCGCTTCGTGTTGTTGGAACCGACACGAAACAGCTTAGGAGGAAGACGATTACGTTGCTCAAGATACAATGGAGTGATGATGTTAACGACTGTACGTGGGAGGAGGAAGAGAGGATGAAGGCAGCTCATCCTGAACTCTTCGAGGTATGGCCCTAAGGTGTCGTGACATCTCATGAATTTGTAACTTGATTCCTATCTTAGAATTCTGCATGCTAGGTTAGAAATTGGATGCATGGTTTGCTGATTGCTATGGATGGTAGGCATGCGGAATAGTTATGGTTGCTCTTGTTTGTTTGGAATTTCGGGGGCGAAATTCCTAAGGGGGAGAGAATGTAACGACCCGTATTTTACGTGTCGATATATCGTAGAATTTCTAGGTCGTTAGTGTTGTTTAAGTCGTCCTTAGCCTAAGTCGTGTGGAGGTTAGATCGTATGGAGAAGTTAACTCGAGTAGAGGTTAACTCGTAGACGACTTAAGTGATAGGTCGTAGACGAGTTAAGTGATAGGTCGTGAACGAGTTACAAGTTAAGAGCTTGACCAAGTTAAGATAGTTGCCGAGTTAACGACTCATAGGACCTGGCCGACCTAAGAGTTAACGGGTTAAGAAGTGGGCGAGTTAGCGAGTTAGCATAGCTAGCGAGTTAGGAGATAGTGGAGTTAACGACCTAAGGGGTTAGGTCGTATGGTTGTTAGGTCGGAGGGGTTTTGGAGCGACCTAAGGAAGATACCGGGTTAGCGAGTTAGAGGTGAACGAGTAAGCGACCTAGTAGTTCTGACCGAATTAAGGAAGCTAGGTCGAGTGGTCCTTCTAAGTCATAAGTCGTTAGCGACTTAGTTAGGTCGTAGGGTAGATAGCTCGTTATGTTTTAGGTCGTGATAACCCTGTGTGTAGATAAGTCGCGTGAGCGACTTAGTGTTAAGTCGCTTGAGCGACTTAGTTTTAAGTCGCGTAGCTTTGGGACCGTTAGATCGTGTGGGCGGCTTAGTTAACCCGCGTTTTTGTTTAGGTCGTTGGATAGGCCTTGTGTGGGGTGAGTTAGGTCGGCAGCGACCTAAGTTAGGTCGGGGAGATTCTTAGCCGACCTAAGACCGAGCGAGTTAACTCCGAGCGAGTTAAGACCTGACCGAGTTAGGGGGCGACTAGCCTATAAATACGCGACCATTTCTTCACTTTTTGGCACCGGATTTTGAAGCGACGAAGTGCTGCCATTTTGAGAGCTCGACTACAACATTTCTTCATCTTCTTTTCTCCACTCTAATCTAGTTCCAACATCCATCCAAGATCGAAGATCCAAGAGTCAAAGTTGAAGATCTTCATCCAACGAAGCTAGATTCCATCGTTTCAAGCAAGATTTCGACGAATCAAGCTTGAATCCTTGCTGTCCAGATCTGAAGTGATTAGTTTTTGAAGTGTTTGAGTGATTCGGTGAGTGGTGGTTATCTCTCACGCGGACCCAAAGGAATATATTGGATTGGTGGTTTGTTGAAGTGTTGTAGATAGTGATTTTATGCATATTTCTTTAGATCCAAGTGTAGATCCATTACTTATGAAGATGTTTACTTATGCAAGTTCATTTATCAAGTTGTAGAGACAAAACCCATGATTTATATTTGTTAGATCTATGCTAAAAACCCTTGATTCATGTATGATAGATCCTTGCTCACTTATTTACGAAATTGCCATTTTAGTTATAAATGCCTATTTAGATCTTGATTGACTACTTATTTGTTTGGATTAATATTTGCCTTGTTTGATTGTTGTGAATAAGTTATCTAGTTGATAGATTTGGACAAGTATGGTCAAAGACGATTCAAAAGCTACGGAAGAGGCTCTTGAATAAGGAAAGCTGCTTGTGGCATATGAAGCGGATGTTGAAGCTCATATGTATGAATTAGGTGATGTTGAGATGGGACTTTGCCATGATGCGATGAGGCAAGCCATGATGTTGAGATGGGACTTTGCCATGATGCGATGAGGCAAGCCATGATGTTGAGATGAGACTTTGCTATGATGCGATAAAGCGAAGCATGATGTGAGATAGCCTTGGTTTAATCCAGACGGGATCATCCCAAGCATGTTGATAACTCGATGATGCGATGCGAGTTGGTTGATAATGAATGGCTCGAGAGGCGCTTGAGTTAGTATGAAAATAGTCGTCGAGGAGGATGACTAGGAGGCTGAGATCTCATCGTTGTTGAAGGTTCTAGCATGCTCAAAGCAAGAGTACGTTGGAACGGGCTGCGACGACGTTCCAAGCACGGGCTGCGACGACGTGCTAGTACTCTGGGTAGTTGCGAAAATTCCTAGGCACGGGCTGCGACGACGTGCAGAGTTATGTCTAGAACCGGGGTTACCATTAGCCCTTGACAAGCGGTCATTCAACTAACGGTGATATCAAGGCAATGATAACAGTGATAGCCAGAGTTATGGATGTTTGGACGTTTGGTTGTATCATCATTCGGTCTCAAGAGCGGTGTTTTCTGGGTGCTTATCTGATCTTGGTTTAGGCCTTGGGGGTTTGTATTTGGAAAACATCGACCTTGACTCGAGTGATTATTGCTTTACTTTAATTGCTTACTATGTTATGCTTGCTTTTCTCCTTAATGTGTGTCTGGGGGCTGTCACTGTAGAAAGAGGTGGAGTGGGATGGATGGGTTCCTATTCCTTTTATCCCTTATGCTCTTTTGGTATGTTTGATAGTTGATGTACTGCTCACTAAGACTTTGTCTGACTCAAGGTTTTATGTCTCCTCTTATTACCTTGGGCTGTTCATCCATGTTTGGGATGGGCAGACTAGGTGACAGGTGGCAGGTGCTGATCTTAGTTGCTCACGCTGATGATGACGAAGACGAGTAGGAGGCTTTACATATTATTTTCATATTCTATGTACTGGATATTCCGCTGATTGTTAATTACTCTGAGTGCTATGTAGTGAGGCTTCTTGTATTCATGATTCAGACCATGTATAAAGCTATTATGATTAGATGATGATATTCTGTTCTATGGGAGCTTCACTATATTATATTTCACTATTGTATTTTATCCATGCGCTGTGAGTTTTACGATAGAGATTGCGATTTTTATCCTACCCTTGACGGTCGTCCATGGCTGCCTGGCACACTTTCAGCGCACCTTTTCCTTGTTTCCGTACGGGAGTCATGGGCGGTCGTCACAAGAGAACTAACTTGCTTCTTTTAAATTCTTTTGGAAACAATTTCTACTTAAAAATACCTTCAAATAATATTTATATTATTTTTATATTATTTTTAATCTATGAAAATCAAATTTTGAAAAGTGCCAAAAATTAAATTCTCAAATCCACAATTTAATTTTATCTCATTTGCAAGTCAGATTTATAAACCATGTTTACAAAATTTCATCTCCTTATAATATACAATAATAGTTACTGATTTAGGAATGTTAACAAAACAGTAAATGATGATCTAATATTATCATTTCTAACAACTAATTCATTTAACTATCTAAATTTAGAAAATTATACTTTTATATATAAAATATAATCATACTTAACAAAATAACAATACGATATAAAATAAATTTTATAACACTAACAAATGCGCTGTCTCATAGGATGATTCTAGAATGGATCTTAGAATAAAGATAGAGATTCAAATTTAGGGGAACCCTAATCAAAGAGAATCCTAACTAAGAAGATAGGCTCGCAAGGAAGGATGATTCTGTAATTGATTCTACCCATTCTAGGGTATTACTACCTTATCTCTAATGAGTTTTTACTCCATAAGCTAAGTTTTTCCTAAACCTGGCTCTGATACCACTAGTAACGACCCTCCATTTTGAACCATTCAAATGGACAATAATCTACACATGTCAAACTTGAATTGCTCAAAACGAAAAATTGTTAGTTATATTTGGCAAAACTTAGCATATACAGTAAATTAATCAATCACAGAGTCACAGACACAGAGTAATACAGCAATACTTTTTGCATTGCGATCGTGATGACGAGAGCGTTGCAATGAAACTAGTTTGGACGGAATTGGAGACAGTGAAAATTTAGGGGTAAAACCGGACGTTGTTCAGTTTTAGTTCCAAAATGGAACGTATCGGATAACGAAAATCAAGATGACTGTTTTATAATGCTCATAACATACTAGAATATTTTTATGCTAGTTAAATTTGAATTTATTAAGTGATATGAATTTAATGGTCGTTGTTTGATAAATTTGACTGTCATTTGAATTAACCGTTATAAATTAAAATTGACATTTAAATTCGAAATTGAAATTGAATTGATTGTTAATTACCTAATGTTAATAACTATGAAACTATTGTGAGTTATATTATCTGTTTGTATAATGGATTGTGATGGATGTAAATTGGTTGATATTTAGATCTTTGGATGTTTATTTGTTTATATATATCCTGTTATCACCCTGCATATTATTAACAGTGTATAAAACTACAAATAAATTATTTCAAATAAATTAAAAATAGGTTGAAATGATATATAACTATGACATTGTGATTTGGATTGAAATGATATATCCATCCATGAAATTAATTTGAAATAACCGATCACTCGACCATAGGATAGAAAATTATATACGAACATCGGATTGGTTAAGTTAAATGATTTTAAAATCTTTGATTTGAAATTATTTAAATGGTTTTGATTTAAAAGAAATAAAAATAAATTTATAGAAATCGAATTAATCACGAATTCGATTTTGAAAAGTTGAAATAAATTTTTGGTTAAAATAAATTATTAAAAAATGAAGTTGATATTTTGAAATTAAAATCAGAATATAATTGAATGTCATAAATTGATTTGTTTTTAAAAGATTGAACTTTTATTCGAACTTTGAATATTACTAAGTAAAAGTGATATAAAACAATATTTTGAAATTGAGCTCGAAATTTAATTATATTTGAAAATTAGTGTGACGACCCGACTTTCTCACCACAGAAAATCGCATCATCTTTAAGAAAGAAAGGGATAGAAAAGAGAAAAGAAAGAGAAGAAAGAAGAAACAACATCAGAATTTAAACAGCAGATCGAATAAATTATATTAATAACATGTATATATTACATAGTATACAACACTAGCAGAGTTACACAAAATTTACATCACATACTAGATAGTTATAACACCTGTCTAGCTATTACAACTCAATACAATAAAAGAAAGAGATACCAACACAGAGAACACACAGCGGAACTATATATCTAACACGCAGAAGCCTCCTGCTCCATTGCTCCTCTATAATTTGTCAAAGCTAACCTGAATCCCTTGGCTACTCGTAAAAATTTAAGTACCCAAGAGTTTAAGAAAACAGAAGATAAACTCTGGGTCAGACATGGGTCTGGTGTGAGTAACAGGTTAAAGTTGCTTTGAAAAACATTTGAAAAGAAAGGTATCACGTAAGACTTCCCACACATAAATATGGAAAAGTTTTTACCTTACGCTAACTAAAACATTTGATAGGAAATCCAGTGATATTACAATAGGTCTAGGGTTTTCAAGTAAATAAGAAATAGCCGAAATTGTTACATGATTAAATTCCAGCTACTAGCCATAAAAGTGGGTAATACAATCAAAACCATTGGCACTTATTGGATTTTGGATTCCATCAATGGCAGGGCTACCGGGGTACCGCCCGTCACAGTATGTGGCCTAGATCATACCAAGGATCACTCCCAATCCCCTGCAACACAAGACCGGAACCATCCCTTACTGGACAGTCCCGAACAAGACAACCCCACAGTTGGCGTACGTTCCAACCACCCACACAGCCGAAATAAAAAGGGACATCTAGACAGGGGAAAATCTCGTCCTACTTGGGCATGACCCACTTAGCCTTGCTGCACCTCCCCTGTTTTAGCCGTTCCCGGTTGATGAGGCTTGAGGCTACGATTACCTTTAGAGAACACATCTCTTAGAATGCTCATCGTCCACCTGACGATGTTCTGAAAGCATTTAATCCATACAAGTTCGTTCCGGCTTCGAACGAAACCGAAGGCATTATCTCGTTATACCCATTTTGGAATCACCCTCAGAGTTAACGATGGTAACCCTTGCACTCTGAATCTTCATCTCGAACCTGTAAGTACTACTCTGTCAAACTCATCTCGGAATCACTCTGAGTTATACTGACGAATAGTCCTTACACCTCGAGTCTTCACTCTTCACATAAGATTCACGACCTATCATTAATTTGGATCGATGTGGTTTTCGGATATCCAAATACGGAAACCAGATCCCGGTCTCATCGAAATCCAAAGCGTATCTTTTAAGGCCAAGTTGTTTTAAAGATTTAAAACAATTCAATTATCTATATACACGGATAGATAATACATAGATTCACAATAGATAATCAACATTATCATCACAACAGATAATCCATATTATCATTATCAAAAGGTAAACCAAATCATCATAACAATGCAACCAATGCATCCATATCACTCAACATTATCTATCTCACATCTAAGATCAAAACATTCAAGGCAAGCAATATCACCCATCCATATAAGCAATGATTAATAATCATACCAAATATAATTAATTTAAAATGAATTAAATTAATTACATCATTTTTAATTAATTTAAAATGAATTAAATTAATTACTTCACCAATATAAATCTTGCTTACATCACTATTAATCAATTATCAATCAATTAATTAATTATCAATCAATTATTCATTTTAATTAATCATCCCTGATTAATTAACCTTTAATTACATTCAAGTAATTATCCACTAATTAATTTCTCAAATTAATTATACTTAACCAACTACAGTAATTAATCTTTAATTACTTCCTTAATTAATTAACTATAATTAATTACATTAATCCTTAATTAGTTACCTTAATTAATCCCTTCATTTATTAATTATTTATAAATAATCCTATTCTTAACTACATCATTAATTATAATAATCAATGATTTCTAATTACATTTTCATTTTAAATTAATTGCATTAAGTAATTAATCTTAATTTAAACCATAATTGTTAATCACCTTTGATTAACTCCATTCAGTAATTAACTACCCTTAATTACTTCACCAAATAAATTAATTACTCATTAATTAATTATCTCAAATTAATCCCTTGATTAATTTACGAAGTAATTATACTCAAATTACTTTCATCAACAAATCACTTTCAATTAATTACATACAGTAATTACCCATTAATTACTTCTTTAAGTAATTTATCTTCATTTAATTACATTAAGTAATTATACCTCATAAATCATCAAATGATTATTCTAAATTAATTAAACTGAATTAATTAACTTAACTAATCAAATTAAACTAAATTAATTACAATTAGTAATTAATTCCTTAATTACTTCCATAATTAATTATACTTAATAACTTACACAAATGACTATCTTTAAATTAATTAATCTAATTAATTATTAAAAATTAATCACATTAATTAATTATTAAATAATCCTTAGTTAATAACCTTCATTAACTATTAACAATTCATTAATTATATTTTCCAAAGTAATTAACTATTTTAATCATTACTAATTACAAATTAATCAACCATTAATAACCCATTTAATTAACCCCTAATTATTTAATTAATTAAGTGTTATCTATACCTTAATCAATCCTTTATTACTTGATTAATTAATTATAAATCATTAATTAAAATCTAATCTTATTTAATTAATGATTCATAAATTACAAGTTAATTATTCTAAGAATAATTAATCTTAAACCTTTAAGTTTTAAAACCATTAATTACTTTAAGTAATTATTCATTTAATTACCCTAATAATTAAACGCATAACAAATCATTAAATTGTAATTTAACTTTAACAAGTTTTAAAATTAATTTAAAACCTTTAAATTTTCATAATAAATAATACTTTTCTTGTAAAAGAAATTTTAAAAGAGTTTAAAACAAATTTCTTTTTAAATTCAAACATTTAAATTTTACTTTATCATTCGAAATTATTAAACATTTAAATTTATAAAATTTAAATCTATTTTAAACCAAAGATTCAAATTCATATTTGAATCAGTTTAAAATTTGTTTGAAACATTTCTTTAAATTTTAAATTTCCAATTTAAATTCATATTTCTTTAAAACATTTTTAAACAATAAACCCCTTAAAGTATTTTAAACAAATTTAAATTTAAAAACTCATTCATTTCCAACCATGATTCAAATTAAAACTTGAATCCATAATTTAAAATTAGATTTAAAACTTAATTTAAATCTTTGCTTAATAATTTAACTTTCAGTTTAAAATTCGAAAACATAACATGTTTTCTAACCTGTAACAAATTCTAACTCGAGCAATAATTTAATTATTCAAGCCTATCTTAATCTAGCTCGAACAAATCATTAAAATAACTCGAGTAACTTGCTAAATAAACTCGAGTAACATTTTCATCTTGAAAACATTAAAACTTATATACTGTCAGGTTTTACAAAAACCTGCATCATCAAAATACCCAAGCCCTCACAACCAAGACTTCGAGTACACTATCCACGTGCTTCGAGCCAAACACGAGTTAACCCGAACAAAACACGAGAACCATTCTTCCCCAAACAACCGTTGACACCCCATAATCACCGTGCACCTACACCAACCCCGCCGCTAACTCCGACCTCTCGCGACCCCACTCGCAAGTCGCCGACCATCCCCCAATACTATTCCGACCTTCGAATAACTTGTAGAACCCCAATTACAAAAACGAGCTTTCAAGATCAAAAACTGGAACAAGGCCGAACTGGAAATCATCAAAAATCACTCGCCACCGATCAGCAGAGTAGCTTCATCTCCGGCCATGACCTCATCCTAACTCCATCTATCTTTCCCCCAAAATCTGGAAAAGCTCAGTCGTTTCTAGAGTTAGCGTCAACCCAATTTTACTGATGAACAAAAACTAGGGTTAAATATTTTGATTCAAAATCACCAACGCCACACTGCTTTAATCCATCTCCCAATATTTTTTCCATGATTGAACCATCACCATTCCATTACCAGAAACGACGCTGGCCACCCCGATCACTCAAATTGACAAAACCACCCCAAAACTCCATTTTTGGTAAAACCAGTAATGCCCAATCAAATTCAAACTAAAATTTTTAATTTTAGTTTTAAACTTCAAGTCTTTGATAATGTAATTGATTTATAAACTTTAATCAATGAATCTGGCAAATTAAATTACCACTTTCATATAATTAGTTCTGTTGTATTTTTTTCTTTTCAAAGACATTACAGGTTTTATAAAAATTAAAACTTTAGTTATGTTTCACAGCTACATTTTTTTAAATCTTGGACCTTAACACAGATTAGATCCAAAGTAATAGAATTTTAAGAAATTCTAGGATTCGGAAACTTAAGTACAGAAACATAAATTCACAATAACATGCACCATTACATACATTCAGAAATGAATTTATAAAGAGCATACGCACACTCTTATTTCCAGAGTAAATAAACCACTAAATTTATACTTAAGTTTATTTAATAAAATGTTACTCACCTTGAAAATTTGACGAGCGGAGCCTTTGAAAGCTTCAGGTTGCTTCTCTTATTTTTTTCTTAAAAACTTTAGTCTTGATTTTACTGCAAATGCTTTTGCTTCCAAATTTACAGTTGCATGCATGCTTCTTAAAACTTTAGTTTGGTTTTAAAAACTTTCATCTTGTTTTTCCACAATGCTCTGCCCTCTAATTCATTTGCATGTTTCCAGAAAAAATGCAGGATTTTGAATGTTTCAAAACCGAAATGAAGGATCTTCAGTTGCAAATTGATTTCAGGTTGATGTATTTGAAGGGCTACAGGTTTATGATTCAGACGGTTTTGGTTTAAAGGTAACATTAGTTTCAGCTGGGTTTTTGACGGGAAACAGATTTTGTTTTCTGTTTTGAAGAAGAAGTTTGCAGATTTTCATTTTTGTTTAAATTTTGATTTCAGAATTCTCAGCTGAAGATTTCTCAAGGTTTTGAAAAAGAATAGAAAGAAGATAAAATGAGAAGCAAAGTTTTTATATAAGATTTTTTTTTAATTTAATTAAAAGAAAATGAAAAGGATAAATTAGGACACTTGTTCAAATTTTAAACGTTTGTCACTTTGATAATTTTATAACTTAACACATGCCTTTTAAGTGTTAATAAATTAACACATGTATTAAGAGTATTTTTATTTTAATTTAAAATTGTTTATAAACTTTTAAATCTTAATTTATTATTCTTATGTATATATAAATTCCTTCCCTTTGTAATTTAAAAAGAAATGAAACAAAACAAATATAAATATAAGCTTATTCAAATATTTTTAGTATTTATTCTTTTAAATTTCACAACATTAAATTCACATTTAAATTAATTTATAAAGCCTAATTTAAAAATCAAGTTATATATAGATACATATATAACTACCATTAAATTTAAAAATAACAAAACCTATTTCCAACTAAATCAATTTATGTTTATAAAAAAAACTAAGTATGATCATTATTATTTGAAAATAACAAATTAAACAATATTAAATAATTTTATAAAAGAGATTATAATTTACTTCTGTTACTCAATATATTAAAGTCATTTTTTCAATTGTATTTTAACTCTTATATATAATTTTAAGCAATATTTTAAAAAGAGAATAAAACAAATTTTTTATGTTAATCTCATTTAAATTCATATTTAAGCTAAATAAATAAATTTTTAAACAAATCAGATTTACCATAAGTATAAACCATATAATAATTTATTAAATTGCTTTGAAAAGTTAAATGTTAAATTTAAATCGAAATTTTCAATTTACCAAAAATAAATTAAAATTAGAAAATTGATTCATTTACTAAATTCCAAATCAAAGTTTTTATCAATTTATAATATATACAGTTATATATATTATAAACAGAAAACAATTTATTAGCTTTTAAAAAGATAAAATCTTTCGATTTAAATATTTATTAAAAGATGATTATTAAATCAATTCAAAATTTGTTATCAAAAATTATTAAATCAATTAAATTTTTAATATAGATTACTAAATTTATATTGCCAATTTTGCGGGATATCACAATTAGATTTTTAAATTTAATATTAAAGTTAAATAAAATTAAGTGACTTAAATTTATATTTTGAAAATCGAACTCGAATTTATATAAATCGAAATGATTTAAAAAAATTAAGAATTCAATTGAAATTATTCAAATTGGAATTGAATTTAATTAATTAGAATTGAGGTTGAAACTGAATTAATTTGGACTCGAAATTGAAACTGATTTGAATATAAACTGGAATCGAAGTTAATTCGAATTGAGAAGTTGGAATTTGATCGGTTTGACTTTGAAGCAATTTTCAATAAAATCATTTTAAAATAAATTGTTTAATCTATCTTCTTAAATATACAAATTATTTTGGTTTTCAAATTATTTTCCTACATAAACCATTTTAATATTTGAACTATTTTCTACTAAACTATTTTAACCATTTAAATTATTTTTTACTATTTTAATTATTTAAACTATTTTAAAATTATTCAAATGCTTTTTTTAAATTCAAACTGGTCAAGGATGAAATGTTTATTTTAAATCATGGATTTAAATACGGATTGGGTTAATTGAAGTTATAACCCAAATTGGAATTTGAAGTGATTTTGGAAGCGAAATCGTAATATTAAGACGAAATGATTTTGAGCTGAAATAGTATATTTTAAGTAAATGTGATGATTTTGAAATGGATTTGATTTTGAAGCAAATATGATATTTTGATATCAAGTATGAACTATTTTTGAAATATAAAAGTATCAACCGGTGTGTAAAATTATGTTTGGTTGTCAAAGAGTCCGGGGCCGAATATAGGAACACTCTTTGTCGATATTGGAACTGTGAGAAATGTGAATTACGGATCTTAAGGCTAGAATTAACACTAGAGGGGGGGGGGTGAATAGTGTTTAAAGGAATTACTAATTCTTTTTGAGTTTATATTAATTTGAATACAAATGTATGCAATATTCATACACAAATATGATTACAGAATCAAACATAGATGTAGATATAAAGTAAAAGCAATAAAGTAAAGAACACACCGAATTTTATACTGGTTCGGAGTTACCCTACATCCAGTCTCGCAACACAAGTGCGGATTTCCTTTCAAAATCAATTCTTACAATTACACACTCGATTTCAAGGCCACGATATACACCGCTCTAGATTCACAATCATTTGGGTAGAGATACTTGATTTTACGAGCAACAAGTTCACCCGATTGATTTTCCAGGCTACAATCACACCTTTTCTCGCTCAACTGATTTTCCAGGCTACAATCACACCGTTTCTCGCTCGATTGATTACAAAGAAGTCTATAAATCTGAATAGCACTGGGATCTTGTTGAGATAGTGATAGAGAATCAAACCAGAGATGATCTAGTTAGATTCAATGGTGATTTTGGCAGAGTAATGGTAAAAATGTATATAAAGAAATGTGGAAGAAGAAGAGGAGTGAAATAAGAGAATATATGAATACAAATTCGTTTAAAACAACCCCTATTTATAGTAGAACAATAGCCATATCCATTCGTGAAAGGATATGACGAATATACACTTCCTTCGAAATTCAAACTTTTGAAATAAACTGTCACCTTGTCGACAAGGGTTCCTTGGGGTTGTCGACAGGCTTAAGTTATTTTTTGTAATTTGTTTTTCTTTGAAAAAAACTTCTATCTTGTATTAAAACTATTTAAACTTTATAAATATACTTAGCTATAGTTAAAATACATAAATAATTATAGAGAGTAATATTTTGGTATATATAAAATTTTACTATAATTTTGTACTTAAATCTAAGTATAAATATGAAAAATTAAATATATTATAAATAAAAGATAGTTTAAAACCAAGGATAATTTGATATATAAAGATTATTTTGAGGCTAAAAGTATTTTAAAACCAGGATAGATGTTTTTGATTTAAAAAGGAAGATTTTGAAATCATTTTGAAAACAAGATATAATTTTGTAAAACATTTGAATAAAAGTTAGTGGATACAAAACAATGTTCCACTAGATTTTTCGTAGGTTCCATCCTACTTAGGGTTCCATCCCTTTAACAGGCTCGAAGTGGATTCCATTCCACGAATAAAATGGATTTTAAGATGTCAGTGCTTTTCTAGGAGTTTTAACAAAATTCCAAAGTAAAGTACTTATATTGAAAAAACAATGTTCCACTAGATTTTTCGTAGGTTCCATCCTACTTAGGGTTCCATCCCTTTAACAGGCTCGAAGTGGATTCCATTCCACGAATAAAATGGATTTTAAGATGTCAGTGCTTTTCTAGGAGTTTTAACAAAATTCCTAAGTAAAGTACTTATATTGAAATCTTGAACTTTTGATAATCTTGATAATCATGAGCCTTGAATCTTGATATCTTCGATCTTGAGTTTATTAGTTCTTGAATCTCTATACTGTACAGCTTTCATTCTTTAGTACCTGTATATATATCCTGCATATACATATATATCTAAACAATAATGTTACTATTTATAGTTTATAATCTTATTGTAAGGTTGTTGTCATCAAAACCAACTTCTCAGGGACTAACAGGAACCACTTTAACAACTGTGTACGTGGAGGGGACTCCAGAACGAAGTGGTTGAATTTCGCAACGATTGCTGGATTTAAAGAAAGAAAACGATGATGGATAGACCCCTGCACTTGTGCCAATTTGAAATGACAAAAATAGGATGGCTTTACAGGGCAAGTGGGCTAATTACCCCGAGCGAACATATGTTCTTCGATTTTCTTGGACTCGATCCATATTATTACGCTTGATGTTGGTTTGGATTGGTGCACCTTGATTTGGGATAGCCTCCCTTTGAATCGATATGGGATGGATGGACGTGGTGGGCGGTCATGGCTATGATGCGTTACCACCAGCCCTGTGACCCAAAAAGGTAGTATCCTATTTGGGCATTGCCTCATGTGCCTTGTCATACTTTTATCTCTAAGAGAGACTTCTACGATTTTGGTTTAGTGTTGTCGTATCACGGTGTATCACTATCCATCGACCGTTTAACTGGTGTTTTATATGCAAACTGTACGACAATGCTTAAAAACGTGTTAAGGGGAATTAGTGTAGAGCCTTAACATTAAGAAAAATATTTTTTTATTGATCAGACATTATATATGTAGCGTATTCTACTACATATAAATATTTTGACGGATCCTTAAGAGATGGAAAATCTCGTAACATCTCTTGAGTTATTGCATGCACGTTATACACTGGATAGGAGATGTGAAATCCCATAAATGTCTCTGATGCCTTTACACTCTGTTATATGCGATATTGATTTGACTTACATAAGGATATTTTAGTCCTAACTCGAGTACTTTGTCTTTTCATTACGCTCGGGTCAGTCCTAAGTTTTTCAGCTTATTGACGACATATTCTGTAGAACGAAGACGAAGATTTGGCATATTATTACTATTAGTATTCCTCCATCATGTTATCTGCTGCATTAATTATTTATCCCTGATGTATATATAACTCTGACAATTGTTGTATAGATTATAATTAAATGTGTAGTATAAATAGCTTCCCGAACTGTTTATTTGATTGTTATATTTTGTCGTTCCGCTGCGAGATTCTGTGTTTGTTCTTTTCTTATTTTCTTATTTTTCTTAATTAGCCTCAATGATTATCTATGTTCCAGATTGTTTGGATTGGACATATGTGGATTATTGTCAATTTAAACCTTCTGAAATGTGGGCCGTTACATACTGCATCTTTGAAAACGCAAATGGAAAAGTTTTGAAATCTTTCAACAAAGATTAAACTTGGAAAACATTTTAAAGATCCAGGGCTAGAAAATGAGCTTTCGTTTTCAAATCGAATCTCAAGTCCTTTGCGACTTTTCAAGGTGCAAACTTCACAACATTTACATCATAAACACATGTTTTTGTTTAATAAACATACTACCATTATATCATAACCAATATCACATATCCATACCCATATTGTAACGACCAATTTCTTCAACTCCCAGAATTCGATACTAAGACATCCTCGGTATTCACGTGATGAAGATACAAGTGCCAAAGAAGCGAATCATTAAGGGTAAGAAAGAGAAATAAAGATAGAATATAATCTTGTATATATTATTTCAACGATAATCTTTACCGCGGAAATTAAGTACATTTATCTGAATTAAACATAGACAGTTATAAATTCTTGTCCTTAAAATTTTGCGAAATACTGAAGTACAAGAGTGTGGTGGAAATAGATAAAAAAATTTAGAAAATCTTCGGACTCCATGCTTTGAGCTCTATCCAGCTTCTTCTAAACTAAACCTTACTACTAGGCTACCCGAGGAAAATTAGAGTATCCAGATTTAACGAATGGGAAAAAATTCCGGGTCAATCATGAGACTGGTGTGAAAACTCAAAATACGCTTTTTGAAAACAGAAAAGTATCTCATTAGACCACGCCGCAAATAAACATGGAACAGATTTTTACCTTATGATAACCAAAACATTTTACGTCAGAATAATTGATATTATTTTTAATAACATATATTTGAAAACATTTGCAAGTAAAATTATTAGTCTTAGCTGAAATTGTTCATTAAATAAATTCCAGCAATACTAGCCACAAATGCGGGTTCTATAAACAAACTGGTAGGCACTTATTGGAAAATAGATTCCATACAAATGACTAGGTGAAGGGACTGCCTTCCCACAATACATCTCTAGAGGAATGTACCAAGGCCCAACTATTGGTCCTCTACCAACACAAGATCAGCCTACTTTTCCTTAAATAGTACCGAATATGCCATCACCCCGGTCGTTACCGACCTATTCAAGCACTCAATTACCATACACCATATTAATTTATATCCCGAACGTCATAGAGGAAAAAAAATATCTAGAAGGGGATGATCATACCCTAATGGTTGCGAACCACATAGCTTTGCTGCATCCAACCATGTTTCGGTCATTTTCGGGTGTGAGGCCTGAGGTAACGATTACCTTTTCACATATCCTATCGTCTTCCTTTGAATGCCACACTACCATTCTATCGATCACTTATTGACTTCCAAAAACATACAAACTACGAGCTCAGACGTCTCAGATAAGGGTGTTAAGCTAGGAGAAGTTGCCTTCTTCGCCACCAAACAGATGCATGTGGATAAAAGTCAATGACGTAAATCTCAAGAATGCAATGTCAGACATCCATCCATACATGTCCATTCTAGGAATGAACGAAACCAAAGGCACTCTCCTACCACATCTTGTTGGGAATTTACCCTAGGATTAGTAGAGAGAAGTCCTTGCAACCCAAAGAATTTCAAAAATGAAAGGATCTCCGCTACTTAGTATTTGGGAGATAAACAGAATTATCAACAAGAAGTCCTTTCGTCCTGAAAATCCCTAGTCTTCATTCTTCATTCTCTCTAATAGGTCTTCATTTATTGGATGCATATATTGGTTCGAAGTGGTTTTCAGATAGGGATTTTCCTAGATCCGACCCCGGTTCCTTCGATCCAATCATTGATAAAAAAAGGTTTTGCGAATAGGGAATCATTATTTAATTGATTAAGTTCTTTTTATCAAAATTCTCCCTTATAGATGTATATTTCTAAAACATTCTTTTCGGTGCATACGGAGTTATCAAACCTCTCTTATCGAATCTTTGATTACTTAAAATGCTTTTTAACCTTAGACTAATTCGAAATCATTTCTTTTATACTTAGGGAAATATTTCAAAAATCACTTCATTTAAATCTTAACAAATATTTCTTAATTTATAAACTCTCAATCCTTGATTGAGTTAAAACCATGTTATCTAGGATGTTAATCTAAAAACAGTAAATATTAAATGAGCAGAATATGTAGAAATCATATAATTCTGCTCAATATCAATCCCCGTATTCAACAAATACTATGGGCGGTATAACAGCGAAATCATCTTTTAAATTCCATGAATAGTATGAGTTCCCTCTTCAAGCTTTAATACCAAGCACAAGAAGATCATCTCCATAAAATCAAGTTGTATTTAATTTAAAAATTAAATCTTTTTATACTTAACTCGTTTTCGACATTTCGATCTTATTAATCCCTTGCCCAAGGAAAAGGCCAAATGAGCCAAGGAACTGGTTGCTCCTGAACATCTACTTAGTTTAAGCACCTCACATTCGGATCTCACGAATAGAAAAATCCAGTCTATTCGTCGGCTTTTAGAGCCAAGAATAAACCACTTAATTATAATAGCTTTTCTTTAAATCATTTATTTAAACTTTCACCAATAATTAAAAAATGTCCAAATCATTATTAATACTCTTAATTATAAATTTTAAAACATTTATAAAAGATTTGAAAAAGAATTGTGAGGCTTAAAACCATATTTTGAAAGTTATAGAAAAGTGCTGTGAAAAAGTGCTACGAAAAGTGCATTTTAAGCCATATTGATCAAAATGACATTTTATTATTTGAAAATCCATTTTTATTATTCAAATCACTTTTAAACGTTTCAAATGATTTATAAGATTTATTCCATATTTTTAAACAATTTTAGAATAACATTTCCAAAGAAATCCAGTTTTGGATTCCGAACTGTAAAATCGAGATTTTTCAAAAACTTGTTTTGCTCATATTTTAAAATCTCCTTATCAGAATCTCAATTTTCTTTCGTCATTGGAAAAATATGGATATAATAGTTTGGAAAATTCTTATCTAGAACAATTCTAGGCTATATTCCAACTTTTACATTTGTTTGACTTTTATAGCGCGAAATCGAGAACTGTCGTTACGTGACGCTCCTATTTTTAACTAAATTTTTGGTATTTTTTCAAACTTCACCAAAAAACTTCTAATCTTTTTAAAACATTTAAAATACATTATAAACCATTTTTAAGAGGTTTAATGCTTCTATATACACTATTTCATTAATTCAAGGAAAGTGATTTCCTTTTGTGCTTGTCGACGTGTATATTCGGGAGTTGCACATATATTAAACATTCATACGAAAATAACCAAACTTGATGATCAAAGCATATTAAACATCCATTGCAAATATCATATCATCATCCAACGTATAGTTAATGGTTTTAGGATTTCTCACCTTAGATTCGAATGATCTAACTTTAAATCGGCTATAGCTCCATTATCTCAAATTAAACTTTACATAATCGAGCTACAAAGCCTTAAAGTGGCTAGGCATAGCCTTGGGAGTGTAGGAGGTTCTCACGGCCATGAGTGTAGGGAAGGAAAGTCTCAGATAAGGTGGATCTTAATGGTGGCCATGAGTTTGAGTGGTGGAAAGGAGGTGTTTTGACTTGTTTTTAAAGTGGATCGATATTATATACATGTGTATATATTTTACTAATATTCTGGACTTTTGACGCTTGAAATTGACACTAATACGTCCACTTATTGCATACCGAGGAATTAAATGTTGGAAAAGTCGATTGTTCGGTGGAAAGAAGAAGAAAGAATATAATAAGAAACTAAACAACATAGATTTCACAGCGGAACGAATAATCTATAATGTATCACAAGTCTTTGCACAAAAGAAAAACTGTAATATGTATATATACAAACATCAATCAGACTATACTAACCTATTTCATCCTAGACAATTATAATAACCTGTCCTCCTAGTTGCTGATAATACAATAATGAATACGGCGAAAAATAACCATCTACGTGAATATGTCTCTGGCCTCCAATTCGTCTCTTGAAGCTACAAGCATCCAAACCAATCTATAATATACTCGGCTTGACCTCACCATTATAATATATTAACACCCGAGTCAGTTTGGAAAACCAGCGTCAGAATACACACCCAATGTAACAGCCCAATTTTTTTAACAAGTATTTTTCACTTATATTTTAAAAACTTTGGGGTTTATTTAAAGTGATTAAAAAGAAAGAAAAAAAACAATTGACCAAATTTTTAATTAAATAATAAGATCTCTGAAATTTTGACATGGTTAAGAATTAACTTTAATTTGGTAATTTGGGTTTTTGTCGAGGATGGTAAATAACTTAATTTCTAGAAAAATCAAGTTTTAATTAAGAAAACATTAATAGCTTAGGTGGTTAAGACATCTGGGCTATTCACGACAGGTCACGAGTTCGAGTCTCAACACGGTTAGAATTTCGAATATTTTTTTTAGTATATAAATGAACTGGTAATTACGCATTAAAAAGGGCGCGTAAATTTAGGGAATAAATTCCGGATATATATATATATATATATATATATATATATATATAAGATTATATATAAGAAAACGTATAGAATTTTAATCCGTTATTTTTCTCTTTCCAGTAAAATTTACTTCCCAATTTATATACATATATAATTTGATTTAAATCATTTCCTTAAAATACTAAATATGGAAATTTAAAGTTGTGAAACGATTAATTTTGTTAAAAGACAACTCCATTTGAATTTTAATAAAGGAATTTTGTATATATATATATATATAATATGTGAAAACCAATTAAGTTTGTTAAGTAATAATTTTGAAGAATTTAGTGTATTAATGAACTGTTGGATTTCGCGTTTAAAGGACGCGTAAAATTTATGGTATAAGTAACGTAATAAACATATAAATTTAAAACGTTATTTTTATATAAATCTTGGGTGTTTTGTATTGCGTCAGTTTGGCGTATTTTAAAAATCATATTTCAACATCTATATGAATTAAAATATCAGTCAGTAGTTTTATAGCAAATGTTACTTTTTCCATATAACTTTAAAACATATTTTAGTGTTGCCTTGTATGTTCTGACTATTTAGTTGAAATTTAACCTTGCCTATCTTTTCAAATTCTCACATACCCATTATATCTCTTTGGTTCCTATAATCACGCAAATCTTATTTGCCTATCTATTTCAAATAAATATAAAAAAATAAGAGAGAGAAACGTGATGCCGTTTCTTCAATCTACAATCAAATCTCTTGCCTAAATATCATCTTGATGGTCTGCATTCAAAATCACGCCACTATTAAATGGTATCAAATGTTGAAATCAAATTTTCATAAATTGGCAGTATAAATTCACGCAGACTTATCCGTTCAAGCTAAAGAAACTGGAAAGAAATCACAATCTTTTATCACTTGCCTCCTTATAATCGTTTCCTTTATCAATTTATCTCTTACGTTTTCTGGTCTACAATATAATTTCAAACCTGCCTACTATATATATCTCTCAGCAAATTTGCTCTTGCCAATATCTTTTATCAAGGGGAAACATAAATCACGCAGTCTTATCCATTCAACAAAAAGAAATCTTGCAACCAATCTGGTAACTGATCAAGCAATTTTTGTAAACATTATTTCGTTGCCTATTCAGTGCAAAGCAAATTATAATTTCTTACTGTTATCCACTTTAATCACGCATGCATTTATCACAATTTTCGTGTAACGTTCAAACATGAAGAAACTGGAAATAAATCTCTCTGCCTTCCTTTTTTTAATACGAAATTTATTGCTTCTCAATCACGATATGTTGCCACTTTATAAATTTTTCCCTGCCGTGACCACTTTAAAACCTGAAGCTCATTTATATATACCAGCTATTCCAAATACCTTTGCATCTCCTATAGCTTATATTATCTCCTTCTTGCGTACAGAGCTTCAAATCAGGTAATGGTTTTTTTTCTTTGTCTTTTTCTTTTCTTCTTCCAGTTTTACTTTCTTCTTTTTGTTGTTCTCTGTTTCCCTTTTGCCTTGCTCGGCTACTTCTCCACCACGTCACGTCCCTCTAAGTTTTCATAACCGGGCTTGTATCCCAAACAAGCCCATGGTTAATATATTATAATATTTTTCTAAAGATTATTAAGTATTTTTGAAATAAAATTTATGTAATTTAACTAAAAATTTGACTTAAGGCTTTAAAATTTTAAAGGTGCTTTGTTTTTCTAAGTTAAATTTTTGTAAGTTAATAATTGGTTTTAAAGTGAATTTAAAGATTTTATTTACGATAAATGACATAATAATTAAATTTGATTTAATATGGAGTTGAAATCTAACCTAGAAATTTTAATAAAGGTTATTTCCGAAAATGGATATGTTTGGTATATTAAATAATGTACTTTAAATTGATAAAATGAAAGACGATTGAAATGGAACATTTTGGAATAACTTTTATTTAACTTGAATCATAGTTGAATTGATGTCTAAATGAATAAAGTTGTGAAGAAAATTTAGTGTATACTAACTATAAAAGGAAAAGAAAAATTTATGGAACGGATGTGTTTTGTAAGTAAATAATTGAAAATGTTGTTTTCAAATGGAAAGGTGAAATTTCAATTTATGACTTAACTTGAAAATTTGAAATTGGGTTTTAAATAAAATTGTTAAGTTAAGTAAATAAATGAGAATTTAGTTTTATTTAGGAAGTGGGTATTTTTAAATTAAGTGTAAAGTTATTTGGAAAAATATATATACAAGTTAAGTAAAATTGGGAAATTCTGACTTACAAATGATTCATAGTAAATTTGGATATTTTATTTATAAAATTTATTTTATTTAGTCATAAGATAAATGATATCCAAATGAACATTTTTCTGAAGTAGGAATATGATTTTTAAAGTTAAGAATGTTTAAAAATTTAAATTTTAATGTTTCTGAATTCGACAATGTTTTGAAATTGAAGTGGCAGAGACGTGTTTGCATTGAAGAATAGTTTAGGCAGAGACGCAGGTTTGTGTAAATACATATTTTTCAAAACTAGATAAGTTAGGGTATGCCGGTGGGAAAATAATAATAATAATAATAATAATAATAATAAAATGTATAATAATAATAATAAATAGTATTGCCAAGCCGATGAAGTTGGGGTCGGGATGTGGGGTGAGGCAGTCGAGCAAAAGCTGAACCAAAATTTCTTTTACTCTATTCGTTCCAATTGTCTAAAAATTTTTGCTTTGACCGTGATTTTAAAAGTCGCGTATTTGGTATTTGGATCTTATTTTAGATTTGAATCAAGGCGTGACATCTGCGGAAACCTAATCGTGCCATTTGTATGATCCTTTATCAAGTGGTAAAATCGTTTGAATCTGATTTTCTGCAGTTTAAGGTGAGTATTTCTCACCAGAAAAACATACCTATATTTATGTGAATTATCGCAAGTGTATTTGTAAATTATTTATTAAATGTCATCTGTCTGTAATATAACGTATGGTATTAAACCCCATTTTAAATTGACACCTCATCAGTTGTTTATCTGTTGTAATATAGTTGCAGTTATATTATTTAATGCTTATTTACTGTTAAATCATCACTGCAAGTTCCCTGTAAATTGAGATCGTTATAGGCTGAAATGATAGGCCTGTACGATATTTATTTATTTATTTATCTATTTAATTTTTTTAATTTTAAATATTTAACTTTGGATTGCGGGTTTGAAATGATAGAACCCGGGGTTTTTGTAAATTGCGGATTGAAATGATATATATCCGCACTTGACCTAGGATAGGAAACTATATACAGACCCGTGGTTTATATAATATTTTTATGAAATGTTGTAAAAAATATTTTTAAATAGAAAGTTTATAAATTTTCTGTTTTAAATGTATTTGAAGGATTTTAATTTTTTATTTATTTATAATGATTTTTGAATGAGTCAAATGTTAAATAAATGAATCTTTATGTAAAATTTTGGAGTATATCTTATTTTGGGAAAATTATGAAATTTTGTTAAAAGTGAGATTTTAGTTAAGTAAAATAATTAATATTAAGTTTTATTTTGGATATTTAAAACTTGATGGTTAAGTTAATAGTCTATTACAGCACTTAAATGCTGTCTTTTATAAACGAACTGTTTTAACCTATAGACTTTAGGTAGCATTTCATAAGTGCTACATAAACTGGGATTTTAATTATTTAAAAATAAATTTATGGAATTAATCTTTGGGGAAATGGGTTTAAATTTTGGAAGTTAATATGTAATTAATAAAAATAAGGAATTGACTTTGAATGGTTTTAAATGGAAGAATTTAATTTTAAAAAGGGAGAAAAAGGCAAATAAATTTCTAATTAAATTGAATAGATTTAAATGGTATTTTATAAAATGACCAATGTTTACAAACAATATTTGATTTTGAAGGTATTTGAAATTTATTTTGACTTCAAAGTATAAATACCATTTTAAAAGCTGTAACCACGGGTTATAATAACGTTTGATTGTGAAAGAGACCGGGATCGGATATCTGGCATACTCTCTGTCGATACCGAAAACCACTTTACCAACCGTGTACACGGTGGAGATTCCAAAATGAAGTAGGATGGTGGTGACGTTTCCTTTGAGGTAAATACGTGGACCCGACTCCCGTGAGTTGGCATAAGGTGGCTAAAACAGGAGCGATTCTCGGATTAATGAGGTAGCACCTCTGATCGGACGCACTTCTTCGTATGCCATTCTATTACTTTTGTGATTGTTTTGGTGCGCACCTTTGATTTGGGAGTGTTGTTCGAGGTGGGCGGCAGCTGCGCGTTGCGCGTTTCCATCGGTCCGGATAGCAATTGGTATATCTACCCTGGCATTGCCTAGTTGTGCCGTGTCACCTACCATAGCGAGCCTTCTACGAGTTTCTATTTGTGTCGTGCCTATGGAGTATCCTCTGGTAGCCTCCCGATCAGGAGGTATTACGGTACTGTATAGACTATTGGCATTATTTGTGTTAAGGGCTATATGGGTAACCCCTTAACGCTATTTAAAAGTAAGTTTATTTTACTAATAGACACTATTATAATAGCGAAGTATTACTACATAGTAAATAGTTTAACGGATCCTTAGAGGATGGGCGGTCCCAAGCATCCTTTAAGTTACTTGCTCTATATTACAGTACACTTGAATTAGCTTACACTATATAAGTATGTATGTCCTGACTCGAGTGTTTATGTTTTATTTTACGCTCGGGTCAGCCTGAGTTGTAGTTCAGTCATCATCCCGGAGCTAGGACTTCTATAGATCCTTTCAAGTTGCTGGCTTCTTTCTGTCTGCTATCTTATTTATGAAATCAAGACTTTGGGATTTTTATTTGATTATTTAAACTATATTTGGGATGGAAGACCTTGTAATTTGTTGAGACTATTTATAGTGGCTTGATGAACCACTAAGTATTTTTAAATTCCGCTGCGAGTATTCTGATTCTGTGTCTGTGATTCTGTGATTAATTATTTACTGTATATTTTGAGATTTGCCAAATTTTATTTACAACGCGGTATTTTGAACAATTCAAGTCCGACATGTGCAGATGCGAATGGTTGAAAATATCGGGTCGTTACATTTGGTATCAGAGCTTTGGCTCTAGGCAAAACTTAGAATGTATGGTAAATTTGATTTACAGAATCACTTTCATTCGAGTTTGAATCTCTTCCTTTTCGAATTTTTGGAACGTTTCCTGCGGTTGCAAAGTTCATTCGTGTACCTCACTATTCATTTTCTTTCGATTTCTGGAGTATCCCATAACTTCATTTGGGATGATCTTTATAGTGAATTGGCGGTCTCGCCAATATTCTAATTAAGGGGTGAAACTCCTTTACAATTAGCATTGATTCACCAGAGATTTATATTTAACCTCGGTTTAGATGCTAGTATCTTTGGTTATTCTGAACTCTATATGTTCGGATCGAATGGTAAATCTACATTCGATCTGATTCTTTGAGTCACGGTTGACCCGGTTAAGGTTGCCCGCGATTTATATAAACTTATCTAGTTCCTTATTCTGTTATTTAACCATCAGATCTTCTGATTCCAATTTATCTTTATATCAAAATTCTCTTTGATTTGAATCCATCAAATTTGAAACTCTATCCTTGTTTTGAAAAAATTCATTCCTATATCTGGGAAAAATCTAATATAATATATATAATTATAATTTTCAGAATTTACCTAGTTGTTTAGAGATAATAGTGTTTGATTTTATTTATGGTTTTGTAAACCATTGGTTTTGTCTTATATAAATAATTGAACTATAAAACATGGTTATAAATTTATTTGGAAACAGAAATGGATTTAAAACAAGAATTTAAGAATTTAATTTCTGATAGTTTCAAACCTTGTGTTTAAAGTCTTAAAAGGATATATTATTATTTAAATTATTTGCAAATATAAATTTGTTTCCAAAGAATTTTAAAGTTTTAAAAATTAGTGCTCTTCTCTTTGTCGCTGGAAAATAATTTCGGGGATGACTACAACATCATCGACATTCATTTTCGAGTATCGAAGTAAAGAGACCATGTTGTAGTTTTGCTTCAAAAATTTAATTGATTTGAATTTCTAAATGTGACTTAATTTATAATATATATAGATATATGATTTAAATTTGATTTGACATATGCAATATGTATGTATTTATTTATCTCTAAAGGGTTTGAAGTTAATTAGAAATTTAATTCATAAATTTATGTTAAAAGGTGATTCTAATGATAAATAAAGTCAAATTTTGAATAAATATTTAAACTTGAATAATAGAATTGGAAAATTTTTACTTGTATAATTGCATGCCAATATAACTTACCTAAATCATTCAGAAATTAACTATGTAATTGGATAATATACAATATAAAAAGATTTATAAATAAAATTTGAGTGGTTATAATAAATGTTATACACTTAAACTCTAGTTATAAAAAGATTAACAGAGGAAAATAAAATTAAAGGGTAATAGAATAATTTTTAATATAAAATGATGTTAAGGAACTAAGAATAAATTTAAACAGTTGTAATAAGTGTAAACATATTTGACATAGATGAGAAAAATATTGAGAGAAATAAATTTAATTATAGTTTGGAATAAAGAAGAAACTAAATGGGGAATTTAGTTTATTTTGGGAAATGGTAAATTTACTTTAAAAATTAAGTTAAATTACCATTTCAAATTTGGACTAAAATTAAACATTTTAAATTAGAATGTTATAATACCTTGTGAAAAATTTGAAAAAAATAAAAATAAAATGAATGATTTTTTTTAAGTGTAGGGATATTATACAAGTAAATATGTAAATAAATAAATGTTAAAATTTTAAGTATAAATAGATGAAATCAATGATTAATTTAAAATTGAATTTTTATTGTTTAGATTAATGATTCTAATTTAAGTTTCAATTTAGTTTTCTTTCAGGTTGTTTCTATTCCCCTACCTTCTTCCTTTTCGAGGATGAAAAGTTTTGAGTGGGGGAGAGTGTAACATCCCAATTTTTTTAACAAGTATTTTTCACTTATATTTTAAAAACTTTGGGGTTTATTTAAAGTGATTAAAAAGAAAGAAAAAAAACAATTGACCAAATTTTTAATTAAATAATAAGATCTCTGAAATTTTGACATGGTTAAGAATTAACTTTAATTTGGTAATTTGGGTCTTTGTCGAGGATGGTAAATAACTTAATTTCTAGCAAAATCAAGTTTTAATTAAGAAAACATTAATAGCTTAGGTGGTTAAGACATCTGGGCTATTCACGACAGGTCACGAGTTCGAGTCTCAGCACGGTCAGAATTTCGAATATTTTTTTTAGTATATAAATGAACTGGGTAATTACGCGTTAAAAAGGGCGCGTAAATTTAGGGAATAAATACCGGATATATATATATAACATTATATATAAGAAAACGTATAGAATTTTAATCCGTTATTTTTCTCTTTCCAGTAAAATTTACTTCCCAATTTATATACATATATAATTTGATTTAAATCATTTCCTTAAAATACTAAATATGGAAATTTAAAGTTGTGAAACGGTTAGTTTTGTTAAAAGACAACTCCATTTGAATTTTAATAAAAGGAATTTTGTATATATATATAATATGTGAAAACCAATTAAGTTTGTTAAGTAATAATTTTGAAGAATTTAGTGTATTAATGAACTGTTGGATTTCGCGTTTAAAGGACGCGTAAAATTTATGGTATAAGTAACGTAATAAACGTATAAATTTAAAACGTTATTTTTACATAAATCTTGGGTGTTTTGTATTGCGTCAGTTTGGCGTATTTTAAAAATCATATTTCAACATCTATATGAATTAAAATACCAGTCAGTAGTTTTATAGCAAATGTTACTTTTTCCATATAACATTAAAACATATTTTAGTGTTGCCTTGTATGTTTTGACTATTTAGTTGAAATTTAACCTTGCCTATCTTTTCAAATACTCACATACACATTATATCTCTCTGGTTCCTATAATCACGCAAATCTTATTTGCCTATCTATTTCAAATAAATATATAAAATAAAGAGAGAAACGTGATGTCGTTTCTTCAATCTACAATCAAATCTCTTGCCTAAATATCATCTTGATGATCTGCATTCAAAATCACGCCACTATTAAATGGTATCAAATGTTGAAATCAAATTTTCATAAATTGGCAGTATAAATTCACGCAGACTTATCCGTTCAAGCTAAAGAAACTGGAAAGAAATCACAATCTTTTATCACTTGCCTCCTTATATTCGTTTCCTTTATCAATTTATCTCTTACGTTTTCTGGTCTACAATATAATTTCAAACCTGCCTACTATATATATCTCTCTGCAAATTTGTTCTGGCCAATATCTTTTATCAAGGGGAAACATAAATCACGCAGTCTTATCCATTCAACAAAAAGAAATCTTGCAACCAATCTGGTAACTGATCAAGCAATTTTTGTAAACATTATTTCGTTGCCTATTCAGTGCAAAGCAAATTATAATTTCTTACTGTTATCCACTTTAATCACGCATGCATTTATCACAATTTTCGTGTAACGTTCAAACATGAAGAAACTGGAAATAAATCTCTCTGCCTTCCTTTGTTTTAATACGAAATTTATTGCTTCTCAATCAAGATATGTTGCCACTTTATAAATTTTTCCCTGCCGTGACCACTTTAAAACCTGAAGCTCATTAATATATACCAGCTATTCCAAATACCTTTGCATCTCCTATAGCTTGTATTATCTACTTCTTGCGTACAAAGCTTCAAATCAGGTAATGGTTTTTTTCTTTGTCTTTTTCTTTTCTTCTTCCAGTTTTACTTTCTTCTTCTTGTTGTTCTCTGTTTCCCTTTTGCCTTGCTCGGCTACTTCTCCACCACGTCACGTCCCTCTAAGTTTTCATAACCGAGCTTATATCCCAAACAAGCCCATGTTTAATATATTATAATATTTTCCTAAAGATTATTAAGTATTTTTGAAATAAAATTTATGTAATTTAACTAAAAATTTGACTTAAGGCTTTAAAATTTTAAAGGTGTTTTGTTTTTTTAAGTTAAATTTTTGTAAGTTAATAATTGGTTTTAAAGTGAATTTAAAGATTTTATTTACGATAAATGACATAATAATTAAATTTGATTTAATATGGAGTTGAAATCTAACCTAGAAATTTTAATAAAGTTTATTTCCGAAAATGGATATGTTTGGTATATTAAATAATGTACTTTAAATTGATAAAATGAAAGACGATTGAAATGGAACATTTTGGAATAACTTTTATTTAACTAGAATCATAGTTGAATTGATGTCTAAATGAATAAAGTTGTGAAGAAAATTTAGTGTATATTAACTATAAAAGGAAAAAAATTTTAGGGAACGGATGTGTTTTGTAAGTAAATAATTGAAAATGTTGTTTTCAAATGGAAAGGTGAAATTTCAATTTATGACTTAACTTGAAAATTTGAAATTGGGTTTTAAATAAAATTGTTAAGTTAAGTAAATAAATGAGAATTTAGTTTTATTTAGGAAGTGGGTATTTTTAAATTAAGTGTAAAGTTATTTGGAAAAATATATATACAAGTTAAGTAAAATTGGGAAATTCTGACTTACAAATGATTCATAGTAAATTTGGATATTTTATTTATAAAATTTATTTTATTTAATCATAAGATAAATGATATCCAAATGAACATTTTTCTGAAGTAGGAATATGATTTTTAAAGTTAAGAATGGTTAAAAATTTAAATTTTAATGTTTCTGAATTCGACAATGTTTTGAAATTGAAGTGGCAGAGACGTGTTTGCATTGAAGAATAGTTTAGGCAGAGACGCAGGTTTGTGTAAATACATTTTTTTCAAAACTAGATAAGTTAGGGTATGCCGGTGGGAAAATAATAATAATAATAATAATAAAATGTATAATAATAATAAATAGTATTGCCAAGCCGATGAAGTTAGGGTCGGGATGTGGGGTGAGGCAGTCGAGCAATAGCTGAACCAAAATTTCTTTTACTCTATTCGTTCCAATTGTCTAATTTTTTTTGCTTTGGCCGTGATTTTAAAAGTCGCGTATTTGGTATTTGGATCTTATTTTAGATTTGAATCAAGGCGTGGCATCCGCGGAAACCTAATCGTGCCATTTGTACGATCCTTTATCAAGTGGTAAAGTCGTTTGAATCTGATTTTCTGCAGTTTAAGGTGAGTATTTCTCACCAGACAAACATACCTATATTTATGTGAATTATCGCAAGTGTATTTGTAAATTATTTATTAAATGTCATCTGTCTGTAATATAACGTATGGTATTAAACCCCATTTTAAATTGACACCTCATCAGTTGTTTATCTGTTGTAATATAGTTGCAGTTATATTATTTAATGCTTATTTACTGTTAAATCATCACTGCAAGTTCCCTGTAAATTGAGATCGTTATAGTCTGAAATGATAGGCCTGTACGATAATTATTTATTCATTTATTTATTTAATCGTTTAATTTTAAATATTTAACTTGGGATTGCGGGTTTGAAATGATAGAACCCGGGGTTTTTGTAAATTGCGGATTGAAATGATATATATCCGTATCACTTGACCTAGGATAGGAAACTATATACAGACCCGTGGTTTATATAATATTTTTATGAAATGTTGTAAAAATATTTTTAAATAGAAAGTTTATAAATTTTTTGGTTTAAATGTATTTGAAGGATTTTATTTTATTTATTTATTTATAATGATTTTTGAATGAGTCAAATGTTAAATAAATGAATCTTTATGTAAAATTTTGGAGTATATCTTATTTTGGGAAAATTATGAAATTTTGTTAAAAGTGAGATTTTAGTTAAGTAAAATAATTGATATTAAGTTTTATTTTGGATATTTAAAACTTGATGGTTAAGTTAATAGTCTATTACAGCACTTAAATGCTATCTTTTATAAACGAACTGTTTTAACCTATAGACTTTAGGTAGCATTTCATAAGTGCTACATAAACTGGGATTTTAATTATTTAAAAATAAATTTATGGAATTAATCTTTGGGGAAATGGGTTTAAATTTTGGAAGTTAATATGTAATTAATAAAAATAAGGAATTGACTTTGAATGGTTTTAAATGGAAGAATTTAATTTTAAAAAGGGAGAAAACGGCAAATAAAATTCTAATTAAATTGAATAGATTTAAATGGTATTTTATAAAATGACCAATGTTTACAAACAATATTTGATTTTGAAGGTATTTGAAATTTATTTTGACTTCAAAGTATAAATACCATTTTAAAAGCTGTAACCACGGGTTATAATAACGTTTGGTTGTGAAAGAGACCGGGATCGGATATCTGGCATACTCTCTGTCGATACCGAAAACCACTTTACCAACCGTGTACGCGGTGGAGATTCCAAAATGAAGTAGGATGGTGGTGACGTTTCCTTTGAGATAAATACGTGGACCCGACTCCCGTGAGTTGGGATAAGGTGGCTAAAATAGGAGCGATTCTCGGATTAATGAGGTAGCACCTCTGATCGGACGCACTTCTTCGTATGCCATTCTATTACTTTTGTGATTGTTTTGGTGTGCACCTTTGATTTGGGAGTGTTGTTCGAGGTGGGCGGCAGCTGCGCGCTGCGCGTTTCCATCGGTCCGGATAGCAATTGGTATATCTACCCTGGCATTGCCTGGTTGTGCCGTGTCACCTACCATAGCAAGCCTTCTACGAGTTTCTATTTGTGTCGTACCTATGGAGTATCCTCTGGTAGCCTCCCGATCAGGAGGTATTACGGTACTGTATAGACTATTGGCATTATTTGTGTTAAGGGCTATATGGGTAACCCCTTAACGCTATTTAAAAGTAAGTTTATTTTACTAATAGACACTATTATAATAGCGAAGTATTACTACATAGTAAATAGTTTAACGGATCCTTAGAGTATGGGCGGTCCCAAGCATCCTTTAAGTTACTTGCTCTATATTACAGTACACTTGAATTAGCTTACACTATATAAGTATGTATGTCCTGACTCGAGTGTTTATGTTTTATTTTACGCTCGGGTCAGCCTAAGTTGCAGTTCAGTCATCATCCCGGAGCTAGGACTTCTGTAGATCCTTTCAAGTTGCTGGCTTCTTTCTGTCCGCTATCTTATTTATGAAATCAAGACTTTGGGATTTTTATTTGATTATTTAAACTATATTTGGGATGGAAGACTTTGTAATTTGTTGAGACTATTTATAGTGGCTTCATGAACCACTAAGTATTTTTAAATTCCGCTGCGAGTATTCTGATTCTGTGTCTGTGATTCTGTGATTAATTATTTACTGTATATTTTGAGATTTGCCAAATTTTATTTACAACGCAGTATTTTGAACAATTCAAGTCCGACATGTGCGGATGCGAATGGTTGAAAATATCGGGTCGTTACACCCAATTGGATTTAAAGTTGTAAGAAAACTCTTTAAATTAAAGGTATCTCGTAAAACCACGCAGCACATAAACACGAAGGGTTTTTACCTTACAATAACCAAAATACCTTTATAATGATATTATAATAATGTCTAAGGGTTAAAAGTAAAATATTAAAATAGCTGGAACACTTGCATCTCATGTTCCAACATATTTGGTATATAACTAAAACCGTAAAGCTCCTATTAGAGAATGGATTCCAACTAACGATTGGGCTACTAGGGTACAATCCGTCACAGTACACCAATAAAACATTGTACCGAGATCGTACCTAATGACCACTGCCAACACAGGACCAGCCTACCCCTTGCTGGATAGTACCGAATATATCATCATCCCGGTTGTTTCCAACTTTTATGTAGCTCCTTCATGCATAACTGAATCTGAAAATATGAATGGTTATCTAGAAAGGTGATAACATACCCTTTGTAGGAGCTACCCACACCTAGCCCTGCTGCATCGCCCCTGTTTTAGTCATTCCCGGTTGGTGAGGCTTGAGGCTATGATTACCTTTCAAGAACATTGACACTTTGAATGCTCATTGCCCTCCAATGATAATCTTCTAATAACATTCATCCATACAAGTCCGTTTTGGGTCTGAACGAAACTTAAGTCACTACTCCTATTACATCAATTACGAGAAATCCATCCCAAGATTAATAGAGAATAACCCTTGCACTTCAACTCCATCTTCAATTCCATTCTCTTCTAATGACTTTATCACGTAGCGTTGGGTTGGATCGAATTTCGGATAACATATTTGGTACCAGTCTCTTTGAAACAACGTTCGATAATTTCCTGTAAACTCAGCCCCGATTCTGTAAGAAATAAACATCCAAAGGTAAGATCGGACACCACCTCCTAACCGTTAGTGGATGGATTTCCTTATCATTGTCCTAGGAGAGCGAAACGAGATTTATACGCACAGTACAGCATCATAAAAGATGATTGTGCCATATAACTCATGTGTTTCTCCTAGATATTTCCAAAGTTATGTTGGGTCCATTTTCGATAGTCGAGTATTTAATTATCGACTAGCAACATTCAATCAAGAATTTATTACATAAGGGAAAACCAACATTGGTTACGCATATGAGCAACCACTAGCCTCGTTTTATAAACCTTTTACGAATAACAACCACTTGTTTGTGTAGGAATACTTTTACGATATATCTACCGATCCCTATATTTTCAATATTTACAAAACATCTATATACTTATCTCAATAGTATAAGTATATTTACAAAACTGAGAAAGATTCTCTTTTCATTTAACTCTCAAATCATTTATAAATTTTCATACAATCCTCCAAAACCATTTAAAAACCATTTTATAAACCTCCCAAAACCATTTATAATTTCTTTATAAAAATTAAATCCCTTATAAGCTTCTTATACCTTTCAAAAATCACCTATAAACTCTTTATGAATCTGTAAACCATTTATAAAAACCTCTTTTATAAATCTATAAACCAGTTTCTAAAATTCATTTATAATATTTATTATTTATAAACCCTTTCTTCTTGCAAATAACCTTTCTTAAGCCTTCAATACATTTATAAATTCCTTTATAAAATACAAGTCCTCCAACACTATTTATAGTCTCAGAAACATTTATAAATAATTAAAATCATTTACTTCAAATGATAATATATAATAATAATTTGTAACAATGAACGATATAAATAAATGGAAATCATTAACTTTAAATATCTTAAAATAAAATTAATCATTCCAAAAATATTGTTTTAGAAATTATAATAATCATAATTAGTTAATCTTTGCCATAATATTAATACTAATTTATTTTAAAATCTTATTAATAATCCTTATTATTAATTTCAAACCCATAACTATTCTAAAATAACTAATCTTTCAACTTATTAACCTTTCTATAAATTCTTAAAACATATTAACTATAAGCAAATAGCCTTTAAACAATATTAAAATAATTAATAACCTTAAATAATATTAATACTATTATATAACTTTAAAACAATTTTAATATAATTAATTAACCTTTAATAGAATATTATTATAATTAAAAACCCTTAAATAAATATTGTTATAATTAAATAACTTAAAAACAATATTAGTAAAATTAATTAACTTTAAACAATATTAATGTATTTAATTAGAATCCGTAAAATATTTCTGAAATCCAATTTCGGATTTAAAAATCCTTTTTGTTTCAAAAACTAAATTCCAACTTAATCAGCAATTTGTAGCATTTTCAAAATACTAACTTGGGGCCAGTAGCCACCCAACACTTAACCAATGTTGATATTGATTTTTCTTATCAATACTGGGTTTTATTTCCAAACATATGACGATGTTATAACCACGGCATCAACAATAATATTTACAAATCAATAAACCATATCAAAAATATCATTAAACAATTCAATATTAGTGAGGAATCATGTTGGATCCCTCCAACCTGTTTCTCTCTATGTAACGTCCCGAAAATTTTCGACTTTCGAAAATTCAACATCGATGCTCACTTTATCGACTGCCGAGAAATTGAAGGCCGGAAACCCGAAATGTTATGGTTTAAGAAAAGGAAAGAGCTAGAAGAAGAGATAAGAAGGTAGAAAATAGAGAGAATAGACAATAGAAAATAGAACGGAACAGAAGAAAAACAGAAAAATAACAGAATCTCACAATTCGCAGCAGAACAACATATAATAATAAATGAATAATCTTTAAACAAAGAACTATATCAGTTATTACATTACATCACATTTCATCATATCATCAGACTGTACAACAACAAACAGTGCAGCGGAAAAAGAAATACTATATACTAGTAATACGCCATGCCATCCAGCTTGCCTCCAGCAACTCCAGAATATCCAGAATATCCTGATAAACCTTAACTCTTGACTGCCCGTGTGGAAATTGGTGGGCACCCAGAGTTTAGGAAGGAAAACAATAAACTCTGAGTCAGTCATGTGACTGCTGTGAGAACTCAAAAACAGTTTATTTTCTTTAAAAACAAAATAGAGGAATATTTTTAAAGTCAATTCGCAATGCTTTTAAAAATGAGACTACCATAAGGCCTCCCGCACACACACACAACGCAAACGCAGAATCGGAGGAGATTTCTCCTTATGATAGTCAAAGATGCTTGATACGCATTAAAAAGAACATTTGATATTATTACTAGTGCATAGTGTAGGAAAATATTTCGAAAGTAGAATATAAATCTTAGCCAGCATAGACATTCCGAACTATGCCTACTATAGCTACCATCCAAACAGTGGGGCGCCACCATAAGTGAATGATAGGTAATACAACTAATACCGTACAAGATCGTATTGTTTCTTTGGATTTCCAACGAATGGTCAGGCCAAGGAACTTCCCATTGCCAATTGAGAATGCCTCTGGATGGACATCCCCGAGAACCAAACCGGATCTCTACCAACACAAGGCCGGGTTACCCCTAACTGAGTAACAACTGACCGAATATGCCATCCCCCGGTCCTTTGGGACCTTTCAACCGAGCGCTCGTAATCAATTCACACAATCATAAAGTGTTTTCAACATGAGTAAGTATCTGGGATCCATACCATGTTACCACCCTTTTCCAGAAGGAAATGCACATATCCTAAAGGGCGCTACCCCTCATAACCTTGCCGCATCTTTCCTGTTTTGACTATTCCCGAGGTGTGAGGCTCGACGAAGTCACGTCCACAAAAACATACTTTATACAAAAGCCATGCTTTGGGTCAACAAATGATCATAGAAATGATCACCAAGATAGACGATCAAACAAATGATCCTATCACAAATAATCAACGCAATGATCATTTCACAGCAACACTCAGCATGTCACATTACCAAATTGGGAATATATCGCTGATAACATTCAACTACATAACCTCTGAGCTCGTACGTCTTAGAGAAGGGTGTTAAGCTAAAAGAATAAATTCTCCGCCACCAACAGAAATATATTTGAAAGAAATCTGCTTTATATCTCAATTTGTAATGTCAGACATACAATCCATACAAGTATGTTCCGGGATCGATTGCAATCCGTATATTCACAATCCTGATCGGATTTCCCATCACTTAGGGAATCTCTATACGAGGAGCCACCCAGTGCAGAGACAATCGATAGGTCATCCTATCGCTTTCGCAAATACCCGGTCTTCAACACCGGTCATCAATGCTATCCATTACGTCGTATCACTATTCGGAATGGGTAATCCGAATAACGAGCGCAATAATTTAAAAATAAGTGTAGCATTCAAATTCAGCAAATCACAACAAATACCTTTCAAAGGTAAATATTGATAGTCGGTTATTGAACTATCAATGGATATGCACAACATCACCAGATTCCAAATAATTTTCCAAATTATTTATTTTCCAAAATATCTTTACAAGATATAAAATTTCAATACCTCAAAAAATAAATCAATATTTATCTTTAAACAACTTCCCTTTTCATTCATAAATTCTATAGTGAATTTATATTTCAAAATATTTATGAATAAACGATTTCAATTATTCATTTTCAATTTATCTTCAAAAAGATAAATTCTCAAAACGTTTCATTTCACATTGAAGAAACATTTCCATACTTATTTATTAATAAGTAATTCACAAATCCATTTATTTTCAACACTTGGAAAATATTCAATATACTTAAATCAAAATTTAGTATATATTTCATTCTATAAGGAAATCATTCTTTTAACCATATTTATTTGGGTCAAAACGAATGTTGCGTAAAACATCGTTACGACAACCCAAAATCACTAGTATAGGGATTCGAAATTAAAATAGATATATAAATCCCAATACTATACAAAACATTTCCTTTCGGAAATCATTTACTATAACAACAGTGTTATAGTCCACCATTTCCTTTTAGTTCTCGAAACGTCTATTTCAACAATAGATGTTGAAATCTATGGTTTCGAATCTCAACACATTTTAAAACATCGTTAGATCGTTTTAATTCTATTTAAAATATCACATTCAAAACAATTTCTTTAACATATTATTCACTATTCAAAAACGTGAATATACTACGTTAATAAATTTCATCCTTTTATTCATTTTATTTCAAAGGATTATTCACAGTCAAAAATGTGAATATAACTCCATTAATAGGTTTCAACAATTTACTTATCAAAATAAGTCGTTTGCGAATTTATAAAACAACGTCTATAAATTCCTTTTCTATTTATTTTATAACAACTTCCTTTTATAAATTCCTTTATTAACCTATTCAATTTATAACTCAATTATAAAACAAAAGTTCATGTTATAAGTTAAATACTAATAATTTATTTGCTTGCAAAATCGTTCCTTTGAACTTCATAATTATAAATCATATAACTTATAAGATTCAATTATTTATCCAAAACCATTCTTTAATAACTTCACGAAAATTTATAAATCTTATTATTTATAAATTTCACTTATAACTTCACCATTTATAATTTTATAAATTCCATTCACTTATGCAATCCATTTTCACTTTATCCAAACACTTATAAAAACTCGTTTTATAATTCAAATATTTTCATTTATAAATTATCAATTTATAAATCTTTTAATATAAATCAATTTATATTATTCTTTTAAAACATCTTTAATCTCCTTTATAATTTCATCATTTTTGATTCATAAAATAATTAAATTTCATAAATCCTATATTTAAACTTTTCACAATTATTTCAAAAATCCCGATTTAACTATTTTTTTAAAATCATTAGCCTCATATTTTCAAAAATCAACCTTTAACTATATTTCTCAAAAATCTTAATTTTTATAACATTGAAAATTATATCGTTTATTTATTTAAAATGGATCAATTCCAAACATATAGTATATTTTCAAAAATCACTTTAAAAATTATTTTAAAGTTCCAAAACTTGGGCTAGTGATGCTACATACCAAATAGTCAATCACGACAACAACGACATCATATATCTATATGATAGTCCATCAAATATCAAAATATCTGAAATCAAATAAAAACTGTTGAGGAATCCAGTTGGATCCCTCCAACCTGTTTTCCTACATCCACAAACATTAGCACAATACCAATTCCGCTCCAGTACGGAATTATCGCGGTATATGGGATTTAAAATATTATCCGCTTAATAGACGGCGCAATAGGGTCTCATCCGCTATACAAAAGCGGAAAATCAATAACTCCAATATATACATATGCCAATATATATATATATATTGCTATTATATATAATACCAATTTCACTGTTTATGAAATATTCGCGGTATATGTTTTTAATAAATAACATCCGCTTACTAACGGCGCATAATTTCTATTTTAACAATCAATAGATAACAATCATCATTCAAACATGCATTCTAATATTTTAAATCTAACTATTTAAAATAAAAATCGAAACTGATTCGATTGAGTGAGAAGTTCTCACCTTGATTTTAAATTCTGATTTCAGCGTTTATTTCGAATAAAATTAAACGGACGTTTAATTTTACCCGAAATTTTCGCTAGCTTCAAAAATTTCCAATCCAACTCCATCGCGAAGAGCTCATCGTTACGATTCCAATGCAAAAAATCTCGTCCGATTTGGACCTCGCAGCAAAGAGATATCATGTTTTAAAGTTACACGAATTATAAATATACTATTTTTTATTTAAAATCTCCTTTATAATTTCAACCTTCCATCAGGGCCGCACATTTCCTACGCTAGATCACGGCCGCCCAAACGAGCATCTCCCCCTTCGTTCCAGTTAACATACGCGAGCCTTGAACCCATCCACGCGTTCAACTCCATCATCATCGAACCCCCAAACGTCGACGAAATCCCATCATAACAGCACCACCTTGAAGCTCCACACGAATGCTACCCACGGCCACAATATAGGCGAACTTGGTGGTCCCTACATCTCGTAATTCATGCGTGATTTCCGGCCATTCAAATCCATTTTTACGTCGATCCACTCCACCAAACAACATCTTAGCCGTTGGATATATCAATCACATTGCCCTCTACAACCTTCATGTTGAAGTTTTCTTGAAATAACGTGTAGATTTGGAGTAAATGGAGGAGGAAGAACATTGCTTCCTGGCCGTTGAAAAGGAGGGGGGCGGCGGCTCTGAAAAATGGCTAGGGTTTAGTGTTGTTGAAGATAGTGAGGGGTTTTAGTTCCTTTTATAGATTTTCAAACGAAAACACTATTCATCCGGGTTTTCCAAACTCCGATTCACGCGCCGTAACCAGTATTTTTAGGGTTTACCCTGCGTTTCGGACACAATGGAACAGGTTTCGAAAGCTAATTCGGACATCTGTGCGAGTTATGGCAATAAACGTTCAATTTAAATTAAACCGATTTAAACGATTTTCTAGGCGTTTTAATTTGTACCGGACAAACGGTAAATCCAATTGACACGAAATTTGAAACCTTACAATAATATCACATTACGGATCCGATGAAACTGGTTTCGTCGAAATCCGAGACTTTTTTGAAAAATGACTATTTTAACTCGCTAAATTAATATTAAAAATAATTCGTTGCGTTTCGAGCTGCCACGATCAAACGATAACTCCGATTGCTATGAAAATTGAAATCCGATAATAACTAACTATTACGGATCCAATGGAACTGGTTTCGTTCAATTCTGAGACTGTTCAAAAATTGACTAATTTTACTAGTCGATTAAATATTAAAATATTCAATTTTCACAAATTAACTTTTAATTCGATTTTAAAAGTTCTAAAATATCATTCTAAATTCAACATGATAAAATAAAATTTTACAAATCATTTTCAATCATATTTAACTCAATTTTCAATTATTTCCATAATTTCACATATTAAATTATCGATTTAATTATTCAATTAAATCCAATTAGTCAAAATAAAATTATTCGACTTATAAATTCACTTATTAATATTTAAAATTAATTAAATATTCAAATTTTAATTAATTAAAATTCTGGGTCGTTACAATCTTCCCCCCTTAAAAGAATTTCGTCCTCGAAATTATTAAGTAAGAAAAGTTACAGAATCTGTAATTTTCCAAAATTCATAGTCAAACTTCTTACAATACTTTACTAAGTTTTCCAATCATACTTCGTTATCTTTTCAAAAACAACTACTATTGTTTAACTTTCAATTCCAAATCAAAGTTAAAATTTTCAAAAATTTTCCAATTTTCTCAAATTTTTTCTAACGCCTTAAATTTCCGGAAAAATTCGCCATAGTCTCCTTTGCGCGGCTCGATCCGAAAAAAAATGACAGTATATATATATCACAAATATACATCTCATCAAGTAGTGAGGCATCCCGAAGGGAAAAAAGTATAAAAGTACGATATTTAATCCGAGATATGTACCTTATATTTTATTAGCGAGCATATACGGCTAATATAGCGCGAAAGCGAGCTCCAAATGCGAAGCAAACACGATCCGCACCTACTAAACACTCAACAAACAACATGAGAACCATGCGTATAGATAATAGTATCGATATACATCATATAGCAACATAATAACTATATATGTTAACATAGCAAATGCAACTAAAGCAACAAATGCAAACATCAACCAACTATCATCCATAACCAATAAATATTCATTCATATTCTCATTAATATTCAATGAATTTGGGTTTTCAATTTAATCACTTTTGATTCATTAACAGTGGATGTTTACTAACATTTATTTTCAATTAGTTTATATTCACTAATTTATATTCAAGTTGGTTCACTTCCAAATCAAATTCAAATCTACTTAAGATTCATTTAACTTCCAATTGAATTTCAATTACTTTAGCTTTCAATTTCATTAATACTTAATGAATTATATACAATCAACTAACAACCATATAACAACCCATGTATATCAATTACAACCAAATTCCTTTGCTTAGCTTCATTATTTCATATCAACTATTCACATTCAATTGATTAACATTCAATCCATTTATTCAATTCAATTACAAAAATTGAATTTCATTTACATAATCTAAGTTCACATCTATCACTTAACTTTATTAATTTACTTTGATATCAATATCAACTTCATTCAACATTTCTTAAGTTATATTCCATTTTACAAACATCACTTGGTTTTACATAACTTAAATTCCAACTTATAAATAAATTCAGATTCCAATTCTAAAGTAAATTTCCATTTAACTTTAAATTCATTTTTATTTACAACTCATATTCATATAGTTTCACTTCTTATAAATATAAGTTTATTTCACAATTGTAATTCACATTAATTATAATTCAATTCTTATAATTCTTTTGCTTATACAAGTATTCTTTTATTTAGATTATTCAAACAACTAAACAATCAACTTATATACACTTTAATAATTCTGAAAAATTATTCCTTTATATAAAAAATATAATCAAGGTAAAATTATTTCATTTACCCAATTTAAAACAATATTATGTCGAATTGTTCTATTCAAGTGTTTAGAAACCCCTTCGGCATAGTTTTGTAGACCACGCTGACGAAAGTTCATATGCCACTCAATAAACCAACCATCACCATATAAAACAATTTTATATTCACTAACAAATACGCTCTCATAGCTATTATTACACTCAACTCATTCTAGAGTACTACTGACTCTATCTCTAATGAAAATACACAACAGAACCATGGTTGTCGCTTAACCATATGCTCTGATACCAAATGTAACGTCCCGAAAATTTTCGACTTTCGAAAATTCAATATCGATACTCACTTTATCGACTGCCGAGAAATCGAAGGCCGGAAACCCGAAATGTTATGGTTTAAGAAAAGGAAAGAGCTAGAAGAAGAGATAAGAAGGTAGAAAATAGAGAGAATAGACAATAGAAAATAGAACGGAACAGAAGAAAAACAGAACAATAACAGAATCTCACAATTCGCAGCAGAACAACATATAATAATAAATGAATAATCTTTAAACAAAGAACTATATCAGTTATTACATTACATCACATTTCATCATATCATCAGACTGTACAACAACAAACAGTGCAGCGGAAAAAGAAATACTATATACTAGTAATACGCCATGCCATCCAGCTTGCCTCCAGCAACTCCAGAATATCCAAAATATCCTGATAAACCTTAACTCTTGACTGCCCGTGTGGAAATTGGTGGGCACCCAGAGTTTAGAAAGGAAAACAATAAACCTCCGAGTCAGTCATGTGACTGGTGTGAGAACTCAAAAACAGTTTATTTATCTTTAAAAACAAAATAGAGGAATATTTTTAAAGTCAATTCGCAATGCTTTTAAAAATGAGACTACCACAAGGCCTCCCGCAAACACACACAATGCAAACGCAGAATCGGAGGAGATTTCTCCTTATGATAGTCAAAGATGCTTAATACGCATTAAAAAGAACATTTGATATTATTACTAGTGCATAGTGTAGGAAAATATTTCGAAAGTAGAATATAAATCTTAGCCATCATAGATATTCCGAACTATGCCTACTATAGCTACCATCCAAACAGTGGGGCGCCACCATAAGTGAATGATAGATAATACAACTAATACCGTACAAGATCGTATTGTTTCTTTGGATTTTCAACGAATGGTCAGGCCAAGGAACTTCCCATTGCCACATGAGAATGCCTCTGGATGGACATCCCCGAGAACCAAACCGGATCTCTACCAACACAAGGCCGGGTTACCCCTAACTGAGTAACAACTGACCGAATATGCCATCCCCCGGTCCTTTGGGACCTTTCAACCGAGCGCTCGTAATCAATTCACACAATCATAAAGTGTTTTCAACATGAGTAAGTATCTGGGCTCCATACCATGATACCACCCTTTTCTAGAAGGAAATGCACATATCCTAAAGGGCGCTACCCCTCATAACCTTGCCGCATCTTTCCTGTTTTGACCATTCCCGAGGTGTGAGGCTCGACGAAGTCACGTCCACAAAAACATACTTTATACAAAAGCCATGCTTTGGGTCAACAAATGATCATAGAAATGATCACCAAGATAGACGATCAAACAAATGATCCTATCACAAATAATCAACACAATGATCATTTCACAGCAACACTCAGCATGTCACATTACCAAATTGGGAATATATCGCTGATAACATTCGACTACATAACCTCTGAGCTCGTACGTCTCAGAGAAGGGTGTTAAGCTAAAAGAATAAATTCTCCACCACCAACAGAAATATATTTGAAAGAAATCTGCTTTATATCTCAATTTGTAATGTCAGACATACAATCCATACAAGTCTGTTCCGGGATCGAACAAAACCGAAGGCACTTACAAAGAAGTCCTTGCAATCCGTATATTCACAATCCTGATCGGATTTCCCATCACTTAGGGAATCTCTATACGAGGAGCCACCCAGTGCAGAGACAATCGATAGGTCATCCTATCGCTTTCGCAAATACCCGGTCTTCAACACCCGTCATCAATGCTATCCATTACGTCGTATCACTATTCGGAATGGGTAATCCGAATAACGAGCGCAATAATTTAAAAATAAGTGTAGCATTCAAATTCAGCAAATCACAACAAATACCTTTCAAAGGTAAATATTGATAGTCGGTTATTGAACTATCAATGGATATGCACAACATCACCAGATTCCAAATAATTTTCCAAATTATTTATTTTCCAAAATATCTTTACAAGATATAAAATTTCAATACCTCAAAAAATAAATCAATATTTATCTTTAAACAACTTCCCTTTTCATTCATAAATTCTATAGTGAATTTATATTTCAAAATATTTATGAATAAACGATTTCAATTATTCATTTTCAATTTATCTTCAAAAAGATAAATTCTCAAAACGTTTCATTTCACATTGAAGAAACATTTCCATACTTATTTATTAATAAGTAATTCACAAATCCATTTATTTTCAACACTTGGAAAATATTCAATATACTTAAATCAAAATTTAGTATATATTTCATTCTATAAAGAAATCATTCTTTTAACCATATTTATTTGGGTCAAAACGAATGTTGCGTAAAACATCGTTACGACAACCCAAAATCACTAGTATAGGGATTCGAAATTAAAATAGATATATAAATCGCAATACTATACAAAACATTTCCTTTCGGAAATCATTTACTATAACAACAGTGTTATAGTCCACCATTTCCTTTTATTTCTCGAAACGTCTATTTCAACAATAGATGTTGAAATCTATGGTTTCGAATCTCAACACATTTTAAAACATCGTTAGATCGTTTTAATTCTATTTAAAATATCACATTCAAAACAATTTCTTTAACATATTATTCACTATTCAAAAACGTGAATATACTACGTTAATAAATTTCATCCTTTTATTCATTTTATTTCAAAGGATTATTCACAGTCAAAAATGTGAATATAACTCCATTAATAGGTTTCAACAATTTACTTATCAAAATAAGTCGTTTGCGAATTTATAAAACAACGTCTATAAATTCCTTTTCTATTTATTTTATAACAACTTCCTTTTATAAATTCCTTTATTAACCTATTCAATTTATAACTCAATTATAAAACAAAAGTTCATGTTATAAGTTAAATACTAATAATTTATTTGCTTGCAAAATCGTTCCTTTGAACTTCATAATTATAAATCATATAACTTATAAGATTCAATTATTTATCCAAAACCATTCTTTAATAACTTCACGAAAATTTATAAATCTTATTATTTATAAATTTCACTTATAACTTCACCATTTATAATTTTATAAATTCCATTCACTTATGCAATCCATTTTCACTTTATCCAAACACTTATAAAAACTCGTTTTATAATTCAAATATTTTCATTTATAAATTATCAATTTATAAATCTTTTTATATAAATCAATTTATATTATTCTTTTAAAACATCTTTAATCTCCTTTATAATTTCATCATTTTTGATTCATAAAATAATTAAATTTCATAAATCCTATATTTAAACTTTTCACAATTATTTCAAAAATCCCGATTTAACTATTTTTTTAAAATCATTAGCCTCATATTTTCAAAAATCAACCTTTAACTATATTTCTCAAAAATCTTAATTTTTATAACATTAAAAATTATATCGTTTATTTATTTAAAATGGATCAATTCCAAACATATAGTATATTTTCAAAAATCACTTTAAAAATTATTTTAAAGTTCCAAAACTTGGGCTAGTGATGCTACATACCAAATAGTCAATCACGACAACAACGACATCATATATCTATATGATAGTCCATCAAATATCAAAATATCTGAAATCAAATAAAAACTGTTGAGGAATCCAGTTGGATCCCTCCAACCTGTTTTCCTACATCCACAAACATTAGCACAATACCAATTCCGCTCCAGTACGGAATTATCGCGGTATATGAGATTTAAAATATTATCCGCTAAATAGACGGCGCAATAGGGTCTCATCCGCTATACAAAAGCGGGAAATCAATAACTCCAATATATACATATGCCAATATATATATATTGCTATTATATATAATACCAATTTCACTGTTTATGAAATATTCGCGGTATATGTTTTAAATAAATAACATCCGCTTACTAACGGCGCATAATTTCTATTTTAACAATCAATAGATAACAATCATCATTCAAACATGCATTCTAATATTTTAAATCTAACTATTTAAAATAAAAATCGAAACTGATTCGATTGAGTGAGAAGTTCTCACCTTGATTTTAAATTCTGATTTCAGCGTTTATTTCGAATAAAATTAAACGGACGTTTAATTTTACCCGAAATTTTCGCTAGCTTCAAAAATTTCCAATCCAACTCCATCGCGAAGAGCTCATCGTTACGATTCCAATGCAAAAAATCTCGTCCGATTTGGACCTCGCAGCAAAGAGATATCATGTTTTAAAGTTACACGAATTATAAATATACTATTTTTTATTTAAAATCTCCTTTATAATTTCAACCTTCCATCAGGGCCGCACATTTCCTACGCTAGATCACGGCCGCCCAAACGAGCATCTCCCCCTTCGTTCCAGTTAACATACGCGAGCCTTGAACCCATCCACGCGTTCAACTCCATCATCATCGAACCCCCAAACGTCGACGAAATCCCATCATAACAGCACCACCTTGAAGCTCCACACGAATGCTACCCACGGCCACAATATAGGCGAACTCGGTGGTCCCTACATCTCGTAATTCATGCGTGATTTCCGGCCATTCAAATCCATTTTTACGTCGATCCACTCCACCAAACAACATCTTAGCCGTTGGATATATCAATCACATTGCCCTCTACAACCTTCATGTTGAAGTTTTCTTGAAATAACGTGTAGATTTGGAGTAAATGGAGGAGGAAGAACATTGCTTCCTGGCCGTTGAAAAGGAGGGGGGCGGCGGCTCTGAAAAATGGCTAGGCTTTAGTGTTGTTGAAGATAGTGAGGGGTTTTAGTTCCTTTTATAGATTTTCAAACGAAAACACTATTCATCCGGGTTTTCCAAACTCCGATTCACGCGCCGTAACCAGTGTTTCTAGGGTTTACCTTGCGTTTCGGACACAATGGAACAGGTTTCGAAAGCTAATTCGGACATCTGTGCGAGTTATGGTAATAAACGTTCAATTTAAATTAAACCGATTTAAACGATTTTCTAGGCGTTTTAATTTGTACCGGACAAACGGTAAATCCAATTGACACGAAATTTGAAACCTTACAATAATATCACATTACGGATCCGATGAAACTGGTTTCGTCGAAATCCGAGACTTTTTTGAAAAATGACTATTTTAACTCGCTAAATTAATATTAAAAATAATTCGATGCGTTTCGAGCTGCCACGATCAAACGATAACTCCGATTGCTATGAAAATTGAAATCCGATAATAACTAACTATTACGGATCCAATGGAACTGGTTTCGTTCAATTCTGAGACTGTTCAAAAATTGACTAATTTTACTAGTCGATTAAATATTAAAATATTCAATTTTCACAAATTAACTTTTAATTCGATTTTAAAAGTTCTAAAATATCATTCTAAATTCAACATGATAAAATAAAATTTTACAAATCATTTTCAATCATATTTAACTCAATTTTCAATTATTTCCATAATTTCACATATTAAATTATCGATTTAATTATTCAATTAAATCCAATTAGTCAAAATAAAATTATTCGACTTATAAATTCACTTATTAATATTTAAAATTAATTAAATATTCAAATTTTAATTAATTAAAATTCTGGGTCGTTACAATCTTCCCCCCTTAAAAGAATTTCGTCCTCGAAATTATTAAGTAAGAAAAGTTACAGAATCTGTAATTTTCCAAAATTCATAGTCAAACTTCTTACAATACTTTACTAAGTTTTCCAATCATACTTAGTTATCTTTTCAAAAACAACTACTATTGTTTAACTTTCAATTCCAAATCAAAGTTAAAATTTTCAAAAATTTTCCAATTTTCTCAAATTTTTTCTAACGCCTTAAATTTCCGGAAAAATTCGCCATAGTCTCCTTTGCGCGGCTCGATCCGAAAAAAAAATGACAGTATATATATATCACAAATATACATCTCATCAAGTAGTGAGGCATCCCGAAGGGAAAAAAGTATAAAAGTACGATATTTAATCCGAGATATGTACCTTATATTTTATTAGCGAGCATATACGGCTAATATAGCGCGAAAGCGAGCTCCAAATGCGAAGCAAACACGATCCGCACCTACTAAACACTCAACAAACAACATGAGAACCATGCGTATAGATAATAGTATCGATATACATCATATAGCAACATAATAACTATATATGTTAACATAGCAAATGCAACTAAAGCAACAAATGCAAACATCAACCAACTATCATCCATAACCAATAAATATTCATTCATATTCTCATTAATATTCAATGAATTTGGGTTTTCAATTTAATCACTTTTGATTCATTAACAGTGGATGTTTACTAACATTTATTTTCAATTAGTTTATATTCACTAATTTATATTCAAGTTGGTTCACTTCCAAATCAAATTCAAATCTACTTAAGATTCATTTAACTTCCAATTGAATTTCAATTACTTTAGCTTTCAATTTCATTAATACTTAATGAATTATATACAATCAACTAACAACCATATAACAACCCATGTATATCAATTACAACCAAATTCCTTTGCTTAGCTTCATTATTTCATATCAACTATTCACATTCAATTGATTAACATTCAATCCATTTATTCAATTCAATTACAAAAATTGAATTTCATTTACATAATCTAAGTTCACATCTATCACTTAACTTTATTAATTTACTTTGATATCAATATCAACTTCATTCAACATTTCTTAAGTTATATTCCATTTTACAAACATCACTTGGTTTTACATAACTTAAATTCCAACTTATAAATAAATTCAGATTCCAATTCTAAAGTAAATTTCCATTTAACTTTAAATTCATTTTTATTTACAACTCATATTCATATAGTTTCACTTCCTATATATATAAGTTTATTTCACAATTGTAATTCACATTAATTATAATTCAATTCTTATAATTCTTTTGCTTATACAAGTATTCTTTTATTTAGATTATTCAAACAACTAAACAATCAACTTATATACACTTTAATAATTCTGAAAAATTATTCCTTTATATAAAAAATATAATCAAGGTAAAATTATTTCATTTACCCAATTTAAAACAATATTATGTCGAATTGTTCTATTCAAGTGTTTAGAAACCCCTTCGGCATAGTTTTGTAGACCACGCTGACGAAAGTTCATATGCCACTCAATAAACCAACCATCACCATATAAAACAATTTTATATTCACTAACAAATACGCTCTCATAGCTATTATTACACTCAACTCATTCTAGAGTACTACTGACTCTATCTCTAATGAAAATACACAACAGAACCATGGTTGTCGCTTAACCATATGCTCTGATACCAAATGTAACGTCCCGAAAATTTTCGACTTTCGAAAATTCAATATCGATACTCACTTTATCGACTGCCGAGAAATCGAAGGCCGGAAACCCGAAATGTTATGGTTTAAGAAAAGGAAAGAGCTAGAAGAAGAGATAAGAAGGTAGAAAATAGAGAGAATAGACAATAGAAAATAGAACGGAACAGAAGAAAAACGGAACAATAACAGAATCTCACAATTCGCAGCAGAACAACATATAATAATAAATGAATAATCTTTAAACAAAGAACTATATCAGTTATTACATTACATCACATTTCATCATATCATCGGACTGTACAACAACAAACAGTGCAGCGGAAAAAGAAATACTATATACTAGTAATACGCCATGCCATCCAGCTTGCCTCCAGCAACTCCAGAATATCCAAAATATCCTGATAAACCTTAACTCTTGACTGCCCGTGTGGAAATTGGTGGGCACCCAGAGTTTAGAAAGGAAAACAATAAACCTCCGAGTCAGTCATGTGACTGGTGTGAGAACTCAAAAACAGTTTATTTATCTTTAAAAACAAAATAGAGGAATATTTTTAAAGTCAATTCGCAATGCTTTTAAAAATGAGACTACCACAAGGCCTCCCGCAAACACACACAATGCAAACGCAGAATCGGAGGAGATTTCTCCTTATGATAGTCAAAGATGCTTGATACGCATTAAAAAGAACATTTGATATTATTACTAGTGCATAGTGTAGGAAAATATTTCGAAAGTAGAATATAAATCTTAGCCATCATAGATATTCCGAACTATGCCTACTATAGCTACCATCCAAACAGTGGGGCGCCACCATAAGTGAATGATAGATAATACAACTAATACTGTACAAGATCGTATTGTTTCTTTGGATTTTCAACGAATGGTCAGGCCAAGGAACTTCCCATTGCCACATGAGAATGCCTCTGGATGGACATCCCCGAGAACCAAACCGGATCTCTACCAACACAAGGCCGGGTTACCCCTAACTGAGTAACAACTGACCGAATATGCCATCCCCCGGTCCTTTGGGACCTTTCAACCGAGCGCTCGTAATCAATTCACACAATCATAAAGTGTTTTCAACATGAGTAAGTATCTGGGCTCCATACCATGATACCACCCTTTTCTAGAAGGAAATGCACATATCCTAAAGGGCGCTACCCCTCATAACCTTGCCGCATCTTTCCTGTTTTGACCATTCCCGAGGTGTGAGGCTCGACGAAGTCACGTCCACAAAAACATACTTTATACAAAAGCCATGCTTTGGGTCAACAAATGATCATAGAAATGATCACCAAGATAGACGATCAAACAAATGATCCTATCACAAATAATCAACACAATGATCATTTCACAGCAACACTCAGCATGTCACATTACCAAATTGGGAATATATCGCTGATAACATTCGACTACATAACCTCTGAGCTCGTACGTCTCAAAGAAGGGTGTTAAGCTAAAAGAATAAATTTTCCACCACCAACAGAAATATATTTGAAAGAAATCTGCTTTATATCTCAATTTGTAATGTCAGACATACAATCCATACAAGTCTGTTCCGGGATCGAACAAAACCGAAGGCACTTACAAAGAAGTCCTTGCAATCCGTATATTCACAATCCTGATCGAATTTCCCATCACTTAGGGAATCTCTATACGAGGAGCCACCCAGTGCAGAGACAATCGATAGGTCATCCTATCGCTTTCGCAAATACCCGGTCTTCAACACCCGTCATCAATGCTATCCATTACGTCGTATCACTATTCGGAATGGGTAATCCGAATAACGAGCGCAATAATTTAAAAATAAGTGTAGCATTCAAATTCAGCAAATCACAACAAATACCTTTCAAAGGTAAATATTGAAAGTCGGTTATTGAACTATCAATGGATATGCACAACATCACCAGATTCCAAATAATTTTCCAAATTATTTATTTTCCAAAATATCTTTACAAGATATAAAATTTCAATACCTCAAAAAATAAATCAATATTTATCTTTAAACAACTTCCCTTTTCATTCATAAATTCTATAGTGAATTTATATTTCAAAATATTTATGAATAAACGATTTCAATTATTCATTTTCAATTTATCTTCAAAAAGATAAATTCTCAAAACGTTTCATTTCACATTGAAGAAACATTTCCATACTTATTTATTAATAAGTAATTCACAAATCCATTTATTTTCAACACTTGGAAAATATTCAATATACTTAAATCAAAATTTAGTATATATTTCATTCTATAAGGAAATCATTCTTTTAACCATATTTATTTGGGTCAAAACGAATGTTGCGTAAAACATCGTTACGACAACCCAAAATCACTAGTATAGGGATTCGAAATTAAAATAGATATATAAATCCCAATACTATACAAAACATTTCCTTTCGGAAATCATTTACTATAACAACAGTGTTATAGTCCACCATTTCCTTTTATTTCTCGAAACGTCTATTTCAACAATAGATGTTGAAATCTATGGTTTCGAATCTCAACACATTTTAAAACATCGTTAGATCGTTTTAATTCTATTTAAAATATCACATTCAAAACAATTTCTTTAACATATTATTCACTATTCAAAAACGTGAATATACTACGTTAATAAATTTCATCCTTTTATTCATTTTATTTCAAAGGATTATTCACAGTCAAAAATGTGAATATAACTCCATTAATAGGTTTCAACAATTTACTTATCAAAATAAGTCGTTTGCGAATTTATAAAACAACGTCTATAAATTCCTTTTCTATTTATTTTATAACAACTTCCTTTTATAAATTCCTTTATTAACCTATTCAATTTATAACTCAATTATAAAACAAAAGTTCATGTTATAAGTTAAATACTAATAATTTATTTGCTTGCAAAATCGTTCCTTTGAACTTCATAATTATAAATCTTATAACTTATAAGATTCAATTATTTATCCAAAACCATTCTTTAATAACTTCACGAAAATTTATAAATCTTGTTATTTATAAATTTCACTTATAACTTCACCATTTATAATTTTATACATTCCATTCACTTATGCAATCCATTTTCACTTTATCCAAACACTTATAAAAACTCGTTTTATAATTCAAATATTTTCATTTATAAATTATCAATTTATAAATCTTTTTATATAAATCAATTTATATTATTCTTTTAAAACATCTTTAATCTCCTTTATGATTTCATCATTTTTGATTCATAAAATAATTAAATTTCATAAATCCTATATTTAAACTTTTCACAATAATTTCAAAAAACCCGATTTAACTATTTTTTTAAAATCATTAGCCTCATATTTTCAAAAATCAACCTTTAACTATATTTCTCAAAAATCTTAATTTTTATAACATTAAAAATTATATCGTTTATTTATTTAAAATGGATGAATTCCAAACATATAGTATATTTTCAAAAATCACTTTAAAAATCATTTTAAAGTTCCAAAACTTAGGCTAGTGATGCTACATACCAAATAGTCAATCACGACAACAACGACATCATATATCTATATGATAGTCCATCAAATATCAAAATATCTGAAATCAAATAAAAACTGTTGAGGAATCCAGTTGGATCTTTCCAACCTGTTTTCCTGCATCCACAAACATTAGCACAATACCAATTCCGCTCCAGTACGGAATTATCGCGGTATATGGGATTTAAAATATTATCCGCTTAATAGACGGCGCAATAGGGTCTCATCCGCTATACAAATGCGGGAAATCAATAACTCCAATATATACATATGCCAATATATATATATATTGCTATTATATATAATACCAATTTCACTGTTTATGAAATATTCGAGCTATATGTTTTTAATAAATAACATCCGCTTACTAACGGCGCATAATGTCTATTTTAACAATCAATAGATAACAATCATCATTCAAACATGCATTCTAATATTTTAAATCTAACTATTTAAAATAAAAATCGAAACTGATTCGATTGAGTGAGAAGTTCTCACCTTGATTTTAAATTCTGATTTCAGCGTTTATTTCGAATAAAATTAAACGGGCGTTTAATTTTACCCAAAATTTTCGCTAGCTCCAAAAAATTTCCAATCCAACTCCATCGCGAAGAGCTCATCGTTACGATTCCAATGCAAAAAATCTCGTCCGATTTGGACCTCGCAGCAAAGAGATATCATGTTTTAAAGTTACACGAATTATAAATATACTATTTTTTATTTAAAATCTCCATTATAATTTCAACCTTCCATCAGGGCCGCACATTTCCTACGCTAGTCACGGCCGCCCAAACGAGCATCTCCCCCTTCGTTCCAGTTAACATACGCGAGCCTTGAACCCATCCACGCGTTCAACTCCATCATCATCGAACCCCCAAACGTCGACGAAATCCCATCATAACAGCACCACCTTGAAGCTCCACACGAATGCTACCCACGGCCACAATATAGGCGAACTCGATGGTCCCTACATCTCGTAATTCATGCGTGATTTTCGAGCATTCAAATCCATTTTTACGTCGATCCGCTCCACCAAACAACATCTTAGCTGTTGGATATATCAATCACATTGCCCTCTACAACCTTCATGTTGAAGTTTTCTTGAAATAACGTGTAGATTTGGAGTAAATGGAGGAGGAAGAACATTGCTTCCTGGCCGTTGAAAAGGAGGGGGCGGCGGCTCTGAAAAATGGCTAGGGTTTAGTGTTGTTGAAGATAGTGAGGGGTTTTAGTTCCTTTTATAGATTTTCAAACGAAAACACTATTCATCCGGGTTTTCCAAACTCCGATTCACGCGCCGTAACCAGCGTTTCTAGGGTTTACCCCGCGTTCCGGACACAATGGAACAGGTTTCGAAAGCTAATTCGGACATCTGTGTGAGTTATGGCAATAAACGATCAATTTAAATTAAACCGATTTAAACGATTTTCTAGGCGTTTTAATTTGTACCGGACAAACGGTAAATCCAATTGACACGAAATTTGAAACCTTACAATAATATCACATTACGGATCCGATGAAACTAGTTTCGTCGAAATCCGAGACTTTTTTGAAAAATGACTATTTTAACTCGCTAAATTAATATTAAAAATAATTCGATGCGTTTCGAGCTGCCACGATCAAACGATAACTCCGATTGCTACGAAAATTGAAATCCGGTAATAACTAACTATTACGGATCCGGTGGAACTGGTTTCGTTCAATTCTGAGACTGTTCAAAAATTGACTAATTTTACTAGTCGATTAAATATTAAAATATTCAATTTTCACAAATTAACTTTTAATTCGATTTTAAAAGTTCTAAAATATCATTCTAACTTCAACATGATAAAATAAAATTTTACAAATCATTTTCAATCATATTTAACTCAATTTTCAATTATTTCCATAATTTCACATATTAAATTATCGATTTAATTATTCAATTAAATCCAATTAGTCAAAATAAAATTATTCGACTTATAAATTCACTTATTAATATTTAAAATTAATTAAATATTCAAATTTTAATTAATTAAAATTCTAGGTCGTTACACTCTACATCACAAATGTTAAATAATCATAAAATATAAATCAATCACTTTGAGGCGAGATTCGTATACAAAGGTCATCCGCTCATACATGGGAAATTAGTAGGGTCTCATCCGTTCCAATAGGCGGGAATATTCAATACAAGTAATACATGTAATAATTTATCCAATCAATCATTCAACAATTTTTATCAACCATATATTATACTAGTTATCCAAAAAGGTGAGATTAACTAACCGTAATTTCTTGCTGTCGCCGAAGCGTTCCGGTTTGAAACTAAAACCGGACGACTTCCGATTTTAGCCTAAAATTCAACAATCTTCAAATTTGTCCAAACCAGTTTCATTGCGAAGCATTCGTTGTCATGAGTTCAACGCAACAAACATTGTTCGAATCCGACCATGTATAAGAGAGACATGCATTTTGTAAATTATCAATAATTTAAATTTAAATCAAACAACTTATATTTTAATTACACATTTACCCTCCTTCTTATCTTCGTCTCCCTCATTCCAATACATTCACAGCAGACACACTCGACCCACCATCGCGTGCACGGTAATGAGTGACATGGCTCAATCCTCGATGAATTGAATTTCGTCTTCGCCATCGGCTCCCTCTTGATGAACCGCACTTTCTCGCCTGCAACTATCATCACCTCTTCACCATAAAAAAAGTGACCTAACGCCATGACTTTGCCCTAGCCAAGTGGATGCGCGACCCAAATGAGCACTGCACTGCCCCAAAACGTGGCTACACTGCTACTTCCCAAGCAAGACTCGAAAATACAACTCCAAAATTACCAATTCACCTTCAATCCCTCAGATTTTGAAACCTAGCCAAAAACTGATGCTCGACTTTACTATCGAGTTTCAATAACATATGTCATACCTCCAATCGAGCATATCAGGTCGAAGCTCTCTCCGAAACAAGATTTCTAAAGCGTGTTTTAAAATTTTTTATTAAGTAAATCTTGAGAAATTAATTTTTGAATTCAAACTTTTTTTCCTCTGTTTCACAGCAGAGTTTATATAAGGGAGAAATGATGGAAAATATCATGTAGGCTTGGGTACGGTCTGAATTTAGAGGGTGTGGAACATAGCATAGAAGGTGGCCGATGTGAATGAATAGCAGTGTATGCTTAAATCAAAGATAATATATTATTTAAAATTCAAAATATCTAGCAGTATAAATTCATACCCCAATCAAGGTGTGCCACCTGACGTTCCTAATGTTTTACTCATATCCTTAACGCAATGTAACTTGTTTCGAGATCTAATTCGATCGTATGGAGAAAATAGCTTTTTGAACCCAATTATTATATTAAATTTTCGATATTAATTTCAACGTGTTTCTATCTCGTACGACCAAACGATACATCTGATCGCTACAAAATTTGGCGGTGTGCTATAATTCATTATTACGCACCCAATGACACTGGTTTCATCGAAATCCAAGACTGTACCTCGAAAGGCTATTTTTATATGTTATTTAAAATGAGTAAATTTCAAAATTAGTTAAATCACTTTTTAAACCAATTTAAAAGTTTTACTATCTTAATTCTTATTAATAGAAATTAAACAAGCCTTTATATCATTTTTATCCAACACAAAACTCAAGATTCCATTATTTAACCAATTTCAATTATTAATTTTAACCATTAAATTATCCAATAAATCACTATTTTTGAAATTCAAGATATTTAATCTATAAAATTAACTTTTCAATATTTAAAATTAATTAAATATTCTAATTTTAAATAGCTAAAATTCTGGATCGTTGCATATTTTTCCATAATTTTTTCCTCATTATTTCTAAGGCATGGAAGCCATTAAAGAAGTTCTTAGGAAGCTTAAGAAGGAGGAAGAAGAAGAAGAATGAAAAATAAGAGAAGAGGTAGGGTACTTATAGGAAAAAAAAGAGTGTAAAGGAAGATATGCATGCACCGCTTTTTCCAAGCTTCTCCAACAAACCTCTCCTTCAAAATACACAGCCAAAGCCCCTCTTCCATATGCACATCACTTACATCCACTCATGTTTGCATATGTTGACTAATTAAGGAAGAAGCTTTATAAAAAATACCTTAGATTTTTGTATTATTTATGTATTTGTGTGTGTATAAGTATACATGTATGTATACATATGTTCATGTGCATGTTAGTGGATGCAGTTGCATGTTACAAATATGTACATGACATATAAATAACGTTGCATTGATTTCGAAAAACTTTTGTGCGATAAACCGTTGCCGATCGAAAAACAGATTCACGGTCACATTTTCACTTATCATATAACGTACATATATTTGTAAACAAAGTTTGAAAAACAATTTCTTATAATTTTAGATGTATTAAAATGATCATATTTGAATTATAAAACCATATACTTTAATATTAACAATTCGTTACGGATAGGTACCCGACATTTGTTCTGCCTGTTGTTCTTTTGGCCACCTTACCATTGCCTGCAAGCATCCTATCGTCTCTGCAAAGGCTACTAAGTGCCCCTGCCTCGCTCTCCTCTTAGGAAATGGGTTCCTATGGCTTCATCCTCTGCCTCTCAATCTTTCAACCTAAATGTTCCTACTCTGAATCCTTCTCCATGCTCAATTTCTTGGCCTACTAGCACTTCAGACCTTGATGTCATGATTACTTCTGACCTTACTGCTATCTCTTTAGCTCCACCCGATCCTGTCCCACCACAGTTGTCTGTTGTTTGGGCTAAGTCCAAAAATGTTTGGTTGACCTCAAAACCGATATGAGATTTAACCCCATGAAGGATTCTTATGTTAGATTTGTTTCTGATGACCATCTGGACCTTAGATGCATTCGTTACAATATATATATATATATATATATATATATATATATATATGGTGACTCTTTAGTGCTATCTGTGGATGGTCGACATGCGAATTGGAATGCTAACATGTTAACTGATGTTTATTAGGGCTGATCGTTTATATACTCTCCTAAATCTGTGGATTATGATCTTTGTCTTGCTATGCTCTTTTTCCCTTTTATTGAGAGTGTTCCTGCGGTGTCTGCCCAGGAGACAGCGGAAGAAGGTGCTTCTTCCTCTTTGGAGGGGACCTAGTCTTCGGGTAATTTGTAGTAGCTGTGGCTTCTCTGTCACAATCATGTGCTATATTTTCCTATTTTTTTGTAGCTAAGATGTCTCTACCTTACTCCTGCACTAAAATGTTTTATTACATTCGTAATAAAAAGTGGACGGTCCACTATAAAACTGGCTAGCCTTGCCAAAAAAATTATTTACAAAATTAGCTATTATACTGATAAAGTGATATCGATTTTTTTCTTATATTTTCAAATCAAACATATGTCTTTATAAAACTATTATAAATGATTTATTATCACTTTATAACTATTCAAATGAATTAAAACCTTTTTATAATCATTATTTGAATAATTGTAATAATTATTTAATTATTAAGTCTTAATTTAAACTAATAAATCAATTATCATATTTAAGGACATTATTAATAATGTCAAAAACTAATTTAATTCGCAAAAATAAATCAATTAATTTTATTTCATATTCTTGTTTAATTATAAAAATAAGTGTACGTATCCAGCTCCGTGCGCGACGTTTTATGATTGTAGGGCTGGTTATCGATAAAATAATTTTCAACCATTTTATCGATATAGATTTCGACTAAAATATTTTTGTAAATATTTATTCAAAATAAGATTACTATTACTTATTATTACTCAAAACAATATTATTCATATTATCAACCTTTTATGTAAAATAAATTTAAAATAAATATAATTTATCAAAGTGATAAATTTGCAGGTCGTTAAAACTTCCCCCTTAAAAGAATTTCGTCCCCGAAATTACCCAGAACAAAAACTTGAAAGTTTTGGCCAAAATATTTATTTTTAAACTTACACCCATACTGTGACGCCCCACCTCTATACCCACGCTAGCCAAGAACACTACGGAGAATGCTGTCGACTAGCACGGAGAATAAGGCTGTTGAGGAGCGACCATCTGTGTAATTGCTTTATGCGAGCATCGATATGTCGGATAGTATAACATGCATTTCTTTATCAAGAGGGAAATCCGACACAAACTCAAAGCTACTACACAGTGGCTATAATATCTTCAGAAACAAATATAGAAATAAACATAACATAAATCAGTCATAGACAATTCATATCACAAAGGAGGAAATAGATATGAATACTACACTAGGAAGTGTACATCAGAGTAGTGGTCTAAAAAGACCCACAATATCACAAAAGAATAGTTACATGAACTACACAAAAGAATAAGTATACATTATGGAGTCTATATCTCAAATGTATACACCAAAATAAACTACTAATCTAAGTAGTAAGCCAAAAGTCAGAGAAATCAATCCCAAGAGAGAAGTCAAGCAGAAGCACCTGTAACATCTCGGTCTGACCCGAGTATTATTTAATAAGAAAATAATAAACGGATCAGTCTAACTATAAATATTAGATGAAACGATATAGAATAAGAGATAAGACTAAACACATAATAATCACAATGCCAAGCTGTGATATATATAAGCAACTGAAAATCAACGAGAGATTAATCAATATCACCAAATCTACACAAGAATCAAAGAGATATCATACTCCTTATTTCGTTCACCAAACCATAAATATTGACATAATATCAATGTCAATCACAAAAGTCAATGACATACAAATTCCAGAATTCAATACACGAAATCCAGAAATCACAAAAGTCAATGACGCACAAATTCACCAATGCACAAATATCGATAAGGCTTATCAATAGAAATCACGAAAATTGGTGAAGCACAAATTCTAGAAATCATCTCAAGAAATCCAGAAATCACAAAGGGGGGAAATGCCTATCACAAACGGGAGCATAAAGCTCACCAACACGTGTATCACAAACAGAACGCTAATTCCATGGTTGCTACCCATCAAAATTGAGCCGAAACTCCACAAACGGCCCGAAGACCATGGGCTGCTACCCCACCAAATTTGAGTCGAAACTCCACAAAACGGGGTTTAGTCTCCCTCGCAGACAAAGAGTCATCGCACATTGCTAGTCTAAATCACAAAGATTATCGTCATGATCAACGAGAAGTGTTGATTACAGTAAGCTAGTAAATATATGAGCTTAGCTTCATGTCCCATAACCACTAGATTAACTTAAATATTTACGAACAAATTGTAGGTCTCCACTAGAAAATTGTCACAAGAGATTCAATCGAACAAGTCCAAGAATTAACCGACGAAGTAAACGCAAGCGTTTCATACCACTTGTTTTACTAAGTCGTTTAATTAGATTTCTCATACGAGTGAGGTAAAGGTTTGTATATACTAATAGATTAGAAGTCGGTTTGAGAAAACGAGCTTTGTAATAAAATAGTGTTGAAATCATTTGAAGAAAGAGTTTTGATATTTACTACTAGCATAGAAAACCTTTATATTTTTAAAGTGACAAATCACAAAGAAGATTGTAAGAACAATCAATCACTAAAATTCACATTCGAAGACGTGAATAAAATCCAAAGAAACCGATAAAGAATCCATCGAAATGGATATTCAAAAATCCCTAAATAGGAGTCATCAAAGGCATAATAAATGATAACAACAAATAGGATCATCACGAATCGATTTAAATTGGAATTCTCAAGCGAATAGGCGTATAGGCAAAACACTACAGTTTCAGACGTCTGAAACAAGTGGTTCAGACGTCTGAATTTGGAAATATAAAGATTTCCAGAACACAATTCAGACGTCTGAATCAAGTGTTTTAGACGTCTGAAATATGCACTTTTTAGCCTATTTCCTTTCTGGTTCCAAATGAACCAATTCAAACGTCTGAAATCATATATTCAGGCGTCTGAATCTGGTGATAGAAATCTTCCCAGAACAATAATCAAATGTCTGAATATTACGTTTCAGACGTCTGAATCTGAGGTTCAGGGCATTCCCTGAGCCTAGGCCAAAAATGGCCAAACGAATATCAGAAACGATCGAACGAGCAAATGGCGATGACTAAGGAATTACGTCGAACGACAACCCAGCCTAAACGGCTCTTCGATACGCCTCAAATATCAATGTCTAAATACCCATAAAAGGATTTTCATAAATTAGACCAAAACACCAAGAATTGGAATATACACCAAATCAATCCAAACCAAAATCAATTGCAAAAGAATAAGTGTTAGGAATTCATACCTAACAATCGAAGATAATTATAGACTAAGATGTGAGATAAAAATCTCACCTTTTTACAAAATCAAACAAGAAGAAGCTTGAAAGCAAATGGAGAATCAACCTCTCTTCAACACAACCCAAATGAGCTTGAATCTATGCTCAAAACAAGAACATTCCCAAAATTAGGTTTAGGAATTTCTGAAATTGGTAAGAGAATAAGTTGGAGAAGAAGAAGAGAATGCTTACCAATGGGTTCTCTTGAATTTGGAGCTAGAAATTTGAGGTTGCAAGAGGAACTAGGGTTTTGGAGTTTAAATTTCCACTCTCTCCCACCATTATTGCCTTAGAACTGAAAAGAGAAGAAAATGAGGGTGAATGGGGAAGAGTGGCTCAGATTTGAGTATAAGTTAAACATAGGGCTGAGCCCAAACCCAAACCCAAAGTGAAAAGGTAGCAAAAATCAACTCTCTCCAAACATATCGAAGCTTATACTCAAAAAGGTCGCAAACGGCATTTTAAACTCAATGGGAGTGGTCCCGAGTCCTAATTCGACCGTATGCAAAAAGTAGCTTTTCGGACTAAATTCCGAGTATCGATAAAATATTTAAATATAAAATTTCCAAATATGCGGGTTGTTACAGACTCCCCTCCTTAAAGAAATTGCATCCTCGTAATATTTAAAAAAAAGATATATAGTAACAACCATAAAAGCATATTCAACACAAAAGAAATTTGAAATAAAAGGTTCACCTCAAAGAGCTCGAGAAAGCAAGTCCGGATGTGTTCGCTCGATGAACTCTTTAGATTCCCAAGAACAATCCTTAGGATTTGAAGACCATTGAACTTTAACAAGCGAAACATCTTTATTTCGAAGTCGTTTGACCTTCGAAGCAATGATACGAATAGGATGTTGCTCATAAGTTAAATTAGACGAAACTTCAATCTCTTCCACAACACCGGGCTCAAGAATAGAATCGGAATCTCGAAGACATTTCCGAAGTTGAGAAACGTGAAACACGTCATGCATAGCAGAAAACTGGGCCAGTAATGATAGGCGATAAGCCATGGAACCAATACGTTCAGTGATAGGAAATGGCCCAATATATCGAGGCGCCAATTTTCCCGATCGACTGAAACGTACAACACCTTTCATTGGTGAAACACGAATAAAAACAGAATCTCCAACAGAAAATTCTAATTTCCTTCTTCGATTATCGGCATAGGATTTTTGTCTACTCTGAGCTTCTTTCATCCTATGACGAATAAGATCAATCTTTTCTATGGAATCACGAATAAAATCTGGACCTAAAACCAGTTTCTCACCGGCCTCAAGCCAACAAGAAGGAGATCGGCATGGCCTTCCGTAGAGTGCCTCAAAAGGTGCCATACCAATACTAGATTGGAAGCTATTATTATAGGAGAATTCAACAAGGGAAATTTGATCTTCCCAACTTCCCCTAAAATCAAGCACACAAGCACGAAGAAGATCTTCAAGTGTTTGATTCACACGCTCGGTTTGTCCATCGGACTGAGGATGATAAGCGATGCTAAAATTGAGCTTCGTTCCCAAAGCTTTTTGAAGACTCTTCCAAAATCCACTAGTAAACAATGGATCGCGATCACTAACAATAGAAGTAGGAACACCATGCAATTTAACAATCTCTTTGATAAAGAGCTTGGCCAAAAGAGGAACGGTTCGGTTAGACCGAACGGGAATAAAATGGGGGATTTAGTAAGTCTATCAACGATCACCCATAAGCTATCATGTCCCGAACGAGAACGGGGAAGGCCATCTATAAAATCCATGGAAATATGGTCCCACTTCCAAATTGGAATTTCTAAAGGTTGCAATAACCCACCGGGCCTTTGATGTTCGACCTTAACGAGTTGGCAAGTCATGCAACGCTTAACGAAGTTAGCGATGTCAAGTTTCATTCCCTCCCAATAATAAAGTCGCTTCATATCTGCATACATTTTACTACTTCCGGGATGAATGGTAAATTTAGAACGATGAGAATCTTCTAAAATATCCTTACGAAGATCAATAATATTTGGTACGATAAGTCTACCAAATCTCCGAATGCCGCCACGAGAATCGATATCAAAGTCTTTCAAACCTTCAATATCAATTTTGTCTTTAATATTTTGGCCAAGAAGAGCCAATTCAGGATCCAACCCTTGAGCTGCAAGAATGCGGTCTAAAAGAGAAGGATGAGCCTCAAGGCTACATAAAACAAGAGATGAACATAAATCGGTAACACGGTCTCGAATTTCACAAGTGGATAAAATCTCGAGATTGTTCCATTCGGATATCATCAAAGAAACAACCGCTTGTTGCTTTCGACTAAGTGCATCAGCAACGCGATTCCCCTTTCCGGGAGTATAAAGGATATCAAGATCATATGGTGCAAGAAATTCGAGCCAACGCTGTTGACGCAAATTAAGTTCCTTTTGGGAGAATAAATACTTCAAGGACTTAAGATCGGTATAAAGAACAAATTTCTCTCCCAAAAGATAATGACGCCAAATCCGAAGAGCAAAAACAATAGCCGCGAGTTCTAAATCATGCGTGGCATATCTAGTCTCGGCAGGCTTCAATTGCCTAGAAGCATAAGCAATAACACGTTCTCTTTGCATAAGAACGGCACCCAAACCAACGCGACTAGCATCGGTATAAACAAAGAAATCTTGATTCCCCTCGGGAATAATGAGAATAGGAGCATCAGAAAGAAGTTCTTTTAATTTTTGAAAAGAAGCTTCACATTTGTCCGACCAAATGTATTTAACACCTTTCTTCGTCAAGCTAGTGAGAGGCACGGCAATCTTAGAAAAGTCTTTGATAAAACGACGGTAATAGCCCGCCAATCCGAGAAAAAACGAATTTCTGTCACACTCTCCAGTCTCTTCCAATCTTGAATCGCTTCAATCTTTGAAGGATCCACGGAAATTATGGATTCAGAAATAATATGACCAGGAAACTTCACACGAGATTGCCAAAAGTGGCATTTAGAAAATTTTGCCTTTAATTGATTACTCCTAAGAGTTTTCAACACAATCTGAAGATGTTTTTCATGCTCCTCCTCGGTTTTAGAATACACAAGAATATCATCGATAAAGATGAGAACAAACCGGTCGAGAAAGTCTTTGAAAACTCTATTCATAAGGTCAACGAAATAGGCCGGAGCATTCGTTAGACCAAATGGCATAACAAGCCATTCATAAGATCCATAACGAGTACGGAACGATGTCAAAGGAATACTATCCTCTGCAATACGAAGCTGATGAAATCCAGTAGCTAAGTCTAATTGTGAAAAGACTCTAGCACCACTAAGTTGGTCAAATAAATCATCAATCCAAGGTAAAGGATATTTATTTTTGATAGTAAGATCATTAAGCTTGCGGTAGTCAACGCAAAGCCTAAGTGTACCATCGGATTTCTTCACGAAAATAGCCGAAGCTCCCCAAGGCGAGGAACTAGAGCGAATAAATTGCCTCGTCTCCAATTCGGATAATTGTTTACGCATCTCCTCATTTTCTTTATTGTACATACGATAAGGAGGGCGAGTGCTAGGTTGAGCTCCAGGAATGAGATTAATTCTGAACTCAATTGCTCGCTTAGGTGGTAATCCTAAAACGGGCTCGAATATGTCGGAAAATTCACAAACGACGTGAATAAGAGAAATAATATCACCCTCATCATCATCATCGCCATCACGAGGATTTAAAGAATACAAAGATGCAACCAAGCTGGAATCTGAATCTTTAAGATTAATAGAAATCTGCTTAACAGAGTGACGATGTCGAAGATGAATAGTCCGCTCAGGACATAGGATATGAGCTTCATAACGGTTAATCCAATCCATTCCCAAAATCATTCCAAAGCCTAAATAACTCATGACATGCAAATCGGCTCGGAAAGAAAAATCACACAAAATAATCTCGACATCTTTACACAATAAACTGATTGTCGCGGATCCACCAACCGGATTCGCAATTCTCAAAGAAGTCATTAAACACAAAACATCCAAAGAAAAAGTATCAACAAGTTCTTTTGATATAAAGGAATGGGACGCACCCGTATCAAAAAGAACTCGAATAGGATGATCACGAAATAAAATAATTCCATCCAGAATAGAATGAGAAATACCTTGGCTACGAGATGTGTTGCCAGGGGCTTGAGCAACATTAAGCTTTCCCTCTTTCCTGCCCTGAAGCTTGGGGCATGAGGATATAACATGACCGAGACTTTTGCAGTAGCGACAAGAGAGAGACTTTGAACACTTGTTCGCGTAATGGTCCTTCGAACCACAATTATAGCATTCCCCACGACCAAAGGAAGAAGTCTTTGCCACGGAGGTTGCTTGCTTCCCTTTCTTATTAGGATAGGGGCCTTTGAATTTGTTTGGCCTCTTCTTGTTGTTGTTGAAGCTTGGTTTGGAACCCACCACTTCAACATCATTCTCCCTATCCGCCTCTTCAAGACGAAGAGCGATATCAATGAGTTGGTCGAAAGAAACTTCTAATTTTAGAAGTAATGGCTTCTTGAGATTTTTGTTTAAGCCATAGACGAACCTCTGGTTCTTCTTTAAAGGGGTGTTGATGTATTCAACCCCATATTTGGAGAGCGACTCGAAGGAGGCGACGTAATCAGTCACGGAGGACTCACCTTGAACAAGGTCTATAAATCGTCGAGCCAATGTCACTTTCTCTGCTTCTGGTACAAATTTCAACTCGAAGCGTTCTCGGAATTGCTCCCAAGTGAGATCCGCTTCATTAATCTCATAAATAAGAAGCTCGTACCAGTCCAATGCTCTTTCTCGAAGCATACTAGATGCCACCTGAACTCGGTGAAGGTCAATAAGATTCATGTGAGAAAAGATTCGATCGCATGACCTTAGCCAAGCCTGTACTTCAATAACAGTTTCGGAACCTTTGAATGGCTCCCCACCCAAATTAGTGTAATCGCTGCACAAGCGTGCAAATCCCGACTTTGGGTGAGTAGGTTCCGGGTTAGCTCCAGCTGCTTGAGCATTAGTTACCAAATCAAGAAGCTGTTGAGTAGTCATAAAAACTCCATCCTGGGGTAGAGTACTAGATGGCACGGCTCTGGGGCGGCCTGGTCTAGACATTTCTCTTCCTTAGAAAGAAAGAAGAAGAAGAAAAAGGTTATTCACCAAATTGAATATCAAGCAATCTTGATAGACAAAACAAGGAATCATAAAAGAAAATAGGATAGGATGGTACGTAGTCCCGAATAAAATCCTAAAGCATGACTCCTAAGATGGACTTAGGACGATGATCCTTGTTATAATATTCCATATTGTTCCGAAGTTTGTCTCTGATACCAAGCTGTGACGCCCCACCTCTATACCCACGCTAGCCAAGAACACTACGGAGAATGCTGTCGACTAGCACGGAGAATAAGGCTGTTGAGGAGCGACCATCCGTGTAATTGCTTTATGCGAGCATCGATATGTCGGATAGTATAACATGCATTTCTTTATCAAGAGGGAAATCCGACACAAACTCAAAGCTACTACACAGTGGCTATAATATCTTCAGAAACAAATATAGAAATAAACATAACATAAATCAGTCATAGACAATTCATATCACAAAGGCGGAAATAGATATGAATACTACACTAGGAAGTGTACATCAGAGTAGTGGTCTAAAAAGACCCACAATATCACAAAAGAATAGTTACATGAACTACACAAAAGAATAAGTATACATTATGGAGTCTATATCTCAAATGTATACACCAAAATAAACTACTAATCTAAGTAGTAAGCCAAAAGTCAGAGAAATCAATCCCAAGAGAGAAGTCAAGCAGAAGCACCTGTAACATCTCGGTCTGACCCGAGTATTATTTAATAAGAAAATAATAAACGGATCAGTCTAACTATAAATATTAGATGAAACGATATAGAATAAGAGATAAGACTAAACACATAATAATCACAATGCCAAGCTGTGATATATATAAGCAACTGAAAATCAACGAGAGATTAATCAATATCACCAAATCTACACAAGAATCAAAGAGATGTCATACTCCTTATTTCGTTCACCAAACCATAAATATTGACGATAATATCAATGTCAATCACAAAAGTCAATGACACACAAATTCCAGAATTCAATACACGAAATCCAGAAATCACAAAAGTCAATGACGCACAAATTCACCAATGCACAAATATCGATAAGGCTTATCAATAAAAATCACGAAAATTGGTGAAGCACAAATTCTAGAAATCATCTCAAGAAATCCAGAAATCACAAAGGGGGGAAATGCCTATCACAAATGGGAGCATAAAGCTCACCAACACGTGTATCACAAACGGAACGCTAATTCCATGGTTGCTACCCATCATAAATTGAGCCGAAGCTCCACAAACGGCCCGAAGACCATGGGTTGCTACCCCACCAAATTTGAGTCGAAACTCCACAAAACGGGGTTTAGTCTCCCTCGCAGACAAAGAGACATCGCACATTGCTAGTCTAAATCACAAAGATGATCGTCATGATCAACGAGAAGTGTTGATTACAGTAAGCTAGTAAATATATGAGCTTAGCTTCATGTCCCATAACCACTAGCTTAACTTAAATATTTACGAACAAATTGTAGGTCTCCACTAGAAAATTGTCACAAGAGATTCAATCGAACAAGTCCAAGAATTAACCGACGAAGTAAACGCAAGCGTTTCATACCACTTGTTTTACTAAGTCGTTTAATTAGATTTCTCATACGAGTGAGGTAAAGGTTTGTATATACTAATAGATTAGAAGTCGGTTTGAGAAAACGAGCTTTGTAATAAAATAGTGTTGAAATCATTTGAAGAAAGAGTTTTGATATTTACTACTAGCATAGAAAACTTTTATATTTTTAAAGTGACAAATCACAAAGAAGATTGTAAGAACAATCAATCACTAAAATTCACATTCGAAGACGTGAATAAATTCCAAAGAAACCGATAAAGAATCCATCGAAATGGATATTCAAAAATCCCTAAATAGGAGTCATCAAAGGCATAATAAATGATAACAACAAATAGGATCATCACGAATCGATTTAAATTGGAATTATCAAGCGAATAGGCATATAGGAAAAACACTACAGTTTCAAACGTCTGAAACAAGTGGTTCAGACGTCTGAATCTGGAAATATAAAGATTTCCAGAATACAATTCAGACGTCTGAATCAAGTGTTTCAGACGTCTGAAATAGGCACTTTTTAGCCTATTTCCTTTCTAGTTCAAAATGAACCAATTCAGACGTCTGAAACCATATATCCAGACATTTGAATATTAAGTTTCAGATGTCTGAATCTGGGGTTCAGGGCATTCCCTGAACTAGGCCAAAAATGGCCAAACGAATATCGAAAACGATCGAACGAGCAAATGGCGATGACTAAGGAATTACGTCGAACGACAACCCAGCCTAAACGGCTCTTCGATACGCCTCAAATATCAATGTCCAAATATCCATAAAAGGATTTTCATAAATTAGACCAAAACACCAAGAATTGGAATATACACCAAATCAATCCAAACCAAAATCAATTGCACAAGAATAAGTGTTAGAAATTCATACCTAACAATCGAAGATAATTATAGACTAAGATATGAGATAAAAATCTCACCTTTTTACAAAATCAAACAAGAATAAGCTTGAAAGCAAATGGAGAATCAACCTCTCTTCAACACAACCCAAATGAGCTTGAATCTATGCTCAAAACAAGAACATTCCCAAAATTAGGTTTAGGAATTTCTGAAATTGGTAAGAGAATAAGTTGGAGAAGAAGAAGAGAATGCTTACCAATGGGTTCTCATGAATTTGGAGCTAGGAATTTGAGGTTGCAAGAGGAACTAGGGTTTTGGAGTTTAAATTTCCAATCTCTCCCACCATTATTGCCTTAGAACTGAAAAGAGAAGAAAATGAGGGTGAATGGGGAAGAGTGGCTCAGATTTGAGTATAAGTTAAACATAGGGCTGAGCCCAAACCCAAAACCAAAGTGAAAAGGTAGCAAAAATCAACTCTCTCCAAACATATCGAAGCTTATACTCAAAAAGGTCGCAAAGGCATTTTAAACTCAATGGGAGTGGTCCCGAGTCCTAATTCGACCGTATGCAAAAAGTAGCTTTTCGGACTAAATTCTGAGTATCGATACAATATTTAAATAAAATATTTAAATATAAAATTTCCAAATATGCGGGTTGTTACACATACGATGTATATAGATCCTTCGTACACAACATCCGATTTGATTTTTTATTCAAATTCACACCTTTACTTCCGAATTAACATTGATCCCCCGATCCTTTAGTGCGAACTCTGACCAGGCTTTCTGATCAGAATTTTAGTTCTCCTTGCATAGCTCTCAACTATGATAGAAAACTCAAGAATCTAACCATAAACCCTCATCAATATTTGTCATCGAGAATCGAGTGATACATCCTCTGTTCGATAAGTGTCAAGACAAATTCCAAAGTATTTTAACTTAAGACACATTTCTTTTCAGAAGATAAATATCTTTTATTATAATATATTTCTAAACATATCTTAATGGTTCCTAAAAATCTTATTTTCAAAATAATTCATTGAATTGATAAATTACCAGATACATCCTTTAACATCTATCAAATGTGAAGCTATCGCGATAAATGTTATGATGGTTGAATAATGGCATCCCTTTCTCACGACGATTTTCTGGCCTCCCTCCTTCCCCTTTAGCTTCTCCTTCCACTCTCACATCCGCTTCCTCTTAATTGCATTTTCTTCTGCTCTGTTCGCCAAGAATCGAAAGGATAAACCACGATTAGCTGCTTCGTTTGGTCATACTTCTGAAACCACATCTGGTTGTACCTTCTCTGTTTTGGATTCGCACCGTACTTCGGCCTCTCCACTGTCGCGTCCAGATGTCTCTCGTGTGCAGTCAAATCTGCTATTGGCAACTCCAACCACATCGCACTCTTTTTCGCTCCAGTTTCCTTTGGTCGAGGGTGCTCAAAACCTGATTTCATCTCTCGTCGATAACCTAGCCACGATTCTGGAGGATGCTTTCGCACTTTCATGTATTTCCATCGTCGATCCATGTTCTCTTATTACTAATTTGATAAGCTCTGATGTTGATTGGGTATTGACTGTAATTTAATTTCACGCGTCGATCCTTCTGCTTCGAAGCGTGTTGGGGATGTGTATGCTTCGTCTAACCCTGTTTATGATAGAAATTTGAATAGTGCTATGAATTGTAATTTGCTCGGATCTTTGGTTGCGATAGTCCTGCTAATCTTAGAAATGCTATTGCCAATGTCAGTGACACTGCTCCTAAGTTATTTTTTGATTCTTCTTCTTTGCATATTCCAATTACTCATGATGAACCAGTAAACATTGTTTCTTTTGCTGGACTATGTGATGATACTGTGAATATTATTGACAAGCCATACTGTGATGTTCCAACTGGTAATGCATCCAATACCACTGCCATCACTGTAGCAAAGCTTGTCTAGTCATCTCTATTTAAAATATTGCCTAGGAATACCGGTGCTTTTTCATCGTAGAAATTCAGCACATAGGTTATTGATGGAATAAACGTGGTACCAACAATGTTTATTCGGGAGTTGGAGAACCATTGGTCTAACCATCTTGTTCAATTTTTCCTTGATGCTTCTTCTTCTTACTCCGTGTAGGCGAGCATGGAAACTAAAATGAACACTACACGTACAATTCCTAAACTCCTTTTTCTTTTTTAAATTTAGCTCTAAGGAAGATTGTTTTATATCACTTGACACTAGCCCTCTAATCAACGAAGGAAAACCATTTATTGTGACTCCTTGGAGTGTTGGTATAGATAGTGTTAGAGAGCATATTCTTTCTATTCTGGTTTGGGCCGTATTCACTGATATTACATCTGTCGTTCAACCTCTCACTGGTCTGAATTAACTAGCGAGCCTTATTAGGGATTTCAAATGTTTTGATGTTACTACCGTAGCATGCAAGAATCTTCTATATGCTAGGGCGTTGATTGAAATTACCCTAGAGAATCTATTACCGTTGATATTGAAAGTGAGAATCGTGGAAGGTCATGAGGTGGAAAAAAAGTTAATTACAACTGGAACCTGACATATGTTCTACATGCCATTCATTCGGTCATACAGTGGAGAATTGTTTTAGGAATGCCTCTCTATCTCCTACTAGAAAGATCCCCCTCACTAGGATAGAAATGAGATGGGTTTCTAAGGTTAGAACCCTACCTCCCTCCGATCCTGTTGTTTCGGTTTCTCCCACCGTGGAGACAAAAATTGATGCAGTTGGAGACCACAATGATGATGTTGTCGTATGTGAACCGGAAGAATCTTCTTGGATTCTTGAGGCATCAGAAATAAGGTATGATCCATAGATGCATAGTTACCATATGTTCTTAGGTTGTCCTGATGAGACTAGGAGGTTAGTGTATCATGCTGATGGTGATGGCCTTTCTCTGACGACCACTGGAATTGTCGGTGCTAAGAATTAGTGGAAATTCTTATATCATACTTGGGCCCTGGTACTTATGTTGATATCAGTCATGATAGGGAGGGTTTTGTCCCTTTCGAGTAGTCTAGTCTATAAGTCTAGCTCCTGTTTTTAACATTTTATTCTTGTACTCAATGGTCTGGACACTATAAAACCAGATCATAGTTGTTCGTTGCATGTACAGAACACATGTTCTTTATTTATATTCATAGTGGCATGGCCCACTCTAAAGACAGCTGGCTTTGCCAAAAAAATATCAAATGCGAAAACATTCTTTATTTAGTTAAAACTTTCTTTATCAATTAGCATCCTTTATTAATTAAAACTTCCTTTATATAAATATGTTCTCTTTACCTTTACAGTTTCAATGTATAAAAGTATTCAATACTTATTCAGTAGCTTTAAGTATATTCATAATTTACTTAAAAAGTTTATCCCTTTTTGTCTTACCTTTATAATATAACCAAAGTGATTTAATCAATTATTACCAAAACATTGTTAAAATGAACTTCTTTTTTTATAACACGTTAATTATAATATTTTCTATCTTTTTATAAATGATTCCAATATTCATTATTATCTTTAAAATCCCACTATTAAAGATCTAAATATGCCTTTTAAAATTTCTTCCAAGTGTCATTCAAGGGTTTAAAAACAAATGTTGCTAAAACATCGTTTACTACAAACCCAAAACCATTCATTATTTACTTGAAATATTTATTTTAAAGATCAAAGCATACCATGCTTTTCAACTAAGATAATATAGTTTGCTAAAAAAAATTCAACCACTAGTTTGTCAAATAAGTGATTCAAATTATCTTTTTTAACTTTAGACGATTATATTAATCCAGTAACTCAAATATGGTACCAAAAAACTGGGTAGTACTTATAGTATAGCATATTTCCTTAACAAGAAGGGGAATACTCAACAGAAGCATTTACCATCTGAACACATCTCCTGCCCATTTTTCGTAACATTCGAGCCCACTTGAATCAATTTATTATAAGATTGTTTATTGTTTTCAAAATCCCATTTTTATAAATGATATCATTATTATTCCTTTTCCAAAAATCATTTGAAATTCTTTTCAAAAATACCAAAATTTAAATTTTCACAAATTCCTTTATAAAGCACGTTTTATAAATTCAGTTTATAAAATTAAGTATATAAAACGTATTCATAAGATTTATTTATCTTAAATAAATCCCTTTAATAACCATTTATTATTTTTTGAAAGCGTCATAGTCAAATTGTGAAATTAAGTTCACTAGGTGTCCATACTTAAACTTTTAAATTAAACAACCGATCAATTAATGATAATATTTGAGCATTATCCTTTCTTTAGTCAAATAATTATATTGCTTGAAAAATATTATTTATATCCAAAATATAATCGCTGGTAAAATTATCTCATTTACCAATTTTCAAAGCCAAAATCATTTAGATCTTATGAGGATAATCTTCCTCGATCGAAATCCCATCATTTCTAGGCGGATATTCTGGTTGTTCCTCTTTGTTACTAGAGAGAACTATGAGGCTATTCTTCTCACCCCAATTTGCTCTAGAGAACTCACAATCGCGTAACTTCCCTTATATGGTTTATACAAGGAAAACAATCATTCTTTTAAACATAAGTAGTAGGTAATTGCTAGCGTATTCTTTGGTAGAGAGGTTTGGTCAATACTTTGAAAGTGTTTTGAGATTTATTTCTATAGATAGCTTTTAAAAATCTTTGTATAAAGGGTTTTATTGTTTCGAAAACTCCTTGAAAATTTTACCAAAATATTCCTTTCTTTTCAAATACGCAAATATATTCTTAGGTAAAGTGATTTTATATAAAACCAAATTTTCATTTGTATTTTTTATTAACAAATAAGCGCTCATACATAGTACTCTCAAACTCATTCTAGGGTGCTACTAACCCTACTTCTAATGAGTTACTCATTCTAGGGTGTAACGACCCGTAAATTTTCAATAATTGAAATTGTTAATTTAATGAGATTTTGAAGATTTAAAATTGAAGAAAATAAAAAAATTGTGAATTTTTAATAAAGGTTGTGATGCAATAATGAAAATAACTTAGAGGAAACGTAACAGGGTTATTTAAAGTTTAAAATTTATGAGTTTGAATGAATTTTCAATTTAAAGAAGAGTAATTAACTGTTACTTTATGATGATTTATGAAATAACGGAAAGAGTGAACAATAAGGGAACGTAATTAGTACTATGAAAATAAATGGCAACATTGATGTGTAAGTAATAAAGGCTTATTTATGTGATTAAAGGGTAAAGGTAATGTTTATTGTATGTTACCTATTGTTAATTTAAATTTGAAATAAATTTTTAATAAATGTAAATTTAAGTAATGTTAATTTTATTCATAATATGAATTGGTTGATTTAATAAATGGAAACTTTGATTTGTGAATAATAAAAGCTTATAAATGCGACTAAAGTATTAACGGTAACGATTTTGGATGTTACCTATTTTGTAACTGGTTGATTTTTTTAATTGGAAATCAGTTACAAAAATTATAATCTAATATTACGTTAATGTAACTAAGGTAATTATGAACAAATTGAATGCAAGTCAAATCAATGGAAGTAATACAGATGTATACTTAGTTACAAATTGAATATACAAAGCAAAATGTAAGTATGGAATAGATTTATGAAATACCACAAATTTAATGGTAATTGGATAAAATCAATATAAGATAATGAATTGCAATAATTGTGGGTTGATAATAAAGGGTGAATAGGAAAATGATTGTTTATAGTAATTGAATGAAATTCCAGTTTGTTGGAATAAGGGAAAAGGAATACTTGTTAATAAATTTAATATAGGAAAACGAACTTAAATATTGAATTAATTAATTAATATATAATAAATGATGATTGAATAAAAAGACCAATACTCTATAAATAACTATAATATTGGAGTGGAAATAGTAAACTTATAAATGTGTGATTAAGAGTGTTGACAACAATTATTATGATTTATATATATTTAGTTCATTCAATTGAATTGGAAATCATTGCAATAAATCTAAATTAAATGTTACGTTAATATAAATTAAGGTAAAATGTGGAATAATGTAAATTTTCTTCGTAATATGATAATTTGTAAAATGCAACATAAACTCAAGTGTAACGTTTGGCTTGAAAACAATTATTATAAGTTACATGTTAGTTAGTTGATGGATTTGGAAATAAATTTTAATAAAATAAATGTTACATTTATGGGAAAAGTAATAAAATGTTTAGGAGCTGTATATTAGAGAATAGTAAAGTAATGAATCATAAACCAATGTTAGTGGCATCCTTATTTTGGTAAAAGATGTGAATAAGAAGGTTTAAAATTTTTAATAAATGGGTTTTTGGGAATTTAATTTATAATTTCTACATATAATGAAATGGAAAATTTACACTACAATTGATAAATTCATCAACTTTTAATTTACATCCAAACTTGTTTAATTTTTTTGTAAATGATTAAGAAATATAAAAGTGATAAAATTGTCAATTATAAAATTAAAATTAAAAATTGGATTTTATTTAATTAAATTTTAAATTATTTAATTAATGGAAAAATAGCCATTTTGGCCACTGACTCGGATTTCGACGAAACCAGTTTCATCGGAAACGTAACGGTGAATTATTGTAGGGTTTCAAGTTTCGTAGCGATCGGACTTGTCGTTTGATCATACAGACTCGAAACGCCTTGAAATTTATGAAATTGAAATCAATTTGAAATTTTTTGATTTTAGCATAACTTCTTCATACGATGGAATTTGGACGTGAAACTTGTTCCATCGCATTTAAAATATTTAAAACACATACTTTGATATATGGGTTGACCCAATTTCGTTCCGGAGTCAGAACGGGCTTTTTGGGCCATTTCGTCGTTAGCGTGTACATCTATTTTATCTGATCCATTCTATTTCAAATCTATCTATAAATACGTTGTTATAAACCCTAATTTCCTTCATTCTCATTTGTCTGTATGTACATCTTCTTCCCAACTCCTCCTTTCCAATGGCGGAAAAATGAATTCTAAATCCAAAAAAACAAATCACATTCAAAATCAAAGAAAAAATTCAAACTCCACAAAATATAGCAAATTATATATGGATTCGAATCTCTTGAAAAGCGTAACTCAGATCTGAAATTTCTTTTTCAATTCGATGTTCGACGTGGCCAGAAATCGAGCAAACATTCACGATCATTCGTTGATCGTCGATGGATTGTGACGGATCGACAAACCTTTTCTGGATTTTGGAGAGTGGACGATGAGGAGTTCATCGGCATGCTTCGTTTCGCGATTCGACGGTTAGATTGGCGGTTAAAATTCACCTAGGGTTTAAGTAATATGGCGGCTATGGGTTTGCTACCATCGTTATCGCGTGGTGGATGTTGACGATGGAGATGTTTGTGCATCGCGAGGCGAGGCCGACATGGAAAGATGTGGCGCTCAGGTGGTGCGGCGCTGGGCTATGGCCGCACGCGCGTGATCGTGGAGTATTGGGGATTACGGTGCATATCTGAAGCGTGATGATAGTAGCGTGCGTGAAGGGGGAGAGTGAATTGGCTGGGAGAAGTAAGTTTTGTTTATTTTAATTTAATTTAATTTGTAATTAAAATGTTCAAATCTTAATAACTTTTACGTACGTAATCCGTTTCACACGCGGTTATTTTTGTTAGGATCATATTGAAATTCCGAATATTTTGGAGCTGGTTTGGACGAATTCTGAGACCGTCAAATTTTTGGGTTTAAATTCAAAAGGTGAGTGGTTTAACCCACTCATAACTTCTAAAATTTCTTATGTTTGTTAAATTAAATTTGGATGTGAATAGAAATTTATTTATGACTGTTTGGCATATTTTTAATCATCATCTCAGCTAAATTGCATTTATTTAATTAAATTGCCATTTACTTATTCATTGCATATAAACTGCCAGTTAAATTGTTATTTATTTATTATTGCATATAAACTGCCAGTTAAACAGTTATTAATTTATCATTGAATATAAACTGCTAGTTAATTCCTGTTGATTATTATCCGTTCTATATCGATGCTATTGTTTGAATTGGATGATGTTTGTGATAAATGGTTGATGGTTGATATTGGATGAATGGATGTTTTATTTATACCATCATAATCTGCAAGTTGTTATGCATTTATTTTGATTCGGGATTGCGGTTTGAAATGATATACAACCGCATTTTTATTTTAAATTACGGATTGAAATGGTAAATATCAGTATCACTTGACTATAGGATAGAAAATTATATACAGGCACCGTGGTCTATATATAAAAGTAATTTGAAAGGATTTCTATGGTTTTGTAAAGAAAATATGGTTTATTAGATAGTGATTTGGATATTTGTAAAGGTTATATTTATATATATAATTAATTTCTTGGTTTAAGCTATGTATAAAATTGGTTTAAAGTATAAAAGAAGTTTAATAATAAAAGTTGATTTTATTAAGAGATGATACAGTGAAGTATTTATTTATATTATTTTTGTAGAGTATAATGACTTAAATGATGAAGGCTGGAAGAGAAATATGAATTGATTTGAATTAAAGTGTTTTAAGAAGAATAAAAATTGATTTGAAATTTAAATAAATTTGAGATTTTAAAGGTATGATTTGTATAATTTGATGTTGGTTTAGAGGATTTAAATGATCATTAATCACTTTAAATGAATATTATCAAGTTAATTTAAATAGAAAGTACATCTTGTTATTTGAAGTTTAAAGGCTTTGCTTAAATGATATTTGATTTATTAAGTAAACATTTCAAATCTAAATAATAGTAATTGAAGTTGATATATATGGAATTATCAAAGAATTTGTTTGAAATGGTGGAATATTTAAAGCTTTGAAATATATGAATTGAAATGGTTTATTGAGAGGTTCAAATCGGTATTTGGGGATTTATTTGAAAAAATAAAGAAGCTACTTTATTATATAAAGTAATTTAATATGTAAACCATTGAAGTATATTAAGTTATGTTTTAAAGCTATAGACTTCAAGGTATATAAATTTGAAAGTGCTATGATTTCTTGAAAAAGGATATATTTGAAATAAAATGATGTCATATCGATTTGGGTCTTAAAATAAAATGATATCGTATTTATATGGTTTTGAAGTGGAAATTATATTCTGGTTTTAAAGTATAAACTATTTTAAAGAGGCCGCGGTGTTATAATAACGATTGGTTGTTGAAGAGGTCGGGATTGGAAGTTGTCATACTCTCTGCCAACTCCGAAAACCACTTTAATAACCGTGTACGCGGTGGAGATTCCAGAATGAAGTTGGATGGTGGCGGCGTTTCCTTTGAGGTAAATACATGGACCCAACTCCCATGAGTTGGCATAAGGTGGCTAAAACAAGAGCGATCGACGGGTTAAGAAGGTTGCCCCTTTTATCGGACACGTCCCTTCAATATTCTACTCTGACTTTGGATTTATTCGGTGGCCACTTTTGATTTCTTTGATTTGGGGTGTGGCTGGAGGTGGGCGGTAGCTGTGCGCTACGCGTTACCAACGACCTGGAAGCGTAATTGGTATATCTACCATGGCATTGCCTAGTTGTGCCGTGTCACCTACCCTAGCGCGGCCTGTACGAGTTTCTATTTGTGTCGTACCTATGGAGTATCCTCTGGTAGCCTCCCGATCAGGAGGTATTACGGTACTGTATAGACTATTGGCATTATTTGTGTTAAGGGGAATATTGGATCACTCCTTAACGCTATTTAAAAGTAAGTTTATTTTACTAATAGACATTGTTATAATAGCAAAATATTACTACATAGTAAATAGTTTAACGGATCCTTGGGAGATGTGAATCTCAAGCATCTCTTGAGTTACTGCACTCATATTATTTCTGTTAATTTAACTCACATAAGATATTTTAGTTCTGACTCGAGTGTTTTGTTTTTCAATTCGCTCGGGTCAGTCCGAGCATTTCAGGATTTGAAGATTTTATTCTAGAGGATGAAGACGAAGATTTGTATTACTATTATCTATTATATTATTCCACTACACTATTGTATTCCGCTGCATTATAAATATTCTCTAGTATGTGTAACTCTGATATGTATTATATATAAGTAAATCAAATGTTTTTGCAAACAACTTCATGAGCTGTATATTTGATTATTATATTTTATCGTTCCACTGCAAGATTCTATTTTGTTTTTTCCTTCCTTTGATTTTCTTATTTACCCCATAACAATCCGCCCTTTTATATGGTTTAAGTTTGACGTGTGTGGTTTATCGTCGATTTAAAGCGTATGGAAAGGCGGGTCGTTACATAGGGCATTACTAGCCCTATCTCTGATGAGTCTTTTACCCTATTAGGCTCATGTGTTCACTCAACCTATGCTATGATGCCATATTGTAACGGCACGTTTCTTCGACTCCTAGAAATCGTCACTAATACATCATCGGTATTCATATACCCTATATCCATGTGCCAGAGAAGCGGATCATTAAGGGAAAGAAAGAAAATAAAGACAGAACTGAATCTCACATATATTATTTCAATAAATAATCTTTACAACAAAAATTAAAAACATTTATCTGAGTTAAACACGGATTCCTATCCTTACAAATTTGCATAATACTATAGTACAAGAGTATGGTGGAAATAGATAAAAATCTTCAGAAAATATTCCGACTCCATGCTTCGAGCTCCATTTAGCTTTATTCTAAACTAAACCTGACTATTAGGCTGCCCAGGGAAAATTAGGGCACCCAGGGTTTAAGGAAAGCGAAAATAAACTCCGGGTTAGTCATGGGACTGGTGTGACAACTCAAAATACGCTTTTCTGAAAACAAAAGGGCATCTCATAAGACCACACTGCACATAAACATAGAACGGGTTTTTACATTATAATAACCAAAACATTTTACGTCAAAACAATTAATATTATTTTTAATGACATATCTTTGAAAACATTTGCAAGTTAACATATTAATCTTAGCCGAAATTATTACATTGATTAAATTCCAGCAACACTAGCCACAAACGTGTGTTCTACAAATAAACTGGCAGGCACTTATAGAAGAATGGTTCCATACAAATGACAAGATGAAGGGACTACCTTCCGACAGTACATCTCTCAAGGAATGTACCGAGGCCCAACTGATGGTCCTCTAGCAACACAAGATCGGCCTACCTTTCATAAGATTGTATCGAATATATCATCACCCAGGTCTTTACTGACCTATCTGAGCGCTCGATTACCATACACCACATTAATTTACATCCCGAATATTATAGTGGAAAGAAATATATCTAGAAGGGGATGATAATAGCCTTGCTGCATCCAATCATGTTTCAATCATTTCCAGGTGTGAGGCCTGAGGTAACGATTACCTTTTCATATAGCCCATCATCTTCCTTTAATTGCCACACTACCATTCTATCAGTCACTTGTTGACTTCCACAAACATACAACCTCCAAGCTCATACGTCTCAGAGAAAGGTGTTAGACTAAGTGAAGTTTCCTTCCCTGCCACCAAACATATGTACGTTGATAAAAGTTAATGATGTAAATCTAAAGAATGCAATGTCATACATCCATCCACACAAGTCCATTCTAGAACTGAACGAAACCGAAGCACTCTCCTACCACATCTGTCGGGAATTTACCCTTGGATTAGTAGCGAGAAGTCCTTTCAACCCAAAGAATTTTAGAAATGAAAGGGCCACTGCTACATAGTATTTGGGAGCTAACTAGAATTATCAACAAGTAGCCTTTTCATCTAGAAAATCCCTGGTCTTCATTCTTCATTCTCTCTATCAGGCCTTCATTTTTCGAACGCATACATTGGTTCAAAGTGGTTTTCGAATAGGAATTTCCCCAGATCCGACCATGGATCCTTGGATCCAATCATCGATAAAAATAGGTTTTATGAATAGGGAATCATTCTTTAATTGATTAAGTTACTTTTATCAAAAATCTTCCATGGAGATATATATTTCTAAAACATTCTTTTCGATATATACGGAGTTATCAAACCTCTCTTATCAAATCTTTGATTACATAAAACACTTTTTAACCTTGGACTAATTTGTAATTATTTCTTTTATACTTAGGGAAATATTCCCAAAATCATTTTGTTTAAATCTTAATAAAGAATTCTTAATTTAAAAACTTTCAATTCTTGATTGAGTTAAAACCATGTTATCTAGGATGTTAATCCAAAACCAGTAAATATTAAGTGAGCAGAATCTATAGAAATCATCTGATTCTACTCAATATCAATCGTCGTATTCAACAAATACTATAGGCGGAATAATGGCGAAATCACCTTTTAAATTCCATGGATAGTTTGAGTTCCCTCTTTAGGCTTTAACACCGAGTACAAGAAGGTCATCTCCATAAAATCAAGTTATATTTAATTTAAAAATTAAATCTTTTTGTACTTAACTTGTTTCCGACATTTTGACCTTATTAGTCCCTCTTCCAAGGGAAGAGGCCTGGTGAGCTAGGGCACAGGTTGCTCTTGAACATCTCCTTAGTTTAAGCATCTCATACCCAGATCTTATGAATAGAAAAATCCAATTTACTCGTTGGCTTTTAGAGCCAAGATTAAACCACTTATTTATAATAGCTTTTCTTTAAACCAATTATTTGAACTTTCATCAATAAGCTATAAAACTTCCACGTCATTATTAAAAGTCTTGATTATCCAGTTGAAAACATTTATAAAAGATTTGGAAAAGAATTGTTACGTTTAAAATCATACTTTGAAAGTTATAGAAAAGTGTTGCGAAAAAGTGCTGTGGAAAGTGCCTTTTAAGCTATATTGATCAAAATGACATTTTATTATTTGAAAATCCAATTTTATTACTCAAATCACTTTTAAATATTTTAAATGATTTATAAGATTTATTCAACATTTTTAAACAATTTTAAAATATCATTTCCAAAGAAATCCATTTTTGGATTCCGAACTACAAAATCGGAATTTTTCAAAAACTTGTTTTACTCATATTTCAAAATATTCTTATCTAAATCTCGATTTTATTTCTTCGTTGGTAAATTATGGATATAATAGTTCGAAAATTTTTTATCTTGAAGAATTTCGAGCTATATTCCAACTTTTACACTTGTTTGACTTTTATAGCGCGAAATCGCGAACTACCGTTATGCGACGCTCCTATTTTTAACTAAATTTTCCCTTTTTTTCAAACTTCACTAAAAACTTCTAAATGTTTATAAAACATTTCAGATACATTATAAACCATTTTCAAGAGATTTAATGCTTCCATATACACCATTTCATTGATTTCAAGTCCTTTTGTGTTTATCGACGTGTATATTCGTGACTTGCATATATATTCAACATTCATATAAAAACCACCAAACTTGATGATCAAAGCATATTAAACATCCATTGCAAATATCATATCATCATCCAACATATAATATAATAGTTTTAGGAGTTCTCACCTTAGATTCGAACGATATATCTTTAAATCGGTTATAGCTCCGCTATCTCGAATTACACTTTACGAAATCAGGCTCTGTAGCCTTGAAGTGGCTAGGCATAGCCTTGGGAGTGTAGGAGGTGCTCATGGCCATGAATGCAGGGGAGGAAAGGCTCGTCCTAGGGTGGACCTAATGGTGGGCATAAGTTTGAGTGGTGGAAAGGAGGCGTTTTGACTTGTTTTTGAAGTGGATCGATATTATGTACATGTGTATATATTTCACTAATATTTTTTCGTAATTATTTTATCATTATTTTCTAATTCATGCAAGCCATTAAAGAAGCTCTTAGGAAGCTTAAGAAGAAGGAAGTAGAAGAATGAAAAAGAAGATAAGAGGATAGGGTATTTATAGGAAAAAAGAAGAGTGTAAAGGAAGGTATGCATCCACCACTTTTTCCAATCTTCTCCATCACGCCCCTCCTTCAAAATACATGGCCAATGCCCCTCCTCTATGCATACAACACTTTCATCTACTCATGTATGCATATTTTCACTTATTTATGCTTAAGGAAGAAGATATATACAAAATATCTTAGATTTTTGTAATATGTATGTATTTGTAAGTGTATAAGTATATATGTATGTATAAATATGTTCATGTGCATGTTAGTGGATGCTTTTGTATGTTACATATATGTACATGACATATAAAGAACGTTGCATTGATTCCAAACAACTTTCGTTCGATAAACCGTTGCTGATCGGAGAACCGGTTCACGGTCACATTTTCACTTATACTTTAACGTACATATATTTGTAAACAAAATTTGGAAAACAATTTCTTATAATTTTAGATGAATTAAAATTATCATATTTGAATTACAAAAACATATAATTTATTATTAACACTTATTTACAAAAATCGCTACTATACTGATAAAGCGATATCGATTTTTTTCTTATATTTTCAAATCAAATACATCTCTTTATAAAACTATTATAAATGACTTATTATCACTTTATAACTATTCAAAATGAATTATAACCTTTTTAAAATAATTATTTGAATAATTATTATAATTATTTTATCATTCAGTCTCAATTTAAATTAATAAATCAATTATCATATTTAAGGGCATTGTTAACAATGTCAAAAACACATTTAATTCTCAAAAATAAATCAATTCATATTCTTTTTTAATTATAAAAATAAGTGTACGTATCCAACTTTATGCACGATATTTTATGATTATAGGGCTAGTTATTGATAAAACAATTTTTAGTCATATTGATTTAGAATTCAAGGAAAATATTTTGTAAATATTTATTCAAAATAAGATTACTATTACTTATTATTGCTCAAAACAATATTATTTGTATTATCAACCTTTTATTTAAAAATAAATATAATTTATCAAAGCGATAACTTTGCGCGTCATTACACCTACATATACAAACATATCCACATATCAATTAATCACCAAATCCAAGTTAAAACACAAACATATCATATGCCATCAATGTGACATCATAATTCAACATAGCAATCACCATATTTTGGCTCATATATTCCATAAAATAAAATAAATTTCTTTTCCAAAAAAAGTTTTACTCACCGAAACTTTTCTAAATCAAAACAAACTTTTACCAAAACTTGAAAAACGCTTTAGAAACTTTGCAAATATGGAACTTTGGATGCCTTGACACTTGAATCTGGCTCGGCCTAGGCTAATATGGCTCAGCCTTAGAATGTTTGTGCTTGGCCCCTATGTTCTTGAGTGGATGGGGTGTTGTAGCTTGGAAGTGGAGGCATTGAATGGTTTGTAGAAGTGAGATTATAGATTAAAAAGATATTTTTGGCAAAATTTAGTGGATTTTATTACTTTAAAAATTATGAAGAGGAAGACATAGCTAATTTTCTCAAGCTCTTAGGATTTTGAAATGAAGAAGGAGGTTGAAAAATGAGAAACAAGAAGATAAAGGGGTATATGTAGGTTTAGGATTTTGTTTAAATAATATAAAATGATTTATATCTAAGATATACATGCATGCACCACCTTACCTCTACCCCTCCCCCCCCCCTAAATCCATCCATCATGCTTTCCCACCCTTACATTTAACTATTCACTTCTTGAACTTATGTACATGAGTTGAAAATATGTATTTTTTTATATATTATGTGTGTGTATATGATAAAAATCTTATATTTAGTTGTATATTTATATGTTTAAGGAGAAACATGCATCATGTAAACACCATATTAACTTAGTTAATATTGTGTTCATGTATGTCTAACATAGTGTCATAACATTTAAAACAACTTCTAATTAATGAAAAATTGATATTTCGGAAAATAATTTCCGATTACATTTTCTATTTCTCTATGAACTATATATATTGGTAAACAAATTTTGAAAATGATTTTATTTAAATTAGTTATTAATTAAAATAGTTTTATTTATTAAATAAAAATTTATTTATTAATTATTTAAAATATAAATAAATGTTCATTTAAACAGCGATTAAATTCTGAGATGTTACACTCTCCCGCGTAAAAGAATTTCGTCTCGAAATTGGCAAACAAGGGGATAATTCAAACTACATAAAAAGACATATATTCATATCATATGACACATACAAATATTTACACTAACATCTACATTAAACAAACATACACTATACATAAAACATATACTCGACTACCTATCTTAACATAAACTCGGGATAGGCTTCTCTCATACAATCCGTCGTCTTTGAAGTGCAGTCTCTAGGATCCTCGCTCCATGAATCTTAACTAGTTAAACCACCTAGTTAAGCAACCTCTTTTCATCCTGATTCACAACGTAAACTAGTTAAACCACTGTCAGGTTTGGTTCTATCTCCAATTCCTCTTGAACCGATGGCTCCACAATCAAACATGTGTAATGAACGTATTTCCTCAAATGAGACACGTGGAACACATTATGAACTGCCACCAATATCTCTGGAAACTCGACCTTATAAGCAAGCGATTCGGTCCTCTCAATATTACAGAAGGGTCCAACGTACCTTGGAGCTAACTTCCCAACTTTTCCAAATCTAACAGCTCCTCTTATTGGTGAAATCTTTAAAAACACCAAGTCTCTAACCATGATTCCAAATCCCTTCGCCTCTTACCTGATCCAAGAGCTAATCTATCTCCCATCTCAATCCAATATGTTGGTGACTTGCATGGTCATTCATCAGGGATTCATATGGTGCCATCCCGACGCTTACTTCGAAACTATTATTAGAGGAGAACTCAACCAAATGCAAATGATCCTCCCATGATCCACCAAACTCCAGAATACATGCCTTCAACGGATCTTCTAGAATCTAATACACATCGTCACATGCCTCTACATGGAAGCCCAAAACTAACGACAATGGATGCTGCAGTCATCCATAGTTATTAATCCTTGGCAACTAAATACGGCGATGTTAGGTTCATTAATGCACAGAATAAATATGGAAAAAATTTAAACATCAACAAAATCACATTCCATATCAAACATTTCTACTTCATTACATAATCTCACATTCACAAATCACATTTATAAAAAATATACTTAGTACAACATCCGCCCAGAGCGACATATGAAGATGACCCATGGAATGATCAGAGTATACATTGGTAATATAACAACTTTTCCATTACCAAAACACAGCGGAATCAAAAGAAAAAAGAACTCTAAATAGCTATTATGCCTCCTGCATAACTCTAGAAGCTTATTCATCTTAGAGGTACCTAAAAACGTCAACTCTCAAACTACTCAAAATCAATTGAGTATCCAAGAGGTTAAGGGGAAAACATAAACTTTGAGTCAGACGTAAAGCCTGGTATGAATAGTAATGTACCATCTCATATCGTTTAGATATCTAGTGACACCAGGCTGCTTAGTGGAACGAATTTACCCTCACCAATATCTCATAAACTTTATAAAACCAGATACTGTAATCCTACATCCACAATGGTTAAAACATTTCAAAATAGTACAATATGATGATATGCAAAACAATTGAATAAATTCTGGATTACCCATCCCCATTCAATTTAGATTTTCTGTCTTAGTCCTATTATCTTAGATTAGTATTTAACCTATTAGTTTTCATGGGCTGACTAATAACCGATTAAACATTTAAGGACTCCCTATCCATTTACATAGTTTTCATAGGATCACTATGAACCTATTGGTAACTCCAATATTACTCTTATCCTAGTTTTCATAGGTTGACTAGGAACTTATTAGTAACCCCATTATCCTTTCTTCTTACCCTAGTTTTCATGGGTTGACTAGGAACCTATTGACATCTGTCAATATTACATCCAGATATAGTTTTCATTAGCTAACCACAAACCTACTGGCCCTGCCAGTATCCAATCATAGTTTTCATGGGCTTAATATGTACCTATCTAACTGACATTTTCCTTTACACATAGTTTTCATGGGCTAACTTTGAACCTATTGGCCCCTGCCAATATCATATAGTTTTCATGGGTTTACTGTGAACCTATTGGAACCTATTTGTAACGACCCATAAAATTCGGTAATTAATTCTTAATTTAAGAAGATTTTTGGTAACTTAATGTTGAAGGAAATAAAAATTTAGTGAATTATTAATGGAAATAATAACTTGGATAGGATTGGTAAATTAATTTTTAATAACTTGAATGTAACAGTATAAGTGTAAGTTAATTTGTTAATAACTTGGATGTAATTCCAATAAGTGAAACAAGGTAAATGTTAATTTTATTCTATTGTAAGAAAAGAATGTTACCATGATGAAATTATTAATTTGATTTAAAATCTTAATTAATGTGTGCATTAATTTATAATGGGATATAAAAGGTAAATAAAATAAAATAATTTAAATGTATGACTTGGTTATAAGCGGAATATGAGAAAGCAAATGTAATTTTTGAATTAATGTGTGTAATAGTGTAATAGGGTGTAATAAGTTGGGAAAATTAAAGGTTACTTTAATGATGATTAATATAATAACGGAAAGGTGAATGTAAATTGATTAGAAACGAAAGTTTATTTATAAGGCAGTAATTGATGAATAAAAAGTTTGAAACCAAGTAGATAAATTTATTGAGAACATTTAATAGTAATTAATGTATATATTTGGCAATGGACAATTTACGAATTTGTTAAGAATGAAAAATTATAATCTAATATTACGTAATGTTAACTAAGGTAACTTAACTAAGGTAACTATTAATAAATTGAACGAAATGCAAATTAATGGAATTAATGTAGACGTATACTTAGCTACAAATTAAATATATGAAAACAAAATGTAAGCATTGGATTAAATTAAGGAAATTAAATTATAATAAATGGTCATTTAATAAAACCAATGTTCTGGGAGTAATTATAATAGTTGGTTGAAATATGTATAAACTTTGATTTGGAAATCAATTGGATTTAAAACGAAATTTGGTATTACATTGATGAGTTTAAATGTTATTTTATTTTGTAAAGTAATAAATGATGTAATAAAAGAATGCATCAAGATATAACCAGTGCTAATTAAGATTAATACTTAATGGATTGAATGAAATGACAATTAATGAAGATATGTTATACTTGACTATAAATGACATAAGCGAATAAATGGAATATTAGATGAAATTAGTACTATGAAAATAAATGGTAACATTTATTTGTAAGTAATAAAAGATTATTAATGTAACTAAAATTTAGCATAACGATTATTGTACGTTACCTATTCTTGCTGTTTGTTAATTTAAAATAGGAAATCTTTAATGTTTTAATGAAAATTAGTGCGGTAACGGAATCCAAGTAAATGAATTTATTTAGAATGTTAATCGCAATTAGCGTGTATATTGGTAGAAATGTAATAAAATGAAAATTGGGTAGTTAATACAAAGGAAAGAAGGAAATTTGAACTTACTAAAGTAATAAAGGGTAAAACAAATGTTATCTTATTGAATAATAATTGATTAGAAAAAGGATTTAAGTTAAATCAAGTTAATTTATTGGAATAAATTTTTATTAATTGAGTTTATTGTGAATGAAATTAATTACTACATTATTTGAAATTAAGATAAAATAGGGATGTTAATGCACTATGGTAAACCATGATAATTATAACGTAAAATGAAATCAGTGAATAACTAGATAGGTAAAGAATATGGATTATCTGGAATTAAATTTATAGTTACTGAATTTATGAAAATTTAAGTTAAACACTGAATTTGTAAATTTGTTAACTTTGAACTGATGTGAAGAATTTGCTTTAATTTATGGCAAATGTCCAAGCAATTTGAATTGAGAGTAATTGTGATTTATTTAAAATTGAACTGAAACTTGGTTTAAACAAATTTAATATTAAATTATTTAATTAATGTAAAAATAGCCATTTTGGCCACTGACTCGGATTTCGACGAAACTAGTTTCATCGGATCCGTAACGGTGAATTATTGTAGGATTTCAAGTTTTGTAGCGATCGGACATGTCGTTTGATCGTACGGACTCGAAATGCCTTGAAATCAATGAAATTGAAATCAATTGAAATCAATTTGAAAAATACTGATTTGAGCATAACTTCTTCATACGATGGAATTTGGACATGAAACTTGTTCCATCGCGTTTAAAATATTTTAAAACATCTATTTGGATAGGTGGGTTGACCCTAATTCGTTCCGGAGTCGAAACGGGCTTTTTGGGCCATATATCGTTCAACATGTTTATAAATCGGGTCCATCTATTGTATTTCAGTTGTCTATAGATACCCTGTTATAAACCTTAGCAGCCTTTATTCCTCATTTCTATATGTACAGAAACTTCTGTGCTCCTTTTCCTCAATGGTTGTAAACCTTAATTTATCCAATTCAAATTTCAGTTCAAAAATCAACTTCGAAAATTCAAACTCCTCAGAAAAATTTGGAAAAAATATATATCGAAGATCTTAATGATACGAACCTACGTCTGCTATTCATTTTCGAGACAGTGACCGGATCGATCAGAAATCGCGGTCAAAGTCAATTTGGGCGTTTTTGATTTCGTCGCCAATCGACGAAATTGAAATATGGGTATCGAAGAGCTCGACAAGAGGAGGCGTTTGGTGGTAGCCACTTGGCCTATATCAAGATGTGGTGGCTGGAAATCGCGATTAGGTTTCGAAACCCTAGAAACAAAGGCGGCGTCGCAAGAAATTCGCGGCGACGGAGGGTGTGTCATGGCCATGGGGAGGTGCGGCTCAACTTGGGCTCGAGGATGGTAGTGGTTGGAGGTGGCCAGGTGGTCAGAGTTGATCGAAATTGATAGTCAAAGTTCGGTCGTGGATGGGTTCTTTATGGTGACGTGCGTACTGGAGAAGAAGGGGCGGTACAGGGTAGTGACGTGGCATGCGTTGTGTGGTTTGTTTTTTATATTTTATTTATTTTAATTTTGATTTCAATCGTTCCGAATTGCATAACTTTTACATATGAACTCCAATTCACGTACGGTTTTCTCTGCTAGGTTCGTATTGGAATTTCGGACATTTTAAAGCTAGTTTGGATGGATTCTGAGACTGTGCAAATTTTAGGTTTAGATTGGATTTAAATTCAAAAGGTGAGTGTTTTAACCCGCTCACAACTTTTAAAATTTCTTATGTTTGGTAAATTAATTTATGTTGTGATTATGCATTTATTTATGGCTGTTTCGTATATTTTTAATCATTATCTCAGTTTTTGCATTTATTGAAATTAAATCGTTATTTAATTTATTATTGAATATAACTGCCAGTTAATTACCTGTTATATATTATCAGTTATATATTGATATTGATTGATTGTTTTGTATGATGATTGTGATCGATGTATGATTTTATGATGGATGAATGGATGTTTTATTTATATCATCATAATCTGTAAGTTGTTACGCATTTATCTTGATTCGGGATTGCGGTTTGAAATGATATACAACCGCAGTTTTTATTTTTAAATTGCGGATTGAAATAGTAAATATCCGTATCACTTGACCATAGGATAGAAAATTATATACATGCACCGCGGTATATATATAAAAATTTATTTTTGAAATGATTTTTATGGTTTGGTAAAGAAATATATATGGGCTATACAGATATTGATTTTAGATGTTATATAAATGCTAATTTATTATTGATTTAGCTATGTATAAATTTGTTTTGAATTATAAAATAAGCTAAATAACAAAGTTTGAATTTCTTTTATATAATATGGTTAAGTATCTATTTAAATTCTATTGTATATAGAGTTTATAATGACTCAAATAAAATTAAGGTTGGAAGATAAATGTGAATTTGATTTGAATTTAAGATTTAAGGATTATTCTCGAAAAATTTGATTTGAAATATAAATAAATTTAGATTTAAAAGGTATAATTTTATAACTTGATTTTTGTTTAGAGGATTTAAATGAATATCAAATTGATTTAAATGAATATTATCAAGTTAATGTAATTGAAAGAATACCCAGTTATTTGAAGTCTAAAGGTTTTACTAAAATGATATTTGATTTATTAAGTAAACTTTTCAAAACTAAATAATAGTAGTTGAAATTGATATTTATGAAATTATCAAAGAATAAGTTTTGAAATGGTGGAATAATTAAAGCTTTGAAATATATGGAAATCATATTGGTTTATTTGGAAATTTAAAATCCATATTGGAATTGATTTGTGAAGGTGAAGAAGTTATTTTACTATATAAATAAACATTTAAACCATCTAAGTGGTGTAGTATGTTTCAAAATTTTGAGATTCAAAGTTTTAAGTTTTGAAAGGCTATATTTCAAGTTTTGGTTTCGAAATATTATAACTTTGAAATGTTATAGTTTTAGAAAAGGATATATTTGGAAATGATATCAAATTTGATTTGGTTTTTAAAAAGTGGAAATGATATCATATTTATATGGATTTGAAATGGATATTATATTCTGTTTTAAAAGCATAAACTATTTTGATAAGACTGCGGTGTTATAATAACGGTTGGTTGTTAAAGAGACCGGGATCGGAAGTTGTCATACTCTCTGCCAACTCCGAAAACAACTTTAACAACCGTGTACGCAGTGGAGATTCCAGAATGAAGTAGGATGGTGGCGACATGTCCTTTGAGGTAAATACGTGGACCCGACTCCCGTGAGTTGGCATAAGGTGGCTAAAACAGGAGCGATTGACGGGATAATGAGGTAGCACCTTTGATCGGACACATCCCTTCGATATTACACTTTGACTTTTGGATTTATTCGGTGGCCACTTTGATTTTCTTTTTGGGGGGTGGCTCGAGGTGGGCGGTAGCTGCACGCTATGCGTTACCACCGGCCCGGAAGTGCAATTG